>JAZHEH010003097.1:11043131-12386263 GCA_036589455.1 Ateles fusciceps
AGGATGTTTGCTTCTAAAAATATTCTTCTCTGGCACTTTCTTTATATTACAGAGATGAACACTATCTTGAATTTTGTTGGTCATTCCCTTGCCTTACACAAAAATGTATCTATAAGTGTATGCCTCTAAACTACATATTGTTTAGTTTTGTTTGCAATTTATAAAAACTAATTCATAATATGTACAGTTTTCTGGAACTTTTTGCTCACCATTTTAAGATTCAATCATCTTGTCCCATTGTGTGAATAGGACCTAATTCCATTCTCCTGACAGACAGGCACTTGAGTTATTTCCTTTATTATAAACAATACTTCCTGAGGACTCTTTTATTTAGATCTTGCTGCACACATGCAAGAATTTCTCACAGTTGTGGAGGCTGGGAAGTTCAAGATTGCCTAGGTGCCAGATTGCAGGTCATGAGAAGGTTTATCTCTACAAAATAATGTCAACGTGTTTTGCAGCATTCTTACTAATTTACATTCCCATTGTCAGTATAAAAGTATATGCTTATCCATATTTTTGCTAATGCTTGGTATTTCAGACTTCCTACTTTTTGCCATTTTTGTAGATGAAAAATAACACTTTATTGTGGTCTTAGTTTTCATTTTTCTGGTTACTAATAAGGCTGGGAAATTTCTTACATGTTTATTGGCCATTCATGTTTTCCCTCTTAGGGAATACCTGCTCACATGATTTACCCATTTTTTTACATGATTTTTTCCTGTTTTAAGACATGTAGACCTTTTAATACATTAATTGTATTGATTACAAACCTCTTCCCACTGCTTTGAATAGACTTTTTATTCTCTTTATTGTAATGTTTTATGAACAGAAAAGTTCTTGATTTTAATATGGGCAAATTTATCAATCTTTTCTTTATATGTTTCATGATTCTACTATGGTCTCACTATTTGTGTCTCCCCCCCCCAAATTCATATGTTGAAATTCTCATTTTAAAGGTGATGCAGGTGATCAGTTCATGAGTGTGGAGCCCTGATGGATGAGATTAGTACCCTTATAAAAGAAACCCAGAGAGACCACTTGCCCCTTCCACTGATAGGGACAGGAGGCAGAGAAATTCTAGGCAGAAAAGGGTGCGTCCTTGGAGAAAGCTTGACCTGTAAGCCAAAAAGCCGGAAACCACAGCCCAAAGTGAGAACTTACTTCCCTGTTCTCCTGCTCAAATGTTGCCTTTTCCCAGAGCACCCGAGGCCCCTACCTGCCTCATCTTGTGCCTACAAAAACCCCACAGTCAGCCAGCAGGAAGAGGAGAAGCACCTGGACATCAAAGACTATGGCTGGATATCAGAGAGAAGTGACTTGATTTCAGAGGGACAGCTTGACAGGGTTACTTCAGAGAATAATCTGGCTGGAGATGGCCAACTTCAGGGGAAGACTACCTTCCCATCCCATCCTGTTTTCACTTCCCCTTCCTGCTGAGAGCCACTTTCATTGGCAATAAAATCCCCCGCATTTACCATCTTTTAATTCATTTGTGCGACCTCATTTCTCCTGGATGCCCCACAGGAGCTCAGGTGCCAAAAGTATGGATTCAAAAGGCCATCACACTTGCCCTTTGACCTCACTGGTGGAAAGCAGCTGCCTCATGTGAAAAGGCAAAGGGCCCAAGGAGCTGTTAACACTTAAGGGTCCAAGGACAGCAGAACTAAAAGAGAACTGTAACACTCCCTGTGGGGCTTCGGTGGTCGCAGACACCCTGTAAGATGCTGCTGTGGGGCCTGCACAGGGTTTGGCTCCTGCTAGTTCCCAAATGCACTCACCCTGGCTCCTGCACCCCCTTCCCCTGTGTGCTCCCTCCAGTGAGGGCTGGAACACAGTGGGTCTGGGTGAGTGAAATTCACCCCTGCTGGCACCGAAGTGGCTGGCTGGTGGTTCTAGTGCTCCTGCCCTCCAGTTCCTGCCTCATTCATTTGTATGCTCCCTCCCATGAGGAACTGAAAGCTGTTGGCTGGGTAAACAAGGCACCACTATCCCAAGTCCCATGAAGGGGTCAAGGAAATATCCTGCCTCATCTTGGGCCCATCTGGGACACATCAAAAGAGTGAGTAAATGAGGACCTGCCAGATCTGTCTCTTCACTGAGCTATGCCATTTGCTGAGGACAGGATGCAACCCTGTCACCTCTTTCTTTCAGGTGAAAGGAATGCTGGCTCTGTTTCTCTTCACAGAGATAAAGCCTTCATGTGGAACTGGAATAAAGTCCTGAAGCAATTGAAGGTATCTGGCTAAATCCACTCCTTGTTGTTGTTGGAAAGCCCCTCAACTGGACCCCATCCCTGACTGCCAATTAGAGCATCTACTAAGACCCCCAGGCTTTTCTATCATATTTTTCCTTTTATTCTTTCGTGGTTTGAAATGGCTATTTATTCTTTTATAATGATAAGGGTATTGCTGAAAAGTACAGAAATGCTATTAGGTAGAATAAGCACTTGGCCTAGCCACCAGATATGCAATTCAGGACAATGTGATTGCCAGCTGTTCTGAGAGGTGCCATCTCCACCCCCACCCCAACACCTGCAGGCATGGGTGGCACACAGCGGCTCCCTTCCTTTCCCCTCCCCTCCCATCTGGGGCACTTGGGCATGTTCACAGCACCCATGTGCTGTAGCCAGTGTCCACATGGGGTGAGAGAGAACTGCAGCTGCTGCCAGTGCCCCAGGGCAGTGTCGGGGGGTTAGGGGCCCCACACAGCCAGTTGGCCAGCGTTTCCCACTTGCTTTCCCTCCTGCTACATGTCCACAGAGTCTTTTCTCCCCCTGGCTGAGGGGTCCAGCTTAGTCCAAACCCAGGGAAGGAAAGGGGGAAGGAACTTCTTTGCATAGAGGAAGAGTTCTTCCCTGCCTTAAACTGTTTTTTTTTTTTGTTTTTTTTTTTTTGTCTTTCCTTTTCTGTGCAAGAGGGTTATTTTCCTATCTCAGCCCTCTGCTTATGATAGGAAAGCAGCAGAGGAGAGACTCCACTGGCTAATAACTTAATAACTGCAAATTTGGCTAGGCCTGTCTGGGACTTAATCTAAATGAATCCATGCACCCCCCTGAGACACTTTTTTGTCCGAAATTCAATTATCAACTTTGGGTTGAAGTCTTAGAAAGGAAAACCATGTCTGAGGGAACCAAAGCCAGGCAACAGGCACAGTGTAAATGGGCAGGACTAATTCCTGCCAATTAAGCCCCCGCTTCATGAAAGGAGACCATGCTCCATGGCACAGATAAGGCCCAGGGCACCCAAAGGTTGCCAACATTAGGAGGAATGGAGATATCGGTGAGTGAGGGTAATTCCTATTCTCTAAGCCCTTTCTGTTTCACGTTTGCAGGCTGCAATTGTACCCATAGGTGGCGTCTGTCTAAGGTTTCTGGGTCTGAGGGATAAAAAGATGGAAGAGAAAAGAGCCATACCTGTTTTTCTCTCTCACACCCAGAGTTTTCACTGAAAAGAGGGAAGGGAAATGAGGGATGTTTTCTTTCGTCTTTCAGAATGGGCAACCAACTATCTTCACCATCCTCAATCTATAGTCCTCTGGAGTGTATCCTGAATCACTGGGACAGCTTTCACCCTCAGACTCTGGAGGAAAAATGCCTTGGCTTTTTGCACAAAGGTTCGGCCAAATTATGATCTACAGAAAGGACTGGCTTGGCTTCAGGAAGGAACCATTCATTTTGACACCATCCTGCCTTTGGACCTTTTCTGTAAACAGGAGGGCAAATGGTCTGATGCCCCCTATGTGCAGGCTTTCCATACCTTGCAGAGTAACCCAGACCTCTGCCAACAGTGTAGGACTGATGCAGCCTTCTTGTTTGCCATCTCAGGGGGAGGCTGCAGGGGGCAATCCCAGGGAACTGAAAAAAAACAAACCACAGAGGTACCTCCAACAGGGGGAACCAGCTCCCTTTAGCCCTGCTCCTCCAGGTCCATTTCATATTCCCTATCCAGTTTCTCTCTCTCTCTTGCCCCTCCTAGAAATCCTCACCCTAGACAAGCCCCAGTCTCACTCTTGCCCCTCCAACAGATGCCTGGTGAATTTGGTCCCAGTAAGATGCTGATCTCCTTCTCTCTACAAGACTTAAGGAAAATTAAGTGGGTATCTTGGCAAGTTTTAAATGACCCTGACAGATATATAGAGGCCTTCCAGAATTTAATCCAAGTACATGAGCTCTTCTAGAAAGACATTATGTTACTTTTGAATCAAACCCTAACAATGAGAAGCAGGCCACTCCGCAAGTGGTGGAGAGATTTGGGGATGAGCGGTGTATCACATGTAGTGTCAAGCAAGGGGCCAAATTTATCCAACTGAGAGAGAAGTAGACCCTAAATGGGATCCCAGTGACAAGATGGGAGAATGGAAGAGGAAACATTTTCAGGCATGCATCATAGAGGGCTTACGCAAGATTAGAACTAAGGCTCTCAACTATACTAAGCTATCCATGATAGACCAGGGATTTGATGAGAATCCCACTGCCTTCCTGGAAAGGCTAAGAGAGGCCTTGATAAAGCAACACCTCTGTATCTCCTGATTCAGATGGGGGGACAACTAATCCTAAAGGATAAATTTATTACTCAGGCAGCCCCTGATATCAGGAAGAAGCTGCAGAAACAGGCCTTGGGACCAGATAGTACTTTAGAGAACCTCCTGAAAGTGGCCATCTTGGTCTTTAAAAATAGGTCACTGGAATAGATTCTTGAATTCATTACATCTCAGTAAAGTCCTGGGAAGCTGACAGAGTTACCTCCAGCAAACCAGAAGAGCACCCGAAGTACCAATGTGAAGAGACCAAGTACCTCAAGCTAAAAATCACAAAAGATAAGTGTTAATAATTAATCTTCCATGGATAGACTCTTTATGGTCTTGCCTATGCTTGCTGTTCTTACCTTCATTCTGTTCCATACCATGGAGTACAGTAATATTTTCAGAACGATTACTATATTTCACGTCTTATTTCTCTTATCCTTGGAACTAGATTCTTTCCTCTTAACCCCTTGTTGTATAATACACATATTTGATTCATGCATACTTAACCTTGTAAAATTTGTTTCTTCTTGCCTAGATGCCATCAAACTCCAAACAGTCAGGCAACTGGAGCCTTGGATGATAGCTCCTTTTTGCTGGGGGACCCTAGGTAGACCTCTGGGAGGAATCTGACTGCCCGTTCTCCCCCAAAACCATGTCCCTGTCAACAAGAAGTAGCTAAGATCGGGCATCGTGCATATTCTAATGGCAGTTAGACGTGCCTCTTCAGAGAGGGGGAAATGATGGGGGACAGGAGGCAAAAAAATTTCTAGGCAGAAAAGGGTGGGTCCCTGACAAAAGCCCCACCCTCAAGCTGAAAGGCCTGAAAGTGGCCCAAAGCGAGAACTTCAATCCCTGTTTTCCTGCTCAAATGTTGCCTTTTCCAAAACCACATATGGCCCCACCCAGCCCTGATCCTGTTTAAAATGCAATTGATGTTTGTATATTGGTCTTATATACAGGCATTTTGCCTATAAAGACCCCAGACTCAGCTGGCAGAGAGAGGAGAAGCAGTTGCATGTTGAAGACTATGGCTGGACATTGGAGAGAAGTGGCTTGACTTCAGAGGGACAGCTTGATAGCATAACTTTAGTCAGGAATCTCACTGGAGACAGCCAGGCTTCAGGAGAAGACCACTTGCACACTCCATCTCCTTTTCAACTCCCCATCCTGCTAAGAGCCACTTTAATTGGTAATAAAATCCTCCACATTTACCATCCTTCAATTTGTTTGTGTGATCCGATTTCTCCTGGACACCAGACAAGAGCTAAGGTGCCATGGATGTGGATACAAAAGGCTGTCAAACTTGCCCTTTGCTGGTGGAAGGCAGTCACCTCATGCACAAAAAGCAGAGAGCCCATTGAACTGTTGACACTTAAGCTGTCCACAGATGGCAGAGCTAAAAGAGCATTGTATCACACCTCTGGGGCTTCAGGGGTCGTGGACACCCCCAAAGACACTGCTGTGGCGCCTGCATGGAGTTTTGCTCCTGCTGACACCCAAAAGCACTTGCTCTGGCTTCTGCATCTGTCCACCTCCATGAACACAGGGGGTCCGAGTGAATGAGCCGAGTTGTCCATGCTGGTGCTGAAGCAGCCAGCTGGTTCCAGCATTCATGCACTCCAATTCTGGTCTTATTCACTTGCTTGCTCCCTTCGATGAGGAGTTGAAAGCTGCACGCTGGGTAAACAAGATACCCCTATGGCGAGTCCTACAAAAGGGTAACAGATATTTGGTAGCCATTCAACAGACACTTTTGAATGTAATAATGAAAGTTATAGAGTTGACAGAGTGTGTTTTTCTATTGGAAAAAATATCACTTTAAGATTATGGTTTGGAAGATAAAGGAAAGTCTTCTCTGATTACAGAGTCCATCACAGAAACAATAATTACAGCAGGTCTACATGTTTCCAAATAATGTCTATACAGTCAATAGAGAATAAAAGCATTTCCAAACCAGAATAGTATTTCTAAGGCACTAAAATAACACAGTGGAAATTATTTTTGGGAATGGGATGTCGTTGTTCACAGAGTAGAATTCCCTGACTTTAAATAGAACATTGTATCTCTCCAAGAATACATTTCACTCATAGTCCCAAATGTTGCAGTGGAAATTCAAAGGGACAAGATAATTGATGGTTCCCTCAATTCAGCATGTCACTTGTTACCACAATAATTACACCCACTGTTCTCCTAATAGTCCTTACCTTGCACCTTGATACAAACACCATAATTTATAGGCTTCCCTAACTAATTTTAGATATAAAATGCAATAGGAATAATCTCATTTTAAGGTCTTGGTTTAACACTTCCTATAATAGTATTTTTTCATAATTTTTCATTTATTTAATCATTTTGTAGAACTTGATATTATATTGTTCTATCACATTTTGCAATTTGTCACAATATTCCTTTATGACTTGATATCATATACCACAAAGTGCATCAGAATCAATCATATGAAATGATAAAGCAACTTCAAAATAGGTAATTTTAAAACACGGAAAAGTATGCACTGCAGAAAACTAAATACACATCTAAATGCATGTAATGCAAAACAGTGCAGTAGTATGATTTGAGAACTCAAGTTATTTTTACAAGCAATATTTACCCTGAAATTAAGAAATAGCAAGAAAAACAAAAAGAACAATGGGGCCATGAAATTTTCTGTCTTCCAAAAGGAGAGGATTTCTCTCATTATTATTCTCTCAATATATTATTTTTACCCTTCAGCATATATAAGAATTTTAGAGGCTAACAAGTGAATTGCTTTTGCAATGATAAAAATAGAAAGAGAGCTGTGCACAGGAATGTGTCTTAGGCTGTTACTTTAATGAAGTGGCCTAGACCTGGAGATGTAACTGAACATGGAACATGATGAAAGTCATTTAAATTCTAGTACTGAAACAAAGGCTAAGAAACAAAAAGGAAAGCCTTCGAATGAAATGTAACGTAAGGGTTGATTTCGTTTATTTCTGAGGTATTTCATATGAAGGGATGTGTCACATTACAGTGTTTGTCATGACCAACTGTCACCGTTAATGTTATTTTCAAGAATCTTGTGCTATATCCTTCCAAGTATGTGATTCACTGTGTGGCAACTCCAATCCGAATGCTAATAATCCACGTTTCTGTCACTGATATGTTTTGTCATTTATCCAACATACTCATTTCTATATGACTGCAGGGAGAGCAATGACAGCAATTCCAGGAACACTGAAGTTGCAGGTAAAAAAAAATTTTTTTTTTTTTTTTAAATATTGAAGGCAGTTTGAGGCATTGAGGGTAATTACCCAAATGAGCATTCACTTAAAGAATCAACTTATGTTAACGCAGCTTCTTACACTTTCTGCCCATCTAGAATAGCTTCGGGGTATTGACAAAACTTCATGGATAGCCCATGACACATAGCAAGAGAACAGATTTTTGAAAGAATTCACATATTTAAATTAATGTCAGCCTTCTAACTCTGCAGGAAGCCATAGAATTTTAATTTGGACTTTATGGGTTGGTTCTGTGCCCTCTACAATTCCCCTGGATTTTAATGAAATATTAGAGCTGATAAAATAGTAAAAATCATTGACCTAGAAAGAATATTGAAAAGTCTACCTTTATATTTCTTATTGGTAATGCACCTATGGACACCTATGCCTTTCATTAATATTTAAGTGGATATATTACAAAGGCCAGGAATAAGACAGCTATACATACTCCTGACACCGTGACACTAGGTAAGCCTCCAGTTGGAGACGCCACTCCTAGGCAAATGGGAGCATGAAGAAAAAATGTTCTAAATTAACTAAGTTAAAATCTGAAGTTACTGAATTATCCTACAATGTATTAAGGTTATTTTTCCCTGTAATCACACAGAATGGAGTTTCAAATAGAGATTAAGTTGAGTTATAGAATAATAAAGATTATTTTCTTTCCCATACATGAATTACTGGCCAAAAAAATGAATACCCACTACATTTTCTTTGGCTTATGTATTATTTATCTGTTGCTGCAGAACAAATTATTCCTAAATTATGGCAACTTAAAACAATTATAAATATTCATTTCACATAATTTCTGTGACTCAGGAATTCCAGGGTATTTTGCTGTGTGGTTCTGAATCAAAGACTCTCATGAGATTGCTGTAAATATGGCAACTGGGACAACACTCATCTGCAGGATTGACTGGGGTGGGAAGATCTGATTCCAAGACAGCTCTCTCCATCACTACCAAGTCAGTACTGGCTGTTGGCAAGAGGCCTCACTTCCTCACCACATGTACCTTTGCATAAAGCTGCCAGAGTGTCCTTATAGCCTAGTGGCTGACTTCCTCCCAAGTGAATAATTCAAGAGAGTGCAAGGTAGAAGCCACATGTCCTTTAGTACCTCCTCAGATGTCACCAGCAATTCCACAATCTCCTATTGGTTCCAACTGGTCAATCCTATTTAACAGGGGAAGTGAGCCTCAATGGGGCAAACTTAGAGGCTGCCTGCCACAATTTGCAAAACTACAATGGCATATTGTTTAGAAGGCATTTCAGAAGTAACTAGAAACATGCAAATGATATTTCAAGTAATATGCATTCAAATCAGCATCCCAGCCAAACAGTCTAAGAACTCAGAGTTGTATTGTTTTCTTAAGTTGGCACATTATCTGGTAAAAATAACAGGCTTTTCAATGGTACATAGCTGCTATTTTTCCACTCCAAAATGTAGTGCAAATGTCACTTTGCCAGTCCTCACAAAATGCTAAAGCATAGGTTCCTTACTAAAAGTCACAGTATGTTAGAGAATAAGGCTCTGACGGAAATTATTTCATACACATGAAGTATTTTGTCTACATTTTGTTGTTACTGTAAGTAACAGTCAATGAAATAAGAGGAATGGAAATAAATGTCTGAGTAAAAGGGAGATACAGCAGTTGCATCTGGTTGGCATATTATAAAACACAGCCTTCCTTTCCAAAGTAATATAAGCAATAAGGAAAGAGAATTGAAATCAAAGATGAATCTCCAACTGGTTTAAGGGCCATCTAGTTTAACCTCTCAATTTCACCAATGAGGAAACTAAGGCCTAGCAAATTTAATTGACTTGTCCAAAGTCACACAGTAAATTAACCAGTTATATATTCAGAGGAGATTTCAAAGGCCTGGGGCTCCTCTCCCTGAAATAATTTTGAATTTCTAAAACATGGGCGGGCCCCCCCGGGAATGAAAAACAAGTCAAAAATATAAAGTTGAATCGAAACAGTTATTTATTATCAACTAGATAAATAGCCAAAGTGATTGCTTGGTAGACTGCAAGGATCCTCAATATTTTTGGTAACATAAATTTGGTCCAACAACTTTGCATTGTGAAGACATCTCAGATCACTGGAGGAAATCTTTGTTACTAACTTGAAAATTTCAACTTGGGATATTGTTTTAAATTAAAGAAACATTTTGGCACTCTTAAGAAGACATTGCTACAAGGCAAAATACTTCTGTTTCTCTTTCTTTTCAAAAATGCTCTCATGAAAATAAAGAAAGTTCTTTAATGTAGGAAGCACTAATCATAGAAAATAATTTCACATCGTGCCAAAAATTCTGATCAGATGAAACTGTTATTTTGTAGCTGAGTGTCTCTTTAGCTGGCATTTTACAAGTGTGTTTTAGGAATTGTTTTCCAAACGGCAATGTGACTCATTGCCTGCTTTTAACTCTGCACTGTCTGCTTCTCTTTAGTGTGCAAAACTTTCTGACTGTTGTAATTTTATTTTCATGCCACATTACCAGAGAAAACATTTTCCCAAACAAACAATCGCTGTCAAAAGACAGAAGATGCACTGTTTATCTTGGCTTCTAGTGAATGAGAATAACTCATAATAGCCTATGGTATGGTTTAGAAATGTCACTGTCTCATGTGGAAACTGAATGAGTGTAATATATGCTAAATGTCAAATCTTAGTTTCTAGGAGGTAAAAGAGGTCTTTGGACTAATTAATTAGAAAATGTGAAAATTAATAAGCTCTGTAGATGAAGAAACATAGTAATGATACATATGGACATGAATTTCATTATATAATAAAGCATTTACTGAAATGTACCTACTATTAATTGAGTAGCTACTATTGATCACGGATGGCGCTGTTAGGGGTTTAAGGTCAAGTTTGGGTTTTAGGGCTGGAATTGTGTTACTTACCTCTTCTATCCTCCAAGTTGTAGGCTGAATGTATCAAACACAGAAGGAAATATGGCCAAATATCTTAGAAAACAGCAACTAATGAAGACTGTTCTGGCAAAGACTTTGTAACAAGGCTAATGCCAAAAGGATTAAATAAGGACTCAGCCTATACCAACATCCACCCCTTTGCCTTCACCCTATTGAAAAGCCAATTCAGAATACATTTAGTAGGGTCAGTGTCAAGAAAACAAGAAAGAAAAATTTTAAAATATCATGTAGTTTTGGCTAATTCTTACTCTTTAGCTGCCTAGGCTACCCAACCCCCCCCTAGCTTGGGCTGTTAACTGATAGGCAGGTGCTGTGTGAGATAAAATGGAGCAACAAAGAGAGCACTGGCTTTCTTCTATGGGAAAAAGTCCCGGTGCAGCCTTCCTCTGTAAGGTGGATCAACATCTGTGCCCAGGCGGCTGTACTGTTTGAGAATAGAAAGCCCCAGGGAAGGTTGAGTGTGGTGGCTTACGCCTGTAATCCCAGCACTTTGGGAGGCCGAGGCGGGTGGATTACCCGAGGTCAGGAGTTTGAGACCAGCCTGACCAATATGATGAAATCCCATCTCCACTAAAAATACAAAAATTAGTCAGGTGTGGTGGCGTGCAACTGTAGTCCCAGATACTTGGGATACTAAGGAGAATTGCTTGAACCTGGGAGGTGGAGGTTGCAGTGAGCCAAGATGGCAAAGACTCCATCAGAAAAAAGAAAAGAAAAGAAATAAAAGAAAAGAGAAAAGGAGGAAGGAAGGGAGGGGGGAGGGGGGGGGAGAGAGAGAGAAGGAGGAGAGAGAGAGAGAGAGAAGAGAAAGAAAAGAAAAAAAAAGAGAAAGAGAAAGAGAAAGAGAAGAGAGAAAGAGAAAAGAAAGAAAAGAAAACAAAAGAGAAAGAGAAAGAAGGAAAGAGAAGAGAGAGAGAGAAAGAGAGAAGGAAGGAAGGAAGGAAGGGAGGAAGAGAGGGAGGGAGGGAGGGAGGGAGAAAACCCCAGGGAAGAATGCAGAAAGTGAATGTGATCAAGGTGCCTGCCACTGGAAGCAGGAGAAGACACCAGTCACTGATGCTCCTGTGCTAGCAATGCAGTGAACCCATCCACTAGTGAACTGTAACCCAGTCAAAGTGGGCTCCAATCAAAGAAAAGAAAAAAGAAAAAAAATTTACTCAGTCTAATCAGAAAGTTGCAGTTGGGGCCATGGATATGTTTTCCTATATTCCTCTGACCAGGAAAAAGAAAAGAAGCTTGGGAAAAATTTGATTATCCCTTTGGACAAGGCTGGTAAGTTCAAGGGAGGAGGAGTCTCCCTTCTTATTAGGCATCAACGTGTCTCCTAAGTAATTTGAATCTAAAAGCGTGGGTTCAAACCCCACTATTAACTAGCTGAATAAACTTAGGTAGTTATCATCTAGGAATCTCCATTCCCTCTAAAAAATATGAGTATCACTGCTCTCTGTAAGCTTAGTTTGAGAAATTCTCTGGGCCAATCCCGAGCAGTTCTGGGAGTCTCTTAGAGGTCTCCTGCCTTCCAAAGGAAAGGGTGGCAAACAGGACAGGATTGAGCCCTAGTCTTGCAACATGAAGCCTACGTGCCTGGGATAAGCTACTGATTTTTGTGGGGGGCACATTAAACAATCTGGGTTTTCCCAGGACCAGATTCTACCCTGATTCCTTAAACTGTTCTAATTTCCCTATACAGGAACATCTGTGGAATCCCTATGACTAAGGTGTGACTCTTCCCCCAGCTCTAGGGAAAGACCTGTTTTCTTGCAGTTGTTGACTGGATTTCACTACAAATGCTGCCGGCTGGCTAGTCATAACAGTGTGTCTGCCAGGAAATGCTGTCACCATCTCTTGAGTGTCAGCCGCAAGGTCACATGCCCTGGTTTAGTGCCATGTGCCCTGTGGCTTAGCTTCTTCTGGGGGCACTGCATACCTGGGTTAGCCCTGTTGGCTCTGGCCCACGTTTCCAGTTTTCTCTCCGATTTCCCCTGGTTTGCCATGGAAGTTAGAGTATGCCTCCTGTTTAAGGCTACGGTTCACCAATCTTGAGAGGTCTACAAAAGTGAAGGGCCTGACTGCATTGTGAACAGCACAATAGCACCAGTCAGGGATGGACAGTGGTGCTTCTACCTAGGCAGTGCCCTCTACCTGAGTACAATGTAGCTAAGATATATGCATGGATTGCTTTTGAAGAAGGCAAGCTCTTTCCTCCACCAGGAATCTCCTTGCCCTCAACAGCAGATCTAGGTCTCCTCTCTGTTCAGCCCACCCAAGCAAAGACATTTTCCTTTGTAAAGTACCTATTACATGTCTCTTTCATTGATCCTACCATATTCTAACTATTGCTTTTTTTTAGTTTTATTATTATTATACTTTAAGTTCTGGGGTACATGTGCAGATCATGCAGGTTTGTTACTTAAGGATGCACGTGCCATGGTGGCTTTTTTTTAATAATAAGTACCTTTTACATATCTCCATTGTTTCACTGATGACACTATAATGTATTAATCACTACTAGGTTTAAGTCTCTTTTTCAATTTGGTTGCAATTTCATTAAGGCCAGGACTCTATATCTTTGTACTCTCAGTACCTACCATTATGCCTGATATTTGGTCCTCAATACATGTGTTATATCAATGGTCCCCAAACTTTCTGGCACTAGGGATCAGTTTCATGGAAGACAATTTTTCTATGGATGGGGGAGGAGGGATGGTTTCAGGATGAAACTGTTCTACCTCATTAGATTCTACTAAGAAGCATGCAACCTAGATCACTCACATGCACAGTTCACAATAAGGTTCATACTCCTGTGAGAATCTATTGCTGCCATTGATCTGACAAGAGGCAGAGCTCTGACAGTAACACTCACTCACCTGCCACTCACTTCCTGCTGTGTGGCCTGGTTCCTAACAGGCCATAGACCACTATCTGGAGACCCCTATGTTATAAGGTTGGGCACATAGATGGATGTATAAATGAACAAATGAACCCTCCAATTGGACTGAGGTAACATGGCATATAATGTACAAGATCAGTACCTGTCTATCGCAGACTATTGTAGTAATATGGGAAACCATTGCCAAATCCGTATCTATAGGGCAAGATGTTGAAGCTATGGCACAGATTCCCCCGCTCCATGTTTTACATCTCTGAAATGGGGGAAGCATCTCTCAAAAATCCCTGGTCAGACAGCAGTCAAGATGGGGGTGCCATGGTGCGTGTGTGCATCCAGAGTAGAAAGGTAGGTGTCAGTGGTGTGGATGGAATTCCCGGAAAGGTTGGTTGGAGCATTTTCTTAAAAAATACAACATCACTGGCACTCATGATGCTGTAGACGACAGTTTTATGTGAAAAAAGAATCATATCTACTGCCTCAGTCAAAGTTTTCCAGAGAGCCAGTATCTGAATATAAAGAAGTTTTAGGAATACTTTAACCAATTTAATTTGCTATGCTTTCTTTTTTAGAAATGCATAAGAGTGTTACATCATAAAAATTTATGCCTAAACAAGTCTGAAATAGTTCTTTCAATAAGTAGAAAATAAAAACTTTAAGTGAGAGAAGGCTATTATATAAATTTAACTGACAGCCTTTTTTCCTTTTTGGTAATCTGAGTATTTCTTATAGTGAATGACATTATATTCCATGAAATATGGGGTATTGCTGCAAAATTAGTCATATTTTTCTCTTTGGGGAAACAAATGGGATTAGCAAATTTTAACTGTTAACTCTTTTACTGAAGTAAAGGTACACCGAGCTCTGCATGTACCTTTCTCAGAAAGATGAATTCACACTGTTGCAATAAACAGAACACATGATGCCTGCGAATTTCCTGGAAGAAGTTTCTCTATCCAAATCGGATCTTTGTTACTGTTTAATGATGCTGCTGAAGAAAAGAGGACAGGCCCAGAGGAACGACATCTAAAACAGTCGATATGTTTTCCCCAGCAGTCAATCATTTCTGCCTCTATATACTTCCCAGTCCCCACCCCAAAAGGGAAGTAACCAAAGTTAGGATGACTGAGCCCTGTCCTCAGTCATCCTAACTTTGAGGCAGATGTGAGGTTGTTGCCAAATCCTCTCTTACTTCACATCTTCTTAGATGATGAAAAATAAAAGAAAAATAACAATAACAAAGGAAAGAATCTTATTAGCAGACAGCTAAACAACTACAGGGAAGCAGGAAACCCTTCAGAGAGTCTCTGGTGTCTCTTCGTGTTCTGAACTTTCTGCCTTGCTGCTAATGTTAAAGAAACAAAATTAGACCTCACCTAACTGGAAGCCAACACTGATATTTTGGCAAGGGCCCAAAACACATACAGGGGTCCTAGGACTGCTAACTCTACATTTTCTTTTCCCTTTTCAAACTGCTCTATGACTTTCAAATTCTTCTCTCACCCTCCAGTTGCCATCCAAAAGAGAGGGAAGCAGTACTGGCAGGAGATAAACGATGTCCTTTTCCTGTGTTACACCGATGATGCCTGTGACAGTGAAGGGTCCTGGATGTAATGCAGGCAGTCCCTGCCGATCCAAGCAGAGGAAACTTGTGACTAGAGGAATAAATAAAAGGCTCCTTCTCACACGGATGTCCCCAGGGCGTAATTATGGTAAGATCTGTAATTTCCAGCAGTATCATTTAGACTCTTGCCTTTGCAAAGCTCACGGTAGGATTGTACAAATGCTGATTTAGCACCTTTCTTGGACGACTGTCTCTAGAAATGCTCACCCTACTCCACCTGATGCGTAATAAAAAACTGATGTCCAAAAGGGTTGGAGGGTCATCTCTAAATTCTACATTTGATCCAGGAAGAAAAAAATAATAGTATTTGTTGTTTGGGGAGTCCGAAACAAAGAAAGCAGGAAAGAGACAAGAAAAACTTGATATCCCAGGAGTGTCAAGTCCCAAATCCTCTCCATCAGCATCCTCCAATATTTGTGGTCCCTGTCATGTTGGTGGCCTTTGCTCAGGTACCCAGCTAGGCTCCAAAATTGCATAAACACTTAACTATGTTGTTTTGGAGAGAAGCAGCTACACATACCACTTTAAAGAAATGTAATTACTGTATCTCTTTTCTTCAAACATGTGGGGTCTCTAAAGAGCTGGACACCACCCTGGGCAGGTTCCACATGGCATGGCAGCTGCTGTGAGCAAAGGGGAGGATGTGTGGAGGCCGTGAGGTAGCGTCTCGTCTGAAGGAAATGAAATACTGCATGCAGAGGGCTTATTAAAAGCTTCATGCTTGAAAAATCCATAGTAAAGGCAAGTCTTGGGAAGCAGGCAGTTTCCCCTTTTGCTGGTCATGTTAACTTTATAGTTGGAACGCGAATGCGATTTTGACATTTGTATGGACTTAGCAGGGGGGAAAAAGATAGCGAAGCCTGAAGCCAATTTTTATTGGAAAAACATGGCCCAGAACAAAGCTTCTCAAGGCATGCTTTGCCAGTGATTTAGGTGCAGTCTTTTCTTCTGGTGGTCATGCATCCATATTGTTACAGGTATAGTAAATAAAAACAAACAAACAACAACAAAAAAAAAAACCAGCAGCTCAGTGCTAGCAGGGCCATGGCTCTCCTTCTAAACCAGCCCTACAAAATGACTCTAGAATTTTTTTTTTCCCCAAGATATTCCAGGACGTTATATCCCTAGCAGCAGCAAGACAGCTTACTGTCTCCCCCAAATGTAAGTTTTTAACAATTTAACTAGCTTTATTTTTTAATTTTAAAAATAAATTTTATGTTTAAAATTTTTGGATTAGTAATTCATGTATATGGTATAAAATTCAAAAGGGGAAGATAACTGAAAGGAAAAGCCAAAATAGACAAATGGGATATAATTAAACTTAAGAACTTCTGCACAGCAAAAGAAACAATCATTAGTGTGAACTGGCAACCAACAGAATGAGAAAACGTTTTTGTAATCTACCCATCTGACAAAGGGCTACCACCCAGAATCTACAAAGAACTAAAGCAAATTTACAAGAAAAAAACACACAACCCCATCAAAAAGTGGGCAAAGGATATGAGCAGACACTTTTCAAAAGAAGACATTTATGCGGCCAACAAAAATATGAAAAAATGCTCATCATCACTGGTCATTAGAGAAATGCAAATCAAAACCACATTGAGATACCATCTCATGCCAGTTAGAATGGCGATCATTAAAAACTCTGGAGACAACAGATGCTGGAGAGGATGTAGAGAAAAAGGAATACTTTTACACTGTTGGTAGAAATGTAAACTAGTTCAACCATTGTGGAAGACAGTGTGGCAATTTCTCAAGGATTTAGAAATAGAAATATCATTTGACCCATCAATCCCAACATTGGGTATATACCCAAAGTATTATAAATCATTCTATTATAAAGACACATGTACATATATGTTTATTGTGGCGCTGTTTACAATAGCAAAGACCTGGAACCAACCCAAATGCCCATGAATGATAGACTGAACAAAGAAAATGTGGCCAACACACCATGGAATACTATGCAGTCATAAAAAATGACAAGTTCGTGTCCTTTGTAGAGACATGGATGAATCTGGAAACCATCATTCTCAGCAAACTGACACAAGAACAGAAAACCAGACACTCATGTTCCCACTCAGGCAGGTTTTGAACAATGAGAACACATGGGCATAGGGAAGGGAACATCACACACTGGGGTAGGTTGGGGGAGTGGGGGGCTAGGGGAGGGATAGCGGTGGATGGGGGAGGCTCGGGAGGGGAAAACACTGGGAGAAATGCCTGATGTAGCTGACGGGGGAGACGGAGACTGCAAACCACCATGGCATGTGTGTACCTATGCAACAACCCTGCCAGATGTGCACATGTACCCCAGAGCCCCAAGTACAATTAAAAAAAGTCTCT
Organism: Ateles fusciceps; assembly: GCA_036589455.1. NCBI lineage: Eukaryota > Metazoa > Chordata > Mammalia > Primates > Atelidae > Ateles > Ateles fusciceps. The sequence continues at coordinate 11,060,720 of JAZHEH010003097.1, forward strand.
CTACATCTCTTGATAGTAATTCTACCCTCCTTCTTAGAAGAAACCCTTGTTACCTTTCTTGCAAATCCTTCCAGAACTCTACGGTACATACTAGCATAGCTGACATAACCTTTTCTTGTTTATTTATTTTATGGGCTTTTTTTTTTCCATTCAAAGAGGTTCAATAAACAAATGAAATGAAGTTGCTAAAATGGATAATTTTTAAAACAATCTGATGAAATGGATTATTTTACAAGTTTCCATCAGATATTTTTAAAGTATTAGCATGTGACTTCCCAACTTGAAACTATTTTTAAAAATGTCTAGATTCATTCATGAAATCCATACCTGATAAATTTCAGTGTGAGAATTTCTTCTGCTCCTTTTATTTTTCTTGAGATTATGCTTTTTATCAGCAGAACTTTTTCTCTTATTTTCATTACAATCTTTATACATTTTCACTGATGTTCATAGGCTCAGCCTTTATTTAAAAATTTAAGTAATCTTTCAAGGGTTTCTAGATGGAGATGGCAAAAATCACTATTTTGTACATGGGTCAACAGAAATCACTTACCTCTGGGCAACTGCAGTTTATCTATCCTTGGCGAGAACGTGAGAAATTACTTTACCATGTAAAAAGGTCACTTGGCTAGGATTTAAGTGGACTCTGATCTGTTCATTCAAACCTCATTTGTATCTGGATCTCAACAAGTCTTCAAAGCTCTCTGCCCCTTATTTCCTTTTCTTATAAAATGAGGGGGAAATCTCAATGAGAGATTTCCTGCTGAAGCATTCTGTTTCTTGCCTTACACTTTCTAGGGTTTGCCCACGTGATTCTAGTCCTTAAAGTCTCAAATTGATTAATACAACAAGCTCCTTTCTCAAGTTAAAATTAAAAAGGTGACCATGGTCAGATTGAGATTTGCTAGGCATTTCCTTATTTCTTGACAGAAAATTGAGAAATTCAAAGAAACCGGTCTCAAATGGTGCCAATTCATTTTTGTTTCATTTGATCACGTAGGCCTTTTCAGCCTTATTGCCTCCAAAGTTCATGTTTCATCCTGAATATGGAGCGGGCCCTATTCTTGGTGCAGATGCAGGTCACTGGGCACATCCCCAGCTCCGGGGTTCTGCCACCAAGCTGGAGTAGGACACTGACTTCTTCTGTCCAAATTTGCCTCATTGACTAGCCTGCATTCTGGATGATTGAACTGAGTGGGGCTGTGTGTGAGGACCTAAGACAAGAAGGGCCAGTAGGCTGCAGAGACTGGAACTGAGAAGCATGTGAAAAATTCTTTCAGGGATTAAGCAAGCCCAGTAACTCAACACCTGGCCTTGTGAAGGAGTGGACAAAGATGTATAAGTATGAGGCAGCATATATTTTGTTCCTCTAACTGTTCCCTTTGAAACTTCTAATATGTGTTCCACTCAACACATTTGCATTAAAGGCAAATTGTATGCTAAGCATTATTCTATGTGCCAGAGATACAGCAGCAAAGAAATCCCTCACACACAAAAAAAATCCCTGCCCTCATGGAGCTCATATTCTAACATTATGTTCTCTTTTATGCATTTCTTTTCTTTCTTTTTTTTTTTTGTTTTTTTGTTTTTTGAGATGAAGTCTTAACTCTATTGCCCAGGCTGGAGTGCAGTAGCACGATCTCAGCTCACTGCAACCTCTGAAGCCTGAATTCAAGCGATTCTCCTGCCTCAGCCTCCTGAGTAGCTGGGATTACAGGTGCCTGCCACTGCATCCAGCTAATCTTCGTGTTTTTAGTAGAGATGGGGTTTTAATCTTGACCAGGCTGATCTTGAACTCCTGACCTCAAGATCCACTAACCTCAGCTTCCCAAAGTGCTGGGATTAGAGGTGTGAGACACCACACCCGGCCCTCTTTATTCGTTTTCTAACCTAATTCAGTGTCTCAACTAACTCCTTTCTGTTGATATAAGATACTTATGTCCTACTCTTCTAACTTTTACAGCTGTATTTGTATTTTGTACAGTATCAGAATTTTTAACTTTAGCATTCTGTTTTTTCAAATATAAATAGGTCTTCCATGCTTTGTTTAAATAGTTTGATTCGAAAGTCAAAAATTCATAAACAGATTTACATTATCATATCTATGTAAATGCTGCTAATTGCAGAGCCAAGAAATGTACTATAATTATACTTCCTTCTCGTAAAGGTCTCACAGCATGACCCCTAGCCAATTAATGGAGAATATTCATACTCCAAGCACCAGGGTAAAATGAATTCTCTGTTCTTGTACCTAATGAATAAAATGTTTGAAATCACATCATGGCACCAACAAAGATTCTCTCTGTGGCCAAACTCTAGTCATGCTCTTCTGAACCATTTCTTAACTGGGCTTCAAACTTAGCCTATGAAGTCTTAAGCAAAAAACTCACAGTTTCTAACAGCTAAAGGCCACATCCCCCAGGATGACCCTATTCTTACTTTAAAGCACCTGTCTGAGAAAACTCAAAGCTGCCAAAAGTACTTGCTGCTTGTTCCAGCCAGCACCTGAAGAAAGACCTGTCTCCCAGTCTCTGTGAGATGGCAGGAGCCTAACTTTGCAAAGTTCCAGTTAGCAAATGCACATGGTTTCACTTGGACTAATGACCCCCACACTCTTCCTGCTTTGTGTAATTTTTCACTTCCTTGATTCTGTTGCAGCCCCTCTCACTCTCCCTTTAAAAACGCCTAGTCATCACTGCACAGGTCAGAATGGAGCTCAGCTCCCCTCCTGTTGGTAGTTACTGACTAAAATCTGTTTTCACTACTTTAACAAATGTCCAGTTGTGTTTATCTTTGACACCACATGAAAAAAACTGTGATGTATTTTACTTTATTTCATAATATCCAAACCATAAATTCTTGCATAACCTTTTGTTTTTCCTGAAGTCTGTAATTGCTTTCTTTTTCTTGTTGATAGAAGAATGATGCACCCTCACCTTCTTTTCAAGCTTACCTAGACTTTCAGTCATATTGTCCAGTGCATGGAGTCCTGCTTTTCCCCCAGCAATGTCTCTCCTTGAATGTATATTTCCCTATTCCAGTCTTCTTCAAGGTCATCCCCCGATGGGATTTCCTAAGATGGGATCTTAGGAGGCCCTGAGACAGGTACATCTAAAAACACCTTTATTTTTGCTCTCATACTCACTGGAAAGGTAGGCTGAGTGGAGAATTATAAATTAAATTAAAAAGTAAAAACACAAGCCACAGACTAGGAGAACATATTTGTAATACATATATATGGAAAAAAGACCCAAACCCAGAATAAATAAAGAACTTCTAAAAATCATTAAGAAAAAAATGAGCAATGGAATTTTTAAAAATGGGCCAATACTTGAACAGGGACTTCATAAAGAAGATAATCAAATGACTAAGACGTATTTAAGAGGTTGCTCCATTTCAGTGCTCATCAGGGAAAAGCAAATTCAAGCCACAATGACATGTCACTGCACACAGATCAAAATGGCCATTGAAAAGATTGAAGACGGCTGACTAGCAGCAGCTAGTATGTGCTGGTCTCTCAGAAGAAAAAAAGGAATACAACACCTTCGACTCAAACATCCAGGTGCACACATTGGGATTCATCCTGTAAACAACTCGAACCACGCAAAACGGAGAGGAGTAAGACAAGATGACTGCCAACCTGGGAGTGACATGGAGCCAGAGGAGGCCCCACACTGTAGGGAAATGGTGAGTGAGTGAGAGACCCCAAGGACCCACTCTTCTTCCATAGATCTTTGCAACCCTGGGGTCAAGAGATCCCCTTGTGAACCCACTCCACCAATGCCTTCAGACTTGACACACAGAGCTACCTGGAATCTGTGCAGAGCTACATGGAATCTGTGCAGAGCTACACGGAATCTGGGCAGAGCTACATGGAACCTGGGCAGAGCCACCGGCACAGAGAGTTCTGGGAGCCTTGGACCCCTAGGCATCCCGGCAATAGCAGCTACAGCTCTGGAAAAAGGGGAGGTTAGGCTCCCTCACATACCCTCAGGAAAGGGGCTGAATCCAGGGGGCGGAGCAGCCATGGTCTGCAGGCCTCACTTCCATGGCACCTCACGGGGTAAGACCCCCTGGCCTGGGACGCCAGCCACCCACCGCCAGTGTTCTCAAGCTGGCAGCAGCTCCACACCTCCCTGAGATGGAGCTCTCAGAGGGAAGGACAGGCCACCGTCTTTGCTCTTTCGTAGCCTTTGGGCACTGGAGAGCCCGAGGTGAGGAGGAGACAAAGTGGCCCCTCAGCACAGTGCAGCCAACCTATGGAAAAGCGGCCAGACTGTTTCGTATGCAGGTCCCTAATCTCATTTCTCCTCAACAGAGTTCTAACCTGGGACTCCAGTCACCCCACCAGTGTTCTCAGGCCGCAACAGCTCTGCAACTCCCCAGACGGAGCTCCCAAAAGAAGGCATGGGCGGCCATCTTTGCTGTTTTTGCAGCCATCACTGTTGCCACATTTAAGCTACGGAAAGTACAAGGTGACTAGGGATTGGCAAAGACTCACAGCACAATGCAGCCACCATACAGAAAAGAGGTAAGGCTATTTTTTATGTAGGTCTCTAATCCCATTTCTCCACATTGAGCAGGAGCTGCCAACCTGGGACTCCACCTCTGGTAAACATGGAGCCACTGCTATTGGGAGTGTTCAACCAGAGGATGGGGCAGTTGCACTGCTGGGCCGAGCTGGGTGCTTCACTTGTTTGGAAGCTGGGGGTTGAGGGTTCACAGGGAGAGGCTGGTTTCCACACTGTATGGTGATGTGGCGTGCTGTAAGCTTGGGGGTAGTCCTTGGGCAATTTGTTTCTTCCCCAGACTGAGAGCAGCAGGGGCAGAACCGCTGCTGTGGCAGTGGCAGAGGGGGATGCTGGTTGCCTCTGGGAGCCTCTCCCGAGGAACACTCAGTGCCACTACCAGTGGGTATGCTCAGTCGTGGATGGGGCAGCTATTCTGGGGTGAAATAAGATGCCCAGTGAACCATGGGAGCTGGGGGGGACTCCTCTCCATATAGTGGCTGTGGTGTGCTGGATGTGCCAGTGTAGCAACTAGGCCCTTTGTTCTTTCCCCCAGTCCAAGGGCAGTTAGGGCAGTACTACTGTAGCTGCAATGGCAGAGGGGTTATGGGTTAACTTTGGGATTTTCTCCTCAGAGGAATGCAGAGCTGCTTCTGATTGAAATGTTCAAGCCAGGGCAGGGTAGTTGTACTGGGTCGGGTAGGGGGTTGGGGGGGTAGTCAGGCGGCCTGCCCAGTGAGAAATGAGGACAGGGACCTGCTTGGGGAATAGTCTAGCCACTGTTCTGTGAGGTGGCTGCCATGTGATGGGGGTCCACACCAGCTCCTATTTCCTGCAGTCTCCAGAGCCTGGAGGCAGCAAAGGTGAGTGTTGCAAAACAGCAAAGATGGCAGCTCACCCCGCCTCTGGGACCTCTGTCCCAGTAAGTTACATAAGTGCTACCAGCTCAATCGCCCCAGTGGAGTGTGCTGGAGTCCCAGATCTGGAGGTCCTGCGCAGTCTGGAGAAATGCGATCAGGCACCTGCATAAAAAACAGTCTGGCCACTTTTCTATAGGGTGGCTGACTGTGCTGTGAGTCTGTGCCAGTCCCTAGTCACCTTGGACTCTCCAGAGAACTAAAGATAGCAACAGCCAAGGCTGCAAAAGAACAAAAAATAGCAGCCTTCCCCCTTCCTCTGGAGTTCCATTCCAGGGAGGTGAGGTGCTGCTCCAGCCCGAGAAGACTGGAAGGGGCAGCAAGCCTGGGCAATGACACTATAAAGCAACCACACAAACAAGTGTGCATAATAACCAGCTAACAACGTGATGATGATAGGATCAAATCCACACATAACAATACATTCAAATACACAGACCACACAATACACCTTGAATATAAATGAGCTGAATGCTCCCAATTAAAAGGTACAGAGTGGAAAAGTAGATAAAGAAGCTAGACCCATTGAGAAGCTGTGTTCAAGCAACCCATCTCATATGCAGCGACACCAATAGGCTTAAAATAAAAAAATGCAGAAAAATCTACCAAGAAAACAGAAAAGAGAAAAAAGCAGAGGTTGCAATCCTAACTTCAGATAAAACAGACTTTAAACCAACAAATATCAAAAAAGACAAAGAAGGGCATTACATAATAATAAAAGATTCAATTCAACAAAAAGACTGAACTATTCTAAATATATATGCAACTAACACATAAGCACATAGGTTCATAAAACAAGTTCTTAGAGACCGATGAAGAGACTTAGATTACCACATAATACAGTGGGAGACTTTAACACCCCCACCGACAGTATTAGACAGACCACCAAGGCAGCAGTTTGACAGATATTTAGGACCTGAACTCAGCAGTGGATCAAATGGACCTGATAGATATCTACAAAATTATCCACCCCAAAACAACAGAATATGCATTCTTTTCATCACCACATGGCACACACTCTAAAATTGAGCATACAATCAGAATAAAACAATCCTCAGCAAATTCAAAAAACCTGAAGTCATACCAAACACACTCTTGGACCACAGTGCAATAAAAATAGAAATCACGACTAAAAGATTGCTCAAAACCATGTGATTACATGGACATGAAACAATCTGCTTCAGAATGACTTTTGGGTAAATAATTAAGGCAGAAATCAAGAAGGTATTTGATGCTAATGAGAACAAAGACACAACATACTGGAATCGCTGGGACAAGCCTAAGGCAGTGCTAAGAGGAAAATTTATAGCACTAAATGCCTACATCAAAACTTGAAAAAGATCTCAATTTAACAACCTAACATTACAACTAAAAGAAAACTAGAGAAGCAAAAGAGTAACCCCAAAGGTGCCAGAAGACAATAAATAACCAAACTCAGAGCTGAACTGAAGGAAACTGAGACTCAAAACATTAAGTTAAAGATCAACAAATTTAGGAATTTGTTCTTTGAAAACAAACAAGACCACTGGCTCACATACATCTTCCAAGACTGAACCAGGAAAAAACTGAATCCCTTAGTAGACCTGTGATAAGTCTGAAAATTGAATCAGTAATAAATAGCCTACCAACCAAAAAGAAGCCAAAGACCAGATGAATGCACAGCCAAATTCTACCAGGTGTACAAACAAAAGCTCTTATCATTCCTACTGAAATTTTTCCAAAAAACTGAGGGTGATGGACTCCTCCCTAACTCATTGTATGAGGCTGACATCATCCTGAGATCAAAACTTGGCAGAGACACAACAAAAGAGGAAAAACTTTAGGCCAGTATCTTTGATGAACACTGATGCAAAAACCATCAACAAAATACTAGCAAAACAAATCCAGCAGCACATCAAAAACCTAACTCACCATGATCAATAAAGCTTTTTCTCTGAGATGCAAGCTTAGTTCAGCATACACAGATCAATAAACATGATTCATCACATAAACAGAATTAAGGACAAAAACCACATAGATACAGAAAGACTCTCAATAAAATTCAACATTCCTTATATTAAAAACCCTCAATAAGCTAGGAATTGAAGAAATAAACTTCAAAATAAGAAGAGCCAGGTATGACAAACCCACAGCCAACATCAACTGAATGGGCAAAAGATGGCAGCATCCCTTGAAAACTGGCAGAAGCCAAGGATGGAGGGGATGCAAGATGGCTGATTAGGAGCAGCTCAGGAGTGCAGCTCCTAGTGAAAGCACAGAGGGTGAGTGGACACCGCATTTCCAGATGGATTTTTATTGCCCACAGAACAGGAGATTCCCAGGAGGAGCCCCAAGGGTCGCCAGCGCAGCTGTTTTGGCCAGCTCAGCTTTTCTCAGTACAAAATACACGGGTCTGGGCGCCGTTTTAGCTGGCGATTGGAGCTCCGGGAAGGCAGAGTCACCCATTCATCTGATTAAAAAGGGGACTGAAACAGTGAGCCAGGCCAGGAGATTCCTGGGCAAAAAAGCGCCACAAATCTCAGCGCCAGTGTTTAAGCCAGCGCAGTGGGTCGACTCACGGGAAATCACACAGATCCCGGTGCCTTTACAACAGGCAACTGGAACACCTGGGAGACAGTCGACTGTTCAACTAAAAAAAAAAAAAGGCTCTGAGGCAGGGAGACAGGTGATCAGGCTCAGCTGGTCCCAGCCCCACAAAAAAAACAGCAATCAGAAATGCTCTGGATTGAGAGTTTCACAGCAAACACAGCTGAACCCGGGATGGTCCAACTCTGTGGAGGAGGGGCGTCCACCATTACCAAGGCAGTCCACCACTATGGAGGTAGTTTGCCATTGCTGAGGCAGCCCACCATTGCCGAGGCAGCTCACCATTACAGAGAGAGTCCGCCATTATAGAGGTGGGCTGCCATTGCCGAGGCAGTTCTAACTACACCCATATAAAAGGACTGCAGGGAAGTTCACATGGCAGCTGGGCAGGGCCCACAGCAGCTCGGCAAAGCCTCTGCAGGCAGACAGCGACTAGGCTGCCTTCTCACTGGGCATGGCAGCCCTAAAAAAGGCAACAGGACAACAGAAACTCATAAATAAAGCCCTAACTCCCCCAGGACAGAGCACCTGGGGAAAGAAAGGGGGTGCTTTACGAGTTCTGCTGCAGCAGACTTAAATGTACCTGCCCAGCAGCTCTGAATGAACAACAGAGCTCACAGCTCAGTGCTTGAGCTCCTACAAAGGACAGACTGTCTGCTCAATGAGCTCCCTGACCCCCATATATCCAAAGAGTCACCTCATAAAGGAGAGCTCAGACTGACATCTGGCAGGTATCTTTCTGGGACAAAGATAGCAGAAGAAGAAGCTGGCAGCAACCTTACTGTTCTGCAGCCACTTCAGGTGATCCCCAGGCAAGCAGGGCCTCGGAGTGGACCTCAGCAGTTCTACAGCAGAGGGGCTAGACTGTTAGAAGGAAAACTAAGAAACAGAAAGAAATAACTTCATCATCAACAAACTGGACATCCACTCACAGATCCAATCTGAAAGTCAACAACTACAAAGATGACAGGTGGATAAATACACAAAGATGGGAAGAAACCAGCATAAAAAGGATGAAAACACCTGAAATCAGAACACCTCACCTCCTACAAGGGATCACAACTCCTCACCAGCAAGGAAACAAGTCTGGATGGACAAAGAGGGTGATAAATCGACAGATTCAGGCTTTAGAAGGTAGGTAATAAGAAACTTCTGTGAGCTAAAAGAACATATTCTAACCCAATGCAAAGAAGCTAAGAACCTTGAAAAAAGATTTGACGAAATGCTAAAGAGAATAAACAACTTAGAGAGGAATATAAGTGAATTGATGGAGCTGAAAAACACAACACGAGAACTTTGCGAAGCATACACAAGTTTCAACAGCCGAATTGACCAAGCAGAAGAAAGGATATCAGAGGTCGAAGATCAACTCAATGAAATAAAACAAGAAGGCAAGAGTAGAGGAAAAAGCGTAAAAAGGAATGAACAAAGTCTCCAAGAAATATGAGACTATGTGAAAAGACCTAATCTACATTTGATAGGTGTACCTGAATGTGATGAAGAGAATTAATCCAAGCTGGAAAATATTCTTGGATATTATCTAGGAAAACTTCCCCAACCTAGCAAGGCAGGCCAATATTCAAGTCCAGGAAATACAGAGAATACCACAAAGATATTCCTCAAGAAGAGTAACCCCAAGGCACGTAATCATCAGATTCATCAGGGTTGAAATGAAGGAGAAAATGCTAAGGGCAGCCAGAGAGAAAGGTCAGGTTACCCACAAGGGGAAGCCCATAAGACTCACAGCAGATCTCTCAGCAGAAACCCTACAAGCCAGAAGAGAGTGGGGGCCAATATTCAACATCCTTAAAGAAAAGAACTTTCAACCCAGAATTTCATATCCAGCCAAACTAAGCTTCATAAGTGAAGGAGAAATAAAATCCTTTACAAACAAGCAAGTACTCAGAGATTTCATCACCACCAGGCCTGCTTTACAAGAGCTCCTGAAAGAGGCACTAAACATAGAAAGGAACAACCAGTACCAGTCACTCCAAAAGCATACCAAATGGTAAAGAGCATCAACACAATGAAGAAACTGCATCAACTAATGGGCAAAACAGCCAGCTAGCATCAAAATGGCAGGATCAAATTCACACATAACAATATTAACCCTAAATGTAAATGGACTAAATGCCCCAATCAAAAGGACACAGACTGGCAAATTGGATAAAAGCCAAAATCCATCGGTGTGCGTATCCAGGGAACCCATCTCACGTGCAAGGATACACAAAGGCTCAAAATAAAGGGGTAGAGGAAGATTTACCAAGAAAATAAGAGAGCAGAAAAAAAAGGAGTTGCAATTCTCATCTCTGATAAAGTAGACTTTAAACCAACAAAGATCAAAAGAGACAAAGAAGGATATTACATAATTGTAAAAGGATCAATGCAACAAGAAGAGCTAACGATCCTAAATATATATGCACCCAATACAGGAGCACCCAGATACATAAGGCAAGTTCTTAATGACTTACAAAGAGACTTAGACTCCCACACAATAATAGTGGGAGACTTGAACACTCCACTGTCAATGTTAGACAGATCAACAAGACAGGAAATTAACAAGGATATCCAGGACTTGAACTCAGACTTGGACCAAGCAAACCTAATAGACATTGACAGAACTCTCCACCTCAAATCCACAGAACATACATTCTTCTCAGCACCACATCACACCTACTCTAAAACTGACCACATAATTAAAAGTAAATCACTCCTCAGCAAATGCAAAAGAATGGAAATCATAACAAACAGTCTCTCAGACCACAGGGCAATCAAGTTAGAACTCAGAATTCAGAAACTAACTCAGAACCACACAGCTTCACGGTAACTGAACAGCTGGCTCTTGAATGTTGACTGGATAAACAATGAAATGAAGGCAGAAATAAAGATGTTCTTTGAAACCAACGAGAACAAAGACACAACGTACCAGAATCTCTGGGAACATTTAAAGCAGTCTCTAGAGGAAAATATATAGCAGTAAATGCCCACATGAGAAGCAAGGAAAGATCTAAAATTGACACCCTATTGTCAAAATTGAAAGAGCTAGAGGAGTGAGATCAAAAGAACTCAAAACCTACCAGAAGACAAGAAATAACTAAGATCAGAGCAGAACTGAAGGAGATAGAGACACAAAAAACCCTTCAAAAAATCAATAAATCCAGGAGCTGATTTTTCGAAAAGATCAACAAAATAGACAGACCACTAGCCAGAATAATAAAAAGAAAAGAGAGAATAATCAAATAGATGCAATAAAAAGCAATAAAGGGATATCACCACAGATTCCACAGAAATTCAAAACATCATCAGAGATTATTACAAACAACTCTATGCACATAAACTAGTAAACCTGGAAGAAATGGATAAATTCCTGGACACTTGCATCCTCTGAAGACTAAACCAGGAAGAAGTTGAAACCCTGAATAGACCAATAACAAGATCTGAAGTTGAGGCAGCAATTAAGAGCCTACCACCCAAAAAAAGCCCAGGTCCAGATGGGTTCACAGCCGAATTCTACCAGACATACAAAAAGGACCTGGTACCATTCCTTCTGAATCTATTCCAAACAATACAAAAGAGGGAATCCTTCCCAAATCATTTTATGAGACCAACATCATCCTGATACCAAAACCTGGCAGAGACTCAGCAAGAAAAGAAAACTTCAGGCCAATATCCATGATGAACATAGATGGAAAAATCTTCAATAAAATACTGGCATACTGATTGCAATAGCACATCAAAAAGCTTATCCACCATGATCAAGTAGGATTCATCCCAGGGATACAAGGCTGATTCAACATACGCAAGTCTATAAACATAATTCGCCACATAAACAGAACCAAAGACAAAAACCACATGATTATCTCAATTGATGCAGAGAAGGCCTTTGACAAAATTTAACAGTCCTTTATGCTAAAAACCCTCAATAAACTAGGTATTGATGAAACGTATCTCAAAATAATAAAAGCTATTTATGACAAACCAACAGCCAGTATCATACTGAATGGGCAAAAACTGGAAGAATTCCCTTTGAAATCTGGCACTAGACAAGGATGCCCTCTCTAACCACTCCCATTCAATATAGTACTGGAAGTTCTAGCCAGAGCAATCAGGCAAGAAAAAGAAATAAAGGGTATTCAAATAGGAAAGGAAGAAATCAAATTGTCGGTATTTGCAGATGACATGACTGTATATCTAGAAGACCCCATCGTCTCAGCCCCAAAACTCCTGAAACTGGTAAGCAACTTCAGCAAAGTCTCAGGATACAAAATTAATGTGCAAAAATCACAAGCATTCCTATGTATCAATAATGGACTTAAAGAGAGCCAAATCAGGAATGAACTGCCATTCACAATTGCTACAAAGAGAATAAAATACCTAGGAATACAACAAACAAAGAACATAAAAGACCTTTTCAAGGAGAACTACAAACCACTGCTCAATGAAATAAGAGAGGACACAAACAGATGGAGAAATATTCCATGTTCATGGTTAGGAAGAATCAGTATCATGAAAATGGCCATACTGTCTAAAGTAATTTACAGATTCAATGCTATCCCCCATCAAGCTACCAATGACCTTCTTCGCAGAACTGGAAAAAACCACCTTAAACTTCATATGAAACCAAAAGAGAGCCCGCATAGCCAAGTCAATTCTAAGCAAAAAGAACAAAGCGGGAGGCATCACACTACCAGACTTCAAACTATACTACAAGGCTGCAGTAATCAAAACATGGTACTGGTACCAAAACAGAGATATAGACCAATGGAACAGAACAGAGTCCTCAGAGGCAACACAACACATATACAACCATCTGATCTTTGACAAACCTGCCAAAAACAAACAATGGGGAAAGGATTTCCTGTTTAATAAATGGTGTTGGGAAAACTGGCTAGCCACGTGCAAAAAGCAGAAGCTGGACCCCTTCCTGACACCTTACACTAAAATTAACTCCAGATGGATTAAAGACTTAAACATAAGACCTTAACACCATAAAAACCCTAGAAGAAAATCTAGGCAAAACCGTTCAGAACATAGGCATAGACAAGGACTTCGTGACCAAAACACCAAAGGCATTGGCAACAAAAGCCAAAATAGACAAGCGGGACCTAATCAAACTCCACAGCTTCTGCACAGCAAAAGAAACAGTCAGAGTGAACCGGCAATCAACAGAATGGGAAAAATTTTTGCAGTCTACCCATCTGACAAATGGCTGATATCCAGAATCTACAAAGAACTGAAACAGATTTAAAAGAAAAAAACAAGCCCATCCAAAAGTGGGCAAAGGATATGAACAGACACTTTACAAAAGAAGACATCCATGAGGCCAACAAACATATGAAAAATGCTCATCATCACTGGTCATTAGAGAAATACAAATCAAAACTACATTGAGATACCATCTCATGCCAGTTAGAATGGCAATCATTAAAAAATCTGGAGACAACAGATGTTGGAGAGGATATGGAGAAATAGGAACACTTTTACACTGTTGGTGGGAGTGTAAATTAGTTCAACCATTGTGGAAGACAGTGTGGCGATTCCTCAAGGACCTAGAAATAGAAATTCCATTTGACCCAGCAATCCCATTACTGGGTATATATCCAAAGGATTATAAATCGTTCTACTATAAGGACACATGCACACGAATGTTCATTGCAGCACTGTTTACAATAGCAAAGACCTGGAACCAACCCAAATGCTCGTCAATGATAGACTGCACAGGGAAAATGTGGCACATATACACCATGGAATATTATGCAGCCATCAAAAACGATGAGTTCGTGTCCTTTGTAGGGACATGGAGGAACCTGGAAACCATCATTCTCAGCAAACTGACACAAGAACAGAAAATCAAACACCGCATGTTCTCACTCATAGGTGGGTGTTGAACAATGAGAACACATGGACACAGGGAGGGAAGCATCACACACTGGGGTCTGTTGGGGGAAATAGGGGAGGGACAGTGGGGGGTGGGGAGTTAGGGAGAGATAACATGGGGGAGAAATGCCAGATATAGGTGATGGAGGGGAAGGCAGCAAATCACACTGCCATGTGTGTACCTATGCAACAATCTTGCATGTTCTTCACATGTATCCCAAAACCTAAAATGCAATAAAAAAATAAAAAATTAAAAAAAAAAAAGAATCCAAGGATGCCTTCTCTCACCACTCCTATTCAACATAGTATCGAAGTCCTAGCCAAAGCAATCAAGCAAGAGAAAAAAAATAAAAGACATGCAAATAGGAAAATAGAAAGTCAAATTATCCTTGTTTGCTAATGACCATAATTTTATATTTAGAAAACCCAGTAGTCTCTGCCCAAAAGCTCCTTGAGCTGATAAACAACTTCAACAGAGTTTCAGGATATAAAATCAACATACAAAAATTAGTAGTGTATTAGTCTGTTTTCTTGCTTCTGATAAAGACATACCCGAAACTGGGAAGAAAAAAGAGGTTTAATTGCACCTACAGTTCCACATGGCTGGGGAGGCCTCAGAATCATGGTGGGAGGTGGAAGGCACTTCTTACATGGTGGTGGCAAGAGAAAATGAGGAGGAAGCAATCAAAACCCATGATAACATGATCACATGGGACTTACTCACTGTCAGGAGAATAGCACAGAAGAGATTGGGCCTCATGATTCAATTACCTCCCCCTGAGTCCCTCCCACAACATGTGGGAATTCTGAGAAATATAATTTGAGATTTGGGTGGGGACATAATCAAACCATATTATTCCTCCCCTGGCCCCTCCAAATCTCATGTCCTCACATATCAAAATGATGCCTTCCCAACAGTCCCCCAAAGTCTTAACTCATTTTAGCATTAACCCAAAAGTCCAAAGTTCAAAGTCTCATCTGAGATAAGGTAAGTCCCTTCTGCCTATGATCCTGTAAAATCAAAAGCAAACTAGTTACTTCCTAGCTACAATGGGGGTACAGGTATTGGGTAAATACAGCCATTCCAAATAGGAGAAATTGGCCAAAATAAAGGGATTACTAGTGCCCATGCAAATCTGAAATCCAGCAGGACAGTTGAATTTTAAAGTTCCAAAATGATGTCCTTTGACTCCAGCTCTCACATCTAGGTCATGCTGATACAAGAGCTGGGTTTCCATGGTCTTGGGCAGCTCTGCCCCTGTGGCTCTGTGAGGTATGGCCTCCCTCCCAGCTGGGAGGTCCCTATTTGAGGGTAAAGGGTGGGAGGAGGGGAAAAAATCAGAAAAAATAACTATTGAATACTATGCTTAGTACCTGGATAATGAAATAATCTGTACACCAAATCCCCAGGACACAATTTTATCTATACAACAAATCTTCATATGTACCCCGAAGCTAAAACAGAAGATTTTTAAAAGAAAAGATTGATAATACCAGATATTAGAGAAAATGTAGAGCATGTGAAACTTCAGAATACATTACTGATAAAAGGGTGAAACTGAAATACCATGTAACAATTTCTCATACATTTTAATACAAACCTACCTATGACAGAGCAATTCCAATTCTAGGTGTATAATCAAAAGATGTAATTAGTATTTCTCAAAAACTTGTGCAACAATGTTATTGAGGACTACTGAGTTGTTCCTTAATAGCTTCAAAGTAGAAACAACCCCATGTCCATCCATAGGAAAATGCATAAACAAATCATGCTATAATAATGTAATAGAATACTGGTCATTAATAGAAAAGAATGAACTACCGATCCATCTAACAACTTAGATAAACATTAAAACTATTATAGTAAATTTTGGAATCAAGGCATAAGAAGTGTATACTATATGATTAAGCTTCAAAAAAAGAGAAAACAAATCAGTGGTGATGAAAGTCAGAATTTTGATTACCTGAATTGTGGGGAATGATGGGTACTGACTGGAAAGGAGCATTAGGGAAGTTTCTGGAATGATGGAAATAGTCTGTATCTTGACAAGGTTGGTGGTGACACAGATATATATTCATCGGGCTGTACAATCAAGATTTGTACACCTTAACCCATGTGTTACACCTCATTTTTTTTTTTTTTAAAGTAAAAGGATTCTAGCTTGAAGATGCTTTCCTTCAGTACTTTGAAATTTTTCTTGTCTCCTAACATCCATTGATGTTGCCAAGAAGTCTTGTGACAGTCTGGTTCTCATTCTTTGAAGTCCACCAGTTTATCCTTTCCAGAAGCTTGAGAAATATGCTTTAAACTTGTTTTTAAATTCCATGAAGATGTCTCTAGACAGGAATCTTTTTTATTCATCTCATTTGCCCCTTAGTATCTCTTTTCATTTCAAATCCTTATGCCTATCTTTATCTTTGGAATTTTTTTCTATTAATTTTTAGAGAAATTTCCATCCCATTATGGATTGAAATGTATCCACCTCCAAAAAAAAAATATGTTGAAGTTTTAACCCCTAGTGTCTGCAAATGTGACCTTATTTGGAAATAGAATCTTTGCCGATGATCAAGTTAAGATGGGTTATTAAGGTGGGTCCTAATCCAAGAAGATGTGTTCTTACTAAAGGGGGAAATGTTGACATGAAACAGATACGTAATCATGAAGAATGCCACAAGAAGATGAAGGCAGACATGGGGTGATGCTTCTGCAAGCCAAGGAACAGTAAAGATTGCTGGAAAGCCAACAGAGCCAGGAGAGAGGCGTGGAGCAAATTCTCCCTTAGAGCCCTCGGAAGAAGCCAGCCCTACCGCCAATCTTGACCTCTGACTTCCAGCCCCCGGAACTGTGAGACAATAAATTTCTATTGTTTGAGCCACTCGGATTGTGGCACTTTGTTAGACCAGCCCTAGCACACACTACTTTTCATTAAGACCTATTGTCCTTGAACCCTTCTTAGTCAGAAGATAAACATTTTTTAATGAAGCCTCTATACTTCATATTTTTTTCATTTTTATCTTCTCTTCCTATTTTTATGTTTTGTAGATCCTCTGCATTTATAGCAATTATATTTAATTTTTAGGCACACCACTGGTTCTGTGTCCCTATTTCACAGTAATTTGATTCTATTTTATGGATATAATAGCTTCTCGAATCTCGCTGAGGGTACCAAAGGATTTCTTTAAAAGTCCTCTTCTATTTTCTGAATTATACCTATTTTATCTGATAACTGTGGTCCTTTTCTTTCACACTATTTGTTTTCCTCATGTGTTTGATCCTCCCTGGGTGATTCATATTAGTAATGAGTGTGTCTGCTTCCTCCCCTGTTCAGCAGGAAAGTTTTATTTTTCCTCGGTAGTCCTCTCCTTGCCAGGGGAGTCCACCTGCAAGACCTGTGTAGGAGGTTTGGGCAGTTTGAAAGATCAGCTTTGTGGATAGTGGGCTGTAGGTTGAATGCCAGAAAGAGGAATGCCTTCTTCTGAGGGGTCAAAATGAGTTTCAAAAGAGGGCATGGCTTTTCCTGGATTATCATTAGAGAAGGATCCTGGAGTCAATGGCCAGGCTGCATGAAAATCTCCCCTGGGTCAGGGAGCAAATAGGGCTGCTGGGCACAGCCCTTTATTCCATGCTCCCCTTTTTGACCTCTTCTGCTCAGTCCTCTTTATCATCCCTGTGACTCCACACCCTTAACCCCTCCAGGCAGGTGGGTGCCCTCCCCCCATTCCTGACCCCCATAGCACATCCTGTGCTTTTCCACTGCTTCATTTGCCTACATGCCTCCAACCACATTTCATCTTCCAGAAATCTCTTGCAGTTTCTCATCTACTGTAGTTTCCCTTCCTATTCTCTTTCTACTCTTTAAAAAACTTTATCATTTTAATGTGTCCTCTAGAGGGAGGGAGGTGATTGTGTGTGTTCAGTCTATCCTGAACCAAAATGTACATTATTTCATTTTTTTTCAAAAGTAAATTGATCTATTTAGAACCGATAAGATGCTAAATATGATTTAGGATATTACCCAACAGAACTCATTAATGCATCACTGTCTCTTTATTGAAGATGATTCCCAAACCGCTGCTTTCACCATCTTTCCATCTTCCCATGTGCCTGCTGGTCATTTCCAAGTTTTTGTGCCCTTTTTTCCTTATGTGCAGTAATCCCAAGCCCCTTCTCTACTGCCTGGGTCCCTCAAAGGACCCCTTTCCCTGTCATGGCAGCTCCCTCTGTTTTTCTGCAGGTTCTCCCCCACGTCCACACAGACTGTACACTTCCTTTATAGTTAAGGATTCCTCAGATCCTCTCAGTTCTACCTTTCTATTTTATTCTATGTTTTGAGTGAACTCTCTCATTTAACTCAGCTTGTGCTCGCAAAATAAAGGTGACTAAATATAGTAACCTGCATATTGACTGCCTTCCTGCCAGGAGAAGGGCAAGGAATCACTTTTCTACACCAGCAATATTTTTTCCCTTTACACAGATGTGTTGCTATACCTTAGCTGAACAGGAAACTTGTGCCGATTAAACATTTAAAGAAAAGAAAATATTTTTGTCATGAAGAAAAATTTAAACATATCTTTTTAAGGGTTACATGCAAAGTGCATATATTCTTAGAGCTAAAATGAGTTTCAAGTCCAGTAGATCGATTCCAATCTCTTCTGCTCCAGAGCCATTTTGCTAAAGTCCCAACCCCATCCTATTTCATTCCTTTATGTAAATATGGCACTACAAGAGCATGTAGAATCAAATCATCACCATAAAGAGAGAATCCTCTGATAACCGAAATGTATATGGGTAGACATCATCCACACACTCCCTTAAATGCCATTATGCCTGTGTGATTTTAGTGCTTTTTTTATGTTTGCAATATCAGCTGTAACAAGAAATGTAAAATTGCTATCAGGCTGAACTCGTGATAAACCTAGTTCAAGAATTTAAGTTTTTTATGCTTTAGGTCATACTCATATCTTTACTGATACAGGATTGAACAATTTACACACAGGCACTTGGAAAACTCAACATGCCGTTATGTTGTAATCTGTGGGCCTCTTGGGTAAGAATAAATTGACTAGACAGCAGCTCTGAAGTCTGTTGGGGGAGGAGGAAGCAGAGAGAGAGGTGGTGATGGAAGGAAGGGAGGTATTTATATTCAGTGAAGTTTTGATGTTAAACAGAAAAAAGCAATCACAGATGGTGTCTGATTACAGTTGGATTACTGCCAACAACTCACAGGTAGATACCACAGGAAAAACGAAATATGACACCCATAAAAACAGCATTCTCAAAACGTGTGCCCTTCAAAAACTCAGGATTATGCCATTTCACTGTTGCTGATTGATATAAATGTAATTCTTTTTAAGAAACCTCACGTACCAAATCTGAATGTATTGAATTAGTATGCTAACCAGAATATATTCCATCACAGAAGAAGCCCCCATTTCACAAAGTGATTTTACAAAATAGTAAATTTCTTTAGGAATTTAAATTCTAATTTATTTACAAAATTAATTTTTCATTCAGCCTTCAGTTCATTCGATCACTTATGTTTGTGGATGACTGTCAAGTCACGTTTAAAAAACACATCAATTTATGCAGAGCAAGACTAATATATAAATCAGAACAAGCCAAGATCCTGATTTAACATGGTGTCCTTTTGTTCCCACCTACAAAGGTGAGAGTAATTCGATTTTTGTCCCTCAATGAGTAGGCTGCTACTTGGCAACTGATACCTACTTTATTGATGACATCTTAGATTGCATCTTGATGTTCTGCGATTCTCTAGCTTTAAAATGTCTCCACGAGTAACTCAAAATGGAAAGCCAAATACCATATGTTCTCAGTTATAAGTGGGAGCTAAGCTATGGGTACACAAAAGCATATAGAGTGGTATAATGGACACTGGAGACTCAGAAGGATGAAGGGTGGGATGAAAGTGAGAGATAAAAAACTATATATTGGGTACGATGGCTGCTACTTGGGTGATGAGTGCACTAAAAATCTGACTTCACCACTAAACAATTCATTAATGTAACCAAAAGCCACTTGTACCCAAAAAGTTATAGAAAGAAAAAAATAAAATGTCTTCACAAATCCCCGACAATCCAATGAAAATGAGAAATACTAACTAGTTGTTTGTCCACTGCTCATCAATGCAATGAAATCAGCTGGTTTCTGCTGGAATATGGTGGACTTAAACTAAATATCCTCAATCAGAAGGGAGTTGCATTTTTTAGACAGTAAAAAGGAAGGCCATTTACTGCAAAAGAGAAATTCAGAGTCCTGAGATGCACTCTCAAATTTGTCAGCGTCATGTTTAAGCGAAAAAAAAAAAAAAACAATAACAAACTACCTTGTTTAGGCGAAAAGAACAATAACAAACCATTTTTCATTTCTGTGGAAAGAAAGCCAAATTGTTACTATGAGTAGGGAAAATTAATTCATATAGACTGTTCCATCTTGAAGCACACAGGACTAGAGATTGAGATCCAGGACCAAACTATCTGGGTATAAATTCTACATCTGCATTACGCTCTTTTAAGCAGTGTATGTGTTTTAAAGCAGTTACTTAACCTTGCTGTGTCTCGGTTTCTTTGTCTTTAGTGGGGATAAAATCCTGCCTTTGTCATATGGTCTTTTTGGATTAAATGAGTTAAGACAAAGTGCTTGGGAAAGTGTCTGGTATAACAAGCACAACTTAAATGTTTGCTGCTGTCATTATGAGAAATACCTGCTCTATGCCAGGTGCTTTACATCAATGATCATAGCCAGTCCCTCCAGGTGCATAGTAGATATTATTACCTCTATTTTCCTTGATGTGAAAATGGATTTCACCAACCTGGGCAACATGGTAAAAACCTAATTTCTATAAAAACTATAAAAATTAGCCAGGCAGCATGGTGGCACGTGCCTGTAATCCCAGCTACTCAAGAGGCTGAGGCAGAAGGATGGTTTGAGCCTGGGAGGTCAAGGCTGCAGTGAGCCGGGTGACAGAGTAAGACCCTGTCTCAAAAAAAAAAAAAAAAAAAAGAGAGAAAAGAAAATGGATTTCAGAGGTGATAGGCAATTTCAAGTCTTTCTAATTCCAACCCATCTCTCATCCCAAGCAGCTAACTAACCGGCTGATTTTCTCACTTCTAAGCTAGTTTTCCTAGTGTTCTGTAAGAAAGTCCTGGTCAGACTTGGACAGCCACCCTAAAGATGCTCCATCTGCTCCTGTTGCCCTTATGGGGGAAGCAGCTAGTGCTATCACCCAGAGCAGGGCAGCCAGCTCTGCAGGGCAGCCAGGGGACAGATGGAATGATCAGAGAACCCTGGTCCCAACAACTTTCTCTTCCCTATTATCAGAGAGGCTTCCTGCAATGGTTTCTAATCAGGGGTGTGATTTTCTTTTCTTTCCCTTTCAAAATGCTTAATTTTTTTAGACCATATTTAATATTTCATTGTTTCATGTGAATGAAAGGAAAAAGCTTGTTCTGAAAAATATATAACTACTCTTTCAACAGAAGAGATCTATCCCAGAGCAGTGTTCACAGCCAGTGCTGCCAACTTCAAAAATAAGTGGTTCTGATATCTTCAGAAACCAGATTTTCATATTTGTTCTCTGAAGAGTGGAGGGTACTTTTTAATAAAGCTCTAGTTCTGATAAATGGTTGGCTCAAAAATAGCAGGCAGAAACTCAGCCAGTGCAGTGGCCTAGGAGCCGTCACAGTGAGTAATTTGCCTATATAAACAGGAGCATCATGGAAGTCTTTTGTAAGGCTCAACTCTTTATTTTTTTATTTTTTTTTAGGCTCAACTCTTTTTGGCTGGGCGACTTCGTTTTCTGTTATGGTCTGATCTCACCAAAAGTGATTTGCTTGCAGTTCAGACTGGCTGACTCTGGTACAAACGTACCCAATCTAACGTCAAACCTAAATCAGAAGAGCAGATATTCATCTTCCCCATCATATTACAGTATGTTTAAAACACAGTGTCAACCCGGTTTGCACATATTTATTTGTAATAAGGCTTAGGGCTTGGAAAACCTTTTGGTTTAATTTCTTACACACGGTGGCTGGATATAAATTAATTTCTATGACAAATAGAAGCATACATGTTTAACATCAAAAGCAACCTCTTGCTGCAATAAATGGGGCCGCTAGATGTTATCTCAAGCAAGGAAGAGCTAGGAGAAGTTAAGTTGGCTACATAGAAAAAAAAATGGCAAATGTCTTCATCTTACCTCTCTGAGCTCCTCAAACCTTCAGTCCAGCTCCCCCACCATAGGTGACTGGAGGCAGGCGTTCTCACAAAAGACTCTTAGGTAAGTACTAATCATTGACCTAAGTGCTGTTCCAGCCTTCTGAGCCACAGGTGAAGCCCTCTAGAATATTGCTTCATGTGGGGGGAGAAGTGTCTTTATAGCCTGAGAATTGATTAAGGAAAAAAGGCCATGTGACCAAGCTAGAGCACACCTGATAACAGGTGCTGTTTGGGCAGACAGCAAGAGAGAAGGTGTAAAGGTGTTGCCTTTTTTTTTTTTTACAAGCATTGTTGAGAGAATGCTGAGCTCTTTTCCAGCTAGAGGAGCTGATGTACAGAAGAATACGGAACAAGGGGCCTAGTCCACTCCTCTCCACTCCTCCTGCCCCCTACACATCAATTAGTTGGAACTCTGTGCTTTGGGGATCAAATCTCATTAGCTTTAGAAATGTGGAAGATCATTTTCAGTCCCCAGCTCTAAAGGAGGAGGATATGCTGGATGTTTTCTTTCTGCTTTCTAGATAAACTCTCTACCTTCTCCTCTCTGCCTTGTATCCCGGGAGATGAAACTGTTATGAATTGTATCAATGGGCTCCCTTGCCCTCTAGCTTCCAACTGGGCTCACTTAATGGGAAGCATCAGCAAGAGACAAAGGAAGACAGAACATAAGTGAGATTGAGGTACTGATTCCCTGAGCCCTTCCCTGTGGGGTCACTGCAGGTTGGCTACCTCCTCCAACCCAAAGCACAGCTCCTGTTTGATCTGTCTTGTGGGGGATAGGGATCAGCCTTGGAGAGGACATTTTCTGACCCTCCTACTGTGACCAGAGAGGAGGAAGCAAAGTTAGGTGTGGATGTAGTTGCGGGTCGGAGTGTCAGGGAATTGAGAGAGCTCACATGATAGCATCCTTCATTCCACTAAAGAAGGAGGCAGATGCATTCTTGTTACACAGGAGAAAGAGATAATAGAGGTGAGGGTTGAAGGATATGAGAAAAATTGGGGAGTTGACTCAGGAATGTATGATTGAAGGCATCCTTAAAGCCTGCATAAAATTAGAAAACATGATTTTGTATGGTGTCAAGCTCCATGTGTAGCACTCAGAGCCATGCAAGTGGGAGCAGAAAAGGCATTTGGAGAATTATAAAGTTAGGAGTTCACCCAGCAGAGGAGACAGAAAAAAGACACTGTGGTCTTGAAGACTTTAGTAAGAAAGTGACTCCAAAAAGTTGCCTCCGGGTCATGATGGGAAAGAAGATGATGTGGAGATGACACTTGAAAGAACAAGGGAGTGGAGATCACAGAGACAGAAGAGCAGATGTGGTGAGAATAACAGATAGAGAGTAGGGGAAGAATATGGAACTGTGTCCAGGAAGTGTGTGGTTTGGATAGAGGGAAGTAGTTCCCCATGAGGATAAGTTATAGGATCACAGAAATGGAGTGGAAGTCATTAGGGTTCAAAAGGTCAAAACTGGAAAGTGTTTTTCATCCAGAATGATAACAGATTAGAAAGACTGATGCCTAATCTTCAGTAGCCTGGAACAAATGAAGGGTAGGTAGTTGATGACTATGAGGGTAGAAGGTGGATGATATGAACTTCAAAGGAATTTGGTTTTGGGTAAAAGCAATAGCAGGAAGCAGGAGGGTGCCCATTCTACCCCCTGACTCTCAAGTATGTGGAGATTGGTCAGCTGCCTCTTAATAAAGTTTCCAGGAAAGCAGAACTCAGGGGGAGGAGCAGGCTTTAGCATAGACAGGAGATGAAAGAAACATTTAATGATGAGGTCAAGGAAGCAGAAAAAACCATTTGTCATGGATCAAGGGTGCAATTGAATAAATTAGGATAAGGAGATTAGGGAGAAGTTGAGTTGAAAGAGATGACCAGAACAGCATACATTTTAGCCAGTGGGCTTTGTAGAGGTGTAAGGCATGATGGACTTGGTTAGCCTCACGTGATCCTAATAGACTCACTGCAGCAGTATCCTGGAAGAGGGCTAGGGGAAAGGAACACACCCAGCTCTCTCTGGGAGAAGTTACATCAGCCTACAAGATCCATTGATCATGGAGGAATTTCTCATCCAGTGAGCAGGCTGGGTGAGGATTAATTAATCTGTTGAATCCTTACCACAGTGGTTCTCAAACATTTTGGTCACAGAACCCCCTTTATATTCTAAAAAACTATGGAGGCTTCCAGAGAGTTTTTGTTTGTCTGGAATATATCTATTTATATTTGCCATATTAGAAATTAAAAGTGAAAACGTTTTAAAATATTGATTGATGGGTAACAAACCCATTTCCTATTAACATAACTATCATTTTGTAATAAAAATTAACTTTTTGAAAAAATTTGTTTCAATGGGAAACTATGCATGGTTTAGCGGACATTCCTTCCAGGTTACGAATGTCTAGGCTTTCTTTTCTTTGAACTATTTTATAACTGTAAATTGTAGATGGCTATTAGACATGCGAATTCTGTCCTCTCTGATAAAGATTAGATTGGAAAACCCTCTTTGCCCCCCTTTATGATTTATTTTAATCTACCTTTATTCCATATAAATTTGAGTTTAACTTCTTATTTGAACTGTTTGTAATATTTGCCTAATTCCCTCATTGACTAATGAGTAGAATAAAGTTCTTTAGCCCATGTTTATTTTTGCATCTGTATGGGAGTCATGATTTTACTTTTCTTTTTGAAAATCATCTTCTAACAAATTGTATTTTCCAAAACAAAAAAAGTTAATGAGAAGAGTGGAGTTGTTTTGTACTTCTGCAAATCTTTTTAATGTCTGGCATAAAAGAAGACAGCTGGTTTCTCATATCTGCTGCTACAGTCAATCTGCTGTAGATATGTTGTTTTAGTTGAAGTATATGAAGAAAATCTGGCCTCTCACAGATACGCATTTGGAAAAGGGAGTAGAATTTTAATAGCCTTTTCAGACAATTGTGGATATTCTTCTTAATACTGCATCAAAACTTGCCAAGTTGTATTTTTTAAAAGATTAGTTGTAATGTCAAATCTGAAACCATTCCAGTGAATTTTAACTGGACCATCTTCCACTGTGAAAGGATCTCTTACCTATGCACGATTGTCTAGCATCATGCACTGGTCATTTGGAAAGTGTTGGGTCACTGAGTTATGCAGATCTTCCAAATGTTGGCACATTTCATTATATAATTGAAAAAAAAATCACATTGTTAACATCACCATCAATTTCATTTTAAAAGGCCTTAAATATTAGGACTCTGTCAAACTTACAGGTGGATGTGTTTCTAAAATGCTAATTTCCACTTGAAAACTTGAATTTTATCATTGGCAACAAACACAGTGAGTTGTTTTCCTTGAAGTGACAGGCTCACTCGCTCATTCTTAGGAAATATTTGCCCAATATTTAAGTCTAAATAACCATTGTTTGCTTATCAGTCATTCAAGCAGACATGGCATTTCACAAAATGTGGCTGGTCTAGGTTATAACTTGCGTTTCCTCAAGATAACCACCATACTTTAATATGCAGCAGAATTATTTGATGTATACTTCTCATTTTGCCACAGACTGCTAGAAAGACTTACACTCAAGGGTTGAGATTTAAAATTAATGTTTACTGCTTCACCAAGGATATTCTCAAGTAAAACTGACATTTTCTTTTATAGTGAGTGGGTGGCAATGAAAAATCTATTACTAGTTTAGTAGCACTGCCTTGATTGATTATAAGGTGCCAAGTTTTATCCAGAGTTGCTTTTGTGTCATCAATGCAAATTTCAATACAGTGAAAAGATTAATAATGTCTTCATACTATTATGAAAGTACTTTTGTTTTTGCAGCCCCCTTAAGAGGGTCTTAAGGACTCCCCCCAGGGTCCACAAACCACTTTGAAAATGATGGCCTTACCAGAATCTCTTACGTCTCTCCTTTACTAGAGGAACTTGTACCTCTGAAGTGACTTCTTGGCTCGTGTGAGAGCGACTCTGGGATGAGTTCGTCTCTCTTTCTCTGGGGCTTGGCATAAAGTAAGTTAGCAATGAAAGTTTGTTAGAAGAAGTTCACCAGAGTGGGGCCAAAAAGACAGAGGGATCAACTCCACCCAAGAAATCAGAAAAGATATAATTAAGATAACATGAAAATGAGTTTTGAAGGGAGAAAAGGAATTTGACAGGTGAAAATGGCAAAGAAGTGCATTGTGGGTAGAATAAACATAATACATTCATGAGACTTTGCCATATTTTGATTTGCCAGATGAAGACACCCATTAAGCCGATAGACATGTAAGCCTTGTATTGTGACACATGTTTAGGTTAGAGAGAGATTCGAGAGCCATGAAAATATTGACATTAGTCAGAATCATGGCAGTGGATACAATCCCATAGGAAAAGTATGCAGAGTGAGGGACAATGAGGGTAGGGGATGGAAATCTGTAAAAATCTCTTCTTTAAAGGTGGATAGAGGGAAAGATAACAGCAAAGGAATCTTTTGAAAAAGACCAGTCAGAAACTGCGTTTGGGATTCAGCAGACAATAGAATCCTGGAATCAAAGGAAGAAAGAGTTTAAGGAAGAAAATGGTGTTCCAAAGTGTCACGAAGCTCAGGGACATCAATATTGAAAACTGCCTACTGGAGTTGGTAATGGTGAAATGATTGGCAGCCTTTGCTTAGACAGCTTAATGTAAGCAGTGAGGTCGGTCAGAAACCACATTACATGAAGTGAAGAGTGTGTTTGAGGATGATAATGGGGGTGGGAGGACAGACTGCTAATGGCCCTTAAGAAACTTGGTTATCAAGAGAAGGTCAGAGTAGAAGAAGAACACAGTTTTAGAAGAGTTTTTTCTTAATGTAGGATATTTATAACCTATGGGAAAGGATCTATAATAAAGAAGACAATGAAATCAAAGAAAAGAGGAACTAATAATGAATGGGTTTTTGAGGAAGGGAGAGGATAACCTCCAAAACATAGTAAAAAGGCCAGGCATGGTGGCTTACACCTATAATCCCAGCAATTTGGGAGGCCGAGACAGGCAGATCACTTGAGGTCAGGAGTCCAAGACCAGCCTGGCCAATATGGTAACACCCATCTTTACTAAAAATACGAAAATTAGCCAGGCGTGGTGGCACATGCCTCTAACCCCAGCTACTGGGGAGGTTGAACCCAGGAGACGGAGTTTGCAGTGAGCCAAGATCACACCTCTGTACTCCAGCCTGGGTGACAGAGCAAGACTCTGTCTCAAAAAAACCAAAATGCTAGGAAGTGATACCTCCTCTCCGAGACTGGGGACAAACACAAAAACAGATAATTAAGTTTTCAGCTGCAGAACAAGAAAGTCGAATATTTTCACACATAGTAACCTCTATTCTCTCTATAAAATAGAAAGCAAGCTGCCTCTTTGCAGTAAGGTTAGTGGAACACAGGAAGTATCCTAACCTGGATTGCCGAAAATTCCTCCTCACCCACCCTTACGCGCACACAATGAAGTACTAGAAAATCAGTGCTTTACTGTGTGTGTTTGAGGGTGAGTGAGGAGGAATTCCTGCAATTCCAAGAAAGCAGAAGAGAGAAAAAAAGGAAGCAAAATAGAGAATCATGTCCAAGAGTGGTCCAAGAACAAGAATGAGAAGGTACATTACTAATTGTGTTTGTTATTAAGTATAACTGATTATGTGACATCAGAGGTTTGTTATCAAGTGTAAGTGTAACTGATTATTTGACGTCTATAGAAGGCTGTGTGAAATATCACAGGACCATCCAGGAAGGGAGCGAGAATGAAGAGAAAATCATTTCACTAGCAGCTCCTATCTCCATTAGTTCACGGTTTGTCCCAGAGAGTGTCGACTCCCCCGTACTACTAGTTTGTAATACCTCAGTGCCTAGCAGCTTCCCAGGGAAGCCCCAGGGTGGGACGTGAGTCCATGCAAAGATGGCAGGTGAAACTAAGAGCAGATGGTTGCAGTGGTGGCTGGGGCAAAGCTGGGGGCCCACGACAGAGGGCAAGCCAAGAGGTTCTGGCGTGATGTGTAAGAGGTGTCTGAAAATAGGAAGTTAACTAGAAAATAATAGTGAAGTCTCCAAAAGTCAACTGCCCATTTTAAAAATGAGCAGCACTCATGCACATTAGATTACATACATTCATACTGGCAGTAATTTGCAAGACTAGGTTATTTTCTCCAGAATTATTAAGTGGTCCAGATGTAAGAATGATATAATTATATTGGGGGGGTTTAAAGTGGAGATTTCTTGGATAGGATTAATAGAAGGTAAAAGGAGGTGATGTTGCAATTAAGAAATGAAATGACCCATCATAAAAATCTGAAGGAGGTGAAGAAGGAATCATGTCCAACAGTAGTCCAATAATGTCAGAGATATAGACTGGAAGTCCTAACATATTGGAAAACCGATTTAGCGGGATTGAAAGGATATAAAATTGAGGTTATGGAGCAGCATATTGGAATTTACTATTTTGGAAGAAAACACGTTGGTGAATTGACAGGAGCCATTCTTGAATTGTAGGGATGAATTCATAAAGCAGAATCAGCATGAAAATCCCTGAGTTTAAGTAAGGATGTTGGATATTAACCACATGGAAGTCTCTCGGGATCATAGTAAGAGATGAGGAGGTGAAGTGAAGCAAGATGCCAGAATTATCAGTGAATGTAGGAAAGTGACCTTGAGGTTGGTAGATCCAGTGACAAGAACTTGAGTTTGGTAGATCCGGTGACAAGAAGGTGACATTCACTAATTCTACCATCTAGCAGTGCTGAGTATCAACAGCATGCAGGGCAACATGGATGAGTAGGAGAGTCCTCATAATCCCATAGAGAGACAGACAGGAAAACCAATACTATATTACGGTAAGGTGGGTGTTTTAGTGAAGTTATATACATCATGCTAAGGAAGTCATAGCAGCTGAGTCTTGAAGCTAAGTCTTGAAGATTGATTGAGAGTTTTGCAGGTAAAGGAAGAAGGAAAAGGAATTCAAAGCAGAGGGAAAGACATAGTTAATGCCACTGAGAAACAGATTCAACAGAAAAAGACCAATAATTATTGATGAATGTGATTATTTCGACAACTTAAAAATATATTGATTACGTGTTGACTGTTTAGAAATTTGTCCAAGTTTAAAATTTTTGTTGCAATGTACACATCTGCATATCAATATGTAATTTAATTATACAAGTAATTCACACCTTCCATCTGTTTGTTTTCTTGACATTCACATTTTTTTTTTTTTTAGCTCTCTCGAGCTCTGAAGAAGGATTACGGAAGTCAGTTCCAGAACATCCATCTGGCCTCAAACCCCTAAGGGTGTGATAGGAGATAATAGGTCTCTTCAGGACAAGGACTGGGTGCTCTGGTCTGGGATCAATAAATTACAAATGTCCCCTCTAGAATACTGAAGATGAGCATAAGAAAGTCATAAATGAAAATCAGGGTATTATCTTTAGAATTGTCTGCTTATTTTAAATGGTATACACTGGTCATTTCCCCTTTCTTTTATGACTTTTGTAGGAAGATGAACTCATTTTATTTTTATGGCATTGGTTGCACTTCTAGTTTTTAGAGAAGCAACAAAAAGGGGAAATGGCCTCATAAACTGTCATTACGACACATACAAGCCCTTTAAAATGTTCCTGTGAATAAGTGATCAAATAGTGAGGACCTGGAGACATTTCCCTGTCTATCATGGTCACTAACTGATGTGCTACCCAACGTCATTCTCTTATATTCAGTTTTAGATCAAATAGTGAAGACAGCACAGGATAGGTGATGAAGTTCAGTAGGCTAGGGTTAAGGGTTCAAGTCATGAGATACGCACTGGATGCGGCACTAAACTAAGAACTGGCTACAGGCAGATTTTTGTCATCCCATAAATTCAGTTTCCTCATCTGTAAATTAGACCTAGGCTTAGCTTTGATGGGGTGGACCCGAGCTCCCCGAGATGAAAAGCCTCAGTCAGCAGGAATGCCCCTACAGAGCTTTGATGCATGCTGTAGAGTGCTATCTGGAACTGGAACTGGTCCCATATGAACTTTCCCAATGTTCCCCTGACGATGGTATCCCTGATCCTGGGTCCTCTGGCTTATTTGCCACATGACCCACCTATGTTCCTCCATCTCTTCCACCTGAGAGGCTTCGGAGCCTTCATCAGATTCCCAAAGGGACCCATCATCCAGAAAAGGTGGGGAAAACACTCACCATGCTGGCTCCTCAACGACAGCACAACCAGTTTCCAACTGGAAAGCATGGGAATAGGCAGGTAAGAAAGAGATATTCTCCGTCAGTGAAGTTAAAAAGTACAAGTTGAGCAGTTTTGTTCATTACATTTCACCATGTACAAAAGCAAATGTACTATTTTCAAGAAGGCCATAGAGTTGTTTTGTTACTAAATCATACTGTCTCCCAGCAAATTTTTCTGAATTTAAGCAAAGCCCTGGCAATAATATTCTGTAATCCACAAGAAAATCCAAAATATATTCGCACATTAGAGCTCATATCATTGGTTTTAAGGATATGATTGCTAAAGGATCCAATCTCTCATCATAGAGAGATAAAGGAAAATTAAATGATTCACAGAATTCTCTTCAGGGACATATGTTCCACATATTTCTCAGTAATATTTCACTTCAGGTAAGTAACTCACAGAACCTCAGCTTCCTTATCTATGAATATTTCCAATAAAGTTTGGACTAGAAGAGTGCTTTTCAAAATATGGCTATGAGACTCTCTGAACAGAATCATCAAGAGTTTCTATTTTAATTGTAAAATTTCCAGATGAATCTCAAAAACATCATACTAAGGGAGAAAAGTTAAACACAAAATGCTACATATATACTGCAAGATTACATTTATATGAAATTCTCAAAACAGCAAAATTACAGGGCTAGAAATGGAACAGGTGATTGCCTGGGGGTTATAAGTGGGGGAGGGAAAGGGGATGGATTGCAAAAAGGCAGGAAACTTGGTAGGGTGATGCAACTGTTTTATACCTTGATTGTGATGGGGATTACATGGCCGTATACAATTATCAAAACTTGATAAGCTGTACACTTCAAATGAGTGAATTTTGCTGTATTTAAGCTATAACTCAGTCAAAACTTTGCAAATTCCTGGGCCTTATCAGAATCTGAATTTTTAACAAGCTCCCTCAATGGATGTTTTATTCACTAAAATTTGGGAACTACTGAATTTAATAATTTATTCATCTCTTACGAATTTAGAATTCCATAAAACTCCAAATTGGATGACGGTAGCAGTGTTACTTGATGTCAAAGAGAGATGACAAAGGATATTTTTAGCTGTTATGCAGACTATGAAATACATGGAAGACTAAGATATGTAGAAGTTAATTTTTTTTTTTTAAGGTTGGCAAACTTCTATCAAGAGAACAGATTTAGAAGAAGAGGATTAGAAAGAAGGACTTAGTGTGTGGGATAGGAGAACTTCTGGGGCTGGCTGTGGTGGTACCTAGCCTATGCCTGGGCGGAGTTCCTTTTCCTCTAGCTACATGTACTCATTCTTGAAATTCAGAAGACTGTAGGTTTCAAGCAAGATGAGCCAAAAACAGATACTAGTATTTTTTTTCTTTCTGTGCCTACAAGCATCATTCTCATTCCTGTGAGTCTGAGGTTTTTTCATTATTTATTTAGAGAGCGTCTCGCTCTTTTCCCAGGCTGGAGTGCAGTGGCACTATCTCGGCTCACTCCAACCTCCACCTCCCAGGTTCAAGCAATTCTCCTGCCTCAGCCTCCCAAGCAGCTGGGACTACAGGTGCATGCCACCGTAGCCCAGCTAATTTTTGTATTTTTAGTAGAGAAAGGGTTTCACCATATTGGCCAGGCTGGTCTGGAACTCCCGACCTCAGGTGATTCACACACCTCAGCCTCCCAAAGTGCTGGGATTACCGGCATGAGCCACTACGCTCGGTCTGTATGAGTTTTAAATAATTTTAGTAAGCTGAAGAATCTTTTTTCAAATCTCTCAGGCCTATTGTATTGTTAGAGATATACAACACAATGGGCCGAATTTCCCTGGAACACTGCTAATCATCCTCAGAAGAGGTGAGCACAGAAAGGCCTGGAATTCTAGCTCTTGTGCCATGCATGTGGATTATGACATCATCCAGGTTAATTGACTGCATTCTTATCTACCTTTCCATTTGGGACCATGCATTATTCAGGAGTTTTTGGTTGTTGACCCAAACAACCAAAAATGTCAATTACTTGGGAGGGACCAGGAGCTGCCCCAGCGGTTGCCTGGAAATGGCCTTAAAGTGGGCACAGGAGGCTCTGAGAAGATCCAAAAACCAAAGAGGATTTCAGCACATGGAGCGTAATAAATGAACGATTCTTCAACAAATATTGTAGATAGAAAGAGTCATGCAGTAAGGCCAAAAGGAGAGGCAATAAGCTAAGAATGACCAGGCTCAAATACAGAAACGTAACTCCGGCCACTTTGGCTGGCCAAGGAAAAACGGTTCATAGATTCACTCTCCTGCCTGCTTTTGCTGCCTGCTTGTTTTTGTCCTTCCGTCCCCATTTCACTCTCCCTGACTTCTCCCCTTTCTTCCTTGACATTTAAATGAACACCTTTTTAAAACAGGTTCAAAACGGGACTGGAGAAACGCAATGAACGTGAAAGTCACAGTTCCTATGGAGAAGCTCATAAGCTGGTGGGAGAGCCCAATAGATGAACAAAGACAATTAAACCTAAAAAGTGCTTTAGTGAAACTAAGTGCCACAGGAGCCCGAGGAGCAGGCACCTAGCTCTTCCTAGAGAAACTTTCTTACCTTATACCCGTGGTTCTCACAGAGCAGAGATTTTTGCCTCCCAGTAGACATTTGGCAATATCTCAAGCCATGTGTGAAACAAGGACAAGATAGCAGGCAGAGAGAGAACCTTTAGGTGGGGTTGTAGCTCTAACACTTGTAGGAGGAGAGAGAGAGGAAAAGGCTGAGCCCTAGACTGCACTGCTGCCCTATAAAAGTCTTGGTCAGGCTGAAGAGGAATCCTTGAATAACGATTATCCACTATAGGAGTCATATGTTGGGCAGGAATGGCCTGTCCCTAGGGTCCCCAGCATGCTCAGTTACTGGCTGAGAGCTTCTAAGAAAGACAACAGGTCTTGGCATGAATGCCATGGTGAATATGGAGATGTGGCTGTAGAAGCTGTCAGCTAAAAATGCTCCTCTCAGCAGGTTCTCTCTAGATAGGAGATTGCTTGGTGCACCCCCATGGCTACCGCAAATAGACTGTGTGTTGCTAAGCAAGAATTGGTAAAGGCCGCCATCTTTACTCCAAAAAGCTAGGCTGCACATTTGCCCTGATGAAGGAGGATGTGTAACACCTGCAAATCTTCCAAAAAGCTTTTTTGTTGATAGAGCTGCTGCCCTGAGGTTTTGTTGTTTGTTTACAGGATAATAGAAGAAAGACTTTTCCTTTTCTGTTACAAATTAAGTGAAGAAAATTTGTGATTATATGCCACTCTGAGACTACAATTTCTGCCCCCTGGAATGTTAATGAAAGGGATCAAAAGCATCCACACGTGCATGTGCACACAGCCACACACACGTTTT
Source organism: Ateles fusciceps (assembly GCA_036589455.1). Lineage (NCBI taxonomy): Eukaryota > Metazoa > Chordata > Mammalia > Primates > Atelidae > Ateles > Ateles fusciceps. The sequence continues at coordinate 11,094,399 of JAZHEH010003097.1, forward strand.
TCCAAAACGATTACCTATTACCTCCTCAGGGCATTGGTTATAGTTTGCTGAAACTACCTTTCTGTGTACAGGCCATAGGACAAAGGATCAGCTTGAACTCCCCCGGTGCAGGATCTTTTGGATGTTTGAAGAATCCTCTCTTCATTAATGGAAAGCAACACAGGAAATATCTGATATTTTGTGTCATTTTATTTAGAAGAATACAAGGTTGCAGTGACTCTTTGACTAGCTTCAGTCTCTCTTGGTGTGTTGATTTTGGCAGGTCTAAAACATAACATCGGGGAGCCATCTGCCTTTTGTGCTTCCCTCTTAAGAAGAAAACACAGTTCTTCTATTATGTTGTTGATCGCACTGGAGCCTAGTGAGTTCTTCAGGAAATAATGTGAACACACTCGAAACAGAAATCTGTGGTCCCAGCAACAGCCAGAGCATGCTGTCCGTGAAATTAATGCAATCAGCCCTCTCGGTTACAAAGAAGACCCCTTATAGTCAACAGATGGCATTTGAACACGTTTGCTGTTTAACAATAAGGAGTCGTGCCAGTGTTGTAGATTTAAGAACAAGATGTGGAGTAGTGTGCAATCCTATGTGGAATTTCTTAAAACCCCACTGCCAAGAGTAACTCCTTTGAAATACAAGATAGTAAAATAACAAGAGATACTGTTTTTAGCTTACTTCCCATCTTTATGTGTCTGTGACATTTTGAGGAAAATAATTCCAGAATTAAACCTCACAGTGAAAGTGCTTTAGTTGACACCTGGCTTCAGGAAATTCGAAAAGGACAGAATCCATTTTGCCAGCAAGCTCATGGCATTTATAAAATCTCATCACATTAATTCATAAAATTCCCATATGGAATGACCCCATACCAGGCACTGTCCCTTTGGGGAACATCACACAGGAGGTAGTTTATAGGAAAAAAATTCTAAGTTTCCAGCTGTCATATATCAGACATAGCGAGAAAGCTGAGGAAGCAGGGGCTTCTTACGTTGTTATTTTTCCAGAGGATTCGATATATTTACTTTATCTAAAAATGATTTTTGGGGAAAAAGACAAGCTACTGCACTATGCCTCATCAATGTCAGAGAGTTATCATACACAAACACTCAATAATGACTTTAAAAAGTGATTATGAACTAGTTCATTTCTCAGTGCAGCACACACTACAGTAATAATCCAAATTGCCTGTGACTTATATTTGGCAACAACCACTAGTTCCCACTGTAGTGTGAAATTAACACCACAGACTGTAGCTGTGGCATTTATTGAGCACAAGGGAGCTGATTATAGCCTCATAAATTCAAAGGCAACCTCTGCTATTACTTAATTAGAATCAGTATCTATGCATAAATTATAGTAGCAATAACTAGTACTGTTACAGTTAAAGATTTGTCAGCTTCCTTATTATGTAACAAGCCCTTGCTTTTCTGCATAAACCTGTAATTTGGGGAGGTTATAAGTTGTCTGTAAAAGTTGTTCAGAGGGGAAAATTGGCACATGGTATCTTGGAGGCCAGCAGTGTTTTCTTTCTAAGTAAACTTTTAAAATATTAATCTTGTGCTGTTGGTTTTTTTTTTTCCTTAAGAATAATACCACTAAATCCCTAATCCGCCCCTAGCAATAAATTGTTTTGGCTACATATGCATGTTTTTAGAGTATAAAAACTTCATTTTAAAACAAGTGTTTAGTACTTTTTCTTCTGGGATCCTTTTTATTTTAAAAATTATAAAACAAACTTTACACACACACACTCTCTCTCTCAATGAACATAGACTATTATCCTCTAAATTTTATTATTTGCTAATGTGTATACTACATTCACACAGTTGAAATCAATATGTATATTTTACTTGGGGTCCAGTTTTTTAATTTTTTGGCGTAACATTTTCTTGCACACACATGGGCCTCATCAGTGTGGCTTAGCACTCTATCGGATTAATCTTCTAAAACTTATCAGAAAAATAAAATCATCAGAGTCAAATGATATCTTTGCATAATGCAAAGATATATTCTAGACAAAAAGATCAAGTTTCAGCCACAGGAAGAGACAAATGTGATAAATCATCAGGAAAATAGCTGATTGGGAATGTGGAACAGGTCCATGAAATAAAATGAATCCATTAATTTGTTGGCACTATACCGTGTTTTTAAATATCATTTGGATAAATTAACTTTTTCAACTGGATGTTTTTCTGCTGTGTAGATGCTACCTAATTCATTTACAGAGTTAGAGCCACACTGTTTACAAAATGAGAAGCTGCATGCAAAGAGGCAGGATAGCTTGCTTTCTGCTTTCAGTGACACTCAATAATCTTTTTATTCGCAAGATGGATGTAGTCTTCAGCAGTACAATATTTCTAAAAATCACACTTTCACATTTGTCTCTGTATAACTGTTTTAAAACTTACCAGACTGATAATTTGAAATACAGTCTATATTATTGCTAATATTAAATTATTACCATCATTACTATTATATATTCCAAAAAGTGCTTTTCCAGCCTGCCTTTCCTTGATTGTTGTTGGGGTGTGAGTGTCTCAATGGTAGGAACATAAAGTAAACCATTTTTTTTTCTCCACACCCAGAAATAATTGTTATTTATTCTGGACCAGTGAAAACGTAGAACAGCTATTGTCAAACCTGCACTGGATTGTCACCAACAATTGATTTTACAGGCTTTTTTAAAAATAAACTTTAGGGGAAGATTTGAACAAAGAAATTCAACGATAAATCTCATACTTTGTTTGTTTTGCTATACCAAGGGTTCACCTGACCCTACAACTTAAGACCAGGCTGAGCCATCCATAGCTGATACAGGTAACAGTCAGCAGACATGGGCTTCTGGATATTGTATCACTACACGTTGATGCCTGGACTCATGAATATGGCTGCCTAAATGACAGAATTGTGTTGGCTCCATTTACTTCCATCAAACACTTATAAGCTGTTATGATGATGAGTGGGGGAAAAATACTGCTGGACAATGGCAGCTATAAGAAGACACGGGTAGGAAATGCGAAGAAATTACCATAGACAAGCTCCATTTATCCAGAGGGAGGGCAGAATATGAACTTTTGATTGCATGGAATAATTTCTGGGCTTCTGATGTGACCCTGGAAGCTAAAAAGAAGGCAAAGAGCTTTCTTATTCTATATTTTATGTTAGAAGTCATTACATTAGACATTGAAGCACAATTGCCATGTCGAGAGGAGTATATTTTAAGAAATTTAGATCATTGTAAATTTTGGGGAAAAAACTAGAAGGTTAAATTTAGTTCAAGTTTTGAGTCAGTAAAATAATTACACATATTTTGTTTGTAATAATGGCTCATATTGGGGGCATGTCAATATAAACCTGCATCCACAGCATTGCCTCCTTTTACTTTCTCCTTCCCAAATCTGCTGGTGGTGATGGAACGTGTGTGATGATGCAAATGGCAGGGGCCTGGAGAAGATAAGAGAACTGAACGCCACGGCAGCGAGAGAGGAAAGAGGAGCTTGAGGAGGAGATGTGGAGAGAAGAAAGCAAGACTGGGAAGAGATTCCTCACAGAGAAAGACTCTGGAAGGAGAAAAAGAAGATACCCTCTCAGAAGATTTGTGTGATGTGCTGTGGAACTTCAAGGGACTGCCAGGAAAGATCGCCGCCCTTTAAAGGCTGGTTTTGAGTCATATGTATGTTTCTACTGGGTACAGCAGCAAGCTGAGATAGGCCCTAAGAGCTGCATATTGGTTTGTATTTTAGGATGAATAGGTTTGGGATCCTTTTCTTTGTGCATATTTTAGCAGAAAAACATATTTAATAAGAGTATAACAAGTCAATTTTAGAGTTTCAGTAGAGTTGCTAGATTTAGCAAATAAAAATAAATGTCCAGTTAAATTTGAATTTTGGATAAACAACAAATAATTGTTAGTGTAAATATGCCTAATATTGCATGAGACACACTTATGCTAAGAAATTTGTTGTTATCTGAAATTCAAATTTAGCTGGACATCCTATATTTTTACCTGCTAAATTTGGCAAGTCTACTGTAGGGTGGAGTAAAAGATAGGCAAGGGGCAGAAGAGTATCTCATGATCTCTCTATTTCTGAAGTCAGAACTTAATTTGGCAGTGTTAGAGGTTCTCCCGCTGGTTTTACAAAATGAGAATTTTTTTTATTTTAAGCAATGGAGTCTCATTCTGTTGCCCAGGCTAGAATGCAGTGGTATAATCGTATCTCACTGCATCCTAGAACTCCTAGGCTCAAGTGATTCCCCCCACTTCAGCCTCCCAAGTAGCTGGGACTACATACAGGCTTATGCCGCTGCACCTGGCCAGAATTTTTTTCAGTAAGAAATATGAATGCTTCTTTACTAACTACTGGACACCAGCTAATAACATGTTAATATGAAATGATGAAGGCCTGAATACATACAATTTAGGAGAATAAAAATCTATTTCTTCAAAAGGTGATTTAATATAGTTTACCACCAAGAGCCATAAAAACTACAAATGATGTGCTAATTTATATATAGTAGAAATTCTATGTGACTTTCTGAATTTGCCTGACTATATATCTGCATTTACTGAATGTCTGTATCCACAATGCACTAGAAAAATTGGTTGTCATGTCAACTTTTATGTGCTATACTGAGAGACTTTATTTTGTCTTTTTTTTTTTTTAAAGCCAATTACACAATAAAGTAAAAAAAAAAATTTACTGCAGAGAATGAAGAAACAGATATTTTATAGGTCTTCTAATGCACATGGAGTAATATTAACCCACCACAACCAAACATATCCCTTTTGGCACCTTAGTATCAAAGATGAGACATATTAAAAATAAACTATTAAAAGATATTACCTTTGTAGTCCTTGTTCAAAAATTATATTGAATTCATATTCATTAAGTGGTCACAAAGTATTCCCATCTGTGCTATATGGAGTGTGACCGTCTTTCAGGTAAGGACACTGTTTCTAGGAGCACTTGGTGCATGAAATTTCTGCATCTCTAAAATGCTTTTTTCTCATGAGACTTCAACCTCAACTAACAGTAATATTTTTAAATGGGTGATCATGTTCATCATAAGTTAGGGACAAAATTTTTTCCCCTTCAAGAAAGAAATGCTACCTATATATGTTGTTGTCAGATATTTCATGTCAAGTTTTACTGCCAATCAATCCGAATGCCATTATCTTTTATGAAGATAGTTGTGAACAATAATAATAGTAATAGGATGAAAATGATATCAATAGCAGATACGTACTATTTGGGCCTGCCCAGCATCCCTTCCCAAACATTCTTTTGGTAATTCTACCTCCTTTCCTTTGGGAACTACCAGTTTCTCTCTCTATATGGTTGTAGTGAATGCATCAGTTACAGTGCACAGCATACTCACACACATGCACATACACATGTCTCAGAGACTGGCTCAGTAATGGTCAGATTTGATCATTGCATAGTACTTTCAGAAAATTATTCAAAGGGATACTTTTCTAAAGCTCAAACCAGCTTTAGAAAAACCTAAGCTTTGGGAAAATATCCCTTTGTGAATGTGTCTTCAGAGACACTGAGAAACATTTCACAGACACTCAGAGAAAAACATACCTTCTTTCCTCTAATGTTGGATGAGTCTCTGGTCAAGTGTCTGTCCTCATTTAGCAACTCATCTGCAGTAGAGACCATAAAGCCAATGGGCATCAGGGAAGCAGAGATGACAGACATGCTCAGAGTTCCGGGAGTCTCCAAGGCCAGTTCTTCATCTCAACACTAACCGGGCCCTCGGCCACAAGAACCAACAAATTTCTCTTCTTCTTAAGCCATTTTAAAGATGTACAGATATATATGGCTACCATTTATCAAGAATTAATTTACTGCTCTAAATTCATATATTGACATGAATTATATATATGTGGATTTGGAAATTTATATACATATGACGACTCTTCAGATTGCAAGTGGCAGAATGCCATTATAAAAATTCTTCTCAAAATTCATAACATTGGATACAAATCATAAAAAATACAATAATTCTTTTTCTCCTACTGCGTATTCAAAATGTACTCATAAAAAGAAAATGCCTCTTTATAGGTTATTCTAGCAAATTTCAAGAGAAGATATTAATTGGCTAGATTGGGTCAGAGGCACAAATCAGACCAATACTATGGCTAGCGGGCATAGAGTATACTGGCCTCATGGGTCATGTGACCACATACATTACCAAATCATGTAAAATAAGAATAGGAAAAGTAGAGTTCCTTAAAGAGATACTGAATAGAAAAAGAAAGTAAGTGGGTCACTACAACAGCATTATTACATTTAATCCTCTTATCATCTCTATGAAGTAATATCTACCTTCATTTTGTGACTTTAAAAAAATAGGTTCATAAAGCTTTAGTCATTGGATCAAGAAACTTGGGTAGTAGAGACAAGCTGAATTTCAAACCCAGGTCTGCCTGATTCCAAAGTGTCCTCTCTGTCCTGCTATGATGCTGTTGGGAAGGGAAACTGTAGAAGGTGCTAGGCTTAACTGGTACCTGGTTGCCTCTGGTGGTTGCAACAGGGAATCTCATACATGGCTGCATGGGGGTGTAAGCATGAACATTTGAGAGGAATCTGATCATTAGACTTGGAACTAACATGTTCCTGTCCAGGAAGCTGACTATATGAAGAAAAGGAGTTTAAAGTGGTATCTAATGGGTATCTTAGTCCATTTGGGCTGCTATAATAAAATATCATAGACTGGGTGGCTTATAAACAAAAGAAATATATTTCTCAGTTCTGGAGGCTGGGAAGACCAAGAGCAAGGCAACTGCAGGTTGAGTGTCTGGTGAAGGCACGCTTCCTGGGTCATAGATGGCAACTTCTCATTGGTCCTCACATGGTGGAATGGGCAAGGGTCTCTCTGGAGTCTCTTTTATAAGGGCATTAATTTCATTCATGAATGCTCCACCATCAGGACCTAATCATCTCCGAAAAGACCTCAACTCCAAATATCATCACATTGGGAATTAGGTTTCAACATGTGAATTTGGGGGAGATGCAAACATTCAAGCTATAGTAAATGGAGACAGCTCCCCTGTAGCCTACTCCATGGATAAGGATAGAGGGATAGCAAAATTAGGTCATCATGTAGACAATCAAAAAACCATGTCAATAAGGAAAGTGGGTGAAACAAAAGGAGCTGAGTGAATCTGAGCAGCCCCTGAATAATTTTACTGAGGAGGTAAGAGCATCGTGCTCCCTAAGATGATCTTCAAAGTCTATTTGTTTATTTATTGGTTTCTAGATGGCTCTAAGCATGCCATTCCTGTGAGAGTCAGGAGTGATTGCTGAGGAGAGATTATCATAATATCTAACAAGGTATTGATCCCCAGGAGCCACCAATCAGAATGTTAAATTTTTAGTTGGTGGAGACAGGAGAGGAACCAATGAAGGTAGTCAGGGCACCAAGGCAAAGAGAGGGATGGATGGGAGGGATGGACAATGGATGTTTATTAATTAATAGGGTAGTATTTCAATATTTTTAACAACCAGTAATATCATTATGGATGGCATACTTCATGGTATGGCTTTATGGTGCATTATGGATCCATCCCTTTCCTTGTGAGAGCCAGGAAGCAGCAACCACTTTTCACCAGAGCCCCACACTTCCCACTGCCAGGCTTCTTGGGAGTCTGATCTACTACAGATAGACCAGGGGGAAAGAACTGATATACAGACAGACAACTATTGCCATGTGGCCAAAGCAGGCTCTTAATGTTTTCTAGACATGAAGATGTTTCTCTGATGTTCATTCTCATTAATCTTGATTTTTTTCTCTCTCTCTTTGCTCAGAATAGCTCTCTGTATTTCACTAGAGGCTGAAGATGAACAAAAGCTCACACCAGATGCTCATGCATATTTCTGCATGTGTACTTGAAAGAAAACCCTTTGGAGGAAGCAGTTTCTGCCAGGCCAAGTTGTGGAAGGAGAAAATGAAACCTGAAAGGTTGAAATGAAGGACAGATAGAGGCAGGGACCAGGAAAAAGAGTAAAGATGAGAATTGGGAGGCAGTCAAGATGTAGTTAGGTCAATTAGAGCCAGGTACAAGAGTAAGTCATGCCCAGATGGACTAGAAAAATTAATAACGTGTAGAATCTGGAAATTATAGAAGCAGAATCCAGGATGTGGTAAAGTATCTAGAAATCAGATCTGTACATCCTCAGTGGAAGCAAACAGGCATAGGGCTTGCCTCAGAGTCAAGACATTTCATGAGCTGAGCTGTAGACAACCTGGTATTATCAACCCCCCCCAAGGCACTTAAATTCTTTATGCTCATATAGGTCTCCTTGAAAGAAAGGTGGATAAGGCTGAGCTGGATTAGATTAGGCTGGACTGGTTTGAATCAAATTGACCTCCAGTGGCTGGATCTCGTCTGGCTGACGAGACAGGCCTGATAACCACAACCAGAGAGGCAGAGAGGAAAAACCACATAACTTTCCACACTCTGAGAACAGGTTGGAAGGGAAAAAAGAAAACATTTGATTTCTTAATCACCAGATCTGGCCCCAAGCATCTTGTGTTTAATGTCTGAAAAGAGTATCTGGTCTGCCAACTTTCTGTTTTGCACAACTGCCCAAATGGGTTACAGCTGTTCTGTTAAAAAGCTCCCGATTCTAAACCAACTACACATCTTGGTCCTATGATTTGAATGCCATAGGAACCTTTATGTTCTTTTTTTGGAAAAATCTCATAATCCCCCTTTCAGAGGTTGAGTCTTCTTTAGTGAGCCAGAGTTGTATGTCTTCCAAAATTCAATCTGTGATTACACAGGTAAATCTAGTTCTACTCAACTTAGACCCTTTAGGGCTTCCACTTCTAGTGACTGGAGATACATTTACTCCAGGATCTTAGAGCACATCTGCACAACAGTAATCTAATAGTATGTCCTGGAATAAGTTGGTGTTCACCAGAAAAACGTGGAAAAGCTTTTTCTGGTTTACTGAACACTATTTTTACATTTCTTCTTTTATTGTTTGCTTTTTTGTCCCTACACACAAAACAGTTCTGAGAGTTCCTTACTAAGTCTTACGAACCCGAGATGACTTTATATTGGCCATCTACCCTATAATAATGTTAGAGTTCAGCTGAGCATGAGACATTTTCATGGGTTACATGCAGTGAAATATAGCAGAAAAGAAGACTAGAGGAGTGACTTTGTAAAACCCAGTTCCGAGGCCAGGGAATGATGTATTTCTACTGCAGAGGTCACCTGCAGTGGAATGCAAGAGGAATTCTGCTCTAGAAGTCATTTTAAAGGCTATCTGTCCATTTCAGTAGGCTGGTGGACAAATAAAATGTAAAAGCCATAGGAAATTAAGATATATGCAAAAAACAGTAGCAGCAAAACCAACTGGGTAGCATCATCATCCAGTTCTACACATGGATTCAGAACCCCAGCCACCTTTTTATAAAGGAATTAGCATAAGTGAGGAAGGCCAGCTGCCCCCACAGCCACTTCGTTAGATGTTGAGTTTATTCTATGTAATCAGAATTAGTGGTAGAGAAAACCAGGAGAGACAGAAGGTAGGAGCAGTGTTAGGGTTACCATTGATGCCCAACCTAAAAATACATAAACAAGATTAACATACGAAATTTTGTCTAGAATCTGGTTGGCAGCAAAGGACACTGGATTCTAGGTAGAATCCTGGCAATATTTTGATCCTACTGGGGGAAGAGACAAGGCTATTCATAATTAGGATGAAGACAGAAACTGACCCTTCAGGTCTTAAGCATTTGGACATCAACCCTGAGCAATTAGAGAAGTCAGAGGTAGCACAACATAGCAGGTGCTGCTACTTGGCTCATTCCAAATAAGTACATCAACATCAAGCAAGAAATGATTGAATATTAAGGAAGAGTGAATGCTGGCAGGTAATAGTGTCCATCTTCTGAATCAGTGATTCTCAAACTTAATGTGCACAGGAACCATCTGGGGATTTCGTTAAATTATGAATTCAGCAGGTCTGGGCGAGGGCTTGGGGTTATATATTTCTAATAATACAACTGTCTGCCAGGCGAGACAGTTGCTGCTGGCCCATGGACCACACTGTGAGTGGCAAGGGTCTAGAGCAGCGATTCTCAACCACACTGGCCACACATTAGCTTTGAATAGTGCTGATACCTGGGTTCCATTTCTGGAGACTGGTTTAATTGGTCTGTATTCAACTTTGGTTTCCAATGTTCTAAAAAGCTCCTCCAGGTGATTCCATTTAGGATTCCATATACTGACACTTGCAATGGCTTACCAATGGGTTTACAGATTTTTTTAATTAATTTTATTTTTAATTCTACCATGAATTCTCGGACTGTTCCCAGGACTGTTAAGTGTTCAGAGTTTTAGCACTCTGGGTATTTTTTCAGTCATGGAATAGAGTAATAAATCTTGTTAATTTTCTATTTTGTAATTTGATTTGGAAGTGATGACACTGTATATCCCAGAGATTTTTGTTTTGCCTTTAACTGTTTAAAAACTTACTGTAAAAAGGACCTTTCAAAATATTTCTTTATAACTGTAGGTAGAATGGAAGTTTATATATTCTCTTTCTTTCAAAAAAAGCATTTCTTGTCTTCAGCAGTCTTCTCATAGGTCTCTTCTATTGTGTTCATTTACTTGTATGCTTGGCTTGCACCCTAATGATATATTTATTCTCTCATTACCCTCACTGGCTTGAGCCCATTGCAACAGCACATTCTTAGGAAGTTGATGACTTGTTTAATTCCACACATTTCTCTTCTTAGAGAGAGGGGCAAACAAGGACAACTGTCAGTTTCAAGATGTGTGGAACACATAGATAATCTAGCACTCTGTTGGGAAGACTGTTTGTGTGAAGAAGCTCCAGGAACTCTGTCTCCACTTACATCATCCATTCTCTTAAATCTCACTTCTTCCCAGCCCGCCTGCCTCCTCCACACCCATTTCACCCCTACTCACTAACATCACAGAACAGAAGGTTGGCATCAATTAAGAGACTGGCTTACCAGCACTTTGATTCTCTACTAGGATATTTTCCCCCTGTTTATTGTCATTCTGTAGCATTCCAGAGGCTATTTCATCTTGACCACTGTGCCTACAATTGGGATGGGCTGCCACCAAAGGGATCCTGGTAATGTCCTTGGGGTGTGAATGGCTTGATTTCTCCTGAGCAGAGATGAGTTGAATGTATGTGTGATTTTCTTCACAAGTGTTTTTTAAATAAAATTTTAATACAAAAATATATGGTTGTTTCTCAGAGGACCTTACAGTTGTGTTTTTCAGATTGAAAATCATTACTTATTAGATGAGTGGTGAAATAAATGGGTGATTCTTGACCAGTATTGCTTTTAATACGTAAGAAGAATGGAGGAGGAAAGCCAAAGTATTGTAGAATACCCCACATTGTAAGTGTGAGTGTATGGTAGACCCACCTGATAGCCATAATGTAAGCGTAATCTGAGAAGGCAGTTGCACCTGATCTACATAGATTGCATGCATCTTACAAAGGAGAACAGTTCTGTCTGGCCCACAGCCAGTGGAATGCCTTGTATGTCGGTCCCCTCAATAAACCCTAGGTATCATTTCTTGGCTCCAGGTCTCTTTGGCCTCTCAAACCTGGTGCCATCCCTATTAAAGCCAGCAGGGGGTCCAGCATGACAGTATTATCTTTTTTTCAAAAACTGGAACTCCTGTTTCCCTTATATAGCTGTGAATTGTATTTCTGCTGTTAGTTGTGTTTTAAAAGATTGAAAGCCACTGTCTTAGAGCCATCATCTGTCAGCTTACCTTTACTCAAAATCTTCCAAAGACTACAACAACTCAATGATAATTTACTATGACTTCAAGATTCAGATAAGTCGGCCAGCTGTTTCAGTACAAAAAAGGATCTGCATTTATATTTGTGACCCCTCTCATTGATTAAATCCTCAAGTTTCTATTTCTAATCAGGTTGTAACATTAGATTTTGTTTGGTTCTCTTTTGTGTTGTCTCTCCTTATTGCCTATTGGACTTCCTAACCATAGAGCTCTTTCTATTCTGCAGCTTATTTATTTCCCCAATCACTTTGAGACCCTCTTCAAAGTTTTCTGAAGCTGTTGTTTCCTTTATAGGAGAAAGGAAGCATCAGTGGTAAAATAAAAAGCTGGAAGGAACAGAAATCCTATAGTTCAGCAGTGTCCTGGACTGCTGTTACCTTAGGGAGTTCACAAAGTCTTCCCATGGGGTAGGACGGTTTGAAGGGGAATCACTTTGGATCCTCGGCCTTCACATATTTTCTTTCTTAAAATTGGTTGGACCAAGAACATGTTACAGCCAAGCCATTTCTTTTATAGTTGCCCTCTTACACTTCACAGAAGTAGAGCTCAAGTCCCACTGTATCTAAATCTGGTGCACTGCTTCAGGATGTAAAAACCTACAAGGCACAAAATGAATTTAAAATGCTGGTGTGTGAGTGTCAGGAAAGTCAATGACTTTAAAGACTGAGTAACAAATTCATGTCCCTTTCAGGTAGTTTCCTAATCATACTTTTTAAAAAATGGAAAAAGAGCAAAATTGTGTTGTCAAATTCTAGATCATTAAAATTTATTTTTCAAAATATATCATGTGATTTTTGGCAAATAGTTCAAAAGGAGTTCTAAAACATAAATGGCATTATTGTAACAAAACTATTCTCATTTACATAACAGGTAAACCAACATAGATTACATCTATAAAAATTAAAAACTAGAACAGAAAAGATGCTGAGCTTTTTAAAATAAGAAGAAATATTCATACTAATGTGAGTTAATCAAAAAAATGCCTCTATCTCCTTAAAAGATTTATTTCCAGTAAACTTTTACATTTTATGTTTAATACTTTTCATAATTTATAGACATTTATGTTGTTTTGAGTATCTGCTACTAATCATCGTAATGATAAATGAAAAAAATTTAACCCTTAGAGCCCTACAGTTACAGGAAGTGTATTGATATGTCAATTTCAGTTTCATTTCATATATTTTTTCCATGAATTACTCAATAAAGGCAATTAATTAAAGACTTTCCATTCTAAATATATTACATTAGGATAAAATTCAGAATGGGAAATGCAATAAAAATATACTACTAAAGAGGCTTGCTGATGTATTTTTTAATGGATAGTGATAGTTATAAATTCATATGACATTTAGATTATATTTAATATGTTTTAAAATATATTATAGCAATTTAATTGTATACGTCAATATCAATATCCTTTACATCTTTTTACCCTCATGGCAAAAAATTAGATACATAAAATACAGAAAGGGATACTTTCTGAAAATAAGTTTTGAAAATGTTTTATAAAGTGCCTACAAAAAAAATACAGTCACTGATCTAATCCTCTTATAGCCTATTGTCAGGAATCTATGCGACCATCCCAATATAAGAATATTTTCTTCTTATGTAAAATTATTTTATTAGTCTTCTTTTATAGTTTTCCTAGTAATAAAGTATGTGCTGAGTGCAGCCTTTCATCACCCAGGTTAGTCTGAGTTGGTATGCTTGATGTTAGTTGGAATATTAACTGTCAACATTGACAGAGCAAGCAGCATAGAATCAAGTCTACATCAACTTCATAATTTAGGATGTAGTTCACAGCTGGGGATTATTAGCAGGGTGGTACATTTGGTATCATGATGCCTTAATTAATAATTGCTAATAAGCAGGCACTTTCTTTAGGGAAGTATGTGCATCACTAACAGGTAAATTAAGTGAAAAAATGGCAAAAGTGTTGAAATCAGAATTTGTTCCATTATTTAAGACCTTGCACTTTGCTAAAAGATCCCTAACAATGATGGCAAAAAAAATACATAAAGGTATTTTTTCCTAATAATGAAGAAAATGGATGTGGGCAATACCAGTGGCTAAGAGTTTTCAAAACTTTCTTAAGAAACAAAACCCAGTAGAAACTAATAGAGGCAGCTAGTTTCCAATGGTATCCAGGAAAGGAAGGAACCAGACATACACCAAAGAGGCTGTAGGTTTAAGACTGGAAAGTGGCACAAAAAGGGGGGATTATATTGAAAATTGTGTATAATGAACTGAAATCCTATAACTTTTATCCAGGTAAAACTGAATAAAAGGATATTTCTTTAATAATTTTTTAAACTATTATTTTGGGCTCAGGGGTACATATGTGCATTTGTTATATGGGTAAAGTGCATGTCACAGGGGTTTGGTGTACAGATTATTTTGCCACCCAGCTAACAAGCATAGTACCTGATAAGCAGCTTTTCAGTCCTCACCCTCCTCCCACCCTCCACCCTCAGGTAGGCCCTGGCATCTGTATTCCCTTCTTTGTGTCCATATGTACCATGTATAAGTGACAACACGCAGCATTTGATTTTCTGCTCCTATGTTAGTTTGCTTAGAATAATGGCCGTCAGCTCTATCCATGCAAAGGACGGTTTTTATTTTTGTTGTCTTTTGGTCTTGGAATTATCTCTTTCCTTTGGAGTCACCTCTCCTGATGAATAACCTTGATTAAACTTGAGTTTGCTTATTGCCATTACATGCTGCAAGTTTTCCACAAATGCCTGTTGTTCCTTGGTTATCTGTTCTCTCTTAAGAGTGAGGCAATCAGAGGGCTGAATATAAGTTATGTGTGCATGGAGGAGGTTTGCCAACTAGAAAGTTCTGCTTTAGGATGAACAGTGATATTTAGATACCCCTAATTTTACAATAAGGAGACCTGTGCTGTTGAGTCTTAATAGTCATGTCTGGAAGGTAAATTGGGGAAACTTCTAAGAATATAGAACAAAGAGATAAAGGGTCAGAAAAATATAAAAGAAAAAAAATGATAGTAAAGGTTTACCTGGGAGACCCAACATCTGTCTAATGAAAATTCTAGAAAAACAGAACAGAGAAAATAAACAGAAAAATTTCAAAGCAACAGAAGACTATTTTCTACAGCTAAAGAAGCTAAAATGGAGTTCTTGAGTGCCAGGGAAATGGATGAAAATAGCCCCATAAACATACTATCATGAAATTTCAAAAGACCAAGAATAAACAAAGGATCCTAAAAGCTTTTAAGTCATGTACCAATAATCATAATTATAGTGGCTCCAATGTTTCATCAACAACTGAATGGTAGAAAACTAAGCAATGCTGTCAAAGTACTGAGAGGACTATATTCAGCCAATGTCTCAATCCTGTGCGAAAGGCAAGTAAAGATACTTAGAGAAATGGAGGACTCAGAATTCTTACCTCCCACTACACTTCTTAGAACATAATTTGAAGATGCACCCTAGGAAAACAAAGGAGTAAACCCAGAAAGAAGAAAATGTGGGATCCAGGAAAATGAATCTAATTCAGGAAAATGAATCTAATCCAGGAGAGCAGAGTGGGGAAGTCCTAGGATGACAACTTTGCAATAGAAACAGAGCACAACCTCAGGTTCTGAGATCTCTGTGGGAAGAAAAGGGATAAGGTGGATAGATTTCTAGCACCTCACAACCTTTCTTACACCAAAGCATGATTTTAAAATGGCAATATTTGTCTAATACAATGAGCTAAATAAAGGTTTCATACCCCTGATGAGCCATGAGCTTGCCTGACCCCAATGCTGAGGTATCAGCTACTGATACCATCAGTAGTTGGAAAGCTCTGAATTACACAGCATTATTAAAGCTTGGAATAACTTGATAATATGACAAAGACAGCTGGTGATTTATTTTAAAAAGAGAGTAAGAAAATACAATTGAATTTCTGACAGGAACAATTTCTTTGGAGTGATATGATTCATGGAGAAAAACATAATATGAGTGAACTGTTTGACTCTGCAGCAGAAAATATTTACATAGTCATAATATGGTATTATGATTTATTGATTTTCACCTTTTAGAATCAAGGGTACATCAAAGGAAAAAGGTATAAAATGTAAATATTCTTTATATTGACAATATTAAAAGAAAGATATAGCTGATTGAGGTTGAGCAATAAAAAAAGAATGGGGATATGTGGAAGGAGAATAATGATTTCATCTTATTAGTTCGGGAGCCAAGAGATGCTGTCTATAAAGCGAAAGCCTTCCTGCAGATTTCTGCCATCTGCCTTCAGCTACTGAGTTCTAAAGGAGAGGGAATGTCAAGTCTTTAACTTTTGGATGTCCTTGACTGAGGGAGAAGCGGTGTGAAAGGAGAAGCACCAACCTCCAAGATACCAAAGGGGTGGAAATTAAAAACAACTGAAAATGGCATTGGAGAACTCCCCCGGAGAAGGAAAAAAGACAAAGATATCTTGCTCCTGCTGCCAAACTGCTAATAGGCGTTCAAAAAATGCTAAATGGTGAAAGAAGAGTACGGGTATTCACAGGCTTTGGCTCTGTGTCCCCACCCAAATCCCACCTCAAACTGCAATCCCCATCATCCCCATGATTCAAGGGCAGGACCCAGTAGTGGTAACTGGATTATGAGGGCAGTTTCCCCCATGCTGTTTTTATAATAGTGAGTTCTCACAATATCAGATGGTTTTATAGGCATCTGGCATTTCCCCTGCTTGTACTCACTCCATCCTGCCACCCTGTAAACAAGGTGCCCACTTCTCCTTTGCCTTCTGCTATGATTTTAAGTTTCCTCAGGCTTCCCCAACCATAAGGAACTGTGAGTCAATTAAACCTTTTCTTTTATAAATTACCCAGTCTTGGGTAATTTCTTCATAGCAGTGTTAGAACAGACTAATACAGGTAGATTGTGGTTTATTAAAAGAAGAAACAGGTTTTTAAATCCTTTTTAAATCCTTTTTAAAGTTTTATGGATGGATTATACACATAGGAGAGAGGTAGGGGGAGATGAGTAGTGACATGAAACAGCTAAATCCTCATGTCCTCATGATTCATGGCAGGAAGTCAATGGACATTGCCTAATTTTGATATTTCGGGAAGCTTCACCATAAACATATAATTCAGACATATGGGAATAAGCCCAAAAGAAATAAAAATAGAAGAAGTTTACTACGGTGGCCCCAGTGCCTAGAACAGTGGTGGGCTGACTGTGTATGTTCAATAAGTATTTGCTGAAAGAATAAATTTTCTGAATGATGTGCAGGAATGGAGGAGGAAATGAGGAAGTCTGGCACTGTTGTTGAAATTCATCAAAAGCCTGCAGCAGTACAATTTGCCCGTTTCCTTGCTAACAGAATCCAGATTTCTACTCCTGAGAGAAAGTGATCCCATCTCCAACCAAGGAGCCAATCCTGATTAGTCTACTAAATCAGGGTAATCCTATACTTCTAACCAGCGGTTGGATTAGAGGATGGCCAACGAGATGTGAAGGAGGGATTATTGAGGGGCGGCTGGTACTCTTCTTTCTCAAATTGACATGTCTAAATTTGATGTCTGTACAGATATAACTCTTGTGACAAAGCAGCAGCTAGACCGAGGGAAAAAGCAATATTCACAGAATGGCAGAACAAAGAAAGAACCTAAGTTTTTGATGATGTCATTGAATTAGCAATTAAATAACATTAAATTCTCAACTTAACATGTCTTGAATGTAAGCTAATAAATTTTCCTTTTTGCACCAACTAGCTGAGTTGGGAACTTCTGTTATTTGCTGTCAAAGCATAACAATAGATAAAAGTCCTTCTGGACTTCTTGATATCAGTAAACATATGCCTGTGTTAATGTTTATGAAAATAAATGAAATAAAGCTATACATAATTTCATCTGATAAAAATAGAGGAGTATTTTTTAAATTTTTGATTTAAATTGATGGGTCCTCTAAATTTTGGTGACTAGGTATAATTTGTTGGTGTGGCTGCAAAGGAACATCTGAGGCTGGGCAATTTATTTATCTATTTATTTATTTTATTTATTTTTTTCCAAAGGATAACAAAATTTATTAATTTACCTTCTCGTTATGTAATAAAAATATTTTAGCTTCCAGCTTCAAATATCTGTTGGTTTCTTCTGGACCCAAATTAAAGCCTTTTGTTTCTGAAATGTCCCTTCTCTTTCAATGGTAGATGCATATTTATTTCTGGTTTTGGGGGC
The DNA here is from genome assembly GCA_036589455.1 of Ateles fusciceps. Classification (NCBI taxonomy): domain Eukaryota; kingdom Metazoa; phylum Chordata; class Mammalia; order Primates; family Atelidae; genus Ateles; species Ateles fusciceps. The sequence continues at coordinate 11,112,410 of JAZHEH010003097.1, forward strand.
AATTTATTTTTTAAAAGAAGAGATGTATTGTCTTATGGTTCTGCAGGCTTTGTAAGAAGCATGGCATCTGCATCTGGTGAGGGCCTCAGACTTTTTCTACTCATGACAAGGGAGAAGAACAGCCAGTGTGTGCAGGGATCACATGGTGAGACAAAGCAAGAGAGAAGGGAAAGGTGCCAGGCTTTTTTTTTTTTTTTTAACAACCAGCTCTCTAGGTAACTCTCTTGGGAACTAAGAGAGAGCACTCATTCACCGCCCCACACGCGCTCCCCCAGGGAGGGCATTAATCTACTCAAGAGGGATCTGCCCTACTAACCCAAACCCTCCCCATTAGGCCCCACCTCCAACACCGGGAATCAGATTTCAACATGAGAGTTGGTGGGGCCAAAGGAACCAGATCTAAACCATAGCACTATGTTTCATGGCCCAGTTATCCTCTCCTGTGTTGTTGCTCTAATTCTTGTCTTTCAAAACAAATTTTGCAAATTATCTTTCCCCTCCAGTTTTATAACTTTAGACATTTTGCCACAGTAAACACCAGTTGAAAGGGACACCTTTTCCCGGTAACAAAAGGAAACTAGAGAATGTGGTTATATTTGCCTACTTAGATTCCTTATCGTGGTATTTATTCTTTCAACAAAATGAGAGACAAAGTCAATGGCTGAAAGGGAATGGAAAAAAATGAATGTATGAAATGAAAGGAAAAGGCATACAACAGTCATCTCAAAGACGAAACAAAATAAATTACAGATATAAAAAGATGTTGAATGGAAATTTTCTATTACGTCAGAATTTCAGTCAGGCCCAAAAGCTGAAAGAAACTGAAGAGTCTACTAGATACGTCAGGGAAGGATCTACCAGAGGGTGGAAAAATGGCCGAGTAATCATCACATTCCACAGCTTATGTGAGAAAGACTAAGAATTCATGGAGGAGGATTGAAAGAGGACTTAGAGAAAATGATGGAGTTCTATATAATTTATTTTACTACCTTCCATAGACAATAGAAAGTATACTTTGTAGAAAGTTCCAAGAGACCCAAAAGAGAGCGCCTCAAAAACAACAAAAAACAATAACAAACAATGTAAAGCTGCAGGTGTTTGCTTTCTGCTTCAAGCTGCTCATGGTGACAGAGCAAGAAAGTAGTGGAATCATCCTGAAATGTGTTGACTTAGCAGACCAAAGATGAGTACTGTTTAAGGCACAGGTGGTTGCTGGAGAAGGAAATAAGGTCTGAATTTTGTTGTATCATATTGCTCTAAGAATTCTTTGCCTTTAAGGCTGAGGGAACTATAACTGCAGACTTAAAAGGCTGTTGATGTACCTCTTGTGGTGCGAGTAGAGGTGCACAAATGAGGTGGAGGGTCACATGAGTTTGCTAACTCTAAATGAGTAGAGATTCCTTCTGCTGGGGAAGGAGGGGTTGCTAAAGACCTCCACAGAAGAGCCAGCATTAGAATACCTGCCCTGAAGGAGAGTAGTTGACAGGCAAGAGAGAACTTCTATTAACCTTAGCTAAGTAAAAAGGTATTTCTCCATTTTCAGTTTGTTCATTCTTTCCTGATCCTGATCCTCCGGAGGCCAGAAGCTACATAACAAGAGGGTAAGGGGAGGAGGAAGAAGAGGAATGGAACAACAAGGTGAACAGGTATTGACGATAAAGACTATGCTGTTCTCCCTTACATGTGTCAGTCCTGAGCTAAGGGGTAGGAGAAAATTTGAATGAAATGATAAAGTCAAGTTGTCATTTACACTGGACTACACTTTTCTCCTTTCACTGGAGAATGTGTCTGTTTATGGCTGAAAGTGGTCCGAAAGCAGGGAATATGCTTGTGATACCATCACTAAGTGAGAGAAAAAACTACTAGTCACTGGATTGGAAAGCAGTGGCTGGAGAAAAGTGAAGATATTTCCTAGCTTCTTCCCTAAGGAAAGAAGCCCATTCAATAAACCTGCCACACTCGAGAAGGCACTGCAGCAGGACTGCCAGAAAATGGCCTTTTTGGGTTTCTAGTCATAGATTTCAAGTGAAGCTAGTCGGCTATATTGTGATTCCAACCACACTCCCTTCACAACCCCCTCCCAATGTTCTGCTTCTCCAGGATAGGCATGGAAAAAAATGAACAGTTGCGTTTCACCAAGGTTTGGTTTTGCTCTACAAATTCAGTGCACAGGAAGGGAGTCAGAAAAAGTGAGCTGAGGTATTTTCAAGGAAGTGGCTATAATGGATTGTAAATGGAATCTGAGTTGAGTGAAGAGGAAAATAGAGACATCAGGAGAATGGATGGTGAAAAAGGCCTGGAGTTATGCAGCAGAAGTAATAAGGCAAGAACTGTTACAGTTAAGAAAATACAGCAAGCATCTGGAAGATTAAGTTGTGGTGGCTCAAGAATGGGTTGCTTGAAATGAAAATGTCAGGGCAATGCAGCTTCTAATGATGGCAAGATTTATAGTGAGGTTACTGGTTGAAAAGGTTGTGGGAGATAAAACAGTAACTAAGCAGGTTAAAAGGAACTGGTTTGAGTCAGTTTTTCACTTTGAGTCGGACTAACTTTTTAGTTGAAAACCAGTTTGATCCATGCTGAATGAACAGATCAACTGATTTCTATTGTATAGCTCATTGGTTTTATATACTTTGAACTAAATCCAAACCTTTTTTAACTAACTTAAAATTATTTACATTAAATTACACAGTATATTAGTATTAAATGTCTTTTTTAAACTGAAGAGTTCAAAAAATCAATTAGTAGCTTAGAAGGCTAGATTAGATTTGTAGTGATTTATGTTTACAGTGACATTATTGTTGAAACTATGCTAAAGCTAAGGAATATTCCCACTAGCTAGAGATTCCTTTTGAAAAGGACACATAAAGAGGTTTCACTTATGATTCAGTAAGTCAATCAATCCATTGTAAGTTTAATAAAACCCACAGAAATTAACAGTTCTTTCTTCTCTATGAAGACATAAAAATTGTCCTGTGGTTTGAAACTACCTCTATGAAGTTGGATCATATTCCTGAGCAGGAAAGATCCTCCTATGCAGACTCTGATACAGTCTGGGATCTGTGTCGCCACCAAATTTCATGTCAAATTGTAATCCCCAGTGCTGGAGGTGGGGCCTGGTGGGAGGTGATGGGAGCATAGGGGGTGGAGTTCTCATGAATGGATTAGCACCATCTCTTCTGTGCTGTTCAGGTGATAGTGAGTTATCATGAGACCTGGTTGTTTAAGAGTGTACAGCACCTCCCCCATCTTGCCCTTGGTTCTGCTCCTGCCATGCAAGACACCTGCTCCCACTTTGCCTTCTGCCATGAGAAAAAGCTCTGAGTCCTCCCCAGAGCAGATGCTGCTATGCTTTCTGTACAGCCATTACCCAATTAAGCCTCTTTTCTTTAAAAAATTACCCAGTCTTGGGTATTTCTTTATAGCAGTATGAGAACTAATATAGACTATTTATCTTATAAACCTGAAATCTCATTTCTGAACTCTTATTTTGTTCATTTGATAACTGTTGTTTCTCAGCCTTAGCCTATAAATTTGTGACTACTTTCACAAAGGCAAAAAACGTCCTCCTTATAACTAGATGTACTTATTGATAAATAGATTCAGGCAGTATCTACCAGTGAAGACATATTTCCAGCAACACTCTGAGAGTCATTTTACTATGTCAACATTGAGTGGAAATGTGAAAGAGATTTAAAAAGATATACACACAGACACACATACTGGAGTCCCCCTTTCTCTTCCTTTAAGGTGAGGTAGGCCACAGCTCTCTGATCATCCCAACTCTGATTGGTTCTTCATACCCATTCAAATGTAAATCACATGTTCTAAGTTTCATATACTCCTCCCTGATAGCTATAACCACATGGTATTGAGACTCTGCTCCTTTCTACATATTCATGAATATAGTACATCTAATAATCATAAAGACAGAAAATGAATTTTAAGTCATTAATTTGTTATAAAGGTATTTTGTATCTGATATTTCACTAATCACATTATTAGCACTATCACATAAACCAACATTTATTAAAGTACAGTTTTAGGATCCTGCATCTGAATCACCTAAGATTATTTTCAAAGTGTAGAGTCCAAGATTAAACCACAATGTAAGTAACTTAGATTTCTGGCAGGGTTAGGGGTAGCCTAGGAATCTGCAATTTTAAGAAATTATCCAGCTAGTCCTCATACATAGGACAGTTTGAGAGCTATCTTTAGAAATTAAGAAAAAGTATCTTCATTCCAATAAATCAGGGAAATCACATATTTACTTGCAGGATTTCTTAAAAATATATAAGTACACCTATGAACTCAAAATTAGATAAACAAAGGCAATTCAACTAATTGCCCTTTGGATTAATGACACAGCATCATTTCCATAGGATTTATCAAAGGCCTATCTTTACCAACAAACTCTAATGGATAGTGGACAAAAGTTGGATAATTCAGTCTCCCTCTTCCCATTTTTCCCCTCACATCCAGATCCCCTTATTCTTACTGTTAGTAATTTGGGGGTCTGATTTATGCCCCCAAATTTCCTCAGTTCTGATTTTCATTCCCTTTGCAACATCTTACAAAAAACAAAACAAAACAACGATTTCAAGCTATTTCCAGAAGCCAACTATTACTGGCTTCTTGAAACCCACTTTGTACTCGTAAGTGTTTATGTTTAAAGACTTTTCAGCCTCATTGGTCTCCGAGTATGAGCAAAGCTGAGTCAGTTATTGAGGGAGCATTTGATGTTGCTCTAGAGATTTCGAAGTTTTTGTTCCCTGTGCTTTGTAGAGAGGGGCCATTCAGGTTTTCAATCTTTTTATTTAGGCAGTTACTACACGAAGGGTATTGCTGGGTATTTCACTTTAGAAACTGTTTATAAGAAAATGGAAAGACTCAGCCGTCAATATCATCTGAAACTACTCACTATCCCCATAGATAGGTGTGTGTATACGTGTGTGAGTGCACATGCAAGAGTGTACAGAGAGAGAATATGACAGACAGTGAGAAAAAAAGAACATCTGCTTTCTATAAAGCACAATGATGGGGTACATGATGCTAATTGAAAAACAATCTGTACTTTCAGTTTCCAGTGTATGGCTGGAGGTAGATATGTACACAAACACAAGAGGAAGCTGGAGAAAGAGGCTTGGGTAGAGCTTCTGAGTGCAGGTTAAGAGCAGCTGCATGGCAGCATGTGAAGAGCCAGGGTTCAGGGTCAAATGGACCTGCTTTCAAATCCCAGTACAGCTTTTAGGTGACCTTGGCCAAGTGGTTAACATTTGCTGTGCCTCAATTTCTGAGTCCCTAATGGCTAGCAGCACCTCACTCCTCGGGTTGCAATATGGAGTAGAGATAAAGTAGGCAATGTACCAAGCAGACGATAGGGGCTTAATAAATGAGAGCTATTTTTATGGAAATAGGCAGCCGCTGCAGGTTTGCTAATTGAGCTTTCTGCAACTCTACCTGGAATTCAAAATCAACAGTTCCTGCACTCAGATGCAAACTGATTTTTATTCCAAGAGGTTGGCTCCAAATCAGCATGTTAGGACGGGATTAGTTTTCTATGCTATTTAAGCAATGTGGGCTGGGATAGAGGTTCTGAGGTCAGCAAAGCATGTGAAAACAAAGCGCTAACTGAAAAGGCCTGTAGTTTAATACCACCTAGTCTAATCATATGTGAAGAAAGTCCAAGATAACAAGTCCCTGTTCAGAAAGATTTTCCTTAAGAAACTAAACATAGAATTACCACATGATCCAACAGTCCTATTACTGGGTATATACCCAAAGGAATTGAAATCAGTTTGATGTGCACATTCCCACGTTCACTGTAGCATTACTCACAATAGCCAAGATAAGGAAACAACCTAAGTGTCTGTCAATAAATTAATGAATTTTTAAAATGTGGTGTATTATATACCCAATGGAATACTATTCAGCCTTGAGAAAAACAGGAAATTCTGTCATTTGCAAAAACATGGATGAACCTAGAGGGCATTACGTTAAGTGAAATAAGCCAAGCATAGAGAGACAAATGCCATATGATCTCACTTATGTATGGAATCTAAAAAAGTTGAACTCATTAAAGGAGAGAGTAGAATGGTAGTTACTAGAGGCTGAGGAGGAAGGAGGTGGAGGAAAGCTGGGGTGGGGAAGGGAGACACTGGTCAGTGGATACAAAGTTACAGTGAAAAAGAGGAACAGGTCCTGGTGTTTTATTGAACAGCAAGGTGACCATAGTTAATAATAACGTATTGTATGTTTCAAACTAACTAAAAGAGAGAGAATTTTAAATATTTTTATCACAAAGAAATTATAAATATTTGAAGTGATGAATATGTTAATTAGCCTGACATGATCATGTTACAGTTGATACATATGTTTCAAAACATCACACTGTACCCCATAAATATATACAATTATTATTTGTCCATTAACACTCAAACTAAAAAATAAAAGAAAGGTTTTGACATCCATGCCAAGAAATTACTGCATTTTTTAGAAGCTTAGATCTGTATGTGCTGCCGTAAACAACTGTCCAGGACATACTGACGTGAACAATTAAAATGAGCACCTGAAGTTTTGTTTCACAAATCCATTCCCTCAGCTTCTGGTAATGGAAATGTGTTTTGTCTAGAATCCAGATCTCCCCTTTCTTAACGAAGGTGCCCTGGCCAAGAGGCAGACTCATGACCTGAGCTAAGCAAACCTGACATTTCCCTGGGAGTTTGAAAAGGGGAAGAACCGATGTATGTTTGCGTCAGAGCCCTAAGGATACTCCATAGGTTCCCACTATTACAAAGTCCAGAAGTGCTCTGACTCTTGTCCCTTCCAAAGATCCTTACCTCACTCTCCAACCTTCACTTCAATTCTTCCTTAGGGAAGAAATATGCATTAATGCCTCAATGGGCATTCCTGTGTGTCCCTACATGCAGATCTGATTCCTTAAAATTTTTTCAAATAAATGATTTTTCTAAGTTACCTAGAATAGATTTCTGTTGCTTCCAAAGAACCCTAAAGTACAGTCATAAAGCAATAAGCATTGTTTATTCTTATGTGTATATTTTAATTCACTGACTTTATAAATTTTTATACTAAAATTTTCTTATAACATGTATTAGTTTTGTAAGTAAAAAGCACTTGGCTGAGTGTGGTGGCTCACACCTGTAACCCCAGCACTTTGGGAGGCTGAGGTGGGTAATCACCTGAAGTCAGGAGGTCGAGACCAGCCTACCAACAAGGTGAAACCCTATCTCTACTAAAAATACAAAAAATTAGCCAGGTGTGGTAGCTCATGCTGTGATCCCAGCTACTCAGAGGCTGAGGCAGAAGAATTACTTGAACCCTGGAGGAAGAAGTTGCTGTAAGCCGAGATAGAGTCACTGCACTCCAGCCTGGGCAACAAGAGCAAAAACCTGTCTCAAAAAAACCAAAAGCACTCATTGATGACAAATAAATCCAGGTAGCAACAAGTGTTCACTGAGAGAAAATGATGAAATAAACCTCACTTGAATCCTCCTTACCAACTAGAGCCATTTTCATTGGGAAGGTGGGGAGAGCAGCATTTATAGCCAACTGTCACAAGGCACATGAAGGAAGCGGGGCTTTGTACTAAAGTGTAAAGAAGGACTGGAATGGGAAGCTCAAGGGTATTAGCTACCATACAACCTACATAACACTGGCTCAAACTCCTGCCACTTCCACAATCCATGGACATTGAAAGCCCTCCCTGAAAGTTCCACAAATTTTCCAGAAAGCTAACAATTCATTCTCAGAGTAAATCTTAATCTCCGTGATTCTGCATTCTCACATGCTGCCTCTGTTCTCCACCATGTCATTCCAATGTAGAGTGCATTTCTTTCTTCTTCAGTTTCCAGGGGAAAACAAACACATTAAAGATGACTTGGGAACTTAGCAGTCTTACTTGGATGGGTGGAGGTGGTCGCAAAGATGGGTCATGTCATCTTGAGTCTTCCATCTGGCTGGCTCCTCTCTTCTCTTCCTTCTTCCTGACAGATTGTCCTCCTGAATACCAAATGCTTCATCTTCTTTTATGCAAGATTAATCTTCCTTTCCCTGTAATATCTTTACTTCAGCCAGCCCTAGGTTCCATACACTTTCTCAAGTAAAGTAAGACAACTCTTCGCTGAAAGGAATTCTGATGCCACCTGTTAGGAATACATTTTTCTCTACCTCTCACATTCACTTGTAACAGAAAAGAGAAGTAAGCTTTGTGGAGGGGAATATATATATATTGTTTATAGGGACTAAGCAAGAGGAGGAGACTTTGGGATTTTAGAAACAGAGAAAAGGCCTATCAGAGCATTGCCTCAGTCAGAGAAATTTCATGACTGCATAGTCTTTTTGCTGATTCAGCAAATATTTATTAAGCGCTTATTATGTGCAAAGGCAATCAGCTACATACTGGGGAATTTAAAAATAGGACATGATTTAAAGAGCGAAATGTCTAAAAGGAAGGTAGACATATAAACTAATAGGCACAAGACAGTGCTGCAATGCAGGACTAGATAAAGTTAGAGTAACTTGTGAACAGAAGCCCAGGCCTGTCCCAAATATTAGGGACCTAGGCAAAAGTACAAATGGAGGATCACATATTATATGTCCAAATATTCAAAGGATATAAATCAAGTGAATAGGGTGCTAAATAAAACATGTTCTCCCTTCTACCTTGACAAATATAACTTCATAAAACCTGAAAGGCCAGATCCGAGTTTAGAATCCTTGACTCCTCAGAGTTGAGTCAGACCATGGCAGTGCAGATAGCTGGTTTGCAGCTCCTGGCCTGAGGCCTTTTACAATCTTCCCTTCTTTACCTGCCCCCTCTTCCTTTTCATGCTTATATGTATGTGGACACCCAGGTTGTGTATACAAGTTCCAGCCAAGGCCTCCACAAACAGCTACTTCTTGAACACCACTCAGTTTAGGATATACCCACCAGCGGTGCCATCTTGTCCTTATGAGCAAAGATGAAGGTAACAGACCCACTCAGGCTCTGAAAGTATGGTCAGACCATTTAGAAAGGGAATCCCAGGGTCCTAGGTATCAAAGCATGGTGTAAGAAGAGGGATACATCTCTGTGTGAACCCATCTAGTTGGCCCCAGGGCTCTTCAGCCTATAATGTGAGCCACAGCCAGAAAAGTGCAACAGCAATGCCTTCTTGAGCCCCGTTACCCTCTTGCCTGGGTCAAAATGCAGTATTTCTTAATCTGTTTCACTATATTTTTCTTGAGATGAATCATCCTAAACTGCTTGTAGCTTTCTAGCTTCAGATGTACTGGTTTTGTGCAAGAGGGAATATGCATATTGATTTGGTTTTCAGCCTTCACTTGACAGATCCTTGAAGAGATGTTATTTCTGGATTATAAAGCATTACAGTTCTATTTTCCAGTAATTCTATGGGTTAATAAGCTTCTACCAGGAAAGGGAAGATAGAGATAAATTCTTCTTTTTGGCTGCAAATCGCAGTGTAGAGTCTGAAGTATATAATAGGGCCATCTTCAATGACAAAGGACAACATGTTTTCAAGCATTTCTTTCGAGCAGACATTTTCCTGTCCATTAGCTGTTTTCATTGACTGCATGTGCAGGCCAGGCTTGTTCTAGATCGGTTTTCATCAGGGTCACAAGGAAATAACACAGCTTAGGTTGAACCAAAGCAAGGCGATTCCGTCACTACAGGTGTGCTATATCTGCTCACCTGTCTATCTTGTCTTCACTCTAGTTCCCAGTTTTGCTTGACTTTCTTATTTTTCAATATTTTTTCTTTTTCTTTCCTCTCAGTATACAGCTCTTCAAGCTTCTCACCATCTCCATCACTCTGGCCATTTGCCGTGTTTTGTTTTCTAGTAATTGTACCCTCCTGGCTTCTGGTGGCTCCCTAGCCTGATGTGTTCCTGTCCTGACCTCTAAGTTGTATGCACTTTATGATACACTTTATGATAACCTACACCAGTCTCAGCATCTTACCTAGATCCCTGACCTGCAGCCACCCTCACATTGACTACTAGGGTGGAAGAAAACAACAGGTCATGCATTGAAGCAAAATCCCCTTCTCCAGTCTTGATTCTCCTAAATCATAGTAGTGGGGATGAGATGGTTTTCTCTCTAAAGAGATGATTTGGCTAACTCTTTTTCAATGACTTTTCCTCCACTCTACCCAAGGAAACTCAGCTGCACACTATAATATTGTAGACATCAATATTATGCAAAAATGCTTGATCTTCAAATAATGAATAAATCCAATCAACCAGAGAGGCAATGCTGTGGTTTATCCATCAACCACAACATTGCCTCTCTACTGATCACTTTAAACTATTTCCACTTTGGTCTCCTTAGAACCTCTGATCTACAGATCCCTGTGTGGCTAAGCAATCTTTCAGCCTGTTCCTTTCTTTACTTTCCTCCTTATCCAACTTACATGCCATAATCCTTCATTTCAAAATCACTCTTGTCCGTACCCCAAACTTCTTTATGCCTTTGTATTTTATCACATCTAACCTGGGTCAATCCTACTTTCTCTCTAGTTAAACTGAAGAGTTTGATAATTGCTGGAGAAAAACAATTGCAGAGCAAATTGTTACCTCTATAAATCCATAATTCCTAATCTTAAGTGATCCCTCAACTCTGCACATCAGTCCCTACTAGTTTTTCCTGGCCAACTGGCTCTCTCATTTCTCCAGTTTCCTCAAAACTACGATGATGTCTGCTCAGCCTCTCCTACTACATATGGATAACCATTTTTCTTCTTCATTCACAGGGAAAATTAAAGTGGTAAGAAAGAATTCCCCTCAATTTTTAGTTACTAATTCCACAAACCTACTAAACTCTCAGGATAAAAACAAATGCACTGAGCACAGCTTGCCTCTTACCCCACAACCTACAACCTTTGCGCATCAGTCGCAATGGCCTTCTTCTAGTTCTGCTAATGTCCTATCTGAAAGTTTTATTTATCCAAACTCAAGTTATTGGATAAATTAAATAATCAAATCACTCAAGTTTTTTGATAACATTTCCAAGCCCACTGCATGATACTTTCAGAGGAAGGCTCTCAAAACTGGTATACTTAACAAGAACCTAAGGTCATTCTTACTTCAAGGAAAGACTGGGAAACTCACACCAGAATCTCTCCTTCCACAGGGCTGCTCGTAAGCTACTTGGAAATCTCTTCTTCCCTTTCTCTTCCCACCACAGCAGATTCACTCTTACTCATTTTCCAACTTTCTACTGCAGCATCGCATCAGCAGGAAAGCTCTCTTCACAACACCCACCACACCACCGCTAGGTTTAGGAAGGTTCCTTTGACATGTGTGGGTTTTTGTTTTTTTTTTTTTTTTTAAGTCAGAGTTTCACTCTTGTTGCCCAGGCTGGAGTGCAGTGGCGCAATCTCAGCTCACGGCAACCTCTGCCTCCTGTGTTCAAGCGATTCTCCTGCCTCAGCCTCCTGAGTAGCTGGGATTATAGGCATGCGCCACCAGGCCTGGCTAATTTTTTGTATTTTTAGTAGAGATGAGGTTACACCATGTTGGCCAGGCTGGTCTTGAACTCCTGACCTCAGGTGATCTGCCCACTTCAGCCTCCCAAAAGTGCTGGATTTACAGGTGTGAGCCACCATACTTGGCCAACATGTGCTCTTATAGGACCACATTCCTTCACTTTGTGACATTTACACCCAAGTTTAATATCATGTACTCATTGCTCGATTATTTGGTCATTGTTTATCTCCCTACCAGACTGTGAGGGAGTCACAGTCCACATCCTGGTGCCACATCTGTTGTCACTCATTATTGTGTTTACTCACATTGGTTCCTAATAATTCCTTAAGGTAATTAATACTTGAATGAATGAATCAGGAATGAGTTAATGAATGAATTGACTCTCAAAATTGACAAGTGATGTCAGAGAGTAATTATAATCTCAAGAGTTACCCAGCCCATATTTTCAGCATTGGCCAGTTTGTTCCATTGTTGGATAGTGATAGACAATTCATTTTTCTATTAAATTCAAACCAGCCCCCATGTAACTTGCCTCCAGTGCTTACTGGTTAGCCCTACTGGAAACACCATCAAAGTCTGTCTCCTCTTAATAATATTTACTTGCAGTATTTGAATACTTTTAGCATGTGTCTCCTGTTTTTCTTCTCTAACATAAATAAACACAGTTGCTTCAACAGTTCCTGATTTAAGACAGTTCTCAGACTCAATTATCCCCTCTCCAGTTTGCGCACACTCTAATGAACACACAAACAAGACAGAAACAACAGAGCCATGAAGCTATCAGGTCTTCAGAATAGTAGTAGCTTTTAAGTCATTACTTTCAGAAGATGAGTCTGTTTCCTTCCTCTATCAGTTACAGTTTAAATTACAAAGTCATTGAACTACCAAACTGCAATATATCTGAGAAGAATTGTACCTACAAGGCAATGGACCCACAGAACACATGGGATTTATTACAAGTACTTTTATTGGAGCAATTTGTTGACAAATGCTCAAGAAGGAGTACAGAGTGATCAGCAATAATAAAACTGTATGGAGATCATTTCCCCCAAACACTGTCTAGAAGAGAAACAGAGACAAATTCTTTAATCCAAGGTAGGATTTCTGTACCTTTTCCCTGTAGTTTTTATATGCCATCTCTGGAGAAATTTCAGATGTTTCGTATCTAAGCCTACATCAAAGCTGAAATTTATAAAAATAGCAAAGGGGTTCTATTTATCTCCATTCACTAATCCTAGCCAGCAGCTGAAAAAGAATTGGAGTTTAAATCCTATTACCCTCTCACAGCCCCCACCTCCAGGCCACAAAGTCAAATTGATACAATTACTTCCAGGATGAGTGAGGAGGCTGTCACATTAGCCAATTGTTTGTTTCCAGTGCTCAGGCAAAGGGGAAATCTGGTCTTCTAGCTTGAGAGAATTATACACATCCCTCCAAATAAGTGGAAACCTTTTCAAGGGTCACAGGCTGCCTCAAAAGCCAAAGGCAGAAGGACCATGTCACTGCTCCCCTTCCAGCCCAGGAGACCAAGTGTCACTTCAGAGAGTGTTAAGAGCTGCTCAACAGTAAGTTTTAAGGCAATTTCACCACTAAAGTTAGTAAAACAGAGCAATAAATGGTAGCCTGCAATTTGGACATAGCCAAATTGCTCATTAGGTCAAGACAATACAGGAATTCCTGATCCAGTATTTTTAAATTGAGAAAACTGGGGGACAAATGGAACACTGTTGGAATGGAGAGGAAAGGATTTATAAGAAAAAAAAAAAACACAAGTAGAACTGACAAACATTGGAATGGTATTATACTCTTAAAAACTCCACACTGCCCAATACCCGGTATTTCCTTTTTAGCTATAGCTATACACTTTTTTTTTTTTCTCCCCTGAGATAGTGTCTTGCTGTGTTGCCCAGGCTGGCATACAGTGATGGTGCAATCTTGGCTCACTGCAGCCTCTGCCTCCTGAGTTCAAGTCATTCTTGTGCCTCAGCCTCCCTGTAGCTGGGATTACAGGCAGGCACCATTGCACTTGGCTAATTGTTACATTTTTAGTAGAGATGGTTTCACCAGGTTGGCCAGGCTGGTCTTGAACTCCTGATCTCAAGTAATCCACCCACCTCAGCCTTCCAAAGTGCTGGAATTACAGGTGTAAGCCACCACACTTGGCCACATACATTCTTTTTAAAAGTTTTGATGACTGAATGATCAGGGTCCAAGGCTTCTGCCCTCATGTGTGTTCTTGTATGTGCAGCCTACACGTCAGGCCAACTGAGCTTCTAGCCGTTTCTTTTACATACTCTCCCCTTCTCTGCCTTTGTGCCTACTGTTCCTCTAGCCCATTTTTTGTACATACAGATCTTACCTAGAATTAAAGACCCAAATTAAATACCTCCCTTTCCCCAAAGCATTTCCTAATCTTGTCAGCTAGATGTAATCTTTTCTCTGAAATCTTGTGACATTTTTCTTGTCTTTCTTGTGGCATTGACCATGCTTACAAGCACATTTCATCTCTTCTTCTCTGTAAACTGAGAGCAGAACTGAGTCTATTTCATGTTTGTTTTTCTTCAATAACTTTCATGTAAGCAGACATGAGGAAGAGATTTACTGTAGGTATGGGGTAAACGTGAAAAATCAAGAGTAAGCATGATTAAAATGGAAGAAGAAAATAATGACTAATGTGCATGGAACCAGTGCAGATTCAGAGTCAAATAGAACACTGGCTGTTCCCAACTACATGACAGACTAATCTGCAAGCTATAGAGTTTAGTAAAAATACTCCCACCTCTTTACTGTCTTCATAATAAAGGACATGGAATTCTTTCTTTCCTAGAAGCCAGAAAATAAAAGAATGATAACTATGACTAAAAATTTTGAAGCTTTGTATATGTAAAAAATAACAAAGTCAAGGACAAATTTTTAAAATGGAGTAAACCCCAAATTGACACACCTATTAAGAACAAATAAATTCATTAAAATACAAATAGCTCCTGCACATTGCTGTGAATTAACAGAAACAAACCTAGCAAAAGAACAGGTAATACTTTGAAAGTTTAAGTGGAAGTAACCATTTTGGAGGAAAATTTGAAAATATCTATCAAGACGTCTGATTGCTCACTCTTGATTAGACTCAGATTCTGCACTTTTAACGAGGATATTACATGAATGACGTTGCATAGTTTCTATTGCATCCCACGGGGAGACAGTATGTCCCACTTTTAGCGTTGCCAAGTTTGACAACTTGGTTGGTAATCTCTAAATCTCACTCTTGTAATTATACATTATAAGTGATAAGTAATTTTTAGGGTAACACTTTGAGAACACACGAATATTTATTCTCAATAACCTTTTCCCCAGCGGTTTAAGAACCACTGAGGATCTTTGTCTTATTTAATTAGTTTACACTGGGATTTGCAAAATGGTCATTTTCTAATCTTACCATTCCTTCCAGATTTATTAGCTGGCATTCATCTGTAAAGAAGAGTTTTTTTCTTTTTCTTCCTTGTCTCTCTTGCTTTAACATGAATTACATATTCATGTTTTAATCACTATTGAGTCCTGGCTTTTTTTAAAACTCCAACATGTTATAAAACATAACTTACTCTAAAACAAAACCTACTCTTTTTGATATTCGACTTTTCCAAATATTGCCAGTGGGGTAGGCTTTAAGCTAGCTTCCCTGTTCTTTTCAAATGTCTCTGTTAATCAACAAGCAATTCTTTGAATTCTGGCACAATATATCCGAAACTTGCCTTATACTTTTCATTGCACAAATCTGGAATCTGCCATTTCTCTAAGAATCTCCAGTTCCTTTAGTGGAGAAATGTTAATGGGCAGAAGGATGCTTGTTCCTATTAGAATATCATTGCTTCTAGATTCGTGTGTGTGTGCGCGCGTGTGTGCCTGTGTTTTAAACTATGGCTTGATGTCATTAATTTCAGTATAATACCAGAAGGTTCCTTTTCATTTTTACCCTTTTCCATATATCTATCAACCTTTTTTCACAGTGAAAACACTGTTTCCCAGCAATGTCAATATATTTACTTATTTGCTTTTTTTTTACAGTATAAAAAGATAATTTCATATTTATAGTCTTTGTACCACTACCAATGACAAAACCATCAAGGAAAGCCTAAGATTTTCTTTCTTTCTTTTTTTTTTTTTTTTTTTAATTTGAGCTGGAGTCTCACACTGTCACCCAGGCTAGAATGCAGTGGCACAATCTCCTCTCGTTGCAACCTCCATCTCCTGGGTTCAGGTGATCCTCCTGCCTCAGCCTCCCGAGTAGCTGGGATTACAGGCGTCCTCCACCATGCCCAGCTAATTTTACATTTTTAGTAGAGACGGGATTTCTCCATGTTGCTCAGGCTGGTCTCGAACTCCTGACCTCAAGTGAGCTGTCCACCTCAGCCTCCCAAAGTGCTGGATTATAGGCGTGAACCACTGCATCCAGCCCAAGCCTAAGATTTTCTTATCATTTTTTTTGTCCTTATGCAATCTCCCGTAGAAACATAGCCAGAGAATTGTATTCAAAAGTCACTAGACCACAATTGCAAGAGCACAGACCAGTGTCCAGCATCCAGCATCCCCCATTGGAGTGTTGTTGCTAACAGACTGGGAACATCTTGGTTCCCACAGTGAGCAGGTTTCTAACCTTCAGGGGACAAAAAGCAAAGACAGTAGTCCAGTGCAAGCCCCCAGGTCTAGAGCAAGAAACCCAGGAGTGATGAGCTGACCCTTACCCCCCTGAAATCTTCCAGAAACAAAGCCAGTTGACTGAACTCACCTTATGCCACAAATAAATCCCCCAATGGCATCAAAGACTATAAAAGCAAAAAACTCCAACCAAAGGACAGCAACTTCAAAGATGAAAGAACCAGCACAAAAACAGGCACCTGAAAAAAAGCCAGAGTGCCTTCTTTCCTCCAAACTACCACACTAGTTCCCCAGAAATTGTTCTTAACTAGGCTAAAATGGCTGAAATGACAGGCATAGAATTCAGATTCTCAACGCAAACAAAAATCATCGAGATTTGGGAGAAGGTCAAAACCCAATCCAAGGAATCTAAGGAATCCAAAAATAATAAAAGAAATGAAAGATGAAATAGCCACTTTAAGAAATAACCAATCTAAACTGATGGAGTTGAAAAACTCACTACAAGAATCTCGTAATAAAATCACAAGTGTTAACGACAGACTAGATGTAGAAAGAATCTCAGAGCTCAAACACTGGTTCTTCAAATCAGTCAGATTAAGAACAAAGAAAATAAAAATAAAAAATGAATAAACAAAACTCCCAAGAAATATGGAATTATTTAAGGAGAACACATCTATGATTCATGGGTGTCCCTGAGAAAGCAAGCAACTTGGAAAACATATTTGAGTCTATTGCCTAAGAAAATTTCCCCAACCTCACTAGAGAGGCCAGCATTCAAAATCAGGACATGCAGCTATCACCTATGAGTTTCTATATGAGACAACTATCCTCAAGACATATTGTCATCGTATTTTCCAAGGTCAACACTTAAGAAAAAATATTAAAGAGAGAGAAGGGGCAGGTAATCTACAAATGGAACCCCATCAGACTGACAGTGGACCTTTCAGCAGAAACCCTACAAGCCAGAAGAGATTGAGGGCCTACATTTGCATTCTTAAAGAAAAGAAATTCCAATCAAAGATTTCCTATCTAGCAAAACTAAGTTTCATAGGTGAAAAAGAAATAACATCTTTTCAGACAAGCAAATGCCAAAGGAATTCATTATCATTAGACCTGCCTTTCAAGAGGTCCTTAAGGGAATGCTAAATGCGGAAAAGAAAGATCATTCCTGGCCACCACAAAAACACATTTAAGTACATTGACAATTGACACTAAGAAGCAACTACATAATCAAGTCTGTATGACAACCAGCTAACATCATGATGACAGGATCAAATCTTCACATATTAACACTAATATTGAAAATAAATGGGCTAAATGCCTACTTAAAAGGCACAGAGTGGCAAGTTGGATAAGAAACAAGACTCAATGGCATGCTGGCTTCAAGGGACCTGAAACCAACCCAACTGTCCCATAGAAATGATGTTATAGTTTCTTTGGAAAGAACATATAAAGTGATCCTCCCCATTCTCCCAGGGCTTGAAACCTGAGGAAGTTACATTTGTTTATCTGAGTTCCTTTCTCAAGAAACCAACTATCAGTTCTCCCAGACAGCATCAAGGAACTGAAACTTACTAGATTGCCACATCTAGACAATCAGACATCAGACCCCTCACCGATCATGAATGCCTAACTAACCACCTGCTTCCTGATGACCAGCTCCTCTTCCTTGCACCTCTTTAATTCCTGAATTCCTGTTTTCCTGCAGGTAATTACATTTCTGTTATATAAACACCTAATTTTAGTTAATCAGAGAGATTGATTTGAGACTGATCTGCTATCTCCTCAGCTGCAACACCTGATGAAAGCCTCCTTCCCTGGCAACACTCATTGTCTTAGTGATTGGCTTACTGTGCAGTGAGCAGCAGGACCTATACTGAAGCCCTGGTGTCTCTTTAACAGACACATCTCACATGCAATGACACCTGTAGGCTCAAAGTACAGGGATGGAGAAAAAAAAATCTACCAAGCAAATGGAAAACAAACAAACAAAAAAAGTGGGGGATGCTATTCTAATTTCAGACGAAACAGACTTTAAGCCAAAAATTATCAAAAAAGACAAAGAAATTCATTACATAATGGTAAAGAGTTCAATTCAACAAGAAGACTTAACTATCCTAAATATATATGCACCCAACACTGAAGCACTCAGTTTCATAAAATAAGTTTTTAGAGACCTATTAAGAGACTTAGATAACCAAACAATAGTAATGGGAGACTTCAACACTCCACTGACAGTATTAGACAAATCAACAAGGCAGAAAACTATTAAATAAATGGAGGCCCTTAACTGGATACTTGACCAAATGGACCTAATGGACATCTACAGAATTCTTTCCCCCAAGGCAACATAATATACATTCTTTTCATCTGCACATGGCACATGCTCTAAAACCCATCACACAATTTGTTGTAAAACAATTTTCAGCAAGTTAAAAAAGCAAAAACAAAAACAAAATGATACCAAACACGCTTTTGGACCACAGTGCAATTAAAGTAAAAATCAAAGCAAAGAAAATAATTCAAAACCCTACAATTACACAAAAATTAAACAAGCCGCTCCTGAATGACTTTTGGGTAAACGATGAAATTAAAGCAGAAATCAAGAAATTCTTCAAAACTAATGAAAGCCAAAACATAAGATACCAGAATCTCTGGGACACAGCTAAAGTGGTGTTAATATGAGAGTTTATAGAACTAAATGCCCACATGAAAAAGTTAGAAAGTTCTCAAATTAAAATCATAACATTACACCTAAAGGAACTAGAAAAACAAGAGCAAACCAACTCCAATGCTAACAGAAGACAAGAAATAAACAAAATCAAAATGGAACTGAATGAAATTAAGGCATGAAAATCCATACAAAATAAAAATGAAACTACACTTGGTTATTCAAGAAATAATCATTAAGATTGATAGGCTGGTAACTAGACTAAAAGGAAAAAAGAGAGAGAGAAGATCCAACTAAATACAATCAGAAATAACAAGGGGGGCATTAAAACTGACTCCACAGAACTAGGGAAAAACCCCTCAGAAACTATTATGAACACCTCTATGTACATAAATTAGAAAACCTGTAAGAAATGGATAAATTCCTAAAAACATACAACCTCCCAATATTGAACCAGGAAGAAATTGAAACCCTGAACTGACCAATAACAAGTAAAGTTCCAAAACTGAATCAGTAATTCAAAACCTACCAACAAGGAAATGCCCTGGACTAGACAGATTCACAGCCAAATTCTACCAGGCATGTAAACAAGAGCTGGTATAATTCCTACTGAAACTATTCAAAAAAATCAGGGAGCAGAAACTCCTTCTCCAGCTCATTCTATGAAACAAGCGTCATCCTCATCTCAAAACCTGGCAAAGACAAAACAACAAAAAAGCAAACTTCAGGCCCAAATCCCTGATGAGCATAGATATAAAAATCTTCAACAAAATATTAGGAGATTGAATCCAGCAGCACATCAAAAAGTTTATCCACCATGATCAAATAGGCTTTATCCCTAGGATGTAAGGCTGGATAAACGTGTGCAAATCAATAATTGTGATTCATTAGATAATCAGAACTAAAAACAGAAACCACAGGATCATTTCAGTAGACACAGAAAAGGCTTTCTATAAAATTCAACATCACCTTATGTTAAACATCCTCAACAAACTTCAGAATAACATGCTTCAAAATTATAAGAGCCATCTTATGACAAACCCATAGCTAACATCATACTGAACAGACAAAAGCTGGAAGCATTCCCCTAGACAACTGGAACAAGACAAAAATGCCATTTTCACTATTCCTGTTCAAAGTAGTTCTAAAATTCTTAGTCAAAGCAATCAGGGAAGAGGAAGGAATTAGAGACATCCAAATAGGAAAAAAGGAAGTCAAACTATCTCTATTTGGAGATGACACAATTCTGTACCTAGAAAACCCAGGAGTCTCCATTCAAAAACTGATAAGCAACTTCAGCAATGTTTCAGAATATGGATTCGATATACAAAAATCAGTAGTGTTTCTATACACCAACAACCTCCAAGCTGAGAACCAAATTAAGAATGAGGTCCCATTCACAATAGCCATAAAAAATTAACAGCTAACCAGGGAGATGAAAGATCTTTACAATGAGAATTATAAAACACTGCTCAGAGAAGTAAGATGACACAAACAAATGGAAGAACATTCTCTGCTCACGGATAGGAAGAATCAATATTGTGAAAGTGGCCACACTACCCAAAGCAAGGTACAGATTCAGTGTTGTTCCTATCAAACTACCAATGGCATTTTTTCACAAAATTAGAAAAAAAAACTATTCTAAAATTCATATGGAAACAAAAATGAGCCCTAATGGCTTAAGCAATTCTAAGCAAAAAGAACAAAAATGATGCCATCACATTACCCAAATTCAAGCTATACTACAAGGCTACAGTAACCAAAACAGCACAATTCTGGTACAAAAACAGACACATAGACCAATGGAACAGGTTGGAGAACTCAGACATAAAGCCATACACCTAAAACTTATCTGATTTTTTACAAAGTCAACAAAAACAAGTAACAGAGAAAAAGCTCCCTTTGGAGCTGGGGTAACTGGCTAGCTATATGCAGAATATCGAAACTGGGCTTCTTCCTTTCACCATGTACAAAAATCAACTCAAGATGGGCTAAGAACTTAACTGTAAAACATAAAACCACCAAAACACTAGAAAAAACTAGGAAATACCATTCTGGTCATAGGCCCTGACAAAGACTTCATGACAAAGACACCAAAAGCAATTGTAACAAAAACAAAAATTGACAAACAGGACCTAATTAAATTAAAGAGCTTCTGCACAGCAAAAGCAGCTATCAACAGAGTAAACAGAAAATATACAGAATGGGAGAAACTATTTGCAAGCTATACATACAGCAAGGGTCTAATATCCAGAATCTATAAGGAACCTGAACAAATTAATAAGCAAAAAACAAACAGTCCCATTAAAAAGAGGGCAAAGGACAAGAACAGATACTTCAAAACAGACATACACATAGCCAACAAGCATATGAAAAAAAAATCCTCAGTATAACCGATCATTAGAGAAATGCAAATCAAAATGCAATGAGATAACATCTAACACCAGTCAGAATGGCAATTACTAAAAAGTAAAAACGTACAACAACAGATGCTGGCAAGGTTGCAGAGAAAATGTTGCACTTACACACTGCTAGTGGAAAAGTAAATTAGTTCAGCCAGTGTGAAAAGCAGTCTGGAGATTTCTCAAAGAACTCAAAACAGAACTACCATTCAACCCAGTAAACTTATTATTGGGAATATTCCAAAGGAATAGAAATCATTTGATCATAAAGACACCTGCACATGTATGTTCATCATACCTCTATTCACAATAACAAAGACACAGAATCAACTTAGATGCCTATCAATGATGGGCTGGACAAAGAAAATACGGTACATATACACCATCTAATACGATGTAGCCACAAAAAGGAATGAGATCATTGGAAGATGGATGGAACTTGGAGGCTACTATCCTGAGCAAACTGACACAGGAATAGAAAACCAAATGCCACATGTTCTCACTTATAAATGGGAGCTAAACATTAAGTACACATGGACACAAAGAAGGGAACAATAGACACCAGGGCCTGCTTGAGGGTGGAAGGTGGGAGGAGGGTGAGGATCAACAAACTATTATTGGGTACCATGCTTACCACCTGAGTGACAAAGCATCTCTATACCAAAGCCCCATAACAGGCAGTTTACCTGTGTAACCCACCTGCAAATATACCCCTGAACCTAAAATTCTAAAAAATAAAAACTTGACCCAATTCTTATCTTGATGTAAATATGTTATCAATTTGATATATAACTATGTTTATCTGTTTCTGCATTTAATTCCAAGGTTTTTTGTTCTTAAAATCCTTATAGATATTTAAATAATATATATTTAAATAATTATAAAACTCAAAACTAAATAAAAATTTACTCTCAAAGAATATCTCACTTTGTTCCCAGCTTCATTACTCCTTCTCCCACCCACCCCTTATCATTTTCATTTGTTTCTGGTTTATACTACTTATAAAGCTTCTTGCAAGAAATAGGAAATGTAAATACATATAAATTCTTCTTTGCTTTAAAAAAAGCATATTTAGCATATTATATACACTCTTTTCTCCTTTGCCTTTTCCGCTTATTGATAGATCCTGGAAATCACTATTAGTTCTTAAAGATCTTCCTCATTCTTTTAATAAACTGCATAGTATGCAAATATGTCATAGTTTATTCATTTAGTGAATAAATGTGAGTGGGCATTTATGTTGTTTCCAAAATTTTGTTTATTCACATAACAAAGTGGTGAATCTAGTGTATATTTTTTGTTGTTTTTTTGTGTGTGTGTTGCAAAATGTATCTTCTGAGTAAAATTCCTAGAGGAAAAGAGACTTCGTAAAAGGGCAAATGCAATGAAAATTGTGTTAGACATCGCCAATTTTTTCTCCAGGGGTTTGTACCACTTTATACTCAGAGGGGAGATAATTTTGAGTGGCACCGTGTATGTGCGGGGGAGAGGGGGCCAGTAGAGGAGGTCTGTTTTCGAATATTTCTATAAACCTCATTCAGGCTGGTTCTAATATTAAGAATTTTTTTCCTAAATTTATTATTTTACATTCAGGAAGGCACTGATAACTGGACTTGAAAAAGCTGGTGACACAGCTCTGTTCTATACTACCAGAATTCTCCTCTCCAAGTGCATCTCTTCCTGGGCTAAGCCAATACAAAGATACAAAAAAGCTTCCTTCAGTGGTTACAGTGTTCAATACTTGTACTTACTGGTATAGGGAAGGCGAAATTTTACCTCTATCCTCTTAGAGAATTTTTATCTGGACCTTAAGTCTTGACATAATATATATAATTAGGAGAAACGCATACAGATTTCTTTAATATGAGTTTTATGTGGTGCATGAGGCTTCATAAGGAAATGCAGACCTGAAGACAAGGTTAAACACTTACAGGCTGAACTGGATCAAGAATCACAAATTATGAAAATGTGACCAGGCAAAGGGGCTTGAGCTAGGAAAGTTAATTAGGTGAAGAAGTGACCACAAAGATAAGAGTTGGTTTAACAAGGTTTGTAGATTTCCCTAGGCCTCAACTGCTCGTCCTTGATGACAAGAATGACACTCTCCTTCTGGTATAGAAAAGACGTCTTTCACATGGGAATTTCATCTCCTACTTTTAAGAAACATAAGGAAAGAGAGTGATCTTACTGCACCTGCTATTTTAAACCCTTTTAATTCAAAATAGTCAGTATACCAGAGTGGCAGATTTTGGGGTGGCATGTCCTGAATTGCTTTGCTGGCCAGTTTCTATGCGCTAAGCACTGTGCTAAGCCACTCTATGCTCCAGGCCCCAAACTTTCTCAACTTCTCTAGGACTTTTCTTTCCCTTAGTTCCCTCCTCTATGTTCTATAACATCAATTTCTGTCCTTCTCCATTTCTGTTACTATCAGCATATAAACATTATGTAATATCTTTTGTGTTTAAAAAAGAAAATAAACCCTCCTTGAGCCCCTTTCTCAATTCTCTGCTCCATTCTTCATCCAACTTTTCAGAAGCTTGATTTCCATTTCCTCATCTCCATTGTACAACTCAGTACATTCCAGATTGTCTTTCTCCTCTAAAACTTCAGTTTTCTGTTGTTTAAAATTGGCAGCAAACACCATGTTACCTATTGCACTGATTATTTTTTACTAATCTCTATTGTCCTTTGGCAACTTTCAATACTGTTGGGCCTTCCTCATTCTTGAACTTCTTACACCAGGATTTTCATTATTCCCTCCCCCTCTTTGATTTCTTGTTAGTTTTTCTTATGGGACCTGCTGTCATGACTTCCAAATATTGTTCCTTAGGGCTTAGGGCCTAAAAAATTTCATTGTCTCTTCTCTCCCTCATGATCTCATCTATTCCTGTTGCTTTTCCTGATAACATCCATATTTATGAAAATGTGACCAGGCAAAGGGGCTTGAGGGGCTTTTCTCTAACCAAGCCCACTTCCCTGAGCCTTAGACTCACATAGCTTACTGATGAACTGATAGCTCTACCTTTTTGCTTCACTAACTTCTCAAATACAACATGTTCAAAATGGAACTCTGCTTCCCCCTCCCCAAACCTACATCCCCAACACTGGAGTCACCCTTGGTTTTACCTTTTTCTTATATTTTCACATACAATGTGTATTAGTTTAGTAGGGTTGTATTAGTCAGTTCTCACACTGCTAATAAAGACATATCTGAGACTGGATAATTTATAAAGGAAAGAGGTTTAATTGACTCACAGTCCAGCATGGCTAGGGAAGCTTCAGGAAACTTATAATCATGGTGGAAGGGGAAGCAAACACATCCTTCTTCACATGGCTGCAGAAAGGAGAAGTGCCCAGCAAAGACAGAAAAGGCCCTTGTAAAACCATCAGATCTCATGAGAACTCACTCTCACGAGAACAGCAGCACAGGGGTAACTACCTTCATGATTCAATGATTCAATAACCTACTGCAGGATTCCTCCCATGACACACGGAGATTATGGGAATTACCATTCAAGATGAGATTTGGGTGGAGACACAGCTCAACCTTATCAGGCTGTCATATCAAAGCACAACACATTGAGTGGCTTAAACTACAGAAATTTATTTTCTCATAATTCTAGAGGCTAGAAGTTTGAGATCAAAGTCTTAGCCTTAATTTGAGGCCTCTCTGCTTGGCTTGCAGATGGTTGTCTTTTCCTTGTGTCTTCTCATGGTCTTCTTTCTGTGAGGGTCTGTGTTCTAATTTCCTCTTCGTATAAGGACACCAGTTATATTGGATGAGGGCCCATCATATGGCCTCCTTTTAACTTAGTTACCTTTTTAAAGATGCTGTCTCCAAATATAGCCACATTCTGAAGTACTGGGAGTTACGACATCAACATATGAATTTTTGGAGGATGCAATACAACCCATAACACTAGGGACATGCTTCAGGTCGTAATACAATTCATCAGTAAATTTTGATTGTTCTAACTTCAAAATATTTTCTCAATCAGTTGCAGCCCCCTGCTTCCCCCGACCTCCATTGTAATCCTGCTTGGAACTACTGCAACGTGCTATGGACTGGTCTTACTTCCACTCATGCCCCTCCAACCCATGCGCCAATAAACAGGCAAACAGATATTCCACACATTAATCAGATCAAGTTACCACCTGACATGACTAAAATTTACTCTCTGTACCCCACCATTACCACCACCAAGTCCTCAGTTGCTTTTGATTGAACTCAGAATAACCAAATCCTTAAGGCCCTTACACGTCTATCTTTTTAATCTTTTTCCAACAGTCATCTCATTCCACTATAACCGGCCACTTATTTTCTTACTCGGGTGCACTTGGCTCTTTCTGCTACTCTACATTATTAGTTTCTTTTTGTCCTTTAGATTCAGCTTAAATGTCACTTTATAAGGAAGCCTTTTATAAGAGCCTTATTAAGGACGAAACTTCCACCTTATTATGCTTTCATTTTCATGTTTGTTCCATTCATAATACTTACTGCTGCTTGCTGCCCACTTTTTGGCTTTTTAGCTGCCTGCCTACACTCCAGGAATATTTTCTGATGTATCTTCAGCACCTACCACATTGTTTAGCAAATAGTAAGCACTCAAAAAAATACTTCTTGAAAAAAATAAATAAATGGATGCATGAATGGCCTGTGCTCCATGAAAGCAGAGACCATTCCTGCTTTGTACATCTGTGTTTCCATTGCCTGGCATAAGACAGAAACTCAGTCAATATGGTGATATGGTTAGGCTTTGTGTCTCCACCCAAATCTCATCTTGAATTTTAATCCCAATAATTCCCACAATTCCCATGTGTCAAGGGAGAGACTAGGCAGAGGTAATTGGATCACAGGGGCAGTTTTCCCTATGCTTTGTGATAGTGAGTTCTCACAAGATCTGATGGTTTTACAAGGGGCTCTTTTCCCTTCCCTCAACACTTCTTATTCCTGCCACCCTGTGAAGAAGGTGCCTTGCTTCCCCCTTTGCCTTCCACCATTATTGTAAGTTTCCTGAGGCCTCCCCAGCCATGATGAACTGAGTCAATTAAACCTCTTTCCTTTATAATGTACCCATTATTGAGCAGTTCTTTATAGCAGTGTGAAAATGGACTAATATATATGGGTTAAATTAATTAATCAGTATCCCATAGTGAGAAAACAGGCTTAGGAGTTAAAGCAACTGCCCTCTGACCAGTACAGAGACAGAGCCAGGATGTATACCTTAACATTTGACACTCCAATTCTAGAAATATTAGTGCTAAAGGGGCCTTTAGAGATTTTCTAATCTAACAGTCAGATTTTACCATGGAACAAAATTAAGCTGAGGATGGTGAAATGACACACCCAACTCATCTGTTTTGATCTATATTGTAGGGTCAGCTCTGTAACTAGCCAGTTAGGTAAACTTACTTAAGTTACCTTTTCTGTACTTCATTTTCCTTATCTGAAGAAGGAGTTTCAAGGTCTCAATGGCAGGATTTAAGCATTCCTGGAATTAAGTATTCCTTCCAGCTCAGAACTTTTATGATTCTCTCTGAGTTTGCTCTTTCTTACCTCCTCCCCCTCACCATTTCTCTCTCATTTAAAGAGAAGGATAAAATTAAGTTGTGTTATATCTGCTTTGTTCTTTACTTCAATAAAACCATTAGAAAAACAAAAGTAAAAAAATCATAAAGTTTCTCAATCTTTATGCATCTTAGGAAGAATAAGAGTTCCTACCTAAGAGATCCTTAAAGGAAAGATAAAAGTTATATCTTCAGGTCCTAACTATAGTTGAAAAAGTATAACAGTCATTCAGAAGAAATATCATTATCAATCCCTGTAATGAGGCAATAAATTGAAAAAGAAAAGGATAAAGTAATGTTCATGGCAATAACTGAATGTAAAATTCCTTGGTGTGTATGCAAGAAAATGAATAACCCACATTTCTGTGGTTTTCACTTTAACTGCTGGTGAAGAGTGATTTATACTGCAAGGTAACAAACCATTCTTATTTACACTCAAAACGTCAAATTTCATTTGCACTGAAATGCCATCACCTTGTATAACTTCACCAACTTAACCTGCACAGAAAAGAAAAGCTAAAAGCAGAATATGAGGAGACCTGGAGCATTAAAGCCAGTTTCTTTTCTCTGCAGCGTGATCAAACACCCTGATTTGCTGCAACCATTCCAAGATGGAAGTGTTTTGAATTCTAAAATAGCTTAGCACCAAATGTGTCATAATTAATCTGAAACTATATTTAGAATGAAATTTGCCACAAAATCTGAAATATGCTTCAAATGTCAGTCTTATTTTTAATTAATATGCCAATCCACCTTTGCAATAATCAAGTTTTACCGTCTCTCAGTGCTAGATAACGTGGATGCTGTTTTGTGCGTGTTTTTTTTTTTTACCTCACAATTATGATAATGTAGTTCTCCCACAGATCCTTTCTTCTCCCACAGATCATCAAAGGAAATCTGATTTTATCCCAGTGGTGTATTTTGTCTATAAAACCAAATGATGTGAAATAAAATGTCTTGTCACAGTGGTCACAAGTTAACAAAATCATTTTCATACCATCACATCGACCATTCTTATGATCTGATATTTGCTGGAAGAGGGCAATATGTTATCATGCTTTAGTCAAACCCATTTCTTTTTACTTATATTCTAGGGTGATGGAAATGAAAGCCCCAGATTTAAAAGAAATGTGTCTTTTATTTTTTAAAGCAGGTATGGAGTACATCATATTCTATGTATCAAATACAAAACATATTGCTCATTTTATACTCTTTTTAGGTCCATCTGTGTTTTCCATTGAATTTTTGAATATTTCATATTAAATGATTGATAGAAAAATGTTTAAATAGTCATGCAAAATCCCAAATTGTAACAATCCTGACACCTTCTCAAATTACACTGTGTGAACAGAAAGCTTATCTGTGGATATTGACTTTCCTGTCTTTACAGACTCATTTGGTAAGAAAGAGAGACAATTTGCTGGAAGCACACAAATATGTACGAACTGAACTAGTGTCTTGGGACTTCTTCTGCCATTGCAAACAGTAACATTATAAGTTGCATCTCCAGTAAGGTTGCCATGAAAAAAAAAAATAAGTACAAAACTGAGAGTGATTAGAAACTTTTTGAGCAATTTGACACAGTAAACTGATGTTTGTTTCATCTAGTGAAAACTTGGGCTTATATTGTGTATATATTTGTTTATTTTATTTTAGTAGTAATTTATTTTTATGGTATTTAAAAAAAAGTATTCCACCACAGAACAGAAATTTGAAAACTAATACTTCCCCCAGTGATGGTTGTAAAATAACTGTCATAGATGAATTTCTTAGTTTACTTTTTATAAAGAAGCGTATCACTAGAAATGGACATGACAAGCAAACCTTAAAAGTCATTAGTGTATGTGAGAAGCAACTGGTGTGTTTTGGTGGGTCAATGACAGTTGTTTGGTTCCTGCTCAACTGGACTGAAATGAATCATGCAAACTTTAGACTCAAGTCTCCTGTGGCATCATGGCGTTGCCAAAAACAGAAATTCCAAACAATCATTTTATAACAATTCTCTAGATTACAGGACTAGAAGCATCTTTCTCTCCTCGGGCCATGGTGCAGACTTCAGCTCTCCCTTTTGATGTTGCTGAATACCTGTCCATCTTTCACTACATTTAAAGAAAGACAGTAAAATCTTTCTTAGAAATGTAAAATAGTGTTTAAAAGCACCCCATCAGGAAGTTTATGCCTATAAATTTCTTTATTGAAATGATATCCAATGCATATCTTATATGTGCTAGATACTAATCTAGGTGGGCAAAACTTGTCTTCATGGAACTTATAGTCTAACGGAGAAGACAGTTACTAAGCAAGAAACTACCTAAATAAATATAAGATTAAAACTTTGATGCTATGCAAGAAAGAAAGAGAAATGGTGTTATAAAATTTTATAGCAGGGAAATCTGTCTAGTTTAAGGTTTTGTAGGACTTGCTGTATTTGTTAGTTCTCACACTGCTATAAATAAATACCTGAGAGTGGGTAATTTAAAAGAAAAGAGGTTAATTTGCTCATGATTCTGCAGGCTGTCCAGGAAGCATGGCTTGGAAGGCCTCAGTAAACTTACAATCATGGCAGAAGGTGAAGGGGAAGCAGGCAGTCTTAAAGGCTGGAGCAGGAAGAAGAGAGAGATTAAAAGTGTGTGACATCAACTCCCAAACAACCAGATCTCATGAGAACTCTATTATGAGACAGCCCTCAGGGGATGGTGCTAAACCCTTAGAAACAACCCCCATGATCCAATCACCTTCCACCAGGCTCCACCTCCAACACTGGGGATTACAATTCAACATGAGACTTGGGTGGGGACACAGAGGAAAACCGTAACACTTGCTGTGGAGTGACAGGTCCTCCACCAAAAATTTAAGGGTATATTTCTGTTGCTTGAACCCAGAAGGCCAAGTGGTGAGCCAAGGCCACAGTGCTTAGCCCAAGAGCAAGTATCTCCAAGAACCCAAACATCTAAGAGCGAATTTGGGAATGTACCAAGAAATACAATCTTTTACATGCAATAGGCAAAGAGCCAGAAAATTAGTTCAAAAACATCTTAGATAGAGGTGGCAGAGCAAGTCTCCAGAGTTGACTTGCTGCTGCCCAGGAATGTCCTTGTACGTGTGTCCCAATAAACTCATCTACTCATCAAGCCTGACTTGTCCGCGTCCTTCTTTGGTCTCTCATCTCCATCTCAGTTTAAGGGAGGGGGAGAATTCTTTTATGCAGTCCCACTGTTTTTCTGTAATGCTTGCCCAGAGGACTCCTTGCTTATCTGGATCCAAGGATGACCAGGAGGGAAGAAGTGAAGAGCAGCAGCAGAGCAGTGCAGGCAGAGAACACTACTTACTTGTTCCTGCTGCCACTAAGCCTGTTTCTGTGTGTGTGTTCATGTCTCAGTGAAAAATGTTGGCCTCCCATAATTATATTTTAAGCATTGAAATCTTTTAGATTCCTCAGAGTCTTCCTCAGTAAAAATTCCCTAAACTTTTCTGATATTTTCCTTTCTAAGCCCACGTCAGCTCTAAAACTCTCCTCTTCCTAGCAATACTATCTAAGCAAGCATAGAATGGCTCTGATACTCCTTGAACCCAAGTCTTCTAAGAGTCATGCTCCCCAAACCCTCTCTGCCCTAGCATTTAGTCACTGCCATTCAAATCCTCTCTAATAGGATTCATGACAGAATGAATTTTAGCTTGGCAGTTCCCATCTCTCCAGCTCTTGCTCCTTGCAGTCTTCGTAAGCTCATCCCTAAATAAAGGGTTGGGGGTGGACTGTACGACCCAGCTTTGGAAAGTCAAAGCCAATGCACTAATGCACTCTCCTGACCCACTGTGATGGGCTTGTAAAAGAACAAACACAAAAGATAAAGTTTTTCAATGTGGTATAAAAAAGAATGAGACATGGAGAGAAACAAGTTTCTATTGTGTTGTTTCAGTCCTCAATACAGACTTTCTTTAAGCCAGTCCAAACTTTTTCATTAAATAAAATAATGAACGCCTCCCTGCTTGTAGTGAGTATTTGTGTTGGGTATTCTTTCATTAGCAAACCAGAGTCCTAACAGATACATAGACTGATTGATCAATCAGTAAATATGTAGACAGGCAGATATAGAAATCCTACATCAGTCATCTGTCTTATATGTACATCATGCACAAGTTGTGTGAAAAAATAAAACAAAAAACAAACAAACAAACAAAAAACACTAACCCAAGTCCTGAAGTCTCTAACAGAAGGCAGGATTATCATACTTCAGAAGCAGTGAGGTGTCAATTCCCTTCAACCAAAGGCCCTTAGGAACACACATGTGGTTGAATAAGTTAGGGGTTTTACCTGTGAAGGAGGAGATACATCATGCTATGGATATATCAATAAAAGGGTGTTAGAAGGAGTTACAGAACCAAAGGAGTTGGCTCACACCTATAATTTCAACATTTTGGGAGGCTGACGGTGGAAGGATTGCTTGAGACCAGGAGTTTCAGACCAGACTGGGCAACACAGCAAAACCTCATCTCTACATAAAGTTTTGAAAAGTTAGGCAGGGATGGTGGTGTGCACCTGTTTTCCCAATTACTCAGAAGAATGAAGCAGAAGTTTCTCTTAAGCCCGGAAGTTTCAGACTGTAGTGAGCTATAATTGAGTCACTGCACTCCTGGGCTGGGTGACAGAGCAAGACCTTGTCGAGAGAGCCGGAGAGCGAGAGAGAGAGAGCGAGCGAGAGAGAGAGCGAGCGAGAGAGAGCGAGCGAGCGAGAGCGAGCGAGCGAGAGCGAGAGCGAGCGAGAGCGAGAGAGAGCGAGAGCGAGAGAGAGCGAGAGCGAGAGAGAGCGAGAGAGAGAGAGCGAGAGAGAGAGACTGAGATGGGGGGGAGGATTTGGAAGAGGGATGAAGAAAGCAGGGACTCTAACTGGAATTGCAGGCTGTCAAAAAGCAGCAATAATTCTTTAGAATGGGCAGACTAGAGAAAAGATAAAGCTGCAAATTGTTAACCATGAATCAGTCACATTAGCCAAGAAAGGGGGATATTTGGTATTTTCTGCACTGCACAAGGATCTTTTGTCACTGGGTTGGACAAAATTATGAAGTGATCTTGAGTTTTCTCATTGTATCATGGGCTGAGTGATCTTTTCTGATGTTGGTATTCCGTGAGATTGTTTACGTCCAGCAAGAGAGTAACATGGCCTGCCTGTGAGGGACAGGGCTGCTTCTAACAAACTGGGGCCTGGCCATAAGCCTCAGAATCATTCCTGAATGTTAAGGTTGCTTTTTTCCTTCTCAGAGGCTAAAAGGTCTAGAATCCTATTGAGAGAGCTCCAGACCTTTCAGGTTGAACTTAGCACTGCTGGTCCCAGCAGCCACTCCACGCACAGGTAGCGTAGAAAGCTGCTCCCCCTGACTTTGGAGAGAGATAAGAAGGTCTTGTAAGAGACTGTAATTTTTGTTCATTTGAATAATAATGCCAGAAATTCCTTTAATAGGGATCAAAATCTCTTGCTTTCTAATAAAAGAATGTCATAAAATTCAAATCACTTTGTAGCAAGTCTGCTCCAAACTCGAACTATCTCAGATTCCCCTGCTATGAAATTTCATAGCAACATTTTCCCTTCTTGAACAGCATTAATCACAGTTTTAATCTTGTATCTACTTATATAGCTGCTTAATATTTATCTTCTCCTTTAGACTACAAGCTTCATGAAGGCAAGGTATGCCTACCCAGCATAGTATCTAGCACATAAAAGGAGCATATTATTAACTCTTAACTCTCTCAATAAAGAAACAGCATCCCACAAGACAAAGTATTTTGATCACTACTTTCAAAGGAAATGGGATGAAATTTCATTTCTTTTCTCTGCACAGCATTCATGGAGGAATCCCCAACTTTTCTTTCCCATACAGGAGGCAACCTCATTCTCCTTAATGACTCCCCTGTTCTCTCCCATCAACCACAAAGGGACCAACAGGAGATTAAAGACAGAAAAAAAGGGGCAATTCTGGATCCCAGATTAGTTCACCCAGGGAGGAGGAGGGTGAGCATATGCCTCAAGGAAATGTATGTAGTTCAGGGATTCGTTACCCACACTGCAGAGCTGGCAGGAAAGGCATCAGGCTCGTCAAACCCAGAGTCCCCTCTCCCACAGAGCTGAGGGTCTGTACAGCTACACATGTGCACACTACAAAGTTATCACTTATTTCCACCAGGCATCTCCGCTTCCTCCCTCCCCCTACAGAACACATCATCATGCTGTAGGCATTTCTCTTATGAATAGTGTTTTGCCCTCATAATAACATCCAGCCACACAAAAGGGAGGGCATTGGAATAATTTGATTTCTACCAGAAATTTCTACTCCTCTCCTCTACCTGTCCTTTTTCTCCTCCCCCTCCTTCTAAAATGAATGCCAACTCCTCTTAGCCACATTTCTTTCCACTTGTCCTACAAAGAAAAGTCTAGGGTTGGAAGACCCAAGTGTGACTTGTTTTCCTTCTCTGATCTTTTTTTCTAATTGGCTCTTTCTATACTGGAATGTAAATGATTCATTCATTTATTAATTCAGTAACAATCATTGACTGAGTGCCTGCTATCAGCTAGGTACTCAGTGAATGAGATTATATCAGTTTCATGATAAATAAAGGAAACAGACAAGAGCATGGACCCTGTACATGAGAGGGGGCAAGTAGAGGGGTCTCAGGGTGGGAGACAAAGGGCAAAGATAGGAGAATCTTGTCTTTTATCACTTCCCCAATCATGTGAAGGTCCTATTGGGATGCTCAGGTCCAGCAGTTGGATTGCTCCACAGTGAGCTGATGAATGCAAAATGTTTAGAGGTAAGACTTCACAGGTGATCCTGAGAATACAAAGACTGCTTTCTTGATGACCTGGAGAATTTCAACACTTTCATGTGAGAAGCGCAAGACAGCTAACCTGTTACTGCGGAAATAAAAACTAAACACTAAAAAATGTAGCTCTGAAATAGTGTGGTCCAAGAAATTGCTGAGCTTTGGAATGAAATATGTTTGTTGTAGGGTAAGAATAGGTATGCTAATCTCATGCAATTTTATCCTTTGGGTTTCTCTGGCATTTATAAGTGAAGTGATCTTATTTTCAATAAGCTTAATAAAATTTGAGTTTGAGAGAAGCGTAAAAAAATCCATATTTCATCCCAGGTCAATGTTCTGCTCTGTCTATTCTAATTTTTAAGGCAATGTGAAAAGAGTTTCAAAAAAACAAACAAAAAGTCTTGGCTAATGCTGAAAACCAATGTGCAGTGAGGTATGTATTTTGAAGCACATGAACTTCCAACATAGATGAAATTTTTGTGGCTTACCCCCCAGGTAAGAAAAGGGTCATTATAAAAATTGTTTGAGTTGTTCTCAAAACTATGCTATATTTAGAAAAATAAAATAAAATTTGTGCTATAAACTTCTTGGGACTCAACTAGTATGTTATCATATGTGTGTTTTTTTTAGTTTTATATTCTTTATTTTTACAGAAGAGAGAAACCACAGAGAGCTACAGTAATACCCAGATATGTAAATCAGTTTCAATCTGCCTTTTGCATATATCTGCCACATTGTAGTCTGCCCATGTTTCTGCTATTCATCTACTGTCGAAGGAAACTCCCACTGGTATTGTACACAATGTCCACAGGTATTATAAATATCCTTTCATAGATCTCCTCTGAGGGATAAAGCACGGGGTCAATTCAAAGTCAATCCTAAATTTTTAAGGCAGGCAAGTATATCATTTGCATACAGATCAGCAATCTGTCCTTTACTTAGAGAAAGATTTACTGATACTTTAAAATCAGGCCCCTAATCTATAAAACAAACAAGCACAAAGCTAAGCTAAGTGGGGGAGAGAGGGGGAGACAGGAGAGAGAGGAGAGAGAGGAGAGAGAGGAGAGGGAGGGAGGGAGGGAGGGAGGGAGAGAGAAAAGGATCAAATTGTAATTGCTTTGAACGTTTGTCAGAGAAGAAATTCTTTCTGTAAATTGCTTTTGGTTAAGATTGCGAAAGTCCCAATGTGAACTAAATTGGGACCCGTGATCTGGAAGTACTCATGAGTCGTCCCAAGGTGCTAGATATCATTTATTTTTTATTTAAGACACCACCATAAAATGTAGGTTTCAGGCACTGACTGATTTGTTGGAGGGGGATTGGGGGTGGTTTGTTGTTATTTAAATAAAACCTTGTTTTCAATTATCTGCAGCTTAGTCATTGCATGCTTGCAATTTGCTTTGGTCAAACAGAACTTATCTGTAAAAGTTATTCTTTGAAAGTCATTCATCTTCTGCCCTTCCTGAAAAAAAGTACAGTATTCTACGAAAAGCCAGGCCAGCTGACCAGGACACTCTCAAGACCTGATTGTAGAGATGGAGCTCTCAGATCACTCATGGGGCTGCCTGCTTGGCCAGAAATCAAAGAAATTCAGGGGCAGGAAGAATGAAAGAGTAGAGGAGAAACAGCTAGAGGCAAACTACACCTTGTCAAAAGTCAGCCTGAGGCAAGGCAACCTGCCTGGACTTTTGCAGAGCAGGTCAGATTCAAACAAAACCCAGAACTGGCTGTTAGTCTCTTCCAGGAGTTCCTCAGCCTACATTCTCACCACCTGTCCACCACAGCATTACTGTTAGGTTAACCCTTGGCACTTCTCAGAGTGTATCATGGCCTTTCACACTAGTCCTGATTTAAGCCCATTCTACAGAAAGGATCCGCTTTGCACACTTTCTAAGGTGTCAGTGATGAGTCACCCTGAAGGGTGAACTCCTAGAAGCAAAGCATGACCTTTCCACAGCTACAAAAAATTACAAGTTTTCTCATTACAAAAAATTACAAAAGTATTAATAATTCCAAAACCCACAAATTGTATAATTATAAAATTATTTTTAAAATACACACAAAAAAAGGAGCTTGAACCACTTGGTTTCATATGAGGGTGGGGTTTTCCTGACCTCCCTCAAACATAGTCTGGAGCAATGTTTCTCAGACATTGATTGGGAAGCGCAGGTCTCCTTATCCTCCCACACACACACCACACACACACACACACACACGTCTGAGACTGGGGGAAGAGTGTGCAGAATTTCCCCCGGCTGTCAATATAGTTA
Source organism: Ateles fusciceps (assembly GCA_036589455.1). Lineage (NCBI taxonomy): Eukaryota > Metazoa > Chordata > Mammalia > Primates > Atelidae > Ateles > Ateles fusciceps. The sequence goes on from JAZHEH010003097.1 coordinate 11,148,292, forward strand.
TCTGAACTTAGGATCCCTAAACTACAAATAGTATTGTTTAAAAAAATTTACAGGAGCCAGGCGCAGTGGCTCACTCCTGCAATCTCAGCACTTTGGGAGGCCAAAGCGGGTGGATCACGAGGTCAGGAGTTAGATTAGCCTGGCCAAGATGGTGAAACCCATCTATACAAAAAATACAAAAATTAGCTGGGTGTGGTAGCACAGGCCTATAATCCCAACTACTCGGGAGACTGAGGCAGAGAATTGCTTGAACCCGGGAGGCAGAGGTTGCAGTGAGCCGAGATCGTGCCACTGTATTCCAGCCTGGCTGACAAAGTGAGACTCCATCTCCAAAAAAATAAATTACAGGACCTAACCATTTTGGTTTGGACTGAGCTCCTGCCTTAGGCCCAACAGACCAAACCAAAATGGAGTCATGCTAAAGTTCTGTGCTACCAAGCAAAAACTAAGTTGTTGATCTGGCCTTCTGAGAAATCGGGAGAGAGATAGACAATAGGCAAATCCCCAAATAGACCAGTTTTAGCAGGCAAGACAAGGCAGCCCTCTCTACTTCATTCACTTTGAAATGACCCATCTGCTTTTTATTCTGTTCCCTCTGTTCAGCTCATGGGAACATTCGTTCTGTCTTATAGAATAAGTGCTGTCCAATTCTAGATCTTAAGTTTGTTGTTATTTTGTTTTCTGACAGTATATACATCATTTGCCAAACCTATTTGTATACAAAACTCCTTTCTGACAACCTTTCTGTAGACCCCTTTTCTTTTTGGCCATATCGTGTCAACTATGAGTTAAATACAAGTACGTTTTAGTATCTAACATTAAATACAAGTATGTTTCATATTACATCGTAGTATGAAATACAAGTACATCTTCAAGATCATTCCTTTAATTTTCAAGACCCTTCCTTGAACACCGTATCAACTTGCCCTTCCGTTCCTACTTCTTTTCCATCCTCCTCCTATCCCCATGCCCTGATCATCTTAGCTGGTTCAGTCTAACTCTGTTTTCAAGACTTCACTCAGGCATTCTCTCTTCTAGAAATCTTGACTTCTCATAGCTTTCACTCTGAGTTTCCTGTGCTATCATAATAAAATGACCATCGATTGGGTGTCCTATAAAAACAAACATATTCCCTCAGTGTTACAGGCCAGAAATCTGAAATGAAAGTCTTTGTAGAGCTGTAACTCCCTCTGAAGGCTCCAGAGGAGACTCCTTTGTTACCTCTTCCAGCTTCTGGTGACTTTAGGCATTCTTTGGATTTTGACAACAAAACTGCAATCTCTGCCTCTGTCTTCGCATGGCATTCTCTGTGTATGTGTGTTCTCTTCTAGGAAGACAATCATTGGATTTAAGATTCACCCTAATTTCAGAATGATCTCATCTCAAGATACTTAAATTACATGTGTAAAAACCTTTTAAAAATAATAAGGTCACATTTACAGGTCCTTTAGGGGATCACGATTGAAGCGACTACATACCTCCAAGCTGAGCCCAGGACATTTATCCCAAAAATGTTTTTTGCCATCGAGGAACTGAGAATAGGTTTGGCAAAAACACAAATGTAAACAAATATCTTCAGCCCCTTTTAGAGAGGTGCTGTGTGTGATGTGGTTTCTCATCTATGGAATCCGAATTATCTGGAAATTCCAAAACTGCCCGGAACAAAGCCTTGTGACTTTTGATGTAATTCAAACTCCTTAGTGTGATTTACAAGGATCTTATTTTTTAAAACTTATTTCTTCAGCCTTCTCTCTCTTCCTCCCAGAATATGCTTCAGCCACATTGTACTTGTGTTTGCTCCTAACGTGCTATGTTCTCTTTCTCCTCCAGACCTCTGAACATGCTTTGAACTCGTTTGTCTCATCATTTCCTGCCTCCCCTCATTCCCCACCCTGTTTCTCTATCTCCCCACCTCCACATTGCTGTGGTGTCGCCTGGCTGATTCCTCTTTCGACTATCAGTCTAGATGTCGGATCCTCTATAAAGATTTTCCTGAACTCCTGAGTCAGAAGGACAAGCCCTTCCTGAATATGCTCTTAAATCTCTATAATATGATACTTGAACATTGTTTTGCAGTTGTCTGCTTATCTCACTCTTCCATCAGGCTGTGAGCAACCTGACAGTACTGCCACATCTATAGCTCCCCTTTTGATCCCCAGAGCTGATAAATGCCCAGGTACATAGAAGGCATTCAATACAGACTTGCAGAATGAATGAATGGAACATCTTCCAGAACTAGCAGAGTACTTGTCTGTCCTGCTTGGACAGCGGCCAATCCAGTCCTCAGGCAGGTTTCCTCTCCTCCTCCCTGCAAGCTTGGACTCACATGCCAAGTGGTGGATCTGTGCTAGAAAAGGCCCCAGCAACACCCAGCAGAATGCACATGCTCATCTGCTGCTGTTTGCTTCTAGCCATGAGGAAAGATGATCTATTTTCTGACTTTGATGCTTGTTGCATTTTAATGAAAATAAAAATACTCTTTCCTTTTCTCACATTAACACTGAGAGGAGGCTTCCGGATAGGCAGAGTTGCCAAACTTTTCCTTCTTTTTTCTCTCCCTCCCATACCTCATTTAGATTACATTGTTTGTTGCATCAGAATAAATCATGAAGGCCTGCTCCAAATTTAAGCAGCTGTTAGCTCTTGGTTTTTCATATTGACTAGATAGGTTTTCTGAAAAAGTGAGCTCATGTAGAAAGGGCTGCTTCAGGATGGATTCTAACTGCTTAAAGATGGTAGTTAATTCGTCTGAGATTCCTCCATTTGTTTATTCAGCAAGGCTTGTAAAATGAATGAATGGCGTCTTCCAGAACTGAGTGCTATCAGTTTATTTGGCTCTCAAGTAATTACCAATCTGGCCTCTACTCTTTTCTAGAAGAGGTAGAATAAGATGTCTACTAATCTTTTTTCATGATCCATCAATTTTGAGACATCAAACTTAATCACCCTGTTCTTCAACCTCATGAGGACCAGGTAGTATCTGTGGATAGTATTCTTTTGTTTTATAAGCAGATAAAGTTTTCATTCTTTGGCTCATAAATTAAATATTTTTTAAGGAAGATAGAGTGTTTCTCCCTCCAGATCCTGCTTGGAAACTCCAGAAGGAAGATTACCTCTTCAGTTCTCAGCTGCCTACTCTAAGCCTACAAACAGGGAAATGAGGGCAAATAGTGATTTTAGATATATGCTTTCAGGTTCATATTATAATTAATAATTCTCCCAGGAGCAAAATATCCATTGACAACTGTTATAAAGATTTATCAGATGATTTTTCCCCATTAATGGAAGATTTTTGTTGTAAAATAAAAACTTGAAAGTGAAATGTTTTGGTGTGAGGAAGAATGACTACAAAACAAGGTAATTTCCTCTTTATTGCTGTTTCTGGACAGCTGCCCAAAGAGGAACACATTCTACAGGGCCAAAGCTTCACATCAATTTATAGTCCTGGTGGTCTGGAGAGCACAATAGATTTCCTACTTACTGCTGTATCTGTGAAAGCCAGATGGTCTTAATTTAAATCTGGACTTTACTCAAAATCATTCCAATAGACTAACTCCTGTGATCCCAAGTGAAATGAATTTAGAAGTTGCAGAGAAAATGTTTTGTAAGGACTATAATAATTAAACATCTAATGAAAATGCAATATGGCCTGCTGTTCTCTGTAGTATGTGAAAGAAAGTCTCATTCATCTTAGTCTTTGGTAAATAATACTTTGGGCACTGCTCTTAATTTTGGAGATCTTTATCAGGCATCATTGGAGCCTATAAATGGAATAAATAGAATTCACATCTACAAAGATGTATTTTCAAGCCTTTAACTTTCATTTAACTCATGATGGGTAAGTTTAGGCCACTTCATTTAACTTTATATTCTCCACTAAATTCTTACTGACTGGCCACTTTTAATGTGGGACTTGCTTTTTATAAAGACAAATAACCCAATTCCTCAAGTTGGTTTTTTTTTCTTTCTTTTTTTTTTAGTGAAGATAAGATCATTTCAATTGTATATTACCAGACCTCCTTAGTCTTGTCCCAGTGCCATTACGTTAATGTTGCCAGTCTTCATACTATTAGAGGTAATGCCTTTGGGAACATAAGAAAGATGGTGCAATGGAGAGAGGCCCTCAATAGCCAGCATTCTTTAGAATATGATACTGGCTGTTTTCACAGGCTAGGTACAAATTTTTATCCATATCCATACCCATTTTTATCATAGTCACATCCAAATTTTTATCCATATCCATTTTTATTTAGTAACTAAAGGGAGACAGGCTAAAAAAGAGAATTCATCATATTAACCGTATTATTGTGAACAGAAGTAGAAGTGAATTCCAGCTTCTATCATGGGTAAAATGAGACTCCTCTTTTGAAGATAGAACACTGGCCTCTACACATTGGAACCCTGTTTTCTTATGGGAACTGGCAATTGCCAACTCAAAAAAGAAAGCTGTTAACAAACTCTTAGTCACAGTTCAACAGGAGCCAGACCAAAAGCAGCTTTATTTCTCTCCCACTCTCCACTAGACACATACCCATTTAAGACTAAAGTTGATCTCACTTTGGCTGTACTTAAAGGCTTTCAACTTCGTGGATTTAACCAGTCCATCATAAACTGGCAGGAAACAACTCTCAGAAGATTGCCAAAAATAACAGAGAAGTTACTTGCAGGAAGCTTTAGTAACTCTCTTGTTGACAAGCTATATGGATATAGCTATAGATATCAGAATCTTGCTGTATCACCCATTATCAAAGGGTTTTGTATGCCAGGAAGTTAAAGTTGCTGCAAAACAGACATGCTTCCTGCTCTCAACACATTGATAAACCAAAGAGGGGATGCAGACAAGTAAACAGATAATTCCAGTACAATATGCCAAACAATGTAATAGAAGTAATTACAATGGGCACCAAGAGAAAAGAAACTTAATGCTTCTTTCTAAAGAGAAGTAGTACAATATTCGCTACAGGTTGAAACTCTCCAAACTACACACACCAAGAGCAATAAGAACACCCAAAGCCTTGGTACTCTAAGTGTGGTACACAGGCCAGCAGCACTGTGTCACACAGGAGCATGTTAGAATGCAGAGCTTTGAGCCCCATTTACTGGCTCAGAGTTTGCATTTAAACAAGATTCCTGGTCTTGGTGCCTCATGTCTGTAATCCCGGCACTTTGGGAGGCCAAGGCAGGTGTATCACTTGAACCCAGGAATTCAAGACCAGCCTGGGACTCTGTACCTGCAAAAAAAAAAAAAAAAAAAAAAAAAATACAAAATTTAGCCTGACGTAGTGGTGGGACTACCATGTCATAGTGGGACCCCGTACCTGCAAAAAAAAAAAAAAAAAAAAAGAAAGAAAGAAAATTAGCCTGATGTGGTGGTGCACACCTGTAGTCCCAGGTACTAAAGAGAATGATGTGGGAGGATCACCTGAGCCTGGGAGGTTGAGGCTGCAGTGAACAGTGATCATGCCACTGCACTCCAGCTGGGCAACAGGGCAAAAACCTTGCCTCAAAAAACAAACAAATGAAAAATAAACAAGATCTCCAGGAGTTCCATCTGTCCACTGCTTTTGAGAACCACTTCTCTAGCACACTGTTCCTCAAATTGTAATGCACTTCAGAATTATCTGAAAGTCCCATTAAAACAAAGATTGCCCTCAACAAACTAGACGTCGAAGATACATACCTCAAAGTAGTAAGAGCCATCTATGACAAACCCACAGCCTACATCACACCCAAACAGGCAAAAGTTGGAAACATTCCCCTTGAGCTATTCTTACCACTCTTATTCAACATAGTATTGGAAGTCCTCACCAGAGCAATCAGGCAAGAAAGAGGAAGAAATAAAAGGCATTCAAATAGGAAAATAAGAAGTCAAATTATCTTGCTTCACAGATGATATGATTCTGTACCTACAAAACGCCATAATCTCTGCCCAAAGCCTCCTGGGTGTGATAAACAAATTTAGCAACGTTTCAGAATATAAAATGTACAAAGATAAGCAGCATTTCTGTACAACAATGTCCAAGCTGAAAGCCAAACCTAGAATGCAATCCCATTCAAAATACCACAGAAAGTATAAAATACCTAGCAATACAGCTAACCAGGGAGGTGAAAGCTCTCTACAATGAGAATTACAGAACACTGCTCAAAAACTCAGAGATGACACAAGCAAATAAAGAACATTTCATGCTCATCAATAGGAAGAATCAATATTATTGAAATAGCCATACTACCCAAAGCAATGTACAGATTCAATGTTATTCCTATCAAGCTATCAATGACATTTTTCACAAAATTAGAAAAAAAATTCTAAAATTCATTTGGAACCAAAAAAAAGAAAAACCTGAATAGCGAAGGAAATCCTAAGCAAAAAGAACGAAGCTGGAGGAATCACACTACTTGACTTCAAACGATGCTACAAGGTTACAGTAACTAAAACAGCATGGTACTGGTACAAAAACAGACACAGACCAATGGAAAAAAATAGGAAATCCAGAAATAAGACCGCACACTTACGACCACCTGATCTTTGACAAAGAAGACAAACACAAGCAATGAAGAAAGGACTCCCTAATTCAATAAATGTTGCTGTGATAACTGGCTAGACATATGGAAAAGATTGAAACTGGACCTCTACATTTTACCATATACGAAAATCGATTCTAGATGGATTAAAGACTTAAATGTAAACCTAAAACTATAAAAACCCTATAAGAAAACCTAGGCAATACCATTCTGGACATAAGCCCTGGCAAAGACTCCAAGATGAAGACTCTAAAAGCCAACTGCAATAAAAACGAAAATAGATATTGGGACCTAATTAAACTAAGGAGCTTCTCCACAGCAAAAGAAACAATCAATAGAATAAACACATAATCCACAGAATGAGAAAAAATATTTGCAGACTATGTATCTGACAAAGGTCTCAGTATCCAGAATCTATAAGAAACTTAAACAATGAGTAAAAAACAGCCCCACTGGAAAATAGGAGAAGGACAGAACAGACATGAACAGATACTTCTCAAAAGACAATGCACACATGGCCAAAAAGCATGTGAAAAAATCTTCAGTATCGCTAGTCATTAGGGAAATACACATCAAAACCACAATGAGATACTATCTCTCGTCAGTCATAATGGCTGTAATTAATAAGTCAAATAACAAATGCTGGTAAAGTTGTGGAGAAAAAAGAACACTTATACACTGCTGGTAAGAATGTAGATCAGTTCAGCCACTGTGGAAAGCAGTCTGGAGACTTCCCAAAGAACTTAGAACTATCATTATTGGGTATATATCCAAAGAAATATTAATCATTGAACCATAAAGACACATGGATGTGTATATTCATTGAAGCATTATTTGTAATAGCTAAGACATGGAATCTACCTAGATGTCCACCACTGGTGGACGTGACAAAGCAAATGTGGTACATATACACCATGGCATACTACACAGCCAGAAAAAAGAATGAGATCATGTCCTCCGCAGCAACACAGATGGAGCTGGAGGCCATTTGAAGCAGGAACAGAAAACCAAATATTGTGTGTTCTCACCTATAAGTGAGAGCTAAACACTGAGTATACATGGGCACAAAGAAGGGAACAACAGACACTGGAGCCTACTTGAGGGTGGAGTATGACAATTGAAAAACTACCTGTCAGGAATTATGCTGATTACCTGACTGACAAAATTATCTGTACACCAAAACCCTACAACATATAATTTACCCATGTAACACACCTGCACCTGTACCCTTGAGGCCTAAAATAAAAGTTAGAAAGAAAAAAAAAAGTGCAACTTCAGTGTTTCTATTCAGTAAGTGTGGATTGGGCTCTAAAATTTGCAGGCCTAACCAGTTCCCAGATGATGGTGATGCTGCTGATCTGGGGACCATGTCTGAGAACCACAGATGTAGATCATTTTCAGGAACCTGAGTCCAGAGAAAAAAAAGGAGTGTGACAACGACCCATAGTTGGGCTCAGCAATGTTTCCTTGAGGTTATTAGGAAGACTACCCTATAACCCTGATATCTCGCACAGTCAGGAGTAAACCTGCTCATTAGTGGATGAAGCTTTCATTCTGTGTGTCTTGCTCAAAGTATAAGATGTGCAAAGGGAAAAGACAGTATCTCTTTTGCTCTCCTCTTATTCCTGCTTCCTAGAAAAGAGAGGTGCTCCATGAGGACATGCTGTCTTCCTCTGTAAGGTAAACATGAAGATCTTGTTCTTTAAAAGACTGTCTTTTTCTGTGGATGGCAGAGTAGATTCTGAGTCTCTTGGATTAGGCCACATGCTCCAGCACAACTTGCCAGAAATGCCTTGCAATGAGAGGACACTGAATACTTGCATAGTTACTAAAATAATCCCATGTTTCCCATTTGAGCATTGCTTCTGGTTTGTACACATCGTCTAACACACACCAGAGGAGATATGCTAGGAGTTAATTATGAAATGCCATCTCAAATATTTAATAGTAGGGACAACAGCCTAGGTCAAACCAGATTAATCTATACTCAGAGTTATTCAGAGTAAAAACAAATTGCTGAAGATTAGAGCCTACTATTTAGACTTGCCTCTTAATACTGAAGTAACTCGAAATATATCATGGATATTTACTTTAACTTGGAGTTTGAAGTCAACCGTGTTATCTGATGGCAGATACCTATGTGCTCTGTGTTCATGGAGAGATGCTAAAGGGGCTTTCCCACATCTTCCATAGATTAAGGTCTTGCCTTTTCAAGAGCAACGCACACCCTGTGTTAATTTCTGTGATGCTCAAATTTTCATGAAGAACACAAATTGTAAATCCCTGAATATATCATCCCATTGATTCTTCTTCACTGATCTTACTAATGATTTTTTTTCTCCATTTAAGCTGACTATTACAGCCCATACAAGCTCCAGGAAGTAGAAGGCTCAGACAGAAGGCTCCTGTCTGGCATTCTGAACATGTCAGCTTTGATTATTACTCAACAATTACAACCAGTCATCTACAATGTTATGTAATTTATGGCATATTGATAGTTCTAAAATATGCATTTTTTTCACCAGTTTAAAAATCAGTGAAAATGGAAACAATATTCTCACACGAAGAAACCCATTTCCCTAAATATTATATATATATTATATATTAGTATTATAGTAGATATTTTATTTATATAGTATATATTATTATATCTTCACATGCTGTGAAGTTAGGGTCCCTCTTCCTTATTTTGTTGAAGAAAAGCAACGGTGTTTTTCTCTTCTCAAAATATTCTAGAACTGCCAGTTACAGTGTTGAGCCTCTAAAAGCTTAAGTACTGAAGGAATTATGAACTCCATTAATAGATATTTAGTCAAAATAATTTTTTAAAAAGCAACACACATTAAAAGATTCATGTATCTTTTCAAACCTTCATAATCACCATCTTTTCTTTTTGTTCCAAGACAGGGCCTCCCTCCTGTCACCCAGACTGGAGTACAGTGACACAATCATGTCTCACTGCAGGAGAATCACCATCTTTGAAGGCAGTGCTGTTGTTTTGAACAATATGCTAGAAGAAAAAAGGAAAAGCTGTCTGGCTGTGGTGGCTCACGCCTGTAATCTCAGCACTTTGGGAAGCTGAGGCGGGCAGATCACTTGAGGTCAGGAGTTCACGACCAGCCTGGCCAACATGATGAAATCCTGTCTCTGTAAAAAATACAAAAGTTAGCCAGGTGTGGTGACACATGCCTGTAATTTCAGCTACTCCAGAGGCTGAGGGAGGAGAATCTCTTGAACCAGGGAGGCAGAGGTTGCAGTGAGCAGAGATGGCACTACTGCACTCCAGCCTGGGCAACAGAGAGACTCTGTCTCCAAAAAAAAGAAAAACTAAAATTGTTTTAACTACAACCCTAGGATGCACCTCTGACCGTTCACATGACGACTTCCCCCTTCTTCCCATATTAGTAAGAAAATATGTACAATAAGTGAGGGAGGTTGCATACGATACGTTCAGTTTGGCTGTTACAAATGTACAGAATATCAATTCTACAACTAATACAGTGACAGTGACACAATAGGCATGTTATTTCTGTATGAGAATTCATACATACACATGTATGCATGTATGTGTTGCTCAAGCAATATGGATCTTTACATATAGCAAAAGTTCAGAATCAACACTTCTCTCCTTTTTTTCCCTAAGGGAAGAAAGCAGGGGCAGAAGAGAAAGGTTTTATATCATCCATATAACTACCTGACTTACCATTTTGCCTGGGCAGAACAATCTGTGTATGACTAAAGGATGAAACAGGCCCTTAAGTTTTAATTAGTATCATATTGCCAGAAGTTGCTGCTAGTTGTTAAATGTTAGGGCACTTTCTTTCTCCGTGGACATTTTCTTTCCTGCCACTGCTAATTGCTATGGTAAGTTTTCTCTAATGACACATCTTCGTCCTTCCCCTTACTCAACAGTGTGTAGAAAGAAGAAAACCCATGAAAACAGGTGAGAAATTGCACACTGAACGTTGATACTGTATCATAAATTACTGTCATTTCAATTTTCCCATGACCTTTGCAGTCTATTTTATGCAAAGAATAATGAACAAAAACATCTTTGATACATTTCCTGAATGTCTTGTCCCATATACATAGAAATTTTATGATGATACTATTAAAGGAATGGAGAGGGTGGGGAAGGGCAGAAGAAAACTAATTTCCAGACAGTCTTTTTATAATAAGTCAATGTGGCAACTTAGCAAATAAATCTTTTTACTCAAATATAAAAGGAACCTGAACATGGCAAATTCTGTTGTATGGGTAGAATATTAGAATGAACAGTGTGCTTTTTTGTACGTATCTATGAATTTAAGCCAGCACAGACCTGAGAGAATTCAAATCTTTGCTGGCCTTTTCGTTTTCAAAACTTTTCCTAGGAATTACATATTGTCACTGACTATCATATTTGCTATTTGGCCATCTGCCTTCAGTTATGCAAAAACAGTATTTAAAACTTGCCCATAAACTTAGTTTGCATACTTTATCTGTGTCTTGCTATCCAAATGTAAGTGGAAAGACACACTAGAACGATTTAGAAGGACTGAGGGTTGTCTGCAAAGGAATAGATTGAAGTTTTCAAAAATGGGCCCTGGATCCACACCTGCTTCAAAGCAGCAGCGACGTGAAACGTGGGAGACAGACCAGCTCCAACGCTCTATCCTAAACTTGGTCTGTAACCTCGGAGGGCTCATTATTCCCCGTGAAGCCACAGTGCTGTAGCAAGAAGGGCAAGGAATTATCAATCTTAAATCCTTCTACTATTTACTATCTGGCTGACCCTGTTGCACTGCTGAGGGAAACCCTCTTAATCTACAAAAGAAATTAATATTATCTACCCTAACTAGGCAGTTGTAGGGTTCAGAATTCTTTATGGATGTGAATATGCTATCCACGGTACTCTCAGTGCACTGAAGTGAACTTTTGGAATGCACAGATTTGCAAAGATTTCGTTATTGCTCAGAGACTTTGCTCAGAGAAATAAAAGTAGATAATAAATGCATTGTGTTCAGTAGCAATAAAGCAGGCCTTCAATAAAATCACATTTTATTGCTGTAAAACCTATTCTGGGGTAACTCTGTTCTAAAAAACTACAACCTACAAACACAAGAATTCATATAGGGAGGAAAAAATCAACTCTGGACCCTAGCATACATATTACTTTTGAAATGTGAAAGCCCTGTGAAAATTTGAGGCAGTGATTTACGACACACCAGGGTTTTCCAAACATTCAGATTTCCAAGAACTCTCTAGAGCTTAGACGTTACTCATTAACTACCAAGAAAATGGCATTTCACACCATAGTAACTGCTCTGGAGATGTCTTTATTTGATGTGTGAGAAAGAAAAATGATCATTGACACAAGTTTCATCTGTCCACTTCCTTTCATGTAATGCAGTCCCTGAATGGGTACTGCAATGTCCAGAGGTGTCCTTTGGCAGTTTATTTATTCCCTATAAAGAAGGTAATTTGGATAACGTGATATGTGTTTTGAGCAAAATGACAAAACTATCAGATTTATACAATAATTTCTATAATCTAAGGAGTTGGTATCAAGGCATTTTGTCTTTCTGAATTATAGTGCCAAGGTCTCCCCATGTGGCCTTCTCTTTGTAGTGGGCTTGTTTATAAAGCCTAAGCTGTTTCTGTTTGCTGAGGGGGAGGAGATGAATAGGTTATTAGAGCTATATGGAAAAATCCTCACTCTAAGCAAAAAATAGCCTATTTATGGGACAATCTTAAAGGCCGAGGTATTTTTCATTCTGACCTTTAATGGTACAAGAAAAAAAATCAGTGTAGATAGTTTTTCATGGAGGAAAGTGTAGATTTTCACTTTGGTGCCCGTTTGGAGCTGTGTGCATCTTTTCTTATTCGATTGAGTTGAAGGTAATGAGTTCTAGTTTTACCTTTGTGCCATGTTATTTCCTACCTCTTCAGTTCCTTCTAACAGAGGGTGTTGCTCAATGGGCATTGAGATCTTGGCAAAGAAAACAGTCCAAGTCTTTAGGGGGCACTGGGCCAAGGTTACCCAGGTCAGAGCATAATGCATCACTGTCTAATGGCAACGGAAAGTGAAGAAAACTGTTTTCTATTTGGAGCCTAATAAGAAACCTGAGACAAAGCTCACTGAACATAGTGGCTACCCATTTCTCCCAGATTGAACTCAGTACTTTCAGGACCTAGCTTAAGTGTTTAGGTTGGGGGGGAAATATAATCTGGGTGATATAAGCTAGAAGATGCATTTGTTTATTGTTTTACATATGTCTTCTTACTCCTAAAAGGAATCATACTTCAGCTTAGTACCAAAATACAATTAAATAAATTCACACCTAGATAGCATTATGTTCTGCTAAATTAACCGGACCATTTCAAAACAGTTCATTGTTATTGCTAGTGAGGTTCTGCGGAAAATGGTATGCTCGTTCACTGCCATTGCAGCAGAAATTGGGACAGACATATAGGATGGTCTTATACTCACTTCTAGAAATTTATCCTATGGAAGTAATTCAGATTGAGGCATAAAGCTATAAGCATTAAAATATTTATTGCTGTATTATTTATGACTGCAAAATTTAAATAAAGTTGTGAATTCAATAAGGGAATATTTAAATCAATGTGGTAGGTTAACTGCATAGAATATTATAAAGACATTAAAAATAATTATGAATACTGTGTAACAGCATGGAAAACATTTATGATATACTATTAATTGAAAAACCAAAATATAAAGTATTATGGTGCTATAATTACAACATAAAATATGTGTGCGTTCAAAGGCTGAAAGAGAACATAGAAAAGTGATAAAAAATGTTTTATAGTGGTAGGATTAAATTAGTGCCTTTAAAATTATCAAAATGTTTTGGATTGGGGGAGAGATCTGAGTCAGCTAAATGAAACTTGAATGAAATCAAGCAGTTACTTGACCTGAAGCAATATACTATCCCTTTTACTTTTTAACTTTCCAGTTTCTGGAACAAGACTTATCTGCATTCAAAACCAGGCTCTAAATGTCTAGGTAAGAAATATTGGCATAGTAATTTAACCTCAGTTTCTTATCTTGAAATGAAGATAACAATGACTATCTCATCAAATACAGTAGGGATTAATAATTTTATACAAGAGCATGATACTTAGTAATGGCTCGATATTGGGTTAATTATTACTATAATTTCAATAGAGCTTGAATTTTGGGGGGAACTTGGGACTAGGGTTACTGTAGAAAACAGCTTAATTTAATTTCAAATTTCAAAAGCTCCTTTATTTAGAGTGGTGGGACACAGTTGGAAGTGGAGAATAATTAAATGGAGTTATTTAGAAAATGTCAGCAGTTTCTTATACATTTGTAAACCCAAAATAGTGTTGATGGGCCAAAATCGTTAAGGAAAGTTTTATCAGGGCTAATTTAACCAAAAGCATGATCTATGGCAAGATAAACAAAAACAGAAATCTATACTCCATCTGGGAGCTGCTGAATCAAATTACAGAAGCAAATTTTGCTCAGTCTGAAAATGCACCAATCCGCTCTGGTTTGACTTTTTACACAGCTTCTCCTTCCTCATGTGCGGCCTTTTGTGATGACATTGATTAACCTCATCTGAAAATGTAGGGCTGTGTTGATAGACACAGATTCACATTAAACATTTATGGTGAAAGCAATGGACAGTGTTGCAGAACTGAATACCAGAGATGGTTTTTCTGTGGCAATTTACAACTTGCTGCTTTCCAGGAGTTCTCACCACCACACAGGCGGTTTTCTTCTGAATTTGCAGGACACAATGCTTAGGTCTACAGACAATTTGGATACACCATGTCATTCATTACTCATCTCCAAAGAGTAGGCCTCAAACAATTAGGCTTACCACTTCTTTTGCTGGAGCAAGATACTACATTATCTTGGGCGATTTCACTTACCAGAGATCTCAGTGTGTATGAGCAATTATGGATATCTGTGTATCATTTTTTGCCCTCAGAATGACAAATATCTACAAAGTTTAATGACACACTCTGTTGGCAAGGCTATGAGGAAGTAGGTATTTATGTATTTCTGGTATGAATATAAACTGGTACAAGGTACATGAAGGGCATCTCGGCAATAACTATAAAAATTAGAAATGCATATAGCCTTTCAGTCATCAGTGTCATTGATAGAGATTTATTCTACAAGGAAACTTGCAAAATAATGTATACATGAAGTTATTCATTATGGCATCACTTCAACAGCACAAAAGATGGGGAAAAACAAACAAATGTCCATTAACACTATGCAGTTTGGGCAAAAAGAATGAGGGCACTCTCTAAAAAAAAGAAATCTTTCTAGTATCTATTATCAAGTCAGAAAGGCATGTAAAACAATACAGATAATGTGATATCCTTTGTACAGAAGGATCAAAAAATTAAGTATTTCAGTTTGTTTACTTTTATATTAAAAACTCTGGAAAATACACAAGAACCTAACGAAAAATTTATTGCTTGGGTGGCAGAGGCTGGGGCAGAACTGAATGGATGAAAGACGGGGTGGGGAAAAGAATAAGATGAATAAAAGTGTTTATAAAATTTTTAATGACACTATTCAGAAAACAAACTATATGTGTGGAACTAGAATTTTTTTCCAAGTGCCTAAGGAAAAGTATCTTAACAGCCTGGGCAACATGGTGAGACCCTGTCTCTATAAAAAGTTTTAAAAAGTGCCAGGTATGGTAGTGCATGCCTGCAGTCCTAACTACTCGGGAAGGTGGTAGGAGGATCTCTGAGGCCAGGAGGTTGAGAGTGCAGTAAGCTGTGATCATCCTATTGCACTCCAGCCTGGGCAACAGAGTGAGACCCTGTCTCAAAAAAAAAAAAAAAGAAAAGAAAGAAAAGAGAAAGAGGAAAAGAGGAAAGGAAAAGGAAAGGAAAGGAAAAAGGAAAAGAGACTAAAGAAAGAAAAAAGATTTAAAAAAGAAAAGAAAAAGCTGGGCACGGTGGCTCACACCTATAATCCCAACACTTTGGGAGGCTAAGGTGGAAGGATCACTTGGGCCAGGAGTTCAAGACCAGCCTGGCCAACATGGCAAAACCCCATCTCTGCTAAAATACAAAAATTAGCCAGGTGTGGTAGCAGTCACCTGTAGTCTCAGCTACCTGGGACGACAAGGCATGACAATTGCTTGAGCCTGGGAGGTGGAGGTTGCAGTCAGCTGAGATTGCACAACTGCACTTCAGCCTGAGCGACAGAGTGAGACTATGTCTGAAAAAAAAAAAAAAAAAAGAAAGAAAAAGAAAAAAGTATCTTATGGCACTATTCCAGGCTCATTTTTATCAGTTTAAGAATTCATTTGTTCCCTGGTTTTTCAGCAAGTCCTTATTAAGTCTGTTGTATGTCTTGCACTGTGATTGGTGCATGATATAAACCAGGAAATAACTGACCTTCCCTTTCAAGCTTCACAGCACACTTAGACAATGGATTCCATTACCCAACCAAACCTCTCTTGGTCCCTGACCCAAGCTCTCCACCTGACGCTTTCTCCATCAGGATATCAATCTCCTGCCTACTTTGATTCACCCCATGAATCCCACTGATTCATTGGACTGTGACCTGCACTCACCACCCTCTCTACTCCTTTTTGGACAGATTCCACTTTAACTCTGACTCCTGGTACTCAATTTCAATCCTACTGTGCCCTGTCCTGAGTGCTGCTCTCCAGAGAGTACAGCTGGGTGGTCCCTTCTTCTCTACAGTCTCAGGCATGGACCACCCAGCCTACCCCTTGTATGGTCCCCTGGAGCCAGTGTCTGGCACAAACACGTTCCACTCCCTTCTTCCTCTCCATTCTCCTGCAAGAGCTCACTTCTAGCCACTCACCAGAGGCCTCTCTCTGGGAGGCCCTGCAAGCATCTGGAAGCTGCTAGACTTCCCCTCCATGATGTCCAGGAGCTCCTGGAGAGAAGTTATCCCAGCGAAGGGACTTCTGGATTTTGGAGGAAAATGCATAAAGTGGGGCTCGTTTCCAAAACTCCTGAGGTCAGGCTACCAAATGAAGACTGGGAATGCCCGAGAGTCACTTGTTGACAAGCAGGACAACACAGGTGTCCAAAGCTGCAGGAGCAGCAAAGGCAACGAGAGCAGCGGCACAGGCTTTGGCTGCCTCCACATCCCACAGCCATGGGGCACCCTGCATAGCAGGTGTGGAGCCAGCTTTTCAGGGTGTCCTCCACCTGCACAGTGAGACTCGGGCAAATGTCCCCATCTCTGGTAGCGCTTCTCCACTACAGTCCTCTCTGGCTTAACCACGTGAGATAGCTCATGCCCCCTCCATCCTAAAGAGAGTAAGTGGTCCCCACTCACTCACTCACTCTCCTTCCCAGAGCCTTTCCTACCCCACAGACTTGCCACAGCTCTGGGCTGGAGCCCTGCCAGTTACCACCCCCATATCCATCCTTGGTGCTACAGACCCATGCCCCATTTCAACATTCATCCTCCTTTCTCCATCACAGATTAGGGCCTGCAGAATACCCTTCTCTAGGGCAGTGGGTGAAGTGCAGTCTATTACTGTGACTGAAATTGAGCACCTTACATGATGCTTGTTGCCAAAGAAGCTGCAAAGTTTGTGGAGTTTCCTCCCTGTGGTCTAAAAATCTCAGGATTCCTCAAGTCCTCCTGCTCCCAAATGTCCACAGTACAGCCCTGCCTCCTAGGCTGCTTGCCAGACTCCTTCCTGGACATTTTGCTCTCAGCAGTGAGCTCGAGATGCAACCCAAGCATCACATTCAAAAGAGGCACATTTGACACTGCAGGGACCTGGCCTGCAGAATCCTAGAGTCTCTGGCACTGGTGCAGCATCTGGGCAAATTGCCGGGGACATCTCAGCCAAAGACAGACATCCACCATCAAACCATCTGAGTTTAGGGCCCCAGAGTAGTGAGGACCTAGGGGAGATTGATGGAGTCACCAGGAATTTTCCATGTGAGGGGCCCAGCAAAGTCTCAGCTGAGGAAGGACATGGGAAGGGTCTCAGGCACAACCTGGGGAAGGGCCCAAAACATACCACAACAAGGGGCTCCAAATGCCATAGAATGAGGGGTCTGGGGGCTATGCCTGAGGAGTCAAAAAAGGACTGGATGAGTCACTCAAGGAAAGACTCAGGGAGTGAATTGCCAAGGGGCAAAGGGGAGAACCCAGGCCAGAAACACCTGGACAATACCCAAGGGGTCCATGCAAGTGAGAGGTTGGGCAGATCCATCAGGGGCAGTCCCCGTGGTGAGCTTTGTGGATGGCTTGCTTCCTGCTCTACCCTGGCCTTCTGGGAGACTTACCAGGAACTCAGGGCACCACCTCCATCTCTGGGGATATGTGTTTCATTATCAAGCAGAAAGATTTCCTCCAATGCCTCCTGAAAAGAGCATTTTTTTCTCCAATAAGTGTTTCCATCCAGTTTCAGCAGCTCTCATAAATCTCACAGGAGAACTGTCTGGGATACCTGTTCTTTGTAATCAATTAGACTCATGTATCTCCATTGCATTTATTTCTTCTAATAGGAGAGGGGTGTCTTAGTCTGTGTGTTGATTTGGGTTGAGGTTTGGGTTATTTCTGGAGCTTGAGCTTTTGGAAGGAAGGAAAGTGCTTCACCTTCAGCTGAGTGCCTTCTTGGATTTCCAAAGAGAAGCCATTACCGAAGGGAGAGTTTGAGAGGAGGTTTGCTCCTGGTGTCCAGGTCAAAGCCAGCTACAAGAATTGCAGGGTCTCATGTAAATAAGAAGTGGAGACCCTTGTTTAAGAAGTAAGAGAAAAGGTCTACTAATGGTACTAACATATTAAACTTTTTCTTTCTTCTGTGGTCTCTCAACTTCTTAGGGTATCTTTAATTTGCTATTTGTATTAGTCCATTTTCATGCTATTGATAAATGCATACCCGAGTCTCCGAAGAAAGGAGGTTTAATTGGACTTACAGTTCCACATGGCTGGGGAGGCCTCAGAGTCATGGTGGGAGGCAAAAGGCACTTCTTTTATGGTGACAGCAAGAGAAAATGAGGAAGATGCAAAAGCAGAAACCCCTCATAAAACCATCAAATCTAATGAGACTTATTCACTACCATGAGAATAGTATAGGGGGAAACCACCCTCATGATTCAAATTATCTCCCACTGGGTCCCTCCCACAACATGTGGGAATTATGGGAGTACAATTCAAGATGAGATTTGCGAGGGAACACAAGCCAAACCATATCATTCCGCCCCCTGATCCCTCCAAATCTAATGTCCTCACATTTCAAAACCCATCACTCCTTCCCAACAATCCCCCGAAGTCTTAACTCATGTCAGCACTAACCCAAAAGTCCACAGTCCAAAGTCTCATCTGAAACAAGGCAAGTTCCTTCTTCCTATGAGCCTGTAAAATCACAAGTAAGCTATTTACTTCCTAGATACAATGGGGGTACAGGTATTGGGTAAATACAGCCATTCCAAATAGGAATTGGCCAAAATAAAGTGGTTGCAGGGTCCATGCAAGTCCAAAATCCAGCGGGGCAGTCAAATTTGAAAGTTCAAAAATGATCTCCTTTGACTCCAGGTCTCATATCCAGGTCATACTAATGAAAGAGGTGAGTTCGCATGGTCTTGGGCAGCTTTGCCCCCTGTGGCTTTGCAGGGTACAGCTTTCCTCCCAGCTGCTTTCACAGGCCGGTATCGAGTGTCTACAGCTTTTCCTGGCAGTGAATCTACCATTCGGGGGTCTGGAATACGGTACTCCACTCTCACAGCTCCACTAGGCAGTGCCCCAGTAGGGACTCTGTTTGGGGGCTCCAACCCATTTCCCTTTTGCATTACTCTAGTAGAGGCTCTCCATGAGCACCCCACCTCTGTAGCAAACATCTGCCTGGGCATCCAGGCATTTCCGTACAGGTTTTGAAATCTAGGAGGAGGTCCCCAAACCCCCATTTTTGACTTCTGTGCACTTGCAGGCTCAACACCACACATAAACTGCCAAGGTTTGGGGGCCCACACCTAAACTCTATGTTGGACCCATTCAGCCATGGCTAGAGCAGCTGGGACACAGGGCACCAAGTCCTTAGGCTGCACTCAGCACAGAGACCCTAGACCTGGCCCACGAAATTATTTTCTCCTAGGCCTCGAGGCCTGTGATGGGAGGGGCTCCCATGAAGACCTCTGAGATACCCTGGAGACGTTTTCCCCACTGTCTTAGGGATTAACATTCAGCTTCTTATTATTTATGCAAATTTCTGTAGCCAGCTTGAATTTCTCCTCAGAAAATTTATCTTTCTTTTTCTTTCACATTGTTAGGCTGCAAATTTTCTGAACTTTTATGCTGTTTTCCTTATAAAACTGAATGCCTTTAACAGCACCCAAGTCCCCTTCTTGAATGCTTTGCTGCTTAAAAATTTCTTCTACCAGGTACCCTGAATTATCTTTCTCAAGTTCAAAGTTCCACAAATCCCTAGGGCGGGGCAAAATGCCGCTAGTCTCTTTGCTAAAACATAAAAACAGTCATCTTTGCTTCAGTTCCCAAGTTCCTCGTCTCCATCTGAGACTACCTTAGCCTGGACCTTATTGTCCATATTGCCATCAGGCTTTTGATCAAAGCCCTTCAACTAGTTTCGAGGAAGTTCCAAACTTTCCCACATTTTCTTTTCTTCTGAAGCCCTCCAAACTGTTCCAACCTCTCTGCCTGTTACCCAGTTCCAATGCCTCCACATTTTTGGGCATCTTTTCAACAACGCCCACTCTGCTGGTATCAATTTACTGCATTAGTTGGTTTTCATGCTACTGATAAAGACATACATGAGATTAGGAACTAAAAGAGGTTTAATTGGACTTACAGTTCCACATGGCTAGGGAAGCCTCAGAATCATGGTGGGAGGTGAACAGCATTTCTTACATGGCAGTGGCAAGAGAAAATGAGGAAGATGCAAAAGTGGGGGAAACCCCCTGATAAAATCAACCAATCTCATAAGACTCATTTACTACCATGAGAACAGTATGGAGAAACCACCTACCTCCATGATTCAAATTGTCTCCCACCAGGTCACTCTCATAACACATGGGAATTATAGGTGTAAAATTCAAGATGAGATTTGGGTGGGGAGACAGAGCCAAACCATATCACTATTTAATGTTCTAAGAAAGGAAATATTAAATTTTAAATTTTAGCACAAATCTCACCACTCATCTTCATGTTTTGCAATTCTAGCTTTAAAAGCAAACATAAGAGCAAACATAAGGGCCTTTATCTCATATGAAGAATCACCAAAATTACACCACCTGTATTCCACAGCTCATACATGCCTATGTATCCCATTCTCACCAGAACAGTGGAAATGCTTCACAAAAGTAATGCAAGTATTTTTATTTTACTTCTTGATATGCTTGAATTCTGTGGACACTAACTTCAGCTTACTAATGAGGAAGGAAGAACTGAAAAGAACTATGGGTTATCCTACCTTTCTTTTATTTTCTGTATCATCATTTTCAGCACAAAGAGTTGGCTAATACAGGGAGGTAGCATGAGAAAGAAAAGATATTATAGGGCTAATATCCAGAATCTACAAAGAACTAAAACAGATTTATAAGAAAAAAACTCATCCAAAAGTGGGAGAAGGATATGAACACTTTTCAAAAGAAGACATATATGAGGCCAACAAACTTGTGAAAAAAATGCTCATCATCACTGATTATTAGAGAAATGCAAATCAAAACCACATTGAGATACCACCCTCATGCCAGTTAGAATGGTGGTCATTAAAAAATCTGGAGACAACAGATGCTGGAAAGGATGTGAAGAAATAGGAACACTTTTATGCTGTTGGTGGGAGTGTAAACTAGTTCAACCATTGTGGAAGACAGTGTGGCGCTTCCTAGTAGGGGGTGGGGATTTGGGGAAGATAGCATGGGGAGAAATGCCAGATATAGGTGATGGGGAGGAAGGCAGCAAATCACACTGCCACGTGTGTAACTATGCAACAATCTTGCACGTTCTTCACATGTACCCCAAAACCTAAAATGCAATAAAAAAATTTTAATTAAAAAAAAACAAATAGAAATGCCATTTGACTCAGCAATCCCATTACAGGGTATATACCCAAAGGATTACAAATCATTCTGTTATAAGGACACATGCACACGTATGTTCATAGCGGCACTGTTTACAATAGCAAAGACCTGGAACCAACCCAAATGCCCATCGACAATAGACTGGACAAGGAAAATGTGGCACATATACACCATGGAATACTATACAGCCATAAGAAACGATGAGTTTGTGTCCTTTGTAGGGACATGGATGAATCTGGAAACCATCATTCTCAGCAAACTGACACAAAAACAGAAAATCAAACACTGCATGTTCTCACTCATAGGCGGGTGTTGAACAATGAGAACACATGGACACAGGGAGGGGAGCATCACACACTGGGGTCTGTTGCAGGGTCAAGGGAGGGACAGTAGGGGAGGTTGAGGAGGTCGGGGGAGGGATAACATGGGGGAGAAATATCAGATGTAGGTGATGGGGGGATGGAGGCAGCAAACCGCATTGCCATGTGTGTACCTATGCAACAATCCTGCACGATCAGCACATGTACCCCAGAACCTAAAGTACAATTTAAAAAAAGAAAAGATATTATAAGGTTTATATTTGTTTCCTATGGCTGCTGTATCAAATTACCCCAACTTATTGGCTCAAAATAACACAAATGCATTATCTGAGAGTTCTAGAGGTCAGAAATCTGAAATGAGTTTCTCTGGGCTCAACACAAGGTGTCAGCAAGCCGTATTCTTTCTAGAGGCTCCAGGGGAAGAATCCATTCCCTTTCATTCTCCAGCTTTTAGAAGCCACCCTTATTGCACAGTTTGTGGTTCCTTCCTTCATCTTCAAAGTCAACATGATCAGGTCAAGTTCCACTCTGGCTGCCACCTATCCAGTTCTTTCTCTTCTACTTTCATTCCTTAAGGACACTTGTGATTACACTGTCTATGATCAGGTAACCCAAGGTAATCTCCCCCATCTCAAAGTCAGCTGATTAGCCTTTTTGAATCTGTGGTGTAACCGTAATTCTCTTGTGCCATATAACCTAAGATATTCAAGTTTCCAGGTATTAGGATGTAGGCATCTTTGGCAGGGGGAGATCATCATCCTGCCTTTCACAGGGTTCTTTAGTGCTTCTCCTTTCTTAGAATGCCATTGACTTCTTTTTATGTTCAAAGCAAGTTCTGGTTCCAACAGAAAGCAAAGTGTGGCCTTTTGTCCCCACTTACTCGGTCATAGGTATGTATAACACACTCATCTGGTACTCACTTTTAGGCTCACTGAACTCTCATGCACTGTGGGTCCACCTGAATTCCTCACTCATGAGGCATTGCAGACGCTGTGTTAAAATGAGATAGCTCGGAATTATAGAACTACAACTCACAGGCATCTCCTCTACTCAGGTGCATGCTCCATAGTCCCAGAAGACTTCACTCACAAAACACAAAGATAAGGTTAGTAAGAATTTCAAGACAGTGATAGAAAAGCTTTAAAACAAGTTGAGGGCCCTTCTAAGTGCAAAGCCTTGTGAAACTGCACAGCTCAGACGTCCACAAAGCCAGCCCTACCCTAGTAAACTCTAGTGCATTACTGGCAACTTTCAAGAAGTTGATGTTTGAAAAGAGTAAGACTTAAATACATTAAAGACAGAAAGAGAATTTTGATTTTCCACAGGTTTCTTAATCATCGGTTTTCACTCACCAGCAAAAACATGCCCATACCCTTTCATACTAGTTGCTCGTATTTCCTATGATCCACTCAAGTATGCCACATGCGATTAAAAAGTGTAAATAAGTAGTTTTTGTGGTACTGTATATGGTCTTTTTTCAAATGCAATTCGATTCAGTTGTTGGTTAAGAAAAAAAAGTTTTAAACCGGAAATTATTTTTATTTAATTATATTGTTTTATTTTATTTTTAGAGACACAGTCTTGCTCTATTTGCCTAGGCTGGAGTGCAGTGGCACAGTCTTAGCCCATTGCAGCCCCCCAACTCCTGGGCTCAAGTGGTCTTCCCACCTCAGCCTCCCGAGTAGCTGTGGCTGCAGGAGCAAGCCACAACATGGGATTATTAAAATATATAAATACTATATACTTTTTTATTTTGAACTTAAAGTATATAAGTCTACATTCATTGGCAATCATTAGCTTTAGAGCTATGTTTTTTGTTTCCTTTGTGCATTGAAACTCTGATTGGAGTTCCAGATCTGTCTTGCATAAGTGACACCCGCCATGCATAATCTACAATTTCTAGCTTGGGTTTCTTTAAAGTGATGCAAGTCACTTTAAAGAAGATGCTTGTGAGCACTTATTTATAATATTAGTGCAGCCTAAGTTCTAAGTCCTTCTAGTTTAATAATACCCTCCCCAAACGTTTATAGTTGTCCACACATAATTCAACAGAATATTTTTATTTTTGTGACTAGCCTTTATGGAGTTTTCCAAAGCATTCAATTATATTTTCAAAGGAATAACAACCTTTTTAGACTCACGTTTCATTGACTTATTTAACGTTTAATTCCTAATTACATAAGTACAACTGGCATAAACATAAATATTTAATCAAATTATATAATTTACTAAGTATAGTTGTCAAAAAAAGTTTAAGAACCAAGAGAAGTGACTTTGGTAAGAATGTGACTTCCGTGGCAGGAATGGATTTCAGCAGGCTCATAGAGATCAGTTGAATAGGGCTGGGCACGGTGGCTCATATCTGTAATCCCAGCAGTTTATGAGGCTGAGGTGGGCGGATCACTTGAGTCCAGAAATTCGAGACCAGCCTGGACAGCATGATGAGACCCTGTCCCTATAACAGTGTTTAAAAAGAGCCGAGTATGGTAGTGTGTGCCTGTAATCCCAGCTACTTGGGAGGCTGAGGCAGGAGAATCAGTTGAGCCCTGGTGGTGGAGGCTGCAGTAAGCCATGATCGCACCACTGAACTCCAGCCTGGGTGATAGAGCAAGACCCTATCTCACAAAAAAAAAAAAAAAGAAAAGAAAAAAGAGAAATCAGCTGAATAGTAATAACCACTAAATATCAAATGAACATCATGTCTTACACAGATAATGAGTCATCATTTGATCTGGACATGTGGCTTAGGGGAAATTGGTTTCACATACATAGTCCTATTTCAAAGGACTACCCTCAAATGATTCAATTTTCTTTAGAAGTTTATTTAAACAAAGCTCAAAAAGCTAAAGAAGACTCCTTTTTATTCGCCATATTTTCAGATGTCATTTCCCCTGCAAGGCTTTCCTCCTCTGCCCATGTGGAGTTAGTCACTCCCCAGGCTCTGTCCTCTTACCCAGCCTGACACAGCATTCATCACGTAGTATTGAATTATGAGCTTTTCTGTCTCACTCCCTACTTAGAAGGTACCCCATAAATATTCCTAGACACATCTGGTGTCACAAAGTTTATTTATGCTCTGAGATTCTCCATTTTTGGTTATATAACTTTGTCAAGTAATTTCATTATATTATCTGTCATTCTTTGAACTGAATGTTTACTCTTTCCCCCAAATAAAAGAATAAAATTTGTTGATATATGCACACAGTCTTCAAACATCATTTTGTTTAGCTTCATTTTGTTATAACATTGATGAGGGGTGAAAAATCGATTCCCTTGAAATTCAGAAAAATAATTTCACGCAGTCAGGGCCACTGTCTGCCTGGAGTCTGCATGTCCTTCCCATGTCCATGTGGAGTCTATGTGTCCTTCCCATGTTCATGTGGAATGTGTCCTTCCCATAACCGTGTGGAATCTGCATGTCCTTCCCATGTCCGTGTGAAATCTGTGTGTCCTTACCATGTTCATGTGGAGTGTATATGTCCTTCCCATGACTGTGTGGAGTCTGTGTGTCCTTCCCAAGTCCACGTGGAGTCTACATCTCCTTCCCTTGTCCATGTGGAATCTGTATTTCCCTCCCATGTTCGTGTGGAGTGTGTGTGCCCTTCCCATGACCACATGGAGTCTGCAAGTCCTTCCCATGACCACGTGGCATACACGTCCTTCCCATGACTGTGTGGAGTCCACGTTTCCATGCCCACGTGTAGTCATGTTCTTCCCATGACTGTGTGGAGTCTGTGTGTCCTTCCCAAGTCCACGTGGAGTCTGCATCTCCTTCCCTTGTCCATGTGGAATCTGTATTTCCTTCCCATGTTCGTGTGGAATGTGTGTGCCCTTCATATGACCACATGGAGTCTGCATGTCCTTCCCATGTTTGTGTGGAGTCTGCATGTCCTTCCCATGACCACGTGGCATACACATGTCCTTCCCATGACTGTGTGGAGTCCACGTTTCCATGCCCACGTGTAGTCATGTTCTTCCCATGACTGGAGTCTGCATGTTCTTCCCGACTGTGTGGAGTCCGTGTATCCTTCCCATGACTGTGTGGAGTCTACATGTTCTGCCCATGTTTGTGTGGAGTCAGCATGCCCTTCCCATGCCCATGTGGCATCTGCATGTCCTTTCCATGTTCATGTGGCATCTGCGTGTCCTTCCCATGACTGTATGGAGACTGTCCTTCCCATGTCAGTGTGGAGTTTGTGTCCTTCCCATGTCGGTGTGGAGTGTGTCCTTCCCATGTTCTCATGGAGTCTGTGTGTTCTTCCCATTTCCACATGGGTGCTCTCTACGTGCTCATTTCCTCCCATATCGCAAAAGATGTGCAAATTAGGTTCACTGGTGACATGGTCCCTGTGTGCGTGTGATTGTGTCAGTGTGTCCTGTCCAGAATCATTTCTTTCTGTGGCCCTGAGCTGCAGTGATAGGTTGTGGCTACCTGAGACCCTGAAATAAAATAACTAACCAAATAATTATTTTGTTTTCATTAATCTTTCTGAAATGTGTGTATAGCTCACATTTATATCAGTGTTTAAGATTAGAAGTGTTTTGGGTCTTTACTTAGAAATTCGATGATGCATGTGTGACCAAAAATACACTATATGAGCTTAACTCTTGTCTATATCAATTAGCCTATGGTAAAATTGATTTCCCTATACATAATTTCCATTAAAGTCACAGTCTCTGAGAACCTACTGATGACATTAAGTGAGGCCTTACTATACCAGTGCTTGGAACAGTGCTGGCACAGAGAAAGTTATATGTTTCTATTATCTTTTCACCTGTATATCAACTTTCATCTTAAGTGTCATTTTGAATATATTCTCACTTCGTCAACTTTTTCCTATCTTTAGAGACTGACTTATAAGCATAAATTCAATTGTTAACTTGCTGTTACTCTAAGCATGTAACAGTTACCATTGTCACTTATTATTACAATAGCCACTGCAAAACGTTTGATTATAACCTGTCATATAAATGATCACTTTTACATTTGGTAAGCAAATTAGAACACTTTTCTTTCAGTACCAATGTTACAACAAGAGCTAACAAATTGTAACTTTTGCTGTGATCCTAATCTAGAAGTATTTGTCTCACTAATTGCAGGAGTGATTTGCATCACTCCACAGAATTATGCTGTAGGCACGCTTTTTTTAAATATTTTATTACATTATGGCTCAGGGTACACCTCATCTTCATATACATTCTTCATAAACTAAACTTGGAACTACCCTTCCAACCTGTGTTTGCACCTTACCTGGGTCAATTCTTAACTATCCTGGTATCACACTCTGATTTGATGTACTCATTCATCTTGACCAGATTTTGGGTTCCCCCTGCCTGGAAATACTTCCCTGAAACACACTCTTAGTTCATTTTCCAAAATGATACACCTAATGATAAAAGTCCAGCCACTAGAAATCCCTGTGTGGGCAAAATTTACTTTGCAGTCCGCAAGCTATACAACCACCACAGCAGGCTTTGGTGGAGAGTCTACTGTGGCCATAACCACATAACTCCCATCCTTCCTGGTGGAATCTAGAAATCCCGAATTCGTTTGGTTTCTTTGGTTGGTTTCTTTTACTTTTCAAAGTCATTATTACTTTCAAGAACTCCTAGATGGTTTAAGTCTTACCATCTGACATTGACATTAGCGAAGACGACAGCACTTCATGGACAAGACGTCAGGGTGGAAGGGAGACAGAGATGACTGTGACATGAGGGATGACAGCAAATGAGAAGACACACATTGGAGCCGAGAAGGGGAACATGCTCCTAAAACAGAAGGCAATAGCCACAAACACATTTAGTGTGGCTTACAGTTTTTCCATTGATCAGTGATCGTTTGACATTTAAATTAGTCACAGTCTCCATATTTTCAAACCCCAAGTATGGGGCAGACCAATATCAGTCATGTAGATAGTGAAAGAAAATATTTGAATCATGATTGGTCTAGAAAATCTGCAGGCCATCTATTGAGACCATATAACTAACTTATTTCTGTAAGGCAAAATGAACACTGGATAGAAAAGAGTTAATTCCTGATTTGCATCTTGATGGCAACCTTCTTGATGTTGTCTATCTGGACTCACAATTATGTGAGTTACTGTTGTTGCCCAACGTAAGTAAAACCTTTCCATAGCATTAGTACACTGACGATACACATGAGTCTCTGTATGAGACTCTTCTGAGTGCCATAGGTTTCATGCATGCAAATATGTTTTAAGAACCTTGCTTTGACACAGGTAGAAGCAATATATGCCCTGATACATAACATGGCAAAACTGTAGCCCTAGGGTTAACTAACCAATTACTGAAATAGAAGATATGATAGGTGTGGTAGTAGGGAGGAGGTTGGGGGGACAGCAATGAATCTCATTTTTTTCTCAGTATTTTATGAGAAGTGACACTGAAGCCACCCTTCTGCCTGAATGGCCTGATGGCAAGAGTTCTATTATAGCTGCTTTGAACCTCACACCAACAGTATCTTTCTTGGATAGCTATAATCTTAGTAATATTTATTCCTCTTCTACCAACAAAACTCAAAACATTTTTGCCATTCTTATCACATTAGTTATTTGAGTTGTCCATTCATGAGTATGTAGGAGAAGATACTGTTGGACCAACCACCTCTATGTAGAAAGTAAACCAGATTTCCCACTTTTTCAGAGAAATAAAATGACCAACTCCTCTGTTTGACAGGAACTGGAAAGTTTTCTGGAACGTAAGAGTTTTAGTGTTATACCCAGAAAAGTTCTAGGAAAATAGGACTAAATTAGTACACCTACATGAAAAGTTTAAACAGGACACTAAATCAAGGTGGCAGGTAAACACTTCCTCTTACCTAAATCCCATGAAATGGCAAAAAGGGTATTGAAAAATGATAAATTTGTGACTATTCAGGAAAACAAGAAAAAGAGGAAGGAATTCCTGAAAGATAGCCAAGATCAGGTATAAAAAGAAACAAAAATAGCTTAGAGTGCTTTAAATCAGCTTAGAGGGGAAAAACATGAATGTAGAGAGGATTGAGGGCAATCTTAACCCAAAATAAATGAAGTCAAGAAAGTAGAGAAAATTCCAAGGCAGTCATTAGGGTAAATAGTTGTAGATGTACACTCAAAGAGCTCAGTCATTTTCTCCTTCATACCTTTGATGATTTATATTAAACACTGACCAGCAATCATTTGTAGCAACAACCCACAGCAATAAATATGGATAGTGCAGCCAGAGAGAGTGTTGGGCTCTAAGAACCAACTGAAAGAAAACTCAGGTCCTAAAGTACTAAAATCAAGCTCAAAATAATTACAAATATATATACACACACACATAAATATGTCCATACACATATTTATGTCTACCTATCCATTTACTACATACAGGCATATATGCTCCAAAGCAAGAATATTAGTTAATAGAGAAACACTAGAAGCATTCCCACCAAGGTCAGGGACAAGGCAAGGATGCATGCTGATTCCATGATTTTTGAACATCATATCAGAGTATTAATCAATGCAATTACACAAAAATTAATTTGAGCCATGAAAGGAAATATATTCTCTATATTTACAGGTGACACAATAATATTCCTGGAAAACCCTAGATAATTAATGTATAACTAATTCAAGTAAAGGCAAAATATAAAGTTAATATAAAAACCCAATAGTACACAAATACACAAATAGTATCTAAATAGAACTAGTAGAAGCACAATTTACCAAATAAACTTAACAAATCATGTTCAAAATCTATATAAAGGAAACTATGAAATGCTTCCTCCTCACGTTTTATTTAAGATAGTTCAACATCATCAAGATATAAGTTCTCCCTGAGTGAAAATACCAAAATGTTTTTTTCTACTGTTGAACAACTTGATAATTAAGTTCATATCGAATAATAAACATGCAAGAATACAATTGGGAAAAGGCTGGGAAGAAAAAGATATAAAAGGGGCCTAACCCTACCAGATATTAAAACATAACAAATCCATAGTAATTAAAACAGTGTAATGGTACACAGATAACCAGACTAATGAAATAAAAAAAGAAAGTCTACAGTAGAATCAGCATTTTATGGAAATCTAATGTATGATGAAAGTGAGATTTCGTAACACTGGGGCTTTTTAAAAATGGTGTTGGGGCTGGGCACAGTGGCATATGCCTGTAGTCCCAGCACTTTGGAAGACCAAAGCAGGAGGATTGCTTGAAGCCAGGAGTTTGAGACCAGCCTGGGTAACAAAGTGAGATCCCAACTCTACAAAAATTAAAAAGAAGAAAATTAGTTAACCAGATGTGGTAGTATGTACCTGCCATAGCTACCTGGAAGGCTGAGGCAGGAGCATCTCTTGAGCCAGGAGAATTTCTTGAACCCAGGAGTTCAAGGCTACAGTCAGCTACGATCATATTCCTGCAATCCATCCTGGACAACAGAGCGAGACCCCATCTCTAAACAAACAAAAAATAGTATTGGGAGAATTGGATAGCTATTTGAAAAAGATACAATCAAATTCATTCCTCACATTGTATGCAAGAATAGAATCCAAATAGTTCAAAAATCTGAATGTTTAAAAAACAAAAAATCTATGTAAGTAATAGAAGAAAACATAAATGGATCCCTCCCTGTGTTTGGCATAGGAAAAGACTTCCTATGATTCTAAATGCAGACGCAATGAAAGATGACAAATTTAACTACATAATTTTTTCATATATGGCAAAAAGACCCTCACAACAAGCAAAATCAAAAATAAAATAACAAATTTAGAGGAAATAACTAGAACATATTTAAAAACCCTAATGTATAAAAATTAAGAGGAAATAGATTTTAAAATTGTGTAAACATAGACAAAGGACATATACAGACAGTAAAATGACTTTTAAACATATGAAAAGATATTCAATTTCACTCAATTCAAATTTAAATTGTACTCAGATACCACTTCTCACCTAAGAGATTGGCAAAAATTAAACATATTGGCAATGGATTCTATTGGAGAGGCTATGGATAAACATGAACTTTCATACATTAATTGTTGATAGAAGTGAAAATTTTCACAATTTCTATGGAGAGAATTTAACAATATCTACAAAACTACATACACATTTATCTTTTTACCCAGCAATTCTAGTTTTTGGAATTTACTCTGAAGATACACTTTAAACAGTATGAAAATACCTATGTACATGGCTATTCATCACAGCATTATTTGTAACTGCAAAATATTGGAGCATACCTAAGTACCTAAAGATGGGTTGAATAAACCATGGTCTCCATACGTGTTGATACACTAGGTAGCTACAAAGAAAAAGTAAAAAAGGATGAGAAAAATCTCTACAAACTGATACGTAGTATTAAAAAAAGCAAAGGAGAAAAAATTTTAAGTAAGGGAAATAGGGTGAAATTATAAATCTGCTTAGTTTTTGCAGGAAGGCAACACAGATATTAAATAAAAAATAAATAAAATTGGCTATCTACAGGAATGGTTATGAGATAAAGTGTGTTCTCAAAATTCATATGTTGAAATCCTAACACTACCCCAGAATGTGACTTTATTTGGAGATATGATCTTTAAAGATGTAATCGGTTTTAAAATGAGGTCATTAGAAAGGGACCCAATTCATTAAGACTTGTGCCCTCATGAAAAGGGGGAAACTTGAACACAGAGACATATGTAGAAGGAAGGTGACTGGAAGAGACAGGGAGAAGATGACCATCTAATGGCCAAGGAGAAACGCCTAAAACAGATCCTTCTCCCCCACCCCTAAAAGGAGCCAACCCTACAGACACCTTGATTTTGGACGTCTAGCCTCCAAAACTGTGATACAATATATTTCTGTTGTTTAAGCCACTTAAATTTTTGGACTTGGTTGCAGCAGCCCTAGCAAACTAACACAATGGTGTTGGTGATGTGTATTATATTAGGTTGCCCTAGCAAACTAATACAATGGAGGAAAGGATGTGCTCTGGGTTATCTATTATTGTTTAACAAATCATCCCAAAACTGGTACAGTAATACAACCACTGTGTGGCTTGATGGGTTAAGAATTCTGGCAGGGCATAGTGGGCAACAGCTCTTCACTGTTCCACAGTATCTGAGGCCTCAGCTGAGGTGGTCTGAATGGCTAGAGGGCTGAGAAAACTCAACTGAGGCAGTGTGCTTGGGTTGAGTGTCATCTCCTGGAGTGGGTGTGTCCAAGATGGCTTCTTCACTCACATGTCCAATACCTGAAAGTGGATGGCAGGAATAGCTGGGAGCTGGCAGCATTTTCTCTTTATACCATTAGTTTGCTCTCCCTCACTATATGGAGGTCTCAAGGAA
The DNA here is from genome assembly GCA_036589455.1 of Ateles fusciceps. Taxonomy (NCBI): domain Eukaryota; kingdom Metazoa; phylum Chordata; class Mammalia; order Primates; family Atelidae; genus Ateles; species Ateles fusciceps. Next base: position 11,180,476 of record JAZHEH010003097.1, read on the forward strand.
GTTAAACTTATTACATGTGACTGGCTTTTCCCCAAATGTACATTCTAAGGGGCAGGAAACAGAATACCAAAACTGATACAGCATCATTTCCACCGCATTTATTGGTCAAAGCAGTCATAGGGCCAACCTGGATTCCAGAGGGTAGAACCGTAGACTCTGCCTCTTGATGAGGCAATAGCAAAGTTGCATTGCAGAAGAGCATGAGGAAGGAAGATGCTGTGATCATCTTTGGAAAATACAATAAGCCATAACGTAGAGGAAACAGTGGAAGAAGTTACATTTCTGTGAATATACCTTTTATAAATAGTTCAGATTTTGAGAGGCGTTTTCGTGTTCTAGAATGGGTGTCAGCAAACGATCTGAGACAAAATGCCTATTTCTGTAAATAAGGTTTTATTGGTTTAAGGTTTTCTATAAATAAGGTTTCTGCTAAACCTGCAGAGTTGAGTAGCAGCAGTAGAGACTGTGTGGTCCACAAACTCTAAAATACTTACCACCTGGAAATCTATAGAAAAACATTTGTTGGTTCCTGTTCTAGAAAGTAAAAATTAACTAATTAATTAATCCCACAGAGTTGGGGGAGGAAAAAACCCAAAACTGGATGCCACAGCATCCAATGAACCTATCTGCAATTCAAACGAATAACGTAAGTTCATTGAAAGGGCCAAAAAAGAACTCATTAAGTACCCACTGAAATAAAGATTATGACTGTACACCTTCAGTCTAGGAAGAAAGAACATTGCAAACAAATCCTGGACTCTTGTGTAGGTCTGTTATTTTGCAGTGATGTTGGTGTAAACATTCTGAAATCAATTTATGTGTATTGTGGAATTAAGCAAATGAACAAATGGCTAAGTATTGATGCTGTTGGAAGAGCTGGGTCACTACAGAAAAAGGAGACTACAAGATGAAAGGGAGTGAGACAAAAAGAAAGTCCTACAGAGTTGGGCTAATGCTGTAGGTATCTGCAGAAATCTATATCTGTATCAAATCTGTATCCCCTAATTCTCTTTGCTGAAAAGCCTAGAATCAATGATGCTTGGAACCTCAGTGTCAATAAGCCTATTTGGTGCCCACATATTCGTTTCTAAATGTCATCTTCCATTAAAGGGACCAAGGGCTTCTTGGATAAATGGCAATTCCAGAACTAAAGAAGGGAAATAACAAAATGAGCCTGAAACATCTTGTGCCAGAAGGTAAGAAAGTAATTAAAAAAAAAAAAAGGTAATTGGACATGTCAAAAAGACACAGGTGAGCACTCTCCAAAACAAGTTTTTCAAAAACAAGCAAAGTCTGAGAAGCTGTCACAGAGCAAAAGAGGCTAGGAATCATGACAGCTAAACGTAATGTGGTATTCTGAATGGGATCCTGGAACAGAAAAAGGACATTAGGAAAAAAGTAGTGAAATTTGGATAAAATGTGGAATTTAGTTAATAGTAATGTACCAGTGTTGTTTCCTTAGTTATTACAAATGGGCCATAGTTAGATGTCAATAACAGAGGTAAATGTGTGCAGGGTATGCAGGAATTCTGTGTCATCTTCACAACTTTTTGGTAAATTAATTCTAAAATTAAAAGTTTTTTTAAATGTACTTCAAAAACAACAAGAACAACAACACAGAGCTAGCTTGAAGATGTCCCCACCGGTCAAATCGAGAACAATTAAGTAGTAATGGCTTATGATGCAATAAATAAGATATGAATTTATGAGTTCATACTGATAATAAACATTCCTAGTAGCAAAGGAGGTGATCTTCCTTTCAGTAACATTCCAACTGGTAAGTGTGTAGAGAGCATGAGTTGGAAAATCACTATTTGCCACCATCAGAGTTAGAACTGGTTTAGGCAAGAATCATCAGTGGGTGGCAAATCTGTTGGAGTTGGAGTCTGGTGATTTTCATTGCCTTAAATGTCTTCCTTGAGATTTCTTGTTATATTTCAGAATGGAAAAAAATGTTAATTTTACAATGGATAAACAAAATATCTTAGTTCGGTGATCAAAATTAGCATCTCTTATGAGGGACAGATGGATATGATGTACATCCAGACATGATGCCCTGTTAAGGACATATCAACTATTGTAGTATTCTAATTAGGGATACAGACTTGAAATCCAGGCATAAGGAAATTAAAAAAAAAAAAAAAGAGTGAGCGAGAGAGAAAACCCCAGTGGAAAACATTCTACAAAATATTTTTTCTACCAAAACAAAACAAGTGGCCTATATTCTTAAAATATATCAAAGTCACAAAAACTAAAACAAAACAAAGGCTAAATAATTGTTCCTGATAAAGAAGATGAAAGAGACTTAGCCATTGAGTGCAGTGATAGATTCTGGGCTGAAAGAATAAAGATAAAGATAAAGAATAAAGATACTACAAAAGACATTATTGGGGCAATTTATAAAAATGGGAATGTGGACTGTAAATTAGATTATAATATTGTACCAATGTCAAATTTCCTGAATATAACCACACTATGGAGATATAAGAGAATATCCTTGGTTTTTGTTTGTTTTTTGGGTTTTTGTTTTTTTGAAACAGTTTTGCTCTTGTTGCCCAAGCTGGAGTGCAATGGTGTGATTTCAGCTCACTGCAACCTCCGCCTCCTAGGTTCAAGAGATTCTCTTGCCTCAACCTCCCAAGTAGCTGGGATTGCAGGCGTGTGTCACCATGCCTGGCTAATTTTTGTATTTTTAGTAGAGACAGGCTTTCACCATGTTGGTCAGGCTGGTCTTGAACTCCTGATCTTGTGATCCGCCCACATCGGCCTCCCAAAGTGCTGGGATTACAAGTGTGAGCCACTGCACCCCGCAAGAATATCCTTGTTTTTAAGAAAAACACATTGAAGAACTATCGAAGTTTAAAAGATTATTAGGTATGTGACACACTTTCCAATGCTATAGAAAAAAAAATGATATGAGAGTGAGTGAAAGAAAAAAATACAAAGCAAATCTGGCACATTAGGGGAATCTGGGTAAAGGGACTTGGGGAGTTCTCTGCACTATTCTTGTAACCTTTCTTTAGGTTTGAAATAACTTGATTTTAAAGTGAAAAAGTAAATAATTCTTTAAAAAGATGCATATGAACATACATAGCACAAACATGAAATTCAACAAGTGTTCATTTTTCTGTTTCCTGTCTAATTTGATTAATTGAAAATCATTGTAAAACATGACTGTATTAGAGGAAAAAAGAAACTGCCAACATTCTCTACATTCAGAAGGTAAGGAGAACAAATATTTGACATCCCAGTTTCTCCCCAAAGAATGGAAAATAAATACTTGAGGATTTGGAGCATAAACTGTGCTTATTTTGGCTTCTTTTACTTGGTAGCTACCAGCTTCAAAATCTTTGGAAGGAGATATAACTAGGAAGCTTGTGGTCTCTTAAATCAATAAACTGAATAAATGGATTACTCAAAAAATGCATAGATTGATGGGGCAATGGAACTAAATGTTGTTTTAGAAGAACCTATGACATTAATCCTAAAGAATACTCAATCTACTTTAGTACTCAGCTTCCCTTTTACAGGCTGAGAAATACCAAGAAGAGACTGTGGCTAAATGGATTAGAGAACCTTCTTTTCCCTGTTGAAATCTGGGGGAGTTTTACAATGGTATTCCCTTTAAGCACACCAGCTTATTTGAACTCAGATTAGAAGATAAAACACAAATCCACTTCCATTTGACAAGTGGAACAGGATTTGTGATGCAAAATCAACCAGAGAAAGAGCTCAGCTGAGAAAAAGGTTTACAACTGGGTTGATACAGATTATATATTCTAGATGTGAGAGTCTAATACCCCCCTTCTGCAACAAATTACTCTTCCAGAACATCTTTAACGCCAATCAGCTCAATTATGTGCTGTTTTTCTTTTTGTTCCTGTAGAAATTAATGAGAATCCTTCTTAACTCTAAGCAAAGCATGACAACTATTAAACCCATGAGTAAACACAAAAATTTTATTTTTTACTCATAAACATTAAATGCCAGGCTTTCAGTCTTCCTTGTCATATCCATGGTCACTATTCCTAGGTTTGGTGTCTCCTTGAAAGCTATAGCCCTTAAATTCTATTTCAATATTCTTATATTTTTCATACACTGTGTCAGTAGTAAACATTGCCTAAGAACCACACCCAGCATGGTTAAACTTTATTTATTCAGACTGAGTACATTCAAATAGGATCTACATCTCCACTGACACAGAACTATCCAAACCACCATCTTCTTGCATTTGGTCTAATATAATAACCTCCAAACTGATCTCATTTCCATGCTTCCCCCACAGTAGCAAGGGTAATTGTTTTGAAATATAAATCCTGTTTTTACATAAAAGTCACTAATGGCTTCTTATGCAAATAAAATCCAATCTTAAGATATTCCTTGAAGACCTAGAAACACTGGTCTCTGCCGCCTCCCCAGTTTCTTCTCCTAAAACCCCCTCCCCTCCTCATCATTATCTATCCACACTGTCCTTCCTTCAAGCACGCCCAGCTTGTTCTAACCCAGGGCCTCTGCACTAGCTGCTCCCCCTCACCTAGAATGATACTAAGCTTTGAATGGCTACTTCATACTCTTCAATTAGTGCCTACTTTGAATATCACAACACAGATTTTCTTTGAACACAGCATATAAAGTAGAGCCTCATTTAGTTACATTCTTTCTAATGCTCCTAGTTGTGTTTACTTCAAAACTCATTACTATCTAAAAGTATGTATTTGTTTACTTGTTAATTTATTTTCTTTCACTGATTCACCAAAATGTCAGCTACATGAGGAGAAATTTCAGGTTTATGATTACCATTGTATTCCTAGTACTTAGAATTGTAAGCACTCAATTAATACATGCTGGAAGAACATAGAATTGAACAAGTAATCCCAAGTAAAGCAATGATCTACTAATATCCTTTTGTAAGATTATGACTAACTAAAAATATTCTGGGTTTTTAATTCTCAAGAAAAACACACACACACATTATTCAAACAAATGCATGAATTCAACAAAGTTGCCAGATACAAAATCAACATACAAAAATTTGTTGCATTTCTATACACTAACAATAAACAATCTGAAAAGGAAATTGAGAAAACAATCCCATGTGTAATAGCATTAAAAATAAAATATTTAGCAGCAAATTTAACCAAGGAGATTAAAAACATTAAAGAAGATACAAATACATGGAAAAACATCCCATGTTCACCGATTAGAAGCATTGTTAAAATGTCCATATTACCCAAAATGATCTACAGATTTAATACAATATCAAAATTTCCATATTTTTTGCAGAAATAGAAAAAAAAATCCTTAAAAAATCATGGCACACTGAGTAGACAAAATAATCTTTAAAAAAGAAGAGCAAAATTGGAAACTTCAAACTTCGTAATTTTAAAATTTATTTAAAAACTACAGTAATCAAAATAGTATGGCACTAGCATAAAGACAGACATATAGACCAAGGAAGAGACTAGAGATCCCAGCAAGAAGTAATCAGGTATATGGTCAGATGATCTTTAAAAAGTGTACCAAGATGACACAATGGGAAAAGGACTGTCTTTTAAATAAATAATCTGGGAAAACTGGATTTCTACATGCAAAAGAGTACACTGAACCCATACCTTACACTATATATAAAAATTGATTCAAAATGGATTAAGAACCTTAACAGAAGACCTGAAACTATTATACTTATAGAGGAAAACATAGGGGAAAAGCTTCATGACATTGCATTTGACGACGATTTCTTGGATATGACAGCTACAGTATAGGCAACAAAAACAAAAATAGACAAATGAGACTACATCAAACTTAAAAACTTCTGCCCGTCAAAGGAAACAATTAACAAAGTGAAAGATCCAAGATGGCCAATTAGGAGCAGCTCAGGATTGCAGCTCCCAGCGAAAGCACGGAGGGTGAGTGGACACTGCATTTCCAGATGGATTTTTATTGCCCACAGACCAGAAGATTCCCAGGCAGAGGAGCCCCACGAGTCACTAGCTCGGCTGTTTTGGCCGGTGCAGCTCTTTGGGCCAGTGCAGCAGTTTTGCCAGCACCCCGGCACAGCAGTTCTCCATACAAAATACACGGGTCCGGGTGCCATTTTAGCAGGTGACTGGAGCTCCTGGGAGAGAGAGTCACCCATTCAACTGATAACAAAGGGGACTGAAACAGGGAGCCAGGTCATGAGATTCCCAGGCAAAAAAGCGCCACGAATCTCAGCGCAGCTGTTTCAGCCGGCATGGTGGGTCACCACACAGGAAATCACAAAGATCCTGGTGCCTTTTCAACAGGCGACTGGAACACCTGGGAGACAGAGTCCACCATTCAACTAAAAAAAAAAAAAAGGGCATTGAGGCAGGGAGCCAGGTGATCAGGTTCTGCTGGTCCCACTCCCACAAAAAACAGCAATCAGAAACGCTCTGGATTGAGAGTTTCACAGCAAGCACAGCTGAACCTGGGACAACACAGCTCTGTGAGGGAGGGGCATCCACCATTACCGAGGCAGTCCACCTCTAGAGGTAGTTTGCCATTGCTGAGGAAGCCTGCCATTGCCAAGGCAGCCCACCATTACAGAGAGTCTGCCATAAGAGAGGAGGGCCGCCATTGAGGCAGGCAGTTCTAACTACATTCGTATAAACAGGACTGCAGGGAATTTCACATGGCAGCTGGGCAGAGCCCGCAGCAGCTCAGCAAAGCCTCTGCAGGCAGACAGTAACTAGGCTGCCTCCTAGCTGGGCAGGGCAGCCCTGAAAAAAGGCAGCAGCACAACAGAAACTCATAAAGCCCTAACAACCCAGGACAGAGTACCTGGGAAAAACAAAAGGGAGGGTGTTTATGAGTTCTGCTGCAGCAGACTTAAACATACCTGCCCAGCAGCTCTGAATGAAAAATGGAGCTCACAGCTGAGTGCTTGAGCTCCTATAAAGGACAGAGTGTCTCCTCAAGCAGCTCCCTGACCCCCATATATCCAAAGAGTCACCTCATAAAGGAGAGCTCAGACTGACATCTGGCAGGTATCCTTCTGGGACAAAGATAGCATAAGAAGAAACTGGCAGCAACCCTTACTGTTCTGCAGCCACTGCAGGTGATCCCCCAGGCAAGCAGGGCCTAGGAGTGGACCTCAGCAGTCCTACAGCAGAGGGGCCAGACTATTAGAAGAAAAACTAAGAAACAGAAAGAAATAACGTCACCATCAACAAACTGGATGTCCACTCAGAGACCCGATCTGAAAGTCAATAACTACAAAGATGACAGGTGGATAAATACACAAAGATGGGAAGAAACCAGCACAAAAAGGATGAAAACACCTGAAACCAGAACGCCTCTCGTCCTACAAGAGATCACAACTCCTCACCAGCAAGGGAACAAGGCTGGTTGGAAAATGAGTGTGATGAATTGACAGAATCAGGCTTCAGAAAGTGGGTAATAAGAAACTTCTGTGAGCTAAAAGAACATGTTCTAACCCAATGCAAAGAAACTAAGAACCTTGAAAAAAGATTTGATGAAATGCTAATGAGAATAAACAACTTAGAGAGGAATGTAAGTGAATTGATGGAGCTGAAAAACACAACATGAGAACTTCGCAAAGCATACACAAGTTTCAACAGCCGAATCGACCAAGCAGAAGAAGGGATATCAGAGGTCGAAGATCAACTCAATGAAATAAAATGAGAAGGCAAGAGTAGAGAAAAAAGGGTAAAAAGGAATGAACAAAGTCTCCAAGAAATATGAGACTATGTGAAAAGACCTAATCTATGTTTGATAGGTGTACCTGAATGTGATGAAGAGAATTAATCCAACCTGGAAAATATTCTTGGATATTATCAAGGAAAACTTCTCCAACCTAGCAAGGCAGGCCAATATTCAAGTCCAGGAAATACAGAGAACACCACAAAGATATTCCTCAAGAAGAGCAACCCCAAGGCACATAATCATCAGATTCACCAGGGTTGAAATGAAGGAGAAAATGCTAAGGGCAGCCAGAGAGAAAGGTCGGGTTACCCACAAAGGGAAGCCCATCAGACTCACAGCAGATCTCTCAGCAGAAACCCTACAAGCAAGAAGAGAGTGGGGGCCAATATTCAACATCCTTAAAGAAAAGAACTTCCAACCCAGAATTTCATATCCAGCCAAACTAAGCTTCATAAGTGAAGGAGAAATAAAATCCTTTACAAACAAGCAAGTACTCAGAGATTTCATCACCACCAGGCCTGCTTTACAAGAGCTCCTGAAAGAGGCACTAAACATAGAAAGGAACAACCAGTACCAGCCACTCCAAAAACACGTACCAAATGGTAAATGGCATCAACACAATGAAGAAACTGCATCACCTAACGGACAAAACAGCCAGCTAGCATCAAAATGGCAGGATCAAATTCACACATAACAATATTAACCATAAGTATAAATGGGCTAAATGCCCCAATCAAAAGACACAGACTGGCAAATTGGATAAAAAGCCAAAATCCATAGGTGTGCTGTATCCAGGAAACCCATCTCACATGCAAGGATACACAAAGGCTCAAAATAAAGGGATGGAGGAAGATTTACCAAGCAAATGGAGAGCAAAAATAAGCAGGAGTTGCAAATCTCGTCTGTGATAAAATAGACTTTAAACCAACAAAGGTCAAAAGAGACAAAGAAGGACATTACATAATGGTAAAAGGATCAATGCAACAAGAAGAGCTAACGATCCTAAATATATATGCACCCAATACAGGAGCACCCAGATACATAAGGCAAGTTCTTAATGACTTACAAAGAGACTTACACTCCCACACAATAATAGTGGGAGACTTTAACACCCCATTGTCAATAATAGAACAATGAGACAGAAAACTAACAAGGATATACAGGACTTGAACTCAGACCTGGACCAAGCAAACCTAATAGACATTTACAGAACTCTCCACCCCAAATCCACAGAATATACATTCTTCTCAGCACCACATCACACCTACTCTAAAACTGACCACATAATTGGAAGTAAATCACTCCTCAGCAAATGCAAAAGAACAGAAATCATAACAGTCTCTCAGACCACAGTGCAATCAAGTTAGAACTCAGAATTGAGAAACTAACTCACAACCACACAGCTTCATGGAAACTGAACAACTGGCTCTTGAATGTTGACTGGATAAACAATGAAATGAAGGCAGAAATAAAGATTTTCTTCGAAATCAATGAGAACGAAGACACAACATACGAGAATCTCTGGGACACATATAAAGCAGTGTCCAGAGAAAAATATATAGCAATAAATGCCCACATGAGAAGCAAGGAAATATCTAAAATGATTTAAAAAATATTAGCAACATATTTTCTACTTTTTAAAAATTGTATTTTAATGTTCATTGCAGCACAGTTTACAATAGCAAAGACCTCGAACCAACCCAAATGCCCATCGATGATAGACTGGACAGGGAAAATGTGGCACATAGACACCATGGAATATTATGCAGCCATCAAAAACGATGAGCTCATGTCCCTTGTGGGACATGGATGAACCTGGAAACCATCATTCTCAGCAAACTGACACAAGAACAGAAAATCAAACACTGCATGTTCTCACTATAGGTGGGTGTTCAACAATGAGAACACATGGACACAGAGAGGGGGAGCATCACACACTGAGGTCTGTCATGGGGCGGAAATAGGGGAGGGACAGCGGGGGTTGGGGAGTTGGGGGAGAGAGAGCATGGGAAGAAATGCCGGATACAGGTGATGGGGAGGAAGGCAGCAAATTACACTGCCATGTGTGTACCTATGTAACAATCTTTCATGTTCTTCAGATCTACTCCAAAACCTAAAATGCAATTAAAAAAAAAGTTTTCCAGAAAACAAAATTTAAAAAAAAAGCAAAGTGAAAAGGCAAATTACTGAATAGCAGAAAATATTTGCCAATCACATATCTGATAGGGGATTAACATCCAGAATATATCCTGAAACTACAACAACAATACAACCTGATTTAAAAATGGACAAAGAAATCGAAAATCAAATGGACAGCTCTCCAGATAAGATATAGAAACAGCACAAAAACATATGAAAAGATAGTTAACATCATTCATCACCAGAGAAATGCATGTCAAAACCACAAAGATATCACCTCACACTTGTTAGAATGGTGATTATCAAAAAGACAAAAGATAATTATTGGCAAGGCTGTGGAGAAAGGAAATCCTTGGACCTTGTGGGTGAATGTAAACGTAAAATAGTACAGCAGAGTGGCTATGATAATAGCATGGAGGTTCCTCAAAAAATTAAAAGTAGAATTGTAAAATTAACTATATGATCCAACAATCCAACTTCTGGGGATATATCCAAAAGAATTGAGAGCAGGATCTGAAAGATATTTGTACACCCATATTCATAATATCACTATTCACATTAGCCAAGAGGTCGAAGCAACCCAAATGTTCACTGAGGGATAAATGAATAAACAGATTGTAGTCTATCCATACAATGGAATACCATTCAGCCTTTAAAAAGAAGGACATCTTGTCACATACTAAAACAGGATGAACTTTGAGAACACTATGCTAAGTGAAATAAGGCAGTCATAAAAAGACAAATACTGTGTGATTCACCTATCTAGTCAAATTCATAGAACCAGAAAATAAAATGGTGATGCCCTGTGCCTGGGGAAAGGGGGAAATAGGGTTTTGTTTTTCATTGGGTATAGAGTTTCAGTTTTGCAAGAGGAAATAATTCTACAGATCTGCTGTACAACAATGTACATACAGTTAGCCTTACTGAACACTTAAAAATAATTGAAATGTTAGATTTTATGTCATACTGTCATGTTTTTTTAGCACAATTAAAATTTTTTTAAAATTCTGGTTTCTAGAAGCTTATCTGCATTGACCTGAGCTGCACCTACCCTTGCCAAGGTATTTCTCTACCATTTCTCACAAGCTTGTAATCACTTTTCATTCTGCCCTACTTCCTCCCCCTCAATTTAATAAAGTACTTTTCAACTTCCTTATTCCCAGAATGTAGGTAGACTGGCTGTTTGTAGAACCTATTTCTTTTTTTTTTTTTTTTTTTATTGCATTTTAGGTTTGGGGGTACATGTGAAGAACATGGAAGAGTGTTGCATAGGTACACACATGGCAGTGTGATTTGCTGCCTTCCTCCCCATCACCTATATCTGGCATTTCTCCCCATGCTATCCCTCCCCAACTCCCCACCCCCCCACTATCCCTCCCCTTTATTCTCAGCAAACTGACACAAGAACAGAAAATCAAACACCGCATGTTCTCACTCATAGGTGGGTGTTGAACAATGGGAACACATGGACACAGGGAGGGGGAGTATCACACACTGGGGTCTGTAGAACCTATTTCTTGATTCAGCCTGAAGTGGCTTAACTATAGGTATTCTTTTTGGTTTCTATATTCTCTTGAACATTTGGGTTTTTTCTTTTTTCCTTTTGTTACTGTATGTTCATCTAAACATTTGTTTCCTTATTTTCTTTTACCCTTTTTAAAAAAGTACACCTTACTTTCATGTAGTTACACAATAGATGTTTTTATATTTAATTTTACCATATAAAATATATTATACCACTCTGGGTATGCTCTTCGTGTGAATTTAAACTGCAACATGGATAGCTACAATTTTTGAGGCCCATACTGAAACACTATATTATATTCCATTAGATGACCCTATTCCCATTGTACTCTAGAAAATTGTACTCCTTGGAATTACTTAACAGATTTTCTGTAGGATACTCTGGATTAAGCAGAAAAGGTTGTATTTTTACAACAAGCAATAGGTAGCTGTAAGACTTTCTTGAGCTGAGAAAACACTGGTGAACTAGAGGTTAGCAAATCAGAAAGGATTACATTCCATTGCATAGAACAGAAAATGTGTGGTAATGATGGCTTAGAAACATACGGGTTTTCTTTTCTCTCATATAAAAGAAATCTGAAAGTAGGCACTCCAGGGGCTACCATCAGGGATCCAAGTTCTGTTTATCTTTCTGTTGTACCTTCATTGGCACTGGTGTTTGTACTAAAGGTTTCCTCATATTTCAAGATAACTGCCGAAACTCCAGCTATTACGACTACATGCCAGACAACTGACAGAAAGAAAAGGGTAAGAGCAAAAGGGCAGTAGCTTTTGAAGATATTTTGCAGCTTATATTTCATTGGTCAATGTGAGGAAATGTTGTTGTTTTCCCCCATTGGGCACGCTGCCCAGGAAGAAGGGGAAATGAATGTTGGGTAAGCAGTTAGCTATCTCTGCTCACTTAGAAATAGTAAACGCAGATGAATAAATGACAAAATACATTTACGATGATAGAGTCATATAACTGATTTTTATAGGTGGAAATACAAATGTTATTGACGCATCAGATAAAATTCAAGTATAGTATTATACATTCTCTGAATTACATATAAATATGTTCTGATGTTCAAATAATTAGGAAAGTACATACTTAAAAAATTTTCAGAGCTAATTATTAAAGACAAGCCAAGCAATTAGAACATTCCTTTAGATCTCTAAACCAGAGTCCCTCAATAAGATTATTAAAATAATCTGAAGTTATCAAAGAGAACAATATTTTGTTTCTTTTGTACTTTGCAAAAGATGAGAACAATTTTATGATTGTTTGTTTTGAATCTATGAGTTATCAGTTGCACAAATGTGATGTTACAGAAATCAATGATGGGGCATTTGCCAAAGGTCTACGTCCACCCTCCTATAGGAGAGAAACTGAAATAATGTTCCTAATTAAAATAAACAAAAACAAACATACACCTTGGAACTCGCACATCCAAATGAGAGTCATCATTCAAAATAAACCTAGAAATCGGGACACTTTCTTTCAATGACACAGTTATTATTTTAAAGGATTTGCAAATCTCTTATAGAAATGGGGTTTGGGGCAGGGAGAAAGGCCGGGTTCTGATTATCTTAGTAACTCTCTTGTGCACTTCATGAAATGTTTTGCTTCAAGAAGATTATTATCCAACTTAATTAATGATAGATCCATCAGAACTAGCTCCAAATGACTTTTTATTGTTTCCAATAAAGATTTGCTCCACTGAGGTCACTAGCACAGACAAGTTAAAGAAAATCAATTCACCTTATCAGGCCTCATTTCTTCCTCTAAAAAATTTTGAGGAGTAATCAGTAGATACTCTTTTAAGTTTCTTTTCAAAATGATGATGTTCAGTGATTCTATAATTTCTTTTGCTAACCCTATGGTTTAGCTCCTGCACCTAGAAACTTCAGAATTATTTTAAAGTCATAATTTACTTCAACGAAAAGTATACATTATCAAAATTCACCATTAACATATCAACAAACACATATATACGTGTGTGTATAAAATAAATGAATTCATGTTTATATTCAAAATATATGGGAAATAGAAAAGATCTACTAATCAAAACTGAAGTTGATTACAAGTTAATGTATGTTACTTCCCTGCTGGCTTCTCTGAAATTTATTGAGGTTGGTGAAACTGTTTATAACCGGGATTACTTTTGCACCAACCTAAATAAACCTCTGCAGAGGAAGGGAAGTAGGGAAGGAAATTAACATTTATTAAAAGACAACTAAGAGTCAGGCAATTGCTAGCAACTTTTGTTATAAATCATCATAGTCTAAAAGACTCCTGAGTTTTAAGGCCTGCTAGTTACCCCAAACAAAAGAAATTGGTTTTTTTTAAAGTCTCTTTTAAACATCACCTAGCTATTACCAACCTACTGCACGCTCTGCTCCAGTTAATGCTCCTTCCTAATGCTTACCCTTTTGTCTCAAGAACTCAGCAGACATAGCTATTCCTAGGGTTTTATGGGTATCAAGTGCCAGGAAACACAGCTTTCACTCTATGTGATCCCCAGCTTGACTTGTCTGAAGAGGTATAAGTATGTCCTAATACATGTGTTCTTTATCTAAATTCTTGCATTCCAATTATTCTTCTCCCGTTTCCACTGAATTGCAAACTTCATAAGCTCAGATATTTCAGCTAACCACATTTGTAGTAAAATGTGCTGCCCTGTTACTTTAGCCCAAAGCTCTATATTTGAACACAAAAATCTTTGATACTTGGCATAAGTATTAAATTTATCTGAGATGTTTCAATTTTGAACCAAATCAGTGTTTCATTTCTCACTTGCTGGATTTTTCAAACTGTTTACAGATGAAAAGAACACTGTTGGCATTGAACCATTCAATCCATTTTGGTCAGATGTATGACATTTTTGTTTCTAACAAAAGTGCCCTGCAAATCCCAAGGCAGCCCCCTGCTGCTCTTTCTTTAATGTAAATTACCTCCATGGACTGCTACTTAAAAAGTTCAGCCAATAGATAAATTTCCTACATCCCCTCCAGTTCTTCTGAGAGTAATTTCGACAGTCTAGCAAAACCCACTAGCTATAATCAGATTTCTATGTTTAAAACAAAACAAAAGATATAAACAAGCTGATTTACACTGGAAACGATGAAACTTCTAGGGAATTATGGGCAGTCAAGCAGATGGCTCTAGGGGGAAACAGTTGTTGGCACAAAGTTGCACGTATCTGATTTTTTGTATTTCAGAATTCCTGTTGGTGATGGTGGAGAAACAAGGTAAAAAAAGATGGACCAATATTGGCTTGCTATAAAACTAACACCTACAGATCAGAAGAAGAAAATGAAGATGTCAATGTCTAATAAGATATAATTGAGCAAGTATTTTTTCGAGTCTTGAGGATATGTGTAAAAAACGCACACAGAATCATCACAGGTTCACATAATCCTGGTGGAAATGAACACTAGCTGTCTGTAATGTCAAGAGATCCTTTTATCCTGACTGCGTCTCAGAAATGGTTAGGACAATTTATTGATGATAAAGCTGTGCGTGTTTAGAAGTGCGCTGGCTTCATCATTGTTCAATAATGATGCCTGTTTCTGCTTTAGAAGACATTGTAATTTTTTTCTAAGGTACCTGTACCTCTTCTCAGAAATCTACTTTCAGTAACAATCTCTTAATGAAAGCAAAGCAAAAGGAATTAATATTTATTAAAAGTCAACTAAGAGTTTGGCATTTTGTTAGCAATTTTTGTAAATCATGTCGTCTATGACAGCTCTTTAAATCAAGAAAGTAATTTTCTGGCTTCTGCACTGAAAAGGAAACTGTCAGCAGAGTAAACAGATAACCTAAAGAACTGGAGAAAGTATTTGCCAACTATGCATCTGACAAAGGCCTAATAACTAGAATCTGTAAGGAACCTAAAGAAATCAAGGAGCAAAAAACAGCCCCATTAAAAAATAGGCAAAGGACACGAACAGAAACTTTTGAAAGGAAGACATGTAGCCAACAAGCATATAAAACATACTCAATATCACTAATCATTATAGAAATGCAAATCAAAACCACAGTGAGGTATCATCTCTTACCAGTCAGAATGGCTATTATTAAAAATTAAAAAAAAATAACAGATGCTGGCAAGGTTACGGAGAGACGGGAAAAGTTACACACTGCTGGTGGGAATGTAAATCAGTTCAGCCATTATGGAAAGTAGTTTGGTGATTTCTCAAAGAACTTAAAACAGAACTACTATTTGACCTAGGAATCCCATTACCCAAAGGAATATAAATCATTCTACCATAAAGACACATGCACATGTATGTTCACTGCAGCACTATTCACAATGGCAAAGACATGAAGTCAACCTAAATTCCCCATCAACAGACTGAATAAAGAAAATGTGGCACAATAGGCATATATATATATATATATATATATACCATAAAATATTATGCAACCATAAAAATGAATGAGATTACATCCTCTGTAGCAAAATGGATGGAGTTGGGGGCCATTATCTTAAGCAAACTAACACAGGAACAGAAAACCAAATACTGCATGTTCTCACAAGTGGGAGCTAAATATTGAGTACACATGGACACAAAGGAACAACAGACACCAGGGCCAACTTGAGGGTGGCGGGTAGGAGGAGGGTGAGGATAGAAAAACTACCTATTGAGTACTATGCTTATTAGCTGGGTGATGAAATAATCTGTACACCAAACCCCTACAATACACAATTTAACCATGTTACAAACCTGCACATGTACCCCTGAACCTAAAAGTTATTTTTGAGAAAAGCAACTTTCTCTCCTCCAGTAAAAGGAAGAGTTAAAACAAAAAGGCACCTTTTGAACACCTTCTAACCTGGAACCTATATATTATCTCACGGTTCCAGTTAACTTTCCTTCATAACATTAACATTAATCTGAAGTGTTCGACTAGGGACAACAGACACACATATTTTGGTCTCTGAGAAAATTTGTGAATCTACTCCAAATAGTTTAAGATCAACGGAAGCAACAATTAAAAGGACACGAACTGCAAAGAGAAAGAGGAACAGACAGATGGTGTAATGGATTGAAAAGTAACCTCCCAAAATTTATATGTCAAAGCCCTACCCCTTAGAGTCTAAGAATGTGACTATATTTGCAGTCAAGCTCTCTACAACTAAGCTATACTCCCCAAATGTGACTGCATTTGGAGACAGAGCCTTTAAGAGGTAATTAAGGTTAAATAAGGTCATAAGGGTCCTAATTTAACACTAATCTGATAGGACTGGTGTCTTTACATAAAGGGACACCAGAGATGCAAAGGCCACGTGAGGACACAGCAAGAAAGTGGCCATCTGCAATTCAAAAACAGGAATCAACCTCAGGAGAAACCAATCCTGCAAACACACCTTGCTCTTGGACTTTCAGTCTCTAGAACTGTGAGAAAAGACATTTCTGTTGTTTAAGCCATCCGGTCTGTGGCATTTTGTTATGACAGCCCAAGCTGACTTACGCAGATGGCAAAAAAAGAAAAAAAGTATGAACAAGAACAAGCAAAAGTAAAAACATAAAAATAGAGTGCATGTTTTAAAATGACTGAATGTGCTTCAGTAAACAAGAATGGATAAAATCAAAGAAGGATCTTGACTTTGGCTTATAGAACACTGATCAGAAAGCCCAGGGATCACAAGGCTTACCTTGCTCCTGTGCCTGTGACCGAAAACAGCAAATAACTTCCTACTTCTAAACTCATTCTTAGTCACAAGGACAGAAGGTTCCAGTGGAGACAAATCTCTTCGCAGTGTCTTTTTCCTCTGTTGAAACTCCTGCTGCAATGTGTTAAGGCTTGGCAGTTGGTACTCTTAGAAATGGCCTGAAGTTTGTCAGTTCATTTATTTAAATCATTGAATACCTATTGGGAGGTAACAGAACTTGACAAATGCATTGACTCTAATAAAGCCCCACTCTGAAAATAAAACTAATTATTAGTCAAGTATATAAGATTAAGATGAGACATGTTCAATTTATCCTGTAGACTTTTAGCAGAAGGTTAGAATTTTTCTTAAAGAAAAAAAAAAAATTCTTACTTAGGTTTCAATAGTTATAATTGTAATATTCTTATTCATCACTTTATATACATTTTCTACGCTATGAGACCATGTCATATTTATCCTTACCCTCTCCTCCCAAAGCCCAGTACATTGTTTACTACCAGTAATCTTTTAGTTGAAGTTTGTAAAATGAATGGGTCAGTCTATGAATCCATCACATTTCATGAGAATATCTTTGTGGAAGTGTGTACACCTGACCCTTCCCTTCCAGCCAAATGTTGAACTGTTGGCTGCTCTGAGACCATCTGTCTACCAAGCAAACCCATAAAGGTGGGATTCATATGTTTATTCATTAGCCTACCATTTAATTTCATGCTGATATGTTTGTTTCCTTTCATTTATCTATAAAAGATTGCTCATGTTTTTTCTTTTCTTTTTCTTCTAATGTGAAGATACAGATTTCCATTTGAGGTGTTTTGCCATAAAATCATCTAGAAGCTTCTGATCAATGTGGATTCCTATAGCCAGAGCTCCTGTGGATGGATGTGCAGATTGTGCATTGCACAACTCAGGATGTCATTCACAAGTAGTCCATGTGACTCTTACGTAAAACAACGATTTTTTTAAAATGTTAGCTCCTATTTCATGTTTTAACTACTTTTGAGATTGGTTTATACTTAGGACCAACAGTCACGTTTAAGGGGATATATTGATCTCAGTGCAAAAAATGATTCACTTGCTTCTACAAGAATGAATTCATCTCTATCTGTATCACTTATTTTCCCCCCACAATTACAATAACTTTTTTTTTTTACAGATTATATTCATACACCGATTTTAAAAATCTCAAATAGAACAAAAGTAAAAATTTCCTGAAATGCTACTATTTGATTAATTTCCCCCTCAGATACACTTCCCAGTTTTCTACCAACAAGATTATTTTCTATATATTGTTTCATTTATTTCTGTCTCCACAAAATCATTAAATAAAATGTTAATTTGGGATCTCAATTTTAAGCAAATATAAAAGAAAAATAAATACATAAAATAGCAATAATGAGTGGCATTTGTTTCATGAAAATGAGGTGATATTATATGTATTTCCCTTCTCTTGTCTTATGTAATTATACATCCTGAAAATCCCTTTAAGTCGACTGTTAAAGACCGATTTCATTCCTTTTAGTGGTTGCATACTATTCCTTGTATTAATTACCAGATTTTATTTATTCTTCTATTGATGGATGTTTAGTTTGTTTTTAATTTTTTTGACCACTGCACACAATGCAGCACCAAACAACTTGTGCACATATCCTGACACCTGTTAGTGCTTTTATTCCCAAGATTGGCATTGCTGAATATGTGTATTTTCAATTCCAGTGGATATTATAGACCCGGTTCCCACACATACTAGAATCTATGTATAAGCTCTCTACCCCATTTTAATTATTTACTTATCTAGTATATGCCATTACCATGGTGTTCTGATTACATGATGATATGGTTTGGCTGTGTCCCCACCCAAACCTCATCTTGAATTATAGCTCCCGTAACTCCACATGTTGTGGGAGAGACCAGTGGGAGATAACTCAATCATGCGGGTGGTTTCCCCCATACTGTTCTCGTGGTAGTAAGTAAGTCTCACAAGATCTGATGGTTTTACAAGGGGAAATCCCTTTCGCTTGGCTCCTATTCTCTCTCTTGCCTGCGGCCACGTAATACATCCCTTGCTCTTCTACCATGATTGCGAGGCCTCCCTAGCCATGGGGAACTGCGAGTCCATTAAACCTCTTTTTTTAAATGAACTACTCAGTCTAAGGTATGTCTTTATCAGCAGCATGAAAATGGACTAATACACATGATATATAGTATATTTGAATATTTGATATTCTAAGTCCTGTGAAAATTCTTATAAAAAATTAGCTGGACGTGGTGGTGAGCACCGTTAGGCCCAGCTATTCAAGAGACTGAGGCAGGAAAATCACTTGAACGAGGGAGGCAAAGATTGCAGTGAGCTGAGATCGTGCCACTACACTCCAGCCCGGTGACAGAGTGAGATTCTGTCAAAAAAAAATTAGTCTTTCCAAGAATTTATTATCGATCCAATTAAGTGTTATGCCTTTGCTAAACCAATCATTCTAGCAATATTGATGAGGTCCACAATTGGTTTAAGCTAACTATGGCCCACTTCTAGAGTTGAAGGTAGAATAAATAAATACGATATAGACAGAATCACTGATAAATGAAGAGAAACATTTCTCCAAAGAATATTCAAAGTACTGTCATTATAAGAGGAAATGTTTGAAGAATATCCGTACTGTTCTTCATAGAGAGTGTACCACTTAGAATTGCACCAGCAATGCACAAGGGTTCCAATCTCTTCTATCCTTGCCGACACATTATTTTCTAGATTTGTTGGTTGGCTGGTCTGTGATGACCATCCCAATAGATATGATGTAAGACACCTCACTGCAGTTTTCATGACTAGTAATATTGAACATCTTTTCATGTACCTGTTAGCCATTTGTATGTCTTCCTTGGAGAAATTTCTACTCAAATTCTTTGCCCATTTTTTAATTGGGTTATTTGTTTATTCTGCTATTGAGTTACAGTAACTCTTTATATTTTGGGGTATTAGGTTCTTATTATATATAGGTATATTGCAAATATTTTTCAGAGGTTACCTTTTCATCCTGTCAATTTTTTTCTTTGCTGCACAGAATCTTTTTAGTTTGATATAGAACAAACTTTTTAGTTTGATATAGAACTACCATATGATTCAGCAATCTCATTTCTGAATATTTATCTGAAAGGACTGAAAACAAAATGTTGAAGAGATATTTACACTCCATGTTCATTCATTAGTCACAATATTCAAGAGGTGGAAACAACCTAAATATCTATTGACAGATGAATAGATTAAGAAGATGCTATACATACATATAATGGAATATTATTTAGCCTTAAAAAAGAAAATCTTGTCTTATACTTCAATATGGATGAGTCCCAGAACATTATGCTAAGTGAAATAATTCACTCATGGGACAAATACTGCTTGATTCCACCTACATGAGAAATTTAAAAGAGTCAACACTCATAGAAGTAAGAAAGTAGGATGGTAGTTGCCAGGGGCTAGAGGGAGGAAGAAATGGGCAGTTGTTTTTCAATGGGTACAATGTTTCAGTCATTAAAGATCAAAACATTCTGGAGATCTACTATATACTTTGTACATATAGTTAACAATGTTGTATTGTACACTTGAAAATTTGATAAGAGGGTAGATCTCATGATATGTATGTGTGTGTGTGTGTGTGTGTGTGTGTGTGTGTGTGTGGTTTTACCAAAATAAAAAAAAAGGGAAAATGGATTCTGGATAGCAAACAACAGGTATATAAATAATTGCTAACACAATTACCTATGATACTAAATCTTGCTCTACCCAAGTTTTGTTTCCTTAGAGTTTCTAACTGATTAGTTGATATGTATGTATAATGATATACTATGACCAAAAGCCCTCAAAATAAACCTAATGGTAATAGTTACACTATCACAAGATTCCTTACTTTGACCTATTTGACCAGACAAGATGGAAGGCTTTATTTGTTTCTTGTTTTTAGAAACTGGCTTGCCAATATTAGCATTGCTAACCAAAGTAGTGGTTTAAAGTTTTTGTATTTGAGTGTTGATTTCTATAGTATCACTGGGTTTAACATGCCCTTTCTTCCTACAATGACCGGTCACCAGTCTCACCAAAAGCTTCCTCCTGTTTACTTCTCTCCCCATTCTTCTATCACAAGCTCCAAGAAATAAAGTCACTGAAATGTAAAAACACTTCTACCACTTGTATGTTCTACATTTTACATTTTGGGGGCTCTCTTGCAGTTAGGCTGTGAATGTGATTAAATTCTAACCTCTGGAACATAGATAGAAATAAGATATGCCACATCCAGGCTTGGCCATTCAAGTATCCCATGTGATTGTAAACATTCCCTTTGTCCCACCCATGAAACAGGAATTGGAGCATTCTAAATGATACAGACATACAGTGGAAGATGCCCAGATACCTGAGTCACTGCTTGAAGAAAGCTGCCTAGAGAAGCCATCCAGCCTGACACAGATGATGACATAAGCAAGAAACAGTTTTTTACTGTAGAAAGCCACAGAAATTTAGGGGCTTGTTACTGCAGCATTGTTTATCTAATTCTGATTGATAGGGAAAAGAACCCTAAGTAATGCATGCTGTTCTTACGTATTTTTCCCAAGGAGCAGTCTAGGATCTTATGGTTTTTTTTTGTTTGTTTGTTTGTTTTTTAAGTCCACAGAGCTTTACCAGGACCTAGTTAGTTATTAGACCTAAAGGTTGTATGAAGAGCCCCAGGCTCACTGAAGTTCCCCACAAAACTTCCATGGCAGCCAATTTAGAAAAGGATCATCAATGTTGCTCTGAATATTAGAAGCATTGCTTTGACCCAGGAGACAGACAGCATTATGTGATAAGATTTGACATTAATTTCATGGTTGTTAAGCATAAGACAGTAACTTTTCTTGACACAGAGAAAATCTTAAGCCAAGTAGATTGTTTTTCTGTATTACTAAAGTTAGAAACTTTTAAGAAAGTACAAGGCTAACCACATGATATCCAGATGTTTACAATTTATCCTACATGAATCTTCAATTGCATTTTAGTCCCAAGGTGATACATCCTACTTATTTCTTAGTGGGAGTTTCTTTTATATTTCTTTGTTTTTTATTTCTTTAGAATACCTCTCCTTTTAACATTAGATTTAAAATAGATGTGCCATTAATTGCTTGCCTTGGACACTTTACCCAATGCATGCAAAAATGCAGTTCTTTTAAGTACAGTCATCAAATAATGTAAAATAAAACCGCAAGCCATAATGGAAGGATCATCATCTCCAGGCGATGCATTCAGTATATGATTCTTGCCACTCAAACTACTCAGGCTGTTTCAGAAAACTATGGCAATAGAGGCTGCTTTCCTGCCAGGTCCTAGTAGGACATTGTCTATTTCACAGAGAGTATTTGTGCAACAAAGCCTACAGATCATCTGTCCAGCTGATTATTCTGAAGTTTCCCCAGTGTTGACATATTTCGAACCTGACATTAACACCTTCAAAAATAAATGGCCAATTTGGAAGGATCTCGGTGATAACCAGCTGTAAATAATAATAATTCCTTATGTCACTTTTAATGGAAATTCTCAGGCATTTTTCTAGAAGTTTGACTTTGTTTTTTTCTCCAAACTGTGTTTTCTCACTTCTGCATGTTCTGTTTCCGACCAGTACCTGCCATGTAGAGCTATTCTGACACAAGCACACTTTTGTGACTGGATGTAGATAATATTTTCTGCTGGGATGCAGTGTGACCTTTCAAATTATTTAACTTCCAGGTTTTAGTACCTCCAGCCAAAGAACGGTAAATAATGCCTACCGACAGCTTAAAGTGAAGGCATCATTGGCTTTATGCCATATGCAAGCAGATTCCAATTTTAACTCTGCTGTCTGCTGGCCGTGTAACCTTGAGCGAGATTCTTAACCTCTCTGAATCTCAAGTTTTGCAGTGTTACTGTGAAGTGTTAAGAGTTAAGGAGGTGGTCTATAAGATCTCTAATTCAGTGTCTGACACATTGTAAATAATAAATATTAGTTCCTTATAAAGCACTTGAAACTCACTGGCCTAGTAGTACTGCTACAAAACTACCAAGGAGGGTTACTAAGAGTCCTCAGCAGGCTGCTTTTATCCAAAATACTCATAGAGGGAGCTGCGGGTACTTATGGCCATGTCTGCTCTACCCTGGAAAGGGAGAAGCAGGGTATACAAAAATCATTATTATCCCCCGGTTTTACTACTTCTAAGGTATTTCCAGGAATCAGACTTGCTGTGCATCAAAACTGCTGTGTGTGTCCCTCAGGTGGATGGGGCACTGTGCTGAGATCAAAGGGTGCATCAGCCCCTGCTTTCAAAGAGCCTGGAAAGAGAAAGCAAAGTTTTCCACACACAAATTGCCTAATAAAGCCATTATCAGTCATGTAAACCTCATCGGTCCAGGAAGCACATGTTCCCTCCAAGCTCAACAACTTCTGGGCCTGTTCAATCAAAACTGCTAAATTTTCTTGGCCTCAGTGCTTCCAAAATGAAATTCTTCCAGCTGTGATGCTTTAGAATTGCAGATTAATTCCTCATACTTAGCAGAATCATTAGGAAGGCCAGCCTGAATGCGAAAAATGAGCTAACATGAAAAGTATAAGATACAACCCAAGAGGGATTTGAATTGATGCTATCTCCTGTTTTTATCCTGGCCCGGTCCCAGTTGTGAGTACACTTAAAGCATAGAGAGGGTCTGTGGATTGTGTTTTCTGCCCCCATCACGTCCTATAGCTACCCTCAAAGGCCACTTCCTCCATTAAATGACTCTAGATCCTATAAATGAATGTTCTCTCTGCCGTCTACGAATTTATCCTTAAGTCAAACATATTTTTCCTTACATATAAAAGGTAAGGTATAGTGAACAAGAGCAAGGATCTAGACACCCAACAATCCTGAGTTCAAATTATGCCTCTACCTCTAACTTGCTGTATGACTCAAGCTTACAGAGCCTTAGTTAACATCATTTTCAAAATGTGAGAGGTGATGTCACACAATACAGTTATTATAAGCATTAAAACAAAATCATGCATTTAAAAGACTTAGCAGATGCCCACAGAGAATGCACAAAACATTATAGTGGTTGCATCACCAATGTTGTATCGTCATTATTATTTTCTCTCCTACTTTAGGGTAAACTCACAGAGGATAGGGACAAGGCTTCATATTGCATTGCTTCCCTTGGAGGATTTGGCTCAAAACTACCCAGAAAGTGCTGAACAAATTTCAATTGAACTTATAACCATTTGCTTTAGTCATGATGCTTTCCGTTGTATCCTATTGAGACCACAATCAAGCTAGCTTAGGCAAATGGGAAAGTCATCAGTACAATCCTGAGTATGTCTTATATAATTAAAGGATATCTGAACAACCACAACTTGATAAAGGCAGAAATGCACATGCCTTCTGGAACAGCTGGAGCCAAGGTCTTGACTGAGACAAGTCTGACGTCTGACCCACATTTCTGTCCACTTTAGTTTCTGCCACCAAAAACAGGCCTCCTTCAAATGAGAGGCAAAGTGGCTGCCAAGGGAACCTGATTTTACAAATAGTTTCCATCTCTAGAGAGGAAATGACTTCTCCTCTCTTCCTTTCACAAAAATCCCAGGGAAGGATTCCTATTGGCTGAACTCTGGCCATGTGCCTGCTTCTAGAGTAATTACTTGTGGTCAGAGTATGGCAGTATCACGGAAGACCAGGGTGGATCCTGAAAAACCATATGGTTGGATCTGGGGGAAGAGCAGTTCCTAAAAGAGGAAAATGCTGTTCCTAGAGGCAGGAAGGGTACAGGACAGAAAATGCCACATGAAGTACACTGAACAATGATCACAGGGTGCTACACTCTTCCCCCAAACAAAGTTAATTTGAATATACTCTGTTTTCATGTCTGCAGACATACAGTATTTGGAGAAGTAGAGTGGCATTAAAGCTTGAGGACTAGTACATCTCCACAAATATGGGGGAACACAATATCAATAGTTTTAAAAAACATTATGTACTGAAACTTTTAAAATGTGATGTTATCTCACAAATAAATAAATAAGCCAACTTAAATAGATCATTTGACTAGAATGGTATGCCTAGAATCCACATAAATTTTAGATGTTTCGATGTTTTCATATTGGTTAATATTTGTATTAGTCTGTTCTTATGCTGCTATATAGATATACTGGGTAATTTATAAAGGAAAGGGAGTTAATAAACTCACAGTTGCACATGGTGGGAGAGGCCTCACAATAACAGCAGAAGGCAAAGGAGGAGCAAAGTCACATCTTACATGGCAGCAGGCAAGAGAGCTTGTGCAGGAGAACTCTGCTTTATGAAACCATCAGGTCTCATGAGACTTATTCACTATCACAAGAACAGCATGGGAAAAAGCTGCCCCCATGATTGAATTACCTCCCACCAGGTCTCTTCCATGACATGTGGAAATTATGGGAGCTACAATTCAACATGAGATTTAGGTGGAGACAGAGCCAAACCATATCAACATTAAAGAGTGATAAGATTTTTTCCTTCTTATTATTTCAAAGTATGCATATTGACCTAAATCTGGTGTTCTACGATATTTACTCTAAGTCTGAACAACAGATAATTTTTTTTTTTTTTAGATGGAGTATCACTCTGTCACCCAGGCTGGAGTGGCACAGTCTGAGCTCACTGCAACCTCTACCTCCCTGGTTCAAGCAATTCTCCTGCCTCACCCTTCCACGCAGCTGGGATTACAGGTGCCTGCCACCACAAGTGGCTAATTCCTGTATTTTTAGTAGAGATGGGATTTTGCCATGTTGGCTGGTCTCAAACCCCTGACCTCAAATGATTCCTTTATTAATAAGGAAAGGAAGGTACAAATAAGGAAAGGAGAAGGAAAGAGATTTTATTCTTTCATAATAGTAGAAGTAGTACTTCATTTTTTACTCCACCCAAAATCGATATATCAAACAAATAATTTTTTACGTTAAGCAATGGTATTCCTGATCTCCTTACAATAAGCAATTTGGACTCCTCACAAAATCAGATATTTGTTACAGCATTTTAAAGACAAAACTAAGAGAAACCAATCCTTATCTAGCAAGTAACAGAAGCAGAGGACCCCTGTTGTCACTGTAATTGAATGGCATTCTGCCCAACAGCTATTTGGCACCTGGAGTTTAGGTTTGACCCTATTTGCAGGCCACTGGCAATCCAGCTTGCCTGGTGTGTTTTGGCAGGAAGAAGCTGGCACTCAAATTGGGATACGTGAATAGAATTTAATAAAGGGACTAGTTCTTGTAGAGGAGCAGAGAATAGGGAAACTGTGAAGAAGACTGCAGTAACACAGGGCGGTGACAATGCCTCACCATCACCTCCATGCGCCTGAAGAGGTAAGCAGAGGGTGTGTTTATTGGAACCAGAGACATAGAAGGCTGCACGGATGGGGCACCTAACAGAGCTTTGCCTCCTCTGGGCCACCCTGCAGGGAGACAGTCGTGGAAACA
Organism: Ateles fusciceps; assembly: GCA_036589455.1. NCBI lineage: Eukaryota > Metazoa > Chordata > Mammalia > Primates > Atelidae > Ateles > Ateles fusciceps. The sequence goes on from JAZHEH010003097.1 coordinate 11,206,961, forward strand.
AACACTTTGCCTCACCCTCTTCCTTCCACCCATTGAACTCTCTGACCAGAGGCCAAAGAGCAAGAAGGTCAATTTGATGTTTTCCTTACAAGACAGCCACCCAGGACCCAGAGCACAGCAGAGAAGGTGGACATGGGACCTAGCACACAGCCCTCTGACTAGGTCACATCAGAACTTCAGTTCACTTCCAATCAGTCACCCCAGCTACATGGTAAGAGATTAATAGGAAAATCAAAATCTCACGTAGCTTAATATTTCACAAGTACTACAGATGAACTGAGAACATCGTCTGCTTTAGCCCATGGACTTAGCAAAGGCTCTTTTCCTCCCTCCCTCCCAGGAGATCTGAGACATCCTAGGAATGTCATTAGTACCACATCAGCAGCTAGGGCATTAGGCAGCTGGCAGCTCCTGACAGCTTTCAGGACAATGGCTTTTAAGACATCGGATCCAGATCCCATCAAGTCCAAACATTCTATCCCAGTGTTATAAGGCAAGTTTAACTGCGCAGCTTCCAGGGATCAAGTCCTAAACCCTGTTCCTGTGGTGCATGGTGTTGACAGAATTATGGCCTCTTTGCTCAGGGTTTCTGAAAATCCCCACAAGGGAACCAACAGGACTGCAAATCAGGGAGTGCAGATGGTCTGCTTTGAGTCTCTATGGAGTCTTATATGGACTCCAGAATGCCTATTTGGAACATGAAATTGAAGCAGTAAGCGTGTCCAACGTAAATTTTCTCAACTCATGGGGAAGCATTTAAATTGTTATTATAAAACTAACACATGTAGTATCAAACTATAGCTTCCTTTAACTGTCAGTATTTGCTTCATTCTATAAAAATCAGTAAGTCAGTTTTACTACTGCTTCCCTCCCTTCAAGCAGCCTCCTTAGCTGAATTCACACTAAATGTAAAAGATCAAAATATTCATTTCCAAATGAACCCTATGGATAACTCAGTAACAGTTCACCATTGTGATTTCAATTCACATAAAATATTCTACATAGAAGACATATTTCTGAATATAATTTACAAAGCATGCTCACTGGATTCTTTGATCTTCTCAGTGATCATATGAAATAGCAGCCAGGGGTTACTATTGCTGCCGTTTAAGATGAGATTGATTCTTTTTTTTTTTATTGCATTTTAGGTTTGGGGGTGCACGTGAAGAACATGGAAGATTGTTGCATAGGTACACACATGGCAGTGTGATTTGCTGCCTTCCTCCCCCATCACCTATATCTGGCATTTCTCCCCCATGCTATCCTTCCCCAACTCCCCACCCCCCCACTATCCCTCCCCTTTCCCCCCCCCCCCACAACCCGCATCATTGAGTTTCCAAGTGGTAATGTCTGATTTGAAACCCAGGTGTTTGACTAGTTATACCATGATTTTTCAACTTTTCTATGCGGCTTTTTTATGAGATAAAACTGCAGTTATACCAACACAGCATCTCTTTGAGACAGTTTTGTCACCAAAGCCAATTCATAAAGAAATAATTTCAGCAAATCTGCCTTCATTATGTAGATTTGTTAATATTACCAAAAGAAAAATTACTTACACCACCTGATTGTTTTCCCTCTATCACACTAGTCTGATATTTGAGAACAGTTTGCCAAGCATCAATGATTATTAATTTCATGTGGAGAGTACATTTGGCTGGTATAATAGAATTATTTTTATTCTTACCTTTGTCATAGAATGACTGTGAGAGGGTAGTACAGTCTGATTACGGTTGTATGATTTCCCTCTATGATACAGGCGTCGATTTTTTTTTTTTAGCATAGTCAGAACTCTCAACCCTTGATAACCCTAACCAAGGATCCTAAAGAAACTTTAGGATTTGCTCAGACTTTGAAAAAATAATATCAATGTATATTACTAGATGAGACAATATAGATGGTATCAACTGGACAGAATCTGCAGCCAAGAAGGCCCGTTAGATGGAAATAGAATAGTTTTATTAGGGTTTTCTTTTGTGGCCAACATACCATTTTGCATTAACACTGGAGAAGAAAAAAAATAGTGATTTATTCTTTCTCTCTTTACATTTAAAGGCCATTATCTTCACAAAGGTATAATGGATTGGCAAGGGAATATATGTTTCAATAACATAGCACTAAAATGAATAATGACAGCAAAGAAATGTGTGTGCAAAGCATAAATTTAGTAGACATAGACAAATTTCAAGATTGCTTATTTCTTACAAATTTATCAGACACTAAGCAGTACTGAATTTATTAGTAAATGTGTGACTTAGTTTGCACAGAACTCACAATTTAGTCTTACAATCTCCTTGATAACAAGTCAACAGAGAAATTGGCTCATTTTGTTACATGTTTCTATTTCTACTATGACACACATCATACCACTAGTCAGTGCTAACCAACTTCTCTTTCTTGGTCCTCTGTTTTCTGTGGTACAAGACTCATACCGTAACTCAGAATACGTATGTAATGCTGTATGATTATGTGCCTGAAGAACGTGATATCTAAGAACCATTTATTCTGGTTTACTGTCTCAGATATTCGGAGCCCTGACAGTCCTCTTTCTCATAACCCTCTCCTTTTCTCCTTGCTGAATAGGCCTGCACTTTTATCCTTCCGGCAGCATTTTTGGCACTGTGCATTGTGGAGGTGGCATATTACTACATCGCCTTCAAAAAAATATTTTTCCAATAATTTTCTATTGAAATTGGTAAGTTCATTAAATATGCTTATTGCATTTTTCTAAGGTTTTTTTTTTTTCAACTCAAGCTCTGCACCCTTTCACATTTTGTTTTCCATCTTGATGTTTTTTAATTAGCTCCAATCAGTTTCCAACATCATCTGCTTGCCACACAAGCCTGTCTTTTCTACTTGGAAGGAATGAGCATGAGAAAAAAATTCAATGTGCAATGGTATCCAGAGAATAAACAAAAGCAACGAATCAAAGTAATCAATTAAGGTAGAATTTTGATCCCTGGTAGTACACCTACTTTGCCAGAACCAGTCTACTTTTGGCGGCTATCTACTGCTTTAAAAAGTTTAGCAAATTTAGAAAGTTTATGTGAAAAATGCCTTATATACAATAGGTAACATCACTATCACCAGGAAATGAATGCTTCGTCCTTCTCTTTCTCCTGTTCCTCCCCCCTCCATGACTTCCAGTATTCCCCCATCTCAGTAAGTGGCACCACACCCATCCAGCCAGAATCCCAAGAATCATCCTTGACCTCTCCTACTTCTCTACCCATCACCATCCAATCATCAAGGCTCTATGCACACTACTTCTTTAATATCTGTTGAGTATGTCCAGTTTTCTCCATCCCCATTTCTTCCACCTCAGTCCAAGTAAGCACCATCATCTTGTGACCGGACTGTGGTAATAACTGCACCCACAGCTAACCCCTCATTTTCCACTCTGCAACAGTGATGAGGTTTTGTTTTTTGTTTTTGTTTGTTTTTGTTTTGAGACAGAGCTTCGCACTTGTAGCCCAGGCTGGAGCACAGTGGTGCGATCTTAGCTCACTACAAACTCTGCCTCCCAGGTTCAAGCAATTCTCATGCCTCAGTCTCCCAAGTAGCTGAGATTACAGGCTCATGCCACCAGGGCCAGCTAATTTTTGTATTTTTAGTAGAGATGGGGTTTCATCACATTGGCCAGGCTAGTCTCAAACTCCTGACTTCAGGTGATCCACCCACCTCGGCCTCCCAAAGTGCTGGGATTACAGGCATGAGCCACTGCACCCGGCCAACAGTGATGGTTTAAAACACGCTGCTCCCATGCTTACAACCCTTCAACAGCATTTTTACTCTCTTTTCCTTGTCATTTGCTGTTTAAAATGTAGGAAAAAAATGGGAAGGAAAATTTGTATTTATTTCAGGAACTTGAATTTAACCAAACGATTAATTGGTATAGTGTGAATAGCTGGCCAAGAAAGAAGTCCTCAGAAGGAGGAGGGTTAAGTAGCATAAAATGAGTCAGAAAGCTTAAATACAATGTTGAGAGAAGGAAGAAATATGTCATTGAGAAATGCAGAGGAATGGAGGATTCCAGAGTACAACAGAAAGAAAGAACGCAGAATAAATGAATTATCCAGCACACATGACCACGTGAAAAAGTTTGAGGAAGAATTAGTGATAGTTTTTTGTTTGTTTTTTTTTTTTATTACGAAACAGCAAAATGAAGCAGTTGTTGATAATGAAAAGAACATTGTACAAAAAATTAAATGCAATTATACAACATTGTTAGGTCTCCAGTGTAAACAGCATTCAATACTCCTGTGATACAAACTCTGAATAATGATTTAACCAGGAATTGTGTCTGTCTATAGCAGGAGGATGAGGGAGTAGGCCTGAATGAATAGGTCTTATCTATCACACTTGGAAATCAATAGATAATACCCCAAATAGAAAAAGAATAAATGTGGTACTTAAAAATATGAATGGAACAGAAAACTAAAAATAATTTTAAATGTTGGCTCTGAAGGCCTGTGGTTGAGGAGTGGTAGGAAAGAGTACTTCAGGCTTTCATTAAACTTTGCAGCACAATTTGACTTTTAAAAATTATGGTCATGTATTATTTTAAGAAAATTTAAATACATATTTTAAATGATAGGAATGGTAAACTGTTAAAATACTAACCAGAGAAACAATGTTAATACCCAGAAAAATAGAGTTCCAGGCAAAAATATTACTAGAAAAATTAATGTTTCATTCAATGACAAAAGTAACTACTCCCTAGGAATTTATTACAATTCTATACCTGTATCTTTCTAACAACATTGATTTGGAACATGGACACTGAAAGTTGACATAATTACATAAAGAAATAAAAAACAAATCGACGAGTAATTTGAAAGAGGAAAGGACTGAGAAATGCATAAACTTGGCTTATGAGCCAGCAATTTCACTCCTGGGATTTACCCACCAGAAATGGTTTCTACATGATTACTCACAGCATATTTATTTGTATTAGCCAAAACTAGGAAAAAGCCAATGTTCACCAATCAACAAGTGGATGGATATACAAATCATGGTATACTCATAATTGGAAAGCTACTGAGCTATAACAAGGAGATAACTACTGACTCCTTTATGTTCATAAACTAAAACCTCATTCTGAGTAAAGAAGCCAAGCAGAAAAGTCCACATACTGTTTGATTTTCTTATCTAAGATTGTAGCATGAACAAAACTAATCTACAGTGACAGCAGATCATTGGTTTCCTGGAAATACAGTGGAGAAGGGGGAAGGGGACATTGATAGCAAAGGGGCACACAGGAATTTTGAAGGAGACAGAAATGTTCCATGGTTTGATTGGGATGATTATGCAGGTGTAGCCATCAGTCAAAATTCATTGAGCTATACTGTGAATGTTAATTTTATGTGACAACTTGACTGCTCATGAGATGCCAGGTTTTCTGGGTGTGTCTGTGAGGGTGTTCTTGGAAGAGGTTAGCATGTAAATGAGTAGGCTGAGTTAAGAGATTTGCTCCCCCACAATGTGGGTGGACATCACCCAATTCATTGAGGGTCTGAACAGAACAAAGGGGTAGATGATGGGAGGATTTGCTCTCTTTGTCTGACTGAGCTGAGCTATCAATCTTCTCTTTCTCTCTGCATTCCTCTCTCTCAGACTCGACTGGAATCTATACCGTCAGCTCTCAGACCTTCAAACTGCATCACTGGCTTTCCTGGGTCTCCAGTTTGTCAAGGGTAGATAGTACAACTTTTCAGCCTCCATAATTGCATGAGCCAATACCTTCTAATAACTCTCTCTCTCTCTCTGAACATATGTATATATTCTCTCTGGAGAACCCTGACTAGTACATATATTTAGATGCCTTATTAGATGTAAATTATGGTTTAATAAAATTGGTAAAATTTACAGAAATCTACAGAAATCATGTGGGTCTTTCAAAGGGACTCCCTGCCTGAAAACTTGTATCACATTTATTGGCAGTGGGAATTGTAACTTTACAGAGCCAGATTATTTTCAGAAATCCATTGAAAAAGGTGTAAGTGCCAACAGGGAGGGCAAGAATACTTTTTTCCAGTGGTAAGTGGCAACAAGAGAGTGATAATGGCATAAAACCCAGTTCAGTTACTCTGCTGAAGGGGAAAAAGCAGCATGAGCTAGTCAAGGTCACCTAACAGTGCATTTTGGCACCAGTAGCAAGAGAGAAACTTAATTAGTTTCTGAGGATGTTGCTGGGGGCCTCACTGAATTAGTTATATTTTATTACCATAATTAATGTGATATAAACCTTTCATATCCTCTCACCCATCCTGAAGCTGATGAAAATGAAATGTATATCCATTTTATGGTGGTGTAACAGGACCTGGCATTAATAAGACTGTACAGGCTTAACTGTTTTTAACCTCAGTTCTTGATTTTAAGAAACAAAAATATTAGTTTGAGTGATTTCCCAGGACCCTTTAATTTTCAAGGAAGGCATAGTCCCTTCCTTGAAAAACCATGAGAAGGAATGACATTTATACTATAAAACAGCAGTACTTACATACATGGAAAACTCAAGATAATTGATTATAACTATTATAATATCACAGATTTATGCAAAATAATTATATAATAGATTTTCATAAAGTGGATAGAAACAAGATAATTACACAAATATGGGCAATCAGCATGCTGGATAGTAATATAGCTGGATAGTAAATATAAAGTAATAAGGTTAAAAAAGATTACATTTAAAATAGGAGAAAACCACCAGTTAAACAGGACCAACTATACAAGAAATCTGCAAAATCCACACAGACAGCTACAAACTTTCCCAAGAACTAGAAAATATTTGAGTAAAAAAAAAGGAGAGTCATAAAATATTCCTGGATGGAAACTATGAATTTCCTCGGTCTCACATCTCCTTTCAGCTACTATCATCCTCTTCCATTCTTCCCTTCATACTCAAAAACTTTGAGTTGTCAACATTGCCCATTTCTGTTTGCTTACTTCTTGTTTATTTTCCAGCACTCTGTCCTATGCCCTCTCTAAGCCACCAAAACTGTTCTCTTCAAGGTCATTAACAACATACTTCTTGTTAATACCAGTGACAACCTTGCAGTCATTATCTTGCATGATGTCTCAGAGCATCAATGTCATGCAAGTCCCATTTTCTAAAAATCCATCTTTCTTTCACTTCAAAGACACCACTGTTTTGTTTTCCTGCCCTCCCTCTGGCTGCTTGCTCTGTCTAATTTTGTAGCTTCCCATCCTCTCTCTGTACCTGAAATATTGTTGTTCCTCAGAATCTCTGCTATGTTCATGCTGCAGACTCTGTGTGAGAGGTTGGGTTACATTCACTCTTACAGCTTTACTCACCCTTTAAATACTGAAGACGCGCAAATCTCTATTCCTAGTTCATCTCACTCTCATCCAATCTCTAAGCCAGCACAGCCAATTGTCTATTGGACACACAGCTTTAGGTTGTACCACACACATCTCAGACTCTAGCATCTTCCAGCCTTGAGCCCACCTTTCCTGCATTCCCTTTGGAATGAACAAACATGTACCCAATTGTCCTGTGGTGTCATCCCTGATTCCTCCCTCTCCAATTCAGCACCAATTTCTGTCACTAATTTAATCGGTCACCAATTTCTATCAAGTTTACATCCTAAATGTCTTCCAAATAGACCACATTTCTCGAATCCATCCATTTCTCTCTATTTCTGGTGCCATTACCCTAGCTCAGGGCAGCATCATTTCCTCTCTTCTGGTTTATTAGAACAAGTGATTTCGCTGCCATAATTTTTGCCTCCACTCCAACCAACCTTCCATACTACAGCCAGACAGATCTTTCTTGACTAAGAATCAGTTAAGTAACTTTCTTACTTTAATCCTTTCAAAATTTTCCATGGCCCCCGGGGTAAACTACATGCTCCTTCACATGGTTTGGGCAACTCTTACTCTGGTTCCTGTTCAGAACCAATCACATTCTGCCCCAGCTACACAGAATTATTTTTCAATTTCTCAAATGCATCAGGCTTTCTATTGACTCTTGGATTTTCTGCATGAAGCTGTCTCTATCTTCAATATTCTTCTCCCTCTTCTGTTTGCCTATCCTGAACCTCAGGACTAAGAGATGTCACTCACCTCGAGCCCAGGGTGGGCCTTTATCATATGTTCCCCAAGAGGGTGTGGTTCTCATCTCACCACTTATGTTGGGTTGTTCATATCAATTATTCTCCCGTTTCCTGCACTAAAAACAATAAACGTGAAGGCAGGAATATGTCCATCTGTTATATTGCTGTATCCCTAAGCCAAGACAGTTCCTGAATGTGGTAGATGTTCAATAATTATGAAATAAAAATTATAATTGTAAAGCTATTATAATGAAGGCAGTAATATTGGTACCAAAAATAGACAAATCAATGAAACAGAACAAAAGCCCAAAATGGATCCTTAGGAGATAATAGATAGAATTTAATGAGAGTATCACTGTAAACAGATGGAGGAAAGTGAGGTCTTCTTACTGTTAGACTTTCAGCGGTTATTTTCTAAAGTTAAAATTTATTTCAAAATGCTATAAAAATATTACTTAATTTCATAATCATTCACATGGATGTTAATCACAAATTATGACACAAATTAAAAGGCATATTGAAAACTGGGGGGGGGAAAATATATTCACTATGACAGGCAAAGGGTTAAAATACTTTTTTTAAATAGAGTTTTCTCAAATTTTTAAGAAAACATGATGATCCCAGATAAATAGGCCAAGGACATAAAGAGACATGAAAGAAGAAATGTAAATTAATAACGATCAAAAACATATTTAACTTTCATTGTAATCAAATAAATGCCAATTTTAAAATGAGAATTATTTTAACCTTCATATTAGTAAAGATTTTTAATAATAAAAATTCTAGGCGTGCAAGGGAGTAATGAGACATTAATAGGAGAATAAGAAATTGAGACAACTTTCTGTTAAGCAATTTGCAATATGTATCGAGAGAAGTTAAACCTCCCAAGAATCTAAAATGCTTTGACCTTCAAAGAATCAGGCCTAAGGAAATAATCCAAATGTAAAAAGTAAGTACACATAAATGTTAATCGTAATGTTATTTATAACCAGGTAAAATTGGGGGGGATAAATATTAAACAATAAGAAACTAGTTGAGTAAATTCTAGTATATCCACAAAATACAGGGTTTTGTAGCCATAGATAGGTAAGTAGACAGATGTAAGAATTGAATAGAAAGTATATTACATCATAAAGTATGCACAAACATACACACAAAGAAGCTAGAGAAAAAAAGTATGAGAAGGTGTTATTTTCTCCTTTATATGTTTCAGTAGTTCCACATTTTCTACAGTAGTATAATTTTTATAATCCAGCGAAACAAAAATAAAAATTGACTGTGACAACTCTGATAAAGCCGACTTGACTATATAGAAAGCATCAAGACTGATGGGGCCAGGTGTTAATTTTTGCATTGGAAAGGTCTTTGGGGTATAAATGTGGCCGAAACGTGGAGGCCAGGAACATGTCTAGAGGCTGTGTTGTACGGGTTGTTGCTGGATCCCCATGCCAAGACAGTGTCTGAACATAGTAGGTAGCCAGAGAGGCATTGAGGGGTTGGTGGTGGGGGGCTGTGCCTGAGACCTTGGCATGGGGCCAGAGACTACAGAGGGTAGGAAACAGCTCTGAAGAGCATCATAGGGGTGTCAGGGGTCCTGGGGCCACAGAACCTGGAATCACAGATGAGATAGAGGTTGCGGGCCTGTAGATTTAGAGAACATGAGCTTACAATATCCTACAGAGTTTCTAGAATGTGAAGGGAAGAATTCAAATGAGCTTGAGATGAGGCTTCTGGGCAGCAACACTGCATGAATTTGAAATTGAAACAGTTCAAAAGAAAAACATGATATTCCAGAAAATTCCTTAAAAATGTTGATGCCCACTTATGAAAATAAGTATACCGACTAGAAGGGAGCCTGAAGAAGAATGGGCTTCAAGAAGCCTGTGTAGAAAGAAGAGAGAAAGGACCAAAAAGACCACCATATATTATGAAAACTTGGAGCCCAGAGCTCTCTATTCTTGCACATGATGCTGGCATTAAAGTGAGCTTTAAAGCATGAGACAGTGGATTTGTTACAATTAAATTCACCGTGAGTGACAGGAACCCCAATATAACAGTGACTTAAATAATTTACAAGTTTGCTTTTCTCTACAGTATGAGGAAAGAGGCAGGCAATCCAAATCTGAGTTAGCTTCCACAGTATCAGGGATTCAGGCTCTTTCTACCTTACCACTTCCCCTTGCACTAACTCCATTCTCCATTCCCCCCACCACCCCCACCCCGTAGGCTCTGGGGTAGCTCCTCCAGCTGCAGCCATCTTGCATCTCCCTGCTGGTCAGCAAAGCAGGAGAGAAGGAGCAAAAAATGGCAATAGAGATTTCCAGTTGCTGCCAGCTGACACTTCTGCTTATATGTCACTGGCCGGAACTTAGTCACAGAGTCACATCCAGCTGCAAGAGAAGCTGGGAAAGGTAGTGTTTGTTCTGGAGAGCCACATGTCGAGCTCAATATTCTAATACTATGGAAGATGAGGTAAAGAATACTGGAAGATAAGATTCTTCCAAAGGATTCCAATAAATGATGTAAGAAGGGAAGAATTTCAAGAAGAGGGAACACTTTGTGTAAAGCCAAAAACGGGTAAAGATCGTGTGTTCTGGAAATAAGGAATACCAGTCACCACTGGGGACTGCCTGATTCACCCATGCATATGCTTTAGGCTTCACATGAAATACATATTTGTCTCATGCTGGGGTGGGTGACAAGCCAATGATGCCATGGCTTATATTACTCTTCAAGCCTCCTTACTTTCTTAATTTGGTGCAATGTGCACCAGTCAACATTCTCATGGAGGGTTGGTTGTTTGTTTTAAAGCCCTCACTGCTCCAAGTTTGTTCTCCTCTCCAGAGAATTATTAAAGTGACCTAAACATCTACAAGAATTTAAATTTCAGACTGATGTGTATACAGTACCCTGGATTTAATAAGCATACATTTGCCAGCATTAGCTACCCACAACCAAGAAAGCCAAGCCCCACCACCTTGCCCAAATTGGTAGTTTTTTGTCTTCTTTCTGAAATATTCCATCTTGGAATACAAATAAAAACAGGCACAGGACATTCAAAGGTATGACAATCAAAAACTCATAAGAGCATGCCAGATTGTGATGTCACACAGAGACAGAAAAACAGTATTTTGCATAAAATATGATTGCTTCATTTCCAGTAAACTTGATTTGAAACAGGAAAAATCTTTCCCCTTAACCCTGTCCCTTAATCCTGATTCCAGAAAATGAACATGACGACATTTATGTGACCCTTGGGTGGGTCTCAAATATTTTGGACAAATGCCTTTATATTCTGCTGCACTTGGATGCCTTGAGGAAAGCATGGTCAGGGAAGGAGTTGGGTATCAAGGGTCAAATATTCTTATCTATAAAGTGCATCATCAAGGTAAATTTGTGCTCACTGAAAAATAGATTTGGCGATAGGAGTGCATTTGCCTGTAAATAAACTATCAGACAAGCTGTATGATAGCCATCTTTTGCAGTATTAAGTGTAGAACTCCTGGAAGCAACATTACCTTTGGGGAAAGCCTTTGGCAGAGGAGGATGCAGCAAAACAGCTGGAATTAGTTACCTGACACATAAAAACTGGCCCTAGTAATGTTCACACTACAGAGGTCTTTATGCCCCCAGTTTAAGAAGCATTATCTATGGGGAATATAATTACCATGTTTCAGTGTTCTGCTCCAGCACATGAACTTGCTGCATTATATTCTTTGTTCTGGAAACAGCTGACTCAGCTCAAAGAGCTTGAACACAAGTGAACCTCTGCATACTTCTTTACAACTTTCATATTTGAGCAGCAAATTGTGGGATAAAACCCTCAACAGTCCTATAACTTCTTTGGGACAAAGTGTTTCTTACAGTGCTTCTGATCTTCCCTTCATTATTACAATGCAGAGGAAATAAGAATCATTTTTTGAACAATTTCAGCAGATATGACTTCTGTGACCTTCAGTCATTCTTGCACAAGCTGCTAGAGTTTTGCCATACCCAGACCCCATTTCCCAGATATGAGTTTAATTGGCAAAAGCAGAACAATGGACTAATGTGCTACCATTTGAGGTTCATTTTTTTAAAAAAAAACAAAACCTAAGTTATGATTAACATATAATTGCACCCCACCTAAATTTTTCCCATGGGATTATACTATTAAATTATAACAGATGATAGACAGGGTTAGTTTGGGCTAGCTGGCAGGTGATTGAAGAAGCACTGATTAGCCCCCTGCGTGAGGGTGAGGCTACTGACTCATGATTCTATTTGGAGTCAGAGGACCCTGGTTTGAGTCAGGATTTGCCCATTAGCCTTAGGAATGTTGTCAAACTTCTCAACCTCCCTGAGCCCTAGCCTCCTGACCTATATAAAATGGAGATGCAAATATTAACAGCCAGCATTATTATTACTCTCAATGAAGGTTCTCAAGAAGGTTGTTGAAATTAGCAGGGCATTTTGTAACTTTTATGGAGATACATAACAAATTGCTTAATCATATGTACTTTGAGTTGGTTAGATTGTCCCTCCCAATGGTGGGAAGGAGTCTGTCCTAGACCACCTGTCACTGGTCTGGGGCAACCCTCCTGCACTCTATAGGGGATTCACCGAGATCCATAGCATCATCTAGGGCAAGCAAGCAGCTTTTCCTCTGCCCCACATGAAGATTTAACTCCTATCCTTGGCCATATCCACTGAAGAACTGAGCCAACCCTGGACCACAGTTAAGCAGTTATTTTTGACCCTCTAAAAACATATCTATTTGAGGTTGAATGTGCTCAAGTTCATAAAAATTGGCATCTGGGTTGGTTTTTAAACAGTTTATATCCTACCAAAATATATTTTTGGTGAAAACCTAGCAAAGGAAGAAAAACCCGCCTGCGTATTAGGGTGGGACAAAAGCTGGCGAGTCCAAAGGTTGTGTCAGGTTGACTGCTTATGACTTGGACAGAACAGTTGTCCTGAATGGCTGCAATCTGTGGACTGGTTTTCATGGACCTCGGCAAATCAGACTATCACCGTCTTTTTGTTAAATCTACCTTAGCTCTTCAGAGAGAGAGCCATTAGGAAAAATCATTTTTCCCCTTTTGTTAGTTTGATTCCTGCTCCAGGCTCTTCTTAACCATTAGGGGATGAAAATTGTCACTAGCACTATTTCCTCCTTGCAGATCTCCTCTCCGCTGGGTAGTAAGAGTCTGTTCCTCCCCCCTGGTTCAAGGAGAGCACAGGGAGAAAGACAACACAAAGGGCAAAAGGAAAAAACGTGGAGGCAAAAGCATAGGATAAGACCTCACTTATCACTCAAGTTTTATTTTTGGAGCAAACCCTTCAGCGACAATTTTTGTGTCCATTTACAAGCAAGAGGAGACAGACTGCATGTTATAAGCAAGAGACCAGTCTTCCATGAACCTGCTTAAACATGTGTACCATATCTGGGACCCCCAGATAAATATTTAATTGAAAAAAAGTCAAAGCGCAAAACATCATGACCAATTTACTACCACTTAAGTTTTTAAAAGCCATATAAAAATACATACATATACATGCATATTACTATGAATATGTCTCTGTAAATATCAATAAAAAATTATTGATCATAATTACCTTTGTAGAAAATCTGAGTCGCTAACAAGTAAAGGTATATTACCTTTTTGTACTTTCTGAATGTTGTACCATTTGTATATATCGTCTGGTCAACAAAATAAATACAATTTTTTCAATTTAAAGAAAACTTCATGTCACCACAAATAGAAGGCAACTGTGAAATGAAACTAATGCACTGTTATCTGTGTCCTGCTCTGCATTTGTTGAAAGAGGAGATGCGCCAATATTAGAGAGAAGTTAAAGCCTAGACTCAGAGACTTTCTCCTTTATGTATTTGAAAGTGTTAAAAAAAAAAAAGAAACTGCTCAGCCACACAGAGGCTGAGGCAAGAAGATTGCTGGAGCTCAAGAGGTCAAGGCTTCAGCTTTCTGTGCCACTGCATTACAGCCTTGGTGACAGACTCTGTATCAGATTAAAAAAAACAAACAAATGGAGAAAGAAATTGAAACATCCCTAACATTCTCACCTTATGACTCAATGGCATTTACTACCATGTCTGTGCCCTCCCTAAAATCTATACCATTTGTGAAACTCTAGCATCATAGAAAAGGCATTCAACTGGGGAGTCATTCCTTCTAGTCTTGGGTGCTCATTATTTTCCAAATCTGTCATATCCGTCCAGTGTTAATTCTTCTCATCAGGATGTCACTCAACAACTGAGCTGGAATCAAGTAAGATAGAGCATATGAAAATACTAAGAAAAGAATACAGGCATACCTCAGAATTTGCAGGTTTGGTTTCAGACTACCAAAATAAAACCAGTCACACAATGTGTTGGCTTTCCATTGCATATAAAATATAATACAAAAATTATGTTTACACTATGCTATAGTCTATTAAGTGTATACTAGCATTATGTGTAAACAATATACAAAACAATTTAAAATACTTTTTGCTAATAAGTCCTGACAGAGACATGAAGTGAGCACATGCTGTCAGAAAAATGGTGCCCATAGACTCACTCAATGCAGGGTTGCACAAACCTACTATCAGTAAAAGATGAAATAGCTGCAAAGCACTTAAAGCAAAGCACAATAAAATGAGGTTTGCCTGGATACCGATCAAAGGAATTATTATCTCCAGAATGCCTTATATTAGTTCAAACAGTTTATATGAAATATATATTTGTCTCTATAGGGTTCTACAGGGTTTTAGCTTCCTGTCTCATGTCTTGTGATCCTTATTCTACAAGTAAGCTGAGAATGAAGAAAAGTCAGAGATTAGGAAGGGTTGTCCAGATCCCACAGTGAATGCTCTTAGAGAACAATGAGTGGACATGTTACATATCCTGAGTATGTCCTTTGCAGAGGCGGAACAAATAAAAAAGGAGGCTGCTTCTGCAGTCCGTGTGACACAGAAGTGTCCTTAAACCTGAAAAGGAAGAAACAGAGGCAGGAAGTACTTCAGCCAAAAAGACGTGGAGCCCAGGCTGCCATTCCACCCTGAGGCAGGACATTTGGGCTCCTCATGGTCAAGCCATTAGCATAGCAGTAAAGAAACTATCTTGGAAGACATCATTTTATTATAAATATATCACCCTTTGAGGATCACTGACTTGTGTGAAATTGTATTTATACAACATCACAATATATCAGCCAACCATCTTAGATGACGACAAGAATCCATATGACTGTTTCGTTCTTGTACTGTGTTCCATGAGATGTATAGATATTCACTGGAAAGAAAGAGGATATCCATGATCCTATAAGGACTAAAACCTCTATGCTGAATAAAGGTAAACATTTATTTTATAGAAAGACATCTCAGAGCCTTTAACTAGTTACTACATGTTTCCTAGAAGAATTTAAGTTAGTAGTGTTTTCTTAACACCTGACCACAGGTCCTCTCTAAACCACCCTCTCGCTCCCTTGTTTTCTATGTAGCATCTATTAACAACTATATTTTCTAAACTCTGCACTAAGAACATTGAGCAAAGCAGGCAGAAACTGCCTTAGGCTTCACTGCTCCAAATTTCCCACGATGTATTCAATAAATGGTGGAGGAGTAGATGAATAATTTAGCCAAGCCAGAATTAGCTGCTTTGTTATGACTTTTCTCTTAAAGAGTGTAATTTTCAAGGCTCCTTTCAAAAGACTATACAAACATAGATCTATTTTTCATAAACACCTTTAAGCAATACTTATGCAAACACATCTTCCCCAAGTAGTCTCATTTTCTTCAAAAGAGGAATGCACTCAGAGTGTGTCCCCCATGAGTTTTTTATGCCAGTGCTAAGAAATCTATCACAGGAGCAAGTTAACCCAACAAGCACTCCACTGGGATCTTTAGACCTCATTATTTCTCAGCATAATTAAATCTTTATTAGATTGAATTGTACTTTTTCTGGACCTCTCAATAAATTTAGTACCCAACCGACTTTTAATGTGCCATTAAATTAAGACCAAAAAAGAAATTTAAAGGAAAATATTCTCTAGCAATGCATTCAAAATTCTCAGTTTTACAGAAAAGTCTCCTCAGACACAGGCTGTTCGCATTATATGGAGTGACTTTCAAGGTGCTTTATTTCCCAAATAAGAAAAAGAAGGAATCAATAGAATTAGCACAAAAAGGGCTTTGGCCCGTGAGGAAATGAAAGGTAAAAATGGAAAGACTTAAAGAGGATGTGGTTTTTGACAGCCCAGACATATTGGCCCAAATTGCAAAGCCAAGCAAACAGAGAAAAATTCATCTCTGAAAGTACAACTCTCTCTTTATGATGTTTGGGGGCTAGGGGGAATTACAATGGCCCACAGGCTGCAGTCTCCTGGTTCATTCATCAACAACCACAAATTCACACTTCCACACCGGCCCTTCTCTTTTCCAAATGGTTTCAGCAAAGACAGCCACCTCCTCTCCTGTGTCATTTCTGTTATACTTCAGTCTGAGAGTTTCAGTACTTGAAGAAATGACTTAAAATTTACCCGGAATTAATGAGCAAGGAAAGCAGGACTCTGATGAATACTCAAAGCAAATTCTGGCTTCAACCTGCCAGGGTATCATTGGGAAAATGGCCCTACAGCTTCGTTGGCAAGAAAGTAGTTTCCATTTGACACAGTTGAGAAAATAAAACCTGTAATTGTCTCACCAAATGTTTTCTCCAACAGCAGAGATAAACTGGCCAAAGGCACTGCCAACAACTTCAAAATATGATAATCAAAAAATCAGCAACAGTCTCCATTTATTGGGTATCATAGTTGAATCTCCATCTTTCACTTTTCAGCATCTGAATCTACCTGAGGTCAATGCAACCACCTGTAAAGCCAAAATATTTAGTCAAACAACTGTGTGTGTGGGCATGCGTGTGTGTGTGTAAGACAGTGAAAATAACATGTTTTCCTTTTTCCTATGAATTGACAGATAATGTGGGTAAATGTGTTTCTGTAGTATTCTCTGATTATCCCTGTCATTGGATTACCACATTGCATTGAAATCTACATTCTCACTATTCTACAAACTTTTTGAGGGAAAGGATCACCTTCTAGTCTTTCCTTGTGTCTGCCAAGCATACAGCACAATGCTGGGCACATAATAGGAACTTGGAGAGTATCTGTTGAGCTGACCCAAATGGACCTGAATTTGTTCTTGCAACCGGTAAACACAAAGCCTCCTTCTAGAAAAAGTCTGCTCCTTCTATAACACAGGACAAGTGATACAAAATCCCAGCTGTCTCATGAACAACTTGTGATTTACAAATTGTAGTGCAAATTGAGATCTTGGGATTCATCCAATTGGGGTTTGTTGATGAGAGCAGTCTTACAGAAAAAGCAGTAG
This sequence comes from Ateles fusciceps, assembly GCA_036589455.1. Lineage (NCBI taxonomy): Eukaryota > Metazoa > Chordata > Mammalia > Primates > Atelidae > Ateles > Ateles fusciceps. The sequence continues at coordinate 11,224,411 of JAZHEH010003097.1, forward strand.
TCACCCCATATTCCACCACCCTTCACAAACTCACCTCACCCTCACTGACCCCTGGCAGTACTTGGCTCTTCTCTAGAAGCAATTTTATAAGAGAGGTTGAGGCAACATGAGCTGTACTTGCAACCAATGGAACTGAACTTGCTGAGCTCAGTCTCATATTCACATTTGTTGAATGAACTCACACACTGGTGACTTGAAAATGAGAGCAGTTACACTTGCAAAATATTTTGTCCTCCTTAGAAGAGAGAAGCTCCTTTTTAAGGGTTGAAATTTTTGAGGTAGATTTTTATATAGTTTGGTACAATTCGGTAATGTTCCAGACAGAAGGATGTTTATCCAATCCCATAGTCTGTCTTTTTTAACATAAATGCACCTTTTACCCTTGATGGCACCACTTCTACAACTTAAGAAATGAACAGATTCCCTGTAAAGAAAAAACACATTTCTCCCGATTTCCTGGTGTTAAGTTTTATTTTAATGTCATTCAAATCTGTACAGCCTTAAACCTATAGCTGTAAAAGTCCTTATGCTTATAGTTCTTAAGCAACTAAAAAAGTTTTAAATTAAATACAAACAAACTTCAAGCCAATAAGTTTTTAATTAGCAATCTTAATTTAATGTGATGGATGGTGGTATGTTGCTAAGAATTAATCATTATTTGCAGTCTGAACTTGGCAGCCATAACCATAGTATGGGTCCTTTCAGGTTCTGCAGGCTTCAAAGAGCAGATACTATTTGATAACTCACTTCTATCAGATTACCACAAAACTTTCATTTATAAAAAGTGCATCATTTATATATTAAATTGACCTCTATTATTTTCTTATTAGCTTAAGATAATTAAATAGTATTACTTGGCACAAAAGATGCTGGAAACAAACACGAACACAAACACAGGCACTAAATTCATCCATATGATCTATGGACCTGTCAGGATTTCTTTTGCTTACAAATGAAAGAAAACCTAACTTAAACTAGGTCATAAGTGAAAGAATCCTAAGCAAACTCTCCCCATCAGCTCTGACCAGATTACATGCCCATCCCTGAGGCCAACAAAGTGGGATGCACTGCTCACAATCAGAGCTAAGGCCAGGAACCGTGGATAAGATTAACCTCATTCGAGTTGTATACCGGAAAAGAAAGTAGTTTCCAAAGGAAATTGGTGATACCTATTCAAGAAAGAATGAAAAAGATGTGACAAACCACCAATAAATGTTCACTACACCAATTAACTTTTCTATTGTTAAAACATAAATCTAAATTTTAAAAATTATTTTAAAGAATTCTCAAACCCTACAAAAATGTTCCTTAGATACTCCAGCATTTCTGAAACTCAAATTTGAGAAACATTGATCTAGGGGGTTGTAGGCTGAGCAAGGGGTAAAAAGCAAGCTCAAAACTTACTTAGAAGTTCAGGAAAGAGGTTCCAGCTAAGTAGATGGAATCTAACCAACAAAATACCCAAACTCATCGAGGAACTTGGGGGGAGAAAGCCATTATTGACTTTTACATATGTTGATCTTGAAATTTATATAAATTTTAAAAAACACTTTCATCTTTCTTTTACTACCTCACATGAAATGGATTTTCACCAAATTTAGAATTCATATTGGAATGGTCTGTCTTGAACTATAGGCTACATGTTATTGATAAAATCCACGTTGGGAGACTCAGAGGCACATTAAAGAGATAGGAGTCTATCCAGAGATACAGGGCAATGGAGGTCACATGATTGCCAATCAGAAGAGAGAAGTCATAGATCAAAAAAAAGAGCAGTTTCAAATATGAACCATAAATTAAAAATTAAAAGAACATATACTCTGTATAGCAGGTGGCAATTTGCCCCAAGCTGCTTCTCTCACAGCTAACAGCACAAAGCCATAGGGACAACAGCAATTTATTTATTCAACAGTGATCAATGATTCTCTTGAAAAACACATGGAGCCAACTGAACTGTAACATACAATAATTTGGCCTCAGTGAGAACACTCAGCTTTTCCCCAGGTAGGTGAGTTGACCTGGGCTCACATCAGGACAGACCTAGGGTAAAAGTCCTGTTCCCCTCCATCTTTGTCTCTTTATACTGATACTAATTCTTAGTCTCCTCGAAATTGATCTCACGGGAAAACTAAGGTTAGTAGGCCGATTTTAATTGCTAATATGTTTACACAATTAATCACCACATGAAATAACATAGAACTTTGATTTTTATCAGGGGAGGCATCTAGGTCATGTTTCTATCCTTTGGTGTCCAGGCAGCAGTGTCCCTGGACCACTCCGGATGCAAATGTGCTATTTAAAAGGTTCTATTCCTTCTGTGCTTGCAACTTTCAACATCCGTTGCCAGCCAAGAGTCTGGATTCTAGCCAGGCCTGTCCTCCTGACAATGTCAGTAAGTATCTGCGTGACCTAGGACAAATTGCTTAATGTATTTGTGGATGAACTCCTCTGCGTATAAAAGAAGACATTGACCCTTGCTCTACCCCACACACAAGGCTGCTGGGATTAAAAATAAAGGAGATCTCAGATAAGAAAATAATGTAAAAAATTGAAAACAATGAACAAACATGGAGCTCTATTCAATTACACAAGTATTCCTTGACTACTCTCTTGCTAGGACTATTACTGGTTTCCCAGTTTTGTCCTATATGGAAGAGCATGTCAATTCAAGTTCACAGTATTGTGTCTGACAAAGGCGAACAAAACTAGAGCTTTGGGGCGCTCTATAGATGTCGACACACATTTCCCACAAGCAGTCTCATGGAAATGCATTTGTACGGACAGCAAACCAATGGAAAATGGAACTCAATTACTGCTGCCATATTGTTATTTTATTACTATATTTTAAATTTATCTTGACAGTACTTAAAAACTATGAAAACCCACACTTATTGAATATATCAGACCATGAAGTCACCTTTCTGTTACACATGATTCTGTTTTAGGGCACAAAAAGGACAATATTATAATGTAATTATTGCTCTTAGGAGCAGTGAGTAATGCCAACCCATCACTCAAGGACCAGAAATCGACATTTTGTTATGCTCTGTGGCTGCGGGCTACTTTTTCTTTCCCCACCCAAGACTGAAAATCCAATAATTTTTCTCATAATGGGAGTGATGTGGCTTAAGAAGTATCTGTTTATGATTCATGCTAAGGACCGAGCAGTCTGCTACACACAAGCAAGCTGCTTAGCCTCAGGAGAAAACATGTTCTGTGTTGCATTAACTTAGTTCTGAGGCAAAAATCACAGCTGCATCGTCAAGTTAGAGCCTGAATAGGCTGCACAATCTTCAATGGGTGCCGAGATTCCCTTTCACATCAGAGACCTCAAAATGAATTTCCAAGCGGCTGAGTGAAAGCTACCTTCAATCCTATCTCACAAGTGAAGTAGAGCAATACAAGGTGAATAATATTTTGGTGAGAGACTTGCAATTTATATGATAAACAATGAGATTCTAGAAAACTAAAGTGTAATTATAAAATTAAATAGTCAACAAAAGTATTAGCAATGGTCCTGGTTTGGGGGCCTGGTTCTCCTCCCAGTTAAGCCCAGCCTACAAGGAAATAAGGAGGTGAACAATTTTGATGTAGAGGGATCTTCCACACCTCCCACTAATCTGTGGCCTGTTTTTCTAATTGCCTACCCAGAATCACATCCCCTTCTAGGCTTGCTTTCAACTAGCTGCCCCAGGCAGAAAGCAAGCTGATATATGTAGTAACCATTCATTAATTTGTTCACTCATAAGAGCATTTACCAAGCTGTGTCTAGTCACTGTACTAGACTCACAGGGTTCAAAGGCTAATACAACCATAGCTTGCCCTTAAAAACTCATTCTAATATGGTATATAATAGGATATAGCTTGATGAGGGGATAGGAATTTGATTCAAAGCACCAGCTGGGAAAAGCAATGTAGTAGGTAGCACATGCAAATAGAGTATTAAGGAAGTTGGTTAGGAATGATAATGACACACTTTGTCAGGGCCTGCTCGCTTCTTGTTTATTGCTCCAAACCACCGCATCAACTCTAAGAACCTAAGAGCTTTCCACACCAATTCTGCTTTTATAGTCATCTTCAGCCATTCAGCACTATGTGGCACCTACTGAGGGCCCAACTCTGCTTTGTAAGTGTTGCATGGGGCCTGCCCTCGCACTGTAGAGCTGGGGAGATATCATCAAACATGCAGTTATTATGTCACCAGTGAAGTACAATTAATATTGGAGATTTGCACAACATGCTACGAGTTTTAGAGTAGGTACTGTGTAGTTCATTCTCACTACAAGAGTTAAGAAATGATTCCCAGAGCAATTAATATTTGAACAAAGTTTTACAGGATAAGTAGAACTCATACAGCATGAATGGGTAGGGCAGGTATTATATGTAGGATGTAGGTATTCCCTATGACTATCAGAAGATTTGGTCATATAGACCCAAATTCCTACATACAGCCATAATTGCCAGAGTGGGATGTACTTTTGGATAGGGAGTATGTTGATCTTCATCTGCTTCATTTCCTTATATACTTAACCCCTTAAGTAAATGAGTTTGAGATCCCTGGTCTGCCAATTCCAGCCAGGGTACATATGGCCACAAAAGAATCAATGGAGGTAGTCAACTATATGCAACTCTCACTTTTTGTTATTTTGAGACAGAGTCTCGCTCTGTCACCCAGGCTGGAGTGCAGTGGTGCAGTCTTGGCTCACTGCAACCTCCACCTGCTGGGATCAAGCAATTCTCTGCCTCAGCCTCCCGAGTAGCTGGGATTACAGGCTCCCACCACCACGCCCAGCTAATTTTTGTATTTTCGGTAGAGACAGGGTTTCACCATCTTGGCCAGTCTGGTCTTGAATTCCTGACCTCATGATCCACCTGCCTCGGCCTCCCAAAGTGCAGGGATTATAGGCATGAGCCACTACGCCCCACCTTGATTTTATTTTTTTAATAGAATTTCTTACTGGATATTTTGTGACAACTGGCATAACACTTAAATAGGTATGTTTTGACTACATATATAGCCATGGTCCAAAATCAATAATTAAATGTTGACCGTCACAGCAGTAATGAATTATTCTGTCAATTTGAGAAAAAATCAGTCCTACAGAGAAACAACCCAAAAGTTCACATGTCCCACCTACTCTATGCATGCTGAGCATGACCTGCTCCCAGAGTAGTCCATGGCGTCCTACTCTAAATGTGCATGTGTATGGTAGTACTAAATCAACTGAAACTTTCAAAGCTCCCCGATTCAGGTGTGATGCAGTCTGCAGTGGTGTGCTGACTTTGACAATGCAGAGACAGACTCTCAGCAGCCCAAATTGAAACATCAGGCCTCCACCAACCATGATTCCAATTCTGCATCAGAATGATACCATAATTGAACAGCAGACTCACCAGACTGTTGGGAATCTGGGTTCAAGCTTGATGTCAGTGCCTCAAGTTAGATCTGAAGTTACATGCATCTGAAAACATCTGAGCAGCTGTCTACAGGAAAAATACGTGCGTGTGTGTATCAGATATGTAATTTAGAACTCATACCGTCTCCTCATAAAAATGATCTGATGGATATGCTGAAAGCATTCCCACAGAACAACATTCCTATGAAGACCTTATAAAAAGTTACAATACCTGAAGGGAGCGACAAGAATTTAGCAGCTTTCTGTATGTGGTTTTTTAGGCTCTGTTTCCTGATTAGGTCTGGCTACACAAACAGTCTGACATGGTTGACTTCAGTACATCCTCAGAGTTGAATAACATGCATTAAATCCACTGTCACACTCTCATTCCAAAATCAACACAAGTCTTCTCATTCCTTGTTGCTTTTTTTAAAGACCACTTCTTTCATGGAAGGAAGGGATTGGAGGGTGGTTTTTGGCGTTTTCTTTTACAAGGAGGTAGAGAGCAAAGAAAAAAGAGTAGTAGATTTGACAATGAGTTGAATCCAAGTAATGGCCAAGAATAGGGTGTGTGTGTGTGTGTGTGTTTAATGGCCCTACATAGGTAAGAATATAAGAAAAATAAATTGATACACTAGATGATGAATTATAAATAATGGGTTTTTTAAAGAATAGTTTGGAATTTGGGAGAAAGTGAGAATATGCCTGAAAAAGTATAGATTCCAGCAATTCTGCCCGATTCATTTTGCCCTGAGTATACTGGCTCACTGTAATACTAGTCCGAAATATGTGGTTAGAGCTGCCAATTTGGATGACTTTATATAGAGCCTCAAGCTCCCTAGCCCCCAGATTCAACTGAAGACAAAAATTCTATCTACATGACCAGGTAGAGCTAGAAAAAAAGTCATTTAGTGCATTTTTCCAAGTCCTATGTTAGAAGAAGCAGGACCCTAAAAGGGCTGGCTCCCCCTGTTCAACCAGCTATCTTAACAAACCAGTGAACAGAACCAACTCAACAGATGTCACCCTAAGAGAGTCAAAGAAAAATATTGATTTGTATCCATCTGAACCACAAAAAAGTCCTACCCTGAAATACATGGTTACACTACATTTAATTATAGGTATTTGTAATAAAATTTAATAATGACAATTAAACTTCTAGCTGTTCTGACTGCTGATAAAAATTTTCAAATGTCATTAAAAATACATGTCACTTAGGACATTTCTAAGTTTTTGCTTTCTAGTAAGAACCATTTAAACTCACACTTTTTTTCATCAGCACAGTCTTGTGCTTAAACTTTCCCCTGGCTTATTGTGTTTATTTTTAATGTTACTTCTCACCTTCATATTAGTTTGCACTGAGCAACATTAGAAAGAACGATGTTCACCTACAGAGTGGAACACAGCAACCAAGAATTCAGATTATCTGTTCAGCTTTATTTGAACTTGACAATCATCACATCCATACTTAAAGAAGTTTCCTTGATACTATAGCTGCTTATCAAGAGACATGACAAATTAAGAGAAACAAAAGACAGATCAAAGCTTGAAACTGTATGAACTCAAATGGTAGTCCCCACTCCTGACCCACGAAGTACAGGGATAAAGAAAAATGTACATGCTTAGAGCTTTAAAAAAGGCTCTCATTCTTTTTTCTTTTTCCTTTTATTAACGTAATGTGCACTGTACACATAAGACCTTAGATTTATAAAAGCACTATGTGTAATAAACTCTCATCTACTAGGAATCTAAGACCATCTGGAGGAAAGAGTATGTATGAGTCAGTAGGTCCCAGCAGCTGGCATCGACATCCAAACCTTCTGCTACTTTTCTTTGGAGCTTCACCTCTAAGTTATTCTATTTCTAAATACACTATTCCTTCCTTAAATAAGCTTCCAGCTTCTGGCTTTCCTAAACATCTTTGGACTTGTCATATGGCACCCCAAACAAAAAAATCCAAACCCAAAAAAGAGTGCTAATTAAGTGTGGGAGTTGCAATGTTAAATGATTTTTAATAAACACCAAGTTTTTATACTTTAGAAAGAAGGCATCCCAGCCCACTGGAAAAAGCAAGGGCTCTGAAGTGAGAAAGATGATGTGTTGAAACTGGTGTTTTCTAGCGCCTGTTTTCTTTTCTGTAAAATTGGGATGAACGTGCCTGCCTGGAGAGTCATTATGAGGATTAAATGATACAGGAGATGTCAGCTGTTAGGGCATCTCTAAAGGTCTGAGTTAGTGTACCATAGAAAACTAAGTGGATTGAGCCTTCTTTGAAAGCACAAGACATTTCAGGAGGGTCTCTATTTTCCCCCAGTCGGCTGGCAAATCCCATGGCAGCTCTTCTGGGATCTGTGTGTAGGAATTGGCGGAGGCTATGATACCATGTTTTCAAAGGGGAAACGACAGAGCCTAGGGGGTCTCATTAAGGCTTAGCTGGTCCTGTGGGAAGATTGGAATGCCAACACATTTGGATTGACGTAATATTCATAGTACCCTGTGCCTTCTCTGAATGCAGAGCTACTCCAGGGAGCAGAAGTAGGGGCTTTCATTTTTTTTACCTGTTGAAAGAGGGCCACCCTTATGCACAATAAACAGTGCCAGGACTCCTGTGGATTCAAAAGTTTTCAAATTTCCTTCAGGCGGTGTATTCCCACACGCCTGTTGAGGTCACTCTCAGGCAGCAGATCTGATTGACTAGAATTTGGGTTAGACAAACTCACTTGCCATTTTTCCTTATTCTGTTGATCTGGGCATCAGTGGAACCCAATAAGGTACACAGCAGAGTGGTAGCCAATACTCACCACTCTCTGGAAAGAACACAGAAAATCATAGAGAAGTTAGCCCAGGGACTCAGTCCAGGAAAAGAGAACATTTCCTTCATCGTTGAAGTTAAGAGAAAAGAGAAGCCTAACAGAGAGAGAAGAAAAGTAAATGAGAACCCAAGATACACTCATGAGAAGAACCAGACTAATAAAGGCTGATGGAATTCCAGCTTTATGACCAGCACTTCACTGGAATGAATGAGGATGAACAATATAAGATGCAGTCCCTACCTTTGAAAAGTTTACAATCTCATGGAACAAAAGTACCAAAACCATGGAAAATGAAAAAACAATAAATGATTTATGAAACAGGAGAAATGATATCAGATACATGGGTAGATGAATGGGTGGATAGAGAATTAGCTATTATGTGCCATGTACTTTAATGAATACACAAATTTTATTTTAATCTTTACAATCACCCAGTTATGTATTTATACCCACTTTAAAGATTCACAAAAACTCAATCTTGTGGCCATTTGAAAAACTAATTAGGGATTCAAGGCTAGTTAAAGGGTAGAGATGGGATTTGAATTCAGAAATAATTCTATAAATATTTTTCAGAGTTTAATGGTGGGGGTGGAACTCACCTCCTCTTCAGAGCTGGTATTTCCCCTTCTTGGATAATGAGCTCTTTCTAGCTTGTCGTGTTTCTCTTTACAATGTTGACAGGTGGTTCAGTGCCAAGTTTTCAGCTCTATTCATCCTTATGATTGACATATTTCTGCTATGTGGTTAATTTTATTTCAACTTTTTTAAATGTTTTTGTAATTCCTTTTTGGAAGGAAACTGAGTCTACACAAATAAATTCAATCAGATTGACTTAAAAGCTCATGTTTTGCCTATTGTATCATGCCCTGCATTAAAATAACAGGTCTCAGCAACAATCAAAATCCAAAGGCTGAACAAGAATTGTTGCCAAATATACCGTTCAGACAAAAAAAAATTGCCATAAACAGTCACAAAAGGAAAGATCCTTTGCTCTCACTAAGATGGATTCAGGGACATAGAGAGGTGAGATTCCAATCAGACCACAAAATGCTAGAGAAGTAAGATGGACATAGGGGCAGACTTCTCACATAGTAAAAGCAATCAAAAAGAGAGAAATTAGGGAAAACAATTCAGGTTTGCTTCATTGTCTTCAAAGTCATTATTTAAGTTTCATTTTGTTTTGGTTTTAAAAAGGTTTGGGGGTCCCTATTTTATATTTGTTGAATTCAAATCAATACCTACTTTATCAGAGGTTTTTTTTTCTCCATCCTCTGACAGCCTGTCCTCTAGGCAGAAACTCTGATCCTAAAGGTAAAGTGGCAGGTGGTCTTGTCATTCCCTAAGCAAAGAAATCAAAGCACGATTCAGACCCATCACCCTGATGGTTTCAGCCACAGAGATACATTTGAAGAGAGTCCTTTCCCTTCCACAAGCTATTCTGAGAAGGCTCAAGTTTCTTTTGGAATGTAGGATAAAACTCTCCTTCCCTCTCTTCGCTGCTCTGCTAAGAATTCTTTAAAGCTGAAGAAAGGCAAAACCATGCTGACCGCCCCACCTCCTCACCCCATCCTATTACCCCACTGGACTCTGGGACCTTCAGGTAAAAGAATGAGGCAGTGAGCGCTATGGAGATATCACTAGGATTCCCATTATCCCCAGAACAGAACAGCTCCAGAAGGCAAAGTCTCTAAGACAAAACTCTTTGCTTAGCCTCCACGAGAAATTTCAACTGTAAAAATTCAAGGAAGCTGATAGCCCATGCTTTGTAAGTATGTATTTATTAGTATTTATCCAAGTGCCCAAAAGGTTAACATTTGTAAGTTTCATGACTGCCAGCATTAAACCAACACCTTGTCTCAAAGCAGTATTTTTTTCTCATTATTGCTATCATCAAAAAGCATTTATTAAATACCCATCTGCATGTGTTATCGGGTACAATACAGCACAAGGGCAATTTTATGCTTGAATTATAACTGCTGCAACAACTCATTTATTTTTCTTTACTTTATTCAAGAAACAGTGAGTCAACTTCTACCACCTATGGAACAGAAGCTGGAGAGTTAGGAGCCTACATAAAAATATTTACCAGGGGCCAGGAGAAGGGGCTCTTTTCTATCTGGCACCCTGAAAGAAATATGGCACAGAAAAATGTTTCTCATGGTTTCAAAGTTCCCACTCTTCAGGATAGAATTGAAGATGCAAGGAAACAGTGCAAAGGTTGTATCCAGTCTTTTCCTTCTCTCTCTTTCCTTTTTTCACCAACTTTAAAAAACAGGTATGTGTGATGTCTACTAATGTAGTAAATATATGAATCCTAAAATATATTAAACAAAATGAACATCATGAACTTATCAACAAACTTAAACTAGAGCTTTACTCTTAGCATCCCAACTGTGGGATTCCTCTTCTTCTACCCTAAAGCTTTCCTTCCAGAGGCGAACACTGCACTGAATGTAGTGTTCACCATTGATTTGCCTTCTAATTTTAGCATATATATTTATAAATAAGCAATGTATTATGTACTCCTGCTTGGTTTTGAGCTTTACAAAAGGAGCCTTAATTTGCATTTCCTTGCTTACAAATGAAGTTAAACACCTTTTCTTTTCTAATTTATCATACTTTAAGTTCTGGGTACATGTGCAGATCGTGCAGGTTTATTACATAGGTATACACGTGCCATGGTGGTGGTTTTGCTGCATCCATTGCCCTGTCACCTATATTAGGTATTTCTCCTAATGTTATCCCTCCTCAATCCCCCCCCACACCCTGTTATTCCTCCCCTAGTTCCCCACCCCCCAAGCCCCAGTATGTGATGTTCCCCTCCCTGTGTCCATGTGTTCTCATTGTTAAACACCCACTTATGAGTGAGAACACGCGGTGTTTGGTTTTCTGTTCTTGTGTCAGTTTGCTGAGAATGATAGTTTCCAGTTTCATCCATGTCCCTGCAAAGGACATGAACTCATCCTTTTTTATGGCTGCATAGTATTCTATGGTGTGTATGTGCCACATTTTTTTAATCCAGTCTATTGTTGATAGGCATTTGGGTTGGTTCCAGGTCTTTGCTATTGTGAACAGTGCCACAGTAAACATACGTGTGCATGTGTCTTTGTAACAATGATTTGTAATCCTTGGGTGTATACCCAGTAATGGGATTGCTGGGTCAAATGGTATTTCTATTTCTAGATCCTTGAGGAATCGCCACACTGTCTTCCACAATGGTTGAATTAATTTACACTCCCACCAACAGTGTAAAAGCAGTCCTATTTCTCCATGTCCTCTCCAACATCTGTTATCTCTGATTTTTTGTTGGCTGCATAAATGTCTTCTTTTGAAAAGTGCCTGTTCATATCCTCTGCCCACTTTTTGATGGGGTTGTTTTTTTCCTGTAAATTTGTTTAAGTTCTCCGTAGATTCTGGTTATTAGCCCTTTGTCAGATGGGTAGATTGCAAAACTTTTTTTCCATTCTGTTGGTTGCCGGTTCACTCTATCGATAGTTTCTTTTGCTGTGCAGAAACTCTTAAGTTTAATTAGATCCCATTTGTCTATTTTGGCTTTTGTTGCCCTTGCTTTTGGTGTTTTAGTCATGAAGTCCTTGCCTGTGCCCTGAATTGTATTGCCTAGGTTTTCTTCTAGAGTTTTAAGATTTCTTACATACATTTGCCATTCATGATGCCTCTTTAGTAAAATGTCTTTCCCCGCTTTCTTCTATTGGGTTATCTCCATTTTAATTGGTTTGTAGGATTTTTTTGTATGTTTCAGAAATCAATTCTATTTGTTATATGTCAGGCAAATGCCATCTCTTTGTGTTTTCATTTACCTTATGTTGTCTTTGAACATAAGTTCCTAATTTAATGTAGTTAATTTTTAAAAATTAAGTTAGTGCTTTCTGCATCTTATTCAAATGTATGTTTCTTTACCCAAGAACGCAAATCATCCCATACTTTCTTGGAAAACTGCCTTTTATATGTATGCATTAATTCAACTAGAATTGATTTTTCTTTACAGTGTGAAAATAGAACTTGTTTCATTTTTTTCCATATGGATAATTAACTTTCTCAGTACTATGTATTAAATATGACCTCCTTTCCTAGTCATTTACAATGCCACCTCTGCCACATAAAGTTCCATGTCTGGATCAGTGTCTGGGCTGTCTATTCTCCTTTAGCTTAATTTGTAACTCTTTGTGAAAATGCCACTGGTTATCTGGTAATTCAACTCCTTGCAATGTTTTCTTCTTGAGCGGAATCTTGGTTCTCCTTGAGACTTTGCTCCTTCATTTAAATGTTAGAATTGACTCATTAAATTCTTCAAAAATCAGTCAAGATTTTAATGAAAGTTGCCCGAAATCTATAATTCAATTTAAGGAGAAGTTACAAGTTTACAATACTGAAGTATTCTATACATGAAATGGCGTATTTCTGTATTTAGGTCTTCTTAGTGAATTTCAATAAAGTTTTATTGATATACAAACAACAACATTCTTCATACAGATCTTGCGCATCATTTACTAAATATATTCTTGAACTGTGTTGCCGTTAGTATCTCTTTTTGTATACTACTCTCCATTTCTGGTTTTAGAAATCCAATCCCTATCCTTCATTTTACTTTCCTATCTTTACCCTGGTAAGGACCACTTGTGGTGAATGGAAGTGGTAGGAGCTGACATGGTTACCTTATTCTCATTTTAAAGTGCGTTCCACTAACATCTCACTGTCAGGAATTCTGTCTGATGTTGTATTTTCAGTAGACACCTATTACTAAGCTAAAATATTGAGATGTAGTCCTAATGTGCTCAGTTTGTTGTTGTTGTCCCTTTCAGGCATCATAAGGGATAGCTTCACCCCCAAGAGCTACAACCAAGAAGTAGCCCAAATAACACAGTAGCTGTTTGACTAAAAGGAGGAACCTGCTTCTGTGTCTGTTGATTTCATTTTATACTTTGTTTACTCATCCAGTTTAGGAAAGTCTCTCCAAAGTCTCTCAGAAATAACATTAATAAGATTATAGCTAATGGGAGGTTCCTTGGTGGATTCAACGTGTGCTGCTCCAGTCATGGCAGCACTGAAGATCCCCGACTTCACCACAGTGCAATCTATCAATGTAGCAAAATTGCATCATGCCACGTGAATATATACAAATTTTAAAAATTAGTAATAAATAAATACAGATTATAGTTGACCACTGATATTTAGAGACTTTCTGAAAACTGAATGTGGAACTGTCTCCCTGCTGCGATGTAGCTATGTTAAAACTCATCTATCCTGGGCTGGTGCCCAAATAGTTTGGCACCAAGTGACACGGATAAAGTGAGCTGGTCCCTTCCCACTATCCCCCAGTTTTATTCTCTTTGAATCAAAGCATAGTGAACCATTTTCCAAGTCAAAGAATAGATCAGTCTTTTAAAAAAAAAAAAAAAAAAAAAAAACAGTGCTGCAATTTTATAGTTACAATAACTTTCTCAATGTTTTCATTAGTTGGACAAACAGAGAAAATGAAAAGGGCAAGTGGATTTTCGGGTCATTAAAGTCAGTCTCAGGGTCTATTGAATCCTCCTAAGATACACGTAATTGCCTCTAGTAATATGCACCTTGTCATGTTTTTGTTGCCAAAACTATTAGTGACTCTTCCCACTTTGTAGCAGACTCCTACTTGCTACAACATAACTGAGCTTATTGCAGTCCTGACATTTGAACAACATTATTAGGTGCTGAATACAAGACAAGGAGCAGGGCCTCAAATGTGTCAGAAAAGCCACATTTACAGGCCAAGCAGAAGAAAGGGGGCAATTCTTTACCATGAGGCCTGATCCTTTAGCTTCCCATCCTTATTACTGCAAAGCCCATGTTTGGCTGAGTTGGCTTCACGTTGCAGCAGCCCCTTTTCACGCATACTTACAGACTTACCCCCCTCCCATCACAAAAGCTTACGAATGTCACAAATGTCCAAAAAAGCTCTTCTTTCCAACACATGTACCATGAAAAGCCAACACAGACATAAAGAACTTCAGGATCACACATGCATTCATCTCAGACAAGCTGTGTGTCAGTATATCCCACAGGCACTGAACTGCTGCATACCCAGCACCAGGGAGGAAAACCTGTCCCAAAAGGCTCTCAGAAGACATATCTTCTGGTCTCACTGGCCAGCTTTGAGTCACACATGCAAGCCTTTCTGCAGGGGAGCCTGGAAAAGCAGTGCTGGCCATTCCCAGCCCTTCTATTGGGAAATAAGTACTGGTGCCAAGGAAGAAATGTTGGGGTAAACAAATCACTCCTCCTGCATGTTCCTCATTCTCTTTTTCTAAAAAAGCAAAAAAAAAAAAAAGTTACCTGCCACAATAAAGCTAATACATTCCTCCCTGCACTGGCTCCGGTTTGCATATTCTCAGATAGTTTCACTTAATTGTTCTCTTCACTCTTATGTATTTACTTCACCTCCTGGACATTCCTACCCTTTTCATTTGGGTGGGTGGATATTATCTCAGATGCTCCGAGGATAACAGAAATACCTCTAGACTTAGCAAATGAAGTTCTGGATTCAAGAATCTGCCCTGCCCATTACTAGGCATGTGGTCACAGACAAGGCTCTGCCTCGAGCCCCATCTGTAAAGTGGAAGTAACGTTACTCTTCTACTGATTTCTGGAAATAATTGTAGGGGCCAAATGAAGAAAGATGTGTAAAACTGTTTTGTAAACTGTCAAGTGCTATGCATATTAAATGAGTGGCTGACATCCAGGGATCCTTGTTGTGCCCAAAAACACCTACACTTCAATTGCCTTTTCGAATTCACTATACTGAGGTCATTTTGCAAAGTTCTTAATGTGAGTCAGAGATTTCTACACATTGGCTGGAAAGAGCTGATGCATTCACAAGTAAACAGCATTTCAGCAGCTGCACTTCAGACTCAGGAATGAGCGACATCATGGCCTGTCTCTCCCCCTTGAGTACACAGCCCTGACCAGGTCACTACAGCTTAGCAGTTGGATAGGACTATCTACAATGGAGAATGCTACAGATTTGGAGAAGATGCAACAGATGGTCAACTGTTTGAACCAGGGCATCATTTTCCCAGAGGTTTTCTCCTTCACCCAACCCTTATCCACGGTTCAAGTAGTTCACTCAAGACACTCAGTACCTCTCCTAAGGTCCAGGTATTCTTTATGGCCTCTTAACTGGGCCTCCCATGGAGCAGAGCTGATCCTAAGCAGAATTATAAATTATATTCAAAAACTTAGATGGTCCCTGTTCTTTGATCACGTACATAACTATATTCCTGATGTAAGTATGTATCTCTACCAGTATCCCTATGTATCTACTATCTACTAAGATGAGTAAGACACAGGTCTCACCCTCTGCACTCAGTGGGAGGAATTATCCAAGAACACAACTCAACTCTAGCTCAAGGCACAATACAGCAAGTGCCAAGCAACCTCCAAAGTGCTCAGACTTTTTGTATCAAACAAGAGAATGAATCCAGGCAGGAGCATCAAAAAAAAAAACTTGACATGACCATGGGAAAATGGTGTCATGTTTATAAGCAAAAGTGCTGAACAAAACAGCGTGATGAGCCAAGCTTCAAAGTGGAGAAGGAGTGTCACGTCTGAAGAAAAGGAGCTGATGTAGAATAGAGATGTACAGAGAACAGGAGGATCACGGGGAAGTTGGGGTCACAGGTGAGGGTGCTTGGTATTCGATTCTTGTTTTCATACACCCATTTTGGCAGGAAAGGGCATTTTCCTCTCTGTCTCTTCTCCCATCCCTGAAGAATATTACTATCTCAGTATTCCCTCCACAGCCCTTCCTACTCATCAAACATTGCTATCGGGGATAAACCTAACATAGATGACCTATGATTTGGCAAGAATTGAAGGCAGACTAATACTTCATTTTAAACCATAGCTCAATTAGAGAGTAAAAGGCATTGTTTCCTAGCAAAAGAAACCTAGGAACCATGATGAGGAGACACCACATTCCTCAGCAGACTGAGAGCCAGTGGGACTGAAAGTATATCTGAATTTCAGCCCGAGTTTTATGACTTGTCATGTAGCCAAGTCATCTAACCTCTCTGCACTCCAGTATCCTTGTCTCCACCAAGAAAATCCTATCTGTCATACCACTATCACAGAGCTGTTGTAATAAGGCTCATAAAACAACCCACACAGAGACAAAGCACTCTAGTGATAAGGACATTCACCCGACTCTGGAGTCTGGCTGCTGGCAGGTGTCCCTGATGACACTCTCACTTGGAGGCTCAGAGAGCAAAGTGCAGTGAGCTGGGTGACTGTCAGGACATTCCTCCTACCTTACTCTTTCTCCCCCATCAGGGGTTCCCAAATGCTCAGGGCTGTGCCCTGGTCTGGCCCAATCTAGGCAGCTGGCAAAACGCTGCACTATGACCTGAAGCACTTCGGGAGGGGATGCACAGCAATCAGAGCTGATAATGCACGTGGACCGTGTCCTCTCACAGGTGCTGAGTGTGAAAGCATACTGAGCAAGCAGCCATGAAGGAAACTCGAAGTTGGATCCTGACCTACTTCCTTGTTCCCGCTCTATCCTTGCTTACCCGTGGGAACTTGGGTAAATCACTCTTGCTCCTCAGACATGGTTGCTTCTGCTATAAATTGGAGGCAATACCAACTGTCTTGTCTACTTCATAAACCTAAGATGCATTTTGCAAAAGTATGCTATTACCGTTTGTGTTTCTATCTGACAGAAGAGCCTTTTGGTCACTTTTGGACACTCTTGGAGGCATGGCATATGCTTTGAGGCATACCCCAAATGCTGTATTACAGCTTCCCCAGTTTTCCAGGCACATTTACTTTCCATCCTGTGCATCTCCAAGTGCTTCATTAGTTCCTCTGATAAACCTCACCTCATATTCTAATTGCATGCGTGTGTGTTCCCCACTGAGGTCCTCAAAGCCCAGGAGTCTGACATTGAATCCATGGGACCTGGCATTGGCCTTGCACATTGTGTTTGCAAAGGAAATATTTCAGCAAAAGAGTTCTCAGACAGTGGTTTTGCTCTGTACTTCCTTTTTGCCTCTAGGCCATCACTGGCTTAGAAACAGGACACTTTTTAGAAATTTTGTAAAGGCTGGGCCCGGAGCTGCAGAAGTTAAGTACAAGAATATCATGATAGGATGAGGACCAACAAATGCAGTGTGGCTCATTTTATATTCCATTCTTTGTCCTCAGGGCTCCAAGGCAGATGTGTCCCTACTCTCTTACTTCTGTCTTAAAAACTATGTCCTGAAGACATTTCTAATGGAAACACTGTAATTAGAAATTAGGCCACATGCTTGTATTGATGGATTCGCTACAGAAGACCTGCCAATGCATTACTCAACAGCACCACACCGTTGTCACCCAAGGCTCCATTAAATACACAATATTCTACTCCCAGATACCAAGAAGCATGAAGAGATACTTTCACTGTAAAGGAGAGGAATATGAAGCAGCTAAACCAAACATTTTGCTAAAGTTGTTGTTTTTTTTCCCCGTTAGTGTGATCTCAAGATGAAATGCAATTCAGTAGTTAAAAACAGAACACTTTAAGAGTGTTTGGTTCCAAAGCATGAAACATGTAAAAACGTAGTCTGAAGAATGTCGAGCTGGGCTGGCAATCAGATTCCTCAGCCATTCTGGGGCACTCCTCTCTAAAAGGAAGTATTAGTGGCATTCAGTTGGGCCAGGCAGTGTCTCAATAATACTGACTTGCTCCATTGCTCTTCATAGCAAGAGGAACATCCCATCATGGCTTGTAATCATTGCACAATGCTGTGTCTAAAGACTTGGATCATTAAGGAGGAGATGTTCACTGATGTGTTTCTCTAGGTCATAAAACACTTCTTGCTAAAAGCAGCCAGGGCAAATGGAATATTACAAATGATTCTGAAGGCTAGAGAGTTAAAACAAATTGGATGTCTGTGCCTCCAGTTGGGTTGCCATCCTTTTTAACAAAATTGTCTCCTGAGAGGAATGCATGCCGTTTGCGATTGGAAGACATCCTTGTAAGCTTCTGCCCAACAAATCAGAATTCTTTTTATCATGTGCAATTGTTGTATTTCAAGAAATAATTTACGGCACCACTACAGACAGTTGGGGCTTTCACTATTGCACACTTCTCCTAAGGTAACTTTTTTATATGTGTTATTTTATTTAATCTCCTAACAACCTTGTTATCAGATATGATTATTAAGTATATTTTATTAATCAGTAAAACTGAGACTTAAAGAGGTTATGTAACTGGTTCAATGTCACGAAGCTTTGTAAATAGCAAAACTGGCTTTCTAACTCCAGTCCTACTAATTCCACAGCCCACAATTCCCATTTTATAGACGAAGACACCAAGGCTGAGAGAGGTTAATAACTAAACCACATCTGCTTACATCACAGAGCTGGAATGCAAAACAAAGTGTGTCTACCTCCAAGGCAAGCTCTTTTCCCATTATAAGACCATGCTGTCTCTTGTATTTATCTGTGTTTCTTAAAATCCTGAGTAGGTAGATGGGGATAGGTACCTCTCAGCTTTCTCCAAGCTCCTGCCTCTTCAGTATTTAGTGCCCTGTAAGCAGTTCAGCAGCATCCTGCCTACTGAGAGTAGACAGGCTCTGTCATTCTCACGGAACCACCCAGTTGCACCTGTGCTGACGTCAAAGGCGTTGTTGCCTCCACATATCAGAGAGGCAGCTGGAGTAAGTCTGGACATTTGCAAAGCCACAGGAATCCTGCCAAAGGCATTAATGTTCCTAAAACTGACTCAGTCTTTACAGAGCTCTTGAGGGTCTCCTATGTATTTATTAAGTAGTTTTGGCAGCTGACTCTGTACCAGCCCTGAGGCAAGCTGTAGGGACATAAAAATGACAGATATGGGTCCTGCCCTCAAGTATAAAAATCATAGCTCACAGTTGTCGGCATTTAGTATATGCCAGAGACCCTCTCTTGCTTCACATACTTTAACTCAATTAATCTTCACATATCCCATGATTGGTATATCTAGAGGTCCCATTTTACAGATGAGGACATTGGGGCACAGATAACAAATATAACTTTCCCATTGTCTAGTGGAACATAGACAAAAAGACAAATCTTGCCAATGCAACAGGCTAATCCCTGGGCCTGAGGGAACGCAGGATGATGTGGGGCTTAGAGCAGGGATCTTAGCCCAGTCTTGGGGGTTAGAAAAGGCTTCTCAGTGACCACAGAATGCACTGAAATTAGCAAATGAGGAGGTGAGGCATAAGCGCTTGACACAGCAGGGATAGCGAGACACCTTCAGGTCCTAGAAAAGGTTAGTGTGCCTGAAGCAAAGAGAGAACAAAAAATGAAGCCAGAGTAATACATCTTGTGGGCTTTTTTTTTTTTGGTCATATGGCTCATTGCCAGGGCAAGTCCTCTTCAAATGATCAGAACTAGAGACTCTTCAAAGTCAGAAGCATGATCTAGACCATAGCAAAGGTCAGGAAGCGTGATTAATGTCATACTGCTTTGCAATACTGCTTTTTAAAGAATTTTTTCCTCTTCAATTCGGGTTAATTCTGGGGTGTCTTGTTTTACCTTCTGCTGTGATGATGAGAGGTATTTGGGAAAGAAATATTCTTGACCCCCAGGAACATCATTCTCAGCAAACTTTTCACAAAATTGCAGGCCCACCAGCCTCATTTGGAGCAGGCACACCTAGACGGCTACACATCTTTGTGCACCCTCTACTCCTCTGCAGCCCCACCTCTAACAACAGGAACCCCAAAAAGGTGTCAACTCACTATTGATTCCCAAAGCAATGAGTTCCCTAGCTCTCTCCTTGCAAAGAAGAGGCACAATAAAATCTTACAAGATCATATGTATTTCATACCTAAGAACATGGCATAATTTACAAAAGCCTGATCACTTAAAGTCAAGAGTAGAAAATGTCATGTCTCGATGTCTGTAATCTAAGTTCTGCAAGGCATTTGAAAACTAGTACTGGGTGGTACTAATCACATGAAAATCCATATAGCATAAGGGATTAAACTATCCTCCCACACTTGATCGCATCCTTGATCCCATCCCTTCCATGTACTTATGTCCCTGGCTTGGGACAGTTCTTGATTATTTTTTAGGAAGTCAGATAGACGTCTATCACTTCCCTACACATGTGGTCAGTTGTTACAATAGGTTAGGCTCTGCTTTTTGGCCCCAAATGAGGACTCAGGCATGAAAGAATAAGAAAGATGAAGGCTACATAGAGGTCCCCAAAGGTACAGCTCAAACCCAGCACCTCTGGTCACTTCATTCTAAGAATTCACTCTCCTTTTCTTCCAAATTTGAAGCTTACTGCAGGTGGGCATGGCTGGCTGTATGCCAGAAAATAAATGAAGGAAGACAGTAGATACCAAAAACCTGGTGTTTTCACAAATTGAGCTTTAAAGATCCTTGTACGGGGTAAGTCCAAAATGTAAATAGAGGTTGAATTAGGGTTAGAAAATATTTTTAAGTTCCTGTCCATTTCTTTGATTCCTCAAAGTGATAATTCAGTAAAATCAAATCATTAAGTCAGGTTAGGTTTCAGAGTACACACCTGATGGATCGCCCTCCCCCTTCTCTCTTCTACTCTCTCTCTCCTTCCCTCCTTCTTTCCCCCTCCACTCTTCTCATATTCCATTCAGCAGGTATTATGTGAGCACCCACGTTGTACCAGTCAGTGTTCTAGGAGCTCCAAGGTAAGCATGGCCCTGCCTTCTGCCACTCAGAGGACTAATCATCTCATATTGATCTGCTTTTTAAATTTTCATTTTTATTTAATTTCAGAGACAGGGTCTCACTCTGCCACCCACTGCAGTACAGTACTGTAATCATCACTCGCTGCAGATTTAAAATCCTAGGCTCAAGTCATCTTCCTGCCTCCTACAAGCACATGCCACCACACCCAGCTAATCTTTTTTTACTTTTCTTCATAGAGACAGGTCTTGCTGTGTTGCCCAGGCTGGTCTCAAACTCCTGATCTCAAGCGATTCTCCCACCTTAGGCTCCCAAAGTGCTAGGATTACATTTGCGAACAACAGTGCCTGATCATCCATCTGCTTCTGAGGCAGATACTAAAACCCTTCCCAGAGATAACATTTGCAGAAGTCCCAGACACCTCCGGTAGTCCTTTTTCCTCCTCCATTTATTCATCTCCTAGACAGGGGATGTTAGAAGGTACAAAGTTTAGACGGAAAAACAATTAAGAAGTTGCTGAGCTAGAGATTTTTCAGGTGGCAATTTACCTTCATTCCAAAGTGAGTGCTCTAGCATCCCCCCTGTCCCCCGGCTCCCACCACCCCAGTTCCTTGCATTTGGATTTTCTCATCCCCCAAACTTACTGAAATTTATTTCTTTAAACTTTTAAAAATAAAATTTGAAAACAGTTGGCTTAGGTCTCCTTTGTGATTGAATAGTGCCTATTACTACAGTCTCCTAAGGATGTTACTTCCAACTATTCTAAGAATATCCTAGTGGGACCAGTTCCTTGAAAATAACAGCCTCTGCAAAACACAACACATGATGCTGTATCATTTTCTAAGCCCATAAGCAAGATCTTGGAGGCCTGCAGCTCCTCTGAGCCTCCAATCTCTATCTTTTCCTACCTGGTGGGTATTTCTGATAAAAGACAGTGCTTCCACGGGCCAAAGAGTTTTTTAACCACAAAGACAACCTCAGCTGCAATTCATACCTCTGCTTTTAAGAACACTTCAAAAATGGCTGAGGCAGACAGAGTTCTTCAGAACCCAGGCCCCGCTGAATCGTGGAGGTGGTGAGAGGGAAAGGGATTCCTTTCTCCCTTCATAACCTCAAGACAACTGAACACTGCCAGTGGAATTCTTGCTAGCTATCCCCAGAGTTTGACCTCAGGCTGTTACAGAAACAATGTTTTCCATGCAGAGCTCTTGGTTAAGAAATTTCCTCTCACCCTGAGAGTCCAAGAAAGCAGTGGTTTATACACCCTCAGCACAAATACTCTAGGCTGGGCCATCCAAGCTGGCTAGAACTGTAATTTCCTGGTAGCTCTGCATGTGTGTACTCAATTATCATTTTATAGCTGAGTGATTTTTTTTTTTTTAATAATAAAGTGTGCTTGGGTGAGAAGACATTCAAAATTCTTTTTGGAGCATGCAGACAAGTAGTTGGGAAGGGCTATCTCTCAGGCAGAGAGGGAAGGTGCCTGTGAGGGAGTCTCTTTGAAAGAGGGAAGACGACGACTTGCCTGCTTTTTTGTCAGTAATGAACTTCAGAATAGGCCCCTGGTTATTTTCTTGTTTACGCCATACTCTATGTCATTTTCTCCTAATAAGCTGAATTGTTGACTGAAAATGACTGCTTCATCCTTAAAGAATCAAGGGAGTTGTCTAATGCTGGGCTTGTATCAGTAGCAGCTGAGAAAAAGGGAGGGAGGATGGAAGGAGGGAAAGAAGAAAGAAAAGGAAAAATTATATTACAAGTACCTGGATATGGACATACAGGCTATAAATAAAATCTCCTTGTTCTATCCCTAACATCATTTACTGTATCTGTATTCACAGAAGAGCCGTGTATGAAATTATAAAATCAGAGGGCATCCATCTACTCACGAAGATTTTCATTAAGAAGTATTCTATAGCCACACAATGCACTATCATGATGAACCCGCAGTAAATAACATGTACATTTCCAGAAGTAATTGTCGTGTCTCTTCCTTCCTTTCTCGTTTAGTATCCAGTGAAGCAGAGCATCTGTCATATTCTTCCATGTGCATTGACAATTACACTCAGACAGATTTCCTTCTTCTGTGTAAACACAGTTACCTTTCTTTTGAACTATGTAGCCATCCCATTACCACTTCAGGCCTGTTTGCACAGGACGCCGGTGGTGCAAAGCCTTCAGCGCTGACCTGCTGAGTTGCAAAGCCGCGCTGCAGTGTGAAGCCCTCAGTGTTAGCATCTATGGCTCCTGAGGTGTCTATTATGCTACCAATGGGATAATCCAATTCAGCTATGTCTTCCTGGCGGTTCCCCAGCCTCCAACCCTTATGGCCCAAATTTAACAGTTGCTATTACTTTCCCCTCTGGTTTTGATATGGTGGATCGCCCATTTAAAAACCTGTTCCTGGGAAAGTCAATCCTAATTCACAACTTATTGCTTATTTTCATTTATTGTGGACACTGTTTCACCAGAAAGGGTCCACACAGGCAAAAGTTAGGGCCACGGGATGTGGGATGTACTTTACTGGACCACCTTTATGTGAGGAAAAGAAAAACTTCCATCTCAACAAAATTGAAATATGACCTAAGTGGAAGGCGAAAACTGCGCTGATGTTGTCTTAGTTCCTGTGTCTTGTTTTATTATAGAAACATTTGAAGAACAACCTTGAAGGGGAAAAAAGGTTGATCAATAATAACAGTAGTAATTCATTCATTTAAAGCAGATAACTTTGCTCAAGAAAGGAAAATTATTTGAAAATGGTTAACAATATCCTATTCAAGCAGCCTTTGTTTTATCAACCCAGCAAGAAGCCAGGCCATTCCTTTCTGCCTCCCTCTTCCCTGATAAGTGTGGATAGCCCTTACAAAGCAAAAAATCGTTTTGTAAAAGCGGCTTGAATGATTTTTCTTTTCCTTCTTGTTACTTGTGCAGGGTTTTCAGCCCCAGGATCTTTTAATCCGATACAACTCATTTAAAATAGATGAGAATGTTCTATCACCCAATCTAAATGCCCTTGGGAACAGAAGGGAGCCGTCATAATTACAAACTGTATGGTGAATATTGAAAATGCTCATGCAGTGTTTGCACAGCACACTCTGGCTGGGATGAGGGATTATGCACACTGAGTATCCACAGGTGGAGAAATCAAATGTAGACATTCCAGGTAGCCTGTAGGGCCAAAAGGGGTATCAGGCCCTGTCAGGCCTGGTAACTGTTACAGGAGACCCACAGTAAGGCCTTGTAAGTTGAATCATTGCATTGAAATCCAAATGCTTTCCTATAAAAATCTTCCTTCCTGAGCCAGGACACTCCCGCTGTGCTGGAGCATCCTTGTTGCTGGTACTCTATGTCTACCACCTACTACCTTGCTAAGGTCCTATGTCTGGCACTATCAGCTTTCCCAGTTTTTTATTTGGTTTCCTCTTCTATGTTTAGAGCACACACATTTCCTCATCCTGTGCTATTTGTCAGGTCTTTGATATACAACCTTGCTCCTGAGGAATTAGTCTCCTGGTATTCAAACTGTTTTTAGTTTTATCTCATTCCTGGGCTCAGTGCTGTATGTGATCTGAGTTCGAGCTGTTCATCTTGTTCTTGACCCCAAGATCCACACATGCACACAGACACACACACACACACACACACACACACACACACACACACACATTACATATTATTTAAGTATCTACTGGCCAATTACTGGAAGCTCAACAGTACATAAAACAAATCTATTTCCTACCTTTACAAATCTTACTATCCAGTGATTGAAACAGATATTTATCTTATGCCCCAATAAACATATAAATACAAATTAACATATTAAGGTAAGTACCATGAAAAGAACAAAATACTCTGAAATAGAACAGCAGGAAAGGCCTTTCCAAGAAAGTAACATTAAGCTAAAACCTGAAGAATCAGTAGGAGTCATATGCACAAATTGCTTTTCAGGCAAGAAAAACAACATAACCAAAGATCTTCTGGCAAGAGCGAGCTTGGCAAATCCAAGAAAATTAAAGCAAGTTAATGTGACTGGAGAGTAGTGAGCAAGAGGAAAATGAAATCAGGTTACATGAATAGGCAGGGACAAGACAACAAAAGGTCTTGGTAAGAATTTTGTGTTCTGAAATCCAGGATGTGGTTTTTTGAAAAAAATTAGTAAGATAGGCCACGATCTAGACTAACGAAGAAGAAAAGGAGGAAGTTCCAAATAAAGACAATTAGAAATGACAAAGGGGATGTTCCCAGTGACCCCACAGAAATGCAAACAACCATCAGAGACTACTCTGAACACCTCTATGCACACATACCAGAAAACGCAGAAGAGATGGATAGATTCCGGGACGTATACACCCTCCCAAGACTGAACCAGGAAGAAACTGATTCCCTGAACATACCAATAACAAGCTCTGAAATGGAATCAGTAATAAATGGCCCACCAACAATAAAAAAGCCCAGGACTAGACAGATTCACAGCTGAATTCTGCCAAATGTACAAAGAAGAGCTGTTACCATTCCTGCTGAAACTATTCCAGAATGTTGAGGAAGGACTCCTCCCCAACTCATTCTATGAGGCCCGCATCATCCTGATACTAAAACCTGGCAGAGACACACACAAAAAAGGAAACTTTAGGCCAGTATCCTTAGATGAACACCAATGCAAAAATCCTCAACAAAATACTGAAAAATCAAATCCAGCAGTCCCTCAAAAAGCTTATCCACCATGATCAAGTAGACTTTGTCCCTGGGATGCAAAGTTGGTTCAACATATGCAAATCAATAAATGTGATTCATCACATAAACAGAACTCAAGACAAAAACCACGATTGTCTCAATAGAGGCAGAAAGGTCTTTTGATAAAATTCAACATCCCTTCATGTTAAAAATTCTAGACAAACTAGGTATCAAAGGAACATACCTCAAAATAATAAAAGCCATCTATGACAAACCCACAACCAACATCATACTAAATAAACACAAGTTGGAAACATCCCCCCCTTGGAAACCAGTACAAGGCAAGGATTCTAATACCCAGCATCTGTAGAGAAACTTAAACAAATTTACAAGAAAAAAATAAATAACCCCATTAAAAAGTGGGAAGAAGCCAGACACGGTGGCTCACACCTGTAAACCCAACATGTTGGGAGGCCCAGGTGGGTGGATCACAAGGTCAGGAGATGGGAGACCATCCTGGCTAACATGGTGAAACCCCATCTCTACTAAAAATGCAAAAAATTAGCCGGGCGTGGTGGCATGGTCATGTAGTCCCAGCTACTAAGGAGACTGAGGCAGGAGAATTGCTTGCACCCAGGAGACAGAGGTTGCCGTGAGCTCAGATTGTGCCACTGCACTCCAGCCTGGGTGACAGAGCAAGACTCGGACAAAAAAAAAAAAAGTGGGAAGAACATGAACAGACACTTTTCAAACAAAGGCACACCACTGTTCATTAGAGAAATGCAAATCAAAACCACATTGAGATACCACCTCACGCCAGTTAGAATGGTGATCATTAAAAAATCTGGAGACAACAGATGCTGGAGAGGATGTGGAGAAATAGAAACACTTTCACACTGTTGGTGGGACTGTAAATTAGTTTAGCCATTGTGGAAGACAGTGTTGCAATTCCTCAAGGACCTAGAAATAGAAATTCCATTTGACCCAGCAATCCTATTACTGGGTACATACCCAAAGGACTATAAATCATTCTATTATAAAGACACATGCACACGTATGTTCATTAAGGCACTGTTTACAATCGCAAAGACCTGGAACTAACCCAAATGCCCATCAATGATACACTGGACAGGGAAAATGTGGCATATATACACCATGGAGTACTATGCACCCATAAAAAACAATGAGTTCACGTCCTTTGTAGGGACATAGATGAATCTAGAAACCATCATTCTCAGCAAACTGACATAAGAACAGAAAATCAAACACCGCATGTTCTCATTCATAGGCAGGTGTTGAACAACGAGAACAGGTGGACACAGGGAGGGGAGCATCATACACTGGGGTCTGTTGTGGGGGCTAGGGGAGGGACAGTGGGGGGGTGGGAGGGTGGGGAGGGGATAATGAGGGGGAGAAATGCCACATATAGGTGATGGGGATGGAGGCAGCAAACCACATTGCCATGTATGTACCAATGCAACAATCCTGCATGATCTGCACATGTACCCCAGAACCTAAAGTACAATTTTTAAAAATATTTTTAAAAAGACATACATGTGGCTAATAAGCATATGAAAAAGAGCTCAAAATCACTGATTATTAGAGAAATGCACTCCAAACCACAATGAGATACCATCTCACACCAGTCAGAATGGCTATTATTAAGAAGTCAAAAAAATAACAGATGTTGGTAAAGTTGTGGAGAAAAGGAAATGTTTATCCACTACTTGTGGAAGTGTAAATTAGTTCAACCATTGTCAAAAGTAGTGTGGTAACTCCTCAAAGAGCTACAAACAGAACTACCATTCAACCCGCAATCCTATTAATGGGTACATATCCAAAGGAATATAAATCATTCTACCATAAAGACACATGCACACCTATGTTCACTGTGGCACTATTCACAATAGCGAATCATACGGGAGTGCTGGGAAGGGAAGGGAAGTGCTGGGTAGAGGAGGGCATGGTCCCTGGCTAGGGCTCCACCCCCATAGACCTAGGTAAGGACAGGCACTTCTGTGCTCTCATCCAAATGGTGCATTTTCTGAGACCACTCTGGCCCACCTTGCCCCCATCGTGGTCCTATAAAAACCCAAGACACTAGCAAGGCAGAGACAGAAGCTGCTGGATGGCAAGAGGAACACAACAGCAGGAGAGACCCAAGCAAGAGAACATCAAGAGGAATACATTCGTGGGAGAAGACACAAGCGGCTGGTCATCAAAGGGCACGCCAGTGGAAGAACAGGCCATCAACTGGCAGAGAGAAGCAGAATGACCGTAGTTTGGCTGACATGGTTGAAGCAGTCAGAGAAAGAATCCGCAAATGAAGTTGAATCGTTGCACTATTCACAATAGCAAAGACATGAAATCAACCTAAATGCCCATCAATGACATACTGAGTGAAAAAAAATGTAATACATATACACCATGGAATAGTATGCAGGTCATGTCCTTTGCAGCAACATAAATGGAGCTGGAGGCCATTATACTTAGCAAACTAATATAGGAACAGAAAACTAAATACCACATGTTCTCACTTATAAGTGGGAGCTAAATGATGAAAATACATAAACACATAGATGGGAAAATACACATTGCTAAGTGGCCTGTTAGGGGAAAACTGTCTTCTGTCTGGTTCTCCCATCTGCTTAGAACTGCTTCTACTCAATAAAACCTTGCACTCTTTCTCCAAGCCCATGTGTGATCAGATCTGTATGTTCATTGCAGCACTGTTTACAACAGCAAAGACATGGAATCAACCTAAATGCCCATCAGTGGCATATTGGGTAAAGAAAATGTAATACATATACACCATGGAATACTATGCAGCCATAAAAAAGAATGAGATGATGTCCTTTGCAGCAACATAGATGGAGCTGGAGGCCATTATACTTAGTAAATGAATGCAGGGACAGAGGAACGGAAAACTAAATACCATATGTTCTCACTTACAAGTGAGTGCTAAACAATGAAAAAACAAACACATATAGGGTGGAACAAGACACACCAGGGCCTATTGGAAGGCAGAGGGTGGGAAGAGGGAGAGGATTAGGAAAAATAGCTAATGGGCACTAGGCTTAATACCTAGTGACAAAATAATCTGTACAACAAACCCCCATGACACGAGTTTACCTATATAACAAACCTGCACATGTGCCCCTGAACCTAAAGTAAAAGTTTAAAAAATATAAACAAAAATAAAAAATTTGGTGTTCTGGTCTAAGGTTGTGGAAGCCACTGCATGATTTTAAGCAGCAGAATGACTGTGATTCTATTTATATCATTCAAAGGTCAAGGGAAAGACTGAAGCAAGGAGACCAGTGAGAGAATATTGTCACCAACTATGAGAGTGCTGATTTTGACCCTCTGGGTAGCCCCTAGCATCGAGCCTACTCCCATGTGAGTCTTCAAACCTGGACAATGGCCTTGATCTGGTTCTTCTTGTCCTGACTATATGTCTTCTCTACTACTCTTTGGAGTTTATGAAGCTTAAAAATCACTGTGGCTTATCCTCAACTCAGAAGAAAAAGCCAACTCAGAAATAAAGGTCAAGGCAATTAAATGTCATGTTTTGAAGGAATTACTTTTATTTTCAACAATTTGTTCTTCTGCCACAAGACAACTTTAGAGATCAGTCATTTGCCTCTTTTTTCAATCCTCAGCCTTCGCCATCAATATAGGGCCAGGAGCCAGCACTCAACCAAGAATTAGAACAGCAAATCTCTAGTCTTATTTCAGATAATATGTCAATTGTAGAGGTGACAAAAACCAAAATGGAAATAGGATGGACAGTAACAAAACTGACAATGAAAAATGTAACAGGATTGGCTTTTGACAAAACACAGAAGTAGAGTGTTTCTGATTCAGGCACGATGTCGCAGGATAGAAACTTCAACCTCTGAGAGGTCAAATTCAGGTTTGATCCAAGGTAATAAATCCTTAAATAGAGCAGAAAAACCAAATGACCTTAACTTCACACTTGCAAGAGATAATCCTAGGTACAAAGTCTCTCACAAATATTACTGAATCTCCACAGATACAAGGAGGTCCTAGGGGCAAGAGGTGGTGAGAAGAAAGCATTTATTTATTACAATACCAGGTTTATGGAGGAGAAATTTAGTGGAAATCCATTTTCACAGTCAGGAAATTGAATAGTGTTGAAATCAGAGTCAGAATGCAGAGGTTTTTCACTAGAGGCCAAAATAGTCTTGCAAGAAGCCCTAGGGCCCTTCAGTAGTAAATATTGATGGAAGCCCATAGTGAAGGCTGCTAAATTGTGTGGGCAGCATTTTACTGTCTGTATTTCCCTTCAATGTACTAGAAGAAAAAAGGGGGCTAATAAAATATGGTATGTGTATGTGTGTTTGTGTACATGCGTACACGTTTGCTTTCTTTGGAAGAAGGACAATGGTAGGCTTCACAGTACAGGAAAGATCATATGTCTGGGTGGCATTTCCTTCAGTGCTGTATATAACAACCTTAGAAACAGATAGACCTATTTTTTTCATGCTGAAAAGCAAACAAATAACATTGGTTTAATTCATCTTACAACTTCTGTCGTAGAACCAGTTGACCGATTAGACAGAAGCAGCATGAATTGCTCACTCAGGTAAGCTCCCCCTTTCATTATTAGACAAAGTTAAACCCAAGGGGGAAAAGAAACATTGTATCATGTTACCAACTGTTTAATTCTTTTGTTGCATGTCATGTATTGATTCCAAGTCTGAATTCTCCTCAACTCCACCAGAAAATTATAAGAAAATAAAATATGAAATGTGGCTTTGAGGCTCAGTTCTGATACCAGGAAAGAAGCATAAAATTAAAGCACATTGTTACCATGCCGAACCTAAGAGGAGCAAGAAAGAGACAAGGAAAATCAAAGACAGAACAAGCAGCGTAGCTCAAGCTGATGCATGGCCTGGGTCTGGGAGTCGATGGCATTTATTCAAAACCAAAAAGAATTCAACACAAGACAGAATGCAGAACCCAGAAAAATTTCCAGCTCATCCTAGACAAGGACTTCATGCCTCAGCTTTATTATTTTCTTGTGATGTGGTGTACTTCCCATCAGTCAGACATGTCTATTGTAGCCATAAAAAATAGTATGTAATACAAGAATAATTTTTGATTATCCACACCCCAGAACATTCAGAACAGCATATTTATTTATTCATAAAGTTACATGGAGTACACCATTTGAGAGTTGAAATTACATCCAGGAAAGTGATCTTATTGTCCCTTTATTCTTGATCTAAATGACACTACTAGATATCATACCAAAGGGAAACACAACCCATAAAACCAGTTTAGAGTTCGCTAAATGTTCCCTTTAAAAGAGCTATCTCTCACGCCTATAATCCCAGCACTTTGGGAGGCCAAGACAGGCAGGTCGCAAGGTCAGGAGTTCGAGACCAGCCTGGCAAACATAGTGAAACCCTGTCTCTATTAAAAAATCAGCTGGGCATGGTGGCAGGTGCCTGTAAACCCAACTACTTGGGAGGCTGAGGCAGGGGAATCACTTGAACCTGGGAGGCAGATCGCGCCATTTCACTCCAGCCCCGGTGACAGTCCAAGACTCCGTCTTTAAAAAAAAAAAAAAAAAAAAAAAAAACTATCTAATTTTTAAAAAATGTGTTTCCCAGTTAAATAGGGCTTATACTTCTTTATCAAAATCAGAAGATAGCAAAGTATGAATTGGAAACAGCATTTATATGACCGCTGATCCTAGTTCTGGCGTTAAGTAGCTGTGTGACTTTGGGCATGTCATTGACCCTCTCTGAGTCTCAGTTACATGGCCTACAAATGGGGGGAATGCAGTCAGAAGGTCAAGCAATTAGATTCTAATGCAGGCCTAGTGCTTAACTGAGTAAAAACCCTTGCGCACAGTAAGTGCCTAGCACATAGTTAGTGCTCAATAGACACCAGGTGCTCTTATGGATGTTACTCCACACGTATTACCACTTTTGTTAGCATCACCACATGCATGATTTAGGCAAATAACTGAACCTCTCTTGACCTTCCGTTTTACTTATTTATATGTTGACTGAAACAGGTATTATGAATATTAAACAAGTAAACATGTAAAAGGGACAGGCACAGAGAAAGTGCTCATTGAATGTTTTCTTTCTTCCCCTAAAGTTGTAGGGGCTTATGAGTAAGAAACACAAAAATAAGAACAAAAAGAATCTCTATTCTCCGTAGCAAGATCTTCACGGGAAGAAAAATGGCTTATGGTACCCAACTCACTGGAAATTTTTGCTACTCTTTAAAAAAAAAAAATCCTTTAAATACATAAATTGAAATTTAAGAAAAATTTTAAAAAACCTCAGAAATACCGTAACTCTTAACTTTTTCTGTGATAAACTGCATAACATAAAATTTACTATCTTAACTATTTCTAGGTGTACAATTCAGCAGTCAGGCATATTCACATTGTGCAATCAACCTCCAGAACTTTTCATCTTCCCCACCTGAAACTCTGTACCCATTAAACAGTAACTCTCCATTTCCCCTTCCCCCAGTCCCTGGTAACCCACATTCTACATTCTGTCTATCAACTTGACTGCTGTAGCTTCGTCACATGAATGGCATCATAGAGAATTGGTCCTTTTGTTACATTCACTTTGCATAATATTCTCAGTGTTCATTCATGTTGTAGCATGTGTCAGAATTCCTTAAGGCTGAACAATATTCCATTGTACAGATATACCACATATTGTTTAGCCATTCATCCATTAATTCTCAGTAGTTTTACCCAAACTATTAAAAAAAAAATTTAAGGTAACAAATTACACTATCCCCACACAGCTACTCCCACAATTTAGCAAATGTGCTTTGCTCAGAGGAACCAAAACCAAGGAGAAAATAGACCGTCTTTGTACCCCCTGCTCCCACCCTCTCACATGGAGAATTATCATGGTGGTAATGTGGTTTCTCAAATGTCAACCAGCACTTCTTCAGCTCAACCCAGACAAACCCAAATAATAGAAATAATAACACCCTCAGTTCCCCTTTCACACCCACCCACTCCCCCCCCCGATACCTCACTCTCCTTACACTCTTGCCCAGAACTCTTCTCATGCCTACCTGACTTTGAGAGCATGGGGGGACCTGGGAAGCAATATTGATTCTCCCAGAAGGAATTTACCAAATGAGAGGAGAGGTGGAGGTCACAAAATGTGGGCACCCAGCAAGATTCTTCTTGGAGTTGCATTCTTTGTTGTCCATCTGGCTGGAATTTCTTTGGATTTTGTTCTAATAAAGCCTGTGTTATCATTCATGATTGCTTTCATATTGCACAGAAGAAAAAGAAAATAAATACCCAGACAGCTTGACTTTTTAGAATATTTAAATCCTGAAATAGATACTGAAATGGTTTGCTTAGTTGGGAGGGAAGTTTAAAAACCTCGAAAGGACAGCTTCCCATTCTGCCTCCATCTCTCAGACTTCTGGTGTGTTAGTGGCAGCCACACATGCCTTCTCTCTCAGATGTGCAAGTCCTAACTATTCTGTAACTGAATTTCCAGTTCCTTAATTACTAAAATGGTGATTGGGGTTATTTATATTTTAAGGGTGGACTAAACCTTTCTCTCCTTTCTAATTAAATCACAACATGGCACCAAAAGTGTGTTACATCATTCCTACCAGATCGTAAGCAGCAGGACACTTTTTTGTTTATCCTTCTAATGCCAGAATCTTGCAGGGGCTGCTCAGTCTCTGCTCCTCCCTATCTCCCCCTGGCCCCACCACCGCCTTGCAGTCTCCTTCCATCATGGTAACTCCTCCAAGCTTGCTGTTTGGGCTATGCCTTCTGTTTCACCCATGGTGATCAGCGTTAAAATCCTTCAGATGACAGGGTCTGTAGACTTGTCTTTGGGAACTAATAAGATGATCCATTGAGCTACCACTGTGCCAGAGAGAGAAGTAGTGCTGGTAGATTTAGAGAGAAATAAAGTCAGGAGGTTCTGAGAAGATGGAAATAACCTTGGAGGCTTAAATAGGGAGACTCTGGAGCTCTACTGACCCATGTGGTAGTCACTTGTGGCTATATATATCTAATGTGAAATTAATTAAAATTAAATAAAACTTAAAATTCTGTTCCTCAGTCACACTAACCATATTTCTTTTTAAATATTTATTATTTTAATAGCGGGTACCAACCATATTTCAAAGGACTCAATAGCCACATGTAACCACATGTAACTAGTAACTACCATATTAGACAGCACAGATATAAGCATTCCAATCATCGTAGGAAGTTCTATCAAACAGCACTGTTGTACATTTCCAAGGGACAGTATAGTTAGCAGCCATTGAGAGACAGTAGAGTAGGTATTGCAATAGCTTGACAGTAGACTTTATTGATCAAATACTTTTGAGAGAGAAAGGGAGTATTAATAATAATGATTCAATAATTTTAATAATTACTTAATACTTAATGATAATCATCTTGAAATAGAGTGAAAGGGGCATAATGAATAATTATGCTGGGATTACAGGCACACCTGGAAGCCGTCACCTGATCATCAGGTTCTTCCTGGAGGGGTCATTTTGGTAGATTACAATCCCCTGGAGTTGTGTAAGGGTAGCTGTTACTGTCAGATAACTATATTTCACAAATACAACTAGAATGTCTTCTGTAAAGCACTATTGCCTAAAAGAAAAAGTGTTTCTTCCAGAAACAGGCCTATATCTAAACTGGGCCAAAGCCACTCTCCTTCTTGGTGCTACCCTATTTCCAGTCTGGAGAATCCAGACCATGTTCAGATCTGTGTTTTCCTGGGGCCAAGCCTGGATAGGGCTACCCTCATACAAAATGTGCCCAGTACTGAGAAATAGGATTGTTTTCCAGCAATTGCTCTGGCATAAGACTAAGGTATTAACTGTTTATTTGTTTTATTTTGTCTGTTCTTGAAAAGGAGCCTTACTCTGTTGCCCAGGCTGAAGTACAGTGGTGACATCTTGGCTTACTACAACCTTGACCTCCCAAGTTCAAGCGATTCTCCTATCTCAGCCTCCCGCGTAGCTGGGACTACAGGGGTGTGTCACCACACCCAGCTAATTCTTGTATTTTTAGTAGAGACGTGGTTTCACCATGTTGGCCAGGCTCGTCTCAAACTGCTGATCTCAAGCAATCTAGCTGCCTCGGCCTCCCAAAGTGCTGGATTACAGGCGTGAGCCACCGTGCTTGGCCAACACAACTATTTTAGCGTCACTTTATCTGCTCCCGACCACAGACTCTGCTGTACCAAATAGTGCTGCTGGAAAAGAAGGAGTAGGAACAGAAACCCTTTTGACCTCTGAGGGCCCATGAGTGGCAGTATCACTTTTTTGTTTTATGGTGTTTTGGGAGAACCCAATAACACTGAAAAACCTTAATTTTCAAGGTGCTGCCAAATAATGAATTGAGCAGGAACACAAAAATCTGTTCAAAGTTTAAGAAAAATCAAAAGACCCAAAATACATTTGAATTTTTACATTTCCCTCACCTGGAGTCAGGTGCTGAAGCCGGAGCCTGGGTCCCGTTTGGTGACAGACATAAACACAAACACAGGCCCTCTCTTTGCCCAGGAGCAAGACAGTCGGCCAGTAGGATGGGATCTTCCATTCACAGCCATCAAAGAAGGCTGAGTGCTGTCACTAACCTTTCAGCACACCCCTCCTAAAAGCCGTATGGACTCAAAAATGCATCACAGTCATAGAATCAACCCTGGGAAAATAGCAAAGAACATCATCCTGTTGCTTCCAGCCTTCTCACTTGGGGTTGGTAGACTTTTCTCATGGGGCGGAAACTCAGTGCCAGCATTGCCAGGGATTCAAAGAGCCCATGTCCAGCCTCATATGTCTGGGCTGTTTCTGTTCTGAGGCTTCTCTAATACTGGTAAGTATTCACTTATTCTCACTGACAGATTATCTCCAGTGGCATTGTAGAGGTGACCAAGGGCCAAGGACGGCCTACTTAGGGAATGTAAGTCAGACCCTTTGTTTAAGCTCACTGCCTCATACAACAAAAACTAACCCAGCACCTACAACGTAGCAAACGCCTCTTAGGAACACTGAGCATATAGCTGTGAGCAAGAGAGAGGATCTTGTCATCACAGCACTTATACTTTAGTGGGAGCGGGGGGAGACAATGAGCAAACAAATAAATTATTCCACATGGTGGTAACTGCTACGGAGGAAACAAGGTGATACTTGAGAGTGACTGCAGTGAGCAAGGGACAGCATCAGATAACACTGTCAGTAAGATTTCCCAATGGGGCCAGTAGACCTGTGATCTGAAGGTTCCAATGGAAGCCAGCCAGCTATACTAGAGCAACCCAGAGCTTAAGCCCTTAAAGAGAAACACTGAGCTCTGCATTTTCAAGGACAACCTGAAAGAAGGTGAGATATTCTGCCTTGTGAGCAAGGGGAAGGAGAAGATGATAAACTTGAAGAATTAAACAGAGGAAACATGCCAGGGTTTCGAGGCACCATAAAATATTTGAGTTCATTTTAAGTGCAATGGATAGATACCCCAGGGTTTTAAGTAATGGTATGATCCAATTTATATATTTAACGTTTACTGTGGATGTTGCATGCAAAATGGATTTGAGCAGTGGTCCTCAAAGGAGGTTCCCAGACCAGCAGCCGCATCACCTGAAAGCCTGTTAAAAATGCACATTCTTAGGCCCTCCCTAGACATCCTGACTCAAACTCTGTGGGTAGAGCCCAGCAATCTGTGAACAGGCTCTCCAGCAGATTCTGATGCACACTCATGTTCGAGGACCACTGCATTATGGGAAGATGAGATTGGATCACAGGAAACCAGTTAGGAGGCTACAGTGCAAGGATAGTGCTCTTACCAATGTTGTTCCTATGCTGCAGGGCTAGATGGAGTTGCCCTGTTCAGGAAATGCTGTGAATTTAGAATGTCCTTCAAAGAAATTCAGTGACAAAGATGTTCTCTTTCTGTCGACCAAAAGCTGTCTTTTAGACAGAATACTTCAAGACCTTTTTTTTCTTTACTTTTTTTTTTATGGAGGTGGTGTAAGAATTCAAAAGACTGCATTCACATTATTTAGCTAAGGAGAAAGTAACTGAAATCTGCATTATTTTCATATCCATACCACAGTACACAAGAACAGACTAATCTTGGGGTAAATATGGGGGACTGGTGCATTTAGAACCTATGCCTCATAGAGACAGAGATGGAGATGTTCTACCCAATTACAAGTGGATGGATTGTTGCCTGAAACAGCAGTGAAATCAATGAAGAAACGCTATTAGAGGTCAAATCCCTTGACATGCTCACAAGGGCTTTTTATATGTATACTCACACCAAAGAGAGAAGGAAATCTTCATTTCACACCCTCTCATAGTACCCTGTGCAGGAAGACATACCATTCTTGACTATAGGGGACCTCCCCCCAAGGTGTCACTGAAAATACCCACACTCTTTCTGTGGGCTCATTGAGCTGGAATAACATTATGGTTTGCCAGCATCATCTACCAGACCCTGTCTCCCAAGGAACCTGAAATTATGAAAGATCGAATTTATGCCAGAAGAGTAAAATGCTATGGGCTTGTCGGTTACTAAGCCCTTTTACGGAAATGAGTTTATTGGATTGGCCAGCCAGCCTGGCAAGGAGGGAAGGGAAGAGGCAAGGAGAGATTTAGGAATGTTGATCTTTGGGCAAACCAAATGCGGATCCGAGTAAGTGAGGACCAAGAGTCACTGGGGAGAAGTACCAAATACGTGGAAAAAAATATCATGAAAAGGGAAAATACTGGGGTAAAATGCAAAAATCAAGGATTGACACAGACAAGGTTTCAATCTTCTGCTGCCTCCTACTAATTGTGTGATTTGGGCAAGTGACATTAATGCTCTAAGCCTCAGTTTACTCATCTGTGATGTGGGGATTATAACTGGAGCTACTTCAAAGAGATATTGCAAGAATTAAATCAAACCTTGTGGTTAAATGTCTAGTCTAGTACCCAAAACATGGGGAGATTAGTAAATGCTGAAGACCTCCTTCCCCCTAGACTCATTTCATCTCCCCCAGCTATGACATGGGAAGGAGGAAGAAAGTCAGATACTTAAAAAGAGAAAAAGATACAGACAATTGATTATTTTGTATTTTTCTATTCTAAAAGTATTAAAATTTTAGTATCTTTATTTGTTCAGAGATGACTGTCCCATGTCCTCCTTGAGGTTCAGAAGGTAAAATGGCCCCTCTAAAATCCCTGTGGGGCTGTCAGGCATCCTGAAACCCCTGCCCCGGCCTCACAGAGCACTCTCTGGATGTCCACCCCAGAGCTACTTAGTCTCAGCTCCTAGAATTAAGGAGGACAAACATTGTCTTCTCATTTTGCCAACAGGTTCTAGGAGGCTTAGAACATGAACCTGTAAGTCTACGGCTCCTTATAACTAGCCCCAAGCCTTTAGAAAGGGGAGGAAGATGAGAGGATCCAAACTTTTATAATACAGAAGTCCAAGTAAGTGATAAGTGCAAA
Source organism: Ateles fusciceps (assembly GCA_036589455.1). NCBI lineage: Eukaryota > Metazoa > Chordata > Mammalia > Primates > Atelidae > Ateles > Ateles fusciceps. Next base: position 11,262,485 of record JAZHEH010003097.1, read on the forward strand.
AGTCCTAAAAGAATGTTTTCTGTCTCTGTCAATGGAACAGATTTTGTAGAGTTCCGAAAAGGACCTTGGGCTACCCCAAGTCCAAATTAAACAGAGTAAAACAAAACAAAACAAAAAGAAACAGAGAAGTTATGTGACTTGACCAAGGTCATATAACAAGTGAGTAGCATCACTGACCTTTTTCAGTCAACAAGTCTATGCTCTTCTCAAATGGCAAAACTTGTCTGGCCAACATGCAGAACACAATGTTCCTCTTTGAACAATTTGTTCTTGGAAAATGAGTCCATCTTTAGAAATTCTCAGTGCTCTCCTGAGACCAAACACTGCAACACTGATTTGCAAATGCTTACGTTTTAGAAACAATTGCAAAATAGAATCATTCATTATGTCCCTCAGCAGCAAAGACTAGCCCTGCCTTGCCACACTTGCAATTGATATTTTGTGAGAAGACCTTTCTCCCATTGCCAGCCAGTATTATTTATAGCCTAATAATTTATTCATAAAATAGCCCCACTTATTTGTGTTTCAGATATTTTTTTCCTAGGAGACTCAATATATTTAATGGTAGCACCACAAATAAGCCCAATAAGACAGGGTCATTTGCAACCTAATAGAAAATGGTATGTTAACTATACAACATTGTTTCTGTATGAAGAACAAAAGAATTTCCTCTGAATTTACTGGCATTGAGACATGGAGGGAGAGTAGCAAGACACAGTTGCTCATGTGGTTGACAAGAGCAATTTCCCAGCAAAAGCTGAGGGCACAGGTCACAACCCATGACCAGCAATGGTGAAAGACAAGCCATAACTGACAGTGAGAATGTATCTTGCTTCCTCAATCCAATCTGTCTGCCAGGCAGGCCATTCTGTAATTCATTGTCTTTCTTATGGAAAATAAAAATAAACAGATCAAAAATTAATAACTTGAACTATCAGGCAAAAGGAAAAATCAAGCAAATACTATTGCAGACCTATGTAACTGGGGTCTGCTCCCCCACTTTCAAGACAAAATTAACATCACATGTCTTTTGTTTTCCCTAAAGATATCTGTCTTGAGCTTTCATTGCCAAACTAGGAGAATGGCTGATATCCTCCCTCTTGTTACCCTCTTGAAAACATTTAAAAGGCCTAGGAGTTTAGAGCTCCAAAAAACAGAGTTGGGCCGATTCTGACATCCACATTGGGAGAAGAGAGACCCTGGTGTCTGATCTGCCCACAGCTACCCCTGCTTGCCCTGCCATGAGGTGGTGGTCGTCCATTATCACCCAGGCTTGTGGCCCAACCAAGTCCCTGTAGCGTCCACTCCAGATCTCCATGGAAAATGATCTTACTCCCTCAAGAGTACATTTGATCCACAATTCTCTGGTTCCCAGATTCATAGCCCTGAATGCTTAGCTCTTTCCCTGTGCAGCCATCCCTTTCGAAAATAACACCCACTTCCCAGCACCATCACAGCAGGTCAAGTTTCAGCCCATGGTGGACACAGAGTCACTGTCTCTGTTCCTTCCCTGGGATCCATGACTTCTTTTTTCCCTAATATCTGGCAGCTTTTCTCAATAATCCCCGAAATGAAAAGAACCATAGTACATACTTTCGGTGCTCAAGAGGGCTATCCATCCACTATCTAGCTGTGCTACCTAACTGCCTCTAGAGGATCCATGAGCTTCAAAACACAAGCAGTCTGATTTTATATTTTTGCCAGCTACCTCCTTGGGGTATATCCTGATGATTTGTGTTGGGAAGTGGGAAGGAAACTCACTCCCTCCTTTTTCAGAGAAGAGCCAACATAAGCATGCCAAAGATGATTTAATCTCCTTAGAATGAGCAAGATGAATCTTTGTCACTTATTTTGCTAGGGTAGAAAATTTGAAAATCCAAGTTCAATCAAAAGTGGAACATTCTGCTATAAATTAGGCTAAAAGCTAAAGGACCTCCACACACATAAACAAGCAATCACTTGGAATGGTATTTGCAAACATGGTGTGACCCTGAAAATAGTTACCCTATCCAATGTGCATTATTACTACTTGCTTCATGAATTTTGTGGAAATTGAGTGCTTTTGCGCAAATGAGTAGGAAAGACAGAATTAAAAAATTAACTTACATATTGAAATGTGCTAGGAAAGAAACAGAAATATCATTTGACCCAGCAATCCCATTACTAGGTATATTATCAAAGGAATATAAATCATTCTATTACAAAGATGCATGCAAGCATATGTTCATTGTAGCACTATTCACACTATCAAAGACATGGAACCAACCCAAATGCCCATCAGTGACAGACTGGATAAAGAAAATGTGGTACATATATAATGGAATACTATGCAGCCGTGAAAAGGAATGAGATTATGTTCTTTGCAGGGGACATGGATGGAGCTGGAAGCCATTATCCTCAGCAAACTAAGGCAGGAACAGAAAACCAAACACCACAAGTTCTCACTTATAAGTAGGAACTGAATGACAGAACACATGGACACAGGGAGGGAAACAGCATACCCTGGGGCCTGTTGGGGAAAGGGGTAGGGGGAGGGGAGAGCAACAGGATAAATAGCTAATGGATACTGGGCTTAATACTAAGGTGACGGGTTGTTCTGTGCAGCAAATCACCATGGTACACATTTACCTATGCAACAAACTTGCACACCCTGCACATGTACCCCAAAACTTAAAATGAAAATTGAAGACAGAAAAGGAAATGTGTTAGGTATCCAGTAGATTACTTCTTGACCTTTGTATACATCTATGCCATTTAAAGCTTCAAAACAACCTTATAGGATGTTATTAAACTTCTTATACATGAGACAAATAAGGTTCAAGGAGGTTTAAACACTGAACAGCAGTCAGTAAATGATGAAGCCAGAATTTGAATTCTCAGCTGCTTTCCCACTTTCTGTTCTAATGTTTCTTATAAAAGACAAGATAAGAAGTGGCTTAGTTTCCTAGCTTCCAAAAATAGGAGGTCCCTACTGAGTTAGAAGAGGCAAAAATCAAATGATCATTGGTTTTCTTAAGACTGCTTTGGATTAATTTCATTTATGCGTGCTGATTTGACCCCTCCAGAATCCCTGGAGAAAACACAAGGCCTGTCTGCTTTACTAGAGTTGGATACTGAAAGTCTGAGAGGCTGGCTAGAGAGCAGTTTGTGTAGGACAAAGGACATTGTGTTCGCAAACCCAGCTTTGGTTGATAATCACAGAAGCACGTAGTATGAAACACAGCCAGGGGATGGAGAAACACCTGGACAAAGAATGGACTTATTGAGGGGAAAGATAAGATTAGAAGAGTTCAAAGCCCTTGTAAGAATACTCTCACTGGAGAGAGCTTTATGATAAAGGCTGTATGAGGCTAGAAACAGAAGGCTGTCCTGATACCAGAAGTATCTGTCTTGTAAAATAAACAACGCTCCACTATCTAGGATTCTATTTTCCCCCTCTGCCTTTTCCTATTCCAGCATCCCAACTCAGCTCCTGGAATTATAGAAAAATAGAGGGCAATAGTAGAAAGTCCTAAAGGCATTGCTCAGAGTCCTGGCTGTCTTTTCTTTTCAAAGCCAGCCTCACATCTCATTTGATTCCATGTGTTACCCTAACCTTGTAAAAGGGGAAATTAAAATAGTGACACTGAGTGACTTGTCATGTTACTGGGAATGAATAGGTTTTAGCAGAACTCAGCCTCCTTAAGACTAAGCCCTGTATTTCTGTTGGACAAATGAAGACAGGAGAGAATGAAGAGGATATGCCCTTCTTCGAAGCATTGTTTTGTTTTACCCTCTCACTCTTTTTCTCTGTTCCTCCATACATCACACACACACACACACACACACACACAATTATATACATTTTAGTAGACAATGGTTCCATGAAGAAAAATAAGAACTGCTGGATATGGATCAAGGCAGGGAATGTCTTGCATCAAGAATATGGTGAACATTTATGATGGAATGGATTGGTCCACTGAGGTCTGCTTGCATTCTGGAAGAACCCTGGGTCTTTTTGTTAAAAAAAATTTTTTTTCTTTAGGCCATGAGACAGAAAAGGAGAAATTTGGTCTGCTAACACCTAGATCAATTTTTGAATTATCAGCTGCTTTTGCCCCTACAGGGCAACAGCAAGGAGTCCACAAGGTATTTGCCCACCAGGAACCCATGCCCTGAATTCTAAACCATGCTCTCAGTACCTGGGACCCTGGGATTACTAATCCTGGAATGCACTTCAGAGCCTGCACAGCCTCCTGCAAGGGAACAGCCTCCTGAGAGCAGACAGTGCAATCCAGGTCTGAACTGTGATCAAGAGGTAGCTTTCTGTGGGATGGGGAAGTGGCAGACAGATGGAGCTTGGACATGTGGATGCAGAGGTGTAAGTGCCCTAAACAGCAGATGGGAATAAAAGATAGTAAGCCTTGGTAGGATGGGAACTTGGGGGGTGGGTAGATGGTCTGTGTTTGTATTTTTGCCCCAGGCCCTGCAAATGAAATGACTGTTATGGGAAAGCAGTCATTTATCACCACCTAAAAAGCAAAGCCTCCTCCTAGTAGATTCACCGCTGCTCAATTTATCCTCCACACAGTGGCCACCATCATCCTTTAAAAATAGACACAACCATATCAAGTCTCTGATTAAAAATAATCCACAGCATCTGTTGTTTACACAAGTGGTCCCTAAACTTTTTGGCACCCAGGACTTGTTTTGTGGACTACAATTTTTCCATGGACTGGGAGGGGGTGAGGGTATGGTTTGGGGATAAAACTGTTCTATCTCAGATCATCAGGCATTAGATTCTCATAAGGGGCATGCAGCCGAGATCCCTTGCATGCACAGTTCATAAGAGAGTTTGTGCTCTTATGAGAATCTAATGCTGCTGCTAATCTGAAAGGAGGCAGAGCTCAGGTGGTAATGCTTGCTCACCTGCTGCTCACCTTCTGCTTTTTGGCCCAGTTCCTAACAGGGTATGGGCTGATACTGGTTTATGGCCCAGGAGTTGGGGGACCCCTAGCTTACACCATCATAGCTGAACTCTGGATACTCCTTACTTATCCTCCTCCCACAGACCTTGCCCCACCCACATTTGCTGTCTTATCTGTTTACCACCTTGGACAATCTTTCATTCTTAAACACAGTCTGCACATTCAAGCCCATATACCTTTAACCATGATAGTCTCTTTGGCTGGTATATAAAGAGTGTGAAATACATTGTTGTTGAATTGTGTTGAAATGATTCACTGATTTGACAACACATTTTTGAAATGTTGTTTGTGTTTGTTCTCTGTATTTCCCATGACCCCTATTTTAAGGAGGTTGCCAATCTTTCATATCTCATTGCCTTGGGAATTCTTTTCAGTGTAGAAATCATATGCTTCTTCCTCAACTCAAAGGTTTTTCTCATTTACTAAAAAAGCCTAAACTTCTCCAGAGATAATGCCTTAAGAAGGAGTAATGGTGGCATGAGAAGGAGCTTTTGAGGGCAAAGATATCGAGGGAAAATAAAAGAGTTCACCAAAGATTAAGAGGGGACAGAGACTGGCAGGTCCTGAATGTGGTGTCAACGTTCTGGAGGCAGCAAGTGCTCAGAGAGGTTGAGGAGCTGCAGGGATCTGGGGCTACACAGATGATATGCATGTCGAGACACTCTCCACAAAGCTGGCTGGCTGAACTATCCGGATGCCGGGCTGTGGCACCGTCTTCTGCAGTATTAACCAAGAAATGCTTCGTCTCTCCCAAGCAAAGTCCAACCAGTTCATACTGCTCTTTAGTCAATAAAAAATGCCAGAATAATCATATACACAGCCATCTGCTACTTAAAAAATGAGTGAATGGCTCACCCAGGAGGGTTAAGATCTTTTCAAGCCCTGATCACTGTTACCAAATAGATGTGCTCATTAGTTCCAGGTTGTCTAAGAGAACTTGAATGGGATCTCCTCAGGCTATGTCCCTAAAGAGATCTTTGTTATTTTATTATTTGGTTCAACCACTTATCATTTGGTCCCTTTATACCACAGTATTGTTTCTATGCACTGTCAGCCAAAGTGATGGTGTGAGGTCAATTGTGAAAAGCACGCACAACCATTTCCCAAAAGCTGCTTCTGCTGACTTCACAGAAGGCATTTCCCATGGACACAGCAAGAGCTGCCTACTTTAGGGGTCCATAGACCTGAATACCTCAATCTCAGAAGTTAAAGGAGGTTGTATCTCGTTAGGATGAAAGTGAATTACTGTAGCCAATTGTAGGGCACGTTCACACAGACACAGGGCTTTGCAACAAGAAATCAAGACAAAGGATGGGCCATTACATCCAAATGCAGCATACTGGGGCACATATTAAGTCTCCTAGGTACTGCTGCTTTTCTCCTTGTTAAATGCAGCCTATAGGTGTTTCACAATTGACCTATCAACAAACAGCATCAAACATTCTTCCTGGCTCTAAAACCCATCCTATCATACCAAGATATTTGCCTTGAACCCACCCCCCATGGGTATCTGGGGTCAACTCAGAACAAGGTGAGCTTTAACTTAAGATTCACCTTCCTTTCTGCCTAGTTCCAGATATTCAGTTGAGTTAAAGAATGTCAACATAATTTAAAAAGCGAGTCTATTTTAATAGTCATTTTGGCAAAATAAAAAGGAAGGGAGGGAGGGAGGAAGAAGGCTTCTTCCTCCAATCCACAGTAATATGCTAGGAAACAGAAAAGATTTCATGAAAATAAGAGTAGAAACGTTAGAAGAGTCTAGGCTGGACATTAGTGCCGATTTATCATTCATTGTTCTATTACTCAACAAACTGCCCCATGCACAATCTACATATTCAGTCTCAGATACTTAGAAGAGAGCCAATAAGTGATTAAGTAAACAGGGCTTTGGGCCATAGAATCGAAAAGCACTTAGCAGTTCACACTCAATAGTTTAATGTATATTTCCCAAAGAGAGAAGAGAACTGCATCAAAATTTCTCCAACCTTCTTCATCCAGTTTTAAACTTTATAAATAATGGCAAAGATATGCACACCACCCGCGTCGTACTCCCTTTATTTCTGGGAGGCCAAACCATCTCACCTACACGAGCATTAATCTCTGTTGAGACTAGAACATAGGACCAATATAATCAGCTACTTAGTAGGTTCCCCCATCCATCTCTTTGTTTGGATTTCTATTCCTACCAGGGTAGAAGATGAAGATTGTTGTAAGTCTCCCATCTGCAAACTGCCTCATTTAAATTTAAATCAAAATCAAAATACTTCCAGATTTGAAATGATCACAGTTCAGTCAGAAATTGTCCCATTGTGACAAAGTTGAAACCATTCTTTTCAACTCAGTGAGTTCAGAAACTACTATTGAAGAGAAATTAACATTTTAATATCATTTTTAGTTATTGCCTCTGTTCTGTTTCAGCTCCAGTTCCAGGCAAGAGTCACATGTAGAATCCTCTATGCTCAGCACCAAAAATTCAGATGTTGTTATTTAACTTTTAAGATTGTTAGACGCCCTAAGGCTTTGGGGTTTCTCCTGTATCTGAGAAATTAACTCATGGGAGTCTCATTTTTCAGAGTCCTAAAACGTTGCAAAAACAGTCTTCTTTGATCACTGCTTTTTAGGTGACCCTTCGGATAACCTACCTTCCTAAATCACATCTGTCTGTTGATTTCCCAGTACCTGCCCAAACACTGGTGGAAGGACAATTTCCCCTTTTCTCTAGAGGATCATTTGCCATTTGCAAGTTAAACATCAAAAAGAACATTAATGCAACACACTGACCCTTCTCTATTTCAAGAAGTGTACTGGAGCATGTTGATGTGTGGAAGTTAAATTGGAGAGCCAGATACTGGAATGCTTTTCATTTATATAAGGAATTAATGAGCCCAGTTATTCTGGAAGGAAGGGAGGCTGCAGGGACATTAAGAGCGCCCATGAGGATGTGAGAGTTGTCCTTATGTGCCCCTGTGCTGGAGCTGCTGCTATGGAGCCTATAGAATAAACAGGAATAGGCTTGGAGATACTTAATACCCTCAAGAGCTGCCTTAGGAAGCTGGCATCTGTGTCTCCCATGCCACCGTGCTTCCCCACCTTTCTTGCACATTCTAGGAAACAGTCTGGGTGATATCACTCCCACTTTTGATGCCCAGGCTGGAGTGCAATGGCGCAACCTCGGATCACCTCAACCTCTGCCTCCCAGGTTCAAGCGATTCTCCTGCCTCAGCCTCCTGAGTAGCTGGGATTATAGGCATGTGTCATCACACCCGACTAATTTTGTATTTTTAGTAGAGACAGTTTCTCCATGTTGGTCAGGCTGGTCTCAAACTCCCTTCCTCAGGTGATCTGCCTGCCTTGCCATCCCAAATTGCTGGGATTACAGGCGTGAGCCACCGCGCCCGGCTATTGCTATTATCTTTTTAAAACCCCTACACATCCTAACCAGCCATTTCCCACCTAAAGCAGATCTCATCAGATAAGATTGAGTCTTCCTCTGAATTGCAACACACCCCATAGCTTCAGCATCCATCACACATCACATCGTTAGTTAATTACATGTGTAAATCCCTCGCCTCCTCTTCTTCTTGGTCATAAATACATTAAGGGCAAGTATTGCACACTTTTCCACTCTTTTATCCCCACCACCTCTAGCAGCCAGCACAGTGTCTTGCTCCTAGCAGCTATTCGATGAATATTGACTGAGTGAATGAATTAATGAACACTTTGAAGAGCCCCCAGAAGCCAGGGTTGATTTCAGAAAGAAATAATGAATGACTGCAAGGATAGTGAAGGTAGTGAGGTGGTCAAATTCAGCCCCAACTCCAGATATGCTATGATTGGGAGGTTACCTTACAATGAGTAAAACTGCATAATTTTGTCACCAATAGACTGCTTCTGCTTAGCCCATTCCCTCCCAATAGACATATGTCTAATGAGGAAACGAAATATTTCATACTACTAGTTTTTAAGACTAAAAAGAGTAATTTCAACTGTCATCCCTTGGGACTCCACCAAGAAGTAGAATAAAATCTTGGTAGATTCTGGATGTTGGATCCATGGGCGTTCTAAAACTCTGTCTCTTTCATATGTAAGTTTATTTTTTTATAAAACAAAACCAAACCTTAGAATATTCAGAGTATATGCGGGGCAGGGGAGGGTGTCGGGGTATCTCCCAAGGGTCAGAAGTTTACACCCAATATTCATTCTACTCTTTTTTCTGAGTTTTTCTGGACATGTGCTACCCAATTAAAGACTAACTTTCCCAGCCCCCCCATGTGGCTTGGTGTAGTCAAATATGTAGTTGTTTACCGTGGGCTGTGTGAAGAGGTAATGTGTGCATCGTCTAGGTTATGTTCTTGAAAGGAAGTTGTGTCTCCCACTTTCTCTTTCCTCTTCCTCCTGGCTGGGCCACAGGTAGGCAGTAGTGAGACAGCTCTGCCCACACCAATAAAGGCCACACTCTAGGAGATGGCAGAGTCACAAAACAAAGAATCCTGGGTGCCTGGAAAATCTACCCTTCCTCTGAACTCCCTGCCAACCTGGACTTTTACATCTGAAAGAAATAAACTCCTATTTGGTTTAAACCACTGTTACTATGGTTTCTGTCAAAGCAGCCAAACCAGTATCCTGACTGACACAGCGTATCAACAAGGTGCTCTGTGGCATCCTTATTTTTAAAAAATAAAAATGAACTTAAATGAGTGGTTAAGAGTGTGTGCATATGTGTGTGTGTGTGTGTGTCTGTGTGACTAGTGACAACCTAGGTTTTGCAAAACCAGCATTAGGTATCAGCCATCAAACATTTTTAATGGCCAATAAGCCTCTACATTATCAGAAATCTTCCTACCAAGACTGTTTTATGAGTTTTACAAAACTGAAATCTAAGTCAAAGAGCAAATAAATAGGAAAGTGAAAACACAGCTAGGAGTCTTTTATAAAATGCCTACCACCTAAAATAGTTTATTGAATAAGCAGATGGGTGAATTTGTAGGCACATCGGAGCACCTCTATGTGCCAAATACACAATTTCTTTAAAGAGTTTAACTTCAGATTGAAGAAGACACTTCTTTGATCTATTACGAAAATGACAGCTAATTAGAGTGTTATATTCACTGTGACTTCTTTTTCACTTGGAAACCAAAGATTAAGTTTCTTCATCACGCTTGATCAGAAGTAAGTATGGTGGTCATTACATAAAATCCACTGTGAAATCAGGAGTCAAATGATGTCACTAATAAACCTTGCAGCTAAGGCTTAATTAATACCCTCTGAGCGACAATCATTCTCAGTAAGTGCAATGAGACAGATTATAATGGTTGTTTTATAAGTTTTGCTTAAATTGCCTGATGAATTGAGAATTTCAGAATTAAATGGGCCTAAGAAAAGGAATCATTAACATCAGAAAAGAATTCATACAGGTTTGGAAATTAGCATACAATTTACAAAAGAAAAAAATTGGACAAGATAGAAAACGATGTAAGACAAAAGTACTGAACGTTGGCAATATTCAAAATCATGAAGATCTAAGAAATTTTAAAATATAGATAACATCTGCTCACAATCAAGTGAGATTCATTTGCTAGGAAATTTCCCAAAGATGTAAGCAGCCTGAAAATATACATATTATCAATGTTTTATGATTGTTTTGATTGTGTTTTTCTTTTCCTCGAATACTGGAGCTTGAAAAGGATAGAAAACAAATTTCAGGTCACTGTGTTCATTAACTAATGACCACTTGGCTACCAGCCATTTGTCCCTTCTTATTCTATCTGCCTTTTCTTTTCCCACTCTGCTTTCAGACATAATTTTTTATTTACTAATCACACAATGTACATTTGTGTAAGTATTTTAAGCTCCCAAAGCACTAGTATGATTCTCTCATTTGATCCTCAAAATCCTTCTGTGGGCAGGAAAGTATATTACGAGTCTTTAGATAAAAATGTGTTCAGAGAAGTTTAGCAACTTGCTTAAGGTCTGACAGATCTCACATCTAAGGTTTCCATGGGTTCCATATGGTTCCCTCTGTACACAGTAGGCTGTCAGCTCAATGAAAAATACTTGAGTTTTCTTAGTTTTTAGAGCATACTATTACAATTTGTAACAATGCAAATATTCACTCACTTAGCAAAATTTCTTGAGTGCTTACCATGTGCTAGGCACTGTGCTAGATACTAAGCGCTCAGTAGTGAGCAAGAGAGACATGGTCCCTGTCCTCCTGGAATTTACCATCCATTGAGAAGAAAACTATTAAAGAAATACACTGCTATAGTCTGACAGTTTACTTCCTCCAAAAACTCATGTTAAAATCCTCACCCCCCAAGATAAGAGTATTATAAAGTGGGGTCTTTGGGAAGTGATTAGGTCATGGGAGTGGAGCCCTGATGAATGAGATTAGAGCCCTTATAAAGAGACCCCAGAAAGCTGCTTTGCTCCTTCTACCATGTGGGGACAGAGCAAGAAAACACCCTTTATGAACAAGGAAACAGGCCCTCACCAGACAGAATTTGCCAGGGCCTTGATCTTAGGTTTCCCAGATCCCCAAGATCAATCAATCAATAAATGACTGTTGTTTATAAGCCACCCAGTCTCTGTCATTTTGTTATAGCAGCCAAACAGACCAAGACATATACTAACAAATATGGATGCATTAATATATTCTGATACAAGTAGAGTGAGTGAAAAGCCCAAAGTGCTCTAAGAGAATAAAGGAAGGGATCTTATTAGATGGGAATATGTGTGCATGTGTGTATGTATATTTATATGCAAGTTTGTGTGTATTTAGATGGGAGTATGTATGTATATGTATATGTATATTTAGATAGGGGTGTGTGTGTGCACATGCATGTATTTAGATGGAAGTGTGTGTGTATTTAAACTGGAGTGTGTGTTAGATAAAAGTGGTGTGTGTGTATGTTTAGATAGAAGTGTGTGTGTATTTAGATGAAAGTGTGTATTTAGATGGAAATGCAAGTGTGTATTTAGATGGAAGTGTGAGGCTCTTTAGATGGAGGAGTGTGTGTGTGTGCACATGTCAGAAAAAGCATTGGGTTGAGAGGAGTGGGGGAGTGAAAGGGAGTGGGGGAGTGAGGGGGGCGAGGGTGAAGGGGGTTGGGGGAAGTAGTACTGTGAAAAAACATCAGCATATGCAAACCCTCTGAGCAGCTGACACTCCTCAGGAACTAAAAGAACTAGAAATCCAGGGTAGCTGCATCTTCCCACACCAAGGGGTAGAATTTTGTGAGTTCATCCTGGCCATTGTAGTCATGTTGATAAGTTTGGGTTTTACTCCAAGAACAATGAAAGGCTACTGAAGCTGGAAAGAGACATGATCCAATTTGTATTTTAAAAGATCCTCTAACTTCTTTGTAGAGAATTAGAGTGGGGCAAAAGTAGAAAGATGGCAGAAGGCTCTTGTAGTTCATGTGAGAGATGATGGCACTTAGGCTAAGACAGCAGTGAAGGTAATAGAAGTGAATGTCTAAGATATATTGAAAGTGGAAATGAAAAGCCTTCATGTGGAGGGTTATAGAGGGACTGGGAATGGAGGCTGGCTCTCAGGTTTCTGGAGGTGTCTTTCATGGTAATTACAGCCAGTTGAACATTTTCCTTGCTGTCACATTCATGGTAAAGCCCTCATATACCATAAGTTGCTAATCAGATTCATGTTCTGGGCTTACTGACATATCATTTCTTATTCTAGGCAGTAGGAACCTGGTGGCATTTTTAACAGAAGTTTATCTTTCTCATATCATATTGAGATGATTGTGTTGGAGCACAGAAAGATGTATTTATACACCTGAAAATGTGAGAAAAAAGGAACTGGGGTTTTAACAACTTTCTGTGGAAAGGCACAAATACGATTTTTGGTAGTTATTGCACAGGAATAAAAAGGCATCCCCATCTTTAGACATGGAAGACAAGTGTCTTTCACACAAGTTTCTTCCAATTCTTGTAGACCCTTTCAAAAATAAATAAAGGTGTTAATATTTGGAGGAAAAAACAGTTAAAATATGTTTTCCTGCCTTACTGGTCACTGTTATATACACCTCATTTCTTTTCATTCTCCAATAAATACTGACATGACCTCTATTTCTTTTTATACCTCAGGTTGGATGAAGATGACATTATGGAACAAAAGGTAGCTATAGCTAATAATCAAAATAGCTAATATATATATATACATGCTTTATAGTTGACATATGTGTTATGTTGACATGCGGCTTTTATGTCTATTATCTCATTAGTTTCCTTTAAATTGGGTGATTATGCCCATTTGAGAGCTAAAAACACCAAGCATTATCCTCAGGTGTTTTTATATATCAGTGCATTTCATCTTCACAACAACCTAATAATCTAAGGGTTTGGAGTAAACACGAGAAGCATTGCTTGGGAAGTCTGAACATTCACATCAACTGCTGGAAAAGGCAGCTACCCAGTGCTGAAGACTTCAGCAGTCCATAGGATGTCATAGCCCCAACTAGTGGGAGGAGGAAGTCGCCAATCTTAAGAGATTTGGGGATCGGAGATGCTACCCTTATCCGAGCTGGGGTGAAGGCAATGGCTCTCAGTTGCAGATAACTTGCTCAGATCATCACTCAAGTCTATTTTTGACAATCCTGTTCCTCATTCCACATATCCTTACTTTTTACACACAAATAGTATCCCTATATACAGATGAAGAAGCTGTACAGATGAAGTATAAAAAGATGAAATAATTGGCAAGGGACCCAAGATGGCTTCAAAGGCTCTGGGCACCTTCACCACTTTAATATGTGCCTCCGTGCCATGCTGGGAGAGTATGGCTGGAAAACAAAAGCTTGCTCCCATGGGAAATGGTGAGACTGGGCATGGCTACTGCTGGTGATCATGCTGGCAGCCCACAGTCCTCCAGTCCTAGTGCTGGTGTTCACACTAACAGCCCACAGTCATCCAGTCCTAGTGCTGGTGTTCACACTAACAGCCCACAGTCATCCAGTCCTAGTGTGGGTGCTCACACTAACAGCCTACAGTCATCCAGTCCTAGTGCAGGTGTTCACACTAACAGCCCACAGTCATCCAGTCCTAGTGCGGGTGAAGGGCACACTAACAGCCCATAGTCACCCAGTCTTAGTGTGAGTGTTCACGCTAACAGCCCACAGTCATCCAGTCCTAGTGCAGGTGATCACACTAACAGCCCACAGTCATCCTAGTATCGGTTTTCATGCTAATGGCTAGTTGAGAATTAAATATGATGCAAACTAGTTTGACGCCCTGAAGTTTATTTGCAGACTTGTAAGTCTGTATGCTTCAGAATCTGGCGGGGAGTGGAGAAGTTTGCTTCTGTCCTAGTGATATATGGATGAGTTGTTCCATTTAAGACCTAGGGTCAGATTCTAAGAAAGAAAGTGTCCTGAGCTCTGTGAGCTTATGACTGATTAGGAATCTCAAAGTAGGTATAGTCACACATTGGGAGCTCTTCAAAATACTATTTTCTAGCTCAAGTGAAGCCTCAATAAAAATAAAGAACTTTTCCCAAGTTCTATGCTTTTCTATACAAGTAGAACTTATATAGAAAATTGTATGGAATCTTCCAAGATGAGGCAACATAAGCTGTTATAAATTTCAAAAGTATCAGGGAGACCTGAATTCTAGTTCTACCTCATAGTATCCTTGGCCAAGTAACTTTACCTCTCCAGGCCTCAGTGTCTCATCATAAAATAAAGATGTTGGATTGATCAGTCCTGATGTTCCGCCATTATTTTCTTGAAAAAAAAAAAAATAGCACCTTGCTCCTCTAATAAACATGTGGATCAAACAGATATGGAATGATCTTTCAGCCTACAAATATCAACTGGCAAGATGTAAAGAGCCCATTTGAGCATTTGGTCCCAGCTTAGTAGTCTTTTGTAGTGTACGCATTACCAGATTCATGAGCAGTCATAATGATAAAAGGGAGCCTCAACATTAGCCCTGAATGGTGGATCTTGTTTCTCACAGGCAACACCACCAGGAAAAACCGTCTTAACCAAAAAGGAAAACAGTTGATCAGAATTAGATATTGTCCAGTTGCAGCCCACAGGAGTGTAACAGGAATGTCTCTACTCACAGTTTTAATCCTGGGCCAGAATAATAAATGAATAGTTAGCACATTCCTACTCATCTCAGTGAGGGTCCTCTCAGTGTTGAAAGTGATCATACCCTTCTTTAATCAACCCTTTTCTATCCCACATCTCTCTTCAAATAGAGTGTGCCCACAATTCAATAGAATAATCATGGACTCAAGAAGGTTTTGATGGACAGACGCCTCTCAGCTACATTCTGCCTCATTTGGGAAGCCATTCCCTGATGGAACCGTAGACAACTTGATAACCAGCCAGGCTGATTCTCTTACTTCTTGATTTTTTTTTTAAGCAAGCAAGATGCCATTAAAAGCCTTTCAAAGTTAATAAGCCTGTATCTCAAGACAAATTCAGAAGAATCTACTCAGAAATTCATTAACTGTCAATTCTTTTATACACATAATAGATCAAAATTGATAGCAATGATTAAATTTTAATTAGGAAAATTTCTGATAGATCTCAGTCTCTCTCAAATGCCCTCTACGTATGCATTCATTCATGTATTCAACAAACATTTTTAAACGCTAAATATGTACCATGTTCCATGCTAAGCATGAGAATTCAAAGATAAAAAATAAGTTTATGGAACTATACGTATGACCTACCTAATTTATTCACAGAACAAAATGTGCTTCCTAAGAAAATGTTGATAGAGTTTGCTATTCAGAAAACACCTCATGCTATCAGGATATCCTTTGTGTGTTTTCCAAAGACTAGGACCTGTATAGTAATATCCAAGTTTGATCTCAATCTCATGGACTGAACAAATACAATCCCTGTCCAGAAAAACGGGCTCTGGCTTCCGATAGTCTGTGTGACTTGGAAGCCTTTGAGCTGATTAGCAGGAACTGTGTTGTTTTCAGGCTGGAACCATTTTCGTTTCAAATAGCATAAAGTTGTACCCCAGGAATGATGACAATGCCAGAAGTCATTTCCAACATTCCAGAAGATTAAGAAATTGAAAATCAAATATTTGGGGTGAAAGCAAGTGTATAGTAAGTGTTTATCCAAATTTTTATGTAAGAATTTTATTACCTGAATATGCCAACCCACCATGTCTGGGATTCACACCCATTCTTCCTTTTCCCATATCATCAAATGGCACATATAATTCCCAAAGCAAAATACACAAGAAGCTATTTTCTTTTTTATGCATCAACACACATTCCTTTGTTCCTCTTTCTAGATGCTCAGAATCCTAGAATGGACAAAAATCCCAGTGGTCATGTGATTTCTACCATTTTAGACAGAGAGGAAAAGGAGGTTCTGAACAGTCAAGGCTTGCCCAGATTCCACAAACGAGTGGCAGAGATGTGAATAGGCTAGACCTGTCACTTCAGACCCAGACTCTTCGCTGAAAGCTGTTTCTATGATGTCATACAATCATGCTCAAAATATACAGCTACTGAGATCAGAGCCACAAAAAAGCATGGACTTTAGTCTCTTCCCTTGAGGAGTGGAAGAGATTGTTCTGGAAGACAGTGAGTGTACTCACATGACTTTCTAGGCTTCCCTTTCTTTGTTCTTTCCAGAACAGAACTGATGCTCTGATTCATACTCTACACTTCTCCTTTTGATATGTCTTCCAAATCAGCCTCCCTCTAGCATTAATAAGAAAAGCAAAGCAAAGACAGCTTCCCAGAACCACAACAGGTGTCAGTGTCAACTTCCTTGAGTCCTGCCTCTTCCTTCAGGACATCTCAACTCTTTTTCACTAAGTTGTAAAAAAAAATGTATCTTTAATCACCGCCATCCCTTTTAGGATTTCAAAGGAATAGCCCAGCAGTTCATCTTAGAGATGCAAACATTACCCTGACTTGATCATTTATCTCAAGTCACAGGTAGAAAGTTCTTTGGCAGCTACTCAGGGGAACAAAGGGGAAACCTCCAATTAAGAATGACTTATGTGTGCTCCTCCAGCCAGGAGTCACCCTGCCTTGTTAACCTCTCTTGCCCTGCTTTAAGAAGTGGGAGCCTATACACTCAAAATTCATTTATTCCTGTTAAGGGTAATTATCTCAATTTTTGATGACACCTCCAGCTATCAAAGAGTGATGATATACCAGTGAGATGTTTCTGTCCATTCAAGAAGAAAATATGAGGAGCTATATAACACAGATTAGGTTTCAGTTCATAAACACAGCAATTTAATACTCCTCTTTAAAGCAAAGATTCAAATTTAAACCTCCCGACAAGTTATGCTTTTTATATCTTGACTATATTCTTTAAATCTAAGTAACAACAAGAACATAGGTTAAAGAACCTGGAAGGCAAATTTGGTGATAAGAAGGTATTGCCTTTATTTCAACAGACAATAATTACATTACCCTGGGTGAATGGGAAGCCTGTGAGATAAGCTTCCTTCTCATCAACATTGAAACTTGCTCAAATGTCTCTCATCATAAAACAATCCTGCTGCTTATACTGGCCTCCCCACCTCAGCTATTCTCTCCCCCTTTTCCTATCTTTCAAGCCTTTCCAAGCCAAACGTCCTTAAAAATTTTCATTAAACTCATCCACTCACTTCTGAATGGATGCACTGCCTTCTTCCTCTGCCCACATCACTTTCTTAAACTACTCTCTCCAGAATTAGTAGCACCATCCTGTGGCTTAATCTCACAGATAATTCTTAATTCTCAATCCTTCTTTTCTGCAAGTCGGGCATCATTTAGAAACCTCCCTTGCCCTCAAGCCATAAGGGAAATTGCTGCCATCCACCACCACCCCCCATCCCCTGCCGTCAATTCCACAGCCTGTGAAAGCCCAAAGCCTTTTCAAATGGCTTTGTAAAATATAGACTGGATAGGGAAAATGAGGCATATATACACCATGGAATACTATGCAGCCATAAAAAACGATGAGTTCGTGTCCTTGGTAGGGACATGGATGAACCTGGAAACTATCATCCTCAGCAAACTGACACAAAAACAGAAAATCAAACACTACATGTTCTCACTCACAGGTGGGTGTTGAACAAGGAGAATGCCTGGACACAGGGAGGGGGAGCATCACACACTGAAGTCTGTAGGGGGAGGGGAACTAGGGGAGGGACAGTGTGGGGTGGGGAGTTGAGGAGGGGATAACATGGGGGAGAAATGCCAGATATAGGTGATGGGGAGGAAGGCAGCAAACCACATTGCCATGAATGTACCTATGCAACAATCTTGCATGTTCTTCACATGTACCCTCAAAACCTAAAATGCAATTTTATATATATGTGTATGTGTGTGTATTACATGTGTGTGTGTGTGTGTGTGTATATGTGTATGTATATATATATATACGTATATATATATGTATGTATACGTATATATGTGTATATATATATACATATATATATATATATATATATATATATAAAGCCTAGCCAGATCAAAATAGATAGGCAATAGATATAATAGGTAGTAAGTAGGTAGGTATGATAGATAGATGCAATAGATATGACAGGTAAGTAGGTAGGTAGGTAAATGATAATAGGTACATATATATACACATATAATAGATGCAATACCTAGGTAGGTAAATAAGTAGATAATAAGAAAGGGAGAAGTGAAAGAAAATGTTTACTGCTTTAAATCACCCCTTAGAGTAATTAGATTGGTTATACATAAGAACATGGCTTTTTGTTTCCTTGCTGCCCCCAAAGGACATCCTTGAGAAACACAGAGTATAAGAAGGAAAAGGACAGAGAGAGGGCACAAGGAAAACAGTGCCAGACTGAATTCCCACGTGGAGTCTATGCCCTTTCACTCTGTACTCACCCTAGCTTATGAACTTCATAAACACTTGCTAAATAAGTAAGTGGGTTTCCTCGTAGGTGGGCAACCCTTCCCGGGTGGAATCCAGAACATCCGCCCTCTGTGTTCCATGGGTGATAAATCTATAGTCTCTTGAGAGAAAGGCAAAGCAGCAGGACGATCCTTCTGATGATGTGGCATCCAGGTGCAGGCAGAGGAACTGGGCCTATCGGTACCAAGTGAAGTAACTCAGGGTTCCAGAGAAGTTAAATGTATGGATATCCTCATTATTTAAACAACAATTTTGAAAGAAAAACATATTTGAAGAAATTTTAGTTTTAGAAGGTGAGAATGACATGGAACTAAAATTCCTTTTAAAGCAGTATTTCTGCTTCCCACAGAAGTATTTGAGTTGCCATTTGTTTGTTTCTGTTTTGTTTTTTGAGATGGAGTCTCTCTCTGTCATCCAGTTTGGAGTGCAGCGGCATGAGCTCGGCTTATTTCAAGTTCCCCCCCCTCCTGGGTTCAAGTGATTCTCCTGCCTCAGCCTCCCGAGTAGCTGGGATTACAGACACCTGCCACCACGCCCGACTAATTTTTCTATTAGTAGACAGAGTTTCACACCATGTTAGCCAGGCTGGTCTCAAACACCCGAGATCTGGTCTCAGATCTCAGGTGATCCGCCCACCTCGGCCTCCCAAAGTGGTGGGATTACAGGCATGAGCCACCCCGCCCAGCCTGTTTGTTGGTTTTTAATCTCATGGTTTCTAAGGTGTATAATTTTAAGTAACTTACATTGTTTCTAAGCAGTTCACAGCTCAATGTCTAAACATAATGGATAAACCTAGGAAAATTATAAAAAGCTTAAAAATTACCATAATGAAACAGACTTTTAAGTCTCAAGAAAAGATAACAAATTTTAAAAATGAAAATGTTTGGGCTTACCACTCTTTGAACCCCAATGCAGATATAATTTTTCATTGCATTTTTGGAAACAGTCTTTTCAAATTATGCTCAGCATCTCATATGTAAATCAAAGTGACACAGTCCTCTTGTGAGAAAGTAAAAATGGCCTCTTCTAAAGTACAAAACTCCATTGTACTTTCTTTTGTACTTTCTAGCCATTAAATTGTTCACATCTTCAAGAAATTTTTCTGCCAGATATTGTGTCAGAAACTAAGGATACAAAAATTTGTAATATACCTGCCTCTAGGAAATCACAATGAAATGAGACAAGGATGTTTAAATTCATTCCTGCACTTGTTACACTGGGGGGGATGTCCTAGACCAGTGGGGGTTGAAAGGTGTGGTCAGTGTCACTATACATTAAGTTTAATGAGAAATCAGCTCTCATTTTAATGGAAATAGCTCCAGCATTTCATAGTTTTTTAAATCATGTTTATTATTGAATTTATCACATAAATAGTTCTTTATTTCTGAATTACTTGGAATTTTTATTAGATATAACTTTTGAATTTTATGATGCCTCTTAGGCATCTATTGATATAATCATCAGCTTTTAAAATTTCATTTGTTGAGGTAATAAATTACATTGATAGATTCCTAATATTGAATCATCCTTATGGTCTTAGAATAAAGTCTACTAGACCATGTTACACTGTTTTCTTACTATGCAGCTGGAATTGGTGGCTATATACTATACAGAATTTTTGTAACTATATTCACATAGAAAACTATTTTTGTCTTTTCTTCATAATATATTGATCAACTTTTAGTATTAAAGCTATGCTAACAGTCAGGAAGCTTTTGTTCCTTTTCTATGGTCTGCAGTAATTCAAATACCATTGGAACTTTTCTATTTTAAAGGATACATAAAATTTTGAAAAACTCATACATGTTCTTTTCATAACTCATCTTTCAATTTGGAATAAAAGGAGATTTAGTCCTATAGAAGGCATTCATTCTTTCTGAAATTAGTCATTCTATTGATACATAATGCCACAGGGAATTCCCTGTGAAATAAACTATAATATGGAGATTACAGTACAGACTTCACTGAGGAGTGCTTTGGGGAATTTTGACCTAAGAAGAGTGAAGGAGGCAGGACTGAGCACAGGAAGCAAAGCAGAAAGAGGTATGGGGTGGGATGAAATCAACAGAGGTTTTAGACCATTTCACCAGGAGCACTGGAAGTAGGAAAAAAAAAATACACATGTACACACACACGCGCACACAGAGAGAGAGAGAGAGTTAGTTTTATTACAGGAATTGTCTTATGTGACTATGGAGGCTGAGAAATCCTGCAATCTACCACCTGCAAGCTGGAAATTCAGAAGAGCCAATGCTACAATACCCAGTTGTAACTGCCCAATAGGTTCTTCCCGCCCATTGCACAGAGTAAACCAATTCACTGAGATCATAGCACTGCAATAAAGAGTTTAACTGACATGGGGCCAGCCATGCCACATGGTAGACACTGAGTTATTACTCAAATCAATCTTCCCAAAAATTCAGAGTCTACAGTTTTTCAAGGATAGTTTGGTGGACAAGGGAATGTGGGAGTGGAAATTGGTCCTCTTCTGAATGGGGCCACAAGACTTGTTGGCTGGTCTGCATGGAGCCATCATTGTCAAAAATGCAAAAACTGAAAGGACATCTCAAAAGGCCAATTTTAGATTCTACAATAGTGATGTTATTATCTGCAGGAGTACTTGGGGGATGTTGTGTATCATACAACCTCCAGAATAGTGATTGATCATCATTTATTTATGTCTACACTTTAGCAGGATTCAGGCTCTTCACATCCTCCTAACTTGGTGGTCTTTCATTAGCTTTACAAAGGCATTTTAGTTTTGGAAAAGGGCTATTACCATTTAAACTATAAACTAAATGTCTCCCAAAGTTAGCTTGGCCCAAGTCCAAGAATGATTAGGACAGTCTGGAGGTAAAAAGCAAGACTGGGGTTGATTAGATCAGATCTCTGTTTTCTCACTGATGTAATTTTCCAAAGGCAGTTTCACAGTCCTTGTCTGAAGGCTTGAGAACCTGGAGAGCTGATTGTTTAAGTTCTCATCTGAGAGCAGAAGACTTGTGTCCCAGCTAAAAGCAGTTGGGCACAGAGAAAGAATTCTTCCTTCTTCCACCTTTTTGTTCTGCTCAGGTTCTCAATGGATTGGATCAGTGCCCACACATATTGGAAAGGACAATCTAGTTTACTGGGTCCACACATTTAAATGCTATTCTTATCCTGAAACACCCACCCTGACACACCCAGAAAAGAAAATGCTTAATCCAGTATCTCATCACCCTGTGATCCAGTCAACTTGACCCATAATATTGGCCATTATATCCCCAAATGAGGCAGAGGGGACAGGCAGCAACCAGTCATTGGATGGTAATTGCCTCTGGACAGGGATCTAACATTGGTTGAGGTAGCTCTGTTAGGCCAAGGAAAAGTCCTTGAGAGAGACTCACTTATAAGTCACCTGCCGCAGTTGAGGGAATGAGTGTATGATGGTCCAGAATGGAGATATTTGGATGGTGCATCACTATGCCTTTGACATATGCTTTAGTTGCACTAAAATTTGCATTTCATCTTCTTAGAATATTAGCATTAATCAATACCTTCCAGATTTTCCACAACTTCCTTTTGCCTTTATGAGAATTATTTCACAACTTTATCTAGAAATGTGGATGTTCAATGGATTTTAACATGCTAATTTTCAAATAGGACCACCAAAATTAAGTGAACAGTTTTTCCATTTGGTAAATATGATTTCCACATTCAGAAATAAGTTGTGAGACTCTCAGATAAGAATTTCTCTCCTTATAACTGTATCTCAACACAAGTATATAGTGGTCATAACATCTGCAGTTTGTTAACACTATTGCTTTAACATTTTCTGTCTTCATTGATCAAATAATGTTCTCTGGGGTTAGAGAATCCCATATAGTATTTTCATCCCTAATTTACACATTATTAAGGTAAATGTTAAGAGAAATTATTGTTAAATATAGCACATCTCTTTATATACTACCATGATATCTTTATTTCCTCAAAAGATGGCATTTTTCTACTACTGTGGGTGCAGCACTTATTAACAGGAGATCCAGGGCTCCCCCCAAGATCTGGTTTCAATCTAATTTTATAACCTATTGTCCTAACTCATGCCTTCCTACCTATCCACCCCTAAGCTAAATACAGTACACTTATATACTCTGAAACGTAGTATTTCACAAGGGCTGTCTTGACACAGTTTTAAAGTCATGGCTAGAAATTCTCAATTCCTTTTTGAGGGCACTTTGCTAAGCCTCCTCCCCCCAACAACAGCAACAAAAACCAAGAACAAACAAACAAAAAAAACACTCTTCTTATCAGGTTCCTACTTTTGGGACCACAAAGAATAATCCCACAAAGGCCCCCATTTAAGGAGCTTTCACATTCCTGGACCAGGTACTAAACAACTGGGGATAGCCTCTATGCTCCAGAGCTGTATAATTAATTATTCAAATTAGTCAATCTCTAGAAATCCCCTATAAACCTAACTACCCCCACCCCATTTACCGTACCTAAGCTACCGTTTGTAGCTCCTGCTTGCTGTTAGCCTATCCCCTAGTACAACATTGTGCATGGGCCTGTGTGGCAGCCTCCTCTAACTTCGAGCTGTAAGTAACCAAGAATTCTGCCTCTCATCATGTATCAGTGTGCTGTGTCTGCTCATCCAAAGATCTTCAAATTTTACAAAACACACCCTTGCTTATTTGTGCCTGTACTTCTCTGCCTCCAGACACTTACCCTGTATTCCCTTGTGTACATCCTCCTACCTGACTTGACCCTGAATTTGAAGAGTCTGTCCTTGACTCAGATCAACCTGAAATTTTTTACCTTCAGGGACCCTTTTCCATGTCTGCTCCTCATCTGTCCTCTTGACGCTCTTTGGGCCATTGTTAAAGCACATGTCCTGTGTTTACAATTCCCATGATTTGTGAGCAGACCTGTGGTCCAACAAAGGGAAGACCATTTGATATTATTTGAAAACACTGTAGTGTTCTAGTTTCTTTGAATTCCTTGAAGCCTCTGGCATGAGGCCTATTAAAAGGAAACCCCCCCACCAGATATACTATTGAATTTAATTCACTGGAGCACTGCCATGCAGCTTCAATCCTGTCTGAAAGTGCCAAGTTACATTCCTGCCATCTTGGTGATTTCTTCCTTCTGTCCTCTGGTGTGGAGACTGGAAGGGTGGCAGGGAAGATGAACAGGATAAAGGAAAAGCACATGTTGAAAGGAAGGCTCGTAGGCCTGCCCCAGTGAAAAAGGGTGAACAGAAGCAAGGCAATAAGAACACTACATTTCCAAAATACTTTAGGGTAATTTAGGGTAAAAATACACAGAAGGTGGTCAATAAATATTTGCTGAATGCAACAATCAGATATCAGAACCTTAAGTCAACTGTCCTAGGGTCATGTCACATTTAACTTGAGTTGCATGAATATAAAGGTCCACCATGGACCAAAATTGTTTTTATTACAGTTAATTTGCCTCTGAGTTATTCACATGGTAATTAAGTTCACTTGGCTCCTAAAAGCATAAAGTATTGTTTTTAAAAAAAATCCTTTTTTCTTTATAATACATGAGTCGTGGCATTTTTCCTTCTGTAATATTCTTTGAAGTCTTATCCTAAAATACTCGACTTTAAAAGAAAAAGAAAACATCTAATAAAATTTTGTCTCCTTGAACTACAATTAATTGCAGATACAAGATGCTGAATGGAGATCTCTAAGGGAAAGACGATTTTGTTTTTAATGCAAAGTGCTGTTTGTGCTGAAAGATAACCTATCATGTGGCCAATTATATGAATTTAATGATAAGTATGTATATCCAAAGAAAATGCAAGGACCAGAACTGGAATAAAAGCTACAGTGAATGTAGCTCTCAGAATGGGTATCCTCCCTGTTCTCAATCTTTCTTTCTCTCTGTCTCCCTCCTACCTCTGGGTCTACCTCAAAATGGCATCTCCCTTGCATTCCTTATTTGTTTCCCATTGGCCACTCTCCTACTCATCCAATAGTCTAATTCTGGAGGCAGCCAAGCAAATAGGCTCACCTCATGGCCAGCCCACCTACTGAATCCCATCCATTTTTCCAGGTCACCTCCTGGGATTGGGCTGCCTTAAGTCTGATGCACCTTCCTGACGTAATAAAGGCTTTCAATGCTCAAAGAGTAAGGAGTCCTTCTCCCCTAAGCTGTTGACAAAGCTGTTGAAACTACAAAGGGATGCTGAGTGACTGATAAATTCATTCAGCACAGTTATTTTTATCTTTCATTTCTCCATGATGGGAAATAGGAGCTGAAAACCTACAATGACTCTACACTTCCAAAATCCTTAATCAAATGGCAGAAATTCTCATCTTTGGTTTATTTCAGCAGGATTTCAGAATAAGTCAAACCCACTGATATTTATTAAGCATCTATCTCTTCCCAGAACTTTGCTGCATGTTCTAACACAGCCAGAAACATGACAAAACTACAGAACCAGAAAATGGTTTAGGAATTCTTTGTCATGTTAGAGATAAGAAAAATTTACATTTATTTAGAATATCTGGCTCTTGCCTTAAAGAACTTTTAGAGCCAGTTAATAAGACATAGTCTTTCAAACAGCTTTCAAAAAAACACCCAAAGTACATTTTAATCCATTATTACATTAGCAAATATAGACTTCAAATTTGGCAGGAATTCAGAGAAAGAAAAAATTACTGTAAGGTGGCCCCAGCAGAGCCCTGCAAAGAGAAATCGGGAATGGTGATGAAGGCACAGCTTCCAGCACTGGGGAAGATCTGTGGGAGGAGATGAGCTGGGTGACAGGAGAGGGGCCCTGGTGAGGAGCATGAAAGGCAAAGCTAGATTGGTGGAATCACTTAATGGACAGCTTTCATTAGACCACAGAGCCTGCAATTCTCCCTAAAAGTAAGCAAGCCATTATAGGTTTGAAGCAGGAAAGAAACATCATGAAAAGGAGTATCTCAGAAAAGGAGGTCCAATGTAGCATGGTGGTTAAGGTCATGAGCTTTAGAGCCAAGCAGACTCTCTCCAAATCCTGGCTCCACCACTTTTTCACTCTGTGACCCTGGGTGAATCACTTAACCTGTGTCCTCAACTACAAAATGGAAATAGTAGTTCTCACCTCATCAAGCTATTAAATTTTTGGAGGAATAAGTGAATATTTGTGGTATATTCAGAGCAACACTTGCACTCATTAACAGTATTATGAAACCAGATATTAAGGGTGTGGGGGACCCAGCTCAGGCAGATTAGTTCAATGACTTCCAGCATAAATCAGAGGGCAGAGGGTGGTGGTTCAATCTAGGACCACGTGGTAAGGAATTCCAGCTGGTGCACCCAAAGCAGGGTGTGGACTTAGTAACTGAGCAAGTCTGGGGTTGAAGTAGAACACAGAGTTAATGGTGAATGCACAATGCTGAGAATATTCTGCGTTCATCACTTATTTTGGAGAAATAAATGTCAAGCATAAGAAAATGGCTCCACACTCAAAGCCGGACTGGGCACCCACCGCCAGTATGGATGCTTACCACGCGCCGCGAAAGGATCTGATTAAAGAACTTAGACAACTTCAGATATGTGAAATTGATTTCCATGGAAACCTAGTCATGCTCTAACAACAGCTGTGATGGCGTTGCTGCCGATAATTTTGCAAACATGAGGCTTCCCAGTCAGTCTGGGAAGGCCGTAGACCCGCACCCAGTGCAGACACTCGACCTCTCAGGGTGGCAAGGAAGCTTCCAGCGCGAAATACCAGGGAAGGAGCCAACAAAAAAGCAGAGCCTCCCGCCCCAAACCTCAGAGAATTCTGTAACCAATTCCAGTTCCGATTCCAAACATAAAGGTAGCATGAGTTTTTTGGAGAAAAAGTCTTTCGATATAAAGCAAAACAAAGCAATGCCTGGAAAACGCATGTCAGAATTAGAAAGCTTCCCGGGCTTGTTTTTTAGAAGACGTTCCCTCCCAGGCTCCAACTCACAGTCAAGGACACCCCCAAGGCGTACATTTCCAGGTGTTGCTTCCAGGAAAAACCCTCAACAGAGAGCTCCTTTTCTTACCGGGTCCCTTGGTGCTCTACTCATGGAGGACGAGGAAGAAGAGGAAGAGGATAAGGACCATGGTTGGTGAGAAAGAGCAAGACAATGGATGGCTACGTGAACAAAGATGGCATGCCCAGAATTCATCACTGCAACTCATCCATGACCCTTCTGCATATAATTCACCCAGTGGAAGAAATGACAGAGCAAGAGTTGGAGACCATCTGCAGCAACTCTCCAAGAAGATACATAAGGTTCCCCTGGGCTGTGCTTGTTATCAGTGCTGTCAGAAAACTATTGACACCAAAACAAACTGCAGAAACCCAAACCGCTAGGGCGTTCAAGGCCAGTTCTGCAGCTCCTGCCTTAGAAATCCTTATGCTGAAGAGGTCAGGGATGCTCTAGTGGCACTGCCCACCTTGCTGAGGAATCTGCAGCTGCAGTTTCTGCCAGCAGCAAGATGGACGATGCGCAACTGAGATACACGATCCTGGTGTATTTTGTCAAATATCCTGGCCCTGGGAATGTGCATGCTTACTTGGAAAGTCTGAAAGAGGAATTTGAAATCGAAGCATAACATCTGCAAAATTTACAACCTGCCATCCATCCCTCAAATCTCTTAACATTTTTGATTTTGTCATTGACTGAAACCAGAGTTAAGAATCTCAGTGATCCGTCAATTGTATAAGAAACGCCAATCAATTTCATCTGACTAGACGCATGCGCTTTTGTAGTATCACGGAAAGTATTTTGCTGGTTATACTTTGTTCTCTGCAGTTTCTTCTCCGTTCCCCACCAACCCTCATGTCATAGCATACCCCTAGTGGTGCTCTCCCACTGCTTAGTTTCCGAATTATTTTTAAATGACAGTTTTATGGAAGCATGTATGATTCTGTTGGTGTTGAAATAGCCCTGGAATCCACTCTTACACCCAAGCTTTTAGAAATTCAGTAGCAATATTAACTAGATCTATTAAATTTCAGAGAACTTGTTTACTCAGAAACAATGGCTGTGATTTAGTGTTTATACTACTTGATATTTTTAGCAGAATCAAGGCACAAAAGTCTTAAGACTATGTGGAAAATTAGGTAATTGTTGCAGAGTGGAGCATATTACTTGAGATGCCTCTCATGAGAATATTCCATGTCTTGCACTTATTATACAAGTTGTCACAGTTGAGATTTAGTTGCTGCTAATTTCTTCTGCCCTAAGCTTAAATGGTGCATCCAGCTTACACAATTATGATCCAAAGGTTTGTGGGCAATGTTATATGTAAAATTATGATAGAAACATCTCTGAAAATTACAATGGTGAAACTTCAGGAGTAGGCTGACTTGAATTTTTGGCATAAAGTTTATTTCAGTTCATAAGTAAGGTTATTTCGAGTAAATTGTTGGGCCATTTTGCGTGGAAACCTGATATTAATAGTCTATAGCTCTTTGCATTTGTTGAAGAAATAAGCTAGGCACGGGTTCATGTTTAGGTTTTAGGCATTTTTATCATGAGAAAGAAGTGTCTTTTTGGAGATTTGTAACTTTCAACAGTTTGTTAACTTGACGTCTCTGCCAAATTAGTTTCTGGGCAGATTTCCTGTGTTGCTGCTCTCCCTTCTCTTTTGCATTAATCAAGCTGTTTCGTAGAGGCGGAATCTAAGTGTTTGTTCTCCAGTTTACTTGCTGGGCCCATTCAGTGTTTGATGCATAATTGGACCTTAAATCGATAAGCACAAATACAGCTTTTGATCTGTAATACTTTTATAATACAAAGGTTATTTTAATAAACATTTTTATTCTTAAAGAATTATGTTTTCATAATTTGGAGTAAAATTATTCATGCACATTATTTATACTAGCCACTCATCTCCATAAAGATTCATGAAATTCCCCCCAACCCTACTTCTCATTATTTCCTATAGCTCCCTACTCCGGGGCTATAATATTGCTCTGTTCTTTCCATTCCTCGCTTACACTTCCAACCACATCCTCATCAAAAATTTGCCTAGATGTGTTTTTACATTACAATTTACCTTGCTCACCTGATTTCCCTAAGGTTTCTACCAGTTCCCACTACACCTGGTGGAATCTATATTACAAGTATCAAAATAGTCACATACAGGATTCACAACACTTGATAGCATCATGACCCAGAAAAGATTTCAAATTGCATCTCAGTTCCTCTTTGTCTGCTGGCGAGACTGCTGTGTATATAAATAAATGCATGGACTAGATGTGAAGGAGACCTTGTTATCTCCAAGCACAAGATTTAAAGTATGAGCCACTACCCCAATTCTTCCAATATAGTTTGGCTCTGTGACCCCACCCACATCTCATGTTGAATTGTAATCCCCAGTGTTGGAGGAGGGGCCTGGTGGACATTGACTGAATCATGGGGGTGGTTTCTAATGGTTTGGCACCATCCCTCTAGTGCCGTTTCGTGATAGAGTTCTCACCAGATCAGGTTGTTTGAAAGTGTATAGCACCTCCCCCTTCACTTTCCCTCTTTCCTGCCAGCTATGTGAGTATGTGTCTGCTTCTGCTTCGCTTTCTGCCATGATTGCAGGTTTCCTGAGGCCTCCCCAGAAGCAGAAGCCTGTACAGCCTGCACAAATGTGAGCACAATTTAGTCTCTTTCCTTTATAAATTACCAGTCTCAAGTAGTTCTTTATAGCAATGCAAGAATAAACTAATACAGAAAGTTGGCACTGGGAGCGGGGTAATGCTCTAAAGATACATGAAAATGTGGAAGTGACTTTGGAACTGGGTAATGGGCAGAGGTTGGAAGAGTTTGGAGGCCTCAGAAGAAGACAGGAAGATGAGGGAAAGTTTAGAAATTCCTAGAGACTTGTTGAATGGTTGTGACCAAAATATTGATAATAACATGGACAGTGAAATCCAGGCTGAGAAGGTATCAAATGGAGACAGAAACTTATTGAGAACTAGAATAAAGGTCATTCTTGCTATGCTTTAGCAAAGAGACTGGCAGCACAGTGCCTCTGCTCTAGGGAACTTTGAACTTGAGAGAAGTGATTTGGGGTATCTGACTGAGGAAATTTCTAAGCAGCAAAGCATTCAAGATGCAGCCTGGCTGCATCTAAAAGCCTATGCTCATCTGCATAAACCTGAAATGACCTGATATCGGAATTTGTATTTAAAAGTGAAGCAGAACATAAAAGTTTGGAAAATTTGCAGCCTGGCCACGTGGTAGAAAAGAAAAACCCATTTTCTGGGGAGGAATTCAAGTAGGCTACAGAAATGTACATAAGTAAAGAGGAACTGAATGTTAATAGCCAAAACAACAAGGAAAATGCCTCCAAGCCATATCAGAGACCTTCACAGATGCCCCTCCCATCACAGGACCTAGGAGGGGAACAATGGTTTCCCGAGCCAGGCCCAGGGCCCCACTACCGTGTGCAACCTCAGGACACTGCTCCTTGCAGTCCCAGCCATTTCAGCTCCACCCATGGCTAAAAGGTCCCCAGACATGTCTCAGGTTGCTGCTCCAGATGGTGCAAGCCAGAAGCCACCAAAACATCCCTGTGGTGTTAAGCCGGCAGGTGCACAGAGGGCAACAGTTGAAGCTTGGGAGCCTCTGCCTAGATCTCAGAGGATGTATGGAAACGTCTAGATGCCCCTAAGCTTGGAAGAGGGGAGTCTGCTGCAGGGGTAGAATCTTTACTAAGGCAGTATAGAGGAGAAATGTAAGGTTGGAGCCCCCACACTCGTTCCCCACTGGGGCACTGCCTAGTGAAGCTATGAGAAGACGGCCATCATCCTCCCGAAGCCAGAATAATAGATCCACCAACAGCTTGTGCCATGCACCTGGAAAAGCTTCAGGCACAGGGGCTGTATCCTGCAGAATCATAAGGGTGGAGCTTTCCAAGACCTTGGGAGCCCATCCCTTGCATCAATGTGCCCTGAATGTAAGACATGAAAATCAACGAGATTTAGAAGTTTTAAGATTTAAAGTTTGGGACTTACATGGGGCCTGTAGCTTTGTTTTGGCCAATTTCTCTCCTTTGGAAAGGAAGTATTTACCCAATACCTACACCCCCATTGTGTCTTAGATGTGATTAACTTATTTTTTATTTTATAGGCTCATCTGTGGAAGGGACTTTGCCTTGTCTCAGATGAGACTTGGACTTTTGAATTAATGCTGGAATGACTTAAGACTTTGGAGGACTGTTGGGAAGGCATGGCTGTGTTTTGAAATGTAAGAATGGTGTGAGATTTGGGAGAGGCTGGGGTGGAATGATATGGTTTGGCTCTGTGTCTCCAGCTAAATCTCATGTTGAATTGTACTCCCCAGTGTTGGAGGAGGGGACTGGTGGGAGGTGATTGAATCATAGCGGTAGTTTCTAATGGTTTAGCACCATCCCCCCTAGTGCTGTTTTGTGACAGAGTTCTCACGAGATATGGTCTTTTGAAAGTGTGTAGCACTTCCTCCCTCACTCCCTCTCTTCCTCCTGCTCCAGCCATGCAGGATGTGCCTCCTTTTCTCTTCGCCTTTCACCATGATTGTAAGTTTCCTGAGGCCTCTCTAGCCATGCTTACTGTACAGCCTATGGAACTGTGAGTCGATTAAACCTCCTTATGAATTACCCAGTCTTGGGTATGTTTTTATAGCAGTGCAAGAATAGACTAATACATCTTCCTTCCAGTTCCCTTATGAATTCCCTCTGTGATTCTTCTTTGAAAAAAAATGAGAGGTGGGAGCACAGCCTTGCTGTGTGGGGCTCAAAGGAGGACAAAAAGATGGGATTTGCCTACAGCCTTCTTCCTAAAGGACCAGTCTACTACAGGCTTTCACTCTTTTCATATTTTTCTTATCTCCTTCTCTACTTAATTTATTCCTTTATGTGTAGAAATAGACATGTAAATCTAGAACAAAATGAAAACATTTAGTCCAATTCTTTCCTATAAAACATAGCTCCAAAGATGTTTAAGTGACTTTTTTAACAGCTCCAAGAATTTTCTACATTCATCACAAATCTGAAAACAGCTTATTATCCAGATTTTATCACTCAGTATCTAGTGTATACTGAGCAGCACAAACTTACTATAAGCCATCTCAAATTATCTCACAATGATCCTGTGAAGTTGTTATTCTTTACTATTACAAATAAGTAGCCTTGAGCTCCGTGAGGTGATATATCCACTTAACTAGCAGGTACCAGAGATAACTTTTAAACCGAGGTCTTCCAACTCTCTTGTGCTGCTATTGAACTTCTGCCAGTTCTATTTCTTGGACTTGGCTAGCATTGGGTTCAGTGTCTGTACATTATCTTCTCCTCTACCTGTACATTATTTAGAACTCTTATTTGTGTAATTTTTTATTTGCATCATTATCAGCATATAAGATGAGACTGCCCAGACACTGACCATCCCCCCTCCAATGGCCCTTTTCTCCTTTACAATCCACCCAATGTTTGTTGGATTTTTGTTGACATTCAGTAGGAATGCTTCTGGCTATGAGTAACAGACAACCCAAGCTGTCAGAGGCTTAAACCATCAGGATATCTGAATTAGGCAAGATTCCAAAGCCTAATAGGTTCAAACATTGATGAAAACAATTCAGAACTAACTGAAGTACTTTTATTTTACTAACTCCTTCACTTACTACCCAACTGGCAAGAAGACAAAAAAAAAGTACTAGACCTTAGTGATACAATTTAGTGATTCTCCGATGCCCTCCCTAGTTCTCCAAGAATGTGCCCAAATTTAATGTCAAGTAGTAGTGTCAACACAAGGAATTCACTAAGTCAGGGAAGGTCAGAACTGCATGCTCACTGCCTTTGGCACCACTTAGCTGACAGAGGACGATGTCAGCACAAAATGGCCTATCCTACTATCATGTAAAGAGATTCGTAACTCATTAGTTAATTCTGTGTTCTATTCCTCGTGCATCATCAAGCCTGTAACATCTTGTCCATGATCACCATGAGGGTGAATTAACCAAATATCTTCAAAAATCCAGGCTAAAAAGCAACCCCCCAAAAAACTGAGGCTTTTTTCATAATTATGCTTCATCTACCACCATCTATCAGCTTTTTATCTTCCTATGTGTCATGTCGAGGTCACAAATTAAGCTATGAACATCTATAGTCAGCATCCCAAATAGGGCAAAATGTGCAAGGGGGAACAAATTTTTTCTCTTGCAGATGTTTGCATTTTTATCAAAGCAGAAAAATCTTTCCCAGCTCTACCTATCAGACTTCTAATAAGTCATTGGTCAGAACTGAGTCACATGACCACTCCAACTGCAAAGGTGGCCAGGAAAGTGAAAATCTGGCACAAAAGAAGGGTAACCCCCATGACTGACTTAGAGCAAGGCTGATTCGATCTCTGGGGTAGGGACTTAACCTCTCTGACCAAAATGTGGGTTTAGTAACAACAAAGTAAAGAAAAATGGCTATTGGTTAGACACAAACAATGTCTGCTGTGCAGATATTCCATATAACATGTATTACTCTTTTTTTTTTTTGCATGACTCATGACTTGGGAGGAGAATCTGTGTGTTTATATAATTTTAAATTAAACAAAACCCTCCATTCTGTCAAATGTTTTCTCTTGATCCAGCTTCACAAAACAGCCAACTTCTGCCTTTGTTTTTGTGTGTTTTGTAATGTCTTTTCAAATCTTTAAGAGGTCTACAATTTTATTGCTCAGCTTTGTATTTCATTGTGAATCATTCCACTGGGTATGTTAAAAAAGCTTTGCAATCAAATTCCCAGCACGCACACGTGCGCACACACACTTAAAGTCAATTCCAGATGTCACCTGTTACCCCTCATTCTTAAGCTAAATAATTGATGGCCCTTGTACCAAGCTTGCAGATAACAAGTCTTCCAGAGGCTTTCCTGTGGCAGTGGGAAAATGCCTAATCCCAATCAGCAATGGCCCGACTATGGCTAGAATTCGTACTCTCCTTAAGGGCTTATGTTTCTGAACTTTTCTCTGACAGTTACTTTAACCTTTAGGTTTATTATTTTTGCTGCTAATCAATAGCAACCCAGAGTGAATTTCCAAATATCTTGCTTTGTTTCTTCTTCTTTCTTCTCTAAATGAATCTAAAGAATAATTTTCATCATTTCTGATTTTATTGAATTTTATCATTTTTTGTTTTCTCTTTCTTCCAACTCTCTCATGATTGTTCCAGTATTCAATAATCCTTTCCTAATTGAGAAGCCCCCTTACTCAAAATTCAATTATACATCGACTTAATTTTAAACTTGCGGACTCAAGTCAAAATTTATGACAAATTCAAAATTAGTGGACTTTGTTATAGTTACCATGCTTTGTAGCAAATATTACACATACAAAGTGTCATTACTTTTTTGTCTACACCTCTATACAAGCACTTAATGCAACTCATTACAATTATGGTGGTGGATAGAAAAGTAGAACATAGGAAAAAATCCTAAAGAATCCATAGTGTGAGGTCTGATAAATGTAAAATAATTATATACAATTATTAATACAATAATTTAGGTTAAATTAATAATTTATATTATTAATTGCATACAATTAGCAATTAATAATTTAAGATATAATGAAAATAGGATTTGTATCCATTGGTATTAGGTTCAGCTGTGTGCGACAGACTTTCAAAATGTAGTAGTTTAATATAGACATTTATTCCTCTCTCACTGCTTATAACTCATTGGCTATAACTTGGTCAGGTGGCCAAAGGGAGTCCATTAGGAAGGCTAAAAGATGTAATTATTCAGCTCAGTGTCATTGTGATTAGCCAGCTGAAAGAAAGGTATCCAGGGAGGCTAGGAAATACAGCCCTTTTGTTTGATGGTAATGTGCTAAGATAAGTATCTGCAACTGGTTACTTAAGAAGAGAATGGATACAGGAGAAAATTGGCAATGTCTGCTGCATCACTGGATCTCTATTAAGTGAACACAGAACATATTTTAACTGCTTTCCCAGTTTTACTTACGATGTGCCTCCTTCGAACCTATGCATTCTTAACAGGGCAACATCGCTCCCAAGGGGGTGAAATTGGTTCTTGGGAGGAGGCAAAAAAAAAAAAAAAAGCTGTATAAGACACATATATATAATACATAACAGATTTACAGTATAACTGTGGCATTAAAATTTCATGGGAGAGGCTTTTAGGGAAAACAAATCTCAAAAGGCTCTTTGGGTGGTAGTAGAAGGGGTAATAAAAAAAGGTGGAGAAACACTCTTCTAACCTCAGACAGGAGCTTTCAGAAACATAACTCGAGGCCCAGCAAGGAAACACTAGTCTTTTGGCAAAACTTCTTGTTAGCATTCTACAGGCTACATAATGCGATAAATAGGGCAGTAGTTTCCAATTGGCCTCACTATTCTTTTATTCAATGATTACTTTTCAGGACATATTATGTAAAAAAAAATGTGCTGAGCGTTGCGGACACAGCCAAGAATGAAGCAGGAACCCCTGCCCCATGGGGCTCTCAGGCTGCTGTGGAAGGCCAACTTTGGACACTAGGTGCCACACAGATGGCAGACCACAAGGCCAAGTGTCCAAGGCATCTATACTCAGCTTCTGAATCTGGTTTGTCTTCACAACTTCCTTGTTAAGTGACCTGGGCAAATTATTACCCACTATGGGCCATGGTTTCCACCACCTAATACCAATTCTTAAATTTTAAATGCACATTTTTAAACCACCTCATACAGTATTTTTGTGAGTATTCACTAAGATAAGATCACATATATTATCATCATATGCCAGGTGCTTAAGAAAATGGTGTTATTCATATTATCTGGTGGTTTTGTCTTATATATTTTGAATGAATGCATGTTTCTATCCTATTTGAACTTGCTTACATTTGACCAATTGTACCAACTTACTGCTTCCTTCTTTTCCCCCTCAATTCAACCCGTTAATTTTTTTTTTCTGATGGCTCTGGGGCTAGATTTTTCAAATCAACTGGCGATACATGTGGTTTGAAAGGCCCAAGGTCCAGAAAATCTAGGGCATGTGATCATTCACACTATTTCATCTATTCATTTAAAATGTTCATTGATCATCCACTAGACTAGCCAGCCTCTATTTTGAGTTAGGTGCTAAAGAGACTGGAAAGAATAAAATGGACCCAACTCCTGCACTTAAAAAATGATGAACATTTGTAAGTGTACAGAGATTAATAAAAGAAAGAGGAAATATGCTATAGGAACATTTGACGAAGATATCACCTGATAAGAGAAGTCTTTCCTGAATGGTCAAGGTAAGGAAAGAAAATTTTAAGTAAACGGAAAGAGCTGTATACATCCATGAAATGAGAAAGAACAGAGAATGCCGGCAGGGTGTGTCCAGTAAGGAGGGCGCATAGACATACTAAAACTTCGGGCACTGGTCTCACTCTGATTGCTATCATGTTCCAACTCTTCCTGTCCTCCTTCCTATTTTTGTCTCGTTAAAATCCCAAAGCTGCCCTGAAAGGAGTTTACCAACTATGTTTCTCTCTCTCTCTCTCATGCACACACATTCCTAAGTTTCCTTGCCTCTCTTCAAATTTGCACATATTTTCTTAATTGTCACCATTGCTATCATATGGTCTACCCTTGCTACTCCAAGTATGGTTCATGGACCAGCATCTCCTGCATTACCTGGCTGCTTATTAGAATGTAGAATTTCAGGTCCCTCCTGAGATCACCCTCCATCCCCATCACACATATGGAATAAATCAGAAACTACATTTTAACAACATCCTCATGTGATTTGCATGGTTATCAAAGTTGGAGAAGCCCTTACCTCATCTGCCTGCTTGGGTCTAAATAAAAGATAGGGGGTTGTACCTCACCCCCAGCTTTGTCATGGTCACCCTGACCACCTATTTATCATAGCACACATTCCTCTACGAACTAGACAAGCTGATGCTTTGATGAAATGTTTCCCCAGGGAAAATTCTAGTCTCCTGGGAAGTGGTGTGATGGTGTGGAACTGCAAAGAAAAGCGTTTAGATGCCTTCCCATCTCATTTCCCAAACCTAAACACCACTTCTCTTTTACTTCATATTTCTTAGTTTTTCTTTTGGGCGTTTAGACGTTGTTAAGTTAACTTTCTTTCTCAGTCTTCCTAAAAATGTTCTAGCTCCGCAGTCTTTCATATTAGGTGTGATATCTTGATTTCTATGTTCTTAAATCAAGCCTTGGAAGTATTTTGTATGTTTTGTGTGTGTGTTCAGAGAGATCTCCCAGATCTCTCAATCTTCTCAGCCATGTGCTATAGTGTGACCTAAAAATATTTTCCTAATAAATGGGAAGGGCCCAATTACTACATATTTCTTTCTGTTTGGCTAAAGGGTCAAATGCCAGTAGTTTGACTTTCCCCTAGAGAAATCACCTCCATTATCTTCCTGCTGGAATTTCAAAGACCTTACTTCCCTGCAGGATACAATAAATACATAGAGGATAACAAATCATAGGGATTTTCTGTTCAGAGATTGGAACCAACTCCCCTTCCTGACACTATTCCTATCGACTTGGCACTTCTATTATGGAAACTTCCTCTTCCCATAGCTGATATATTTGAATCAGTGACTGGTATCATTCCCCTATTTTCATGTACTCTCCTCCTTCCTTCATTTGTATTTACATGAAGAACTGCCAGTGCCTCTGTAGCAAGGTTGTCCAAACCACGGCCTGCAGGCCACATGCAGCTCACGACCGTTTTGAATGTGGCCCCACACAAATTCATAAACTTTCTTAAACATAAGACTTTTTTCTGCAAGTTTCTTTTAGCTCATCAACTATCATTAATATTAGTGTATTCTGTATGTTGTCCAAGACCATTCTTTCAATACGGCCAGAAGATTGGACACCCCTGCTCTACCGACTATTCTCAAAGTTAGCCTTAATCAAAGGTCTTAAGCTTCTCATTTCTTTATATGTACCAACTGGATTTGTTTAGATCTTTTTCTACTTCCTACCCAGGATTCACCTTCCAATTAAAATATCCTTATTCCGTTTGTCCTCTTTCACTGTGTTCCTTTGCAGTCTTCAACACGTGTTTGTGGTCTTCAGAACTCCTTCTTTGAATTTGCAACAAAGGGCAATTAGTTATTAGCAAAATGAACAATTGACATCTATAGATGCTGACTGGTACAGGCACTCTGCCATGCTCTTTATTATCTCTCATATGCTTCGTAATCCCTCGATTAGGGCAGTAGTGCCTAAAAGCACTAGCTTTGGAGTCTAGCTCCATAGATTAGAATTCTAGTCTATCACTTGTTATCTATGAGAGAAGTTGGTTGAAGCTAACTTTTCTGTATTTCGATTTCCTTAGCTATAAAATGAAGATAGTAATAGTACCTACTTCATAGGATTGTTTTAGTACATTGCTATACTTGAATGTCTGTCCACTCCAAAAGTTATGCTGAAATTTAATTGCCATTTTAACAATGTTAAGAGGTGAGACAAAGCTTTAAAAGGCAATTAGGCCATGAGGGCTCCACCCTTAGAATAAACTAATGCCATTATGGAGGGAGTGGGTTCACCTCCTTTTGTGCATGCACTCATTCACTCTCTTCTCTTTCTCTCTCTCTCTGTTGGCCTTTCTTCCAACTGATACTTTCCACTATCCTATAAAGCATAAGAAGCCCTTCATAAGATACCAGCACTTTGATATTGGACTTCCCAACCCCCAGAACTGTGAGCCAATAAATTTCTGTTCATTATAAATTGCTAGTCTGGGGTATTCTATTACAGCAACACAAAACAGACTAAGACAAACACTAAAGTCTATTACATGCAAAATGCTTGTAACAGGGCCTGGCCCAACCAATTTCAATTAGTGTTACTATTACTATCCCCCAGTTTACATATGAAAAAAACAAGGCACAATGAAGTTTGGTAACTTGCTCAGCTTACCTAGATATTGGTTAGTGGCAGAGCAGGCAGTCTGGCTCTGTAATCTATTGTGTCTAGAAGGAATTAAGGGACTAAACCATACAACTTCAAAGAGTCAGTGAAAGAATCCAACTGTGTTGCTAAGGCTAGATATTAATGATGTGGCACAGGAAATACTAGGAGAGGATTTATACAACATCTAAACAGCAGGAAGCCTCTTTATGAGTGCTCAACTCAGAAGTTATCTTCCTCCTACCAAAAACCAGAGAAATGTAAAAACTCTCCCACAGAGGGGCACAGAGGAGAACACGTTTTCAGAAGATATTTTAAAGTACAAAATTAGAAGAATGCTGCACACTCAGAAACCCTAATTTGCACAGATTTGTGCAGTATCACACAGGAACAAAAATAGCTAAATCCACACAAATACACTTATGTAGTCAACACATATTTATTGAGTGCACACAGTGTGCCAGGTGCTGGTTAGTGGGGCTACAACAAGGTAACAAGTCCCTGCTTTGATGGAGCTGAAATTTAGGGTGTCATTAATTTAGAATTTGAGAAAGTGATGTGTTATGGTTCAAATATAAAAGGTTAATGTGATGTGATGAAATGTTTACTTTTTAAATCTCATCAAAATATAAAAGTAGAGACAGAATTATCTGCAGTAAATGAGAATAACTGTTCTGAACCAAGGAAGTAACTAGTATCAGAAGGACCAATCTGAATTAGCATAAAATCAAAAAAAAAAACAAGACACCACTGGAAGTCAGGACCTCCATGGAGAAGAGGATGCAGAGAGCGCAGTGTAGAGACATTTCTCTGCCGGGTGTGGTGACTCACACCTGTAATCCCAGCACTTTGGGAGGCAGAGGCGGGCGGATCACCTGAGGTCGGGAGTTTGAGATCAGCCTGACTAACATGGAGAAACCCCATCTCGACTAAAAGTACAAAAAATTAGCTGGACATGGTGGTGCATATCTGTAATTGCAGCTACCTGGGAGGCTGAGGCAGGAGAATCGCTTGAACCCGGGAGGTGGAGGTTGAGGTGAGCCGAGATTGCTCCATTGCACTCCAGCCTGGGCAACAAGAACAAAAAACTGTCTCAAAAAAAAAAAAAAAAAAAAAAAAAAATCCTCCTTGGTTACTCTTAAATAAGGAGTAACTTACTCTGGAGTTGTAGCTGTATATGGGCCAGTGCTTAAGTTAATTGTTTAGTGTATTATATATAGGAATTCTCACAAATATTTTTTCTTCTCAATTTATGAAATCTGGAATTAAATAGTCCCTATGGGTAGTATCTGATGGAACCTGAACAGGACAGGCCTAACTGATAGCTGTGGTTGCAATCGAAGTCTGGAAGAGGTAAATCCCAATAAGCAGCCTCTTCTGCACAATGTTATCTGAGCAAAGACTTTGGCTCTGTCATCCGTCAATCCCATTTTGTGACCTTCTCTTATGCAGTCTTTGGCCTGTGATTTGCACACAGGACATTAGAAACCCTGAAGCTCCTATGGTGCTATAAGATCCAAAAGTGAACTTAGCTTATTTCCAACTCTCTCATAAGTCAGTCCACTTTCTGCTTCACAGCATGGATACTGTGTATCCATCCATTAAACCCCTGAAGTCAGAATTTTACCATGTAAATTATGTACATGCAACTTTTTAAAAATAAGAAGGTGAACAAGAGGAGAAAAAGAAGAAATAAAAACCATCACCACCTATGTTACTATCTGGAGAAAGCTGAAGACTCTTGCCACACTGCTTCCTTCATCCTGATCCCCCCTCTTCCCTATTTATTTTCATTGGCTTGTGACTCTGGTATTTCCACAAAGGAACTGGAATGAATATTAACT
This sequence comes from Ateles fusciceps, assembly GCA_036589455.1. NCBI lineage: Eukaryota > Metazoa > Chordata > Mammalia > Primates > Atelidae > Ateles > Ateles fusciceps. The sequence continues at coordinate 11,303,041 of JAZHEH010003097.1, forward strand.
TGGAAGAATATTATTATCAAAGTCACCATAAAAAGATTGGTGAATATAATACATTTACATCTTCTCATCTCTATCTCCCTCTTCCTCCCCCTCAACCACTACACACAAATGGACTCATATTTGGTATTGTTTTGATAGGTTGACAATTTTGCTAACTTTAGACCCAATCTAATAATACCATCTTCTAAGAAGTCCAAGGTAAGTGTTATTAATCATACAATGATTATACACTCCTACAGAGGACTGATTCAGTTACACTACGGGTAGATCCAACTGCATATATCTACAGTAATTTTACGTTAGGAAACCAGGGAATGGCCAGTTTTGCGAGAAAAGTTGTTAGAATAGACGAAACAAACAGTTGCTGAGGGGAAAAAAATAGTGACCTCTCAAGTCTCTCCCTAGGGATGTGAAAAATCCAAATGTGGTGTATTTCTCAGAGTGTTTCGGAAAGAACAACTGATATCTAAACAATCTGAGTAAAATCTGCGCCCAATTATTTCTGTGGTTGTTTGTGGTTTGTTATGACATTTTCCAATCCACTTGCTGTTTCATGAACTAACCAGACCCGCTGCTTGCTGGATTTTCTGGAGTACCTTCCCCAGATGCTTCCCGCCTTCATTCAGACCATAATGGGAGACAAGTTTCTTGGGTCTCTCTAGGTGCAGCTATGCCCAGCCACACTGAGACCATGCCACCTTCCTCAAGGATTTGTCATAAATGAGCTACGAGGCCAGGTTCTGTCCTGGCCTTTCATCTTACAGCAGCCTTTCTGGAGTCACGGGGGCTGACTGTATCCTCACAGGTGGTCCATCAGATCCTACTGATTCCTTGCTTCTATATATGCCCCAAAAAGGTCAAACAAGGATAACCTGCTATTGGTTTAAATGTCCCACAGCCACCCACCTTCTGGGATCTGCTTTTAGATTCTGCCTCCATTATTCTGGGAAGCAGAGGAAAAAACAGAAAGCCTTTTCTTCATCTAGGTCTTTCCCCAAAACAGCATCAAGAGGAGGAAAAGTCATGTGTAGGTGGTATTTCTAGCCTTATTTCATAGATGAGAAGTTTCAGAATCAGAGCGACAAGGAAAGACAACACAGCAAACTGCCCAAGAGCCTGGATTCCGAACTCAGTCACGACCAAGATTGAATTCTAGCTCCGTCACCCTATTGCCATGTAACACTCAGCAGGTTGTTCACACTCTCTGCCTCAGTTTTCTCATTTATAAAATAGATATTATTCCATTAAATGGTGATGAGGAAGAAAGGACATCATGTGTATAAAGTACTGAACACATGCCTGCCACATAGAAAATGCTGATTCATGCTATTATTACAATTATTATGACTATTGTAAGTATTAAAAGACTTGCCCTGTCTCTCAGCTATTGCAAAGCTCGTGTGTTTCTGTAGCCATCAAAATGCTCTCAGTCAGCCACAATAACGAACACCCCCCAAAATCTCAGAGGTTTATTATAAAGTCTGTTTGCTTCTCTGCACCTATGAATTTCACTATTTTAGATACTTCTACTCTATGACTCAGGTGGATACAGCCCCATGCTGCACCACTGCCTAGAGTTATACCTGAGGGAAAAAGAATGGGTGAATCATAAATTGCCTTTTAAAACTTCTGCCCAGAAATGACACGTGTCACTCCACTCATATTGCATTAGCCAAAGCAAGACCAGTACAAATGCTGTGGGGAGATATCATCTTCAAACTTGGAGGGAAACAGATTAGGCTAACAGTTACAGATCCACCACAATGGAAGGGCCACTTGAAGGTCTAAGGTTCTTTCCATCATGCCACTTTACCCTTCTATAAATTCAAGTTTATGAGATTTTCTGAAAAGTTAAATTTGTGATAATAAAATAGAAAATGTTTTTAAAAACTGGTAATCTTGCTCTTTTCCTGAGTGTTACCTTTTTAATACATTTACAGAAATGTCATTTCACCATCATGCAAAGAAGATGAAGTAACCAGAGGCAGCAGCATATTGGTGTGTAGAAGACCAACAGTCCTCCTGGGTCCCATCCTGCACAGACAGTCGCCCTTTCTGCACACCACAGGCTGCAGGTGGTTACTGTCTTCAGCACATGTCAAAGGGACAATTTTCTATTAAATTAGTCTTCCTTTCAGTAACTTGTGGTCCTCCCATAAAGAAAGACTGGTAAGACCATCAGCTCTTTTCTTTGTTTTATTGTTTTATTTTTGCTTTTTTGCTTTTTGTGTGTTTTTGAAATCTTTACTTTGTGACTATTGTTGGTGCATAAAAAGTATATAATTAAAATGTGCAACTTGATATTTTCATATACACTGTGAAATGACTGCCACATTGGAGCTAATTAACATACCTATCACTTCTACATAGTTACCATTTTTGTACCCTTAAAACTGACATTATCCCCCTCTCCAGCCTCTGGCAACCACCATCCTAGTCTATGCATCTATGAATTTGACTATTTTAGATTCCACAAAAAGTGAGATCATGCAGTATTTTTCTGTCTTGCTTATTTTGCTTAGCATTTCCTCCAGCTCCATCCATGTTACTACACATGGCAGGATTCCCTTCTCTTATAATGCTGAGTAACATTCCATTTTATTCTATCCATTCATTATGTGTGTGCCACATTTTCTTCCTCCATTCATCTGTTGACAGACACTTAGGTTGTTTCCATGTCTTGGCTACTATGACTAATGCTGCAATGTACATAGAAGTGCAGAACATGGGAGCATAGGTCTAATTATGCTGCTTTCAATTAGTTTGGATATATACCTAAAAGTAGGATTGCTAAATCAGATGAATATTTGAATATTCAAATATTCTCATATTTTTTATTCATGAAAAGTATGTATCAAAGACACCCAATGGATCCCTAATGTGTGATCTATACTGGGGAATGTTTCATGCACTTGAAAAAAATGTGTATTCTACAATTCGGTGGAAAGTTCTGTGTGTGTGAGTGTGTGAGAGAGAGTGTGTGTGTGTGTGTCTGTTAGGTCCATTTGGTCTATAGTGTTGTTCAAGTCAGCTGTTGCCTTTACTCATTTTCTACCTGGATGCTCTATCCATTATTGAAAGTGGGGTATTGAAGTCTCCTACTCTTATTGTTTCCGTTGTCAATTTCTCTCTTCAGATCTATCAGTATTTATTTTATATTAGGTGGTCTGATGTTGGTGGTCTGACGAACTTGTGATTGCTCTGTCTTTATGTTGAATCGAACCTTTTATTATATAATGACCTCCTTTGTCTCTTGTCAGTTTTTGATGTAAAATCTATTTTGTATGATATAATCATAGCTACCCCTGCTCTCCTTGGTTATTATTTGCAGGTTTGGTTATCATTTGCTTGTATTATCTTTTCCCAACTCTTCATTCTCAGTCTATTTGTGTCCTTATAGCTAAAGTGAGTCTCTATGACAGAATATGAATGCATTTCCTTGGTTTCCCTTTCTTAATCCATTCAGTCACTATAGGTCTTTTGATTGAGGACCTTAGTCTATTTACCTTAAAGTGATTATTGAGAGGTCAGGACTTACTATTGTTATTCTGTTCACAGTTCTTTGTGTTGCGTTCTTTTTCTCCTATCTTCTTTTCTTTGTTGTTGTTCCTTATTTTTTATAGTGGTTTGGTTTGACTGATTTCTCCCTAGTATTTTGTGTACTTGCTATAGCTTTTCAATTTGTAGTTACTATGAGGCTTGTATAAATCTTGTAGCTATAACAATTTTAATTTGTTAATGACTTAAGTTCAATTGCATATAAAAACTGAATTTAACTTTCCTCTCCCCCATTCTTGTTCTTGAAGTCAGAGTTCACACTTCTTTCTCTATTGTATATCTCTTACCAAATTTTTATGGTTTTAGCTATTCTTAATACTTTGGTTTTTTAACTTTTATATTAGAATTATGGGTTATTTGTGCACCATGATTACAGTGTTACATTATTCCGTATTTGGCTATGTATTTGCCTCTGCTTATGACAATATACTTTCAAATGCTTTCACATTGCTATTTCATGTTTTCAATTCCATTTGAAGAATTTCCTTAACCATTTCTTTTAAGGCAGGTCCAGTGTTGACAAAATTCTCCAGCTTTCGTTTGTTTTGTTCATTTTAAAGAGTATTTTTACAAAGATACAGTACTTCTGCTTTGGCAAAATACTATACTTATAAAAGATGTAGTATTTTTGTTTGACAAAAAGACTATCTCTCCTTCATTTTAAAAGAATACCTTTACAAAGATAAAGTAGTTTTGTTTCCAGTACTTTGAATATATAATCCTACTCTCTCCTGGTCTGAAAGGTCGCTGTTGAGAAATCTGTCAAGAGTCTTATGCGTATTCCTGTGTATGTGACTATTAGCTTTTCTCTTTCTACTTTCTAATTTTTTTGCCTTTGATATTTGACAATTTAATTATACTGTGTCTTGATGTAGGTCTCTTTATGTTTAACCTACACGGGGGTCCTATGGGTTTTTTGAGACTGGATAGCTTTATCTCCCCAGATTTTAGAAGTTTTATTTATTTTAAAAAGCCCTTTCCCCCTTTCTTTCTTCTTTCTTAATGCATATATGCATTCACTTGATGGTGTCTCATAAATCCTATAGGCTTTCTTCATTCCTTTTCTTTTTATCCTTCAAGTGGTTAATTTCAAATGAGCTGTATTGGAATTCACCAATTTTTTCTTCTGCTTAGTGGTCTGCTGTTGAAGTTCTCTATTACATTTTTAATTCAGCCATTGCATTTCCTAGCTCCAGATTTCTGGAGTTTTTAAAATGCTTTCTCTTATCAAAATTTCTTTTGTTCTTGTATTGTTTTCCTGTTAATCTACCAATACCACTGGTACTCAACAAACTGATCCTTGGTCATAAAAGTCATTAGCTGCTTGCTAAAGAAAAGACAGATAAATGGGGAAGCAGGTAGAAATGTGAAGTGGAAAAAAGAAGTTTGATTGTAAAGTTTTACTGAGTTTTATAAACCGTAACTTAGAAGTAGGGAACATTTTTAACTTTGACACACACATAGATATAGAAATTCTTTCAAAGCACGGAAGCTTCCAGCCAAGTTTCTTTACAGAGATGGAGTAGGTTGTCACCTGCACCAAATGTATTTAAGCACATGGGAAGCTCACTACCTTCTAGAATATTTTTCCATTCACTGAGTAACATCAGAAGTACCAAATTTTTCGCTTAGTGCCTTTAAAGTGGTGGCTAAAAAATACGGAAGTCAGAGAACAGTCCCAATTTTTTTTCTTCCTAATAGTTTTGCCAAGAACTGATCCTGCATCTTTTGGGCTGTAAGCCAGTTTTGTCAATAAATGCTTGCCCCTGAACAAAACCTTATTGATGAGCTGATCTAGTTTTCATATTCTACAGGTGAACAGTTATGTAGGGGCAGGGCCAAAAGGCCCAATGACATGCTTAGGTTATTTAACACAGCAGAGAAAGAGCTGAGTCTACAATAGGGGTTTCCAGACATTTAGCTACAGACTATGACCTCCTTTGATCTTTCTGCAAAGTTCTATTGCCATAGGACCGATTCTGGTACCGTAGTAATGCATGAAGGACACTAGATAATAGTGTCTCTATCCCAGGTTTAGTACTGCAGGTTTAAATACTACACTGATAATGTCCTTCAAACTCAGTGCAGTATTTAAATGATCCTCAGTGAGTTAATTGCTAGGGTTAGAACATGACGATCAGATTGGTAGAAGTTGTATATGGTATGAAAAAATTATAACACAATGTGGTATTTGTAATATAGAAAAAGGTTTATAAAATTTCCAAACTATGAAGGAAAACAACTAAAATAGAATCCTCTTGGCTGGTGGAAGTATGGAGATTTTTTTCTTTTTTTTCTTAACAAGGGTAAGAAAAAAAAAAAAAAAAATCAAACCAACATCCAGTCTCCTCACCCAAGGGCATATTAGGATTTTCAGTAGAACATGTTTTGAGTATTTATCAAAACTGTGCATGGGTTGAAAACATCAGGCTGAGGCCTCGTTCCGATATGTCTAAGGTCATAGGTGGAATGTTCTTAAAGTTTCACTTTAATTGAGCAAATTAAGCATTTTATTTATTAATCTCTCTATTTGGCTGACTGCATCCAAAATATGTAGAAAGAGTAGCAGAACAATGTAAAACTATTTTCACTGCTCAGAAAACAACCAGAAGCATTCAGCCTTTCCAGGGAAGCTCCACAGAATCTTTCGTACATATGAAAACCTACAATAGTTTTGAGTTCCACAATAGAATGAAATCTTTCAAAACTTTACCCTGGCTTTTAAGACTGATCTGGCTTTCTGACTTTGCTAACCAATCTCCTCCTTGCTCATTCTGTCTCAACCACACTTGCTTTCTATAACTATTTCTCCAAAGCCTCCTTCTCTGAAAGGCTTTGTTTTTGGTGTTCCCTATTCCTCTTCCCCAGTTATTTATAATTGCATTGTATCGTAATTTAGGCATTGGCTTAAATAACATTTCTCCAGAGAGGCCTTTCTGACCAGGCTAATCTACAATAGACTGCTCCAATCGCTTTGCTGTTTTATTTTCTTCAAACTTTTAGGATCAGTGAAATTACTTGTTTTGTTATGTGTTTATTTACTGTCCTCCCAGTAGGCTTCACGAGGACATGGATCTTTCCTTTTCAGTAGAACAATTTATTTTCCTTTGGGTATATATCCAGTAAGGGGATTGCTGGGTTGAATGGTAGTTCTATTTTTAGTTCTTTGAGAAATCCCCAAACTGCTCTCCACAGGAGCTGAACTAATTTGCATCCCCCACCAACAGCATACAAAAGTGTTTCCTTTTCTCTCCAAGTTTGCCAACATCTGTTATTTTTTGACTTTTTAACAAAAGCCATTCTGACTGGTGCAAGATGGTATCTCATTGTGGTTTCGAGTCCCAGCACAGTTCCAGGCTCATAGCAGTCACGCATTAAATATGGATTGAAGAACTGACTCAGTAAGTCAGTTAACATGTCAGAAATTACCGCTCCTTGTTTATCCACCCAAGAACACAAAAATACACGGTACATACCAGAGAGACCATGGGCCTAGGTGTTGGTAAGTATCAGACATTCCATAATAAAAATAATAAAAGAGCATCTACTAACAGCCCATTCTCCGATGGGCTATATACACATTCTCTAAGCCCCACTAAACTGTATGAGATGGATGTTTTTATTATTCGGTCCATTTTACAAAGAAGAAAACTGAGCTGGAAGAAGTTAGACAACTTGCTCTAAGTTACATAGCTAGTAGATAGCAAAGCTCAGGTTTGGACCCAGGCAGTTTGCCCTTAAGACCTATCTTTAATGTTATTTCTTCATTTCGTTGAAACATTTCAGCACTTCATCCACCTACCCCAGTTTGGAAAAAAATTCAGCTCCATTCAGTTTGGAGCTGAATTTGTTTCACTCTGAAGAAAGAACATTTTAGAAAATCCATTAAACCATTCTGGGGGACATCATTCTTTTCTGCTTTTTAATGCAATAAAAACAAATATGTATGTTACCTTGGCTGCTTGACATCTGGGTTTATTTGAGTTTTATCATGGAAGGCAAACATTTTTTAACTTTTGTCACTGTGCTGATTACATCCTTTAATAGTAATTTGGATCCCTGTGTAAACAAACTCCTTGTGACGTAAGAAGAAAACTTGCTGTAAAGAAAAAAAGGGGAGAAGCAGAACAAGCTTTTCTTTCTTGATTGTAGGGTTCTGCTTTGACAACGCAAACCAAGCAACCAACTTAAAAGTGGTCTGCACACCAGTTAGAATGGTGATAAAAAATCTGGAGACAACAGATGCTGGAGAGGATGTGGAGAGATAGGAACACTTTTACACTGTTGGTGGGAGTGCAAATTAGTTCAACCATTGTGGAAGACAGTGTGGCGCTTCCTCAAGGACCTAGAAAGAGAAATTCCATTTGACCCAGCAATCTCATTACTGGGTATATACCCAAAGGATTATAAATTGTTCTATTATAAAGACACATGCACATGTATGTTCATCATGGCACTGTTTACAACAGCAAAGACCTGAAACTAACCCAAATGCCCATCAATGAGAGACTGGACAAAGAAAATGTGGCACATATACACCACAGAATACTACACAGCCATAAAAAACCTTGAGTTTGTGTCCTTTGTAGGGACATGGATGAACCTGGAAACCATCATTCTCAGCAAACTGACAAGAACAGAAAAACACCGCATGTTCTCACTCACAGGTGGGTGAACAATGAGAACATGTGGACACAGAAAAGGGGAGCATCACACACTGGAGTCCATCGGGGGGTCTAGGGGAGAGACAGTGGAAGGGAGAGTGGGGAGGGTTAGCATGGGGAGAAATGTCATGTATAGGTGATGGAGGAATGGAGGCAGCAAACCACCTTGCCATGAATGTACCTATGTAACAGTCTTGCATGAGCTGCACATGTACCCCAGAATCTAAAGTACAATTTAAAAAAAAAGTGGTCTGAAAACAAAAATCCTTGTAGGTGAAGGGTCTACACTCTTCAGGCTTCTAAATCTTTTTCAAGACCTTGTTTTCCCTTCCTGGTAGTTGAGTTATTTTCTAAGTGGTAAAGGAATCAAGTAGTAGGTAATTTGTTTCCTTTTTATTTTAAAGAGTGTGTTACTGGTTGTGGCTGTGGAACATTTTCAGATTGGAATCTTCAGCCAAGCTTAATGAAATGCCAAGTTATGCCTGGGTGACATATACATAAAGCTTCCCCAATAGAGGAATCCAGCTGTCTCATAGTCTCTTCAGAGGGAGTTACTCTTCTAAGTGCTGAATTGAAGACCTGGGATATTGAATTTTCTGCTTATCAGGGCAAATAAAATTTTAGCCTCCTAATGAATATAAAGAAAATCCTTGGACCACATATTGTTCCTCTTTAAACAGGCAGTCCATGTGAAATGTCTTATTATTGTAAAATAAAGCAATATATACCCTGAGGCAACCAAAGTAGTATATATGCTTATATATTTCCCTTGGCTTTGAAAGCTTTTTCTATATAATTATTTTTAAAACACAAATAAAAACCATCTCAGTGCACTATTAGACACAGGAAGAAGTCCAAAACAAATGACTAGAAGGGCCTAATCTTATTTGCTAGCCCATACAATAAGATAGTGGCTGAAATTCATCTCCAACCAGGATGATTTTTAGTAAACCCCAAACCCTGGTTAATCTCAATGGGATGCTCTTTTTAAAATGGTCAGTCAGTCACAGGTACATGAAGTTCAGCTTTAAGATAGTCAATGACTTTGGGATATGGAGTTGTCTATGTATTATCACATCTGTTCCCATAGTGACCAAGTGTTCAGGTGAAGACAGATACAGATGAGGTCAGATGTGAAGACAAGATGTAGGAGGGAGAAAGAAGGTGGAGGCGAGAATGGTGAGGGAATAAGGAAAGGAAAGATGTAAAGAGAAAAGTCCCATTTTGCCTTTGCCACATGGCTCAAAAGCATTTTAGTTTAGGTTTTTGTTGTTTTGTTGTTTTTCTTCAGCAGAAGTTCTGCAGCCTTTGTATTTAGAACATTTGTGCTTGATAATCACGTATTACTGAAAGATGATCTATGTAAAAGTTTTGGATTTATGGGTATAAGGAAACACATGCCATACAATTTAGAAAACTATATATCCAGTTTTATGTATTTCTTTCAGATTTAAAGTACCTCCACCGTCTTCAAAATAGGATTTAAGTCATTCTCAGGCTGTTTGAGATCATCCTTGAATTTGTGAATAGGTCAGAGCCTTAGCCACAGCAAATAGCTACAAACCTGGATAACTGATCCTGCTCTTGTTGCCTGAATGAAGTTAATAAAGCCTCTGAGTCTAGATCCAGGGAAACATTACTACCATTAAAATTGAAATAAAGTAGAGCACAGTGGCTCAAGCCTCCAATCCCAGCACTCTGGGAGGCCAAGGTGGATGCATCACTTGAGTTCAGGAGTTCAAGACCAGCCTGGACAACATGGCAAAGCCCTATCTCTACTAAAATATACAAATTACCCAGCATGGTGGTGCACACCTGTAATCCCAGCTACTTGAGACGCTGAGGTAGGAGAATCGCCTGAACCCGGGAGGCAAAGGTTGCAGTGAGCTAAGATGACATCACTGTATTCCAGCTCAGACAACAGAGTGAGACTCTGTCTCAAAAAAAAAAAAAAAAAAAAAAAAAAAAAAACCTCAAACGAGTGTTTACAAATGTGGTCCACAGAACTTTAGACCTATGTGTTTCCGGGGAAAAAAGATTGCATGATTCATAAGTCTGAGAAACTTGGATTTCAACAAAATGCAAATCCAATCCTATGACTCTCCACAAAATTGGTATTTTATCCCAAGTTTCCCAACACTTAGCCATTCCATGGGCTAATGTCTCATGGAATATACTTTAGGATACATTGGTCTACATCAATTCCTACTTCACCTCCTTCACAAAACAATCTCTATTTTCTTTTGGGGTAAACCAGATGAGTACTACCCATAGCTACAAAGTGAGGAGACAAGTTTCATTTTACTTTAAGTTACATGATTTGAGGGGGAAGCAAAGGTCTATTTTTTTAAATAATTTTAACATTTGTATAACTCCCCAAGTGGTAGGAGGGGGCTAAAGTCATTGTCACTATCAGAAATAACACACCCTGGGAAGGCATTGTGGCATAATATTGAAATTAATCAAGGCTCAAATCTGGGCTTTAGCAACTATTTGCTGTGTGGCCTTGGGGAGGGTCTGATCAGCTCTGAGCCTCTAATTTACCTCTTTAACATGCGGGTGATGATACAAACCTCATAACATTGTATGAGGTTTAAATGAAGTAGTGTGTGGGAAACCAACTTTCCTAGGGTTGGTTTCAGAATTGATATACCATTAAAGTAAGTTATTTTCCTTTTTCCTTCCTCCCTCCCTCTCCAATCCTGGGGTCCAAACATTTCAGGAAAACTGATAAAGTAAATAAACATTCCTCCTTAACTCTAAAATATCAATCTCGAGAACTCCGACATTCCAGTCTGGGTGGAGCAGATACACCGGTTTGATTGCAATCACAAATGATGAAACTTCTAGACTCTTCCTCCTGAGACTATTCTGGAAAGGTCTCCTGTCAAAAAACACAGAGATGAATCTTGTCCCAAAGGTCAACATGTTTGTCACCTCCTGTCTAGACTATAGCAATGCTCACAACCTGGACCTCCCACAAGGAACTGTTCTCTGACAGCAGATGACCCAGACGTGACAGCATGCCTGCTGGTTAGTCAGCCCACAGCAAGCCCAGCACACCCAGGCAGATTCTCAGCCTTGGCTGCTGTTTGACGTCAAGTCCAATTTATGATCTGGGCTCTTGAATTAAATCACCAGGCAGTGATGAGCCCGGACTGCTGGAGACCTTTTCATTCCACACAGCCCGCTGATAACTTGTTGGTTATCCCTTGACATGGAGGTATTGGGACACAATGCAGATATCTTTTCATTGAGGTCTGTTTTTAATTTAAATAACTGGACCCACGTGTGCTTCTAGTTAACCATGTAGGTGTCACAGGGCTAAGGAAAGTTTGCAAGCAGCCCTGCCTTCCCAGACCAGACACTGGGGTCCAGGACTTCTTTAAAGATTGGAGAAGTAAACTGAGCACAAAGAGGTTTTATTCAAAAGCCAAAAGTAGTTAAAATTAGCATTCTTGCCCTCATTCCACCCCTTTCTCCAGGTCATTATTTTGAACTGCTTAGAATTCAAAATACACTTCTGCCTACAAGTCCAGAAGGTGTCACATTGAGTTATTTTTCCAGCAGGGATGGTATCATCAACATTCTCTATCAGCTCCTTTGATGACCAATATTTCTAACGTGTTCATTAAAAAGTTACTGATAAGAAGCTGTGAGAAAGTGAGAAAGTACAATTATGTAACATAACCCCGCCCTGCAGGAGACAAGGGCCTCAGGCAGGCAGCCTCCGTCCGGTCAGTGGGACAGAGTGGGTTTCTTTGAAAAGATCATTTTTTTTTGGCCAGAATTCAACTCCTATCGTGAACTAAGCTAATCAACCTAGCTTTGTTTGGCCTTTTAAAGAGAGGAGGCTGATCTTATCTACTACTTGTCCATTTGCTGAAAATGTGTTTACTTTTATTTAGATGAACTTGGCTGCCAGCAACAGCAGTAAAAAAAGAGCAAGTATGTGGAGAGTAAGAAAGACAGCCCAGCAGAATTGGGCAAGAGCATTAAAAAGGACAAGAATGTTCTCGCCCAAAAAGTCAGAAATGAGAGGGGGCGGGAGAGAGAGTGTATGTGTGCCTGTGTGTGTGTGTGTATGTGTGTGTATATGTATCAGAGAGACAGATTGTACCTTTATATTGAATTAATCTGCCACTACCTTCTCTATCAGCATCAGCATGAAAACCTGAGAGAACATGGAATCATAAACCAGATCCCATCCTCCAGCCACAAATTACAGGAGCTTAGAGTGCTCAGAGGCAACAGCAATGACAGTATTAAAGCGAGTTTCATAAATAAATTATGCTCCATTCCTATCTGAACAACTCTCTACCGCCTCCTTGATTCAAAACAGCTTCTCATAATCCTTTCATTTGCATCGTTCCTTTTCTTCCCATGAAATACCCTCCTGCAATTTGAGACAAGATGGAACTTGCTACATAAGAGTCTTTGCAACTAAGATTTCATCTAAATGTACACATTCCCCATGGAATCAGATAAATTTGCTATTCGTTTTTCCGGGCACACAACTTTTTAACATCAGGATTAACAGGAACTTACATATTACTGCCTAGAGGTTTTTTGCTCTCTCAATATTCCTCAGATAAAACCAAGGGGGTTAGGAGGTTTCCACACAGTTCTTTTTCCAAGCAGTCTGTCATTCTTGGTGCATCACCCACACTTTCCGAAAATGGCACAAAATCCAGCCAGACTCTTCCAAGAAAGGAACTACGGCACTCCTTAATCCTATGATGTTTCTGAAATACCCAAACAAGTTTTCTTCCCACTGAAATAGGAGCACACCTTCAGTCCTCTCTACAGACCAGGCATAGGATCTTGAATCTCTTAACTTTATTCTGTATTGATATCATTACAGAACAGATAATAGTGGTTTTCTTCTAAAAGAACGCTTCATACTCAGTGATACCTTCTCATTGTGGTTCACAAGCTTTAAACGGTTGTCTATTCAACGTAGCTGTATCTTTCACCATTCCCTTCCCCTGTGGCTTTCTTTCCTAACTGCTAGATAGTTCTGAGGCAGAGCACTAGACCCATGGCATCAGAAGGAACAGAAGAGAGAAATTAAGAGTAACAATCCACTTAGGCAATCATCTTAATATCAAAAGGCAAGTCAGGCTGTATGAAAAAGTATAAACCGTATGTATACCACATATAAACCTTAGATCTTTATCCTCGGGTTCCTAACACTTAGATGAGACTTTAGAGCCTAAGGAAGGAGAATCACTTCATAACATGTTTTGCAAAATACCTTTTTCTTCTGTGTGTGTGTGTGTGTGTGTGTGTGTCGGCTTTATATGAGGTGAAAAATAATAAAGAGATCTAAACTCCCAAACTGATAGTACTAAAAAGTGATATGTGAAGATTTCTAGAACATTTTCAATTCTGAAACAAGTAAGCAAATAATTTTGTTTATCAGAATACTTAAGATACAATTAAAAGTTTTTGCAGGACTAGACTAGAAACGGAGAGAAATACTAAATAGTGTGAATTTGTATTATTAGGATTTAATAATGAAAGTGTAAAAAAATCTTAAATGAATGAGCAAAGGGAAATACTGCATTAAAGAGATCAATGTTGATGGGGTATATAAACTTAATTCTTTTTTCCCATGCAATTTACTATACTAAAATATTTAGTAATTCAAGTATTTATTGAGTACCTGCTATATACAAATCCCTAAATAAAATATTGTGAAGGACGACACACACCAAAAAAATGAGTAAAATATACTTCATAAATACAGAGAACTTTATATGCAGTTGAGGAGATTAGACAAAAAAAATGTTGTCAAATATATATACTTACATGTTTCCTTATCTATATGTATATATGTTTCCATCTGATATTCAAAATAACTGTGCAACTTGTAAAGAAGGGTTCATTTTTATTTAATGTGAGAGAAAATTGAGGCAAAATCATTTGCACTAAAATCACACAGAAGTAATAAAAGGCTCAACCCAGACTCAACCCTAAGTTAGCTGACACCAAATGCACTAGGATTTGTTGCCTCTGCATGCCAAAGTAAAACGCCACAAGTGCCAAAAGGAAGGGATATGCAGAGTATTATTGGCATTCCTTCTTGCTGAGGAGATCAGAGCAGATTTCATGGAGGTATTTGATCGGAGCCTTGAAGGCAGGCAGCATTTTGACAGGCAGCAATGGGCACAGAGGAAATTGCACGGTGAGAGAAAACAGTTAAAGAGAGCAAAAGGTAAGCAGTTAGGAACTAATACATACTTAAAGAACAGTGACTAATCCAGTGTGCCTGGAAGGAGTACAAGTTATATAAGAAGAGTAGTGAGTGGTAAGGCTGAAAATGTGGCCTGGAGTCAGGTCATGGAGTACCCTGAAAATCTCACCAAGTAATATGCCCATTTTTGTCTGCTAATGGAGAATTGTTGAAGGTGTTTGAATAATGATATAATCAGAATCAAGCTTTGAAAAGATTAATCTGGCAGTAAGACGTAGAATACTTTGGAAGAAACTGAGGAGTTATGAGGCCAGGGTAATAACAAATAATGAGGGTCAGATCTGTAATAGTGAGAGTAAAAATGGGGGAAAAAAATCAGAGATAGATGTGAGCAATGTTGAAAATATAGAATCAAAAGATCTCTTCCACTAATTATATTAGGAAACATAGGGAAAGAAGGAAATTAGTCTGAGTAACTAGAAAGGCAATCTAACTATTTAAAATAAAAAACCAGAAGTACACTTGTAGATAGCGAGTTCAGATTTCACTGTGTCCAATGCTCAGAGATACTTGTCACAAAAGCATGTAGCTGTAGGACCTGTCCTCCCTGCTGCATCCTGACCCCTATATGCACATCCAGAAGCCATAGTCATTGAAGAACTTACGCTTTATAAGTCACCAGGTGTTTGTCTAATAAATAAAGCAAACCTTTAAGAAATATGTGGTCAAAAATGGGGTCATTACTTATTTCAAGGAAAGGCATGTGTTAGGTTTTCTATTCATAGCAGCTAGTATTGCCCTATCAACTTTCAGCAGCTTAGCATTATAGAACTTATTTTTTCACTCATTTGAGTCTAAGTTGCCACTGGCAGGAAAAGCGGGAACTCCATGTAGTCATTCAGGAACCCAGGATTATGAAAATGCTTTCATTTGGGCTTCCAAGGTCATCCTAGTATTATCGCCCATTTGGTGGGAAACAAGAGAGAAGAAAATTTTATAGAAGAGTTCTAGGGACCAAGCCTAAAAGTGGTGTAGATTACTTTTGCCCACATTTCTTTGGCCAGAATTCAGTCACATTGCTATAACTTAACTGTAAGAGAGGCTTAGAAATATGGAAATAACTATGAGGCCAAGAAGATAAGGAAATAATTTTGTTAAACAGATAGTTGGCCTCTACCATTAGTCACAATTTCAAAGTCAAAGTGTAGGGGCTAAGGATAAACAAAAGAATCACAGTCCTCTCTATGTAAACACAAATTACTATTGCCATTGTGGGAAGAAGTGATCTAACAGAGTATGGAGCATTTGAAAAAACAAATTTTCTTTATCTTAAAACTTGGGTTGTGGAAGAGTGTGTGTGTGTGTGTGTGTGTGTGTGTGTGTGTGTGTGTGTGTGTGTGTTAGACCACCCTGCTCATACCTTTTTCCACAATGTTTATTTTCACTATTAGGGTGAGTGTTGTTCCAGACATGAAAACCCAGACTTAAGAAATGCACCACTGGGAGGTACTGCATCCAACAAGAGTCCAGTGACGTAAGAGAATGGAACCTAGTTAAGATGAGGCAAAGCCCCAATGGATAGAAGGTAGGGTTTTCCAAAAGAGACTGGAGATTTGTACCTTGCAAGTTTACCAAATTTCCCTGAAGACAGACAAGAACATGGGCACCAAACAGCAAGTTAAGGAACTGTTTTTATGAACTTAGCGCTTACGAATGGTTAACTTCTTACGTGAGTTTTTTCTTAACTATGGAAAAAATTGTATTAAAAATGCAATTTTAAAGCCATATATTACAAAGCCCCATTTTTTTTTCACAACCCTTCTATAAAGTCTTCAGACTTTGTGTGGTGCAGAGAGGCAAGCTGGAGACGTCCTAATGAGACACCAGGTCTGCCCACAGCATGGCCCAGTCTGCATCCGTAGACTGGGCTGCTACCACAGTCGTCCCCACAGTGAGGAGTGGCCCATAGCCCAGTGAAGAGCAGGGGTTGCTGGCCATGGCAGCAGCAGTGGTCAAGCAGATGACTCAGTCAGCCACAGGACATGCTCCCCCAACTACCCCCTACTAAGGGGATCCTTAGCCAAAGGCAAAATGTTGATATTGGGTCAAAGTTTGTTATAAAGGGAGTTACAAATTTTAGTAAGAGCTCAAATTTACAGATAAAGATTTCAATATCTCCAGCTTTATTATGATATTATCAGGGGAATGTAGAAAATGGACAAAGGAATGTGTTCAAAGGAGATATAAAAGATCACTGGATACTGTTGGTGTCCTTCCCAGATGTCCTCAGTTCTCAATTACAAACAGCCTGCACCTTTGACTCTCTTCAGAGGACTGACCCAAGATTATTGGAGCTGTTTTTTCCCATGTTCAAAGAGCTGGAAGGACCTAGGAGGTTTGTGACCCCACACCCACCTCCTCAGAGTGACCCTTAGCCAAGGTCCATCTGTCCGGTATGGACATGTGAAAGCTCAATCCGTTGTTCTGCATGGGGACAGACTCTGTGGCAGAGATCCCCCTCAGGGATCACCTGAAGCTGAGACATCACCTAAGATGACACCCCTGCTTGGCTTGTTCCTGCCTAGCCTTTCACTAGTTGATTTTTCTTGAGTATACTTCCTCAAATTATAGGCATCCCAATTCTCATCTCCAGTTTTGTTTCTGATGAACCCCAACTAAGACACACATAATAAGGATGCCACTACCACCACCTCACAGAAAGGTACGTTGGAAGTTTACCAAATTTTCCTGAAGATTTGTACTTTGGAAGTTTACCAAATTTCCTTGAAGACAGACAAGAATGTGGGCACCAAAGAGCAAGTTAAGGAACTGTTTTTATGAAGAAAGGTGCTGGTGGTAGGATTTAATGTTTTTGATTTATTAAGAAAGATAAGCACTGTAAAAGGATTGCTAAATTTGGCATTGAGGGATTACTATTGATTCCATTTCCCCCACTAGTCATACAAATTGACAAGGGAAGAAGGAGTAACCTACGTAAATCCCCATGTCCTGGTTATCAACTGTCAATCATCCTTTCCCAAAAACCACATGTCCCCACATTGCTGCTAAATCCATAAACAAAAAATAGAGGTAGAAGCAATTTTTAAATTCTTAAGACACAGGGTATATTCAGTGGCTTCATGGAGTCTAAATCAGATGCGTATTAGACTTTATGCAGTCTAAATCAGATGCATGTTAGATGGCACCAGGACTGACTTGGTGGAAAGGTGGGTACCTGGGATTTCCATTCATCCTAATGCACAGTATCATAGGCAAACTCAAGCAGTAGAATAAGTGAAGGCTTAGAACTGAAAGGAATCTCAGAGAAGTGCCATTCTATTCCCATAGTTTATTGTAAGAGTCCATGACAATAAATCCCTTGGCTTTTAAAAGCTGAATTATCACACAAGTTCAAGTCTTTGATCCTCCCCCCCCACCCCAATTATCTTTCCAGTATACCACACAGCCTTTCAAGTTCTTATTATTGCTAATAAGAGTATTACTATTACTATGTATCAGGTACTTGGCTAAGTTCTTCACATTCAAAGTTTCACTTAACATTCCCAGTGATCTGTAAGATAGATGTCTTTATTCCCATTTTACAGAAGAGGACGTGAACTTAGAAGAGATTCGCTTAATTGACATTCTCTAAGCTCACTGTGGCCTAGAACCTCAAAGGCAAAACCCGATTTCAAAGCCCATGTTCTTCTCACCATGTTAACTACCTGCTCTCATTTATTCATTGAGGGCTGAAAGTCCTTTGCCCTCTAACTTGGACAGTAATTACTAGACCATGTCCTGTAATAATTATAGAACTGTATAGTCATGTAATCTTCCACCGTATCCTTCCCTCTATAGGAGATAGATAGGTCCAATCCATATTAGTGTCACTTAGGAATTTTGCTTGGCTCATGTAGCTTTGGGGTCAATTTTTTGCTTCCCTTTCTTTTGGAAAGACATGTTTGAAGCTTCTTTGTCACCTCATTATAGGAGGCTTCTACCAGAAAGGGTCATCTAACAGCATTCTTTCCACAAGAACAAAGACAGAAATCACTGAGACACTGAGGTAGAGGGAAGATCATTGGACAAAGAGCTAGGACATCTTAATATTAGTCCCAGAAAAAGGATGGAGCTTTCAGCAGCAAATATCCTGGACTTGAGTGTCTAAGTGGATGATGGCTCCTTTAGGCGAATCGCCTCAGCGAACATCACGACTGTCAAATAAAATAATTGCTCAAATTATTGAAAATCCTCCTTTGAAATTGCCTCTGAGAAACAGCCCTATGGGGTAAACTGTTTTTCAGAATAAAGGCTGGTTCTTTATCCAAAATAAAATAGTCCTAGCTTTCGCTCTTCAATGCAAGACCATGAGCAAGAAAGCACACTCCTCCCCAAGCCTTGGTTTTGCCATCTGTATGATGGGAAAACAGTAATACCCGGAGATGTGTGAATAAAATGAGATAATGCTTGTAAATGTGATTCTGAAACCGGAAAATTCTTCACTCAGATAAGACAGATGGAAAGTCAATCTTGACCACTTGAAATTCGGTAAAATATCTTGCTTTGTTCATCCCTAGCAAGATGGGATAAACAGCTTAAAAGGTTATGGTGACATTGACCATTCTTGTTTCTTTATTCCCAGAAATAAAAGCACCACATTCAAAAGTTACTCAATACACTAGTCATTACAAAAAAGTTCCCACCAACAGAAAACATGGCAGTGACACAGAGTGGTTTTCTTTCGTTTTTTATGCCTTGAGAGAAGATCATTTTGAGTTTTTTTTCCCTAAAACAAACACAAAACCTCTCAGTCTGAAAATCCATGGGCTTCACTTTTCCGTGAATAGCATTTAACATGCACGGTGAAGAATTTATGGCCCATGATGACAGTCTACTTCTTTGATAAGGGGTCTAAATATACTTTGCAAACACGTGACCATGACCTCCCCGAGCTGATCACTGGACACGTGAAGCAACGTGTGTGGGCCAGCTGTGGAATCTGGCTCGGCTTGAGCTTGCAGTCACCTCCCTTCTCCACAAATTCTTTAAATACTGAAGACTTATGTGTATGCAGAGGGTGCAGGGGAAGGAGGTGTGAGGAGTTGTTAGCGAAAGACCACAGATGAGCTCATGAAACTTGAGCAAGCTGCTGGGGGCATTCCACATGTGAGGTTTGGAGACTGTTCCTTGGACTTCTGGAGATAGTAATGAGCTTATTGGAAAGGACAATATTTTCAAATGAATTTAATTTTGGAGAGAGAGGTGTGTATGTTATGTAAGGAAAGCCCTTGTAATCCATATCACAGTGAAGGTCTATTTGTGAAAGTGCTTAGACTGACTGACTTGACTGGAGAACCCCCATTTAAGCATGAGCATTGTACACATGCTCACAGTTTACTATAAATCCAGGGATTTTCCAAGAACATGTGGCTCCTATGTGCCTGCTCATGCTTGACATGTGCACCTCAACTTTCTTGAAATCTTCATTTCATATGCACTTACACAATCCCAGGCAAAGGTAAAAGCAACATATAGAGTTGCTGATGTGGAATATCACCAGCAACTTCCGAGTTTATATTCTAAATATGGCATGGTGTAAGGTAGTACTATAGAGTTCAAACACAGAGTCAGCTGAAAAATCCATATTCCAGTCTAGTCCAAATCTTTGAGTCGGCTTTGCCATCAAGGAAATATTTGCCTTAAGCTAAATCTTAGTTTATGTAATTCTATTTTATTAGCAATGTTGATTTCATGACAGAACATTAAAAATGTTGCTACTGATGCGAAATTTGCTCTGTGTCTCTAATAGAGAAAATATTCCCAGAATGTAAATGTTTTTAAACAGAAAACCAGAAAGCTACATTTTTTTTTTTTTTTTTTTTTTTTTTTTACAAAACTATGCCTGTAATCTTTTTATGTATTTGCCCCATTGAACTGTATCTAAATTCATTAATTGAATTGAAATGGCAAAACACCACCTTGTGTTTTCTTTAATCATTATTCAAATAGAATAAATTATTTTAAAATACAGATTCTAGGAGTAAATAGCCCATAGTCTCTTTTATAATTTTATAAAATTTTATTGCCTGAATGTTTTTTTTTTTTCTGGGTAAAAAACAAGAAGTCTTATTTTGCAAAATGATAATCCAGTCCTATTAACTATTTGACCTTGGGTAAAGTTAATTCCTCCCCACTCCATATTTGTTTTCTCATCTGCATATGGAAAGGTAGGCTAAGTGGTTTTATGTGCCCTTCTAGCCCTAAATGTTCTAGAGGAGTATGATTCCATAGTCCCACATGGTTCTATATAAATGTTTTCATAGCACTTATATTTAGTTCTATATTGGTTTATAGTAAATAATTTTATTGTGTTCTAAGGGCCTGGAAGAATTAATGGAACACTTAGTTACTAATCTATGTCCCAAGTCTACAAGCACAGGAAAATGTAATAAAACCATTTTTCAAACAATCATTAGCATAATAGAGTCTATGTGGAAAGTCAAAAACAAGATGGAAGATATTAGTATTATCTTATTCCAAAGAGTTACGAAATGATGCATAGATGGTTAAACAATTTGAACAAGTATTACCTCTAGCAGAACCCAGCCAGTAAAAGGGAAATATTATTGAACATCTACAATGTTGTAGGCAGTATGTTAGGTTTGTTTCACATATATTATCTCAGCAACTCTCCAGAGCAGGTGTTTTCATCTCCCTTTTAAAGAACAGATAACAAGATCAGAGAGATGTGGTACTTACTGCTACAAGCTACTCTAACAGATACTTTCAAGTATGGAATTGAAAGAGTAGCATTTGGCTACAAGTAACAGAATATCTGATTGACAGTGAACTAATCAAATAATATTTTATATTTTTAAATAACAAGAAGTCTGGAATTAAGTAATTTAAGGATTTGTTCAATAGCTGGATGTGTAGGTCCACTTCTCCGATTCTTATCATGGGCACAGGATGGCTACAGGTCCAGATCACTTAGACTCAAGTTGACAGAATAAATGGCCTAAAATTATCAAAACTTAAAACTTCCTGAGGAAACACTGACCACTCACGTCCCATAGTCCAATTTTATCCAGAAAGGTAACTATGGAAGTCAAAAATAAGTACACAATCATTTAGAAATATAGCCACCATGAGATGATCGATTTATTTTTTTTTTCTTTTTAGAGGTGATCCATTTAGAGTCATGAGTAAGCTACATATACTCAGTGAAGATCAGCTAAGATAAACAAGTAAGATCGTCTTTTTCCCAAATAAAACCTCTTTAAAGAAACAAATGAAGCTATTATTAACATGATAGATGCGCTCTGTCTTCAATGATGCACAGATACCATCCACACTGGTAATAAATATTCATTCTATGCGTTCATAGTTAAAAATAGCAAAGTTTATAGCAGTGCACCATGTCACCCATGACTTATCCTAACTTTATAAAGCTCTGGAGTTCCTCTCGGACATGTGTTTACCAGCCAACAGAACCCAGGTACAAACACCCAGAACTGTAGTTCTAAGCCCTGTCCTGCCAGTACAAGATGCTGTATATTCCCATAACTAGCAAACAAATAGCTTTAAGATGTCTTTTATGAAATAACTGCACATCTTTCTACAAGGTCTTCCTGCATTTGGTCTTCACCATTTCTTCTACTAAAATTTTTTTATCTTCTGTATTTTGTTAGTTCATTCTCTTATTCTAAAAAATTTCTCACCTGCTTGTAGTATCTATTTTAGAAGTTATAGATATGTCAAATCTCTGGAATAGATATGTTTCTTTACATTCCAGTAAAGTACTTTCCAGGTGTTCCTGAGAATTCATATTTCCAGCAGGTTTGTAGAATTAATGTTGGCACAATTCTACTAGCCTTTCTATTTCATGTGGCTCAAGCAGATGTTGCAGAATGCTCATAGTATATAATTAGAAGCATTTGGAGTGCAAAGAGGACAATTTCAAATAGTGACTCATATAGTCATTGCCTCCTTTTATAGGAGAAAAAAAACTCCATTAACATATATATATATATATTCACATATATATATTTATATTCAAGGTTTTCATCTCCCTTTTTAAAAATGACATAACCAAGATCAGAGAGACTGTGGTACTTACTGCTACAAGTTATTCTAACATACTTTCAAGTATGGAATTGAAAGAGTAGCATTTTGGCTACAAGTAACAGAATATATGACTGGCAGTGATCAAATAAAATTTTATTTATATATACACACATAATCCAAGGAAAAAATATCACCTGTGATTCCTGAATACATTTTGGTTTTCTAAAATTTTGATAGGCTTCTTCCTCTTAAAGCCCTGGAAAACAACAATACAGGCTAATTATATATAACCTGCAGTTGGTAACAATGACCTCACTTTCAGGTTATGGCTTTCTAGAATAACATCTGGCCACATTTGTAATTAGTACCACTTGAGAGGTGTGCAGCATGGTAAGCTAGAGCACTGAACTAGATGCAGCAAACTAGATAGAAGAGGAAGAAACCAAGGAGTGAAACCTTTTTCAGGGATGAATATAAGCCCGAGACTAACAATCTGGTGGTAAGATTTGGGCATTGTGGACATTCTCCCCCCTGGATGTTTGATATGAGAGTTCAGCTACCTACGATGCCACACCAGGCAGGCAGATCAAAAGTCTGCTGCCCTCACCAGCTGCCATGCCCCCTGTGGCACATAAAGACATGCTTGGGGACTCTAGTCTCAGACCTAACCCTGTTGGTGGGACCTTCCACAAACTACTTCCTTCTGTAGGTCTGCTCCCTCCTCTCTAAAATGAGACAATAATCAATATTAGAACATTCCTGAGAGCACTTCCCATCCTGAACTACTATAGCTGAGCATACGTGATCTGAACTCCAGCCAGTTCACCTATGAAAGGGAGAGGAGAAAGAATAAATCTGACCATTTATTTTCATACATTTGCTCCCCTGAATTACCATTATAATTTCTTTGAACCTCATTCATGTAAGAGTCACCTATATGTGAGACAGGATAGGGATTTTCCTCTCATTTGACCCCTTTTCTTTCCCCACCTTCTTCTACCACCCCCTGACATTCATGCTCTTCCCTCAAAGAGGGTCTTTGAGGAAAGCAAAGAGCATCCAATTATGAAAGTTATGCCCAAATTGCTGGTTATTACAGTCAGAAGACATTATTTTTCTCACAAATAGGAAACCACATGAAGTATTTCCATCCTTCACCTGAAGCCTAAGGAATTCTTACCTTCCCCTCCAACTCAGAGTTCTCAACTCAAGGAATCTTTCATTTCACCCAAGGCCAAAAGAAACACCTAGCAGTTCTGTTTAAGTCCAAACATTTAATAAGTACTTTCAGCCTAACAACTTAGAGTCATTTGGAAAAAATAGTATGCATAAATTGCAAGAAAAAATAGTTGAAATTTACTTTGAAGAGTAAGCTCACCATGATCGCTTAGCGATGGGATGTGTGTGCCTATTGAGCACTGTGCAAGTTCTCAACTTTGGGATGAGGTTGAGCATAGCCACTCTCATTTCCATTACATGTTGATTTTTGAGGGTGCTGACTTTTTCATCATAGAACTCTCAAATGCCCAACTTTGCTAAGATGTGACTTCACTTAATGCATCATAACACTGTGATATTAAAACAGTTATTCACATGATGTTCAACAGAAGTTGTCCTGTTTTCCTCAAAAATTTAAAACTTTCATTGAAATAGTGCCGCTGCTGTCAATTTGCTGCTGTGTCCCAGACCCAGAGTACCTGGGAACAGAGCTCAGGAACTATAGCTGTAGCTCCTGGGGCAGAAAATAGTTGAAATTTTAACCAATTTTGTTCTCATTCCCTGGGTGCCTGAAAACCAAGAGGAGAAAAGTTGAGTAAAAATATGGACATATCAGAGTTAGCAAAGAGAGGGACAGAGAGGAGGTACCCTTAGCGGTCCATCTGGCCATGGACTAATGGACTGGTAGTTGACTCAATGGGAAAAGTAAAGTGAAATATCCCACATTCCTATGGACATAATTTAGTGAAAGAGGCAGATACACTTAAGACCAAGAAAATGATCTAATTCATTTCAGTATTATTCCGCATGCCTAATTGAACGCATACTGTTGTATTGAATTTCCTTACCCAGAACACTGAATTTAAATCTAATTGAAGTAGAATGTGCTAATTTGTTCTGACTTATTTTACACCTCTGACATTAGAGCTTCTTATAATTCAATATACAGATTAATAGAGAGTCAGAAGGGTTTGGCTACTGTTCTGCTCTTGGGACCCCTCCATGTTCCCGCTGGAAAGCTGAGATGAGGATTGGATTTTTGGTTTGTGTTTCAGACTAAGTTCCTAAAGGAAATACATGTCTGCCAATGAGTGAAGTCCGTAACTGTATTTCCACCTATTTTACCTTAAAAATGACATTAGAGACAGTTGATTTTTCTCCCATGTGAGCTACAGTATTTTCTCCAGGGTTTTCTGGAGAAAATTTTTCTCTACAGGGTTTTCTCCCATGTGAGCTACAGTATATGATGAAACTGCTCCCTAATTTCTGTTAGCCGTTGATTTACTAAGGTAATCAAACTGTCCAGTATGGCTGTATCATCTTTTGCCAGGAAAACATGACAAAAGTATTGTTGTCCCAGGAAATCAAAAGAATGTGGGTTCTTTAAAATAATTTTGGTGGTAAAATGTACAGAATAGGAATGAAATGATAGAGTGTGGAATGTAATAACTGATTTACATTCCCTCTGAAATTGCAAACTACTGCTGTTTCGATTTACAAATTCTTCAGAAAGTATTAGTTTTTTGTTTGGTTGGTTTTTTTCTTTTAATCCAGCTACATCATTTTGTTCACTCAGAGTTTATCATACTTTGCACTTATCCCTCTCACCTTTCATCAGAAAATTGCAGAGCCACTGATGGCCTGTGTGACCAGATTCTTCCCCAGCGTTGCACCAAATGTGCAACCCCCCCTGTTAAAGATCAAAGAGATAAAGAAGTACACATAATTGCCTGATGGGTTCTTCCTGCCCGCTGCACAGACAAAACTAATTCACTGAAACCATGGCATCGCAAAAAAGAGTTTAATTGACATGAGGCTGGCAGTGCCACACCGGGGGATGAAGTTATTACTCAAACCGATCTTCTGAAAATTCCCAGACTAGGGTTTTTCAAGGCTAGTTTGATGGGCATGGGACAAGGAAATGGGTGGTGCTGATTGGTTGGAGATGTAATCACAGGGGTGGGAAATGGTCTTCATGCACGAAGTCCACTTCTGGATGGAGACCACAGAGAAATCACTGGTCCAGGTAGGTCAGAAATACAAAAGTGTAAACAAACAACATTTCAAAAGGTCAGTCTTAGGTTCTACAATAGTGAATTGAGGAAGCTGAAAATCTTGCAACCTCCCGAATAATGGCTGGTAATCATTTAACTACACCTATGTCTTAGCAGAATTCAGGCCCCTCTCATCCTAAACCGTGGCCTTTCATTAGTTTTATAAAGTCAGTTTTGTTTTGGGGAAGGGTTATTATCATTTAAACTATAAATTTCTCTCAAAGTTAGCTTGGGCCACGCTCGAGAATGACCCAAGGCAGTTTGGAGGTTAAAGGCAACATGAGAGTTGGCAGGAGCAGATCTCTTTCGCTATCATCGTTTTCTCACTGTTATCATTTTTGCAAACGTGGTTTCATACAGAACACTAGAACCCACAATCAAAACAATCCTACTGGGAAGGCTCCCTGATAGTGTACTTACAAGAAAGGAGGAAATGGGATATCAACTATCTCAGATATCAAGGAAAATGGGCCCTTAACATGTGCTGAGGAATGTGTTTCAGGTTTTATAAACATTATCTCACTCACCCACATTTAACAGAAGAAACTTAGGTTGTCGCCCTTGATCAGCTACAGGGCGAAACCAAAATTGAAAACCTTGTGTAATTAACCATCATGCCAACACACATTCACCACACAAAGTTGAGCTATTAACAGTTCAAATCTGTGTAGAAACAGTACTGAATTCAAGTGAGAAGGCAAAGGTCTTAACTTCCCTTTTCAACTCGAAGCCAAGAAAGTCCTTTTAGCATCACCCTACCTATGGCTAGAGACCTATGGCCCTTAACGGAAGGCATATCAATGCCTAACAAAATGGCATCTTAGAGCTAATGAGAGTTTGGTCTCCTCACATAGTATAAGCTGACTAGAAATGCATTTCAAACTGAGCATCCCTTCCTCTTTCCATAAATTTGGTCCACCTTGTCATTTCCATTACAGGCACACATCTCTTCTCTCCTTACTTTCAAGATTTGTAAAGTTGACCTTGTTAACCATTCTTCCATGGCTAAAATTTGGTCTGATCAACTTCGTATTTTACTACTGTTTTCAATCATATAGAACTAAAAATATTAGAAGTTGGAAAAAGCAGCTACAATTCTTCAAAATATGTTTTAAACAAAACAGTCCTGCATGTCAAATTCACAGATTTTCTTTTTCAAGTATTAAATCTTTTCTGGTTTTTTGGTGTTTTTTTCTTAAGGCAGAATCCAGCAACTTCCACCTCCCAGTTTCAAGCATTTCTCCTGCCTCAACCTCCTAAGTAGCTGGGACTACAGGTGCATACCACCAAACCCAGCTAATTTTTATGTTTTTTTTTTTAGTAGAGACAGGGTTTCACCTTGTTGGCCAGGCTGGTCTTGAACTCCTGAACTGAAGTAATCTGCCCTTCTTGGCCTCTCAAAGTGCTGGGATTACAGGTGTGAGCCACCACAGCTGGTCTTCAAGTATTAAATGTTTAATGACAGAGAGATGTGGGGGCCATAGGCTCTTGGTCCCCTAAAGATTCACTAAGAATGACTGACATGAGGCAGATTGATTAATAACAGTAAAGGCATACAAATTTATTTAATATGTATACATCAGATATAGAAACTTATATACCATGTTGAGGTTACAGAAAGAATGGGGGTAAGATTCTGGTAGAGCAGGTTATGGGAGAGGACAAAGGAGATTTGGCTAGCAAAGGTGGCCTTGTTGTATGGATGAAGCCTCCCTCAAAGAGAAGAGATGGAAAAGTTTCTTTTAAAGTTGTCTGACTCTCAACCTCTCTTGGATCTCGTGAAAGGAATTAGAAAGGAGAGGGAGCATGCTGCATTAATGCAGGTTCTCTACAGATGCAAAATTTCCCCCACTTAAGACAGCTTTGCAAGGCCACGTCTGCTTGCTGGCCAAGAAGCAACCACTTAAAAATATATATCAAAGAAATATATTTTGGGGTACAGTATTTTAATTTTCTTCAGTGAGCGACAACTAAGCAGAGTACAGTTATTACAGGAAAGCATTTATATGAACCTTTAAGGCTCCAAAGGAGATGTTTGCTAATTTTAACACAACCCCTAAAATCAAAGTCTACATTTAACTACTGTCTCAGGTCAAGGTTCTCTAGAAGCAGAACCAGACAGATTTAGGCACCAGAGGTTTACTGAGGACATATTCTTCAATAAAAACTCAAAGAGTGAGGAAAACAGAATAAAGAGCAAACAGGTTTGGCCTCATTCAGAGGTGGGGGGAAAGGGGCTAGTCAGGGAGGGGGGCTCCTCTGGCCTGTAGTAATCCCACCCAGCCGTCCTTTCTGTAGGTGATGGGCTAGACTTTGGTATGCTCCTATTGCCACAAGTGTTCAAACCAGACTGACTCCATCTTGAATAGGGGCTGGGTAAAATAAGGCCGAGACTTACTGGGCGGCATTCCCAGGAGGTTAGGTACTCTTAGTCACAGGATGAAACAGGAGGTCAGTACAAGATACAGGTCACAAAGACCCTGCTGAGAAAACAGGATGTCGGAAAGAAGCCAAGACAAAGATGGCAATGAAAGTGACCAAAGGTCATTATACATTAATTATAATATATTAATTATAATATATAACACTTATATATAAGTGTCTTTAGCATGTTAAAAGACACTTCCCTTGAGGGACTGTGTTAAGGAAAAAAATTCTCTACCTGGGTCCATGAGGGGTGTGGTTTCAAAGTCAAGAGTTTCCCAGAGCCACACCTCCATCCACACCCTCATCCAGAAATGTAAAGTTCTTTGTCTGACTTTCCCGTGCACGGTCTAGGTAGAGAAATCCAGATGAGCTTTGTTCAAAAGGTCCGCCAAGGACAATCTGAGATGGCAGAATAGGAAGAGCTCTGGAGTACAATTCCCAGCAAGAACACAGAGGGTCAGTGATCACCATATTTCCAAATGAATTTTTACTGCCCACAGACCAGGAGATTCCCAGGTGAAAAAGTGCCACAAGTCTCCAGCATGGGTGTTTCAGCCAGTGCAGTGGGTCTCCACACAAAAACTCACACAAATCTGGGCGCCATTTCAACTGGCACCTGGAACGCCTGGCAGACAGTCACCCATTCAACTGAAAAAGATGGGGCTGAATAGGGAGCCAGGTGATCTGGCTCAGTGGGTCCCACCCCAACAAAGGCCAGCAATCTGAAACGCTCTGGATTTGGAGTTTCACAGCAAGCACAACTGGACCCAGGATGCTCTAGTTCTGTGGGGGGAAGGGTAACCACCATTACTGAGGCAGTTTACCACTACCAAGGCATTCTGCCATTACCAAGGCAGTCCATCATTACAAAGACAGTCCACCATTACTGAGGCAGACCACCATTACTGAGGCAGTTCTAACTATACCCCTCTATAAACAAAACCACAAGGAAGTTCGCACAGCAGCTAGGCAGAGCCCACAGCATCTCAGCAACACCTCTGCTGGCAGACTGTAACTAGGCTACCTCCTCACTTGGCAGGGCATCTCTGAAAAAAGGCAGCAGCAAATCAGGAACTTATAAAGCCCCACCTTCCCAGGAGAGAGCACCTGGGGAAAAAAGGTGATTATGAGCTCCACTGCAAGACAAATGTACCTGCCCAGCAGCTCTTAATGGAAAAACAGAGCTCACAGATCAGCACTTGAACTCCTATAAGGGACAGACTGTCTCCTCAAGCAGTTCCCCAACCCCTGTATATCCAGAGAGACACCTCATAAAGGAGAGCTCAGGCTGATATGTGGCAGGTATCCTTCTGGGACAATGATAACATAAGAAATTGGCAGCAACCCTTACTGTTCTGCAGCTGCTTCAGGTGATCCCCCAGGCAAGCAGGGTATGGACTGGACCTCCAGCAGTCCTAAAGCAGAGGAGCCTGACTGTTTGAAGGAAAACTAAAAAACTGTAAGAAATAACTTCATCACCAATAAAAAGGAGGTCCACTCAGAGACCCATCCGAAAGGCACCAACTATGAAGACCACAAGTAGATAAATCTACAAAGATGGGAAGAAACTAGCGCAAAAAGGATGAAAACACCCAAAACCAGAATGCCTCTCCTCCTCCAAGGGATTACAACTCCTCACCAGTAAGGGAACAAGGCTAGATGGAGAATGAGTCTGATGATTTGACAGAAACAGGCTTCAGAAAGTGGGTAATAACAAACTTCTCTGAGTTTAGAAAACATGTTCTAACCCAATGCAAATAAACTAAGAACCTTGAAAAAGGGTTTGACAAAATGATAATGAAAATAAACAGCTTAGAAAATATAAATGAATTGATGGAGCTGAAAAACACAACACAAGAACTTCATGAAGCATACACAAGTTTCAACAGCTGAATCAACCAAGCAGAAGAAAGGATATCAGAGATTGAAGACCAACTGAATGAAATGAAATGAGAAGGTAAGATGAAAGAAAAAAGTGAAAGGAAATCAACAAAGCCTCCAAGAAATATGGGATTATGTGCAAAGACCTAATCTATGTTTCATTGGTGTACCTGAATGTGATGGAGAAAATGAATCCAAGCTGAAAACACTTCAGGATATTATCCAGGAACACTTCCCCAACCTAGCAAAGCGGCCACTATTTAAGTCCAGGGAACACCAAGAACACCACAAAGATATTCCTGAAGAAGAGCAACCCCAAGGCACATAATCATCAGATTCACTAGGGTTGAAATGAAGGAAAAAATGTTAAGAGCAACCAGAGAGAAAGGTCCGGTTACCCACAAAGGGAAGTCCATCAGATTCACAGCGGATCTCTCAGCAAACCCTACAAGCCAGTAAAGAGTGGGGGCCAATATTCAACATCCTTAAAGAAAAGAACTTTCAACCTAGAATTTCATATCCAGCCAAACTAAGCTTCATAAGTGAAGGAAAAATAAAATCCTTTACAAACAAGCAAGTACTCAGAGATTTCATCACCAGCAGGCCTGCCTTACAAGAGCCCCTGAAAGCAGCACTAAACATAGGAAGGAACAAACAGTACCAGCCACTTAAAGGGATGGAGGAACATCTACCAAGCAAATGGAGAGCAAAAAAAGCAGGAGTTGCAATCTTAGTCTCTGATAAAATAGACTTTAAACCAACAAAGATCAAAAGAGACAAAGAAGGACATTATATAATGGTAAAAGGATCAATGCAACAAGAAGAGCTAACGATCCTAAATATATACACATCCAATACAGGAGCACCCAGATACATAAAGCAAGTTCTTAATGACCTCCTAAGACACTTAGACTTTCACACAATAATAGTGGGAGACTTTAACATTCCACTGTCAATATTAGATCAACAAAAGACAAAATTAACAAGGATATTCAGGACTTGAACTCAGATCTGGACCAAGCAAACCTAATAGACATTTACGGAACTCTCCACCCCAAATCCACAGAATATACATTCTTCTCAGCACCATATCACACCTACTCTAAAACCAACCAAATAATTGGAAGTAAATCACTCCTCAGCAAATGCAAAAGAATGGAAATCATAACAGTCTCTCAGACCACAGTGCAATCAAATTAGAACTCAGGATTAAGAAACTAACTCAGAACCACATAACTTCATGGAAAATGAACAACTGGCTCTTGAATGTTAACTGGATAAACAATGAAATAAAGGAAGAAATAAAGATATTCTTCAAAACCAACAGGAACGAAGACACAATGTACCAGAATCTCTGGGACACATTTAAAGCAGTGTCTAGAAGAAAATTTATAGCAATAAATTCCCACATGAAAAGCAAGGAAAGATCCAAAATCGACACCCTATCATCAAAATTGAAAGAGCTAGAGGAGCAAGATCAAAAAAACACAAAATCTAGCAGAAGACAAGAAATAACTAAGATCAGAGCAGAACTGAAGACAGACACACAAAAAACCCTATAAACAATTAATAAATCCAGCAGCTGGTTTTTTGAAAAGATCAACAAAATAGACCACTAGCCAGATTAATAAAAAAGAAAGAAGAATCAAATAGATGAAATAAAAAACAATTAAAGGGGATATCACCAGCAATTCCACAGAAATACAAACTACCAGAGATTATTACAAACAACTCTATGCACATAAACCAATAAACCTGGAAGAAATAGATAAACTCCTGGACACTTGCACCCTCCCAAGCCTAAACCAGGAAGAAGTCAAAACCCTGAATAGACCAGTAACAAGGGCTGAAGTTGAGGCAGCAACTAATAGCCTACCAACAAAAAAAAGCCCAGGTCCAGATGGATTCACAGCCAAATTCTACCAGACATACAAAAAGGAACTAGTACAAGTCCTTCTGAAACTATTCCAAACAATCCAAAAGAGGAAACCCTTCCTAAATCATTTTATGAGAGCATCATCATCCTGATACCAAAACTTGGCATAGAGTCAACAAGAAAACACTTCAGGACAATATCCATGATGAACATAGATGCAAAAATGTTCAATAAAATACTGGCAAACCAATTGCAACAGCACATCAAAAAGCTTATCCATCACGATCAAGTAGGCTTCATCCCAGGGATGCAAGGCTGGTTCAACATACACAAGTCTATAAACGTAATTCACCACATAAACAGAACCAAAGACAAAAACCACTATTATCTCAATAGATGTAGAGAAGGCCTTCAACAAAATTCAACAGTCCTTTATGCTAAAAACCCTCAATAAACTAGGTATCAAAGGAACGTATCTCAAAATAATAAAAGCTATTTACAACAAACCAACAGCCAATATCTTACTGAATGGGCAAAAACTGGAAGCATTCCCTTTGAAATCTGGCACTGGACAAGGATGCCCTCTCTCACCACTCCCATTCAATATAATATTGGAAGTTCTAGCCAGAGCAATCAGGCAAGAAAAAGAAATAAAGGGTATTCACAATTAGGAAAGGAAGAAGTCAAATTGTCTCTATTTGCAGACAACATGATTGTATATTTAGAAGACCCCATCGTCTCAGCCCAAAATCTCCTCAAACTGATAAGCAACTTCAGCAAAGTCTCAGGATACAAAATTGATATGCAGAAATCCAAAGCATTCCTATACGCCAATAACAGACTTAAAGAGTCAAATCAGGAACGAACTGCCATTCACAATTGCTACAAAGAGTAAAATACCTAGGAATACAACTAACAAAGAATGTAAGGGACCTCTTCAAGGAGAACTACAAACCACTGTTCAACAAAATAAGAGGACACAAACAGAGAAGCATTCCATGCTCATGGTTAGGAAGAATCAATACCGTGAAAATGGCCATACTGTCCAAAGTAATTTATAGATTCAATGCTATCCCCATCAAGCTACCTATGACCCTCTTCACAGAACTGGAAAAAAACACCTTCAACTTCATATGGAACTAAAAGAGAGCCCACATAGCCAAGTCAATTCTAAGCAAAAAGAACAAAGCTGAAGGCATCATGCTACCTGACTTCAAACTATACTACAAGGCTACAGTAATCAAAACAGCATGGTACTGGTACCAAAACAGAGATATAGACCAATAGAACAGAACAGAGGCCTCAGAGGCAATGCCACACATCTACGACCATCTGTTCTTTGACAAACCTGACAAAAAACAAGCAATGGGGAAAGGATTCCCTGTTTAATAAATGATGTTGGGAAAACTGGCTAGCCATGTGCAGAAAGCAGAAACTGGACCCCTTCCTGACACCTTACACTAAAATTAACTCCAGATGGATTAAAGACTTAAACATAAGACCTAACACCATAAAAACACTGGAAGAAAACCTAGGCACTACCATTCAGGACATAGGCATAGGCAAGGACTTCATGACTAAAACACCAAAAGCATTGGCAACAAAAGCCAAAAATAGACATATGGGATCTAATCAAACTCCACAGCTTCTGCACAGCAAAAGAAACAGTCATTAGAGTGAACCGGCAACCAATAGAATGGGATAAAATTTTTGCGATCTACCCATCTGACAAAGGGCTAATATCCAGAATCTACTAACAACTAAAGCAGATGTACAAGAAAAAAACAAACTCATTCAAATGTGGGCGAAGGATATTAACATTTTTCAAAAGAAAATAAGGCTAACATGAAAAAATGCTCATCACTAGTCATTAGAGAAATGCAAATCAAAACCACATTGAGATAGCATCTCACACCGGTTACAATGGCGATCATTAAAAAAATCTGGAGACAACAGGTGCTGGAGAGGATGTGGAGAAATAGAAACACTTTTACCCTGTTGGTGGGAGTGTAAATTAGTTCAACCATTATGGAAGACAGTGTGGCGATTCCTCAAGGATCTAGAAATAGAAATTCCATTTGACCCAGCAATCCCATTACTGGGTATATATCCAAAAGACTATAAATCGTTCTCTTATTAAGACACATGCACATGTATGTTCATTGCAGCACTGTTTACAAGAGCAAAGACCTGGAACCAACCCAAATGCCCATCAATGATAGACTGGACAGGGAAAATGTGGCACATATACACCATGGAATACTATGCAGCCATAAAAAATGGTAAGTTCGTGTCCTTTGTAGGGACATGGATGAACCTGGAAGCCATCATTCTCAGCAAACTGACACAAGAACAGAAAATCAAACACTGCATATTCTCACGCAGTCAGGTGTTGAACAATAAGAACACATGGACACAGGGAGCTGAGCATCACACACTAGGGACACTTGGGGGATAGGGGAGGGACAGTGGGAGGGAGGGTGGGGATGGTTAATGTGGGGGGGGGGAGAAATGTCAGGTATAGGTGATGGGAATGGAGGCAGCAAACCACCTTGCCATGTATGTACCTATGCAATGATCCTCTATGTTCTTCACATGTACCCCAGAACCTAAAGTGCAATCAAATATATATATTAAAAAAAAAAAAAAAAAAGCCCATTGAAAGCTCTGGGAGGAGGAGGCTCTGTTGTGGACCAAGCAGGCAATCCAGTATCAGAGTTAAGATCAAACACTCCAGAGGAAGTTTGCAAGAACTCCTCTCACTGGACAAGAACATGAATGAGAAGGGAGTAACTCCACAGTTAAAGTCCCGCTGCTCCCTCCCTGTACAGATTCCTCCCTTGGTCCCCCTCCCATGGTGGCATAGGAGATGTCTCTCTGTCTCTCTCTAATAAATCGCTCTCTGCAAAACTCTTTGGGTCCACGATATTTATTTGAACAGTAAGCTCACTGTGTCTCCAGGGCCCTTTTGCCCATTCCTGGGGTAAGAGAGGCTGAGGACCTGGGCACATCAGGGAACTGGGAGCATCTTCAGAATGCCCCCTCTCCCTCCCCCTGCTTACATCATCACTTCTATAAGTTTACAAATGCCATGACAATATCAGGAAGTTTATATGGGCTAAAAAGGGGAAATTCCAGAAAATCCCCCCTCTCCTTTCTCATGAATAATTACCCTATTTCTTATGAATAATCCACCCCTTGTTTAGCATATAATCAAGAAATAACCATAAAAATAGCCAACCATCAGCCCTCTGTGCTGTTCCGCTCTACCCATGGAGTAGCCATGCTTTTGTTTCTTTACTTCTCTAATAAACTTGCTTCACTTTATGGATTTGCTCCATGTTCTTCCTTGTGTGAGGTCCAAGAACCCTGTCTTGGGGTCTGCATTGGGATCCCTTTCCAGCAACACTATCTGCCAGTCTCTGACAGGAAGAGGTGCTGGGGAGGGTGGTAACCTTTCAGGCATCTCCTCCAAGGCAGTCTTGCCAGCCAAGGGCAATTTTCTGGAGAACTTAGCAGCTATATGCTGTTAACTGCAGCACCTGAAACAGCAGGACGGAATTCATCTGCTACAGCATCCCAATCAGTGGTTTCTTGGGAACTTGTCCCCCACCTCACATCTACTGAGTCAGGAACACTGGCAGTGAAATCTATGATTTAACACACCCTCTAGGTGATTCTTATGTACTCTGAAGTTTGAGAAACACAGGATGGCAACTATCTTCCCACCAAATTTCACATATCATACTGTTAGCTGATAGGCTTAAGTTAGTGCAACTTGTATTGAAACTAGGAACTCCCTGAAAAGTATTTCGGTTTAGATTATCTATAAAATGCATTTTTACAAACAGATGTCTAGCTTCAATTAGCCACATGTGTTTCCACCTTTAGTTATTTTCTCTAATTTCCCAACTTTCTGGACTCTATCCATGACTTGAGGGCTCTGAGCAATCTCTGCCCTGGAGTCTTTTTAGGAAGGCTTAACAAGTCTCACACAGTTACAGGGTCATCAAGCTCTCCCCCTGCCCTCAAAGGAGGGGTTTATAGCCCAATAAGTATGAGTTGCCTTACAGCCTTCTCTTTTCTGGAATAAAACCTGTAAATATTAACTTGACATTTTGTAGTCATTTTGCTCCAAGATCTAATTCTCCTAAGCAAGGTAAAAAAAAAAAAAAAAATAGGCATACTACAATCAAATGTCT
The DNA here is from genome assembly GCA_036589455.1 of Ateles fusciceps. NCBI lineage: Eukaryota > Metazoa > Chordata > Mammalia > Primates > Atelidae > Ateles > Ateles fusciceps. The sequence continues at coordinate 11,339,187 of JAZHEH010003097.1, forward strand.
TTGTTGGAAGAAATTATGAGTTTACACCATTAACTAAGCTCATCATTTCACACTAGAGGATATGGAGAGGGAAGTGGTTTTCAAGTTTTTTAAACAAATTGTTTTACCTTTTTAGCATTAAAACATACATATAAATATTATCTTAAACACTGGAAAATATTATAAATATTATATTAAAGAATATACTTTTTAGGGCTACTGATTTCTTTTACCATTGATACTTTCATTATGTATTATTTTAAATATAGAACAAAGTCCAGAAAGTAACCTAACATTTGTATATAGTCATCCCTCAGTATTTCTGAAGGAGGTTCCAAGCATCCACATACAGATGCCAAAATTCATGGGTGCTCATTTCCAGATAAAATGGCATAGTAATTCTGTCCATTGGTCCCATTTCAGATGTTGCTGTAGCAGTAAGTAGGAACATGGTAGAAGATGCTTAGTAACAAGTTTCCCTTTTACATGTGACCAAGAAGTAACAGTGATGTTGAGGTCAGGATTTTCTGTCTTTCATCTTTCTCTTTTCCTGTATCTGCCCCGTCCCCCAGAGGGATGAGGCCAGCTGAGAGATTGGTTATCCTCTCCTTCCCCCACCCCTTCCCTCAGTCCAAAGATTGGTTAATGAACACAAAAGTATAGCTAAAGAAAGTAAGTTCTATTGTTCCATAGCACTACAGAGTGACTACATTGTTGATTATAGTAATTCGTATTGAGAACAAAGTTCACTATAATGTGTGAAGTGATAAATATGCTCAATACCCTGATTTGATTACATATTAACACATATCACACTGTACTCCATAAATATGCACAATTGTATCGATTTAGAAAAGCAAAAATTTACAGAAAAATCATGTACTTTTAAATTATGTGTGTGTGTTTAAAATACATGGGGTGTGTGTGTGTATATACATATATATATTTACAAGTCTAGAATTTTTTTTTTTAATGTACAAGACTTTTAAAGAGTATTCATCAAGAATGCAAGTTTTGAAGGATCCGGATCATCACGGAGGATGGGAGGCAGGACTAGATTGCAGCTTCAGACACAGCAGCATACAGAGGCTCACATTGTAAATTTTAGCTCCAGATCAACTTCAAGAACAAATCAGCAATCTTGAGGAGACCCATGGACCCTCTGAAGGAAGCAGACTGTTCCTGCAGGACCCGGTGGACACCCCAAATACTGTGAATGCCCCAACTGAGAAAGTAGAAAAAAGGAGACCCTCCTCTCCCAAACACACACCCCTAATGGGGAAGATGAAGGTCTGTTTGCGGGAGAAGTTGAAGCTGAATCCATTTAGAGAGCTCAGTGAAATACCAGGGTAGAGGAAGCAGCCGAAAGCCCCCCGGGAGCTCACTGGGATCCCCAGCAGCGCATTCCGGCCTGGAACCACAGGAATCCATCGGGAGGGCAGCCAGAGGAGCAGGGGGTAAAACTCCACAAGGAGAACAAAATCTCTAGCTGAACTTTGTAACAATTTGAACAGGGTGAGAAGCCTTCTGGCCAGAACTTGTGGGAGGGTACAGATCTGGTGTGCAGACTCCACAGGCAGTGGGAGAACCAAGCCCTTTCTTTTGCAGCTGGTCAGCAGGTTGCCTGCGGCAAAGTTTTGGAGCCCGTCTCGCCCACCACCAGGAAACAGACTCGGAGTTGTTGCGGGGGCATGGTGGGAGTGAGAACCGCCCTTCAGTCTGCATGGGAGCTGGGTAAGGCCAGCCAGTGACTGCTGGCTTTTCCGGACTTCCCTGACAGCCTGCACAACTCAGCAGAGAAAAACCATAATCCTCCTAGGTACACAACTCCAGTGACCTGGGAATCTCATCCTCATCCCCCGACAGTGGCCACAGCAAGACCCACCCAAGGAGTCTGAGCTCAGACACACCTAACTCTGCCCCTACCTGATGATCCCTCCCTACAAACCCTGGTAACAGAAGACAAAGGGCATATAATCTTGGGAGTTCTAGGGTCCTGACCACCACCGGCCCCTCCCCACACTACTACAGTTGATGCTCTCTGCAAAGGGCCACCTCCAAGCAGGAGGCCAAGCAGCACAAATATACAGCATTAAACCACCAAAGCTAAGGACCCTCACAGAGTTCATGGCACCCCCCACCCCACCTCCACCGGAACAGGTGCTGGTATCCATTGCTGAGGGTCCCAAAGACAAGTCACATCACAGAACTTTGTGCAGACAACCCCCAGTACCAGCCCAGAGCTGGGCAGACTTGCTGCGTGGCTAAGCCCAGAAAGAGACAACAATCACTGCAGTTCGGATCACAGGAAGCCACATTTGTAGGAAAAAGGGGAAAGTACTACATAAAGGGAACACCACCCCCCACCCCCGTGGGACAAACAATCTGAACAGCCGCCTTCAGCCCTAGACCTTCCCTCTGACAGAGCCTACCCAAATGAGAAGGAACCAGAAAAACAACTCTGATAATATGACAAAACCAGGCTCTTTAGCACCCCCCAAAAAAAAAAAAAAATCACACTAGTTCACCAGCAATGGATTCAAACCAAGATGAAATCCCTGATTTACCTGAAAAATAGTTCAGGAGGTTAGTTATTAAGCTAATCAAAGAGGCACCAGAGAAAGGTGAAGCTCAATGCAAGGAAATTCAAAAAATGATGTAAGACTTAAGGAAAGATATATAGACAGGACTTAATTAAACTTAAGAGTCTGCACAGTGGAGAGAGATCCAAGATGGCCGATTAGCAGCAGCTCAGGATTGTAGCTCACACTGAAAGTGCAGAGAGTGAGTGGACACCACACTTTCAGACGAATTTTTATTGCCCATGGACCAAGAGATTCCCCACAGAGGAGCCCTATGGGTCGCCAGCGCAACTCTTTTGGCCGGCGCGGCTGTTTTGCAGGTGCCCCGGCACAGCGGTTCTCAGTCCGGAGTATACAAGACTGAGTGCCCATTTGGTTGGCGTTTGGAGCTCCGGGAAGGCAGTCTCCCTTTCAGCTGATTGAAAAGCAGACTGAAGTGGGGAACCAGACCAGGAGATTCCTGGGCAGAAAATTGCCATGAATCTTAATGCCACCGTTTCAGCCAGTGTAGTGGGTCACCGCAGGGGAAGGCTGGTACCCCCCAACAACAACAAAAAAGACCAGCAATTGGAATTGCTGAGGATTTAGAGTTTCACAGCAAGTACAGCTGAACCCGGGAAGGTCCAGCTCTGTGGGGGAGGGTCGTCCACCTAAGGAGAACTAAGAAACAGAAAAAACTTTACCACCAACAAGCTGGACATCCACTCAGAGACCTAATCTGAAAGTCAGCAATTACACAGACGACAGGTGGATAAATCCACAAAGATGGGGAAGAAACCAGAGCAAAAAGGCTGAAAACACCCAAAATCAGAATGCCTTACCTCCTACAGAGGAATGCAGTTCCTCATCACCAATTGACAAGGCCTGATCGAGAATGAATGTGAGGAATCAACAGAATTAGGCTTCAGAAGGTGGATAATGAGAAACTTCTGTGAGCTAAAAGAACATGTTCTAGCCCAATGCAAGGAAACTAAGAACCTTGAAAAAAGGTTTGACGAAATGTTAACGAGAATGGACAATTTAAAGAATGTAAGTGAATTAATGGAGCCGAAAAATACAATAGGAGAACTTTGCGAAGTATGCACAAGTTTTAACAGTCGAATTGATCAAGCAGAAGAAAGGATTTCAGAGGTCAAAGACCAACTTAGTGAAATAAAACTAGAAGACAAGATTAGAGAAAAAAGGGTAAAAAGGAATGAGCAAAGTCTCCAAGAAATATGGGACTACATGAAAAGACCTAATCTACGTTTGATAGGTGTACCTAACGTGACGGAGAGAATGAATTCAAGCTGGAAAATATTCTTCAGGATATTATCCAGGAAAACTGTCCCAACCTAGCAAGGCACAACAATACTCAACTCCAGGTAATACAGAGAACACCACAAAGATATTCCTCAAAAAGAGCAACCCCAAGGCACATAATCATCAGATTCACCAGGATTGAAATGAAGGAGAAAATATTAAGGGCAGCCAGAGAGAAAGGTCAGGTTACCCACAAGGGGAAGCCTATCAGACTCACAGCAGATCTCTCAGCAGAAACCTTACAAGCCAGAAGACAGTGGGGGCCAATATTCAACATCCTTAAAGAAAAGAACTTTCAACCCAGAATTTCATATCCAGCCAAACTAAGTTTCATAAGTGAAGGAAAAATAAAATTTTGTATGAACAAGCAAGTACTCGGAGATTTCATTACCACCAGGCCTGCTTTACAAGAGCTTCTGAAAGAGGCACTATATACAGAAAGGAACAACCAGTATCAGCCATTCCAAAAAACCCATCAGTAAGCTGCATCCAGACCCATCTCACATGCAAGGATATACAGAGACTCAAAACAAAGGGATGGAGGAAGATTTGCCAACCAAATGGAGAGCAAAAAAAAAAAAAAAAAAAAAAGAGTTGTAATTCTCGTCTCTGATAAAATAGACTTTAAAGTAATAGAAACCAAAAGAGATAAGAAGGACATTGTATAATGGTAGAGGGATCAATGTAATGGGAAGAGCTAACGATCCTAAGTGTATGTGCACCCAATATAGGAGCACCCAGATACATAGGGCAACTTCTTGGTGACTTACAAAGAGACTTGGACTCCCACACAATAATAGTGGGAGACTTTAACACTACATTGTCAATATTGGACAGATCAATGAGACAGAAGGTTAACAAGGATACCCGGGACTTGAACTTAGACCTCAAACAAGTAAACTTAAGATTTACAGAACTCTACTCCAAATCCACAAAACGCACATTTTCTTCAGTAACACATCACATCTATTCTAAAGTGACCACATGATTGGGAGTAAATTACTCCCCCAGCAATTGCATAGCATTTCATAGGTTTAAATGAAATATTGCTTGGCTGTTTGTTATTTTCCTTATTCCTTCCTGTCTCCATTGTATAACACAATTATTAGTAAAAAAGAGCTTTTTAATACCCATTTTTAGACTGCATTCTAGCCTGGGCAATAGGGCAAGATTCCCGTTCTCTCTCCTTCTTTTTCTTCTTTTTCCCTTTCTTTCATTCTTTTTCCATTTTTCTTTCTTTAAAAATAAAATAAAATGAAAAAAGAGTCTGCACAGCAAAATGAACACTCGGCAGAGTAAAGAGACAACCCAAAGAGTGGGAGGAAGTCTTCACAATCTAATACCCAGAATCTACAACAAACTCAAATGAATCAGGAAAAAAAAAAAAAATCCCATCAAAAAGTGGGCCAAGGACATACACACTTCTCTAAAGTTAAAAATGGCCAACAAGCATATGAAAAAATGCTCAACATCACTAATAATCAGGGAAACGCAAATCAAAACCACACTGTGATACCAACTTACTCCTGCAAGAATGGCAATAAAAAAATCAAAAAATAGTAGATGTTGGTGTGGATGTGGTGATCAGGGAACATTTCTACACCGCTGGTGGGAATGTAAACTAGTACAGCCACCATGGAAACAGTGTAGAGATTCCTTGAAGAACTAAGTAGAACTACCAGTTGATCCAGCAATCTCACTACAGGATATCTACCCAGAAAAAAGTCGTTATTCCAAAAAGATATTTGCACCTGCATGTTTATAGCAGCACAATTCACAATTGCCAAACCGTGGAACCAACCCAAATGCCCAATCAATGGCTAAAGAAACTGTGACATACATATATATATGTATGTGTGTGTGATATATATATATATACACACACACACATACACATACATATATATATATGCATGATGGAATACTAAACTGTCAAAAGTAATGAATTAACAGGATTTGCAGGGACCTGGATGAAATAGGAGACTATTATTCTAAATGAAGTAATTCAGGAATGGAAAACCAAACATTGTATGTTCTCACTGATAATGTGGGAGCTGAGCTATGAAGAGGCAAAGGCATAAGAATGATACAATAGTTTGGGGACTTGGGAGGAAAAGTGAGAGGGGAGTGAGGGATAAAAGACTACAAATATGGTGCAATGTATGCTACTCAGGTTATGGGTGCACTAAAATCTCACCAATCACCACTAAAGAAATTACTCATGTAACCAAATACCACCTGTACCCCCAATAACTTATGGAAGTTTTTTTTAAAAGAATGCTAGTTTCTGGCCAGGCACGGTAGCTCACTACTGGAATCCCAGCACTTTGGGTAGTTGAGGCAGGCAAATCACCTGAGGTCAGGTATTCGAGACCAGCCTGGCCAACAATGGTGAAACCCCGTCTCTACTAAAAATACCAAAACTTAGCCCAACACAGTGGCGGGCACTTGTAATCCAGCTACTCAGGAGGCCAAGACAGGAGAATGGCCTGAACTCAGAAGACAGAGGCTGTGGTGAGGCAAGATCATGCCATTGCACTTCAGCCTGGGCAACAAGAGTGAAACTCCATCTAAAAAAAAAAAATTAAAAGAATGCTAGTTTTAATTTTACAATGTATGGGTTTATATTTAATTGTACTTGTCTTCATTAAAATTTTAATCTTATGCACATTTAGCACCTAGTATTAAAAAGTTAGTAACACTTAAATATTTTACATCTTCTGAAACATAACAATAGACCACGCGTGTAATTCTACATGTCCCCTGCTTTCTTCCCAAAGTATGAGGCTTTATTCAAGGATTGGGCTGAGGACAGAAAACAGGAATAGGAAAGAGAAAGAAGACAGATAGAAAATTCTTACCTCAATGTCAGTTATTTCCTGCTCACATGTAAAAGGGAAACTTTTACTAAGTATCCTCTACCAAGTTTCTACTTGCTAAAGCAACATTTAAGACTATGGGCCCAAGGGCAGAATAAGGTCTTTCATCTTATTTAAATAAGGAGACTCTAAATGTGTCTAGTTTGTTAACATAGCTTATTCTCAACATTGCATAATATTTTCATATACTGGCATATGCTATGAACTCATACATTATAATTGTTAGAACTTTCCGGAGGAACCAGTCTCCTGTCCTTGTCAGAACTATACCATAGGCTGTAAAAATTCTTGTATTTTTTTTGTCTGTGTCTGACTGCAAACAGTATGCCTTGTCTCCAGCTGAATCATTCCTGCTGCTTAAATCTAGCTGTATTAGCACTGTCTAATTCTTGAAAATGGCAACTGTTTTTTTATTTAAGCATGCTTTCTAGGCTTGCTCAGATTTTTGGCCTGGTACCGAGAAGGTGCTCAATAAATGCTTAACGAATTAACAAATGGATGAATGTCTACTTTTAGATTTATAGTACCTATACACCCTTCTATTCAGGTGCTCATCTCTAGAATATGGTGCTTTGAATCGATATAATCTTATTACTTGGCAGATCTAATGAATTCTGCTAGAATTTTAATGTTTGAAATAAAGTCATCTAAGCCTTAGTTTATGTGTTTATAAAACTGAGAAATACAACTTCTCCCCCAAGGATTGTTAAGGAATGAAAATATGATAATGTATGTGGAAAAGTTTTGTAAACAGTATTATTAATGTATTATAACTTTATTATTGTCATCAATACTACCAGACAATTTTTATCTCATTCCAATGAGCCCTAAGGATTTTTTTGTCATAATGGCAGCTCAATGCAACAAATATCTATATAGCAAATACATAGTGACCTGAGGCTTGGGAATACCACTGCCAGCTCAAAGTACATGTAGAATGCTTTTATTATAATGTATTTATGAAACTACTTGACTTGTAGTAATGTAATCAGAATTAAATCTCCAAAACTTTCAGTATTCCAGTTTTAAACTATCAAGCTAAAAAACGAAAATGGTAGGTAGCAGGCATGATATTCAGTCAGCCCATAAGCACTTGAAAGTATTACATCCTTCAACCTACTGTGTGTCCAGCTGTCGACAAGACACTCTCAACAGAGTAATAGACCAGTTAAGCCAGGAGACATGAGTACTGCTCATGAGCCGGTCATTAATTATTTGAGATGTCTCCTTTAACAAGCTACTTTTTATCTTACTTTCCTCACTTATGAAAGGTGAGTAGTAGACTAAATCCAGGTTTCTGGAGTATGTTTCATAGAACTCTAAGAATTCAAAGACCACTCCAAAGAGTCAGAACATGGTTAGGTTATGTTGGAATAGGTAGAAATCGGGAACTCCGATTCTTACTTCATTCTTATTTCTATTTTGAGATATCCCACAAAATTTTATTTGGAAAAAAAAACTTATTTTGTTGTTGTTTATGCCACAAGTACCTCCAACTTAACCTATCCACAGCTGAATTCAACATTTTCTTTTCTTCTCCATCAATCAATATTATCTATTCCTGTCCCAAGCCCCATCTATAAAGCATCCCAGGAGAGAAGACTCAGTATCATCTTAACTGTTATTTTCCTCACCAGATCCTAACATCCACATATCCAATCAATCACAAAGTCTTATCTAGAAGGATTTGAGAATATAGATTGCTGAAAACAGAAACGTAAGACTTTGTTCTTTTTTACTGACCAGAGTTATAAAAATAGAAGTTATATTTGATAAAAATCTTTGAAGAGAGACTAGTAATTCAGTACTGAGTGGGCTATTGCTCTTTAGAATAAGATAGGATTATAAGAAATTTCTATTATGATCGCAGAAACAAAAAAAATCAAAGCACTTGTGGAAAACTACGATGATCTATGTCTCTAGGTACTCTAATTCTTGATATAGATGAATTACAGTTCTTTTAATTATGTATATCAAAGTACTCCAAGATATTCAACTGTTAACTGTAAATGATTTTCTCTGTTCATTTATTTTTTATTTGCTTTCCATGGCATATAATTTTTAAACTTGAAGTCCATGATGATTATGATTACAAAGCTTCTTTGTATGGAAAATTGCTTTCATTCATTAATTATAGGGAATTTACATATGAGAAAATTTACTTGTTTGCATTATCTATGAAAATTTGTTACAAGAAACTATAATCTATAGAATATGTTTGTTAGAGGAAACTGGTTTTTTTTCATTGTAAATGAATTCACCAAAGACTGTGGTAATTAACTCATCCCTCTGCAAATGAATTTAAGAGCCTCGTGGTAATCAATCCTCCGTTGTACATGTTGTGTACGTTCTCTTATTAAAGAGAAACCATTTTTCCTGGCTCTCTCCTATAGCAGTGAACAAAAGTAAAAATAACCTTCAGATTTTATTGTTTTTGATGGTAATCCGTACATATTCATGGGACATATAGTGATGATTTTATAAATATGATGTATTATGATCAAACCTGGGTAATTAGTATATCCATCATCTCAAATATTTATCATTTGTGTTGGAGACAGTCAGTATTCTCCTATTTGAAACTATGTAATATGTACTTAACTACTGTCATCCTACAGTGGTAAAGAACACTAGAACTTATTCCTCCTATCTAGCTGTTGTCTGTATCCTTTAACGTATCTCTTCCCCCTGTGCTCTTCTGCCTACCTTTCCCAGCCTCTGGTATCCTCTATTCTACTTTTTATTTTTATGAGATCAACTTTTTAGTTTCCACTTGAGTGAGAATACATGGTGTTTAATTTTCTGTTCCTGACATATTTCACTGAATATAATGTCCTCCTGTTTCATCCATGTTGCCACAAATGAGAGAATTTCATTCTTTTTATGGCTGTAGAGTATTCCATGGGGGGGGGGTGTGTGTGTGTGTATTACATTTGTCCATTCATCTATTGTTAGACAGCTAGGTTGAATACGTATCTTGGCTATTATGAATAGTGCTGCAATAAACATGGGGTGAAGATGTCTGATCAACATACTGTCTTTTCCTTTGGATAAATGCCCAGTATTGGTATTTTTAGATCATATAATGGTTCTATTTGTGGTTTTTAAGAAACCTTCATACTATTTGCCACAGTGGCTGTGCTAGTTCACATTCCCACCAACAGTTCGAGTCCTTTTCTTCACATTTTCACAAATATGTGTTACTTTTCTTTTCAATAATAGCCATTCTAACTGGGGTGAGGAGACACTTTCACCTTGTGGTTTTGATTAGCATTTCTCTAGTGATGACCGATGTTAAGCATTTTTTCACGTATTTGTTGGTCAGCTGTATGTCTTCTTTTGAGAAATGTCTACTCAGATCATTTGCCCATTTTTTTTTTTAAATCAGATTGTTCTTTGCTGATGAGTTTGTCAATTATGGATATTAGTCCCCTGTTGCATAAGTAGTTTAAAAATATTTTCTTCCATTCTGTGAGTTGTCATCTCACATTAAGCATTGTCGCTTTCACTGTAATAAGTTTTTTCAGTTTGATATAATCCCATTTGTTCAGTTGTGCTTTTGTTGCCCACGCTTTTGAGGTCTTATTCATAAAATCTTTGCCCAGATAAAAGTTATGAAGCATTTCCCTTATGTTTTCTCTTGCTAATGTTATAATTTCTAGTATCACATTTAGGTCTTTGAACCATTTTGAGTTGATTTTTTTTTATAGGGTAAGAGGTTGGGGTTTAGTTTTATTCTTTGCATATGGATATCCAGTTTCCCATTTATTGACAGAACTATCCTCTCCTCAGCGAGTGTTATTGGTAGCTTCATCAAAAATTAGCTGGCTGTAGATATGTGGATAAATTTCCAACTTCCCTGTTCTGTCCCATTGGTCTATATGTCCGTTTTTATGCCAGTATCATATTGTTATGATTACTATGGCTTTGTAGTATATTTTGAGGTCTGGTAGCATTAATATCTCCAGCTTTATGTTCAGAATTGCTTTAAATTTGTTTGGAACCACAAAAGATCTTGACTAGAATCTCACAGATCTTACCTAATGAATATTAAGTTGATTTCTTCCACAAGTTTACACAGCAGCTTAGACACATGCATGGAGTCATAGCTTGTAGACAGAGACCCACATGGAGTATGGAATATAAACTTCATGACTTACTGTTTATGCTGTTCCCCTTACCTAGAATGCCCTTTCCCAACATTTCTACCTCACAAACTCTTATCAGCCAGAGTGTGTGGGGGGGGGGGGGGGGGGGATGGTGTGGGGGGTATGTGGGTATGTGTCTTTGATGCTGTCCCTTTGTCTTTGTCTCTCTCCAAGAACAACTTACTGCTATCTTTCATGTTCACGTAGTACTCAGAGTATCTTTCAACTCTGGTATTTAGCACATTATATATGTTGTTTATATTTTTTTTCTATCAAACCAATATATAGGGCTTTTGGGCAGATTCCATATCTTATCTTCATAAGGTCAAGCTCAGGAAATAAAATACAGATATTCAGCCAATAAGATTGAATTAGTGGAATATTATCAAGAGATTTTTTTTTTAATTTAGATTCAGGGAGTACTGTGTGGGTTTGTTACATGGCTATAGTGCATAATACTGGAGTTTGGGGATTCTATTGAACCCGTCACCCAAATAGTAAACATAATATCCAATAGGTAGCTTTTATACCCTTTCCCTCCTTTCTCCCTCTATTGTTTCCATCTTTATTTTCATGTTAACCCATTGTTAGCTTATGCTTATAAATCAGAACACGTGGTATTTGATTTTCCAATTTGGCGTTAATTCACTTAGGATAATGGCCTCCAGATGAATCCCTGTTGCTGCAAAGGGCATGATTTCACTTTTTTATGGTTGCAAAGTATTCTACAGTATGTATGTACATTTTTTTTTATTAGGTCATCCTTGATGAAATTTAGGTCGATTCCATCACCTGAACTTGTATGTTTATTGTAGCACACATAACTGAATAGTGTGCTACAATGAAAATACAAATTCAGGTACCTTTATGATAGAAAGATTTCTTTTCCTTTGAGTAAATAGCAAGTAGCAGGATTGCTGGAAAAAATGACACTCCTATTTTTAGTTCTTTGCAAAAATCTTCCAACTATTTTCCATAGAGGTTGTACTAATTTACATTTGTACCAACAGTAAATAAGCATTCCCTTTTCTCTGCATCCAAATTTTTTTACTTTTTAATAATGCCAATTCACACCAGTCAAAATGGCTAGCTCGTTGCAGTTTTTTTAATTTTTTTTTTTTTTTTACATTTTTTATTGCATTTTAGGTTTGGGGGTACATGTGAAGAACATGGAAGATTGTTGCATAGGTACACACATGGCAGTGTGATTTGCTGCCTTCCTCCCCATCACCTATATCTGGCATTTCTCCCCATGCTATCCCTCCCCCACCCCCCATCATTGCAGTTTTAATTTGCATTTCTCTGATGATCAGTGATGTTGAGCATTTTTTCATATGTTTCTTGGCTGCTTCTATGTTTTCTTCTGAGAGGTGTTTGGTCATGTCCTTAGCCCACTTTTTAATGTTGTTACTTATTTTCTTAAGTTCTTCGTAGGTTCTGGATATTGGTCTGTCTGATACATAGTTTGCAAGTATTTTCTCCAATTCTGTAGGTTTCCCATTTACACTATTGGTTATTTTGCTGTGCAGAAGCTCTTTAATGGGGGTTCTGCTTGTCAATTTTTGTTTTTATTGCATTTGCCTTTGAGGTATTAGTCAAGTTTGTCTAGGCCAGTGTCTAAAAGAGTGTTTCCTAAGTTGTCTTCTAGGATTTCATAGTTTGAGTCTTACATTTAAGTCTTTAATCCATATTGGATTTTGTGTGTGTGGTGAAAGGTAGGGGACCAGCTTCAAACTTCTGCATGTGGCTAGCAAGTTCTCCCAGCATCATTTATTGAATAGGGAATCCTATCCTCTTTTCTTTGTCAACTTTGTCAAAGATTGGATGGGTGTAGGTGTGCAGGTTTATTTCTGGGTTCTCTATTGTGTTCCATTGATCTATGTTTATTTTTTGAACCAGTACCAGGCTGTTTTGGTTACTACAGCCTTGTAATATAGTTTGAAGTTGGGTAATCTTATGCCTTTGCTTATTCTTTTCTCTTAGAATTGATTTGTCTGGGCTCTTGTTTGATTCCAATTCTGTGAAAAATAATGTTGGTAATTTGATAGAACTTGAATTATTTTGAGGTACATTCCTTTGATGCCTTCAGATTTGGGGCAGTATGATCATTTTAACAATATTGATTCTTCTAATCCATGAGCATAGAGTATTTTTCCATTTGTTTGTGTCATCTAGGATTTCTTTCAACAATGTTTTGTAATTCTCCTCGTAGAGATTTCTCATCACCTTGGTTAAATGTACACCTAATTATTTTCTTTTGTGTGTGGCTATTATAAATCTTGATTGGGTTCTCAGAACATTATTGGTGTATAGAAATGCTACCGATTTTTGTACATTGATTTTGTATTCTGAAACTTTAGTGAAGTAATTTATCAGGTCTAGGAGTCTTCCGGAGGAATGGTGAGGGTTTTTAGATGTAGAAACATATCAGTGAATAGAGCTAATTTAGCTATCTCTTTTCCTTTTTGGATGCCTTTTATTTTTTTCTCTTACCCGAGTGTTCTTTAGGACTTCCACTTCCACTACTACGTTAAATAGAAATGGCAAGTAAGGGCATCTTTGTCTTCAGGGGAATGCTTCCAACTTCTGCCCATCCCGTGTAATGACGGTTGTGGGTTTGTCATAGACAGCTCATTATTTTGAGGCACATTCCTTTGATGCCTTCAGTAAATTCTTTCAGAATTTTTTTCAGGAAGTGATGTTGTATTTTGTCAAGTGTTTTCTACATATTGAGATGATATGGTTTTTAATTCTATTTATATGGTCTATTTTTTGAACCATCTCTGCAGCCCAAGAATAAAGCCCACTTGATCATGATAAAATCTTTTTGAATGTGCTACTGGATTTGGTTAGCTAGTATTTTGTTGAGAATTTTTGTATCTATCTTCATCAGGGATATTGGCCTAGTTTTTTTTAGTTGTGTCCCTGTCAGAGTTTGGTATTAGGATGATGGCAGTTTCCTGGAACTGGTCGAGGAAGAATCCTTCCCTCCTTGATTTATTGGAATAGTTTTAGAAATATTGTTACCCGTTCTTCTGTGTATGTCTGGTACAATTTGGCTGTGAATCCATCTGGTCCAGGGCTTATTTTGGTTGGTAGACTTTATTACCGATTGAACATTGGAACTAGTTATTGGTCTATTCAGGATTTCGATTTTTTCCTAGTTCAATCGTGGCAGGTTGTATGTATCTAGGAATTTCTGTTTCCTGTAAGTTTCTAGTTTGGCATGTAGAGATGTTATAGTAGTCTGTGGAACTTTATTTCTGTGGTATTAGCTGCAATATCACCTGTGTCATTTCTGATCATGCTTATTTAGATGTTCTGTTTTTCTTGGTTAAGCTAGCTACTGGTCTAGCAATCTTGTTTTTCCTTTCAAAGAACTAATTTTTCATTTTGTTCATCGTATGGTTTTCTGGTTTACCCAAAAGTCATTTAGGAGCAAGCTGTTTAATTTTGATGTATTTGTGTGGTTTTGAGAGTTCCTTTTGGTATTAATTTCTAATTTTATTCCACTATGGTCTAAGATGCTTTATGTATTTCAATTTAAAAAAAATGGTCAATCTTTAAGAAAATTCCATGCATAGATAAGAATATGCATCATCTGATTGCTGGGTGGAATATTTCATATATGTCTATGGAGTACATTTGGCCAAGTGTGCAAGTCCAGAGTTTGTTAGTTTTCTGCTTCCATTATTTATCTAATGCCAGTGGAATGTTGAAGTCCACCACTAGTATTATTGTATAACTATCTTAGGTCTATGTAGTGTATGTTTTATAAATCTGGGTGCTCTCATGCTGGGTGCATATATACTTAGGATATTTAAGTCTCTTATTGAATTAAACCCTTTACAATTACATAATGCCCTTTTTGTTTTTTCTTTTTAATAGTATTGATTTAACATCCATTTTGTGATACAAGAATAGCAACCCTATAGTTTTTTGTTTACCATTTGCATGATAGATCTTTCCTCCATTCCTTTGAGTTTATGGGTATCATTACAAGCGAGATGGGCCTCCTGAAGGCAGCAGAAGGTTGGGTCTGGTTTTCTAATGCAATTTGCCACTCTGTCTTTTAAGTTAAGCATTTAGACCATTTGCTTTCAAGGTTAATATTGATACATGAGGTTTTATTCTGTCATAGTGTTATTAGTAGTTGCTTTGCAGTCTCGATTGTGTGTTTGCTTTATAGGGTCTGTGGGCTTTGTAGTTACACGAGTTTTTACGGTAACAAGTATTATTTTCCTATTTCCATACTTACTACTCTTGGGTGTTCCTAGTAGAACCAGTCTGGTGGTGATAAATTCTCTTACCATGTGCTTGTCTGGGAAAGACTTTCTCCTTCATTTCTCAAGCTTAGTTTGGCAGGGTATGAAATTCTTGTCCTCAAAGAATGCTAAAAACAGGCCCCAATCTTTTCTGGCTTTTAAAATGTTTGCTGAGAAGTCTGCTATTAGTCTAATTAGATTTCCTAAATATGTAATTTTTTTCCTTTTCTAGATTGCAGAAAGCTCTTAAAAACAGGCAGAAAAAAATAGAATTGATGCGACAGGCATTCGGGAGCTACTGTAGGAGTGAGATTTATAGGATACCAACTGATCCCCCCCAACTCTTCCAGATAATCTAATTAGAGAATTATGTAGTTATTTTTAAAAGATAGTATATTTATGTCCTTGAGTACCAAGCTCCCTGGTGAAGTGGAATGGCTAATACAGCTCAGATCTATGGCCAAAAATATTTTTATCAGTCCTACTTTTACTTACCTGGTCATAATTAGGGACACCAGAGAATCATTTGAGAAGTAGGGGGAGAGGACAGGTCACCAAAAATCTATGCCCTAATGTGTTTGCCACATGAGGGGCAGAAGAAGAATTAAGAAACATCATTTACAGACAGATATGTCTAAAGAAACTAGAGGAAGGGCCACACGTGAGGGAAGAATCTTTATGTATTTTAAAATATTTTCCTCTCCTACAAAAACCTGGGCCAGTGGGTTTTTCTGATTCTTCATCCAGTTAAGTTACTATTCCATAAAGAAGACTAAGTAAGTTGTCTTCTTCTAAAACTATCTCCTAGAAGGTACAGGAAAAGTCTTCATATAAAAGAGAGAAGGGGTAATAAGAGTTTCCTTCTGGGATCTGGCAAGATGGCTGAATAAGAACGGCTCCAGTCTGCAGCTGCCAGCTAGACCAACACAGAAGGCAGCTGATTTCTGCATTTCCAACTGAGGTACCCAGTTCATCTCATTGGGACTGGTTCAGTAGTGGGTGTAGCCAAAGGAGGATGAGCAGAGAAGCAGGGTGGGGCATCACCTCACCTGGGAAGTGCAAGGAGCCAAGACCCTCCTTCCCCCAGTCAAAGGAAGCTGTGAGGGACTGTGCTATCCAGCCCAGATACTACTCTCTCCCTGTGGTTTTTGCAGTCCACAAATCAGGAGATTCCTTTGTGTACCTACAACAACAGGTCACTGAGTTTCAAGCACAAAACTGGGTGGCTGTTTGGGCAGACATTGAGCTAGCTGCAGGAGTTTTTGTTTGTTTCCCCCCCCCCCACCCAGTGGTGCCTGGAACCCCAATGAGACAATCATTTACTTCCCTGTCTGGAAAGGGGACTGAAGCCAGGGAGCCAAGTGGTCTTGCTCACTAGGTCCCACTCCCACAGAGTCCAGCAAGTTAAGAACAACTGGCTTGAAATTCTCCCTGCCAGTATAGCAGTCAGTAGCAGGTCTGCTACTATCTCAAGCTTGGTGGGGGAGAGGGGTATCTGCCATTACTGAGGCTTGAGTAGGCAGTTTTCCTCTGACATCTAAGGAAGCTGGAAAGTTCAGACTGGGTCAAACTCACCCCACAGCATGACAAAGTGGGTGTGGTCAGACTGCCTCTCTAGTTTCCTCCTCATTGGGCAGGGCATCTCTGAAAGAAAGGCAGCAGCCCCAGTCAGGAGCTTATCTTCCTTGGACAGAGCACCTGGCAGAAGGGGCAGCTGTGGGCGCAGCTTCAGGAGACTTAAACATTCCTGCCTGCTGGCTCTGAAGAGAGCAGCCGATCCTGACAAAAAGGATTCTCCCAGCACAATGCTGGAGCTCTGCTAAGGAACAGACTGCCTCCTCAAGTGGGTCCCTGACCCCAATGCCTCCTGACTGGGGAGAGATCCCAGGAACTGCTAACTAGAATAACTAGTTTAGAGAAGGACGAATGACCTGATGGGGCTGAAAAACATAGCACTAGAACTTCCTGAAGCATATAGGAGTATTAATAGCTGAATCAATCCCGTGGAAGAAAGGGCATCAGAGACAGAAGATCAACTTACTGAAATAATGCATGAAGACAAGATTAGAGAAAAAGATTGAAAAGGAGTACACAAAACCTCCAAGAAATATGGGATTATGTGAAAAGACCAAACCTACGATTGATTGGGGTGCTTGAAAGTGACGGGGGAGAATGGAACCAAGTTAGAAAACACACTTCAGGATATTTTTTGGGAAAAGTTCCCCAACCTAGCAACATAGGTCAACATTCAAACACAAAAGATACAGAGAACATCACTAAGATTCTCCTCAAGAAGAACAACCCCAAGACACCTAATTGTCAGATTCACCAAGGTTGAAATAAAGAAAAAATTGTTAAGGGCAGTCAAAGAGAAAGGGAAGATTACCTATAAAAGGAAACCCATCAGACTAACAGCAGATCTCTCTGCAGAAACCCTACAAGCCAGAACAGAGTGGGAGCCAATATTCAATATTCTTAAAGAATGTTTAACCCAGAATTTCATATCCAGCCAAACTAAACCTCATAAAGCAAAGGAGAAATAAAATCCAACAACATACAGGAAACAAAAACTGCACTGGCTTTGTAGTTATGTCCAAGTTTCCTCTGTGGATACTAAGCTACAACAAATCACTTGACAATTGCAAACCTTTTCACATCCCCCCTCACTCAACATAACTCAAGATGTTATCAGTTCTTAAAATCCCCAGTCAAATAACCTCTGAAAATAGTCTTGACCATTTTCTCAGCTGTTTCCCCAAAGCAACTGGGCTCTTTAAAGAATGCACACACACCAAGACAGTCCTACCCATGTTTTCTCATCCTCATGTAGACACATTTGAAAATACCTTGATTGCAGTGGGAGAGATGACCGTAAGTTTCAGAAGGCCCACACACTAGACTTGAAGCACCTTTTAGTTTTTCCAAAAAAAAAAAAAAAAAAAAAAAACTGAAATTTGACTTTTTTTAAAACCCCAATGCCATGTGCCAGATAATTCTTTCACCCCAAAATATAAAATTCTATGCTTATAATTTTAAAATCCTTAGTGAACTATGGAATGTTGTGCATACTTAATACCTACCAGCAACATAGTACTGAGCATCTGTGTGTCTATCACACGGACTTTCCAAATAACCTCATTCACCCATAACTGACTGCTTTGGCCCTGGGGTCTTTGACTTCCGCAGAAACCACCTCTTTGGAATTTATTTCTACTACTTTTTTTAAAAACCCATGTAAAGTAACCTCATCTGAGAACCTGTAATGAGTCTTTTACCAAACACATGATAAGCCTTAGCAACCTAGGGACTATGGTAACTCTGGCCTTGGCCTAAGTTTACATAAGAACATGATCGTTTGCTGACCTCGTGGAGAGAAATCTAAATGAAATCGGTATCTTATAACAAACAAAGCTTGTCAAGATCAGGTATTTCCATTCCGAGTATAAAAACAACTGATGTTAAGCAATAGGCAGAGATGTTAAAACAGGAAATGTATCTGTGCAATCAAACTCTTGTGTGCTGGTCAAAGATTTTATCCCCAAAGTCAAGTCAAGACAAAACCAAAAAATGGAGAATGAGTCAATGTAATAATGCCATTATAAAAACAGGATTCAAGATTCAAGCTTCTCGCTGCAAATACTGAACTGGAATCTTTTTCTTTGTAAGTTTGATAAGAAGACAGTAGTCATGACATTTCCCTAATAAGGGAATACCTTTAGGCTACACCTGTGTTCTGAAGCAATTCAAAGTTCAGTGAATATCGAGGGGCCGGGGTGGGGGCTAATGTACATTTTGTGAGAATGGCAGCCAAACTACCTCAGGGTCTCAAGGGACCGAGAGACCTCAGAAAGGATTACTATCAGGCCTGGATCTAGGCCTTCCTTCCAGGAGTCAAAGTCAGAAGAGTCCAAGGAGACCATAACTTTACAGCAAAGATGCCTTACATTTTATTA
Source organism: Ateles fusciceps (assembly GCA_036589455.1). Lineage (NCBI taxonomy): Eukaryota > Metazoa > Chordata > Mammalia > Primates > Atelidae > Ateles > Ateles fusciceps. The sequence goes on from JAZHEH010003097.1 coordinate 11,358,295, forward strand.
CTGTTACAAAAGTCAACCAATGGTATTTTCATTGAAATATCCACAGTGAATGATGATTCAACATAGGAGGCAAAGAGGGATGGAAGGATGTCTTTGGAAAAGGCGCTTATGGTAGAACATTAGCAAATTCTACTAGCTAGCTAAAAGAAAAATGAGCTCATTCAACCTGGTTGGAGGCCTGTTAGGGCTGTTCCTTCTCACTCTGTGGCCTGGCTAAAAACCAGTGACATTAAAAAAGCATCACATTTCTCAAGTATGGGAAACATGATGGGGTGGTGCCGCTTTCAGAAGCCCTGTGTCCGTAAATACATCCATCTTCACAGGATCAGTTTCCCCAAGTGCTGGTTCCAAAAATTGGCTCAGGACTGGCAGAAATCATTCAGGAAGCTTCTCGAAGCCCTTCTCTTCTCAATCTGACTTTCAGCTTGTCCCAGCTACTGTAAGCAGCTTTGGCTTCCCAAGGTCACTAGCAACTTCTACTTTTGTTAATATCCTTGGTTTTCCATGACACTGGCAATTTCCATCTGTTAGACTAGTGGCCCTCCAATTAACTACACCTCCACTTCATACCCTTTTCTTGAATCTGGGCTGGACTTGCAACTTGTTTAGTAAGTAGAGGGCATACTCCAGCTCTCTTGATTAGAAAAAAAAATCATAATCAATAGAGGGCAGTAGAAGGGACGCTGGGACAATTCTCAACTTAAGTCTTCAGGCCTGGCTACTTCTGCTTTCAAGCTCTTGGGAGCTCTGAGCTGCATGTCAGAGGTCTAGCCACCCTGCTAGACAGGCCACTGAAAGACTATGCAGAAAAGGAGAGACTCAGGATTGCAGGCAGAGAGAGAAGCCCAGCCATCCCAGTCTCTCCACCGACCTGATGAACATGAGTGGCCACCTGCAGGCTGACAGAAGAACAGCCCAGCTCAGCCCTGCTCAGACTGAAAAACGGTTGGGGGTGGGGTTGTTTTTAAGCCACTAAAGTTTTAGGGTAAGTTTGTCAGCAACATTTGACAACCCAAAACACTGATCATTCATAGATATTTTTCTAAATACAAGACAATTACTCAAATCCAAAGAAAATATGGCAAATGTTTTCCCACCAGAAACTTCAGTCAACAGCCGAACTATAATTGGTCATTGGCTAAAAAAAAGCCCACACCTTTTATCTTAATTCGTAAATATCCACGATTTTTTTTTCTAAGAGTCTTTAATGACAACGAAAAGGCAGACCAGTGAGCTTCTGGCAGTCTCAGGCACTGGCTTAATTCACATTTTGCCAAAAATAGAAACCATCAAAATGAATTATCCACTACTGGATACATGGTAATAAGTAAAATTATTCTCACTTTTCTAAGATGTTGTTACTTAATTTTCCAAAATTATTATTCCCTACAGTGAGAAAGGAATTAAACTGGTTCAAGTTATAAGAAGAAAAAAACAAAGCTCTATTTCCAGGGAAGTAATAGATAACAATCTAATGGTAACACAATAAATGGTAACACAACTAGAATTTGAACCCCCATAATCGGCAAAATATAGCACACAATTTAACTACTTCCTCAATTTAAAAATTCTATAAAAATATAATGTCTACATTGTAGAGATGATTTCTTCCTATCTGAGGAAATGAGCAATTGGGAAGCAGGTATTGCCAAGTTAAAATACAGTGGTCTTTAAATGGTTTCACATTTTGCTTATCAAAAGGTAGTCATCCACAATGCAAGCCTACCAAATCCAAATTCTGTCTTCACAAAAACTTTCTTGCATCTGTTCTTGATCTTTTTAGGGAGAGGGCAAAAGTCCGTATCTATTTCTGTGCCAAAGTTTTGGCAGGTTTTCTCATCTGAAACTTTTCTGCTGCTGCATCAGGCCCACATTTTCACGGACTCTAGCACCATCTTCTCTCATTTCTGCACAGGGTGGCATTGGAGTACAAGGTGGGAGAGGGCTTTCATCTCCCTCTAGTCTGGTCTGCTAGAGAATACTTAATACGAGTATATTCTTGCCCTTTCCTCTTGCTCTTCGGCTCTTCTTCAGTCCTGCATTGTAGTGTTTCAACATAATGCTGGACCACCATATAGATTAATTGTCTGGACCATCCCTGACCTCTGAGACTGCACCATCTGGATGGTTTTGAGAACGTCAATATTCCAGTCAACACCTTTCTCTCTGATCACGTCAATGAGAATGTCAATCACAATGAACGTCCCTGTCTGGCCAATTCCAGCACTGCAATGCCTCCCCCAGGGTCACTAGGCACTCTGTGGTTGAGCCAGGTCCCAAAGTGATATTGCCAGACTGTTCTCTCCATATTCTCTTATCCGACCTTTGAAACTTTAATGACTTTATGCTAAGATAACTTAGTGGCGCTTTCTTTGACATTCCTAACACACATGACCCCATATTCTTTTAAACCATACTTAGCAGGCCAGTATTTGACACATTTACTCCTTCCTCTCTCCACTTTTGTTGTCATGACAATCACTCGGGAGTTTTCTCCGAACACCATTCACCGAAAGTCGTTCTCCGTATTTTGCAGGCAGCCTTGTGTGGCAATGCAACTTTTTGGGGGCTTTGAATTGTTGTACTTGGTTTCAAATTCAGGCATGATGATATTTGCATTGATGTAATCTCAAACAGGCTCATTGGGATCACTGTTGTGTAAGACAACCCTGGTAGGTATATGATCAAAGGGCGGGATGTTTTTATATCTATTTTTGTTTTTGCTTTCTTGCCTTTGACCCTCTGACTACAGAGAAGGTTGCACTCCTGTTGTTGTAGAATCTCAAATTCTTCCCAAGAGCCTTGTTTTACTTCATCTATGGTCTCAGCTAATTTGCTTAGTTCTCAAATTCTGCTTCTATTTCAGCAGCATTTACACGAGTCGTGTTAAGGTGCTGCTTTAGTTGTAGTACTGTACCCAGCGTTTCCACCATAGGATTCTTCTAGTAATGTTCCACAAGATCTGTCGAAGAATCCATCCATTCTCCTCCAACAACATGTATTTCAGTTCCCGACAGAAAATCACGACACGGGTCACTTCAGACTTGCCATCATGGCTCTCCGCTTTGTCATCACCCGTGTGCACGAGAGAACAAAATCTTCAGTGTGTCTCTGGCTCTCTCAAACAAGAAAGCTACCATGCTTTCCTTTTCAGTTAATACTTTCTCTGTTTCCTTTCCAGAAAGGTGTTTGTGAAACCACCTTTCAGAGGTGGGATCTGCACAGTTCAGAGGATATCCAAGCTCAGTAACATCTCCGTTCCTCTTTTAATTTCCTGTGATGTTTCATGTGTAATATTAGACCAACTCAGCCAAAGTGGCAAACTTCTCACCTCCATACAGGCCACAGTAATCACCAGTGTTCTGAATCTGAAGTGGGTGACAGCTCCATTTCTACTCACGCAAAGTGTGGAGTCTCCACGGTTACTTTTACTAGGTCTTGCCAAGAAACTGCCATCAACTCCTCTGGTCAACAATAGATTTTCTGCCTCCACAACCAGTGATATTTGGGTGAAACCATCCCAGCAATGTCCTGTTCCTCCCGCCCTCCAGCTCCACGATAGACCTGCTCCTTGCTCAGGCTCCACCGAGCTCAGTCACATTAAGCTGGCCTGAGGGAGGCTGCTCAGGACTGGACCCAATGCAGAGCAAGCACCTGGCCTGGTTTGCTCCTCCTCTGCCCCTGCCCTTCACCACCATCGCCCCCATGATATCCTAACTTTCTCTTTCACAGATAAGGAAACAGTACCCAATACCATAGTTGGTGAATGGCAGAAGTAAGCTTTAAGCCCTGGAAGTCTGAGTCTGTCTAGGAGGGGATAACACATAGCTTGTGGCAGTAGTGCATATGTGTGGTGAACAGTGAAAAGGGAAAGTCAAGATTCTGGAAGAACAGGATAAAGCAAATGAGAATAAAGTGATGGGCCTGTAATCATACCATCACCAATGACATTTTTCACTCCCTATTAAGCCTACAGCAAAATTAAGGTGTCATTATAGTCTATTGTCACATCTGAAAAATGGTTTCAGAACAAAGTCCCATTACAGAACCAAGTCGCTCTATTTCCAGGGAAGTAATAAGATAACCATCTAATGGTAACACTTACAAACTGAAGAAGAGAACTTGGAAACAGTGTTCTGTGGCATTCGCCAGTAAGTAATGAGATCATTACCCAGCAGTAGTTCAAGGCTTACAATAGCAAGGTTTCTCTTCATTTATTATGCAGAATTGGAGAGTAAATCTCCGAATTTTAAAATGAAAAAGGACAGTAGGCACAATCTTGTCCTATCCCTTCAGTTAATACATTAACAAGATATACTAAAGAGTTTTTGGACAACTTGACCTCAGACTGGGATTTGATAAAATTAAGGAATAATTTATAATTTTATTGGGTATAATGATGATATTGCTATTATGTTGTCTTTTAAGTTCTAGATGGTAGTTACATATTGAAGTTCTTATAGATGAATGATGTAACCAGACTGGTAAAATGTTGATAACTAAGTCATTTGTCAAAAATATGTACTCATTAAAATGTGTTCTTTTTGAATGTTTGAAATTTTCATGCACTTTAATTACAGCATAAAAAGGAGAGACAAAATGGTGCATGAAAATATAAAAGAGTCAACATCTTTCATAATTAGAGAAATAGAAATGCTGAGTTATCATGTAGGACCTATATAGTTAGCAAATACATCAATGATTTGGCAACACTGTCTTTTGTGAAGACAATGAGGAAGCAGACACTCTTTGTAGCAAATGGCAGTAAAAAGGGTAGCACTTTATAGTTGGTTGAATTGTGTCCTACAAAAAAGATATGTTCAATCCTAACCCCTAGTATCTATAAATGTGACCTTATTTAGAAATAGGGTCTTTACAGATGTAATCAAGTTAGGATGAGGTCATCCTGGATTAAGGTGGGCCCTAATCCAGTATCTGGTATCCTTACTAAATTCAGAAATATACAGTTTGTACACACACACACACACACACACACACACAGAGGGATGAACACCATGTGAAGACAGAGGCAGGGGTTGGGGTTATGCAATTATAAGCCAAGGAACTCCAAGATTGTCAGCAACCACTAGAAGCTAGAAAGAGTTAAGAAAAGATCCTCCCTTAGAGTCTTTAGAGAGCATAGCTCTGTGAACACCTTAATCTTAAGACTTCTAGCTTCCAGTGAGGGAATAAATGTCTGTTGTTTTAAGGCTACCCAGTTTGTGATAATTTGTTATTATAGCCCTAGGGGAACTAATAAATTCCCCTATGATAGGGAATTTGGTAATATCTAACAAAACTAGATATGTATTTAAGCTTTGATTCAGAAATCCCACATTCAGGAATTTAACCTGAATACATCTCAAAAAAAGAAAAAATTACATATAAGGTTGTTAAAATAGTGTTATTTGTACCAAGTGTGAAAAATAAGTCAAATGTCCATTGGTTAGAAAATGCTCTGAATGGCCAAGCACAGTGGCTCAGGCCTGTAATCCCAGCACTTTGGGAGACTGAGGTAGGAGGACTGTTTGAGTCCAGGAGTTCAAAATCAGCATGAGCAACATGGCAAGACATCATCTCTATTACAAATATGTATATTGTTTTTTAAAAAAGAAAATTGGCTGATTAGATTATGATGTATTTATACATGGAACAATTTAAACAATTCAGCACTTTAAAAAGTAAAGCTCTCTGTAAAATGTACCATTTCCACATGATATTATTAAGAGATAAAAGTTTCAAGAGAGCATTTACAGTATGCAAGAAAAGGAAAATATGAATATATATATATTAATTTTTTTTCCCTAGGGATAAAGTCTAACTATATTGCCCAGGCTGGTTTCGAATTTGACCTCAAGCAATCCTCCCACCCCAGCCTCCCAAAGTGCTAGGATTACAGGCATGAGCCACCATGCCTGGCCTATATTTAATATTATAGTAATTTTAAATTTGCAAAAAGAAATATAGGAGCAACCAGAAACTAAGAAAAGTATTACTGATATAAAATGGGTGGTAACAGGGACTGTGTAATTTTTACTTTAAATCCTGTTAAGATTTTACATCTTCAAAATCTAAAATTAACTCAGAAAGGATAGAACTCTGAAACTGACTTTAACAACTTGTGTATCAAATTAATAACATCTACATTGTTTTCTAAAATTATCTCAAATGTATCTTGAACCGAGTACGCTGATATTATCCTCCAAGGGATAATGTAAGAACAGTGTCAACTGCAAAGAAATCTTAAATTTTACTTAAGGTTTATTACTGGTAACTTTATTGGTGTCGATTTTTAACGTATTTTAAGACAGAAAAAATATTGATGTAACAGATTTCTCACTGTGGAATAACACAGGAACAAGAGGAAGGAACTTGTAGCATTGGACTGAAATTAAAGGAATCACAATGAATATATATACATACATATTTTCCTGCTAGCTCTGTCAACTTGAAAGGGACTGAAAGCAATGACACCACAGAATAGCAAGTAACACAGCTGGCATACATATCTAATTTGTAAATGCTGTTCACTGAATGGAAAGGAAGATCCTTTGAGAAGTTGGCTACATTCCAGATTGGGGCAATGAAAGACAGGAGAGCCTAGAATATCATTGTGCCAGAAAATAAGTGGTCAAAATGGGGTAGTCACATGAGTAGGCTTATAAACTGACTGTTTAGTGAAATAAAATGACCAATGAAAGCTATCTGAAAGACAATAGTTTGTGAAAATTGTCCCAAGGGCATACAGCAAAACAAAAGAATATTATTCAAAAAAATCTATGACTTGGTGAGAAAGCAAGGTAACTCCTTCCCTTTCCCCTAATCTCAACTCAGCTTGACAGAAGCTCTACTCTGGGTGGATGTGGTTAAGACTGCAGGGCTCCCTCTCCAGTCAGCCTGTAGTCAAGGGATACAATTTCTTATCCACAGCTTAGGTCCCTAGCATTTCTCATGCCCTCCAAATGAGTGGAGGAGGCTAAATTCCTGGTGAGGTCATCTGAAAGGTGGGGGAGATCCCTTCCTCTAACTGGTACCCACTCATAGGACAGAGATCCCATGTGCAGCAGTCAAAGAAAACTAGGGACGAAATCACCCTCATACACGCTCAATTCAGGTTCCAAAATAGAGAAAGCTTCCCCATCCAGCTTGCAGAAGAGCTATTTAAAGATTTTACCTATGAGGAGAGGCAGTTTATAAGAACAGAGCTCTAAATCTCTCCCCAAATGAACTAACTTTTTTTGAAACAGAGGGTAGAGAAGTTCAAGCTTTAGAATGCTCTCAAAAACAATAGGTTTTCTTAATTAACAACAACAAACCATAGGCCAGCTAGTTCACCAGAGAGTGAGAAATCTAAGATACCTCCTGGGGTCAGAATAAACCTCAAAGACAAGCTACCCTGCTCAAGCTTAATTGGATCGTAGTGTGGAACAATACATGCCCCAGGGAATTGTCTAGAAGACTAGAGGGGTCACCTGGCAAGCAGTGGGGCCTAAAATCTGGCTGTGACAACAAATAAAGGCCTAACGAATGAGAAAACAGTACCAGGGCCAGGATAGCTGTGCACACACCCAAGGCTGCTCCATGTGAAGAGCAAAACCAGAGGCTTCACACAACTCACTGAAATAGCCTAGCCAAATAACTAAACAACAACAACAAAAACAAGGCCCACGGGGCACAGAATTGATGAAATTATGAGATTATCTAGAATGTCCACTTTTTAACAAAAGAAAAATATGCAAAGAGATAGGAAAGCGTGACATAGGGGGAAAAAAAGGCAAAAAGTCAGCGAGAGAGCTCAGATCAAGTTTAAGAAGGATGTCAACATTATCTTTATAAATAGCTTCCAGGAACTAATTTTACTTGAATGAGAAAAGGAAGATATGAGAGAATGTCTTTTTAAATGGAGAATAAAGAGGTAGAAATTATTTTTTAGGCCAACCAATGGAAATTCTGGCATTAAGAAGTACAGTAACTGAAATGAAAAATTTACCAAAGAAACTCAACAGTAGCTTTGACTGGCAGAAGAAAGAATCAGTAAACCTGACATTGGTTCAGTAGATATAATACAATCCAAAGAACAAAGAATTAGCACAGCTTCATAGTAAAAACATTAAATACACAAGAAACAAACAAAAAAATCAATCTCAACATAATGAAGGTCATAAGAAAAGCCCACAGAGAGGATCCAAGATGGCAGATTAGACACAACTCCAGTGCACAACAACCAGCGAAAGACACAGAAACCCAGAGATCTCCTAGCTCCAACCGAGGTACCAGGGGCATTTCAACGGGTCTGGTCAGAGGGTGAGGAAAGCCCAATCAGGGCAGACCGAGGCGAGTAAGGGTGCTGCTTCACCCAGAAAGTGCATCTGACCTGCGAGTCAGAGGCTCCACCTCTGGCGCTCTGGTCCAGATACAGCGCTTCCCCCAAAGCCTCAGCAATACACAGAAGAGGGGATCTTTGCCAGTCAAGCGCCGGGAATTACAAGTGCAGAGTTGAATAAGAGTCTGCAGACTGAGCTATACACAAACAATCCCATTCAAAAGTGGGTGAAGGATATGAACAGAGACTTTTCAGAAGAGGACATATATGAGGCCAACAAACATATGAAGAAATGCTAATCACTGCTCATTAGAGAAATGCAAATCAAAACCACACTGAGTAATCATCTCACGCCAGTTAGAATGGCGATCATTAAAAAATCGGGAGACAGCAGATGCTGGAGAGGATGTGGAGAAATAGGAACTCTTACACAGTTGGTGGGAGTGTAAATTAGTTCAACCATTGTGGAAGACAGTGTGGCAATTTCTCAAGGATCTAGAAATAGAAATTCCATTTGACCCAGCTATTGGGTATATACCCAATCCCACTATTGGGTATATACCCAAAGAACTATACATCGTTCTACTATAAAGACACATGCACATGTATGTTCATTGCAGCCCTGTGTACAATAGCAAAGACCTGGAACCAACCCAAACGCCCATCGATGACAGACTGGACAAAGAAAATGTGGTACAGATACACCATGGAATACTATGCAGCCATCAAAAACGATGAGTTCATGTCCTTTGTAGGGACTTGGATGAATCTGGAAACCATCATTCTCAGCAAACTGACCCAAGAACAGAAAGCCAAGCACCGTATGTTCCCACTCATAGGTGGGTGTTGAACAATGAGAACATGTGGACTCAGGCAGAGGAGCATCACACACAGGGGACAGTTGGGGGGGGGGGTAGGGGAGAGACAATGGGGGGGGGGGGGAGGGTAACATGGGGAGAAATGCCAAATGTTAGTATGCACCTAGAGTAAAATAAGTTATTTAAAAAAAAATTTACACAACACCATGCAATTAAATAGAAACTGAATAGCCTGTTCCTATTAAATGGGTAAATAATGAAATTAAGGCAGAAATAAGTTATTTGAAACCAGTGAGAACAAAGACACAATGTACCAGAATCTCTGGGACACAGCAAAAGTAGTATTAAGAGAAATACGTAGCACTAAATGTCCACCATAGAAAAGTCAGAAAGATCTCAACAACCTAGTATCACAACTAAAAACTATAGAACCAAGAGCAAACAAACTTAGAAAGCTAGCAGAAGACAAGAAATAACCAAAATCAGAAATAAATGGAAGGATACCGAGACATGAAAAGGTATTCATAAGATCAACACATACACGCGCGTGTGAAGAATCAAATAAACCCAATCAGAAATAACAAGATGGATATTACCACTGACCCCCCACAGAAATACAAACCACCATCAGAGAATATTATGAACACTTCTATGCACATAAACTAGAAAATCTAGAAGAAATGGGTAAATTCCTAGACACATGTATCCTGCCAAGACTGAACCAGGAAGAAATTGAATCTCTGAACAGATCAGTAAAAATCTCTGAAATTGAGTCAGTAATAAATAGCCTACCAACCAGAAAAAGCCCAGGAACAGATACATTCACAGCTGAATTCTACCACATGTACAAAGAGGAGCTGGTACCATTCATGCTACAACTATTTTGAAATAAAATGAGGGATTCCTCCCCCAAATCTTTCTATAAGGCTAGCATCACCCTGATACCAAAACCTGGCAGAGATTTAAAAAAATAAAGAAAACTTCAGGTCAATACCCTTGATGAGTATCAATGTCAGTATCCTCAACAAAATCCAGCAGTACATCAAAAATCAAATACAGCAGTACGTCGAAAAGCTAATCCACCACAATCAAGTAAGCTTTATCCCTGGGAAGCAAGGTTGTTTCAATGTACACAAATCAATACATGTTATTTATAACAGAAACAGAACTAAAGACAAAACCCACATGATTATCTCAATAGACATAAAAAGGTTTTTGATAAAATTCAACAGTGCTTCATGTTAAAAACTCTCAATAAACTGGGTACTGAAGCAACATACATCACAATAATAAGAGCTATCTATGACAAACCCACAGCCATCATCATACTGAAAGGACAAAAGCTGGAAACATTCCCTTTGAAAACCAGCAGAAGAATGTCCTTTCTCATCACTCCTACTCAACATGGTTTGGAAGTCCTGGCCAAGGCAATCAGGCAAGAGGAAGAAACAAAGGGCATCCAAATAGGAAGACGAAAAAAAACAAAAACCCCCGCCCAAAACAAAGGGAGGAACCCCCCGGAAATGGGCAAAAACCCCCCCCCGCGGGGAGCACCCCCCCCCCGGGGTGGGAGGGGGGGAAAGGGGGAAAACCCGGGACGGGAACACCACCAAAAACCACACAGAAGGAAAGAAAAGAAGCAAATGGGAAAAAAAAAAAAAAAAAAAAAAAGGGCCCCGGTTGCCCCCCCCCCCCCCCGAAAGGGACAAAGGCGAACAAACACACGGGGCGGGGAGACCCCCCCCCCCCCACAAAAAAACCCCCAAAAGGGGGCCCGCGGGGGACACCCCGAGCACAGCGGCACAACCGGCGGGCCCCGACCCGAGAACGGGGGCGCCCCGCGGGCGGTGGCCAAGTCAAAAAATAGCAGATGCTGGCAAAGTTGCAGAAAAAAAGAAAAGTTTATATATTGTTGATAGGAGTATAAATTAGTTCAACCATTGTGGAAGACAGTGTGACAATTCCTCAAAGATAACAAAAATGCCATTCAACCCAGCAATCCCATTACTGGGAATACACCCAAAAAATATAAATCATACTATTAAAAAGATAAATGTACATGTATGTTCATTGCAGCACTATTCACAATAGCAAAGACATGGAATTAACCTAAATGCCCATCAGTGATAGGCTGGATAAAGAAAATGTGGTACATATATACCATGGAACACTATGCAGCCATAAAAAAAGAGTATGTTCTTTGCAGGACCATGGATGGAGCCAGAGGCCATTATCCTTAGCAAACCAGCACAGAAACAGAACACCAAATACCACATGTTCTCACTTGTAAGTGGGAGCTAAACGATGAGAACGTATGGACACATCGAGGAGAACAACACACACTGGGGCAGGGTGCAAGGTAAGAGGAGGGAGAGGATCAAAAAAAAAAAAAAAGGGTATTAGGCTTAATACCTGGGTAATAATCTGTACAGCAAACTCCCAGGACAGAAGTTTACTGATGTAACAAACCTGCACATATATCCTTGAACTTAATATTTATTTTTAAAAAAGGAAAAAGTGAGGCTTAAAACAAGGGAAGTAACTTAGACCTATGTACTCTTATAGAAGCCTCTCCACTCACAAACCATTGTCTTAAAACACGTACTGTGGCATATACCCATAGGCAAAAATTTCTCCTACTCAGAATAGCTATTAGAGATGAGTTTGTTAACAACCTAGAGAATGGCCTCTTCAGACACTTGGAGCTCTTCTTACTGTGGAACAGCCGAATCTCTGAACACACAACCCAGAGAGAAGTCCTTATATTGATAGCCTCTCAGATAGTTTTATATTTAAGAGAGGGTTGTAGAGCTAACTAGATTTTCAAGAAAAATATACATCTTGAAAGAGGATGACAAGGAAAAATAAACTGAAAAGTTGATTCCAGATTAACAGATATATCCAGAAAAAGAGAATTTTTCAAGTCCCCAATTGACATCCTCAGAGATTTAAGAAGTTACTAATTTCATAAAATAATACTATAGTACTATGAAAAAAAACCTAGTAGAACATGAAGAATTCTTCAATATTAAAATGCCGGCTGTACTAGAGCACTTTCTCACTTTAGTTCAGAAGATGAAAATAGTCAAAGAAATGATTAAAAGTTTGGCTATAAGAAAATGTAAAAATATTTGCACTATAAGCAAAAATCAAGAGAAATTGCAAGCTGAAATTATTTGCCACATATCACAATTAAGAGCTAATCTTGTTATCTACTCAATAATCAAGAAGAAAAGGACCAAAAATATGATAGAAAAACCAAGATAAAGAGACAGCTCAAAGAAAAAGTAACATGACCCTGACACGTATTAAAAGAGCTTTAACTTTACTGTAAAAGAAATGCAAATTAACACTAAGCTGCCATTTCTCACCTATCAAACTGGCAAAAATCCAAAAAACTGACAGCACACTCAGTTGGCAAAAATAAGGGAGAACAAGCACTTCCATAGATTACAAATAATGGGAAATGATACAGCTCTATAAAGGAATACTTGGTTAGTAATAATTATTATGAACGCATTTACCCTTTGACACAGCAACATATCCAAATGCCTATAAATCAGATTAACGAACTAAACCATGGTGTATCTACCAATGGAGAGCAATCTCTAAAAATTGGTATATTTACTCTCTACGAATTAGTGCATATCCTCATTTTCAAGGTGTATTATTTAATGAATAAAAGGCACAAAACAGTCTATATTGTTCTATCTTTTGTAATAAAAAGTGTGTGTATGAGAGGAGACAAGACACAGAGACACAGAGACACAGAGACACAGAGACAACAGAGACACAGAGACACAGAGAGACAGAGACACAGAGAGACGAGACACAGAGACACAGAGACACAGAGACAGAGAGACAGAGAGACACAGAGAGAGACAAGAGAGAGACAGAGAGAGACAGAGAGAGACAGAGACGAGAGACAGAGAGAGAGACAGAGACAGAGACAGAGAGAGAGACAGAAGAGAGAGACAGAGAGAGAGACAGAGAGAGAGACAGAGAGAGAGAGACAGAGAGAGACAGAGAGAGAGACAGAGAGAGAGACAGAAGAGAGACAGAGAGAGAGAGACAGAGAGACAGAGAGACAGAGAGAGACAGAGAGAGAATGTATGTATGTCTGTTTGACTTGTTTAGCCAGAACAAACACAGAAAGAATACAGTGACTAATGCAATGATTACTTCTAGGGAATAGATGGGATTGGAATAGAAAGCCTTGAGATTGAAGAAAGATTCCTCTGAAGAAACCTTATGATTTTTAAGCATGAACCATGTTTAAGGTTTAGTTATATGTTAACATATAAAAGCCCATCAGTTATTTGAACAGAAAAAATTGAATTTAAAGAATTGTTAACTAGTTTTACAGTTGCTAACTAGATAACTGAGAAGGTTTAAAAAAAAAAAAGCATGAGGGCATCAGAATGGTACAAACTTCAGGAATCAACTACCATCTTTAGGGAAGGGATTATTAAACTTTAGCAGTTAGTAAAATTTAGAGGAGCCCTACTGAACTGAAACTCAGACCTTTGAGAAGTCACTGCTCAGACGGTGGTGAGGTCTCAAAGCTGAAACGAATGGCCAATGGAAGAGGGAGGCATGATGAGGCTGGTTCTTCAAGTATTTGAAAAACTGCAAACTGAATTCAACTGACTCTTAGAAAGGAATTCATATTGCCGGCATTAAAAAAAGTATTGATTGCTAGGGTGGTATACACAGGAATAAAAAAGACAAAAAAAGCCCCACAGGGGAAGAAAAAAAAAAGGAAGTAGCAAGTTCCTTCTTCATCCTCCAACATTGCAGTCTTCCTCTAGTACTGCATTTGAGCAATCACAGCAAGGAACCAGCTGGAAAAACAGATACATGGTTTACACAGCGTCCCAGCCCCAGCACTGCAAAGCAGACGGTACAGAAGGCCGAGAGACAGTAATTTAATAATCGGCATACCATGTAAAAGTTTTATTCAAAAAATTAAATTCAACAAGCAAAAAGCAAACCATACATCTGAAAAGCAGGCAGTAACAAATGAACTTAACTGTCTGAAAGTCGGTAACCACACAAAGAATTATTTCAAGTACAGTAAACGACTGTTTATTCTTATTGTAATATTCCAAGAACAAAAAGAATTAGGGAGATGGGAAACTTCACTCTGTTGTTGGTAGCAATGTTGTACTTTAGAGATTTTATACACACTATAGGAGAAAGCTAACTTGTGCATTTTATTAGAAACAAAGATTTTCTGTGTTTAAGAAAAATATGCCAATACAAGTTTTTAAAAACTCTTTAATATTAACTTTGAACTGGAAATCCTATAAATTTTAGGAGATTTTGCCTACCTCTACTTCTAGGGAAAACTCAGCAGTCATTACAACTGGTGGCAATGAACAAACCTACCACCCAGACCTTGGTGTCTAAATACTACTTCCCACTAAAAGAAACTAGGTCTCTGTGGAGAAATGGCCGATTTCACATCTAAGGCAGAGAGAAGTACAAGGCAACCGGGGACATCTTGTGTCAAAAAGTAAGAAACCTGCCCAGAGACCAAGCTGAATCACAACGCAACGACACAGGGAGCTTACTGAATTAACTAAGTGTCCAAACTCGGAACCACTTGGCCATCAAAAAGAATCGTAGTTACAATTGATTGCAACGTTTTAAATAATAAAAGTTTTACAGGCTGGGTACAGTAGTTTACACCTAAAACCCCAGCACTTTGGGAGGCCAAGGCAGACACATCACTTGAGGTCAGGAAACCAGCCTGGACATCATGGCAAAACCCCATCTCTACTAAAAATACAAAAATACACCAGGCCTGGTGATGCAAACCTGTAACTCCAGTTACTCGGGAGGCTGAGGCGGGAGAATCACTTGAACCCCGGAGGCAGAGGGTGCAGTGAGCCAGATCACGCCACTGCACTTCAGCCTGGGTGACAGAATGAGATCTCATTTCAAAACAATTGATGTTTTAAAAATTTAAATGTCTCTTTTAAAGAAGTTGTATGAGTACACAGTGAAACTCAAAATCAAAGGAAAAAAAGTTAAAACTCCTTTCAGCAAAAGAATGTGTATTAAATGTGAAAATATTACAGAATAAGAAAATCACCATTTTGCAATTTCAAATGTAATAATTAACTTACATAAATGTCATCAACTGATGCTAAAACCATCTGATAAGGAGTTTGAGGAAAACCAAATCACCCCAGAGATTACTTACTAATTGCAAAAGAGTAAACTCTGCTACCATTTCAATAGGGAGATCCAGAGATCATTGTCTTAATGAGATAATTGGATCTAATATTGCTATGACTGGGAGGACCTGACATAACATGCATTCTTGTGTAATACAGTATGAAGTATACAACTTAACCTACAAAGTTTTTATGAAGTGTTTTACCTGAATATATGGGTGCTTCTGGACTTCATATGGGGTTATGTCCTGATGAATCCATCATAAGTTGAAAATATCGTAAATCAAAAAAGCATTTAATACATCTAACCTACCAAACATCGTAGCACAGCCTAGCATTTTTTTAAACATGTTCAGAACACTTATATTAGTCCACAGTCGGGCAGAATCATCTACCACAAAGCTTATTTTATAATAAAGTGTTGGATATCTCATGTAATATGTCGAATTCTGCCCTGTTGGTTACCCTGGTGACGGTGTGGCTGTGGCTGACTGGGAGCTGCAGTTCACTGCCACTACCCGGCATCACTAGAGAGTATTACAGGGCACATCACTAGCCCAGGAAAAGATCAAAACTGATGGTACGATTTCTACTGTATGCCTATTGCTTTCATGCCATGGTAAACTTGACAAATCGTAAGTTGAACCATCACAAGTCAAGGCCATCTGTACTACCTTCCCACTTTTGAAACGTGTGCGTGTGACAGCACAAGAGAAAGAGTAAAGGACTGAAAATAGACATACTAACATATAATCCGTAACAACTGCTGGGTGATGGTGGAGTAAGTTTATTTTCCTCTTTTACTCTTGTGGGTTTCTCGAATTATTTTTCTGAAAAAATAAAAGCTGCATAAATTTTATCAAAAAGGAAAGTATGTGTTCGTTTTTGGAAATTTAAAAAGCTTGGGCCCATGTCAGGAAAAGGCATGCTGGCCAAAAACAAGGACAGAAAGGAGACTGAATTACAACTTTAAAACATTATTACAGATGTTACATAAGACCTTGTCTTGGGCTGACCAAGATCATCTTATATGATCAAAATGCTTATAGGCAGCAATCACCAGTGCCTGTATTGGCTTCACATACATTACAGCCACAGTTAGAAACTTTCTAACATTTTAGTAAACTCTTGAGTAACTTTGGAGAGAGAATCGTCATGCTTCAATTCATTATTTGCAGATCAATAAAGAGAAGTAGAAATCGCATAAAATATAATCCTAGTGTACTCTATCCTGCTGTTAAGTAAAGCTGCTTTCTTTTTTCATTGCCCAAAAGTATGGCTTGCACCCAACTAGTCACTGCTTGGAGCCAGAGTTAGAAAATTTTCTCTTCCTAATTTATGTTCCATTGACTTTTTATGGTAGCAGATATTGATCTCACTTCATGCCATCAGATCAAATGCTGCAAGCCAATTCAGAACCAAGATCATGACTTTCAGTGATCAGCCTTTAATGTACAGGAAAAATGGAGGTGGAAACATCATTTATTTTGCTTTTGTAGGCTTTTTATTATAGACACAGATGTTGGGAGCTGTCTCAACCAGAGTCAGCTGTGGAGTGGGGGCAGGTGAGCTGACCTGCTTTCCTGCAGTGCCACAGCCATAAAACAAACTGAACATTCCAGGAATTATTCGTTTGATTATAAGTGCAAAAAACCAGCCTTGAGCAAAAGCAGAAAAGAACAAAGATCATTTTCATTAGGGTAACTGTTGATCCCTAGGCATGGGCAAAGAAATGACAGAAGAGGCCCAGCACGGTTGCTCACGCCTGTAATCCCAGCACTTTGGGAGGCTGAGGTGGGTGGATCACGAGGTCAGGAGATTGGGACCATCCTAGCCAACACAGTGAAACCCGATCTCTGCTAGAAACACAAAAAATTCAGCTGGGTATGGTGGCACTCACCTGTAGTCCCAGCTACTCAGGAGGCTGAGGCAGGAGAATTGCTTGAACCCAGGAGGCGGAGGTTGCAGTGAGCTGAGATCATGCCACTGCACTCCAGACTGGGTGACAGAGCAATATTCCATCTTAAAAAATAAAAATAAAAAAGAAATGAAATGATGGAAGAATGATTGCCTCCTTGTTATATAAAATTAGATAGACATTGTCATTAGTATTTTGTTCCAGAACTGAGAGTAAGAATGGCTTGACTTGACCCGACTTAGGCCACATCCTTTTGTTATTTACAATCCTTTATCAGTTTCTCTGAAAATTTTTTTTTTTTTTTTTATAGAGACTGACTTCATCTGGTAGAGCAGAACCATGTAAGTTAAAGTCTACACAATGCATTCCAAGAGATGGAGATGATTATGTTGGGCTAGAGTGCTGTTGCAACGGACGTGAGGAAGTATGTAGATCATCTCATCCCTGGAGACCCTGTAGGTAACTTCTTGTGGTATTGGGATTTGTGGAGTGAATTCCCATTGCCTTGTTACACCAATGTGGAAGCTAAAAAAGAATGGGACATTTTAGAAACTGTGCATCTCTTAAGAACAGGAGTATTAAGAAACTTGGGCTAGCACAATGGCTCACACCTGTAATCCTAGCACTTTTGGGGCTGAGGCAGGCAGATCACGTGAAGTCAAGAGAGTTTGAGACCAGCCTGGCCAACATGGAGAAACCCTGTCTCTTCTAAAAATACAAAAATTAGCCGGGCATGGTGGCGGGTGACTGTAATCCCAGCTACTTTCGAAGTTGAGGCAGGAGAATTGTTTGAACCTGGGAGGGCAGAAGTTGCAGTGAGCCAAGACCACTCCATTGGACTCCAGCCTGGGCAACAAGAGGAAAACTCCATCTCAAAGATAAAGAAATAATTTTTAAGAAAGAAGAAACTTAGGTTTCTTCGATTCCCATCAGGAAATGGAAAA
Source organism: Ateles fusciceps (assembly GCA_036589455.1). Taxonomy (NCBI): domain Eukaryota; kingdom Metazoa; phylum Chordata; class Mammalia; order Primates; family Atelidae; genus Ateles; species Ateles fusciceps. Next base: position 11,376,483 of record JAZHEH010003097.1, read on the forward strand.
AAAATATGGAGGACACCAACAATATTGGGTTAGGAGACTGTGTGTGTGTGCGCGCATGTCTTAAAAGCTTTAATTAACTCCAAGTGATTCCAGCATGTAGACAAAGCTGAAAACTACGGCACTAAGTTCATCCCTCTCGGAATATTCTTGACAGTGCATTTGCTTCAAATAGAATAGTCATTGACACAAACATTTAAACAGGAATGTGTTGTCTCCCTACAGCACATGGGTAAGCTAATACTTCCTCCAGATATATTTAAATAAATCACTAGGTTTTAGCCTGAGAATGGGGTCACTGTGCAACCTAAAACGTAAACAAGATTTTCTCAAATCACCAGGCCCCATACTATAGAAGGGCCACTGCTATTACTAATATTTGTGTAAATTTCTAGGAGATTCACATTTCCAAAGTCACCTCTGGCACTAATTACATGAGTGCTGAATTTTAGCTTCCATAATTCCAAAGCATCAAAACACGTTAAGACCCTCAGCAAGAAAGCATCCTGTTTTTCAAGTCCTTTCTGTTACCCTGAAGCCAGAGATTCTCCACCTGTTTTGTCACCTCAGGTGACATAGCTGTCTTATGTGGCTGATGGCTCTTCCACACCTGCCCCAACTCACTCCCTCAGCTCCCCACCTACTCCCAATTCTTTCTACTCAGAACTGATCAGCTCTTTTCTGCCCCTGCTGCTAAGCAGCTTCAAGCCCAACTCTGCACCTACCCATTTAGGTGAAGTTCAGTTTAATGTGATGGCTTTTGGGATCCTTTTTAGCAACACCAATGACTGGGAGAGATCCTAAGATTACAGTTGTCAACACTAGGCCTCAATTGGGGCTAATGCTGCCCCCTTGTGGTAGGAGGGAGAATGCTCAAGATGCATAATACAATTATCATTTCCCCAGTATTACTCTTTCAGATTTTAAATATATCTAAAACACATCCTCAGTTGGACAGTCTAGTACTATCCCGCCTTTAATTCAAGACTTTACACAGGATAAGGTACTTCTAAACTTTGAGGCCAGTGCCTACTAGATAGAAAGGAAATGGTCATGTACTAGTACTTGTTGTGTGGTCATTTATTTCAAGATTGCTCAGTGCAGGTCACTGATGAAATCAAAAGGCATCTAGTTAGCAGTTGAGATTCACTTATCAGGACTACCAGCCTCCAAAGGATTTTAGTAAGACTTCAGAGATGCTTACTGAAATCAACACCAGAGGGTTTATTAGCATAATATTAGGAATCATTTTTCTCTGCTGAAAACAAATAGAAATAAGTAAAATTCAGTATTTATCATGGGTTAGAAGGATACTTGGGACCTCATTAACCTTTCTTAAAACAGGAGAATAAAATCAGTCAGCACAGTATTGCAATGTCTTGGGACAATCTAGGGCTATATTTGATCCTGCGTCCCTCTCACTCTGCAAAGGACTATCACTTTACCCAAATAGGAAATTCCCATCTACTCACCAGAATGGTGTTACATCAGCACACAGGGAGCCTCTCATTCACAATGTTTAGGAAAATGCCAAAAGTCACAGCATAAGGGCCTTTCTGGGCTTACAAGAATAGGTAGTGTAACTATTTTCATGTCTCCTTGCTCATAAAAAAAGGGAAAGGTTTGGTAGAATTTGTGTTAAGGCTATTTTCAATATAAAATGCCCCTGGTAAGAAAATCGTTGAGAGAAAGGACAGAGCAAGATGGCAGAATAGAAAGAGCCACCAACAATCATGCCCTTCGCAAGGACACTAACTTAACATCTACACACACACAAAAAAAAAAAACCCTTCATGAAAACCAAAAATCAAATAAGCATTCATAGTACCTCCTTTAACTTCGTACCACTGAAGGAGGCACTGAAGAGATTAAAAACAGTCCTGAATCACCATTGCAACCCCTTCTCCACTCCCTGCTTTGGTGACATGGTATGAAGAGATTCTCTGGGTGCTGGGGGAGAAAGAATACAGCAATTGTCAGTCACTGAACTCACTGATGTCCTGTGAGAACAGAAAGGAAAGCCAGACCAAACTCAGCGGACACCCGCCCACAGAGTGAACATTTAAGCCAGCCCTAGCCAGGGAGGAATTACCAGTCCCAGAGGTCTGAGCTTGAGTGCCTCCAAACTTGCCACCGAGGGCTACGGCACTGTCTCCAAGGAAACTTGAAAGGCAGTCTAGGCCAAAAGGACTGCAACTCTTAGGGAGTCCTAGGACTGAACTACACCCAGAGACAGTGGACGGGATGGGGGTGGGGTGCATACCACACATCGAGGCTGGGGCAGCCAAGGGAGTGCTCACAACATACCTCCCCTAACCCTAGGCTGTAACTTGCAATTCCAAAAGAGACCTCTTCCTCCCACTTGAAGAAACAGAGGGTGTTTTCTTACATCCAAGATACCAGCTCAGTCACAGCAAAACAGGGCACCAGTCAGTCATGAGGCCTCCATTTGAGGCCCTAGCTCACAGATGACATTTCTAGATATACTCAGGGCCAGAAGGGAACCCACTGCCTTCAAGGAAAGGACCCAGACCTTCCAGCATTCATCACCTGCTAACCGAAGAGCCCTTGGACTTTGAATAACCAGTAGTAATACACAGGTACTACATAGAGGGCCTTTGAGACTTGTTACCTTCAGGCAAGATTCAGCACATAACCAGCTGCTACAGCTATGGGACAAAACTCTTTCTTTTGGTTTTCTCAAGCAGAAGGAGTACAAAGGACTTTGTATTTTACCATAGATACTACCACCACCACCACAGCGGACTAGAGCACCAAGGGGGTTCTTGGGATCCCCCGATTTCAGGACATGACTCTTGGATGGCATTTGTGGACCTCCCCCTGGGCCAGAGCAGAACCCACTGCCCTGGAGGGCGAGTCCCAGGCCAGGCAGCATTCATGACAAGCTGACTTTAGAGACTTTGGGCCTTAAGAAAACAGCAGTGTTAGTCTGGTGGTATTCATCGTGGCCTGTGTTGGCAGTGGCTCCAGGGTGAGGCTCCTCTGCCTTTGAAAAGGAGAGGGAAGAGTGGGAAGGACTCCATCTTGTAGTTTAAGTGCCAGCTTATCCACAGTAAAATAGAATACCGGGTAGACTAAGACATTTGACTCTAGTCCCCAAATCCCAAACAAAACTTCTGGGCCCAGTTCCGGGACCTGGGGGACCTCACTCTAATGGGAGGGACATAGGCCTGGCTGTTTTTTCCACCTGCTCATAGAACCCTACGGCCTTCCGTGAACATAGGCAGTATCCAGGGACTGGTTACAGCAGGCATTCGGTCAGGAACTAGTTAAGCAGGCCTTGCTGAGATGCGGTGTTATACTGGCTTCAGGTCTGACCCAGTGCAGCCATAGTGGTGGTGGCCACAGGGGTGTTTGCGTCACTCCACCCCCAGCTTTAGGTGACTTAGAACAAAGAAACAGACTGTTTGGGAGAAAGTAAGGGAAAAGAACAAGAGTCTGACTGGTAGTACAGAGAACTCTGCAGATCTTGTCCAAGACCATCAAGGCAGTACCTCTAAGTCTGCAAGAACCACAGCATTGCTTGGCTTGTGGTGCCCCCTAAATTAGATACATCTTAGATCACAACACCCAAGTCCTTTCAAATATCTAGAAAGCCTTCCCAAGAAGGACAGCTACAAATAAGCTCAGGCAGTGAAGTCTACACTAAATACCTAACCTTTCAATGCCCAGACACCAAAGAACATCTACCAGCATACACTATCCAGGAAAACAAGACCTCACCAAATGAACTAAATAAGGCACCAGAGACCAAACCAGGAGAAACAACTATGTGACCTGGACAGGGAATTTAAAATAGCTCTATTAAGGAAACTCAAAGAAATTCAAGGTAACACAAGGAAGGAGTTCAGAATTCTATCAGATAAGTTTAACAAAGAGATGGAAATAATATACAGAATCAAACAAATTCTGGAGATGAAAAGTGCAATGTACATACTAAATGTAATCATCTTTTAGTAGCAGAATTGATCAAGAATGTAGCAGAATTGATCAAACAACAAAGAATTAGTGAGCTTGAAGACAGGCTATTTCAAAATACACTCAAAAAAATTAAGATTAGAAAATAGTGAAGACACCTACAGAATCTAGAAAACAGCCTCAAAAGAGCAAATCTGACTGGTTCTGGCAAAATGGCTAAATAGGAACAGCTCTAGTCTGCAGTTCTCAATAAGACAAATGCAGAAGGCAGGCGATTTCTGTATTTCCAATTGAGGTACCCAGTTCATCTCATTGGGACTGGTTAGACAGTGTGTGCAGCACACAGAGGGCAAACAGAAGCAGGGTGGGGCATCACCTCTCCTGGAAGTGTCAGGGGCTGGGGAACTCTCTTTTAGAGGAGGGAAGCCATGAGGGACTGTTTTCCAGCCCAGATACTACACTTTTCCCAGTTTTTGCAACCTGAAGACCGTGAGATTCCCTTGTGCATCTATACTACCTGGGCCCTGGGTTTCAAGCACAAAGCTAGGTGGCTGTTTGGGTAGACACCAAGCTAGCTGCAGAAGTTTTTCATACCCCAGTGGCACCTGGAACCCCAGAGAAACAGAACAATTCACTCCCCCGGAAAGGAGGCTGAAGCCAGGGAACCAAGCGGTCCAGCTCAGTGGGTCCCACTCACATGGAGCCCAGCAAGCTAAGAACCACTGGCTTGAAACTCTCACTGCCAGCACAGCAGTCTGAAACCCACCTGGGACAATGGACCTTAGTGGGGGAAGGGGTATATGCCATTACTGAGGCTTGAGAAGGCAGTTTTTCCCCACAGTGTTAAGGAAGCTGCCAGGAAGCTCAGACTGGACAGAACTCACTGCAGCACAGCAAAGCAGCTGTGGCCAGATTGCCTCTCTAAATTCCTCTTCACTGGACAGGGATCTCCAAAAGAAAGGCAGCAGTTCCAGTCAGGGGCTTATACATAAAATTCCCATTTCCCTGGGACAAAGCACCTAGGAGAAAGAGAAGCTGTGGGCGCAGGTTCAGCAGACTTAAATGTTCCTGCCTGCCAGCTCTGAAGAAAGCAGCAGATTGCCCAGCACAGTGCTCAAGCTCTGCTAAGGGACACACTACCTCCTTAAGTGGGTCCCTGACCCCCACACCTTCTGAGTGGGAAACACTTCCCAGCAGGGGTTGACAGACACCTCATACAGGAAAGCTCTGGCTGGCACCAGGCAGGTGCCCCTCAGGGTCAAAGCTTTCAGAAGAGCGAGCAGGCAGCAATCTTTACGGTTCTGCAGCCACCGCTGGCGACACCCAGGTAAACAGGGTCTGGAATTGACCCCCCCCAGCAAACTCCAGCAGACTTGCAGAAGGGCCTGGTTGATAGAAGGAAAACTAACAAACAGAAAGCAATAAAAATCAACATCAACAAAAAGGACACCTACACAAAAACCCCATCCCATGGCCATCATCATCAAGATCAAAGGTAAATCAATGAAAATGAGGAAAAGCTATCACAAAAATGCTGAAAATTCCCAAAACTACAATGCCTCTTCTCCTCCAAATGATTGCAACTCTTCTCCAGCAAGGGCACAAAACCGGACAGAGAATGAGTTTGATGAACTGACAAAAGAAGGTTTCAGAAGATGGGTAATAAACTTCCCTGAGCTAAAGGCATGTTCTAACCCAAAGCAAGAAAGCTAAGACCCTTGATAAAAGGTTACAGGAACTGTTAACTAGAATATCCAGTTTAGAGAAGAATATAAATGCCTTGATGGAACTGAAAAATACAGGAGAACTTCATGAAGAATACACAAGTATCAATAGCCAAATTGATCAAGTGGAAGAAAGGATATCAGAAACAGAAGATCAACTTAATGAAATAAAGCATGAAGATTAGAGAAAAAAGAATGAAAAGAAACAAAGCCTCCAAGAAATGTGGGACTATGTGAAAAGACCAAACCTAGGTTTGATTGGTGTACCTGAAAGTGACAGAGAATGAAACCAAGTTGGAAGACACATTTCAGGATATTATCCAGAACTACTCCCATCTTGCAGATAGGCCAACATTCAAATTCAGGAAATACAGAGACCACCACTAAGATACTTAGCAACCTCAAGACATATAATCAGATTCTTCAAGGTTGAAATGAAGGAAAAAGTGTTAAGGGCAGCCAGAGAGAAAGGCGAGGTTACCTACAAAGGGAAGCCCATCAGACTAACAGAGGCTCTCTCTGCAGAAACCGTACAAACCAGAAGAGCATGGGGGACAGTATTTGACATTCTTAAATAATTTTCAACCCAGCATTTTATATCCAGCCAAACTAAGTTTCGCAAGTGAAGGAGAAGTAAAATCCTTTACAGACAAGCAAATACTAAGGGATTTTGTCACAAGCAGGCCTCCCTTATAGGAGCTCCTAAAGGAAGCACTAAATATGTAAAGGAAAAACCAGTACTAGCCACTACAAAAACATACCAAAATATAGAGACCAATGACACTATAAAAAAAAACTATCATCTAATGTGCAAAATAAGTAGCTAGGATCATGATGACAGCATCGAATTCACACATAATATTGTGTGAATTTAACTTAAATGTAAATGGACTAAATGCCCCAATTAAAAGGCAGACTGGCAAACTGAATAAAGAGACAAGACCTATCTGTTTGCTTCATTCAGGAGACCCATCTCACATGCAAAGACACACATAGACTAAAAATAAAGTGATGGAGGAATATTTACCAAGCAAATGGAAAGAAAAAAAAGCAGGGGTTACATCTTGGTCTCTGATAAAACAGAATTTAAACCAATAAACATCAGAAAAGATAAAGAAGGGCATTACATAATGGTAAAGGGATCAACACAACAATAAGAGCTAACTATCCTAAATATATACGCACCCAATATGGGAGTACCCAGATTCGTAAGGTTCTTAGAGACCTACAAAGAGACTTAGACTCCGACACAATAATAGTGAAAGACTTAACACCCCACTGTCAATATTAGTCAGATCAATGAGACAAAGAATTAACAAGGATATTCAGGACTTGAACTCAGCTCTGGACCAAGTGGAACCAATACTCATCTACAGTACTCTCCACCCCTAAACAGAATATACATTTTTCTCAGTATCACATAGCCAAAATCAACCACATAATTTGAAGTAAAACACTCAGTAAATGCAAAAGAATGGAAATTATAATAAATAGTCTCTTTGACCACAGTGCAAACAATTTAGAACTCAGGATTAATAAACTTACTCAAAAATCACACAACTATATGGAAACTCAACAACCTGCTCCTGAATGACTACTGGGTAAATGAAATTAAGGCAGAAATAATGAAATTCTTTGAAACCAATGAGAACAAAGACACAACATACCTGAATCTCTGGGACACAGCTAAACTAATGTTTAGACAGAAAATTTATAGCACTAAATGCCCACAGGAAAAAGCAGGGAAAATCTAAAATTGACACCCTAACATCACAATTATGAGAACTAGAGAAGCAAGAGCAAACGAATTCAAAAGCTAGAAGAAATAACTAAGATCAGAGCAGAACTGAAGGAGATAACAAGAAAAAGCCTTCCAAAAAAAAAATCCATGAATCCAGGAGCTGGTTTTTTGAAAATATTAACAAAATAGATAGACTGCTAGCCAGATTAAGAAAAAACAAGAATCAAATAGACACAATAAAAAGTGATAAAGGGGATATCAGCACTGATCCCACAGAAATACAAACTACCATCAGAGAATACTATAAACACCCCTATGCAAAGAAACTACAAAATCTGAAAGAAATGAATAAATTTCTGGACACATACACCCTCTACCAAGACTAAAACAGGATGAAACTATTCCAAACAATAGAAAAAGAGGGGAATCCTCCCTAACCCATTTTATGATGCCAGCATCATCCCAATACCAAACCCTGGCAGAGACACACACACATACACACACACACAAATTTCAGGCCAATATTCCTGATGAAAATCAATGTGAAAATCCTCAATAAAATACTGGCAAACCAAATCCAACAGCATATGAAAAACCTTATCCACCACCATCAAGTCAGCTTTATTTCTGGGATGCAAGGCTGGTTCAACATATGCAAATCAATAAATGTGTCTATCACATCAACAAAACCAATGGCAAAAAACACATGATTTCAATAGATGCAGAAAAGGACTTTGATAAAATTCAACACTCCTTCATGCTAAAAACTCTCAATAAACGAAGTATTGATAGAACATCTCAAAATAGTAAGAGCTTTTTATTGACAAACCCACAGCCAATATCCTACTGAATGGGAAAAAGCTGGAAGCGTTCCCTTTGAAAACCTGCATAAGACAAGGATGCCCTCTCTGACCACTCTTACTTAACATAGAATTGGAAGTCCTGGCCAGGGCAATCAGGAAAGAGAAAGAAATAAAAGGTATTCAAATAGGAAGAGAGGAAGTCAAAATGTTTCCATTTGCAGATGACATGATTGTATATTTAGAAAACACAATCATCTCAGCCCCAAATCTCCCTCAGCTGATAAGCAACTTGAGCAAAGCCTCAGTATACAAAATCAATGTGAAAACGTCACAAGCATTCCTATACACCAATAATAAACAGAGTGCCAAGTCATGAACTCCCATTAACAATTGCTACTAAAAGAATAAAATATCTAGGAATACAACTTACAAGGGATCTGAAAGACCTCTTCAAGGAAAACTACAAACCAGTGCTCAAGGAAATAACTGATAACACAAATGGAAAAAAAGATTCCATGCTCATGGGTAGGAAGAATCAGTATCGTGAAAATGGCCTTACTGTTCAAAGTAATTGATACATTCAATGCTATCCCCATCAAGCTACCATTGACTTTCTTCACAGAATTAGAAAAAACTACTTTAGATTTTATATGAAACCGAAGAGCTGGAAAAGCCAAGACAAAGATCTCTGAAATGCCTTCAAAGCATTTTCCCCATTGTCTTGGCTACTAACATTCAGTTCCTCTTTACTTATGCACATTTCTGCAGCCTACTTCAATTCTTCCCCCGAAAAAAATGTGTTTTTATTTTCTTCCATATGGTCAGGCTGCAAATTTTCCGAACTTTTATGTTCTACTTCCCTTTTAAATGTAAGTTCAAATTTCAGATTATCTCTTTGCTCACACACATGACCATATGCTGTTAGAAGTGGCCAGTCCACACCTTGAACACTTGGGCTACTTAGAAATATTTTCCACCAGATACACTATTATCTCTCAAGTTCAAAGTTCCACAGATCTTTGAGAGGCTCACAATGCTGTCAATCCCTTTACAAAGGCACAGCAAGAGTGATTTTTGTTTTAGTTCCCAATAAATTCCTTCTCTCCTTCTGAGACCATCTCTGCCTGAACTTCATGGTCTATATTACTATCAGCATTTCGGTCATAGCAATTTAGTAAGTCTCTACGAAGTTCCAAATTTTGTCTTCTTCCAAGCCCTCCAAAACGTTCCCACCTCTACCCATTACCCAGTTCCAAAGTCACTTCCACATTTTCAGGTATCTTTATAGCCATGCCCAACTCCCAGAACCAGTTTTCTGTGTCAGTTCATTCTTGCATTGCTATAAAGATCTCCCTGAGACCGGGTAATTTGTTTAAAAAAAAAAAAAGCCAGTCTTAATTGATTCAGTTTTATAGGCTATACAGGAAACATGGCTAGGGAGGCCTCAGGAAACCTACAGTTGCAGCAAAAGGCAAAGAGGAAGCAGGCACATTCTACATGTGTGGAGCAGGAGGTGTCACACACTTTTAAACAACCAGATCTTATGACACCTCACTATTATGAAGACAGCCAAAAGTTCCTTTCCATCATCCAATTACTTCCCAGCAGGTTCCTCCTCCCACATCAGGGATTACAACTTGTCATGAGATTTGGGCAGGAACACAAATTTAAACCCTTTATCAACCTCCCAAGACCGAACCAGGCGGAAACTGAAGCCCCAGACCAATCATGAGTTGTGAAATTGAGTCAGTGATTTGAAACTACCACCAAAGCAACCCTAAGCAAAAAGAACAAAGCTGAAGGCATCACACTACTCAGCTTCAAACCATACTACAAGGCTGCAGTTACTAATGCAGCATAGTACTAGTACACAAAAAAAACAGACACATAGACCAATAGAACAGATTAGAGAACCAGAAATAGAGCCACATACCTACAACCATCTGGTCTTCAACAAAGTCAACAATAACAAGCAAAGGGGACACAACTCCCTGTTCAATAAATTGTGCTGGGATAACTGGTTATCCATACGCAGAAGCCTGAAACTAGGCCTCTTCCTCTCTCCATACACAAAATCAACTCAAAATGGACTAATGACTTAACTGTAAACCTAAAACTATAAAAATCCTAGGAAAACATAGGAAATACCATTCTGGACATAGGCCCTGGCGAAGATTTCGTGAAGACTCCAAAAGTAATTGGAACAAAAACAGGCAAGTGGGACCTAATTGAACTAGAGAGCATCTGCACAGTAAAAGAAACTATCAAATAGACAACCTACAGAATTGGAGAAAATATTCACAAGCCATGCATTTAACAAAGGTCTAATATCCATATAGATAAAAAACTTAAATCAACATACAAAAACAAGTAACACTATTTTAAAAATGGGCAAAAGTTATGAACAGACACTTCTCAAAAGAAGTCATACAAGTGGCCAACAAAAATATGCCCAACATCACTAATCATTGTAGAAATGCAAATCAAAACCACAATGAGACACGATCTCGTATCAGTCAGAATGGCTATTATCAAAAAGCCAAAAAATAACAAATGCTGATGAGGCTGCTGAGAAAATAAAAATGCTTATACATTGTTGGTGGGAAAGTAAATTAGTTCAGCCACTGTGAAAGCAGTCTGGTAATTTTCCCAAGAACCTAAAAGAACTTTCATTTGACCCAGCAATCCCATTACTGGGTATATACCCAAAGGAATAGTCTATCACAAAGACACACATACACTTGCATGTTCATTACAGCACTATTCACAACAGCAAAGACAAGGAATCAACCCAGATGCTCATCAACAGTGGACTGGATAAAATGTGATACATATACACCATGAAATACTACACAGCCAAAAAGAATGAAATCATGTCCTTTGCAGCAGTTGTGTCCAATGTAGCCAGAGGCCATTACCCTAAACAAATTATTGCAGAACGGAAAACTAAACACCACATGTTCTCACTTATAAGTGGGAGTTAAACACTGGACACAAACATTGGACATGTGCTCACTTATAAGTGGAGCTAATACATGGACACAAAGAGACCAGGGCCTCCTTGAGGCTAGACATGGGGTGAAGATAAGGATTGAAATACTACCTATCAAGTACTATGCTCACTACCTAGGTGAGGAAATAATTTGTACACCAAACCCCAGTGACACAGAATTTACCCATGTAACAAACATACCCATGGTACCCCTTGAACTTAAAGGTTGGAAGGAGGAAATTTAAAAATCTACATATTTTTAGTACAAGTATTTGGTTAGAAGACTTTCTTAAAGGTTTGAATCTAATTGTGGTATTTCCTTCCAGAAGTGGTTCTCAAGTTTTAGCACACATAGAAATCACCTAAGAAAAAGAAGAGTGCTTTTTCTGAAATAATGCCTTTCCTCTGAAGGCCAAAAAAATATCTAGCTGAAGAGAAACAGCACAGTTCGACACCCAAGGATAAGGGAGGAAACTGAGCCGTATGAGGAATATGCAGTATTGGGTTCCTGGCCACACAGAATCACATTCTCACCCAAAGAGCCATTAAATGACATTATCGTGAGGTGTGATCTTCTCTTGCATCAGAATCAGCTGAGGTTGTTGATAGAAATGCAGATTTCTGAGACTGACACATCCCAGATCTATTCAGTCAGAAACTCTGGGGACCAGGCCTAAAATATGTAATATTATAACAAACATCTGTGGTGACTTATCGACACTAAAGTTTGAATACAATCCCTAAAGGGAAGCTTCACAATTAGATTCATGTCATTCACAGCAACCTCTCAACTAAGTGTCTGCAATCGCACTTATGTGCCTTTTCAAAGTTACAGTACACTTAAGCAGAAAGAACCGAAACAAGAGAAAAATAGATGTAATATTAGGGAGAAATGCAAACATACTACAGGAGGTTCCAAGTCAGGAAGATTTAAGTAACTTATAGCTAAGATAGGATACCATGGATGAAAGCACTACTTTCTAACTACTTTACAGAGATAATCGTGGTATTAAAAAGTGACAAATATGATTCATTTTATAATACCTATTTTTGAAGATACAAATGATGCCATAAAAATATATTCCTAACTCCCAAAGAGGTCAATAAGCCATTCTGATGTGCAGAATTAAACCACGGGCTGTTTAGCAGGAACACAACTACTAATCACCAAGCCTAAAACGCAGAACAATAAATGTTCTAATCTACTGTGTGTCAGGAACCAGAGAACAAAACCTCACTTTTACTTTTCCTTTTTGAGATGGAATCTCCCTCTGTCACCCCGGCTGGGGTGCAGTGGTGCAATCTCAGCTCACTGCAACCTTTGCCTCCTGGGTTCAAGTGATTGTGCCTGAGCCTCCTTAGTAGCTGGGATTACAGGCACCCATCCCCCACATCCCGCTAATTTTTGGATTTTAGTAGAAATACGGTTTCACCATGTTGGTCAGGCTGGTCTTTAACTCCTGACCTCAAGTGATCCTCTCTCCTCAACCTTTCCAAGTGCTGGGATTACAGGCCTGAGCCACTGTGCCTGACCTCACTTTTTAACTGGGCAAGACTATCACACGAAGGAAAAGCTTACAGCACCTAATTCAGGCTGGTATGGCTGGAAAGAAAGTCTAATGATTAGATTGAGGAGTTGGGAATCGCAAATCACAGGTTGGTCTCTCCAGCTGAGTTCACCTATGTGTATTATAGCCAGTAGTACAATTGGCAATAACATAGATCACGGATGCTTTTGAAATGCTCTAGTTGAAAGGGCCCGAGATCAAATTGAACCTCCTCATTTTCTAGAAGAGGAACTTGGGCAAATAATTTAGCCTCTCTGGGCTTTAATGTCATCCCAACTCATTTGTTCTAAGGCAAGACTACAGCCTGAATCATGAGACTTCTTCATTGCTTTCTTCTTATACAAATTCCCAAAACATGACTGTTTACTAAATTGTGAGATAAAATTGAATTGTATACAGTGTCTGTCTCAAAGTCTAAAAGTTCTACAAATTCCTCTTAAGTCTCAACTGTTTATTGAATAACTCCCATGTATGGAATACTTTGTTAGACATTGTAATTAATCATTTTCACTAAAGAATAAAAGAAAAAAAATTAAACCTAGCAGAGGTGTTTTCAGGACCGGGTGGTGGATATGGTACGTCTTCTGCTGTTCTTGCATATTAGGCTAATTACAAGTTCTAAGTCCCATGTTTACACTTTTCACCTGTTGTCTACTGGGATTTTCAAAAAAACAAGCAACACATTTCCTATAGATCCCCCAGCATCAAAGCTAAAGATTAAACAAATTTTTAAATTGAGCTGACATTTCAGTCATTACCACTGCTATTGAATAAACAAAGTTCAGGGGCCAAGAGGGTGACTGAAGTTGTCTCAGCTGTCTTTTCAGGGAGGAAAATGGGTCCACTTTCACGCTAGAGAATGCTTCTCTAAAATTGACTCGATGGGGCAACAGTTTACAAACTGTACAGAGCCCAAGAGTTCCAAGAATGTGCTTCTTGGATGGCATGTGGGGGACAAAGGAGCTACAAAGCGGGGGTGTGGGAGGGGGAAGTTCTGGATTCAACTGAAACAGTTCTCTTATGTATCATATATTCAGGGTTTCATGTAAGCTTTCATTCCTTCTCCCAAGAAAATATTTCTGCTGCTGCTAAAAAGCATCTGACACACCACACTAAGTCATCACATATCAAAAATTCCAATTTCATAGAATGGCATGTATAACACTTTCAACAACCCAAACCCTTTTTTTCTATTATGTCATAGGTATTTGCCTGCCTTCTCTGTATGTCATTCCATCTTAGATCAGAAGAGTTTATAGCATTCTTTTAAGACTGAAACAAAAAGAACATTGTTCAGATATTTGATTTTCATAGGTATACACATAAATCCAAAAATCCCAGATACCATCTTTTCTTTCTAAGAAAAACTATTTCCTGGATGCTGGTGCCTTGAATCCTATTTTAATTTTATCCTCATTAGTAAGTTTTCTATACAATGGTAATCATCGATCACTGTAAGATATGTCTAATAAAAAATACCACAGGAAAATCTGATCTTTGTTACCACCACATAATTAAAGGTCCTGTACTATCCGAGTGCTTCCGTGGGGGATTTTAAGTAGGGGCTCATTGGACACACAGCTAGCTGAATAGATTGGCCCTTGCCAAAACTGAATACAGCTCCAACACCGTTGAATGGATTCGTGGAACAATAATCAGCAATAAAATGCTAGGAAGATCTGAGAAGTTAAATACATGGTAATAGTTATCCCAATAAAACTGTTCTGGAAATGACTAATAAATCATCTTAACAGTAATTCTGTCATGCTAGGAAAGCAACAGAAATGGAGCCAAGCTGCACATTAGAAGCTACTTGAAGTCCCTGTGAACTGATGCCTTCTTCGGTTATGGCAGACAAGTTCATCCAACAAATATTTACTGCGTGTCTGCTAAGTGCCAGACACAGAGAGGTAAGATCCTCTCTGTGTCTCTATTCAGTGAAATGTTAAGAATTTTTATTTCTTTTCCCTGCTTCGATCAGTTCTCCTACCCCAGAGAGGCCACTATTTCAGATCTTTCAAGTCATTCAGGTCAGGAAAGCAACAGTGCTCGACTTCCCAGTTCTCCCATCAGCTCTGCAGCTCTGCTGAACACCTCAACTTGTGAAACAGATGAAAGCATCATCTTCCACTCTTCCACTGCTGCAACTGCCTTCCACAAAAATCTTCTCACCCGAAATTTAACTTGGAGAACTGCGGAAGAAATGTTATAAACAACCAAATCAAGAAGATGGAGAGAGAAGGCCCTTTTCAGTCATTTATTTTTAATTTCTGTAAGCATCAATTACGTAGAAGCACTGTGTTGGTTACATAGCCAGAGAAATGAGTGAGCAGGTTACTGCCTGAGAGGACTTAACAGTCTAGTCGGGGAAGAAGTATCATTAGTATAACAGTGTCTAAATGGCGCAACAAAGCACTTGGGGAAGAGAACAGGGCTTGATTCAGCTGAACAGCAGAGTCAGGATTCACAAAGAGGGGCTGTCTGCACTAAGACAGTGGGGAGCTACTGAAAGGATAACTGAGCAAAGCCAGGCCAGCCCGCAGTCCACTTGCGCATTGTATACTAAGCAGGCAGAAAGCCAGAGAAAGCTTCCATGGGATTCATCCCCTCTCTCCATGTGGTTTCATATGTATAAAGAAAATGGCTGTGCTTTAGTCAGGAGTAGGCCAAGGTGGCCTTCTGGTGCAACATGACTCAGGGTTTACAGTGCAAGCACACAGCTCCACACATTATTAACCATGCCACATGAGGCACATTATTTAACCACGCCATAGGAGGGGCATTAAGTAACCACTCGTGTGCACTCATGCTTGGCTTAGAGCCACTATTGTCTGTGAAAGGTATAACTACCCTGCTGATGCTGTACATACACCTTGCTTGTGCCCACAGCCCACCTGCACCCAGAGAGAATGAAGCCATGTTGAAACTCCCTGCAATTCTTCGTGTTTTCAGCTGCCTCCCACTTGTCCACCCACTCCCCCTCAAACCTGTTAGAACCTGACAATGTTTCCACAATACCTTCCCAGTGAGATTCTTAAGCATCTTAAGTTACATTTCCATTTCCTTCCACGTACAAGAAAATCACGACCAACCCAAACACCTGGGCAATTTTAGCCACCTTTAGGATAGGTAGAAAAGCCATGTTGAGAAGCCTGGGCTGTTCAGGCTGCAGCCTCTTCCTCCCACGTTCAAGCAGTTCTCCTGTCTCGGCCTCCCAAATAGCTGGGAGGTTCCTACCAAAGAGTGAAGACCAAAACCTTGGCTTCCTATCTCCCAAGTTCCTTCCTGACCTGCTGCCTTTTCTTCATTCCAGATTCCCTCTACAGAGAGGGTTTTGGCTCTCTACTGCCATGCAACATGATTGTTTTTTATTGATATCCAAACGTTTTGATGGTCAAAGGCCCAGGAGGCCAGTATGGGTGAATGTTGAACTTCCACAGTTAACATTACAGCTCCTGCCAATACTGATGCGCTCCTTCACACAAAATTTGCTTGCTGTTGTCCCCGACTTTAGGTTCCCAGGGTTGGGGTATATAGGAAAATAGAGAGCACAGTATTTCCAAACTTAATTGAAGGAGCCCCAGGAGCAATGAGCAAAATGATGATATTGCCACATGCTGATGGAATACTGATTAACTGCTGACTAGTGGCTCAACACAGCAAAGGCAGCTTTTTCCATGCCTGGTGATTAGACCAGGGTATGATCATTCAAGCCCCGAGTATACAGCTGTGGTGCCTAGCACCCAGTAGCACGTATTGCTTTAATAACGCCTTACTGCACCTGGGAACTACCAAAGCCCAAGCGCCGTAGCTGGCTAATTAAAGTTGACGGATAAGACCCAGGTATCTGTTATTTAAAAGCTTCTAATAGAATCACTGTGACTAGCATCTTGATTTGTGCTGCTGTAATAATACCAGAAACTGGGCAGTTTATAAGAAACAAATTTATTTATCACAGTTCTGCAGTCTGAGAAGTCCAAAATAAAAGTGCCAACCCCTACGTGGGCCTTCTTACTGCATCCTGACATGATGGAAGGACAAGACTGCAAACTAGCCAAACGCTGCTGTATGGAGCCTCTTTCTAAGGGCCTTAATTCCATTAATAAGGGAGGCATCCTCTCAGCCTTACCACCTCTGAAAGGCCCCACCTCTTAATACCATCACAATTGGCAACACCTGAATTTTAGAGAGGCCATTAAAACCACAGAAAACTGAGTGCAGTGGCTCACACCTGTAATCCCAGCCCTTTGGGAGGCCAAGGCAGGTGGATCGCAGGGTCAGGAATTCAAGACCAGGCTGGCCAAGATGATGAAACCCCATCTTTACTAAGAAAACAAAAATTAGCCAGGTGTGGTGGCACATACCTGTAGTCCCAGCTATTTGGGAGGCCGAGACAGGAGAATTGCTTGAACTTGGGAGGCAGAGGCTGCAGTGAGCCAAGATTGAGCCACTGCACTCTGGCCTGGATGACAGAGCAAGACTTCATCTAAAAAAAAAAACCCACCACGGCAAACAGTGATCCAATGGAAATAGACACATTAGCATCTTGGAAGGTCTTCTGTGCTTGAGAGGATTCCTCCTCATTTGTTTCTAACAGGCCCCCACAAGTAATAACATCACTGACATGAAATCCAGGAAGATCATTTGTAGCTGAAATCAAGTAGTCTTACTCCTTTTTGGAGAGAGTCACAACATATAGCCATGACAGTTCTAGAGTAGTGGAGCAGGTGTAACTTTGGAACTGAAGACCCACTGACCATAGGCTGCATCAGAAGATACTTTCTCCTCCATTCTGTTAATTTTCTTTTCAGAGATTCTGATGTGATTGTGTTGGGGTGAGGCTCAGCCATCTATACTTTTAAAAGCTCCCATGGCGATTCTAATGTATGCACAGTTTGAGAAGAACTGCTTTAAGGTTCTCAAACTTTGCTGCATTTTAGAATCATCTGAGGAGCTTTGTAACATCCTGATGTCCCAGGCCACACTCCACACCAATTAAATCCAAACCTCTAGGGATGGGATCTAGGCATTAATGTCTATCAGTCTCCAGGTATTTCCAATATGCAAGTCAAAATTGAAAACCAGTGCTTTAAAGTGCCCATCAGATGAAAGAACACCAAAGGAGAAACGGCCCTGGTTTCCAGGCTCTGCTTTGACACTAATTTGCATATAACCTTGGACAAGTCATTTTACCATCTGGGCCTCAGTTTTCCCACCTGAGAAATGATATTTAAGACTTATTATCCTCTAATCTACATCCTCTATGAATGTTACAATGGCTTTACTAAGCCAGCTCACTCTACCACACGTGTTGCCTCCTACGGCTCTGAATGTATCTACCTCTCTGCTGTTGAAAGGAGGTGGTCACCTGCCTCAAGGATTAACAATCCTGGGCATTGTTTCTACCTGGGCAGGAGGACATAAGGACATCCCAATTCTTCCCAACCTCTCTAATCAGATTAAAGATGTAATGCAACCATGGTCCTGTGTAGAGTAATTGTCACTAATCAATTTGGTCGAGTCATGGTCAGAACATGGTCTGACATGGTTTGGCTGTCACACGTGTAGAAAGAGCTGCGATAGATTCAGTTTTGTCCTTTCACAGTATCCCCAATACATCAGGGGCAAACTTCTATTAATCTAGACAGACTTGCATTATTAGCTGTGAATCACAAGAATGGCAACATCTGTAGCAGGGACCTCTAAACTTGAAATGCCCCACTGCATTCCTTATTTCCAATACCAGTGCACAAACAACGTCACCAAATGAAAGCCAAGGAGAAAATCATTAGCAACTAAGTGTCTAGATCCTTGATAACCTACAGTTGCGTAAGTTTGGTTGTCACAAGACCAGGATTCAAGCCTCAGTTCCCCCATGCACTGGCTGCATGACTTTGGGGTAAGCAAAGCTCTGCTAAGACGGCTCTCAGGCTCTCATTTTTAAAATAGGGATCTTATCTGTTAATCCTCAGAAGGATTAACACTGATGAAGCAAGATAAGGGAGACTATTTTGTAAGACATTTCTCTACCTTTTTTCCCCCTTGGACTCCTTTCTCTCAAAATGCATGGAAATTCATTATTCCCTGCTGTGATGTAATTCCCCCCCACAGATGGATCCCATTTGATATCCCAGACATCAGGTTCCTGTAATGTAACACACACAAAGGATGCAGGCCGTGTGGAGATGCTACCCATTAACACAGGACTTAGGGAAAGGCAATAGGACAACTATGAAAAAAAATTCCCCATCTCAATTCTGTATGAGTGCTAAGTGTTCTCACAAGGGAAAAGGAAATTAGGCAGAATCCAAATACAAGACAAAATAGAAAGGACTTGAGTTGTTGACAAAAGTGAGACTATTCTGTGAAACAAAGGCAGCAACAGGGAGATACAGAGGATTTTCCAGTGAAAAATAAAAGTTATCAAGTTGTTACCATGACTAATAAGGATAGGCATGGTGATTTGCCTCTTTTTTGCTCCAGTTCTTCCAAATCAGGGATACTTTTCAGACCAGGGACAGCAAATGCATTCAGCTGTTGAAGTGCCTCTAAGCCACCAGATTTCAAGGAATCTTCTCCTTATTCTGAAGGAAATCCATTTTTACATGTTAAGTATAGGTTATCTGAAAATGACGTGGAGGATACAAATGATGAAAACAGCGACAGAGAGGAAGAGCTCTCTCAAGTTACAGATGAGGACACTGGAATTTAGAGGTTAATCCCAGGTAAAGCCAGGAAGTCTCACCCCAGACTCAGCCCTTCTCTCTACACAAGAACACTATGGAAGATTTATTGTCACAAACAAAAAAAAAGTACTTGCACCATTTATCTGAACATCAGACTACTGTCAACCTCAGTATAGCCCAGGCATAGACAATAATAATTACGTGCCGAGTACTTCAAATGCCCCAGGGTATCCTTAAAATAATTAACATATATTGACTTGTTTAATTCAAAGCAACCCTCTGAGTAGATGCCATTATTTCCCTATTTTATAGATGAGGAAACAGAAACACATGTTAAGTAGCTGCCTGAGCTCACACAGCTGAAAACTGTCAGAGCCCAAATTCAAACACAGGCCATTGGCTCCAAATCCCACATCATAATCACTGTTTGATACCGTACATGAATCAAAGACTCCAAGCATTGATAACAACTACCCCAAAATGCTGACGAACATCTCACTATGATTTCTGAAGCCCCACTTGGAGCCTCACTCACCCTTGTTTAATATGCAATTCTTAACAAACTTGCAAAAAACTTTCACGTGCAAGGCTGGCATGATCTGGCCCGTGCCTCCAGCTCTACCTTCGTCTATCTGCCATTCTCTCCCTATGCTCCAGCCTCACAAGCATGTGTTGGTGCCCGCCTTGGGGCCTTTGCAGCTGCTATTCCCTTTGCCTAAAATGTTCTTTTCATACTCACCCTTCAGACCTCAGTTTAAATGTCACTTCCTCGTGGAACTTTACCATCATTCTGCTTTTTTATAATACTTTTCCATCAGATCACTTACCACAGCTATACATTTGTGTGATTATTGAATTTACAAGAGCAAGAGTAGAGGCAGTTCTGCTCACCCCTGTATTAAGTGCACATGCTCTGGAACACAATGGTTGTAGAATAAATATTTGTTAGCTGCATTAATTAATTAGCGACACTATTGCGCATTTATCTTCATAATGCTAGAAGATGAATGGACAAGGGTAGCATTAATCTCATTTTAAACATGAGGGTACTCAAGACCTGAAATATTTAGAGTGATTTACCATAATACTACTCCTAATAAGTGGTGGAGCTAGAATTCAACTCATTCAAGGTCAGGTGGTCCAAGCGCCCAATGCTGCCCTTTGTCCACTCCATGCAATGAATTAAAGTGTGCTACGTTTTCAACAGCAAGTAAGTTGCCGACTCACAGGGCTAGGCAAACATACCATCAAAACCAGATCTATGCCTATTTGCGTTTCTCGTTTCCCCAGAATCAGAAAACACGAATGTTCTGTTGTTGACCGACAGTCACCGAAAGGCCAGTTTTAGGCACCATATAGAACAAGCCCTTTGGATCCAAACATTATCTAGTAAGACAGAAAGTCAAATTAGCAATTTCGAGTCGTCCTTGGAGTTTAGTCCAAAAACATCGAGGAGATTAACTCCGCATTTGGTTTAGGGTCAACAGAAACAGTAACCAAATGCACAGAAAAAGATAGTCCACGTGCCCTTCATCAGAACATTGACCTTTCAGCTCTGGGATCCTTCACGTAGAAAATGAGAAGCATGGATTTGGTAATCTCCAAGTTTTTTCTTCTCTAAATTCATGGTCTTTCAAATACACTAGTATATTTCCTCACAATTTGGTGAGAATATTTGAGACTAATTATGTTTTTTTAATATATTTTCCTCCTTACTGTTCAAAAAGGTAGAAATCTCCTCCTACTAGGCTCAGTATAAAAAAAAGTAGAAGTCAATGCATCCATCCTTTAGAGATGATGTGAGACAGGTGTTATGCTCCGGGTTAGGTTTCAGCCCCAGACGAGGGCAGAGGGGAGTGAGTGGACGTGGGGGCAGGGATTTGGAGGAACACTTGAGAAACAGCAGGTAGATGAGACATGCCTTTATTCAGCAGCTCCCTCACAGTAGCAGTGGTGCTTTTATACATTATATAAACAATGGTGGCTGAGAGCCAGGTGGTGAGCTTCTCTAGGTTATGTCTACATGGTTCAGAATCATGCACAGACACGGGACTGTGCACCTGTGCATGAAAAGTCATCCAAGTTGTTTACCTTGGCCTATGCCTGCTGCCTTATGCCTGCCTAGCTGCAGCACAGCCACGTTCCTTGCAACAAGCCAGAACGCAAAAGCTGCCTGTATACAATTCCTTTCCCAGCATTTTTTTTTTCCGAAACACCCAAGAGCCTAAATGGGGATAAAAAATTTGAGAAAGTTGAGGACAAACAGGTCCGTAAATCTAGAGAGAGATGACACATAGATAGCTCCCCCGGCTATATGGTAACCACACCTAATAGCAGTAGCTTAAGCATACCGGTAGAATGACCCTGTACAGCAGATGCATCTGAATGTGTGTCCCAAAATAGGAAATTCAAGAGTAGCCAACCCAGAGATTCATTTCTTGGTTATGGGGAATACCTGAGCCAAGGGCCAACCCATGGAACACGGGCCATAGAGGAGATTCAGTCCCTGAGATGGTGGCTAAATGAGGGTTGCCAGGTAGAGATTGTTGGAGCGTGTTAAGTGAAAATGCCCTATAAACTGTATGCTGTTTGCAAGTAGTTTCAAGGGGTTCAGAATCATGCTATTGACTCCAATAGGTACGGCACAAGTTCAAGAGACTGAAGAGACCCAGAGCCAACAAGCAAAACACTGGGGGGCTTACCTGCAGGAGAGAAAGTTCGGTGCTGGCAGGCCAAGCAGGAGAACCACCTTACACACAACCTCAAGTTGGTAGGCTGGGCAAGGTACCTACCTTACAGCCAGTTCAGTGGTGGTGGTGGTGGTGGTGGTGGTGGTGGTGGTGGTGGTGGTGGCGGCGGCGGTGGCGGCAGCCTGGACGTGATAATCGGACGGCGCAGCAGCAGTAGGCTGGGCAGGAAAGCTGCAACCACTTGCGAACGACCTGAGTTTATATAGGATTTTTACTTAACGCCCTGCCCCTAACAACCTCCACCTGGCAACCTTCAATTAAGCCAAAACTCGGGGCCTCAATCCCCTGTCTGGCTCTCATTCCATGGGTCAGCTGGTGGCTCAGCTATTTCTCATAGACAGGGGAATAATCTCCACGTTGGCCACTCCCAGATTCCCTAGTTTGGAATACAAATTCAGGTGCACCTGTCATACAGGGCCATTTGAAGGCTATGCTTAGGTTATTGCTTCCAGGTGCATTTACCCTGCAGGGAGGTAAGTTTGAGCAAGAGTATGCCCTGAGGTTGGGAGCTTCAAGCTGAAATCAAGTTGATTTCCAGAAAAACTATTTCAATGCAGTATTCCTGGATTTCTGAGTTAGTTAACTGTAATTCCTATCACTTGAATATGATAAACCTGTATCAAGACCAATGAGATGCAGTTGCAATGAGCAGACTTGCAGAGGAGAAAATAGCACAGACAGAGCAAACTGCCCTTAGAACTGAGAACGGCAGAAAAGAATATTCCCCCAATTTTGTGAAGAGGGCAGGAATGGCTTTCACTGGGTAAGAATTTAACAGTGTACAATTCAGTCATTATTTTCTGAAGTCTTAAAGCCTAGCACTTAATAGACATTTTAAATGATTAATTCATTTTACTTTTTAGTTACTAGTATAATTGTGGTTTAAGTTATGTTACTATATTAAGAACTGTCTCAGGAATAAATTTTCTATGCTCATATAACCATAGCTACTTTAGCCAGACTGGTTTTTGGCATCTCATATCTCTCATTGTCAACTGAAAATACACATCTCATAATTGAAAAGAAGCACCAGCAAACATCCCCAGGAGAGATAAATCGCTTGCAAATACATTTAATAGAGTTTCTCGTCATGCTTTTATTATAAGGAATAATGACTTGAGAGGTGAATACTTCAGATCTATTAAGAATAGTAAACATTTCCATTTTATGCTCTAAAATTAACCCCCAAAACAACAATGTGAATAAGAAACAGAAGTACAATCTCCATTTTTATAAATACAGAAGACCTAAAACCCAGAACCACACATATTAAGATAGAAAATGATGGAATGGGAACACCCATCTAGCCAAGAAACAAGCCGACTTAAGGCAAACAATTTTTAACAATTGTGTCTGTGCCTGGTGAGGCAGCAGGCACAGGAGAGGAAGCAGGCTAGAAAAAAAAGAGAAATTATTTAGAAGTGGTGTAAGAAACAATTAGACCCCAGATAATTCCCAAACACTAACAGGTGAAAATACCTCCAATCCCTGAAGGTGATGGGTAGCATATTCTGGGGGAAAATAAATAAGAGACTATAGAAGTGAGGATGCCAGGCACAAATGAGATGCTGAACTAAAACCAGGAGCTAATTTTAAAGTTTATGTGCTGAACAGAGACTCTCAGATCCTCTTTCCCTGAGCAGTTTCAGTCTTTACCCTGAAAGCAGTTTCAGTCCAGTCTTTGCCCTGAAAGCAGTAGACTGGATGCTATTTTCCTGGTAAAAATTGAACCACCCCAGAGTAAAAGACAGTAAGAAATTAACATGTAAGAATTTCCAACCAAAAAGCAGGATAATCATTTCGTTGTCCTCCAAGGATGATATGGTTTGGATCTGTGTCCTCACCCAAATATCATGTTGAAATATAATCCCCAATGCTGGAAGTGGGCCTGGTGGGAGGTGATTGGATCATGGGGGCAGTTTCTCATGGTTTAACACCATCCCCCCTGGTGCTGTCATTGCGACAGTGATAATGAGTTCTCATGAGATCTTGTTGTTTAAAAGTTTACGGCATCTCCCCATTCTGTCTCCTGGTCCTACTCCTGTCATGTGAGATGTTTGTTCCCACTTTGCCTCCATGGAAGTAGATGTTGCCAAGGCCTCCCTGGAAGTTTCCCAAGGCCTCCCTGGAAGTAGATGTTGCCATGCTTCCTGTACAGCCTGCAGAGTTATGAGCCAATTAAACTTCTTTTCTTTAAAAATTACCCAGTCTCAGGTAGATCTTTATAGCAGTGCAAGAATGGACTAATACAAAAAAAACTGGTATTGAGGAGTGGAGCACTGCTATAAAGATACCTGAAAATGCAGAAGCAGCTTTGCAACTGGATTTTGGAACTTTCTAGAGACTTGTTAAATAGTTATGACCAAAATGCTGATAGTGATATGGACATGAAGTCCAGGCTGAGGAGGTCTCAGATGGAGATGAGAAACTTATTAGTAACTGGAGTAAAGGTCACTCCTGCTATGTTTTAGCAAAGAGCTTGGTTGGACTATGCCCCTGCCCTAGGGATTTTGGAACTTTGAACTTGAGAGAGATGATTTAGGGTACCTGGCAGAAAAAATTTCTAAGCAGGAAAGTGTTCAAGATGTGGTCTGGCTGCTTCTAACAACCTATGCCCAAATGTATGAGCAAAGAAATGACCTGAAGCTCGAACTTATATTTAAAAGAGAAGCAGAGCATAGAAGTTTGGAAAATTTTCAGGCTGGCCATGTGGTTAAAAAGAAAAGTTCATTTTCAGGGTAGGAATTCAAGTAGGTTGCAGAAATTTGCCTAAGAGGAAAGGAGCCAAGTGCAGTATCCAAGACAATGAGAAGGCCTTGAAGGCATCTCAGAGAGATTTGCAGCAGCCTCTCCCATCACAGGCCCACAGGCCTAGGAGGGAAGAATGGTTTCCTGGGCCAGGCCCAGGGCCCTGCCACCCTGCACAGCCTCAGGACATTGCTCCCTGTGTCCTAGCCATTCTAGCTCCAGCTGTGGCTCAAAGAGGCCCAGGTACAGCTCGAACCACTGCTTCAGAGGGTGCAAACTGTAAGCCTTGGCAGTTTCCATGTGTTGTTAAGCCTGCATGTGCACAGAGCACAAGAGCTGAGGCTTAGCAGAGCAATTAGACAAGAGAAAGAAATAAAGGACACCCCAGATTGGCAAAGAGGAAGTCAAACTGTTGCTATTTGCTCATGACATGATTGTATACCTAGAAAACCATAGAAACTCCTACAAAAAAGCTCCTAGAACTTATAAAAGATTTCAGCAAAGTTTCCAGATATAAAATTAATGTAGACAAATAAGTAGCTCTCCCATACACCAACATTGGCCAAGCAGATAATCAAATCAAGAACTCAACCCCTTTTACAATAGCTCCAAAAAATAAAATAAAATATTTAAGAATATACCTAAACAAGGAAGTGAAAGTCCTCTGCAAGGAAAACTAAAAAACACTGTTGAAAGAAATCATAGATGACCCAAACAAATGGAAACACATCCCATGTTCATGAATGGATAGAATCAATATTGTGAAAATGACCATACTGCCAAAAGCAACCTACACATTCAATGCAATTCCCATCAAAATACCACCATCATTCTTTGCAGAACTAGGAAAAAAATCCTAAAATTCAGATGGAACCAAAAAAGAGCCCATGTAGCCAAACCAAGACTAAGCAAAAAGAACAAATCTGGAGGCATCACACTACCTGATTTCAAACTATAAGGCCGTAGACACCAAAACAGCATGGTACTGGTATAAAAATAGTTACATGGACCAATGGAACAGAATAGAGAACCCAGAAATAAACCCAAATACCTATAGCCAACTTATCTTTGACAAAGCAAAAGAAACACAAGGTGGGGAACAGACACCCTATTCAACAAACGGTGCTGGGATAATTGGCTGGCCACATGTAGGAGAATGAAACTGGATCCTCATTTCTAACCTTATGCAAAAATCAACTCAAAATGGATCAAGGACTTAAATGTAAGACCTGAAGCTATAAAAATTCTAAAAAATAACATTGGAAAAGCCTTTCTAGACTTGGCTTAAGCAAGGATTTTATGACCAAAAACCCAAAAGCAATGCAATTAAAAAGGTAAATAGCTGGTATTGAATCAAACTAAAGAGGTTTTGTACGGCAAAAGAAACAGTCAGCAGAATAAACAGACAACCCACAGAGTGGGAGAAAATCTTCACAATCTATCCATCTGACAAAGAACAAATATCCCGAATCTACAACGAACACAAACAAATTAGCAAGAAAAAAACAAAAAATCCCATCAAAACGTGGGCTAAGGACATGAATAGACAATACTCAAAAGAAGATATACAAATGGCCAATAAACATATGAGAAAGTGCTGAACATTACTAATGATCAGGGAAATGCAGTTCAAAACCACAATGTGATACCACCTTACTCCTGCAAGAGTGACTGTAATCAAAAATGAAAAAAATAACAGATGTTGGCATGGGTGTGGTGAACAGGAAACACTTCTACACTGCTGATGGAAATGTAAACTAGTACAACCACTAAGGAAAATAGTTTGACGTTTCCTTAAAGAACTAAAAGTAGAATTACCATTTGATCTAGCAATTTCACTGCTAGGTATCTACCCAGAGGAAAAGAAGTCATTATGCAAAATGGGTATTTGCACATGCATGTTTATAGCAACACAATTCATAATTGCAAAGTCATGGCACCAACCCAAATACCCATCAATTAACGAATGGATAGAGAAACTGGTATATACATTTATATATATATATATATATATATATACACACAATGGAATATTACTCAGCCATAAAAAGGAATGACTTAATGGCATTCACAGCAACCTGGATGAGATTGGAGACTATTATTCTAAGTGAAGTAACTCAGGAATGGAAAACCAAACACCATATGTTGTCATTCATAAGTGGGAGCTAAGCTATGACAATGCAAAGGCATAAGAATGATACAAAGGACTTTGGGGACTCGGGAAAAGGATGGGAAGCAGGTGAGGGATAAAAGACTACAAACCGGGTGCAGTGTATACCGCTCTGGTGATGAATGGACCAATATCTCACAAGTCACCACTAAATGTGCTCATGTAACCAAACACCACCTGTTCCCCAGTAACCTATGGAAATTTTTTTAAGAGTTGAGGCTGGGGAGCCTCCACCTAGATTTCAGAGGATGCATGGAAAAGCCTAGATGTGCAGACAGAATCCTGCTGCAGAGGCAGAGCCCTCGGAGAGAACCTCTACTAGGGCAACGCAGAGGGGAAATGTGGGGTTGGATCCCCCATACCACATCCCCATTGGAGAACTGCCTAGTGGTGCTATGAGAAACGGGTTACCATCCTCAGGTTTCCAGAATGGTAGATCCACCAACAGCTTGTACCGTACACCTGGAAAAGCTGCAGGCACTCAATGCCAGCCCATGAGAGCAGCCTCAAGGACTGAACCCTGCAAAACCACAGGGGCAGAGCTTCCCAAAGCTTTGGGAGCTCACCCCTTGCATCAGTGTGCTCTGTATGTGAGACATGGAGTCGAAGGAAATTATTTTGGAACTTTAAAGATTAATGACTCCCCCTGCTGGGTTTTGGACTTGCATGGGGCCTGTAGCCCATTTTTCTTGGCTGATTTCTCCCTTCTGGGATGATTGAATTTACCCAATGCCTATATCTCCATTGTATCTTGGAAGTAGCTAACTTGTTTTTAATTTTGCAGGCTCATGTGTGGAAAGGACTTGCCTTGTCTCAGATGAGAGGTTGGACTTTTGAGTTAATTCTGGAATGAGTTAAGACTTTGGGAGACTGTTGAGAAGGCCTGGTTGTATTCTGCAATGTGAGAAGAACATAGATTTGGGAGGGGTCAAGGGCAGAATGCTATGGTTTGGATGTGTCCTCACCTAAATTTCATGTTTAAATGTAATCCCCAATGCTGGAGGTGGGGCCTGTTGGGAGGTGATTGGATCATGGGGACAGTTTCTCATGGCTTAACATCCCTCCCTGATGCTGTCATGGCAATAGTGAGTTCTCGTGAGATATGGTTCTATACAGGTGTATGGCACCTCCCCCACTTGCTCATGGTCCTTCTCCTGCCATAGAAGACACCTGTTCCCACTTTGTCTTCTGCCATGATCGTAAGTTTCCTGACATCTTCCCAGAAGTAGATGCTGCCATGCTTCCTGTACAGCTCATGAAACCATGAGCCAATTAAACGTCTTTTCTTTATAAATTACCCAGTCTCAGGAATTTTTTTGTAGCAGTGCAAGAATGGACTAATACAGAGGCCCATCAGTCAGCAATATCAATGCACAGTGGCTTTCAATAAGCTTTTAGCTATCACTATTAAACATGAATGGACAGCCATAGATTATTAGAAGCAAATGAACAATGTCTCCAACATGAATGGTAGAGAAGAAAACAAATAGGGAATTTTGGAGAAAACAAATAATGCAGAAAATGGGAAAAATCTTTAAAAATAATTACATTATCATCAGAGGGGGGAATAAAAGATACCGGATTCATGAAAAAGAATAAGATGCTATGTCATGGGCCGGGCATGGTGGCTCATGCCTGTCATCCCAGCACCTTGAGAGGCTGAGGTGAGTGGATCACGAGGTCAAAAGATCAAGACCATCCTGGCCAACATGGTGAAACCCCGTCTCTACTAAAAATGCAAAAATTACCTGGGTGTGGTGATGCATGCCTGTAGTCCCAGCTACCGGGGAGGCTGAGGCAGGAGAATCGCTCGAATCCAAGAAGTGGAGGTTGCAGTGAACGGAGATCGTGCCACTGCACTCCAGCCTGGCGACAAAGCAAGACTCCATCTCAAAAAAAAAAAAAAAAAAAAAAAAAAATGCTATGTCATAAAGGATCAGTTAGAGAAATGAAGGAACATTTACTAATTAAAAATATAACAACCAATAAAAATTTCAGTGAAATGGTAGTAGTCCACCAAATGCCCAGACCAATAAATGGAAAAGATCAGGGTAAGGTATAAGTTCTGAAATTTCAGAATACCAGGAATAAGAGGGAAAATTCTAAATTTCCACAGAAAAAGAAAAACTTTTGCAAAGTTTCAGGAATCTGCATTACATTCCATATCTCAGCAGCAGCTTTGGAAGCTAGCAAACTATGAAGTAATTTTGAAGAGAAAATTAGTTTTATTTAAAATTTTGTGCCCAGGCAAACTATCAACTAAGTATGAAGGTAGAAGAAAAAAAAAAGGCATCAGGTGTACAAAGTTTAAAAACGATCTCTTCTCTTGGACCTTTTCTAAGGCAACTACAGAAGGATATGCTCCAGTAAAATAAGAGAATCACCAAGAAAAAGAAAAGCAAGTGAGGAAAGAAAAGCAAAGAGAATTTTCAGGAAGACGGTGAAATAAAATGCAAAGATAACATCTGTGAATTAGACCAAGGAAGTAACCAGTCCACAGCAGGACAGTGAAGGTGAGAAAAAATATCTACGCAATAAGATGAAACAAATTTTATCTGATAAGTTTGTGTGAAATTGAATTAAAAGGCATTTTACAATGGTAATGGAGGTGAGGGAAATTATCAATGGGTTCAAAAATATATAAGTAAATGGAAGAAGAGAGAGAGGAGGAGAAGAAGAAAGAATGAGAATTATTATAATCTCCAGAAGAATAAAAAAAGTTGTAATACAAAGAAACCATAATCACTTGGTTCCCTTGAATCTAGATTTAACCAAACTACATGAAATAATCAGTGGATTTTTAAAAGTTGAAAAAGAGATAAAACTCCCATCTGCTACAGGAAGCCAACGATGTCTAAAACTGAAGACTAAAAATATGTTATTTGAAAATATGGGGATAAATACAGAAAACATAGCTTAAACATTTTTTGGTGAATGTCTCTGGAAGGTAGACCAGCAATGGACAGGGGAACCAGTGGGAATGGAAATAAAATAAAGGTCTAAAATTAAATAGAGGTATTTGGGGATTTTAAAAGATTTTTAGCATTATATATGCATTCTTTTCATAAAAAACACAAATTAAGTGTTTAAATACAGCTAATTCCAGGACTTCAGCATGGGTCCTTCATTAAGAAATATAATAATATGAATAAAACCCAGGCTCCCAGTACTTGAAAAACTTAAACACATTTTCCTTTAATCGTGAGTACTACTGATTTCCCCTTACTTGAAAGAAAATCAATGATTCCTCTTAAATGAGGGAAGTCATGAAATTGTTTCTTTACTACTGCAGTAAACATCAGCCATTCTGATGATCAACAAAGTACTTTTTAATGTTTTTTATTATTCTAAAAAGAAAACCACAATTTGGGGGAGCTTCTGAACATTTTTAAAGGCCTTTGGAACTGTCCTATTTGCAAAGCTGCAAGTATATATCATTTAGTCACGTCAACGTAAAGCAATTATCCAATCATTGTTTTCGGAGAAAAATGGGAGGCCACTTCATATCCAAATGCAAACAGTACTGTCTGAGATGTTCACTGTTGAGTTTAGTCATGTAAACTAAAGGTTTGTATAACTAAACTGTACCCTTGAGGAGAGAACAGAAACAATTCCCAGAGGAAGGATTATTATTATACACGAGGTTCTCTATACTCCCCCTCTCCCCACTCAGACACATGCACAATCACATAGGGTTGTTTAAGGCTGAACGACCAATACTGTGAAAACTGTGTGTGGACTATTGTGATTGTTCAGACTGGAACAGAAAGTCTATACTGAGCTGTAATTTGAGGCAGTTAAGTAAGATCACTATGTTTGTGTTTGGAGCAAATTAGAATAGGGATGATCCAGGTCATAAAAAGGTGATGCTAGAACAGCTCTTGATCTAGCATAATGAGGAATGACAGCAGGGGCAGGGTCGTGGCAGATAGGGCCTCAACCACTATGACAGCCCCTGCCAAGGATGTGGTCTTGCACCATAACCTGGATTACTTGATCATGAAAGTAACACTGTTCCCTAGCAGAACCAGAAGCAGCAGCAAAAAAACTGGGATTTTCAGCAGCCTGAACAAATACTTTAACTGGTCACTTTGGACTTAGTAGGTAAATTTGGGGTTCCAGGAAACATCAGAGAAGAAACCTTCTGGAGAAAAATGAACACTTCACACATTGCAATGGATGGAGACACTATGTCATATTTATTTGAGTAGTAAATATGTTGTGGCCTCTTTATAGCCTAAGCTGATGAGATAGATACATGCAGCAATTTGTTTTACATTGATGTTACAGGTTGTGGGGGTGGATATAGGTGGAGTAATTTTTTAAGAACACCTTCAATTCAACCACGCGGAATAAGCACTGTTGGTATTTTGGGATATATACCTTCAGAAATGTTTCTTGTGTAAATATACAAAAACAGATGTGAGGCAGAGTTAGTCCCCCCAAAATTAGTTCATACTTTGCAAACTGTTTTATCTTTTTTCAGTTAAAAAATAATGTGAAAAACTTTCCATATCAAATATAGATCCACATCATTTACAGTAATTGAATTATATTTCATCAAATTGATGTGCCATAATTTTTAATGTTCTATGTTAATGAATAATTTAAATATCTTTCAATTAAAAATATTGTAAATAGCATTGTAGAGATCATCTATCACGTCTGTTCCTTATATTTATATCGCTACCCTCATTATATCTTCTAGAACTGTTGCAATGGCTTCATGAATAATATCATTTTGTCTAGTCTTGGCTCTTTCACAGTGATTCTCTACTTAGTTTCTAAACTAACTTTCACTATGAAATAATGTCCAAGTTACAAACATGACAGAGGATTCTTGGTGACCTAGACTCTATTGATAATCCTTATTACATGCACAATATTCTTTTTACAACCTGACATAAAGATCAACCTTTGTTTAGAGAGGGCTACCCTTTCCAACATGTGCTCAACTATAGTGTTCAGTCATAGGAAGCATTCATTAGTTAAATAAATTCACAGCATGGCCCACCAGAGCTATCCCTAGAATGTGCAGGGCCCTGGACAATATTTTATTTTAAAGTGCATTGCAAAATTCATGGGTCCATGCAAGTTACAATAATTACCAATTAAGAATAATGGTTCAAGAAAGGTATTTTGATTGACTTACTGTCCAATCAGTACATGTGGAGGCTCTTCAGAATGCCGAGGCACCAGGTCTTTCTGTTCAGCCCCATCAGTGCCATATTTTTCACAATAAAAAAAATATATAGCCATATACTTTTTCTCAACACCCTAGCTACTCAGAATCTCTTTGTATTGAAATAACATAGATGTGTTTGCATTTGCAGTCCCCTAATGTCGTTTATTTAGAGCTGGATATATCATTACTCATAAGATATAGCTGGTTATATCATTACTTTTAAGATAATCCTTTAGAAGCCAGCTTCATAGGCAGTGTGATGGATGATGCAGCAGACTTCTAAAGGATTATCTCAAAAGTTGTTATTGCACTTCATTGGTGAAGGCCATAAATGTTCAATTTACCCACAGTAAAAAAGGAAAACATGGACAAAAATTTATTTTCCAACCATGTTAAATTTATCACTCAAAACTCAATAAAATAAACATAGAACAACACATCTTCCAACCATATCTTCCCTCTAATTGCTGCATTCTTAGAATATAAACTTTTCATGGTAACCATACACCTGTGTTCCACACATTGCCACTTAAAAAGGAGGATAGTTGGGGGCCTGGGACAGCTGTAAAAGGAGTAGTCCCATTCATGAAGGGAATGTTAATCCCTTGTCCAGGACAGCTTCTCGTATCAACACACTGACTGGAGGCAGAGAAGACATGGACCAGAAGGGCCCACTGGTGTCACAGTAAAAAGTCTCCAAAGCCTATGGAAGACATAGGCACATCACAACTGGAAGACTGACAATAGGTGTGCAAACTGAAGAAGGGTGAAGTGACTATTCTGGGTGCTAATGGAGGGAGGTACTGAAGGTAAATGGCACCTCTCCCCCACCTTGATCCCTGCCACATTGTGCTATAGACTAGAAGAGGCACCATGGCCAAGACACATGATGAAGGCAAGAGAAGACACAAACCCACGCATATAGCTCAAGCCCAAGGTGGACCATCGAAGCCCAGATCTCAGAACTCATCCTGGATCTGATGTGATGGAAGTCACCCAAAGTTAGTGTCAGCATTATTCTGGTGGTCTGATATCATGTCATTCCACAAAACATATTGCAGTAAAGCAATCTTCCCTCGTGGAATCAGCCCAGCTACAGGACCCCAGGACAACCCCACAGGCACAGTTCTGAAAGTCACTGGGGCCATCTCTTTTTTTTTTCTTTTGGACACTGAGTCTCACTCTGTCACCCAGGCTGGAGTGCAGTGGTGAAATTTTGATTCACTGAAACCTCCGCCTCCCGGGTTCAAGTGATTCTCCTGCCTGAGCCTCCCATGTAGCTAGGACTACAGACATGTACCACCACGCTTGGCTAATTTTTGGCATTTTTAGTAGAGATATGGTTTCACCATATTGGCCAGGCTGGTCTCGAACTCCTGACTTCAAATGATCCACCTGCCTCGGCCTCCCAAACTGCTGAGATTATAGGTGCCCGGCACCCAAGAGGGTCTTAGAATTTTTTATGAAGGTACTCTAAAGCTTAGGGTCCAGTCAGGTTCTGCTTACCCAGGTCTAAGAAAGTACTATTGTTTACATTCTACTACATATCTCATTCATTTCACAGTCTGTAGTTGAATACTCCTTTAAAAAAAAAAAATCAAGAAGATACAGTTCTGCTCTCAGTTTGGAACAATCTCATTTTTGGTTTGTAAGCTTGCTTTTCTCTTAAGCTAGGACTACTGATATAAATATTTGCCCAAAATTTGAAATGAAAAATTCTGTTTCTCAAAAAGTTAAACATAGAATTACTATACAACCCAGCAATTCCACGCATATGTATATTCCCAGAAGAACTGAAAAGAGCTACTCAAACAAGTGCATGTACAGGCAAGTTCATAGTCACATTATTCACAATAGCCAAAAGGTGGAAGCAATCCAAACATGCGTCAATGGATGAACTGGTAGACAAGTTATGGCATATACAGACAATGAAATATTATTCAACCATTAAAAGGAATAAGGTACTGCTGCAAGCTACATGAATTAACCTCAGAAAAATCATGTAAGCAAAAGAAGCCAGACACAAATGGACAAATACTGTATGATTCCATTTATATGAAATATCCAGAATAAGTAAATTCATAGAGACAATGCAGATTGGTGGTTGCCAAGAGGCAGTGAGGAGGAAAAAATGAAAAGTAACTGCTTAATAGGTAGATGTTTTCCTTTGGGAATGATGAAAATATTCTGGAACTAAGTAGAAGTAGAGGTTGTGCAACATTGTGAATGGATTAAATGCCAATGAACTGCTCACTTTAAATTAGCTAATTTTATTTTCTGTGGATTTCACTCCAATTTTTTTTTTAATCTTAACCATTAAGATATTTATTTTCAGGCCAGGTGTGCTGGCTTACATCTGTAATCCCAGCGCTTTGAGAGGCCAAAGAGAGAGTAACCTTTTCATCATGAGGATTTTTTTTTCTATAAGATATTAGGGTACAGGTGGTATTTGGTTACATGAGTAAGTTCTTTAGTGGTGATTTATGAGATTTTGGTGCACCCATTTTTAAATGGGAAAAGAAACGCACATCAGCAGTTGACCTTGGAACAATCAGAAATCCACTTTGTAACCAAAACCCTAAAAATGTTACCTTAGCATGGTGGTTCTCCATAAAGATAGTTGCTGTCTGTTCAACAAATATATTACCACCAAAGAGGTAAAAGCAAGCACAACCTACAAATTTACAGTGTTTCTCTGTCCATTGTTCAAAAGATAGAATTCACTGGAAGGATGAAGCAGGCAATGTGATTAATTCATATATGAGTTTAATCTTATTACAGCCATTACCTTCTAAGTGAATATATAAGGCAAACAATGCTGTATTTCTCTTTAGACTGCTGTTATCATTTCCAGATATTAAAATAATTATTTTAAGCTGTTATAGCCTACAGGCAAAATGAAATAGCACAGGAAATATCAAGCTTTGTAAAACAAAACATATAAGTAGTCAAACTGGGCTTATCACATCCCTGCCAGATAAAAAGGCTGATCATCAGTCAAGAAATAAGCACATTAATCCTGAAGGAAAAAACATTTGCATTTCTATAATGTGAAATTACTCCTGCACTAAAAGATTTTGTTGAAAAAACTTAATGTATTTCTTCCAAAAACAATTTTTAAAAGTACTTCAATGCTGGGACTTCTTTTAAACAAAAAAATGAAATAAAAATCATCTACTTTCAGAGTATAATGAATTTTTAGAATTGTTCTTCAACAGAGATAACTTTACTATAAATATGCATGATTTTCTAGATAATATTAAAAGCAATGCAATTTCAGTTATGGTAATTGATATGGTTCTTACCTGATAATGATCACAGGTCAAGAGTTTAAAATATAAAGCAGAACATGCTTTGCACTTTTTAAAGTCAAGTGAGCGATTGAAATTTGGCTTTGCTATGAAAGACAGTGGCCTCTTTTTGCCCTAACTGCTTGAGGTAGAAGTGGGGGCAGAGTGTTGCTTAGAAATCCCATGTCCCTTCTTTCATTTACCCTCTTATCTCTCCCAAACCAGAACTGTTCTTTCCTTAGGAAAAGAGTGTAATTCTCAATTATCTAGGCAAATGAGAGTCATGCATAACGAGAATAAGTCAATTTCTTAGTTAATTTCAAACCCCCGTTTCAGCCCTGTTTTATTAGTGTCCTAGGCTTCCTTAATAAATTGATGAAACAGAATCCGTAGGTTAAGATACATAAATAAATAGTCCTCTAATTCATTCAGAGTGATAGCACCTTGTAAAATTGTGGCGACCTCTCAAGGTCCTATAGTGCCATTTTTTCCCAGCTGCTACAGCACTCCCGGACTTGAAGTGTGGTTCTGCCCTTTCTGACAGGGGAAGCGGAATGCAACACAGTTTAATTAGACCATTTGGACTGTTCATTTGCTTAGGTATTTATGAACCGAATCCAATGGATTCAGAAAATTTACTCAGGTGTAAGAAATGAGGAGAAAGATCATTGCCCTTGATGTCGCAGATAACAGCAAACTCTAAGAAAAAAAAAAATCTCAAAGGAAAGTCAATTTTTCAATAACCTGGAGACCACAGTTTAATGTGATTTTGACAGTACATAACATCACTTTTGAGGCTTTAATGATGTTATATGATTCTCTATGAACAATAAACAAAAAACCATGGCATCATCATATTAAAACACTGATATATGGAAACACTACAGATTTAAGAATCAGTGACTGGACAGGAGAATATTAACTGTATTGTTAATAAAGTTTATCTTGGGGTACTGAAATTATGAGATATTCAGTAGTTATTTATATTTTTAATTTTCTGTAAATAAACATATTGCCTTTATAATAAGAAAAAATCAATGATGATTTGTTTCTTAATTTTAAAAATTAATAGCATATACTTTTATTGAGCTGAAATTTCTAACTGTTTTTCAAACTGTCTTCTCCAGGGGAGAAGCAGAGTACACAGATATTCAGGCTCTTTGTCCAAACCTCAATTTTCTTTTATTAAGTTTTCACCTAATATTTCTTTTTTAAAAAACATGGTTCCACTGCTTAAAAAAAAAAACAGTTAGAAGTCATTAATGTGTTTCAAATAGTTCCTAAGAATTTACTGTATGCAAAATTCTGTGTTAAGAAAACTGAGTTAAGAAGTTGATGATTTTCTATTGTGACACACGCACACACACACGCACACTCATTTCCCTTTAATCACTATTCTTTTTTCTTCTAAGAATAAACCTCAGTCCTGTTCTGGTTTTTTCAGTTCCTTCTCACCTTAATTTTACAACCCAAAAGCCTAGAAACTAAGTGAGCAAAGACAGAAATGTCTTCAGACGATGAGAGATGGCAAACACTACTATTTTACCTGGTATCCTTTAGTATGCGGAGGTGGAGGGAGATAACAGTCAACTGAAAAGTTTTGGGGGTGTCAAGAGATGGATGGAGGAAAAAGAATAGGTTTTAAGAAGCTTCTTGATGTCCTTTGAGAACCTCCATTTATAATTTGCTTGCAATCAATTATATTTTGTCAGATTACTGCTTCTTGGAATTTGCACTTGATAGAGATTTGTCCTCATGGTGCTTTGGTTATACACAGGTTCTAACTATAACAAGTGAAGGGAGCAATACAAAAAACATGTTTATTACATACAGCCTCCTAGAATGAAAGAAACTCTAAATAAACCTGGACAGAAAACTATCCTGGTCCTCAGCATGAATCTTAAATGACAATAATCACTGGTGAGATTTCTTTAAGCAGCATTTGGCATGCTTCTCAATCTGTGATGGTAGCACCAAAACACACTGAGCATGGGAGTTTTCTGTTATAAAATTTGAAGTTTGCTACTCATATTCAATGTAAGTTCCAATGTTTCTTTTAGGATATTAAGGAACACACATGAGTTTACATGTATGCACAAACACACAGACACACTTGGGCCAGGAGAAATGGATTTCTATCCATGAGACCTGATGTGGCTCATTAAAGACAAAAACTGAACAAGTACGGAAATTGAGTTTATTCAGGCTATAGAAATGGGGAGCACCCCAGATCTGAGGATCAGAGAGTCCCAGCAGGGTGGCTTTGTCTTATACCTTTACAGGTAGGTGTAGACAAGTTGTAGGTGGGATGGTTTACAGTTGGGATTGATTTGGCAATCAAGAGACGTCTCAGTCAATCAGCTTAAAAGAAAATGTTTATCTTTGTGTCTAGCTAGTTACAGGAGGACAAACAATTCAGCTAATTATTCCTAAGACAAAGCATGTGAAATCGGAGGGTGTGCGTATGGCCTTGTCACAGGTAAACAAGGGAGTACTCTATGCATCTTATTTGTCATGAGAAAGAG
The DNA here is from genome assembly GCA_036589455.1 of Ateles fusciceps. Taxonomy (NCBI): domain Eukaryota; kingdom Metazoa; phylum Chordata; class Mammalia; order Primates; family Atelidae; genus Ateles; species Ateles fusciceps. Next base: position 11,414,601 of record JAZHEH010003097.1, read on the forward strand.
TCAAGAGTGGACAATAAGTCTTATCTAAGTCACATGGGAAGGGTGGTTGATGTCAAGCTGTTTCCCAGAACAGAAAACTGTTAACTGTTTTTAGAGCTCAGGTGAAATTCAACATTGTCAGCCACAGTGAACTATTGAGGGAAAGAAACGGGTGCCTGAGACTCTCACATAAAAAGCACAACTTCATGATATCACTGGTTTCTGAGGCTAGGTGTGACTAATTTATTATTATAAGTAACACTTATCCAAGCGCAACACTTGTGCATTTTACCACTTGCAGAAGTTGGAAAAAAAAAATTTATCTAAAATTGTTTTCCCACTGCTTGGGATTAGAATAAATGCGATGAAAGCTAGGGGTACCTAACAGGTAAAGGGGCATATTACTGACCAAACTGTGTTTTAAATGTCATGTTGTTACACAACAAAATAAATTTTTTAGTAAAGCAGCATGGTACAGAGGAGGAGGGAACACAGATGAAGTTAAAGTTGAAATTCCAGAACAGACCCCTCAGAAATAACACCACACATTTACAACCAATTGATCTTCAGCAAATCTGACAAAAACAAGCAATGGGGAAAGGATTCCCCTATTTAATAAATGGTGCTGGTAAAACTGGCTAGCCATATGCAGAAAACAGAAACTGGACCCCTTCCTCACACTTTATACAAAACTTACCTCAAGATGAATTAAAGGCTTAAATGTAAAACCCAAACCATAAAAATCCTAGAAGAAAACCTAGGCAATACAATTCAGGACATAGGCATGGGCAAGACTTCATGACTAAAACACCAAAAGTAATGGCAACAAAGGCCAAAATTGACAAGCGGGGTCTAATTAAACTAAAGAGCTTCTGCACAGCAAAAAAGAAAAACAAAAAAACAAAAACTATCATCAGAGTGAACAGGTAACCTATAGAATGGGAGAAAATTTTTGCCATCTACCCACCCGACAAAGGTCTAACATCCAGGTTCTATAAGGAGCTTAAACAAATTTACAGGAAAGAACAACCCCATCAAAAAGTGGGCAAAAAATATGAACAGACACGTCTCAAAAAAAGACATTCATGTGGCCAACAAACATATGAAAAAATGCTCATCATCACTGGTCATTAAAGAAATGAAAATCAAAACCACAATGAGATACCATCTCATGCCAGTTAGAATGGCGATTATTAAAAAGTCAGGAAACAACAGATGCTGGCAAGGCTGTTGAGAAATAGGAATGCTTTTACATTGTTGGTAGGAGTGTAACGGGAGTTCAACTATTATGGAAGACAGTGTGGTGATTCCTCAAGGATCTAGAACCAGAAATACCATTTGACCCAGCAATCTTATTACTAGGTATATACTCAAAGTATTATAAATCATTCTACTATAAAGACACATGCACATGTATGATTATTGCAGCACTATTTACAATAGCAAAGACTTGGAACCAACCCAAATGCCCATCAATGATAGATTACATAAAGAAAATGTGGCACATATACACCATGGACTACTATGCAGCCCTAAAAAGAATGAGTTCATGTCCTTTGCAGGGACATGGATGAAGCTGGAAGCCATCATTCTCAGCAAACTAACAGAAACAGGAACAGAAAATCAAACACCATATGTTCTCACTCATAAGGGGGAGTTCAACAATGAGAACACATGGACACAGGGAGGGGAACATCACACACTGGGGCCTGTCGGCAGGGTGGGGAGGAAGGGGGAGGGGAGAGCATTAGGATAGATACCTAATGCATGCGGGGCTTAAAACCTAGATGATTGGTTGATAGGTACAGCAAACCACCATGGTGCTTGTATAACTATGTAACAAATCTATACATCCTTCACATGTATCCCAGAACTTAAAGTAAAATAAATTTTTAAAAAGTTGAAATCAAAGGTTCATCATTTATTAGCAGTATGCCTTTGGTGATTTAACCTCTTTATGCTTGATCCGGAAAAGAGTAAGGCTTACTTGGAAAGAATTCCATGTTTAGTCATGTATGGAAAGCCCTAGGGAAAGTCTACCTGGAATGTGGCAGGTACTCAGTGATGGAGCCCCACTTTCTTGCCAGGGCTAAGGACTCCCCACGCTAAACTAGAGAGAAGTATGTATTCAATAAGTACATGAGTCTATGTGCATTAAGTCAAACTTTCTCCAGTGAGTATAATTAAAGATGCAGAAGTCGGGAATTATCGCTGGTAATCCTCTGCCATTCGGAGAAAGCCAGTCTGGTCTGGTTATCATGAAGATACTCAGAGGAAAGTCAAAGACGCATGAAGCTCATACCCAGACCAAGAATCTTGAAAATGTTCAAGTCCCTGGTTCTATTTATCCCCTCTCTCCAGCCTCGCTCGGCTATGCTGAAGGCCAAGTTTCTGTTACTTACATCCCACAATATATTTATACAGGCAGCAACAGTTTTTATTCTATTAATAGGCAGAATGCCATGAGTAAAACAGGGACAGTTGAAAATACACATTCACTTCTCAATATCATCTCCAAATTAATGATTTATTCACTAATTCTCTGCTTTAGATTGTCTAACAGAAATCTAAGAACATTAAACATAGATAATTTTTTTCAAAAGATGATTTTTCCACTTATTTTGCATTACTTCATTGGAATTCATCTTCAAAGAGTTAATTTCACATTGACTTTAGTTCTAATCTTCCCAGTGGAGCTTCCAATATAAGCTAATGATTTTGATGTATATCCAACTCAAGCTGTGTAATATACTCCTCTAGATTCTGTTCCATCTGGGAAACACTTAGAGATAAAGGAAATAATCTGATTATTTGCTTCATACGAATTGTTGCTCTGAAAATTAGTTTTTTAATGTAGAAAATAAGAGACTGTTTAATGCTTCTTATCAGGCTTAGCTTTTCAGATGTTCAAAAGACTCCAAATGAATATTGACAAGTAGCAAAACACTACAGTATACGCAGTAGAGAATTTCGGACTGTGCAAACAAAAATACATTTATTGTGCCAACCTGCATCCAGAGTTATTCTTAAGAGTTGTTTTCAGGGACTTAGGAATCAAAAAAATCAGAGATAAGAGTGGGCACCTAGTACCTTCCAGGAAAGAATAAATTCATTCTAATTAAATATACTCTGGGTAGCAATAAGCAGGTAAAGGCCAAACACACCTTCAGCGGTAATGTGTTTCATGGACAGAATGTATTATAAGCTAAACACACTGTAAAAAATTATAGCCTACATATTCAGGATTCTTAAAAGAACAGCCACCACCACCAAACCGCAGACGTGTACCACTGTATACCCCTCTTATGCAGAATGAAATGCTCCTGAAATGAAAATGCCTCTGTCAATGGTGGTACTTGGTGTTAACAGTTTAAAGTTATCTGTACTATAGTTATCTGTACTTTTAGTTACCTTTTTTAAAAAACTTAAGTAAAATGTTTTACAAATTTTAGAAAAATTATCAGAATATCACTCTGTTTCACAGGTAAAATAAAACATGTAAAACCAACACACATTACCTTCTTTGTCCAAAAGTAGTTACTGCTTTATTTCCTAACCAGAAGAAATCAAGCACAGGCATACTGCATTAGCCAGGGTTCTCCAGAGACACAGAACCAATGAGAGAGAGATTTATTTTAAGGAATTGACTCACATGATTGTGGAGGCTGGTAAGTCCAAAATTGCACAGTGGGCCAGTGGAGCAGGAGACCCAGGGAGAGCAAAGTTTCAGCTTAAAGGTCATCAGGCTGGAAGAGCTGATGCTACAAGTGAAGTCTGAAGGCGGCCCGCTGAAGAAGTCTGTTACTCATGGGAAAGTCAGTCTTTTTGTTCTACTCAGGCTTTCAACCAATTGGATGAAGCCCACCTATAAAATGGAGGGCAATCTGCTTTACTTAACTCTGCTGATTTAAATGTTAATCTCACCCCAAAACACCCTCAAAGAAACACCCACAATAATGGTTGACTCATAAAATTCACCATCACATATAGATATATCATCTCAAAGTCATGCTTCCCCGTAGCTACCCAGAGACCACTTGCACAGTTCCCATTTACTATCAAGACTTCCTGCAGCATCTTTTATTTGAGGTCAACCTCTAACCACACAAAGGAGGAAAGACACAGGCTGAAAGTACCAGGAAGTGAATGCTCCCAGACAACACTTAACTAATGAGGGGTGCAATTTGGTGGATAACCTAAAATTCCTCATCGTTCAGGGTGACATTCAGAGACTCAGTTCACCCCATCTCTAAGGGGAGGATCCCTTCTCTGTCTCATTTCTCTACTCCCTTGCATGCCTTCTGGGATCACCTCCCAAAGAAACAGCCTACACCTAAACTCTTGTTCCAGCATCCTGCTTTTGGGGAACCTAAACAAAGATAATATCCAAGCCGGTTGTTCTTACTCCACATTGCTTCCCTCCCTTCCTATTATCCACTTCTTGATTTTCAGGCCCAATTCATACAAACAGAGCTTATATCTATAATTTCTTTTTTTTTAAGTTGATCTCTATTTGTACTGAGAAGAGAGAAGCAGGAATAAGGGACTACCCCCTTTTCTTATCCAAGGACTTCACTCTCAGCAATGCCTCCACAAAAATACACACAAATCTGGCAGTCCCATTATAAAATAACAAGTAGATTCTTTCCTTCAATATATAAAGACTACCCAATTGTATTTGTAAAGCTGACTAAAGGTATTTCTAGACAGAAATGCTCAATTGATACTTATAAAAAACAGGTAAATGAATGAATAAATAAGTAACATTCAGGCCAGGCATGGTGGCTTACACCTGTAATCCCAGCACTTTGAGAGGCCACGGTGGGCTGATCACCTGAGGTCAGGAGTTTAAGACCAGCCTGACCAACGTGGTAAAACCCGTCTCTACTAAAAATGCAAAATTAGCCAAGTGTAGTGTTACAGGCCTGTAGTCCCAGCTACTCTGAAGGCTGAGGCAAGAGAATCACCGGAACCCGAGAGGCGGAGGTTGCAGTGAGCTGAGATCGAGGCATTGCACTCCACCCTGAGTGACAAGAGTGAAACTCCATCTCAAAAAATACATAAATAAATTAATAACTTTTAGTTGTACAATTGAACACATGGGTCACAAAAGCAAGAGCTTTTCCCTGATAAAAATCGAAAATGCCATCTTACTGAGCATAAGATCCAAGTGGAAGTGCCTAGTTCCATCTCCAGCACTGTCAATGTAAAAACCCACAGAAAGTCACATTACTGTTGTGCCTTAAATTGAATCAAGAGTGTCGGACATTCCAGCCTTAAGAGCTTTGGTCTACTAGTCAGGACAACTGGATGGGAAATCAAACTCACCAGTAATTGACACTTGACATTTCTAAAGTACAATCTTTATTGGAGTAAATGCAGGAATGATACTTATGGTTAACAGATTGTTATTTGAAGGCAGTAGGAACTTGGCCTTGAAAATGTAGCTAACTAGGTGCCATACTCAATGTAATTATCTAAGAGGGGCTCAGAAACCTAAGGGCTTTCAGCTGTCTTTGCTTCCCTTCTCTAAGGAAAGAGGATGATCAAAAACCATGGTCTAGGCACTATTTCTTTTTATTTTTTCATTTTTTTAGTATTAGAAACCTTGATCAAAATAAGTTTTAAAGTAAAAATTCAATTTATATAATGCATTAATTTATTCAGTCAACAAATATCTATTACGCACCATTGTTCAAAGTACTGGGAATACAGCTGTAAATACAATAGACGAAACACCCAGACCTCATGGAACTTACACTTTAGAAGAAGAGGTGATCTGGTGGAAGGGTCTATGTGAGCTGGCAAAGGCAAGGAGTAGAGCCCCTTGAGTTCTTTGGTATACATAAGAACTACCTGGAACACTTGTGGAAGTGCAGGTTCCTACCCTCCCTACCCCCAATCCCTCCAGAGTCGGATTCTGTAGGTCTCCAGGAAGGAAATTCTGATTTTTAACAAGTACTCTGAAGTATTTGATGCAGGTGATACAGACCACACTGGAGAAACACTGCCCTAGAGTTTCCCAAGGCACAGTTTACAAACTACATGCCTAGATTATTTATCCAGGGACTGGCCTTTCCATCCTGTTTCTCGAGTAGTCATCAAGAAGCGTATGATGGATGTCCCCATTGAACTAGAACCTGAGAAATGCATGAAGTTTAATTAGAGGTATTTTTTATGCCAAAATCAGAGTCAAATAAAAACAAAGTATTAAACCTCCAAAATTATCTTAGATTCCAAAAATACCCTTAACAGTAAACAGATGACCTGTTAGCTGCTTTTGAACCAAGTTCCTACAGTGCTTGCCATATATCTCAGCACACCAACTTAACCTAAGTATCTCAAGTATCTATTTCTGCCACTGTTTCCTATTCTCAAGTAGGTTGTTCATGAAAGGTAAGCACTGTGATTTATCTGAGTCTCTGTGTCAATTTGTGTCACCACAGTGTTTGTCACATGGTAGACAATAAATGCTTGTGAAATCCTTGAATAAATGAGATAAAGAATGAACAAGTGAATTAACAAATAAACAGGCCAACCTCCGCTGCATTAGCTTCCTTATCTTGCAAATGAGGGGATCTCTTTTTCTACATGATGTCCAGCTTCTTTCTAAGTCTCTTATTCTAATATTGAAAGAAGACAGGAATGAAAAGAAAATCAGCCACTAATTGATTGCTGCCTCCAAAAATTAACCCCCCTCCCAAAAAAAAAGTTACAGAACACTCTTCACTACATGGATTCATGGTTTGTTAAGTCCTGGAAGTAGTTACATTTCAAATCTTATCTGTAAAAATACCTCTACTAAAAGGAAAGCTTGTTGTATGGCAGTTTATAAGAGTTTGCTGATCCTCTAACACCAGAGTTACATAAAGTTTCCACAGCATACCCTATTTCCACTGCAGAAACTTTTAACCTTTAAGTTAATCCCTCCCCAAATTTGATGATGATGATTGATGAAAATGACAGCAACAGCCTTTGTTTATTTAGGCATCACTGCCCCCTGCTGGATAGAATTAGAAGTTTCCATGTAAGCATACATAGTTTTCCAGAATGTCTGGGTAGAAACAGACTTTTAAAGGTATTCTTACCCAGTCAAATCCAGGGTTTAAACTGGATCAGCATTTGATTTTTTTTCCTTTTGCCTAAGGCTCCAACATGATTCAACACAACATTGTTACTGATCCCGTCTTTATTCAAATTTTGATGTTTTGTTCATTGTGAACTTTTGCACTAAATTTTATTTTTAATATCGCATTAAAATATTGTTTATCTTGATGGCTGAATCTTTTGAGTCTCCCTTGAATTTTGTCCCTACAGCAAGTGCATCACTTACCTTACCCTATACCAGCCCTGGTCAAACTAGCCCCTACACTACTTTCTCCAGGAAGCTGACCAGTCACACTTGAACACTTCAGGGACATCTTCCCTGACCGCTCTCACTAGGTCTAGGCTCCCTAAACTAGGGTCCTGCAGAATCATGTATCTCTCCTTGCATAGTGGCTAAATAAATGTCTGACTCCACTCTAGACTGAGCTCCATGAAGACAGGAGACTTGTCAGGAATTTTTTCTAAGCATAGGATTTTCAGTATCAGTAGTTAGAGAATAAATATAAGTTGAATGAAAGAATGACCAAACACCAGTGAAAGAAAGGAAATCTGTGTGGCAGCATTTTCCATACTTAGACAGCTGTATTAGAGCAAAGTAACAATAACAGCAAAAACAACTGCTCTTTCCTGATCACTACCGCATGGCAGACTTTGTGCTACGTAACATATGATCTCATTTAACCCATACAACGACCTTGTGTGGCATGTACCATTATCACCCACGTTTCAGCAGAGGAAGAATCTAAGGCTTAGAGAAATGCAGAAACCAGAAACATTTCTTTCTGTAGCTTTCACTTGGGTTCTAGAACTTTCCCTTGGGAACACTTTTACATATCACACAAAAATAGTTCCATCAACAAGACTATAAGAGATAATCACTAAAAAAAAGAAAATAATAATAATTCCAAATCCCACCCAAAAAGGAGAATATACCTGTTATGTGAAAGGCTCTAGACTAATATCTTCAGGGGATGAAAAGGAAAGTAAATTTCTCTTTGAGCTTATCAGTTTAGAAAAATATAGAATATTTTTAAAACTAACTATGCAAATGCTAATGTAAAAATATAAGGTCTAATAGGGTCAAGGTCATAAGAGAAGGAATAAATGTGATAGAAAGATTATAATCTGGATGGAGGGATCGAGAATCCCTTCATAGGAGGTGGCAGCATGTCAGCTAATCCTTGAAGGAGGGATGAAATATTAACAGGTAGAATTGAGAGTAGGAGGAAGGAGAACAATTGAGAAAGAGGTAACAGTCCAAGGTAAACCACCTTTATAAAAATCGTAACAGTTAGAATTACGACCATGAGAGAGATCAGATCTAACCAACTCTATCTTGCCTTTAACCTTCAAACTGCCCATGGTCACTCCTGAGTGTGGGCCAAGCTAATTTATGGAGAAATTTACTTTATAGTTTAATTGATAATAGCCCTTCCCAAAAACTACCATCTCTGTAAAACTAATGAAAGTCCACCGATTAGGAGGACGAGAGGGGAACTCACTTCGCAGTTAAATGACTACCAGCCATGATTCTGGAATTCATAAGATTTGCAACTTCCCCAGGTACTCCTGTAAATAACATCACTACTGTAGAATCTAAGATTGGCCTTTTGAGATGTCTTCTCAGACTTTTGCATTTCTGATGATGGGATGACCTGATGGGGACCAGCGACTCCTCTGTGGCCCCCACCCAGAAGCAGACTCAGTGCATGCTGGAGGATGGTTTTCCACACCTCTATGATTGCATTCCCAACCAATCAGCAGCACCCATACGCTAGTCCATGCCCACCAAACTATGGTTAAAAAATCCTAGCCTCCAAATTTTCAGTGAGGCTGATTTTAATAGTAGTCAAACACCAGTCTGCTGTTTAGCGGGCTCTGCCTATGTTAAACCCTTTCTTTATTGCAATTCCCCTATCTTAATAAATCGGCTCTATCTTAGCAGTGGGCAAGAAGAACCCACTGAGTGGTTACACAAGCACAAGGAAAGAGGCAGGAGTGTGTGTGTGTGTGTGTGCGTGTGTGTGGGAGAGGGTACAGGAATATTCCAGTTTGTCTGCAACACAGGGCACACATAGAAAAGTAAAGGGACATGGGGCAGGCATGCAGACTGGAACATAGCACCAAGGTCACTCCATGCCAGGCCAAGGGACCCTTACATAAGTATTTCCTACTATAAGGAAAAAACATTCTTGAGCAGTGAAATGCTGTGAAGCTCAAACCCTCCTCCCCCCACCAAAATCCATTGCCTCAGGCTGCTGGTAGTTCCTCTGGCTAATATCGATACATACCTCATCCAAGACATTTCCACATCCAGGCTTTGTTACCTGCTGAGGCCAGAAAGGCAACGAAAGGGTCTGGAAGCATTTAAAAACTGACTATGCAAATGCTAATGTAAAAATATAAGGTCTAGCAGGGTCAAGGTCATAAGAGAAGGAATAAATGCGAGAGAAAGTTTATAATCTGGTTAGAGGGATTAAGAATCCCTTCATAGGAGGTGGCAGCATGTCAGCTAAACCTTGAAGGAGGGATGAAATATTAGCAGGTAGAATTGAGGGTTGGAGGAAGGAGAACACTTGAGAAAGAGGCAGCAGTTCAAAGGAAACCACCTTTACAAAAATAGTCACAGTGAGAATTACAACCATGAAAGAGATCAGATCTAACCAACTCTATCTTGCCTTTAACCTCCAAACTGCCAAAACTAGACCACCAAACTGGTGGTCTAGGGAGGGCGGCCCCTCAGCTAACTGACTCGGTAGTGGAGGCAGCAGCGGCAGCCCCAGGTGGCCCCACTGCACCGCGTGGGTCTGGGTTGGAATAACAGAGTAAAGGGTGGACAGCACCTGGCATTATTGGTGAGGCTGGGACATGGGTTCTCCAAGTCCCGCTGTGGAAGAGGCGCTGGCATCTACACACACACCGTTGCTAATAGTAAAGTCCTTGGAAGACCTTGATGTGGTTCTTGTGTTGAATCATGGCTCAGAAAGGAGCATTATTTAGTCAGTAAAAACTGAAAACATTTTTTTCTAAAATCAGTAAATAAGTTGGAAATTATTAGAATTTGGTAAATGATACGCACCAGATTTACTTGTATCACTTGTTTTATGACATAAAGTTAGTTTAGTTAGAGAATAAGAAACACATTTCTGATTTTTTTTTTAACACTTCACAAACTTGCATGTCATCGTTGTACAGGGACTGTGCTAATGTTCTCTGTATCATTCCAATTTTGGTACGTGTGCCACCAAAGTGAGCACCCTCATTTTCTTATTCACTTATTTATCTATGCAGCCTTAGTGTTGTTGGATATTTTAAATACCTCTCAGGTTTGCAGTCATTCATTCGCACAGAGACAGAATGCTGTCATGAAAGCCTAGCAGCAAATGAGGGGACATGAGGACGTCCCCTCCTACACAGTGGCTGAGCTGACCTCCGTGCATCCATGACCATTCCCACCCACCCCGCAGAGCTCTGTCCTACACGTCACCTGCTGACTCCCCTAAAACAGCACATTGATATAATGTAGTTGTGGTTTACTTTTTCCTTCAGAGGTGGAGGACACTGTTACCAGAACAGAACGGGTTTATTGCCTGATTAACTGACCTAAACGGTGGGCGAGATGTGTTCATCCATTTCTAATTAGTGAAAGCTGGCTTTGTGCCAAGCTCTGTGCTAGACTCTGGGACACAGTAAGGAGAGATGAGTAAGCACAGGAGCCTCTGGAGGGAGGACACCAGCCCAGCCTTAGAGGGTAGGAAAACCTTTCAGGAGAAAGTGGTGTTGACAACTCTGAGACCTGAGAGATGCGTAAACATGAGCCAGGCTCTTCAATTGCTGGGGAGGAGACAGAGAAAAGAAAGGCGAGGAGGGAGGGAGAAGGAGCAGAACACAATTACAGGAAAAAACAGTAAGTTCTTAAAGACTTGCAAGAGAGAGCAAGAGCAAAAGTGTAGTCCCTTGGGGAAAGTGGATGTTTCTTAAGCCTGGAACACTGAGCACAAGGTGGGTGCTGTAGTTTGGACGTTTGTCCCCTCTAAACCTCATGCTGAAATGTAATCCCCTGTGTGGCCATATTGGGAGGTGGGACCTAATGGAAGTTGCCTGGGTCATGGAGTTGAGGGGGTGAGGGTGAGTGAGTTCTCACTCTAATAGTTCCCTCAAACATTGGTTGTTAAAAAGAGCTGGACCTCCCACTTCTCTCACTAGCTTCCTCTCTCAGCACATGATATCTGCACACACCGAACTCCTTCCCTTTCCACCATGAGTGGAAGCAGCCTGTGGCCTCACCCAATGCAGATGCCCAATCTTGAACTTTCCAGTCATTGGAATCATAAGCCAAATGATCCTTTTTTCTTTATCGACTGCCCAACTTCAGGTATTCATTTACAGCAACACAAAACAGACTAAGGCAGTGGGGCGCTGTGAGAGATAAGATGGGGAGTGCAAGCAAGGCGCAGGCCACAGAGGTCTTTGTGAGCCACACAGGACTGGATTTACTGTGAGAGCAATGGGAGGACGTTGAAAACATTTAAGAGAATGGTAATGTGATCAGATTTGCATTTGAGACAGGCTACCCTAGCTGCAGATGATAGTGGGACAGACTGGAAGCAGGGAAACAGGAAGGATGCTTGCCACAGTAAATCAGGTGAAAGAAAGATGACGGTGTCAGACCTTAATTAATGATCAGGGGAGTTGAGAGAAGTGGGCATTTCACACACTTACAAAGAATTAAAGACCTTGGTGACTGATGGATGGTTTTAAGGACTGAAAGTTTGTGTCCCCCCCAACACCCAACAAAATTTATATTTTGAAACTGTAATTTTTTTGTGGCTATATTTGGAGCTAGGGCCTCTAAGGAAGCAATTAAGGTTAAATGAGGCCATAAGTATAGGGCCCTGATCCAATCAGATTAGTGTCCTTATAAGAAGAGAAACCAGAGAACTTCTCTCTCTGCCTGTCATGTAAGGACACATTAAAAAGGTGGCCATCAGCAAACCAGGAAAAAAGCCCTCACCGAAAACTAAATTTACCAGCACATTCATCTTAGACTTCCCAGCTTCCAGAACTGTGAAAAAATAAATTTCTGTTGTTTAAGTCACCCAGCCCATGATATTTTGTCATGGCAGTCTAAGCAGACTAATACAAATGAGGTTTTACGGAGAGAGAGGAGTCAGATGGGACCTCCCGGGTTCTAGCTTGGTTAAGATGCGACCTTTAATACCAGGCACTCATAGGTACGCACAGAAGAAACGGACTGTGGGGGAGTATGAGTTCCAATGTGAACATATAGGGTTTGAGGGACTATGGGGCATCCACGTAGAGATGCCCAGTGAGCAGTAGGGTACATAAGTCTGATACTCAGAAAAAGAAGCTAGATCAGAGGATTTAACAATAAGCGTATAGCTGATAATTAAAGCCTTGAAACAACGTGACATTTTTCAGGAAGAGAATGAGAATGAATGAAAAGAAAAATAAAAGACTGAGGACATATGTCAAAAAATCACCAATGTTTAAGGAATGGAGAGGAAAAAGAAGAGCTTTTGGGGAATTTTAAAAGTGGAAGGGGAGAAATCCAAAAAAAGACAGTGGACAAACATCAGTAGGGGTGTGGAAATATCAAGAGGGAGGGCCTGGACAATAGTGTTGGCTGTTCATGGGAAATTAAGTTTGGTCAAGGTAGAGAGGGTATGCATTGGTTCGGCAGTGCAGGGGACGCTGGCAACCTGGAAAACAGGAGCTTCCGTGGAGTGGCAAGGGCAGAGTCAGCTGCAGAGTGATGGGTAGAATTAGCAGAATAAACTCTGAGAAGTGGAAGCAAAACAATAGCAGAAAGAAGGTCAAAGCATATTTGCAAATATTTTTACTCTTGAGCTGTAATTTTTTTTGTGGGGGTGGGGACAGAGTCTCGCCTTGTCACCCAGGCTGGAGTGCAATGGCAAGACCTCCACTCACTGCAACCTCCGCATCCTGGGTTCAAGTGATTCTCCTGCCTCAGCCTCCTGAGTACATGGGTTGACAGGCACGTACCACCACACCCAGCACTTTTTTTGTATTTTTAGTAGAGACGGGGTTTCACCGGGTTAGCCAGGATGGTAGAGATCTCCTGACCTTGTGATCCACCCGCCTCGGCCTCCCAAAGTGCTGGGATTACAGGCATAAGCCACCGCACCTGGCAAGCTGTAATTTTTTAAACAGATATAAGTAGGAAGATGGAATTTATTACTAGAAGGCATAAAGAGATACTTTGTGTAATGCTATTTTTTAAATTAGGCTATATGGCAGGTTAGAAATGAAGTCACATTTCAACCTCATGTGGAACTAGATTGGTATATTTTGTTCACATTAGGTTTTAATGGAAATGAAGCCTCGTGAACTTTCTAAGTTTTCAAAACTGTTTCTTTTGTTTATTTATAAAGTGGCTTGAGAGCAACTATAAATACATTCTGACATCAGGCAAATTCCAGGAAAGTTATCTCTGTGAATCCAATATTGGTTATCATTACGGTGATTTGGAGAAAATAATCCTCTGTACATTATTATAACTGAATGACCCATATTGACCCAGAGCTTTACTGAACTATTGTTGAGATAGAAATCTCTGGACTGTAGTACGAATCTTAAAGTGTGAACTCTCACCCTCTCCCTATAACTCCCACTTTTTCTCTCCCTCTATAATCATCCAAATGTGAAGAGCCCTAAAACAACACTTGGCAAAATCCTACTAATGTTATTTTGAGATGTTTCTGTTTACTTGTGAGTTTTAATTCTTCTGCAAGGAGTTCTTCCCTGCTCTCAAATCCCCAAATGTATTGGAGGTTTCTATCACTCTCCTCCTCCCTCCAAATCCCAGAACTTGGCCCATCCAAGACCCATAACCTTACATTCCCTCTGATTCTCTTCTCTTCTTCCCAAGTTTAGGCAGACACTATCCAGTATTTATGTGGGAGAACTGGCTCTAACTGTTTATGTTTTCCAAACTGTTTGTGTTTGCCTGGTCTTAACTTCAAAAATACAAAAGTTAAATATCACTTTTCTTTTACCTGCAATCTGCTCTGTGTTAGCCCATACCTGTGACATAAAGATACATTTCGGACTACATCAGACTGACAAAGAAGTACAAAACCTACAATATCTCAAAATATTACCTTGCCACTTAAGCAAATAAAAGAGAGAGAAAGGAGGAGGAAGGAAAGAAGGAGGGAGGGAGGGCGGGCAGGAGGGGAGGGAGGATGGGCCGGAGGGGAGTCATCAGGTTTAATTTAAAATTAGATCACCCCATCATCTAACAACACAGTCATTGGGAACAATTTTGGTATATATCTTTTCAATTTATTATCTATGTATCCGTCTATGTATTTCTATTATGTCTATCTTTTGCTACCTGTAGGTTGCAATCTGCTTTATTGAATTTAATAATTCACTTCTCTCATGCTTGACAGCACTACACAATTCTGGAAAGCCTTTCTAAATATTAAAAAAAAAAAGTAATTTTTTTTTTTTTTTTGAAATGGAGTCTTGCTCTGTCGCCCAGGCTGGAGTGCAGTGGCTCAGTCTAGGCTCACTGCAACCTCCACCTCCTGGGTTCAACCGATTCTCCTCCCTCAGCCTCCTGAGTAGCTGGGACTACAGGTACATGCCACCACACCAGCTAATGTTTATATTTTTAGTAGAGATGAGGTTTTACCATGTTGGCCAGGCTGGTCTCAAACCCTGACTTTGTGATCTGCCTGCCTTGGCCTCCCAAAGTGCTGGGATTACAGGCATGAGCCACCAGGTCTGGCTAAAAAAAAAAAAAGGTGAATTTAAATTTTTTCTTTACTTTTTAATGAAAAAATATATGACACATTTTATCCTAACCTACCGTACCCAAAAATTTTCACATTGCTAACTAAACAATAAAAACAAGTTTATACAAATAACAGACAACAGGATTTGGAAGTATCTGAATATGGTTTGTTCATTGACTAAATAATAAAGATCTATTGTACTCATAAAATGAGGATGAATAGTCTTTGTAGTGGATGTTGGTTGAGGACAGTTGTGAGAAAGTCATTCTTTTGGAAGATGAATTGTCTATCCACCATGTTCTTTACCAATTTTTCACATTTTCAGGGATTTGTGATTATATTTGGCACTGAAATTGTACATAATTAGACGTAGAAATAAAGTTAGAGCACTGAAAGCTATCTGTAGAGCAAAATAAAGGCTAAGTCTTTGTATTAGTCTGTTTTCATACTTCTATAAAGAACTGCTCAAGACTGGGTAATTTATAAAGGAAAGAGGTTTAATTGACTCTGTTCAGCATGGCTGGGGACGCCTTGGGAAACTTACAATCATGGCGGAAGTCACCTCTTCACAGGGCAGCAAGAGAGAGAATGAGAGCAAGCAGGGGAAATGCCAGATGCTTATAAAACCATCAGATGTCAGGAGAACTCACTCACTATCACGAGAACAGCATGGGGAAACCTCCCCCAGGATCTAATCACTTCCCAATGGGTCTCTTCCATGACATGTGGGATTATGGAAACTGAAATTCAAGATGAGATTGGGGTGGGGACACAGCCAAACCATATCAGTTTTATAATTCTTAGTAATATATGAAAAAAGCACACAGAGACACTATGTCTTTACCCCACTGGATTGGTGAACATATACAAAGCAAAGTATTTTATAATCACCTAGATGGTATCCAATTCTACTTGTTTCATATTATATTATTTGATTAGAAACTACTATGTTGAGAAAATTGATTTGGTTAACATGGTTATCCTAAAACCATTTAGTTAACATGGTTTTCCTAAAAGCATAATGTTTAGCCAATTTGGTTTTATTAACATGATTATCCTAAACTATAATGTTTCATATAGCATATTTACTTTGTATTGTTTGGGTGAAAAATAATTAAATTCTTTTCAACACTGTCTAAAAAGTTGTATAACTGTTAAATAGCCAATATGGCAAAAAAAAGTTTAAAAAGTTAAATGAGCAGTCATTATATGAAGTAAATCTATCTATGAAAACATTATTTTATGCCAGCAAATGATTCTACAGCAATATTTTAAATTGTTGCATAAATTCCATTATGTAAATGTACTGACATTTATTTAAACAATTCACAATTGTTGGAAATTTAGTGATTTTTTTTTCCAGATTTCATTGTTATAAACAATGCTATGCATGAACTTTCTTGTGGTGACGTCTCCTAAGAGGCTCTTCATATTGAAGTATTAGCCTTTTTTATCCAGAGCTAGACCCCAATTATTCTGATTCCCAAGTTAGTATTTTTCTCTCTACCCCGAATTGAGGAGACGGGGGATCACACTAAATTTGCTGTACATAAATTGACACAATCACAGAAACAAACAAGCAAAGATTCCCATGAACACACACAGATTAAAGGTAATGGCAAAAACCGCAATTACTTTTGCACCACCTAATAGAAGTTTACGTTGATTGTTCAATTCAAGAGAATGTAATTCTCACTCCAGAGTAATTCACCAACAGTTTATTAAATAATATGCTTTTCAGAGGCATTTAGCCAAGAAAAAAAAATTTACTTCTTATCCAACTCTGTCTTCATGGTTTAGTTTGGAAATCCCTTCTGAAAGACTCAGTGCTGTAGACTAGAGCCTCTTTAACAGTTTTTCAACTTTCCTTGCTTAACCAAGTAAGGGAAAACTGTGCTATGCTAGAAAAAAAAAAGGCCTGGTTCTAATTCCTTTGCCTTTACCTTTGTTCCTTCACTGACTTGTAAAGCTAATTAATATGGAAAAACTCTGGTGATTTATATGGCCAGAGTGTTCCCCGTTAATCAAGTTACATAGTTCATATATACACACAGAGACATACATGTGTTAACTGGGCAACTGAACACAGAGGCAGAAATTAATTAACTTAGTGGCAAATATAATTCAAGCAAGAACCCATGGCCTTTAAAAGGTATAATCTGCTACCATCAAAAGAAAAAAAACTGAATATGTTTTCATTTACAGAGAAATAAATGGCTTCAACTTTCTAATTCAGTTATGACATTTTCCTGATGAAGCATACATCCTGGCCAGAATGCTGTGTTATAAACAAGCAAGTTTTCTGTAAATGTTACCAATCTATTTCAAATCTAACAGGTTCTCATAACTTATTTCTCCAATAGTTCAGGTAAAAAAAATACAGCACATTAATATAATTTATCCATCTTGTTCAGGAAGAATAGAGAATTGGTAAGGTTAATTGATTTCCCATTTACTATTTCTGGTGTTGGTTTCCATGAAAAAAAAAAAAGATGTGTTTGGATGTCAGCAAATCAATGACTATTGCATTTTCCTTCATTCCTTTTATGAGGAGGCAGCCTAGGGCAGTGAAAGCCTTCCCAGACATAGGAGACATGGAAATGGTTAAGAGGTGCTACTGCTGCTGGAACAGACACCTGGAGTTGGTAGTTGCCATAACCCACAATCCTCACAACACTCACCAGCAATTTCTGGCACCTCAACAATTTCCACTGTTGTGGAAGCCAGAATCAGGAAAGTTTACCCTTTCCTCCCACTTCTGAACTCTCATAAATGCTGCTTACTGACAGAACCTAAAAGGCAGCCTCTTGGCAAAGGAGCCTGGGAAATGTAGTTTGTAGACTCCCAGAACTGGCAGTACATCAACAAGTATGGAAGAGTAAGTGTTCAGCTTACAGATCTCAGATAAATAACTGGCACACTTCTAAAACTAAAAACAGAAGCAGAAAAACAAAACAGAATTAGGGAATTCAGAGGAAACACTGACAATTCAGAGAACGTTAACCAAAAAACCTTTTTAAGCAATGATTAAAACAGAAAAAACAAGAGAAGGTAGGACATCCATAAAAACAGACCAAACCACTGTTAAATAAAATGAAATTTTAAAAACAAGAGAGAGCAAATGGAAACTAAAACTGTGATAATTAAAATTAAAAATAAAAGTTCAAAAGAACACTTGGAAAGCAAGGTAAAAAAAAATCCCATAAAATTTAAATATACAGGAGTAGAAAAAATAACAAAATTAGAGGATCTACTAAGATCTGAATAATAAGAATTTCAGGGGGAAAAAAAAAGTGAAGAAAGGAACATATAAAAGATATAATATAAGAAAAATTGCCAGAACTGAAAAAAAAAAATCTATAGTTTGAAAGTGCCCATCCAAGTACCCAAAAATGACCAAGGCATGTCACCATAAAATTTCAGCACACCGGGGATAAAAAAGAAAATCCTAAAAGTTTAAATAGAAGAAAAAAAAAAGACAACATATAAAGATTCAGGAATAAAAAGTTATCCAACTTTTAAAGAGCAAAAATAAAGGAGAAAGGAATAGAAAGCATCATCAAAATTTGAAAAAAAAATATATTTCTAACTTACAATTCTGTCCATCTACTTTATCAAACAAAAGGTAAAATAAAAATAAAAACATTTTTAGAATACAAGTTACCCCCAAAACTATCTCCGAAGCATTGTTTCCCAAAAAGTTATTGTAAGGTAAATTCCACCATAAGAAGGAAGTAAACCAAGAAGTCGTGAGTTTCAAAAGAAGGAATGAAACACAGAAGAGGTGAGGGAAATTTGGATGAGAATTGGTTCCTCAATGGTAGCTATGCAAAAGCCTAGACATCAGCCAATTCAGACTGGATCAGTGGGATAAAAGGCTCCAGAAAAGAGCTGTTTCCATGGGGAAGAGGGAAGGGGAAGACTAATAAATCAAGTGTGGCTACACAGAAAGGACATGTACAATTCTGTCAGAGTGCTTGGGGAAGAATTGACAGGCACATGGAAAACCAAATATATTGGCAGTGGGGGTGGAGCACAGATCTTAGCTATTACTAACTCCACCAAAAAAAAGTTATAAAAGAAATGTAATTGTATTACATTTTATGATAATGCTGTAAACAATACTTACATAATCAAAAGAATGTCAGTGGTGAATACTGATTTCACCAAAAATGTGTAACATAAGTAGATGCTTGCATGGGGTCAGAGAAAGCATTGGTGATGTGGGAATACATAAGAGATAAAATCTCAACTACACTAGTAGGAAATCAATAGAATATACTGAAAACTAAAATATTAAGGAATATCATTTAAGCATGAGGATCCATTTTACACATTATGAAACTATTGCTTTTAAATTGTCAGCAACTTTTCCCAGGTCATACACAGAAACGGGCAGTGCTAGGATTCCAGTCCAACCCTGTCCTGCAAAACCTGTGCTTACAACACTTTTAACTGCTGATTCTGCCTCATTGGCAATGTCATCTTTTATGTCTTGTGTATTTAAGCTCTAAGTCCCACTCTATAAGCTGTGCATTTCAAACACCATAGAATCCCACATGACATATGTTAGGGATATTACTCAGAACCTATTGCAGAAAAGAATCATACCAAATTATTTGTCATATAATGTGCTAATCATAAATGGTAGCACATCCTTTGACCAGCATCCTCAGAATAAACTATAACACCAAGATCCTCTTATAATTTTAGAAGGAAATCATTTTAAAATCTATTGTTCTCACTCGTGACCTCTCAAAAATAAATTCTTAACAATCATTAAAATTATTAACAATTTTTAGTAATCATTTTACAAATGATTTCATACCACTTTGTTGTCTCAGAAATACCCCTTTTCATACTGCAAGCTACTTTGGATAACTCTTTAAGTAAATATCAAGTCTAAAGTTGTAGTTTTTGCCAGCTATAAATTGGAATAACCTGGAAAGTTCTTTCAAATACTGATCCCTAGATCCCACCATAGACCAATTAAAAATGAGAATCTCTAGATGTTTTAAAAGCATCCCAGGTTATTATAATATAAAGTGTTGAAAACCATAGGTTCACAATGTCAGAGGCATTTGAACCTGTCCAACTTCATCTTGAATAGGGCTGCCTAAAATGAGGCTGAGACCTAATGGGCTGCATTCCCAGCAGGTTAAGGTAGTCTTAGTCACAGGATAAGACAGGAGGTCAGCATAGATACAGTTCATAAAGACCTTGCTAAAAAAACAGGTTGCAGTAAAGAAGCCGGATAAAACCCACGATAACCAAGATGGTGACAAGAGTGACCTCTGGTGGTCCTCACTGCTACACTCCCACCGGCGCCGTGATAGTTTACAAACACCATGCAATGACAGGAAGTTACCCTATATGATCTAAAAAGGGGAGGCATGAATAATCCATCCCTTGTTTAGCTTATCATCAAGAAATAACCATAAAAATGGGCAACCATCAGCCTTCGGGGCTACTCTGTCCATGGAATAGCCATTCTATTTTTACTCAACTTTCTTAATAAACTTGCTTTCACTTTACGGACTCACCCTTGAATTATTTCTTGCGCAAAATCCAAGAACCCTCTCTTGGGGTCTGGATCAGGACCCCCTGTCCAGTAACAACAATAGTGATTCTAAAAATGTGGTTCCCAAATCAGCAGCGCTAGCATCACCCGGGAACTTGTCAGAAATGCAAATTCAGCTCTCGAGACCAGAAGTCTGAAGTCAAGGTGTTGTCTTGGCAGGACCTCACTCCTCCCAAGGCTCCCGAGCTCCTTGCCTCTTCCAGCTTCTGGTGTCTGCTGGCATTCACTGTGGCTGCATCCCTCCGATCTTGATGCATGCCTCATCTTCACGTGACTTTCTCATCTATGTGTCAGTGTCTTCCTTTCTGCTGTCTCATACATGGACACTTGTCATTGAATGTAGGGCCCACTTGGTAATCCGGAATGATCTCATCTTAAGATTCTTATCTTAATTATACCTGCAAAGACACCCTTACCCTCACATCCATAGGTTCTGAGGACATATCTTTTGGGGGACAACATTCAACCCACTACAACACTCAAGTTTGAGAAGCAGTGTCAGAGGCAGAATGAATGAGGAAATTCCACGTGGAAAGATGCTCCCTTCAATTTCACACAAATCCTCCCCTCTCTTTTCATTTTCTCCTCTTGTTCACTTCTTTCTCTTCCTTTTATTCACTTGATTATGTGTTTCTATTTCTTTTCCAATATTTAATGTTTTCTTTTTCCTCATATTCCTTGAGAAAAAAATTTTCCATTACTTTTTGATTCTCCTTATAGTCTCGTTCAGGCTGGAAACTGCATTTCTGTTTTAGTGGAAAATTCAGAGTAGTGAAACAAGGCTTCCTTTTTTGGGTAAAATATTAAAAATCATATTTCACATAAAATGTGATTAAATTTGATTTTAGAATTAATACTACAAATAAATGCTGTGGATGATTTAGTAATCCTGTTTTTCCCATTGCAACCAGTGTCCCCTAGTGGTCAATGTAGGAATTGATAGTAAAAAATAAACATTTTCATCTTTTTTCTTGCTTACTAATTAAATAACATAGGTTGAGAAAGCAACGTGTGTCAGATACTGTATATGTCTATATGAGACACCTAGACAAGTAAAATTCAGATGCCATCCTTCAAAAGCTCAAATTTTTCCTATATTATTTCAGAGATGCTAGAATATTTGACTGGAATATTTATTTCATTAAAATCTATGAAAACTATTTCAAGGTCATTAGGGTAACTATGCAGACATTCTACACACTAATATTTTTGTCCAGAAGGATAATTCAAAAAAATTTATGATGTATGAATAATTAATGAAATGTGCAACTGTAACTCAGATCAAAAATGCTTGGTGTGATTTCATAAATTGTACATGCCAATACGAAAATTTTAACTCTTTGAAATTCCTTTATTTCTCATGTTAATCCTTATATTTATGTTTTGAAGAATAGCACGTTGGTTCAAGAGTGCCCTAATCAAGCACACACATTTAACTCTCTTTCCTCCCCAAAACCCATGGAAATAACAATAACCATGAGAATAAATCTGTAAAGAGTTGAAATCATAGGAAACTGGCATCACCAGACCAAAAGAAAGTGCAATTTGACTAAATGTAAGAGGTAAGTTTATCGCAGAGTCATGTCAGGCATGAGAGCCTCCTGATCTGAGTAGGGTTTTCCAAGAGTTGTGTCAGTCTTTACAAGACAAACAGGTACTTAGGGGTGAAAAGGCCATAGCAGGAAGGGAAGCTGAGAGAGTGTTCATGTGGAGAGCAGCCCAGCTTCTGAGATGTTTTCCTCTTAAACCCCAAGAAAAGAGTCTTTCAGTCAGAAATCTAGTCTTTCCCCCTCTTCACTATAATTTCCTCTTTTAAACTTTTTCAATCCTTCAGTAGATAAATTCTTACTGTTATGGGCTGAGTAGTATCCCCTAAAATGCACGTGTTGAAGTCCTAACCCCCAGTACCTCGGAATATGACTGTATTTGAAGGTATGGTCTTTTAAAATGTAAGTAAGGTAAACTGAGGTCATACGGGAAGTCCCTAATCCAATATAACTGTGTCATAATAAGAAAAGGAGACCAGGAAGCAAGCAGCACACAGACTGAGGGGCAAGCACAAGAGGACACAGCAACAAGGCCGCCACCTACAGGTCAAGGAAAGAAGCTTCACTGTAAACCAACCCTGCTCACACCTTGATCTCGGACTTCTAATTTTCAGAACTGTCAGAAAATAAATTTCTGTTGTTTAAGCCACCTAGTCTGTGGTAATTTGTTATGACAGCAAACTAATACACATATTCACCTGCATAGCCTGGTGAATAATCTTAGAGAGGTTGCACAGTACGAGTCATAAGAAGAGAATGAAAGAGAGTCCCAGTACCTCCTTATCACACTGGCACCCCTCAGGAGGGATCCTTATTATTTCAAGTCTAGGAACTGTAGCCCCACAATGCAATCTACAGAAAGACTAGGAAATTTGAGAAAGAGCAGTAAAACCAAGATGTTCAGAAGCACCCCTGAGTGGACAACTGGAGAGACAGATGATTGAACTATCTGCTTCCACTGCTCCAGCAAGATGATTTTACTTAGTACATGGATGAGTATTCATTTTAACCATTACATATTTTTCTGGGTGTAATACATATAATTATTATATCAAATGCATTATTGTACAGATATTATTGCTAAAATTAAGGCTAGCAAAAATAGAGAATTGAGTTAAAGCTGAACAGGAAAAGTAAAAAATTCCATAAAGAAAAAAGTTATATACAAAGAAATAGTGATCAGACATCTACAAGCTAAGATGCTAGAAAACAAAAGCATATACATACAGAGTTCTAAGGGGAAAGGATTTAGAATCTAAAATCTCATACCCAGGCAAATTATCACTCACACGGGAGGAGAAAATAAGGATATCTGTAGATATCACACAAAACTTTTGGATATAACTACTAATCTGGTTTGGATCTCTGTTCCCACCAAAGCTCATATCGAATTGTAATCCCCATTGTTGGAGGTGGGGCCTGGTAGGAGGTGATTGGATCAGCAGATTTCTCAGGAATGGTTTAAGACCATTCCCTTGGTACTGTCCTCATGAGACTGGTGGTTTAAAAGTGTGTGGCACCTCCCTGCTCTGTCTCAGTCCTGCTTTTGCCTTGTGACATGCCTGCTCCTGTCTGCCTTCCGCCACGATTGTAAGCTTCCTGACACCTCCCCAGACGCAGATACCGCTATGCTTCCTGTACAGCCTGCAGGACCGTGAGCCAATTAAACCTTTTTTCTTTATATATTACTTATTCTCAGGTATTTCTTTATAGCAATGAAATAACCAACTAATACAAATACTGAATGAGAAACTTCAGTAAGAAGGAAACTGAATCTCAAAAGATAAATTGTATGTAAGAAACAATGGTAAACACATTAATAGTATGTAATAAATTAAACACTGAGGCCTTGTGACAGTGACTCACACCTGTAATCCCAGTGCTTTGGGAGGCCAAGGTGGGTAGATCACTTGAGGTCAGGAGTTCAAGACCAGCCTGGAAAGCATGGTGAAACCCCGTCTCCATTAAAAATATAAAAATTAGGTGGACATTGTGGCGTGCACCTGTAATTCCAGCTACTCGGAAGACTGAGGCACAAGAATCACTTGAGCTTGGGAGGCAGAGGTTGCAGTGAGCCGAGATGGTACCACTGCACTCCAGCCTGGGCAACAGAATGAGACCCTGTCTCAAGATAAACACATACATACATGCATGCATACATACCGAGTGTTGATTAGAGGATAGAGAGTTCCCTTCCCTTGGCATGAGTAGAGAGGAGGGCTTGGTTTGGGAAGCACTGTGTTAGGGGACTGGGCCCCCCATCTTGCACTCCCTTTTTAGGGTGCTGATAGGCAGAATAAAACACTTTGGGCTAAGCAACACTTTGGGCTAAGCCCTAGATAGTCTGAACACAAGAGGTAGCTCTTTAGGGGTAAATGCCAACTGTACAAACTTGGCATCCATAGTGAGCTCTGGTGATTTCAAGCGTCTCCCCCTCTCCCCACCCAGTCCCCACTGGGGCAAGAGTCTAGCTCTGTGTCCCCACCCAAATCTCATCTTGAATTGTAGCTCCCATAATTTTCACATGGTGTGGGAGGGACCCAGTGGCAGATAATTGAATCAAGGGGGCAATTTCCCCCATACTGTTCTTGTGGTAGCAAATAAGTCTCACAAGATCTGATGGCTTTATCAGGGGTTTCCGCTTTTGCATCTTTCTCATTCTCTCTTTGCCTGCTGCCATCTATGTAAAACGTGACTTGCTCCTCCTTGCCTTCCACCATGATTGTGAGGCTTCCCCCAGTCACAAGAACTGTAAGTCCAATTAAAGCTCTTTCTTTTGTAAATTGCCCAGTCTTGGGTATGTCTTCATTAGCAGCACGAAAACGGACAAATACACCTTGGTTCCAGCTTGCTCACTACTCAGTAATCAAGAAGTTACCTGGGCCAGTCATTTAAAATACCATTTTATCTTCAAAATAGGCAAATAAAAATGATTAACTTGAGGATATAGAAACAAAGGAACTAAAATTCCAGACAATAATAACATGAAATAGAGGAGGAAGACAGAGTTAAATAATCCAAAGACTATTTGGAAGGGAATTAAAGATACAGGCAAACTTAGATTTCATTAAAGCAACTAAGTATGTATAAATTTAAGACTGAATGTAAGAACAATTGAAATAGAATATATAACTTCCAAACTATTAGAGGCAAAATATGAGAAAGAATTTGATCAATCTAATCAAACTTTAAAAAGAAAAAAGATACAAAGAACATGTAGTATATAAAATGCACAAAATGAGATGGTAGAAATAAGTTCAAATATACCAGTAATCTAAAGTGATTAGAATAAACTCACAAATTAAGAGGCAAATATTCTATAAAAAGAATTTTTCTAAGAAAAAGTTTAGAAGAATAAAATACACATATATTCTCTTTTTGATATTCACATGAAACCCAGCAGCATAGAAAATTTGCAGGAAAATATGAGAAAGGTTACACTGACCCAAAGAAAGCTAATATAACCATGTTAAGAGTAGTAGCAGACAGAATGGACTTTAGGATTTTAAAAAATCCTTTTAGGGATAAAGAGGGTCATTATATAATAATGAAAACTAATTCACCACAATGATATAATAATTTTTAGCTTATACATACTTAACACCATCACCTAAAAATATATAAAGCAAAAAGTGAGAGAATTGCAAAATGAATATGATAAATTCACAGTCACAATGGGAAATATCAACATAGTTCTATGAGTAATTGACAGCTTGAGCAGAGCAAAACTATTAATCTTTATATAGTGATTACATAGAGAAAAACCTGAAACAAACAATTAGGAAGCACACATCATTTTCAAACATGTATGCTATGTTTACTGAAATTTACCATATACTAGGTAATTCTCAGCAAACACTAAGAATTAGTGTCACGCATACCAGACTCTCTGGCTGCTATAGAAAAATGTAGTTTAATTAGTTTTATTAATGAATAAGTAAAATATAATTTTATTAGTTTTCTATTGCTGCTATAACAAACTACCACTAATTTAGTGGCTCAACACAGCACCCATTTATTATTTCATAGTTCTGTAAGTCAGATATCTGGGTGCAGCATGAATCAGCTGGTTCACAAGACTATAATCAAGGTGTTCAGCTGGGCTGCGTTCCTTTCCAGTGGCCCAGGGGATGTTTCCAAATGCAGATTTTTGGTCAAATTCAGTTCTTTGCAGGTATAGGACCCAAGTCCCTGCTTTCTTACTCGACTGTCAGCCCCAGCGAGGTTTGCTCCTAGAAGCTGCCTGTACTCCCTCGTGCCTTCCATGTGCCCCACCTCCTGCAATCCAGCAGTAGTGATGAGTCCTTTTCATACTTCCAATCTCTCTGGCTTCTGCCACATTTCTCCATTTCCAACCAGAGAAAGTTATCTGCATTTAAGGATACATTTGAGTAGATTTTCCCCACCCAGATAATCCAGGATAATCTCCCTACTGTAAGATCCATAATCTTCGTATCTGCGAGTCACTTTTGCTATGTAGAGTAACAAGTTGGCTGGTCCGAGTGTGGTGGTGTTTACAGGTAATTGATCACAACCAATTATAGATTTGTTTTTTTCTCCACTCCCATTGCTTCATTTGACTAGCCTTAAAAAATAATTTAGAAATTAAAAATAATGATACATAAAGTAACATATTTACAGGTTCCTGGGATTAGAGTATGGATATATTTTGATGGTGGGGAAGGGTCTGCCTATTACAATAGTCCAATAAATACACAATATATTTGGAATTATTTTAAATCTACAATTAATAGGTCAAAGGAAAAAATCATAACCAAAATTTTAAAATATTTAAAGTTAAATAATTATGAAAAGCCAAAACTTGAAGGAATTAGCTAAACTCAATTTTCCTTAGAAGAAAAGTCATAACCTAAATGTTCACATGCAAAGAAAAGAAAAAATATTAATGAATAAATGTACTAACACGGAATTTTAATAAAAAAACAACAATCTAAACTCTGGAGGGGGAAGGAAATAGTAAAAATAAGAGCCAGAGTCAATCAGTAAACAACAAACAAATTATAGAGAGGATCAAAGAAATCAAAGAGTCAATCTTTGAAAATAATAATAAAATAGACAAATTTCTGACAGTATTAGTATACTAATGTTGATCAACAAAGAGAGGGTAAGAATACAAAAGGAGAATAAATTGCATTTTTTAAAAATTATATGAATACTATAAACAATTTTATGACAATAAATCAGCAAGATTGCTCTCTATATGATCGATTAATGAAAGTTAACATTCCAGTACAACAGCAATAAACAACTGGAAAATGTCAATTAAAATAATTTACAATAGCCACCATAACCGTAAGACTTCTAGGAATAAATCTAATAACAGAAACAGAAAGATGTGCAAGACATGAATAGAATCAAAATACTACAGAGAAGGACATGAAATAATCCCTGAACAAACAATCTCCATAAACGGAGAGATATACGGTGTTCATGATGGGATAACAAAGAAAGCTATTATTTTCAAATTCATGTACATTTCAGAAGCACTAAAGGAAAATAAAATTAGTACTTTTTTTTTTAATTTGGTGTTAAGAAAACAGTCTAAACAAAATTAAGGATAAGTCACAGACTAGGAATAGATATTTGCAATATACACATATAATGAAACAAGGATTCTCTTCCCTAGTATGTAAAGAACTCCTAAAATTTAATAAGCAAAAAACAACCCAGTAGAAAAATGAGCAAAAGAGATAAACAGGCAATTAACAAAAGACGAAAACTAAATAATTTAACCTCAGTAATAATCAGAAAATAATCCAAATAAGAACAATAATACATATCATTTTATATCCATCAAGATGACTAAATCTGATAGTGTCAAGTTTTGGAGGTCATGTAAGGAAAGGGCAGCTCATATATTAACTGCAGCATAAATGGGTATAACTACAAACCTTAGTGACGTAGAAACTGCACATACCTTTCTATCAATAATTCCATTTCAGGCCCCAACCTTAGAAAAACACTTGCCCAAGGAGACAGGTATAAGGATGATCTTTTTGCGATGAATTTCCCAAGTTCTCTGTGCTTCTTGTATTTGGCTGTCTAGGTCTCTCACAAGGTAGGGGAAGTTTTCTTCAGTTATTCCCCCAATATGTTTTCCAGGCCCCCTCTTGCTTCTGCTCTGCCATGTGAGATGGCTCCACCTTCTGCCATGAGTAAAAGCTCCTTGAGGCCTCTCCAGAATCCAAGCAGATGCTGTTTCATGCTTCCTGTGCAGTGTGCAGTGCCACGAGCTAATTAAACCTTTTTCTTTATAAATTACCGCATCTCAAGTATTTTATAGCAGCGCAAGAATGGCCTAATACACTGATCATCTGATAAGTCAGTACTGTTATTGTCATCATTATTCTTATTTTATCACTGAGAACTTTGAAGCACAGAGTGTTTTAAAATTTTACCCAAGATTGGTAGAACTAGCAAGTGGGAGGGCTGGAGCTTGAAGCCAGGAAGTTTGTATTAATGAGCCCATGACCCTTACGACTACACCATATGACCTTCACAAGAAAAAGGTAGATTAAGAATACGTTGACAATCTGTAAAAGAGACATTATGTGTGGGCAGTGATGATTTAGCTTAAATCTTTGGAGCTGAAGGACAAGTGGACATTCACAAAGAAAGGGAGTGTTCAAGCAGAGTGAACTGGTAGGAATTACCTTTGGAAGCAGGAAGCACAGCATGCAGAATAGAATAAAATAAGGTCAGGTGGCTGGGGCAGGGATAGCCAGAGGGAGAGCTGCCTGAAAGGGACTGGAGGGAAGGATGAAGGCTGAAACATGCAGGGCTTTTTTAAAAATCTTGTTATTATCCTAGAAAACAAATGAGAATTTATACATGGGGTTGAGATTCAAGCATATAGAGCTGGTTGAATGGGCGGAAAATGGATACAGGGACGTGGAGTGATCAGTTGGAAGGCAGGGGAGAGATGACCTGTTGTGGCCCAGGCTGCTAAGGAGCAGTGGACAGGTTCCAGTGAAGTGGCCAATAGAAGAAATAATGGGTTGAAAGCGAGGGGTTGGCCGGGCACGGTGGCTCACACCTGTAATCCCAACACTTTAGGAGGCCAAGGCAGGCAGATCACCTGAGGTCTGCTTGAGAACAGCTTTGAAACCAGCTTGACCAACATAGAGAAACCCCATCTCTACTAAAAATACAAAATTAGCTGGGTGTGGTGACATGTCTCTGTAGTCCCAGCTACTCAGGAGGCTGAGGCAGGAGAATCACTTGAACCCAGGAGGCGGAGGTTACGGTAAGCTGAGATCATGCCATTGCACTCCAGCCTGGGCAACAAGAAGGAAACTCCATCTCAAAAAAAAAAAAAAAAGAAAAGAAAGAAATCGAGGGGCAAGGGAGAAGTCAAGGATTATTTTAGATTTCTGACCTAGAAAAAAGGGCAAACAGTGTTGTCACTAAGATAGAAAACACTGAGCAAAGTCTGAGAATGTGGGAATGAGGGAAGACCTTGAGTTGGGTTTTGCACACACTGGGTTTAGAATGCCTTGGGAACATTCAAGTGGAAAAGCCTGGGAGGCAACCGAGCCATGGGTCTGGAGTGAAAAGGACAGAATCGTCTGGGATGGAAAGATAAATTTGGGAGTCATCTAGTGGTATCTAAAGCCATGAACAAGCATGCTGTCTCCTAGGGAAAAGGAACCTGAGAAGAAACAAGAGTCAAAGGTGCAATTAGAGCTAGCCAGACGGGCATAGGAACTGCCCGTGGGTGTGTTGTACTGGTGAATCTTGGCTAGCACATGCATCATACTGGGAAAAACATCCAGGATGATACATTCATGGAAGTAGCTCAGGGAATCTGTCTCCATGATGATTCTAATATGTTGTTCACAATCCTCCAACTGCAGAAGCCTTCACAAACGTGAAGTAGAGATTCACAAAATAAGTCTACCCCTTTAGTATCCTCAAATCCAGACCTGTACGCCCTCCCAAGTAGCCCCATGTGTTCCTGTTACTGACTGAATTGTGCCTCCTTCCCACCCCCCAAATTATTAAGTTGAAGCCCTAACTCCGAGTACCTCAGAATGTGACTGTATTTGGAGATAAGGCCGTATAGAGTTGATTACATTAAAATGAAGTCATTATTATGAGCCCTAATCCAACCTGACTGGTGACCTTAAAAGAAAAAAAACAATTGAACACACACAAAGCCGCCAGAAACACAAGCACAGAGGAAGAACCATATGAGGACACCACAAGAGGGCAACCATCTCAAGCCCAGGAGAGAGCCCTCAGAAGCAGTCAACCCCCGACAGACCGTGATCTTGAACTTGCAGCCTCCAGAACTGTTAGAAAAATGACTCCTTTCATTTAAGCCACCCAGTCTGTGGTATTTAGCCACGGCAGCCCTAGCAAACAAGCACATTCCTCAAGGCATAATGTCTCATTTTTAATTTTCTGTCTTCTAAGCTAGGCTTTTCCTTTTTTTTTTTTCTGCTATAAAAGTTTATCCATCCCTGGTTGTCCAGTGGTTAGGAAGAAAAAGAATAAAACTTACTCACTAAGGATCACGAAGACACACCTGAGGTCAAAAAGAGGTTAGGTTTACACAATGAGATACTATCTCACGCCAGTTAGAATGGCAATCACTAAAAAGTCAGGAGACAACAGATGCTCGAGGGGGACTTGGAAAAATGAGAACGCTTTTACACTGTTGGTGGGAGTGTAAATTAGTTAACCATTGTGGAAGACAGTGTGGTGATTCCTTAAGGATCTAGAAATACCCAAAGGGTTATAAATCATTCTATTATAAAAACACATGCACACATATGTTTATTGCGGCACTGTTCACAATAGCAATGACTTGGAACCAACCCAAATGCCCATCAGTGATAGACTGGTTAAAGAAAATGTGGCACAAATACACCATGGATTACTATGCAGCCATAAAAAAGGATGAGTTCATGTGCTTTGTAGGGACATAGATGAAGCTGAAAACCATCATTCTTAGCAAACTAACACAGGAACAGAAAACCAAACAGCGCATGTTCTCACTCATAAGTGGGAGTTGAACAATGAGAACACATGGACACAGGGAGGGGAACATCACACACCGGGGCCTGTCAGGGGGTGAGGGGCTAGGGGTGAGATGGCATTAGAAGAAATACCTAATGTAGATGATGGGGTGATGGATGCAGCAAACCACAACGGCAGGTGCATAACTGTGTAACAAACCTGCAGGTTCTGCACATGTACCCCAGAACTTAAAGTATAATTAAAAAAAAAAGAGGTTAGGTTGATTTGCTTCCTGCAGCAAGGGAAAGGCACTATGAGAACTGTGGCACATCTCAAACTAGGGCAATTAGGGAGGATACTTACAGGATTTAGGGAACTGGGGTTTGTCACAGCATGGATTTAGAGCAGAAGATGATGGGGAGGGTCTGAGCAGTGATGAGTCAGAATCTGTCAACTTGGTGAGTTTTTGGAACAATCAGTGCTCCTATCTCTAAAAGACACAAGTCCTTGTACAGTTACTATGAGATCAAGTTTATGGTCTTATCTGGAACATGGTGCTCTGGATGGGCTGATGTTAAAAGGGTTATAGCTTGGATAGTTTGTCCTGCATGTCATGGTTTGGTACAGTTTGTCTATTTTGCAAGTTACAGCACAGTTTTACAAGTTGTGGTTTCCATTTATTTCTCACCACTCAGACTTCTTTGTGCTTACCTCAGGGAGCTCACACATGACTTAAAGAGCTGACACGGGTAAGTGAGCATTGGATTGGTGAGGCATGACTATGCTTACTTTCTGGGTGACTCCAAAATTTCTTACCTGTTTACAAACCACCATGATCCTAAGATGTAAAAGCAGCATCTTGGCATCTGAAAAACTGAAGATTCAATGCACTCAATTAAAACAAATTTACTTTCTCATTTAACTGACATCCAAACAGTACAATTATAGTAACAATTTAGCTCAAAAGTTCAAATTGGGGCTCTAGACTCAGGCAGACCTTGATTCAATTCACATCTTCCTGTCTTGTCAGTTGTAGGATTTTAGGCAAATTACTTAACACTTTTTGGACAGTTTCATCACCAGTAAAATGGTATAAATAATACTGCCTCTTGAAAAAGTTATTGTGAGAATTAAACAAGTTAGTGCATGTCATCTACTTACTTGTTGCTACATTACAAATAGCCCTAAAACTTAGTGGCTTCAAATAGCAATTTTATTTTGCTCATGGTTTTGCGGGTCAGGGATCTAATAAGTGTTTGGCTGAGCATTCATTTCTGCTCCATGAAGCAACAACTACGTTGATTCCTTTGAGGCTGGGGGATCCACTTCCAAGAATGCTCACTCTCATGGTTGGCCAACTGATGCTGGCTGTCAGCTGGGAGATCACGCAGGCCTGACAGCCACAGCCCTCAGCTCCTCTCCTGTGCACCTTCCCCTCAGGGCTACTGAAGTTCCCCAAAAGTTGCAATGGAGTTCCAAGAGACCTCAGTAACAGCAGGAAGCCTCCTTTAACAAAGCCATCAGTCTCAGAGTGTCACTTCCACTGCATTCTACTAGTGACACGTGTCGCAAAAGCCAAGGAGGAGAATTAAACTCTACCTGTAACCTGGTGGAGGGGTAAAGAATGTGTGGCCATCTTAAATCCACCACTTACGTGTTTTACGTAGTAACTAACCACTGTACTCTGTGAGCTAGTACGATATTGGAGATAGTACTGAATAGAACACAGGACAAAATAGAAAGCTTTAGTTTCCTAAAATCCGTATAGGAGCATAAAGTAGGTATATATTTTCATATCCTGACAGAACTTTGTCATCTTTATTAACTCTCTATTTTTTTCAAGGAATGTTTTCCCAGGTTTCCTCAATAATCATAGCCACCATAGGTGGTAATGATAGCTTTTCAGAGATATATGAATTCCAGTTTTGCTATTCGAGCTTTGTTGAAACATTTTATAAATAATCACTTGTTTCTGTACTGTTCAAGAAGCACATTATGAAGCATTCCCTATGCCAGCTATCTCTAGCAGCAGCTACCAGGCAGAGAGTGGGAAAAAGCTTTCTCAAATATTAAATTAAACCCTTTCTTCTCTTCCCAGCCCCTACCCAGCACTCTCTACTTCCATGGGATAAAGTTAAATGACTGGTGATCCAAGTACCTGAGAGAGGAGGAGTGTCGAGCCTTGAGAGATGAGGTACAACCATCAGATTATCTTCTGGTCACAGTTTTTGAAAGGAAGGACAGAAGATTTAGGCTGACTTTAAAAATTGTCTTCGAATATCTAAAGGGGCTGTCATCTAGAAAAGGAAATGTAATTCCCAAGTAACAACAAAAAAAATATCTTGGATATTTTGGTACAATATATTGTACCAAATGTATGAAAGTCTTGGTACAATAAAACTAAACATTCTCTTACTCTTAGAGCTGATTTAAAACGGAATGAGGTGCCTCAGGAAGCAGCACTTTTCCACTTTCTGGAGGGTGGGTAGCAGCAGGGTCTGGATAACTATTTTGTGGAGTTGTTACAGAAGGATTCCTGCAACTGTCAGTCAGGGACAGGTTGCTTACATGATCTCCAAGTGTCCTTTGGGCTGTATATAATTTATAGTCCAGATAAAATTCACTTCTTGTTTTTCTGCCTTCTTGTACAATCTATGTATGCAAAATCCTATTAGTATGTGAGATATTAACCATTCCTTCCCAGGTAGGCAATGGCTTTGAGATTTAAGAGACCCATGAGGCAGAATTTTGGAGAGTAATAACTCTTACCAGCAATTGTAATATGTGCAGCTGTAATTACTAGAACAACCAGTAGAATAGCTTACAGATCCTGCACATTTGTGTTAAGGCAAAAAGTTCAAGATGCCATACAAATGGAGACATACAGAAACTGGACATAATAAGGTATGACTTCTATTGGTTTAGGGGCGTGAAAAGTCAGTGCACAAGGTCCAGTGTTTGAAAGCAGAAGGAAAGTAAGCCTGGTGGGAACCGTGAGTTCAGTAACATTTATCGGCCATGACTAGGTAAGAGATCATTGGGATTATTGGGATAAAATATTGGGATATTTATGAGCATTATTGTACCGTTAGGCTGGGGAAGGGTTTCAGTCACTAAGGGTGAGGCTGTCACAAGACTAGAGACTACCATCTCCACATAGATCATTCTCACACAGGAAGTGTTTCATCTTTACGAGAATAATAATTAGAATTTTAACCACGAGCTCACCAATGACGTTGATATTGCCAAATCCAGTTACCATCCTCTCTGCTAATCTTACTATTTCTTTCAGCAGCTTTTCACACAAGTTTTCATTCTTCTTTCTTTCTTTCTTTCTTTTTGAGATGGAGTCTCACTTTGTCACCCTAGGCTGGAGTGCAGTGGCACAATCTCAGAGGTTCAATCTTGAACCTCTGCCTCCCAGGTTCAAGCAATTCTCTTGCCTCAGCCTCCCAAGTAGTTGGAAATACAGGCATGTACCCCACCATGCCTGGCTAATTTTTGTATTTTTGGTAGAGATGGGGGTTCACCATGTTGGCCAGGCTGGTCTCCTGGCTTCAGGAGAGCCACCCTCCTCAGCCTCTCAGTGCTGGGATTACAGGCATAAGCCACTGCACCTGGCCACATTCCTCTTGACATCGATTGTAAAGACTGGGAGTCCTCAAGCCCCATAATAACTATTCCCTTCCCATATCATTAAACACCATCTATACCACCTACACACTGATCACCCCCCAATGTCTATCTTGAGGCCAGACCACATCTAAGGGCTCCACCTATATACAGGTCATATATCCAACTGCCTACTTGACATCCCTACTTGTGTATTTCATATCCCTTAAACTCAAGATGTAGAAAATACATTGTTTGATTTTGCCCTTTACCCACACCATTCCTCATATCCCCTACTTTCCAAATCTGTTACTCTCTAAGTCTTCCCTATACCAGTAAATGATCCATCACCACAGACTCAGTTGCTTAGTCAGACACCCCAGGGATTTTCCTTGACTCATACTTCTTCACTCTACCATATTCAATCTATATTAACAAGTTCTGTTGAGTCCACACACAAAATGTATCTACTACCACTACCTACTTTTTCATAGCCACAATCCTAGTACAAGCTACAGCAGACCTTGCAATGGTCTTCCTAACAGCTCTCCCCAGACCCAGCTTGATGACCTTCAACCTACTCTCTATTCAGCAAACACCATGGCTCTTTCAAAAAATAATTTGTTTATCTAACATGTGTTTCCATTTCTCCCCACCCCAGCCCCAAATGGCTCAAAAACAAAAAGGCTTACAGCATTTTTATTGGACTGCAGAAACAGGTGAGGTATCAGTCTAAGATGCAATCTTTCAGTTCTTGTTAATGCTTTTTGTCTATTATTCTTTTCCTTTCCATGTGTCAATAAAATGCCTAGGAAATATACCTCATCTGCCAAGGGAGTTTACTTTTTGACATATGTGATAGCCAAACTAGCCCCATGGTGGTCTTTTTAAAAGATAAATCAATTCAAGTGAATCTCAAAACTTTCTATGACTTCCCTTTGAACTTAAAAAGAAAATCTAACTCTTTACTGGATCTTATAAGATCTCACAGCAATGCTTCTCAAACTATCTATGGTAAAAAAAAAAACAAAAAAAAAACCAGCTTTTTTTTTCAATTTTCAATTCCTCTCTGATGGATACTTTTATAAGATCTAATAAAAAAATGAATTACTAGAAAAAATGAAACCAGAAGACATCAAAACATAAATCCAATTTTTTCATTAGATTGAAGAGATATCAAACTGCTCTGTCAAATCATTTAAAAGGCTTTATGAGCTTATTTTCA
Organism: Ateles fusciceps; assembly: GCA_036589455.1. NCBI lineage: Eukaryota > Metazoa > Chordata > Mammalia > Primates > Atelidae > Ateles > Ateles fusciceps. Next base: position 11,450,424 of record JAZHEH010003097.1, read on the forward strand.
ATTTCTGTATTTAGCCCATCATGAGCTAGTTCAAGGACTGACAATGACCTGGGTGATTTGGCTCCAGCTTACCTCTCCAACTTTGTCTTAGAAAGTCTTTCCCTCCCTCCCTCTGTTCCAGCCCTACTTTCTATATCTTAAACGAAGCAAGGTTTTTCTAGCTTCAAGGCACGTTCCTTTCCCTGTATCTGGAAGCTTCAGTATCCCATATGCCTCACCTGGAGAGTTCCTTCTAACCTAGTCTGTCAACTGGAGCATCATGAGTTTCACAAATTTGAAAAAAAGAGCTTTTATATATATATATATTATTTATAAATATATACACATATATAATATACATATATTATATATGTGTGTGTGTATATATACCACCTACACACTGATATATATATATACACACACACATATATGTTTTATATGTGTGTGTGTGTGTGTGTGTGTGTGTAAAGACTTGCAGCCTGCAGGGTGGCCTTTCTAAGCGTCTGGGAAATGTAGCCTCCAGCCAGAAGCCAGAAATACACCTCATGGGAAGAATACACAAATATAGGAATTTATGATGAATAGGGTGGCCAAATATACATATTAAATAAGTTAGAGGAGGGCCAGGCGCAGTGGCTCACACCTGTAATCCCAATACTTTGGGAGGCCGAGGGGGGGTGGATCACCTGAGGTCAGGAGTTTGAGATGACCCCTGGCCAACATGGTGAAACCCCATCTCTTCTAAAAAAATAACAATTAGCCAGGCATGGTGGTATGCGCCTGTAATCCTAGCGACTAGGAGGCTGAGACAGGAGAATCACCTGGACCCAGGAGGCAGAGTTTGCAGTGAGCCAAGATTGTGCCATTGCACTCAAGCCTGGGCAACAGAGCAAGACTCTGTCTCAAAAATAAAAATAAAAATAAGCTAGAGGAGGAGTCATGAATGCTTATGAAAGGAGAAACATGCACATGCACAACTGAGCTTTGTGACGCTCTATAGAACCCAGGCTCAAAAAAATGGCAGTGTTAGCATGATCCAAGGGTGGAATTTTCAGCCCTGTGATGTCAAAAGGTGAAGCAGAAGACATGAAAATCTATACTACTCATCCTCTGTAGGCTAGTCAGAACCACTCCATGGTTAGTGGTCTCTTCTCAGGAGGGAATGCTGGTCAGTTGCTGTGCTAAAACTGCAAAAAGGAGGAGCAGCCTCAGGAAGCTGGGAGACATCAGAGGTAAAGTGTTTTGAAAGAAGTGGCTTCTGTTTAGCCCTCAGGGAAGAAAGCCTGATGGTGGTTAGTGAGGGAGGAAGTATCACAAGACATGTCCTATCTCCCATCCCATTATGGCTAAGAACTCAGTGTTCAGGGTTACTCTGGGGTCCTGTTGGTCAAGAGGGGGTCCATTTAGTCAGTTGTGGGGCTTAGGATTTTATTTTCCTCTATCAAGTTTCATTTTAATTCCCATTTCTCAAATGATGATTTCAACTAAAGAAATCGTGTTATTCCCTAATATAAGGTCTTTGAGGCTGACTGATGGTGCCATGGACACCATGCTAACCTCCGTGACCTGCACAGACACACCAGATGAGTTCCTAGAAAATCTGAAGTAACTGGAAGACCATGAAAAGGGGAAGAATAATCAACCCCTGCTGAACCTAATTAACTTGAGACATTCTTCTATTGTTCCTTATTCCTACCTCAATTGATAAGGCAATTGGACTTTGTAACCGACCTTGGTCAACCTCATGACTCCAGACCCTATGATCCCCTCTCAGCTTGCAAAAACTGCCCTAAACTGTAACTTCTGTAACTTTCCACTGCCTACCCCAAACCTATAAAACCAACTCCTATCCCACCACCCTCCACTGACTCTCTTTTCAGACTCAGCCCACCTGCACCTGGGTGAATAAACAGCCATGTTACTCACACAAAGCCTGTTTTGGCGGGGGGTCTCTTCATTCAGAGAGTGCGTTTTAACACCTAACATAGCACCTTGTTCCTTTCTGCATACCACATGTCATAATTCATATTCTTTACCTATTAACTATTTATCTCCTAAACTAGACCTCAGTTAAACATAGGCAAAAACCATGTGAGCTTTATTCACCACCAAGACCTGGCATACACTAGGCACTCCATAGATATTTGTTGTATGAATGAATAAGTGAATGAATTGAATGAATAAATAAATGAGCTTTTCTGATAGAGCACACTACTAGCCATGCTATCCATGCATTCCATTCAGCATTTGAGCAAGGGCAACCTAGCCAAAATGAACAAGAGTATGCAATTATTCTATGGCTTTATTCAACTGTTCACCTTGTTGACCTAAAGGATATGCTGAGGAAAAATTAACACAAATAGAGAGTTTATTGGACCAACTTTAAGGACTGCAACTGGGGACCATAGTTTCAAGTTTCCCAGAATATATGTTCTAATTAGCAGCACCAGCAAATGGGTTTTTAAAGGAAAAATGAAGAGGCAGTTCCTAAGTTGTTGACCAAGAATTTACATTAAAATAGCATAAGCTAGATTGGCTATACATTGTTCTTTGTATCACAAATTCTAGGAACATGAAGAAAGTGGGTGAGTCAGCTAGTCAGAAAACTACATTAAAAAAAAAAAAAAAAAAAAAGAACAAAATGCCTTTAAACAATTGCTCCTGGGCATAGGTAGGGGCTGGGGCATGATCTAAGTCCCATATTCATGAATCTCCAGGCCTGAAAAATGTTGCACACCTCACATAGCTCAGACTGCTCTGGGCTATTTTTCTTTCTCAATTTAAATCAGAAATTTCTAAAAATAGTACTAAATTCAAGATTATTTAATAACATGACTATCTGCTATTAACTGACCTTTATGGGGTTTGTGTGCAAAAAAAAAAGTCTTTCAGGTCTCTTCAGTCCTTTTGAATAACTTCACAGATACTCTTTTACTCGCTTAGTGTAAGCATGTGGTACTTGTATTCCCTCAAATACTACCATTACCCCACAGGGGTAAACACTTCAAGGTTAAGATTAAAATAGCACTATAATTTTTTTTTCATCAAGGCAATTTTGCTTTCTGATGTTTTGTTTTGTCCTTTATTTGTAGATTGTGGTAGAATAATATGAATATGAAAGGCAAATCAACTCAAAAACAAAAATCTTCTCCAAGCATACAAATATTCTGAAAACCTTTGTTGAGAAAAAGCCTTGACATGCAAGTGGTACCCTAGTTGACTACTCTGAGAAAAACAATGTGTAATTTAATTTCCTAGCCATTACCCTGAAGAAACTTAATTAAATGTTATGCCTCCAGAGAATATTTTTGAAGATACAACCATCCACATTCAAAATATTAATTAAGGAATTAAGCAATCCTCAATGTAGAGAGTGGAGGGTTACAGGGTGGGTTGGGAAATAAATTTCAGGCGCCTCAAAGGCAAAGCTAAACAAGCGGGCTGAGCCAAGAGTTAGATTTCAGGATTTTCAACCAAATAACAAAAGAGTTGGAGAACTGGGAGATGTCCCTCTTCAGCATTTCCTTGAATGTCCAAAGTTTCTTCTCCAATGTCAAAGGGTCCAGGTAGAAGTCAGAAAGATTAGAGGGGTTACTTTTTTTTTTTTTTTTTTGAGACAGTACCTTGTTATGTTGCCAAGGCTGGATTCAAAACTACTGGGCTCCTGAGTAGCTGGGACTACAAGCACAAACCACCACATCCAGGAGGAGGGATTGCTTTCAGATTCTTCCCCAGAGCCTTCTCTGTAGCTTCTGTTATCTAAGAAGTCATCATCAAAAGAGCCATCTTTCCAAGCAAACAATAACCAACCTGTTGCTTTGTTAACATTATTTATTGTTTTCTTTCCTTCTTTAGATATTTGCTCCTTTAGGAAAGAAATATGACCTCTATGATTCACCGTTGTAACTCAGCTAGAGCGTGCCTTGAATACAAGAGGTCAATAAATATTGTTGAATGAATGAATGTGTGTGTGACTTAACACTAAGTGTACAGTAGAGGATGAATAAAGCACTGTTCAAGTTGAATAAACATTGAATTCAATTTTCTATAAAGTTTTACACTAAATGCTGAGGAGGACGCAACCATAAAGATTGACTGAAACTCTTACTCTTCAGGCATAGATAATCTAATTGAAAACTCAAACTTGCACTAAGTAACATTAGCAAAATGGTAACGTTGGCAGCTCCAAGTTCTCATTTCCCACAGAAATTCTAAAAAACACGCATAAACTATCAGAACCAACTTTTTCAGAATTCTAGCAAACAAAAACTGAATGAAGAAGAAAAGCCCAACAAAATGTTAGGAAAGTCTGTGGTGATTTTACAGCAGATTTGGTCTTGAAGCAGTGGTTGCCTGCATTCTTAGTATAAGGCACTTTTCTCTGATTCAGGAGGGAGTGAAGCAGAGCGGATTTTATTCACAAATCATGTATGTCTGTTCTAACCTGTCTGAGGACTACCTGAAGGACTGATGCAAAACAAACATCTCTTTTCTACTTCAGAAATCAGGCCAAAAAAACAATGCTCACAAATACTGCAGGCCCAACTAACAACTCTCAGATGTCTGGGACAAAAGATTACAATCAAAACATAAAATAAGTTGCCCAAGGCAAAGGCTGAGGAAAATTTCTTTAGGAAATCAGGACATTCAAAAGCAGTCATGTATACAGGGAATTTAGAAAGCCATGTACATACCCAGGACAAAACACATACAGAGAAAAGACCTAAGAAGATCCTATACTTTTGCCTTGAGTTGATCTGTAGACTCAGTGTAAGGGTGGCTAACTGTTGAAGGAAGGGCACGCATCCACATATAAAAAGGCAGTCTGAAAAGATTATTAGAGATGGTTTTCCCTTTATCTCTCTTTGTTTTGTTTTGGTTTTAGCTCCTGGCATTCAAGGAAATCTCTGTCAGACCACTAGCTGAGCACAAGCTAAAGAACAAAGACTTGCATGACCTCACATGATAAGAAATATACTCTTAGCAATAATAGTTTGAAAAAATACTAAATAACCTTCAACAATAATTAAAAAAAAAAATCACAAGGCATATGGGAAACAGGAAAGTATAGCCCATTCAAAGGAACAAAATAAACTGAAAGAAACTGTATCTGAGGGAGCCCATACGCAGACATACTAGACAAAAACTTTAAAACAACTGTTGTAAGTATGCTTACAGAGCTAAGGGAAAACACAGACACAGAACAAAAGAAAATCAGGAAAATAATATATGGACAAAATGAGAATATCAATGAATAGATAGAAATTATATAAAGGAACCAAACAGAACATTTGGTCAGAAAAGTACAATAATAAAAAATTTAAAAAATTCACTAGAGTGGTTCTAAAGCAGATTTGAGTAGGCAGAAAAAAGAATGACCAAAGTTGAAAATAGACTAACTGAAAATACTGAGTCTGAGTCAAAAAAAAAAAAAAGTGAAAAAAGTCTAAGGGACCTGTGGGACACCATCAAGAGGACCAACATATGCATGAGAAGAGTTTCAAAAGAAAGAGCTAGAAAACGGGGCAAAATAATATTTGAATAAATAATGGCTGAAACTTTCCAAATTTGATGAAATACATGAATCTACAAATCCAATAAGCTCAATCAATTCTAACTAAGATAAACTCTGAGACTCACACCAAGAAACATCATGATCAAACTGTCAAAAGACAAAGAGATAATCTTAAAAGCAGAAAGAGAGAAGCAGCACATCAAGTACAAAGGAGACTTGATTAGCTGTTGATTTCAAAATGGTCTGCTACAAAAAATCAATTAATCACAAAAGAAGGCAGTAATGGAAAAAATGAAAGACAAAAAAGGCATAAGATGTACAGAAAACAGACTGACAAAAGTAAGACCTTTCTTACCATCATTTTAAATATAAATAGGCTAAACATTCTAATCAAAAGGCAGTGATAGGCAGAATAGATGGAAAAAACATGATCCAACTGCATTCTGTCTACAAGAGACTCACTTAAGATCCAAAGATTGAAAGTATAAGGATGGAAAAAATATATTCTATGCAAATAGTAACCAAAAGAAAGCTGGGGCAGCAATTCTAAAATTAGACAAAACAGACTTTAAATCAAAATCTGCTAAAAGAAACAAAGAAGGACATTATATAAAAAGGAGTTTATTTATCAAGAAGATATAACAGTTATAAGCATATATACAATAGACGACCGAAATATTGACAGAATTAAAGGGGGAAATAGGCAGTTCAACAATAATTGTTGGAGACTTCAATACATTTTCAAAAATGGATAGAGCAGCTAAACAAAATCAATGGAGAAACAGAACTTGAACAACAACATAAACTAACAAGATCTAACAGACTAATATACAACACTTCAACAACAGCAGAATATACATTATTCTAAAGCGCACAGGGAACATACTTCAGGATAGAGCATATGTTAGGCCACAAAACAAGTTTTTATAATTTTTAAGAGATGGAGATTATACAGTATATCTTTTTCAACTGCAATGATGGAATAAAGCTAGAAATCAATGATTTTTAAAAAACATTTCTTAAATTCACAAACATATTCAGCATGGATCTAAGAAAAATAATTCACAAATATATGGAAATTAAATTACATATTCTTAAATAATCAAAAGGTCAAAGAAGAAATCACAAGGGTGGCCGGGCACAGTGGCTCATGCCTGTAATCCCAGCACTTTGGGAGGCCAAGGTGGGTGGATCACGAGGTCAGGAGTTCGAGAACAGCCGGGCCAAAATGGTGAAATCCCAGCTCTACTAAAAATATAAAAATTAGCTGGGTGTGATGGCACATGCCTGTAATCCTAGCTACTTGGGAAGCTGAGGCAGAAGAATCACTTGAACCCAGGAGGAGGAGGTTGCAGTGAGCCAAGATAGTGCCACTGCACTCCAGCCTGGGCAACAGCAGGAGACGCCATCTCAACAAAAAAAAAAAAAAAAAGAAAAGAAAAGAAATCACAAGGGAATTTAAAAAATACTGAGAGACAAATGAAAATTAAAGGCAGCATACAAAAACATGGGATGCAGCGAAGGCAGTGCTCAGATGAATATTTATAGCTATAACCAACTACATTAAAAAATAGCAGCTCAAATCAATAACTTAATTTTATACATTCATGAACTAGAAACAGAAGAACAAACTAAACCCAAAGCTACTAGGAAAAAAAGGAAATAATAAAGATTAGAGTGGAGAAAAATAAAATAGAGACTAGTAAGATAATAATCAACAAAATCAAAAGTCAGTTTTTTGAAAAAATGAGCAAAATTGACAAATTTTTAGCTAGAGCTGACAAAAGAAAAGAGAGAAGACACAAGTAACTATTAAATAAAGTCTGAAATAAAAACGGAAACATTACTATTATCTTTTTTTTTTAATTAAAAAAAAAATTTTTTTTTTTTTGAGACAGGGTTTCACCATGTTGGCCAGGCTGGTCTTGAATTCCTGACCTCGTGACCAACCTGCCTTGGCCTCCCAAAGTGCTAGGATTACAGATGTGAGCCACTGCACCTGGCCCTAAATTACTACTATCTTTACAGAAATAAAAAGGATAAAATAATATTATTAATCATTATATATTAATTGGATAGCCTGCAAGAAATGAACAAATTCCACACAAATTACCTAAACTGACTTAAGATGAATTAGAAAATCTTAACAGATCTATAACAAAAAAGATTGAATTAGTAACTGAAAACTTCCTAATAAAGAAAATTTCAGGACCAAATTGCATCACTGGTGAAGTACCAAACTTGGATGATTTACCAAACATTTTAAAAAGGATTAACACCAATCCTGACATTTTTCTAAAAAATAAAAGAGAGAGGAACACTACCTAACTTATTCTATGAGATATCAAAGCTAAATAAAGCCATCAGAGGAAAGGAAACCACCTTTTGAAAAAATGGAAAAACACCTCATGTTCATGGATAGAAAGGCTTAAAATTATCAAGATGTCAATACAACCACGCAACCTACAAATTAATTCCTATAAAAATTTCAACAACCTTTTTGGGAAAAATGGTAAAGCCAATCCTCAAATTCGTATGAAATTTTAATGAACCCCAAATGGCCAAAACAATATTGAAAATGAACAAAGTCAAGGACTTGCATGTTCCAATTTCAAAACTCACTACAAAGCTACGGTGATCAAAACAGCATGGTACTGGCATAGGGTAGAATATACACCAATGGAATAGCATTGAGGGTTCAGAAATAAACCCATATATGAATGGTAAATTAGTTGACAATGATATCAATTCCACTCAATAATGAAAGAACAGGCTCTTCAACAAATGACACTAGAACAACTAGATTTCCACAGGTAAAAGAATGAAGTTGGACCCTCAAATTATACCATATCCAAAAGTTAACTTAAAATGGAACAACCCTAGATATAAGGACTAAAAACATAAAACTTTCAGAAGAAAACATAGGAGTAAATCTTGACCTTAGATTTAATAATGGAGTCTTAGATATGACACCAAAAACACAAGCCACAAAAGAAAAAACAGCTATTTTGGACTTCAGCAATATAAAATTTTTGTACATAAGGGACATTATCAAGAAAGTGAAAAGGAAACCCACAGAATAGGAGAAACTATTTCCAAGTCATATATCTGATAAGGTTATATCCAAAATATAGTTAAAACTCCTAAAACTCAACAAAAAGACAACCCAATTGAAATGGGCAACATACTTGAATAGATATTTCTCCAAGATATATAGAAATGGCCAAGAAGTACACAAAAAGGTATTCAGTATCTTAGTCATTAGAAAAATGCAAATTAAAAACCACAGTGTAATACTGTTTCACATCTACTAGGATGGCTGTAATTAAAAGTGGAATATAAGTGTTAGCAAGAATGTGGAGAAATTGGAACCTTCCTATGTTGCTGATAAGAATATAAAATGGTACAGCTGCTGTGGAGAACAATTTGGTGGTTCCTTTAAAAAGTTAAACACAACTACCACATGGCCCAGGAATTCCACTCGTAGGCATATATCTGAAAGAATTTAAAACTCAACCAGTTACTTGTATGGCAACATTCATTGCAGCATTATTCACAATAATGCTGTCAAAAGGTGGAAACAACATGTCTACCAACAGATGAATGGGAAAACAAAATGTGGTATGTACATATAATAGAATATTATTCTGTAATCTCAGCACTTTGGGAGGCCAAGGCGAGTGGATCACCTGAGGTCAGGAGTTCAAGACCAGCCTAGCTAATGTGGCTGAGGCAGGAGAATCACTTGAAACCAAGAGCCAGAGGTTGAAGTGAGCTGAGATCACGCCACTGCACTCCAGCTTGCGCAACAGAGTGAGACTCCATCTCAAAAAAAAAAAAAAAAAAAGAAGAAGAAGAATATTATTCATCATCCATAAAGAGAAATGAAGTTTTGATATATGCTATAACATGGACATACCTTGAAAATATTATGCTTAGTGAAATAAGCCAGATGTAAAAAGGGCAAATATTATATGATTTTAATTAGATAAAAATATCTTGAATAGGGAAATTCACTGAGACAGAAAATAGGCTGGAAGAAGAGGGGGAATCGGAAGTTATTGCTTAATTACAGAGTTTCTGTTTGGGTAATGAGAAAGTTTTGCAGACAGTGGTAACGGTTACACAACATTGTTAATGTAATTAATGCCACTTTTTAAATGTTTTATATATTTTATCATAGTAAAATAAAGTACACTAACAAAGGAATGTGAACAAATATCTGTCCTAAGACTATTTGCTTTCTAATAGGGAACTATATTCATTTAAGTAACATTTCTTAGAGGCCCTCTGTGGTCCAGACTCTGTGAATGCTCTGGTGCACAAGACAAGATTTTAGAGCTCAAGGAATTTACAGTCCAGTAGAAAAGGTGGACCAGCCAACATCAACCCTGGTAACTCCAGGGAAAAATGTAAACCTGGGAAGTTAGGCAACATACAACAGGAGCACCTAATTTAAAACAGACTGGGTAATGCAATAAGATGAAAAAGGGTCAAAGCATCCCAAGAAAGAACAGCAAGTTGGCAAAAGCTGTGAATGAGACAAACATTGGGCATTAGAGGGAAAATGTTAGTGGTTGAACAAGGTTGGAGCAGAATTGGGGAGGGAGAGGCCATCACTGAGGGGATAGTGAGGGATGAGGATAAGTATACAAGCAAAAACCTGACTAAGCTACATGGAGAAGTCCTTATCCCAGTCTACAGAGAAGCCATTACAGGATTTTACCGTTATGGGCAGCTCTATTATAAAGAATGGATTTAAGAGTGGTAAGACTAAATAAAGGGAGTCAAGCATTTCCAGGAGCTTGAGAGAAAAATCTTTAGAAAACAGAGGACCTATCAATAATGTCCTAAAATCACAAAATGCTTGATAAGTTGTGTTGGTAATGCTTTGGGTAAACAGGCATTCTCATACAGTGTTGATGTAGGGCGATTACCCTATCAGAATAATCTGACAATATGTATGGAAATATATGTGCATACTTAGCAATTTTTCAGGAATTCATCCTAGAGATAGACATGCTGTTGTATAAAATGAAATACAATGTTATTTATCACTGTACTGCTTGTAATCCTAAATTATTGAAAATAGTGTAAATATCTCTCAGTTGTAGCCCAGCTAAATAAATTATAGTACAGCCATATACTGGAATACCATTTGACAATAGAAAATAAATGATAAAGCTCTTATGTAAAGACAGAGAATAACTGCCAAGATTTTTTTCTTTTCTTTTTCTTTTTTTAGACAGGGTCTCCTTTCATTACCCAGGCTAGAGTGCAGTGGCACAATCATGGCTCACTGCAGCCTTCAACTCCTGGGCTCAAGTGACCCTCCCACCTCAGTCACCTGAGTAGCTGGGGAGTACAGGCATGGGCCACCACGTCCGGCTGATTTTTTGTACTTTTAGTAGAGATGGGGTTTTGCCATATTGCCCAGGCTTGTCTCCAAATCCTGAGCTCAAGTGATCCACCACTGCAACCTCCCACAGTACTGAGATTACAGGCCTGAGCCACTGAGCCAGGACTAAATTTTTAAACAGTAACTAAAACAAAATAATCTTCCCCCATTCCCTCCAACAAAGTGTAACATATTATACTACTTACATTAAAAAGAAGGGAGAGATCTTAACTTTAAAAAAAAAAAAATGTTATTGCCAAGATAAAATTTTAAACAATAAAAAAATAAACAAAGACCAGGCATGGTGGCTTAAGCCTGTAATCCCAGCACTCTGGCAGGCCAAGGCAGGAGGATGACTTGAGCCCAGGAATTCAGGACCAGCCTGAGCAACTGCCGAATCCTGTCTCTACAGAAAATATGAAAATTAGCCAGGTGTGCTGGTGCACACCCATAGTCCCAGCTGCTCAAGAGGTTGGGAGAATTACTTGAGCCTGGGAGGTTGAGGTTGCAGCAAGCCTAGATTGCTCCACTGCACTCCAGTCTGACCTTGTCTTAAATAAATAACAGAAAAGCAAGAACTGAATATGTTACTATTTGTGTAAAAACAAAAGAAAGAGAAATTCCGTGTTAAAGAAGAAAAATATGGCCAGTCACAGTGGCTCACGCCTATAATCCCAGCACTTTGGGAGGCTGAGGCAGGTGGATCACCTGAGGTCAGGAATTCCAGACCATTCTGGCCAACGTGGTGAAACTGCATCTCTACTAAAAATGCAAAAATTAGCCAGGTATGGTGGCGGGCGCCTGTAGTGCCAGCTACTTGGGAGGCTGAGGCAGGAGAATCGCTTGAACCCAGAAGGTGGAGGTTGCAGTGAGCCAACATTATGCCACTGCACTCCAGCCTGGGCAAAACAGAGTGAGACTCCCTCTCAAAAGAAGAAGAAAAATGCTAAAAGGACATCAGTAAAACAGTTGGGGAAGTAACATTATACCAATGTTACATTTCCTGAGTGTCTTGAATGTGTTGTAATTATGTAGGAAAATGTCCTACTTTTCTATAACCTGATTATTTTATCAGTCATTCTATAATTTTGATAATGATTAACATAAAGCCCATTGGCCTATAGTTTCTAAAATCCAACTAAATATTTCCTTCTTTTAAAAATAAGCATGTTTGCTATCACCAAATGAAAGCCTTTCCGAGAGATACTGAGGCCCTTTGTGCAACTGAATCCCAGCAATATTAGTTGCTCAACACTCTTCTAAATTTCCTCCTGACCATCAGTCTGAGGCCTTGGTTAGAGGTCTGTCACTTTTTCACATTCTCTGTGCTTTAGGAACATACATAAGAATTGTAAAGGTGGATGCCAGACTGAAAAAAAACAAAAAGTTCTATAGCACAATTTGGAATCTTTGAGTTCAAGGTTTAGACATTTTCTGTCATTATTCCTTCATGATCATCAAGTACATTCCTTAATTTGAAAGCCTGGATCACTATACCTAATCTTCCCTATTGCCTCCAAAGTAATTTGAAACAGAAAAATAAAATAAAATTATATTTTAAATTACCTAATACAAGTCAAACTGGAGTATAAAAGAGGATTGAGACACAATATTTTACTTACCAATTTACAGAATTGTGTGTCTGGAAGATATACCTGTTCATAACACACTCCATCACAAAAAAAGAAAAAGAAAAGAAAAGAAATCCAGAGCTAGAAAAATGATAGAAATCATTTATTCTTAGTCCTGCATTTCAAAGATAAGCAAGTTGAAGCTCAGAGATGGGATTTAGCATTTATTGAACGAATATTATGTGACAAGCTTTTTTTTTTTTTTTTTTTTTGGAGATGGAGTCACTTCTGTCGCCCAGGCTGGAGTGCAATGGCACGATCTTGGCTCACTTCAACCTCTGCCTCCTGGGTTCAAGCCATTCTCCCATCTCAGCCTCCTGAGTAGCTGAGATTACAGGCACCCCTGCCATCATGCCCAGCTAATTTTTGTATTTTTGTAGAGATGGGATTTCACCATATTGGCCAGGATGGTCTTGACCTCCTGACCTTAGGTGATCTACCAGCCTCGGTCTCCCAAAGTGCTGGGATTACAGGTGTGAGCCACTGTGCCCGGCCATGACAAGCATTTTACACATTATCTCTTGAAATTAACTGTCCTACTTGGCAGCCAATAGTAATCTGAGTTTCAGAGATGAGAAAACAGAGGTTCAAGAGGTTAACCAACTTGTCTGATGCTTTTTAGCTAGTTTGTAGTTAAACCCAGGTCTAAAACTCAGTTCTCCCTACAAGTGAATGATTTTTTTAGAAGGGGGAAGTCAAAATACTTTGTACTACTTTGAATTTTCTGACAGTGTCTTGTTCTATTTGAAGTTTTTGAGAATCTCTTGCTCTATATGAACTTTCTGAGAAAGTCTACAATGACAACATCTTTTAAAAACTCTATTTAAAGTGTCTTGTATTTCTGAATCATGGGGAGTAATTCTGTCAATGATATAAACAGACATTTTGGACCTCTTGGAAGCATTTAAAAAATAGTCAATTAATTCTATAGAAAATCACAAGATAAACAAATCTTTGAGCAGGTTCATGCATTTCTTTGGTTTGCAGTGTCAAGCCTCTGAGTTTGGGAAGCAATTACTGGATTTCGGAATCCAAATAATATGATGATACCTTACCCACATCTACAACTAGCCAGAAGTAACCCCATCTTTTTTTGAAATCTGAAAAAAACACTGTGTTTATTTTAGAACTATTCATTATATATAATCTTTATGTATCTATATAATATATATAAATATTATACATCTTTATGTATCTATATAATATATATAAATATTATGTATATGTCCATTTCTCTATGTGCCTCCAATGAGGCTTATCACAAATTTTGCTTATGTATAGCGGTCCATAAGACCACATGGTTGAAATTATACTAATCATTTATTCATGTGTTCATTCAAAAAGCACTTGCTTAAACCTGTACACAAACATTTACAGCTCTTTATAATTGCCAAAAAACTGGAAACAACCCAAATATCCAGCAACAAACTGTGTTATATCCGTATAATGGACTATTATTCAACAATAAAAAGGAAGCCATCATTGATACATGCAACAAACTTTGATAATCTCAAAGGCTTTATGGTTGAGTAAAAGGAGCCAGCCTCAAAAGACTACAGACTATATGATTCAATTTATATGACATCCTAGGGAAAACCAGAACTACAGTAATGAAGAATAGATCAGTGATTGGCAAGGGAGAGAAGAAGGGTAGGGTGTTCTGGAGTGATAGCACAGGAAGTTGTTTAGAGTGTTCTGTACCCTGATGGTGGTGGTGGTTACCCAAATCCACACGTGTGTTAAAATCTGTAGACCTAAAGATAAAAAGAAAGAAGTCAATTTTACTATGCATTTATTTTAATGTTTAAGCACTTACTGTATGCTAGGCACTGTGCTATCTTGATGCAAAAGCAATGACAGACGCTGTCCTCAAAAAGTACAATGCCATGAATACAATACAAAGTAACTATGACACAAAAATAGGTGTTACCTGATAACTAAAAAAATAAAAATAGCTAATGTTATCAGAAATTAAAGGAAAAAGAGATCATTTCTAGCTTAACTGCACAGAAAATGCTTCAGAGTAGAGGTTGCATTGGATCTTACTTTCAAGAGCCAGAAAAGGAAATGATCATTCCATGTGAAGACTGCTAATTTAGAAAGATTATTTTGTCAGTAGTGTACAGAAAGGTATCTTAGTCTGTTTTCTGTTGCTTACAACAGAATACCTAAACCTGGATAATTTACAAAGAAAAGGAACTCGTTTTTTAAAGTTATAGAATCTGGCCTGGTGCAGTGACTCACACCTATAATCCCAGCACTTTGGGAGGCAGAGGCAGGTGGATCAATTGAGGTCAGGAGTTCAATACCGGCCTGGCCAACATGGCGAATCCCCGTCTCTACTAAAAATACAAAAATTAGCTGGGTATGGTGGCATATGCTTGTAATCCCAGCTACTCAGGGGGCTGAGGCAGGAGAATTGCTTGAACCCAGAGGCAGAGGTTGCAGTAAGCCAAGATCGTGCCACTGCAGCAGTAAGCCAAGATCGTGCCACTGCACTCTATCCTGAGTGACAGAGTGAAATTCCATCTCAAAAATAAATAAAATAAAATAAAACGTCATGGACCTAAGAAGACCAGCGTCAAGGGGTCTCATTTGGTGAAAACCTTCTTGCTGGTAGGAACTCTTTGCAGAGAACTGAGGTGGCACAGGGCATCGCATGTAAGAGGGCCGAGCATGCTGGCTCAGGTCTTTCTCTTCTTATAAAGCCATCAGTGTGACTCCCATGGTAATTCATTGACCTATTAATGGATTAATGCATTCATGAGGGCGGAGCCCTCAAGACCCAATCACTTCTTAAAGGCCCCATCTTTCAAGACTGCCACATTGGGGATTAAGTTTCAACATGAATTTTGTAGGGAACAAACTTTCAAACCATAGCAGAAGGAATGAAACAAAAAAGGCCTAGAGGTAGAAAGCATGCTTAAACAGAAGACAAGGAATTTGGAAAGAGCCTGAGCTAGGGTGCTGGCCATGTAACCTGGCATAACCTTCCAGGCAGCTGGACTCACACTTGCACCCCCACTCCCACCTCAGGTGGTTCCTCCTTTCCCGACAGAATCAATGTACCCTTTACAAGTATTTGATTGATGTCTGCTTGTAACTTCTATCCCCCTAAAATGTATAAAATCAAGCCATAACCTATCCACGCTGGGAACATGTTCTCAGGACTTCTTAGAACTGTGTCTCAGGCCTTGGTCACTCATATTATATTTGGCTCAGAATAAATACCTTCAAATATTTAACAGAGTTTGACTCTTTTTCATGAGCAATCTGCTAAGAGGGAGAATAGCAGAGGCTACACCTGTACCTTTTGTTCCACAGAAAGGGGTTTGAATCTTTATTCAAACTTAAAAGTATTTTAAATTCTAGAGATTGTTCTAGATTCTTTTAGAGATTAGAGATTGTCCTAGAGTTGTACAATAATGTGAATAGTTAACAGCTGAACTTCACTCTTAAAAAATGGTTAGTATAAATTTGATGTTGTGTTCATTTCCAGAATTAAAAATTAAATATAAAAAAAATTAGACAGTGATGATGGTTATACAACTCTGTGAATACACTGCACACCATTGAATTAAATCTTAAACGGATGAAATGTATGGTATGTAAGTTAAATCTCAATAAAAGTGGCTTTAAAATTTTTTTAAGTATGGGAAACAGCAGGATATTAGTTTTTAAATATCAAATAATAATCCCTTGGACGGGCATAGTGGCTCACGCCTGTAATCCCAGCACTTTGGGAGGCTAAAGCTGGTGGATCACTTGAGCTCAGGAGTTCAAGTCCAGCCTGGTCAACATGGTGAAGCCCCATCTCTGTAAAACAAACAAACAAAAATATTCAAAATTAGCTGGGTGTGGTAGTGTGCACTTGTTATCCCAGCCACTCAGCAGGCTGAGGCAGGAGAATCACTTGAACCCGGGAGGCAGAGGTTGCAGTGAGCCAAGATGGTGCCACTGCACTCCAGCCTGGGCAACAGAGCGAGACTGTCTCAATTAATCAATCAATCAATCAACAATCCCTCCAATTACAATTTAAAAATCCTTATTTAGGTGGAGCTGAGGAAATAATTTTTACAGATTTTATAAAACAGAGAATAAGAAAATAATATATGATAAAAATTTCTTAAGACTTAAGTATTGGCTTCTTTCATAATAAAGAAATTATGTTGCAAGAGAAATGAAAATGACTGATATACAGAAGTAAGTTTATCACATAGCTTGTAGAAACAAGGAAAATGAAACAGTACTGGATGTACATTGTTACGGTTTTAGTATGAAACCACAATCAACATGCAAAAGAGGAGAGCCACAAAGGAATGTGAACACAGTGAGACTTTTATTGTGTATCAGTATGAATTATAAAAAACCATTATTAACAGCACAATAAAAAATATATGCAAGTCATTAAAATAAGCAAAGCATATCAATAAAGATTGAGGACACGAAATGGCCTTGTGTTCTTATTCATTTGAAGTCATTACAAATTTTACTGGGCTGTTGGTTAAAAAGGAAACATAATGGCCACAAGTATTTACTGAAACATTACCTATTTGCCTATTTATGATGGTTTCATTCTTAAGATTCCTCAGTGGGTCTAAAGGACAATGCTGCTAATAAACAAAGCCATTCAGTACATTTATTCTTATTTTTCAACTTAAAAAGGAAGCATCTTAAACACGGAAGTGCTATTCACTGCTGATAGATGAAATAAAGAGAAAGCAGAGTGAAAACGAATATTCTGTAATAGAACAGTCTCTATGGGATTGAGTGATCTTGTTATTGTAGTAACCAAAAGACCATAAAAATCAGGACACAAGACATTCAACTCCTGTTCATCTAGGACAGGTAATAGGGGATGGCCATAAAACATGGATTATAAATTCTATCATCTCAAATGGCATTCTAGTTAGTATTTCAATTTCTTCTCATATTAGCCACATTAAACCAGAAGATAAAAGTTAAAAAAAAAATAGTTGATTTAATTAGGCCCTTCCCACTCCCCTGTGTGTGTCTAAAATGGAATTAAAGAAAAGTGTGAGGGGACAGCGCAGAATATACAGTACCTGGAAAATTCAGTCTAGGAAAACACACCCACACTGGGAAAACGATTTCACACAACACGATCTAGAAGGAAATACCCATAGCAACCATCTCAGACCCCTTGCTTCCATCTCCTCACTTGCCGGTCATCTCTGGTATTGACTTATGTTCCTCACAGCAAGTCACTTCTAGGCCTCAAGCTCCAGCTATTAAAAAGGGAATGGGGGCAAGGCACTGGACTGAACATCAAAGGACTGTTTAAAAACAATATTGAAGAACAATTCTTATTGAAGCAGTTATAGTTTTCCTGCTGAGATTTCCTAGCAAGAAATAAATGCTTAGTACTTAGCAGTAGCAACAGTAGTTTCAGTTTCAACACCAGAGGAAAATAAATAATAAATAGTCGTTGTAGTAGTAATAATAAATTCATATAGCAGTATGCAAGAAACTATTGCTAACTAAAAATGAGAAATGAGGTGAGAGAGCTGATAAGGCACGATTTCCCATTTTCAAAAACAGAAGAAAGGCAAACTTCATAGAGTATCTATAAATAATGGCCAAAACTTAAACAGTTTGTGAAACACAATGGCTCAGAGAAGAGCAAGATTCCCAGCACACCCACAGTAGGTCTAAAGATCCAGTGAAAACCTCCACCACACCACACCACACTCACATAGTCAGCTGGGCCGTCGAGTGCTCTTTCATCCAGAGACCGACCATCTGAGCCCCAGATCTGAGATTAAGCGCAGGGGTTCGTCATGTGTACTGATGCAGATGAGGAGTACTACATCCTGAAAAGGTGACACAACCACCACAGAGGGTTATGCTGTGATCCAAGTCTCAAAAATCAGGTCCTAGTCAAGGACCTCTAAGAATCTGATGCAACAATGATAACTTGCTTCACACAAGGAGAAGCCAGTATCACCTGATCCTCATTTTGGGCATATCATGTGGACCAAGGGACCTAGTCAATGTCACAGGCTCAGGATGACACAGGACTACAGGCCAGCTTTCCCTGAACCCTGCTGTCAGGGTGACACGCCCTCTCTGAGCGCTTTCAGGGCCACGAATCTCTCCAAAGCCACTTCTAGTTTCAGTCAATGACCAGCTTTGTGTGACTCTTCAAGCCATCCTGTGTCCAAACAGGCATCACAGCCACATCTCAGACTCACTGTTGACATAAAGCATTTTCTTGTGGACTTGGGAATTCCCTTCTGGAATGGCTAATAACAAAATATGCAAGTTAGTTCTTTTTTGTTCGCCTTGTTGTTCCAAGTTAGTGATGACTGTATGATACTTAACTTATAAGTGTCTTCAATTTTCTTTTTCTCATTGACACTGTGAGACTGAATTCTTGAAGTTTAGACTGTATAGGGCAACCTATGAAGGTGCAAAGTCTATTTATTTGATAATAGTATTGTCTGAATTTTGAAGTCATGTAGGAGCAGGATGTAACACCAAACATCTTTCGGATTTCAAACCATCATGTATCAAACATCAGACCCAGGGTCTATCAAGCCATCAAATCACTTGAAAGCAACAAGATAAAATTGAAACAGTAGCAGAGACATCCTCCCTACTTCATCTTTGAATTACTCTAACAACAATAATAACCAGTTGTTTTCCACTTACGTACCTCTTCCCTGTAACTCAAATAAAGTACATTTATATTGAAACAGCTGGCTGGGCACAGTGGCTCACACTTGTAATCCCGGTACTTTGGGAGGACAAGGTGGGTGGATCATCTGAGGTCAGGAGTTCGAGACCAGCCTGGCTAACATGGCAAAACCCCGTCTCTACTAAAAACACAAAAATTAGCCAGGCGTGGTGGTGCGCACCTGTAGTCCCAGCTACTCAGGACGCTGAGGCAGGAGAATCGCTTGAACCTGGGAGGCGGAGGTTGCAGTGAGCCGAGATCACGCCATTGCACTCCAGCCTGGGTGACGGTGAGTCTGAGACTCCATCTCAAAAAAAAAAAAGAAAAGGAAAACTCTACTACCACATATAAAGAAACCTAAATGACTGGAAGGCAACATCCTTGTCCTCCACTCATTTTTAAAGTATTTTAGGAAATTCTGCTTTTCAATATTGGTGGTGAAACTGAAAAACACATGTGTAACATACATATCTGTTTTTAATGCAAACTTCCTTATTCAGGTTCATGGTTGTACCCAACATTAACTGAGCAACTGCTCAGTGGTAGAGTTTTTCAGGAGCTATTCTAAGTTATCTGCATATATGATTTTATTTAATCCTCTAACTCTAGGCAGTAGCTACTGCCACTTTCTCCATTGCACAGCTAAGGAATCTGGGTGTTTAGGTAACCTGTCCCAGGTCACTCGGCAGAGTCAGGCTTGAATCCAATGTGATTCCAAAGCCCATCCCCCTCACTACTTCTCGAAACATACTACTGATTTCTGTCAGAACTAGGGGTCATTCAGAAAAGGTAACCATTTTTCCCTTGCCGCTCAGTCTCTTCACTCCTTGTCTGTTTCTTCTACTTTCCTTCCTGCTTCCTGTCAGGCTAATGCATACCTTTGGATTTCCTCAGTGTTCTTTTCCAGCCACAGCCAGGAACCTGGCCTCCCTCCAGCTTCCAGAAGCCAACAGTGCAAGCTCAAGAGAAAGGCTGAGCCTGCAGGGGAAACCCACGCAGCTGGCCACTGGCAACGTACACAGCAGCACTGCCTGGGAAGTATGAGGTTACTTAGCTCCATGTACGCATCGAGCTCCCAGACTCAGGTAAGACCACATCCCCTGACCTTTCCCAGGGATGCATTTATTTTCATGGTTACACAGAGGTGAGGAGCTCTCAGACTCTCTGAGCGAACTGCTGAACTTAGCAACGTAAACTCAAAGCAAGGTGAATAGCTGCTAATCTTTCCTTCTCTAACACTTATGCATACTCTATGTGCATAGGGTAAGAAATTTTGGAAACTTGGGAGTAAAATCTGCTTCATTAAATCATATTTCCTTAGGGTGACTGGGAACTAAAAGTTTGGTGAAAATTTCTCTAGAAGCTACTAGGGTCATTTTAAAGAAATTATGAATTGATTAGCAGATATGCTGAATTTGTTAGATGCTTGTATCCTGGGCTTCCGTTGGAAAGAAGCTGTTCTGTTTCTGCAGATTTTTCTGACAGAATGTGAATGACATCTGACTGTGGCAGCAGGCCACATCGCGTGGATTCAGGCATCCCCCAGACCCACGTGTCCACCTTCAAGCAGTGCGACCTTGAACCAGTTACTTAACTTCTTCAAACCTCAGCTTCTCTGTAAAAAGATAGGGCCATTAACGTTCCTTGCCTAAGTGTACTGTAAAGATAAAATGACATCATGTCTGTAAAAATGTCTCGCATAGGCACTGGCAGAGTAGACATTTCATAAATGGTAGTTTTATTTAATTTTATGTCATTTTAAGGGAAGGGCAGATGTAAAAGGTTGTTATTGAGAAATCAGGAAACAGAAGCCATAAATTTGTGGTCTGCAATTTTTCCTTCACATAGGAAAACTGTTCACCAAAGCTGTATTTGCAAATAGAGATACCAGAATCTGTTACAATACCCAAACCTCAACTTTTAGTAATCGGACACTTCAAAGTTCGGCTATACAATGTTTTCCTGCTATATACATATTTTCAATATAAAAATCAAGATAAAAAATACAGAGTCTGAGTCCATAGGGAATGCAGATGATCAGATGTAAATGCTAGGTTCCACAGTCTATCAGAAATGAAATAATCATTTACAAAGATGATAAATATAGTGCTGACAATAAGAAAATTAGTAAATCAGAAATTTTCTACACAATAAAAAACATTTATGGACCAGCACAGTGGCTCACACCTGTAATCTCAGCACTTTGAGAGACCGAGGTGGGTGGATCACGAGGTCAGGAGTTCAAGACCAGCTAATCCCAGCTACTTGGGAGGCTGAGGCAGGAGAATCATCTGAACCCAGGCGGCAGAGGTTGCAGTGAGCCAAGATCACGCCACTGCACCCCAGTGGGTGACAGAGTGAGACTCTGTCTCAAAAACAAACGAAAAAAAACCATTTATGAAGAAGGCTTATGTGGAAAAATTACATTTCCCTCTATCTTTAAATTATCTGCAAATTACCTAAACTTTCATATTCAGCATTATTTCTTTTTTTTTTTCCTTTTTGAGATGGAGTCTCTCTCTGTTGCCCAGGTTGGAGTGCAACGGTGCGATCTTGGCTCACTGCAACCTCTGCCTCCCAGGTTCAAGTGATTCTCCTGCCTCAGCTTCCCAAGTAGCTGGGATTACAGGTACCCACCATCATACCCAGCTAATTTTTTTTTGTATTTTTAGTAGAGATGGTATATCACCACATTGGCGAGGCTGGTCTTGAACTCCTGACCTCAGGGGATCCACCTGCCTCGGCCTCCCAAAGTGCTGGGAATTACAGGCGTGAGCCACTATGCCTAGCCTATTTACAATTTTTTTAAGATTGAAAAAATGGAGTTGTCATTGCTTTGTTCAACATTTCCCTTCAGGTAATAACATAATTCGTCTACTGAAAAGAGGAGCCATGGGTAATCATAAAGAAATGCTGTAATACACGTCAGCCCAACAACAACAACAAAATATGCAACAAAACAGCTCGGAAAGAAAACTGAAATGGGAACCCCTAGTAAGAACTGTTCTTTGCGTAAGGCTCCTGGGCCTACAATTAAACAAGCATCTCACTGCCCAAGTGGCTGGAAGGCATTTCCTATTTAAAGAGTGCAATCGCTAGAAAGGAGTTCAGGCCACAGTGCCTGTCAGCAAGCTCAGATTACAGCAAAACCTCTGAAGTTACTTCCAAAATATAATCAAAGCTCTCCTCTGCACAGTCAGAGCAGTGGCAAGTTCCTAGAACTGATTTTTGTTGCTGAGTTCAGCACGAAACAATCTCTGAGAAAGCTCAGATTAGCCAGGCTGAATAAACAAGAAACAAACCAAAAAAATTTCCAGGGGAGTTTCAGCCACAACTAAATGAGTTGTCGTGTTTCACCAAAAATTCATGCATATACCCCAGTACTCCCCTCATCTTCAAAAAAACCACAGTTGTCCAACTTTCTAAAATTCTCTTAAGTTTGATAATGTTAAAAACAATGATAGTGAGACCTCTGCTATTCTTTCCCTCAGATATACAGATAATATATCTAAAGCAAGTATATGGTATTTTTATAAAAATTGTCTATAACCACAAAAGCTGTATTATTTCTGCCCATGTTTTAAAAATTAAGAGTTTTTAGTTTAAATCCATCCTAATTGCCCCAGGCCCAAAGTATAGAAGAACAAAAAGTTACAGGGTTCTCTAAAAGCATTTTGTTGCCAGGCGTGGTGGCTCATGCCTGTAATCCCAGCACTTTGGGAGGCTGAGGTGGACAGATCATGAGGTCAGGAGGTCGAGACCAGCCTGACCAACAGGGTGAAACCCATGTCTCTACTAAAAATACAATGCGCGCCTGTAATTCCAGCTACTTGGGAGGCTGAGGCAGGAGAATCACTTGAACCTAGGAGGTGGAGGCTGCAGTGAGCCGAGATCATGCCACTGTACTCAAGCCTGGGCAACAGAGTGAGACTCCGTCTCAAAAAAAAAAAAAAAAAAAAGCTTTTTGTTAAGAAACAAGCCCCTTTTTAAAGAAAAATCTTAAAGGATCTATGGGAATAGATACAATTTCAGGAAGAATTTCATATCTTCAAGTTTATGTTTAAGACGAAATACAACTGGTTAAATCCAATTTAATAACATATTTGTTTTAAGAATAAAATTCCCTCTTTTATTAATACCAGAATTTGTGCTCATGCTTTACTGTCTCTAGTGGTACAGATTCCCTTCTACTAAAATTTAGTTGGGGGTATTTGAAAGACCTCAGATGGGCTTCTCTGAGTATCATTTCTCAAGGCTCCCACAGAGAGAAAAACCAAACAGTCACAGACAGAATAAACTCTTACAGAGGCAATTGTTCATTTCCTGAGCTAACCCACTTCCTTCTTCATACATTTCCTTCTCTTCATCAATGAGTTTTTTGAAATTAGCATTGAAATTATCTTGCAAAATACATATTTGAACCTACGGCCGGGAATCTAGGCAAATTCCAATGCCCATGTCATTTTCAGTATCATCGCTGTAGTGATACAAAATTAGAACCCCAAATGAAGTGTCATGTCAGTAGTACAGAAGGCTCTCTGCAATGTTAACTGTGTTTCAGCAAAAGAATCTGAATCATTATGAATTAGATCCATACTGTGATAAAACAAATGTTATTAAAATGAAAAACTGAATGCAAAAAATTTCATGGCTCCTGACTACTCCATATGGAAGTATGGCATCTATCATAAGGAAATAAGTTTTTTTAACCTTTCAAATCTTAGCAAAACTGTAATGGGTTGTTGGGTTTCTCCACTCTACAACCTTGGAGACAAAAACTTGAAGTCTCATAATTATTGAAATTACCTATTAGACATGCACCTTCTCAATGATTACTGTCTTGACTTTGATCAAAGCTGATACAAGAAGTTAAACTAAAATGTGGCTCTCATTATTCTTCTGTGCTAATAAATATAATTTAAAAAATAAAATCAGTTCTTACCTAAATATAAAAAGCTTTACTTATTTAGAGTGATACCAGAGAAACAGACAAAAGGAATAAAGTCTCTCAAAATGTTTATTTTTGTCAGAACAGCTGACGATTTTCTGTTAAGTATTTTGGTTTATAATTGTAATAAGCATTTTCCCCCCTTGAAAAATCCATTCAAAATATCTCAACCCTTGAGGTAAAGCACTTTAACTAAATTAAAAAAAAAAAATCTTGATTTGTTTTAAAGAAAAAAATTCTTAAAATTCCTTTAGCTTGATAAATAGAAATAATCTCTTCTTGTTCTACTCTGGTGAACATAAATGTATTTCCTACAGCCAAGAATCCAGTCACTTACTGGCAAACCAAAGGTGAGAACAATTCATTTACACTCTCTACTCAAACATAGTGCAACACTGCCGTGTTCATATATGCTTTTCTTTTAGAGTTACCAACACTCTTCTGGCAAAGACAAAGTTTTGGAATGGCAAAAGCAACAGAAGTTTTAGATCTCAAAGCTCCAGAAAGGAATTAATCTGAGTCTTCATCATCCAGATAGTCCTCGGCATTGCTTAATGTTCGGACTGCATCTAAAAGAAATAGGAGGGAAAAAGAAAAACAAGGTAATTAAAAACTGCTCATTTTTTTCATTTTCAAAGCTCTTCAATTAGAATAGAATCTTCCATCTGACCCAGGACTGTACTTTCTCTGAGGATCTTTCTCTGCTTTTGCTTTGCAGCCTAACCATTAAGTTTCTGTTGCCACAGAGGCTGACAATGCGTTCCTTAGTTATGTGGAAGGGTGAAGCACATGGTTCTAGGTGCCATCCATCCATTTCCAACAGAAAGGCCCAGCCACAGGCACCATGACCAACAAGACACACCACCAGCAGCGCTCCGCTCTGACTGTGCTTCCAACCTCCTTTCCCAATGACAGCCTGAGGTCTTGCCCAAAGGCAAGGTCACTGGGTAGGAAGTTAACTACTGAAGGGGAAAAAGGAAAAGGAAGAATGAAAACAAAAAGTTTCAATTTTGATGTAGAAAACACTGAAAATAAAGCAAAAGACTGAAATGGTGGGAAAAGAAGGTTTTAAAACAGAAAGAGCTGGACCCTATCAAATGTTCAAGCAACCCTGAACAGGGCTCAAAAGGAAGACATTTGATCTTTAACTGTCACCTCTTCAACTGTCTAGTCAAATTCCTATAGCAACAGATTACCCTAGGTATAATTTTAGTGGGAAAAACAAAATGCAAACACAGGCACATTGTTCAATAAACATATGTTACAGCACCATGATCACAGCACCCAGATCATCATGGTCTCTAAGTATCACATCTCTGAAGCTTATCGTAAATATGACCGGTTCCAAGTATGGGGCAGGAAGTATAAGGGATGACTAGAACCCTAGTCATGCCGTAAATCAAGGATCCTATCAAAGACAGCATCATGTGAAAGGGTCTGAGATTCAACTTAAAGAGGCCTCCACCAGCCACAGATGGGCTATGGATAAAGCTACTAACTGGAATGGATTAAAGCACATCAAATATTTCAAGACACACCAAAAATAACTCATTTGTCACCCTTTGGAGGATGATAGAGACCAGCTTATTATTTTAAAAACTCTTAAATAAAGGGCAAAAACCAAGCATTTATCCTGCACTTGCTACATTAACCGTTCCTCTGCGTAACAAAACAATTGATGAGGGAAAACTTTATAGAATATTCTAGTTAATAACTCAGAAAGAAGTGATTTAATTAGAATATCATCATTTTGTGCTGTCTAGTGAAGTAACAGATCTAGGCAATGATCATCAATGGATGTCACATCACAGGAAGAGTGACAACCAGATATCATGTGCCTCTGACAAAATAACACTATGTTCTATATGATATATTATTCCTTCTACTCCCAGGAAAAATACACGATCAGGCAGGCAGGCAGGCAGACAGACACACAGACAGATGAGAGACAGACAGACAGATAGATAGAACCTAAATTGGATCAAGCCTCTAGCTAGATAGATAGATAGATTAGATAGACAGGTAAGTAGTAGGTAGGTAGGTAGGTAGGTAGAGAGAGAGAGAGAGAACCTAAATTGGATCAAACCTCTAGATAGGTAGATGATTGACAGATTGATTGATTGATGGATTGATTGACAGACAGATCTTAAATTGGATCGAACCTCTAGATCTAACACCAACTGACAAAAACATAAAGGACAGAGGAATATAACAACACCATGGGAATGTAGTCAGCAATGTACAGACTGGGAAATTCAAGTTAGTTAACCCAATTTCTTTACTAAATAAATGGCAAGGTTAAAAAGGGGGAAGAGTAGAGGGAAAGGAACTATTGATTAAAAAATAATTTAGGAGCTATATCTACCAATCACAAGCTGACCTTATGTGAATCTGGACTTAAATAAACCATAAGTAAATAAGTAAAAACAAAGATGTATGAGAAAATGGAAGTGTGGACAAGGACAAGATATTTGATGATATTAAGGAATTATTTTTTTGGTATCCTAATGCTTTTTTTTTTTTAAGAGTCCTCCTGTTTACAGGTTTTGGGAAATGACCATTGAGAAAAAGAAAAGGAGAAGGGAGGATCAGTACAAGGGAGGTAGAAGCCGATTTATCGTGCAAGAGAGAAAAGGAAAGATAAAGCAGAACGGAGGCAAGTTTATTTTCTGGATCTCATTCTGTCACCCAGGCTGGAGTGCAGTAGTGCAATCATGGATCACTGCAGCCTTAACTTCCTGGACTCAAGAGATCCTCCTACCTCAGCCTCCCAAATAGCTGAGACTACAGGCGTGCACCACCACACTCAGCTAGTTTTTAATTTTTGTGTAGAGACATCGTCTCGCTATGTTGTCCAGGCTAGTCTTGAACTCCTGGATGCAAGCAATCCTTCCTGCCTCCCAAACTCCTGGGATTACAAGTATGAGCCACCACACCTGGCCATGTTTCAGTGACTTTATACCAGCTTCCAAGCCGGTATAAAGCTTGGAAGGTTGACTCTATTCTTCACTCTGCTCAAGAGGAGTCCACAAGGACTGGGAAGAATATATTTTGTTCTCCCCCAACACACACCCAGGAACTTCAGGACTTCATGTCAACTTGGTAAAAAGTAGCTTTCTAACCTAAAGCCTGAGAGAGGAATAGGAAAGCTCTTTCCCTTTCTACATTGCTATCCAAAGTGTTGCCCATAGTCTGTGTGCCCAGATGGTTACTTCTGCTCCTTATTTTATTCTTACTTCTCCTATTAAAAAGAGAGGATGATTTGCCACAGTGGAGACTCTCACTGAGTGGTCATCAAAAGACAGGTACGAGTCAGGCAAATAAATTCCTTCTCCTTTCTTCCCTTCATGAACTGTGCTGAGGCAGTTTTCTTGGGAAACCTCCCACATGGTCAGGTGTTGAGTGATGAGATGTATTTCTTCATAGCCCACCTCCGGGTGTAGCACGCATGGGAACGTATCCCCTAGCAGCACTGCCATCCTCCCCTAGCTCATGTTCATTTTTCCTCAATCCCACCACCCTGGGTTTACACATCTCAAATCAAGAAGCAGCACTTAAGACCCATCAACAAACATACAAACAATAAATAAATGAGGGAAGAATAAACACAGTCACATGGATGAATGTTACAGACAAAATGTAAATGAAAGAAGTCAGTCACAAAAAAGTATATACAGTTTGAATCTACTTAAAGTTCACGAACGGGCAGAACTAATCTATGGTGAGAGAAGCAGAAGACACTGAGGGAGGCATGTGGCGTGTGGGAACAGTTCTCTAGCTTAATCTGGGTTGTGGTGAACAGGTGTAAAAAATTCATCAAGCTGTATGCTTAAGATTTATGTACTTAATGTAAATTATATTCAAATTTTTTTAAGTTGGAAAAAAATTTTAAAAGGACTCAACTCTTAGGTATAACCCTAACCCCAGGCCCTATATCCTAGCTATCTTCCACAGTAACTGCAACATGTGACTTATTTTATACCTATTATAAAATCCACATCATGTTTCTAAAAGTAGACAACAACTCACACCTGTAATCCCAGCACTTTGGGAGCCCAAGGCAGGCAGACTAAGGAGTTCAAGACCAGCCGGGACAAAAAGGTGAAACCTCACCTCTACTAAAAATACAAAAATTAGCCAGGCGTAGTGATGCCCATCTGTAATCCCAGCTACTCGGGAGGCTGAGGCACGAGAATCACTTGAGCCTGGGAGGCGGAGGTTGCAGTGAACTGAGATGGCATCACTTCACTCCAGCCTGGGCGACAAAATGAGACTCTGTCTCAAAAAAAAGAAAAAAAGTGGACAACAATATCAGAATATACCTTTTCCAACTTAGAGTTCATGCTGACAATTAACTCTATGGCCAAATAATCCAACCCTATTCCAACGAGGATCATAATACAAATTAAAACTTCTTTTTTAACTGTATAATTAGGGAAATGAAGCAAGTAAAAACGTTTTAAAAGTAATATGAATATTGAAACATAAAAATTCATTTCTTGGCTCTGTCTGCCAGGCCCTAAGATTATCTCACTAATGAATCCATTACCTAATCAGTTCAAATTTAGGAAGGTAGACTAAACATACCCGGGGTGCACAGAGAAAACAGTTCTGCCTCCGAGCCCTATTCTACAGAGGCTGCTCAAAGACTCATCACCTGCTTCCCTCAGCTCTACCCACTCCTGAGTAAGGCTTCTGGCGTGAGCTCTCTAGGGTCTAAGAAAGGTTGGTATATGCCTTATCTGTCAAAATGGAGCTCATAGCATGCACGAGACTCTGATACCTTCAGGTCATAAGAAACCTTACTCTTTGGTCAGGGCAGGCTGAGGATAGCCACACAACAGGAAGTCAGTCGCAGAGAAAGGAAGTTAGGCCAGAGTCCTACTTCCTGACCCAATCAAGGCAGCAAGGAGTAGGAGGTCAACCTCAAGCAGAAGTGTCTCTCACACAGCTGCAAATACGGCTTCTCAATCATAATGTAGATGGGGAGCACCAGCTCAGCTGCTACTTTCTCATTCCCTTAGTAGAACCCATCTCCATCTATGCAGGAGAAATTAAAGAAAGGCTTGCACTGCCAGTGAGCACTTACGGCTTAATTAAGGAATCCCAAACTGATTAACAGTTTATACTATATTCAAACTGAAGTTAAAAAAGAAAAGAAATCTGGAACAAAGACATATCTAGAATAAAGAATAAAAGGAGGCCAGGCACGGTGGCTCCCACCTGTAATCCCAATGCTTTGGGAGGCTGAAGTCGGGGGGATGACTTGAGTCGAGTTCGAGACTAACCTGGGCAACAAGGCAAGACCCATATCTCTACATTAAAAAAATAATAGCTGGGCATGACAACACATGCCTGTAGTCCCATCTTCTCAAAAAGATGAGATGGGAGGATCACTTGAGTCCAGGAGTTTGAGACTACAGTGAGCTATGATTGACCCCTGCATTGCAGTCTGGGCAACAGAGCAAGACTCCATCTAAAAAAAATAATAATGTACACCTAAACTCTATTTTTAAAAACTGCCCATAGTACTATGAATAAAGTCTAAAATGTTTAGCAAAGTCTAGAATAATTTTGATTACAATTTATTGATATCCTCATTAAAAACAAAAACAAAATATAATCATGGAGCTATTAATGCTATATTTTAAAATATTTAGTAATCATCACTCATAAATTCATATTAAAATGAGGGAATGAAGTCGATAGTTCTCTGAAAAGGACTGTAAAGAAAAGCAAGGTGATTAGAACTTGATTGCAAGGAATAAAAGAAACACACACAATAAAGGTAAAAGATCCATGTTTCTTGTCTAATTTCTGTTTGATTGAGGGTGTCCTATTTTGGGGGTTCTGATTAAGATCAACGATATATAAACAAACTTCAGAATTATCTGAAGAGTTTTTTGTTTTTTGTTTTGTTTTGTTTGAGATATAGTCTCTCACCCAGTTTGGAAAGCAATGGTGTGATCACAGCTCACTGCAGCCTCAGCCTCCGGGGGCTCAAGTGATTCCCCCAGCTCAGCTTCCTGAGAAGCTGGGACTACAGGCCCACACCACCATGCCTGGCTAATTTTTTTGTACCTTTTGTAGAAACGGAGTCTTCACTTCGTTGCTCAGGCTGGACTCCAACTCCTGGGCTCAAGTGAACCTCCCGCCTTGGCCTCCCAAGGTGCTGGGATCACAGGCATAAGCCACTGCACTCGGCCAAGTTTATCTCTTTTGCGCAATTCTAAGTCAATAAATCTTAGTTATGGGGCACCAGAGGAGAAAGAAGGATTTAAAACAAATACCTGTTCCCTGTTTCTTTTTCAGGAGAGATGCACAGGCAGCATTGGTAGCCATGTCGAAGGCCAGCTTCTTCTCATTGTTTCTTAAGTCTGTTCTAGCACCTTCCCAACACAAGAAAGTCAATCAGGTGTCTTTGAAGCCTATATAGTAGCAGCCAATTCTCTCTCCCCATGGCTAACCACTTTTGGCAAAACAAACTAGAGAACAACTCTGGCCCAGAAGTAAACGTTCTCAAAACAATAAAACTCTCATACAGTATATTTGGCATCTTTAATCAGGAAGCTTGTTGCTACACCTGTGATAACAATTCAGAGCCTTTCCCTTCGAGTCCCTATAGAACTGCATGTGAACCTTTCAGTCAGGAGTTTATGGTCCCTGTGGAGCTTAACTTCAATGAGCCCTCTGCCTCTTCTTTTGCTCAAGAGGGTCTTTAGAAAAGACCAAGTGGGTAGTGCTTGAGGGGATTAATATTTTATATCTGTAAGTATGCTCTCATGCAATTTAGCAGCATAGCAACACATAAAACTGAGAGGCAATTCATTATTCCCACAAGTTATCTTCTACCCACTTTTCCTTTGCCTTTATTGTGTTAAAAATTACATCAGAATTCATGAATACATTTGCATTGTTAAGGATTCAAAAATACAAATGTATGCTGAACAAAAGCACAAGTCCCGTTTCATTCCCTCATCTTCTACCCACTGCAAAGGTAACCATTCTTAAGAGGTGGGCGTGAGTTCTTATCTCCCTTATTTGCATCAGTGCATTCATACACATATTGATACAGACACAAAAATCATACTACACGTATTGGTCTGTAATTTCATGTTTTTAAAACTTAATGTCTAATGCTACTGTTTTCTTAGCAATACACATATTCGTAACTCACCCTATTTAAATGTTTATAAGTATTCCATTTTGTGGATGCTCCAAAATTTAATTCCTCCTGTATTGATGGGCACTTAGGCTACTCCTAATTTTCACTATCACAAACACTCCAGTGAATATCCTTGAACATCTTTGCTCACGTGTATTTCTGAAGAATGGTTTACTAAAAGTGGTATTGGAAAGTAAGGCTAAGTCCATTTTAAATTCTGACAGCTACTGTCAGATTACTTCTCATACTAGTCTCTAAAGATCCTCTGAATTTCTGTGGTATCAGCTGTAATATCTCCTTTTCATCTCTGATTTTAAGATTGCTTTCCAAGAAGGCTTTAGGCCAAGCATGGTGGCTCACGCCCATAATCCCAGCACTTTGGGAAGCCAAGGCAGGCGGATCATTTGAGGTCAGGAGTTCAAGACTAGCCTGACCAACATGGTGAAACCCCGTCTCTACTAAAAATACAAAAATTAGCCAGGTATGATGGCAGGTGCCTGTAATCCCAGCTACTTGGGAGGCTGAGGCACAAGAATCACTTGAACCCAGGAGGCGGAGATTGCAGTGAGCCAAGATTGCACCACTGTACTCCAGCCTGGGCAATAGAGCAAGACTCACTCTCAAAAAAAAAAAAATAAAACAAAAAAACAAGAAGGCTTTATCAATTCATACTTTGTGACATAGTGTAGGAAAGTGTCATTTTCTTTGCAACCACTTCCCCTTCAATAAACAAAAAATAGGCCGGCACAACAGCCCATCATGCCTGTAATCCCAGCACTTTGGGAGGCTGAGGCAGGCAGATTGCTATGTACAGGAGATCAAGACCAGCCTGGGTGACATGGCAAAACTCCATCTCTATAAAAATTAGCCATGTGTGGTGGTGTACACTTGTAATTTCAGCTACTCAGGAGGCTGAGGTGGGAGAATTACTTGAGCCCAGGAGACAGAGGTTGCAGTGAGCCACTATTGCTCCACTTGCACTCCAGCCTGGGCAATAGAGTAGACCCAGTTTCAAAAAAAGAAAAAGAAAAAGAAAAGAAAGACATGTACCCAAATTTGAAGGCACAGAAATACTGCATCAAGAAAAAAATAGTATTTTTAATTAGTAATATAATGATCTTGTGTCAAAATCTTTCTCCTAAGCAGATTGCTGTATTCACAGTAGGGTTATATAAAAAACCTAATTCTCTCAGTATGCTACAGATCGAAAACTCCTGAGGGTTAACAGTTCTGTAACTAATCATATATTATACTTTAGAGCTTATAAACATGATTTCTATCAGAACAGGAAATATTCAGAGACAGTGATGATAGAGAAGAAACACAACCATTTCCTGGGTCCCTTTAGACAAGCACTAATAGGAATATAATGTGAGCCATATATCCAATTTTTAATTTTCTCATAGCCAATTTGCAAAATGTGAAATTAATTTTAATTATGTATTTAATCCAGTATATCTGACATGTTATTTCAACATAAAACCAACATAAAAATAATTGTGATATTTTACTTTTTGTTTCACTAAATCTTTGAAATCTGGTATGCATTTTACACTTATAGCAGATCTCAATTCAGATAGCCTCATTTAAGGGCTCAGCTGTGCACATGGCTAGTGGCTGCCATATTAGACATCAAAGCCCTCAGCATACCTTTACAGGGCACTAGAGTGATCATCACAGTGTCTGGCCTTTTAGACCTGGACCTTACATCACCAGACTCAAAATCTAAACCATTTCCTATCATATATCCCACAATATTGCTCTGAGGATCCCTAATGAAGGTAATTCCATGAGTTGTGTCTTGGGGAATCAAACATCCTACATGATAGGCTTCTGGACTAGGGTATGGTATGGGTGATCTGCCTGGCCTTCTCTAAGAGGAAACTAATATTTGTGGGTCAAATGGGTAAAGGGATAGTCAGTTTACAATTTCGCTGTTTTTCTCTGACTTATAAAAACAGCGGATCAAGACATCCTCTCTTGTTCACTTTACATCTTGCACCTGCTCGGCTCAAAACAGGACATTGCAGCCACATCATTCTTGCTCATCAGTCAAGACTCCCCTGTGAGAACAGGGGTCCTAAGCAACTTTACCTATACAGCTTTCTCAGACAGGATCTCTCCCCCCACACACATTCTTTGTTTCTAAGGCTCTATAATCCTGGAGAAACATACAATACAGTTCTTACCAAAAGTAATATATGTAATGTTAAAGCTTGCCATGGTTTTAGTTTATACTAAAAACTAAAACAAACCAACCCCTAATAATTTCATCTTATCATGACTATTCCATGATACACAGACAGAGCAAAGGTTAAACCACATTTTGAAATAAAACTATTATTCTTCCTACTATTTCAAATGACATAATTTGATAGAGACTATTTTTTAGGGTAAGCAAAGACCAGATAAACTCAACACAAACTTTACCTTTTGCCAGAAGCAACTGGACAATATCTGCATAACCCTTCCAGGCAGCAGCATGCAAAGCTGTGTCTCCCAACTTGTTCTATGGTGATAAAAAGAGAAAGTACCATTTTTAAGACAGAGGGTGGATTGAAAGTACATGTTAATTTAGGTTTAATCCAATTAAACCTAAAATGGGAAAGTTAAAGAACCACATAAAATTCCAAAGAGAAAAGGAAAGGAGACTCAAGAGATGGGAGATGAGTCATTTTTGAGAGATGGAATGGGATGGAGGGGTACAAGCTGACTCGGTGGAGCACAGGCTGAAATGCAGATGCCTGCAGAGGGGAGATCCCAGGAGAAGCAAGCAGATTTGAACATGTAGAAGCCTAGCAAAAATTAGGAATTGGAAATTACTAGAGGTACTAGGGCAGAAATGAGGCATGGGTATGAAAACAGAGGTACTGGTTAAAAGTATTCATAAAAAGTAATTAGAATCTCAGAACCTCTTCCCCCTTTTCTTGCTGCCAGATAACCCAATATTACTTGCTGAGAAATTAACCTGATAGTTTCCAAGTTCATCAACATTAGGTACAAGAGAAGGTAGCAAAAGGCCAGAAACTAAAAGGTGAGGGTTAGGCAAAAAACCTACAAACTGAACAGTAAGACCCCTCTCTCAGGTGCCTTTACATATCCCACTGCCCAGTGTGCACATACCCTCAGGCAGGAGACTGGAGGGCACTTCTCTGGTGAAGCAATGTAGTCTCATGTGCAGGGAAGAGGAGTGTACTTTCATTAGCATTTGGGAGTCACCTAGCAAAACAGCTAGGACCTTACCACATCACCCTGTGGAGAAGCCCACCAGCCAGCAGGCCTCACCAAGCACACACAGCTTCCAATCACACTTAAAAATGAATGGATAGAGCCAGGCATGGTGGCTCACACCTGTAATCCCAGCACTCTGGGAGACTGAGGAGGGTGGATCACCTGAAGTTGGGAGTTCAAGACCAACCTGGCCAACATGGTGAAACCCCATTTCCACTAAAAATACAAAAAATTAGCCTGGCCTGGTGGCACAGGCCTATTAGTCCCAGCTACTTGGGAGGCTGAGGCAGAAGAACAGCTTGAACCCAGGAGGCGGAGGTTGCAGTGAGCCGAGATTGTGCCACTGCACTCCAGCCTGGGCAAGACAGTCAGACTCCCTCTCAAAAAAAAATAAATAAATAAATAAATAAATGGATAATGACACCAAGTATTTGTGGACAGCCTAAAATATTTTAGGAAAGACCAAAACAAACAAAATAAATGGATCTCAAAGGGAAAAAACATAGTCAACAATGAAAACATACATTTTGAAAAGTTACAGAGTATCAGCAAGATGTACGATCATATTGTGTCATGAAACAAGAAAAAGATACTACATGAAAGTAACAATCAGAGTAAAATAGGAGGTTATAACACACAGAATTCTAAGATGGCTCCCAAGGTCCCTGCCCCCTGGCATAGGTCCCCTGTTTAATTCCCTCCTCTTGACTGTGAGTGAAAGCAGTGAATATAATAGGCTATCACTCCTGCAATTAGGTTTCTAGTCAGCCCATGTTGAATTCATCAGAAGAGACATTATTTCAGGTGTACCTGACCTAACCAGGTGGGTCCTTTAAAAAAAAAAAAAAAAAAAGATGAAACAGCAGAGAGACAATCTCCTTCTGACCTTAAGGAAGAAACAAACAGCCATACTGTGAGCTGTGTACAGAGAGGGGTGGCCTCTAAAAGCCGAGGGCCTCAGGGGTACCACAAGTACAAGAAAATCAATTCTTCCAAAAACCTAAATGCACTAGGAAGACGACCCCAAGCTCCAGATGAGAATCCAGCTCCAGCCAATACCTTGATTTCCACCTGGAAGGCCCTGAACAGAGAACCCAGCTATGCCATGCCCAGAATTCTGATGTACAGAAAGTATAAGCTGCTAAGCCTGTGGTCATTTGCTAGGCAGCAACAGAAAACTAATACAGAACTCTGGGGAATTACAAAGATAACCAAAATAAAACAAAGGTGAGAACATCTATGGGAAAAATTTTGAAAATTGAAGGTTCAATCTAAGAAGTCCAGCATCTTATTAATGGGCATTCTAGAACCAAAAGAACAAAAAAGGGTCAGATAAAAACTCTAAAAGAAATAATACAAGATAATTTTCCAGGCTGAGTTAATCATAATCACTGGGAAAAGATGAACGCTAAGGCACATCATTAAAAAATTTTAAAACACCAACAATAAAGTAAATATTCTTAGCAAGAGAAAAAGTAGATCGCACATAAAAGAGTAAGACTCAAAATGGCACCAAACCTCTCAAAAGCAACCCTGGAAACTAGAATGGCACAGAGCCATGCCTTCAAAATTCTGAGGGAAACTGTTTTTGTCCTAGTATTCTGATCAGCCAAAGAATCAATCTCAAGCTTCTATTTATCAGGAATCTATTGAAGATGTTCTCTGACAAAAGAAAGACAAAGGATCCAGAAAAATGAAGATACAACATGGCAGAGAATGGAAGGGGTTCCCTGGAGGACAGGCAAAGGGCAGGAGAATGACAGAGAGCATCAGGAAGTATGAATCCAGGGAGGAAAAGAAAGCTACTGATTATCTTATACATTTTAGAAAAGTATTATATATCAAGACTGTATAAAAAAATATATAAGTCACAGTGAGATAACAAAAAATGAGTTTTAAAAAGTCAATAAGAAACAAAAAAAAAAGTTATATAAGCAGTGAATACTCTTTAAATACCCATAATAAAGTAAACATTATATAGTAATATAACCAAAAACCGTGATGAAGTGCATTGAGGAGCAGAGGCAGAAAGGCTGGGTGCTGAAAGATGAGAGCTGGGGCAGCTGACAAGCTTAACCCTTCACATACCCAACAGGAGGCCAAAATACACATGAAGATAATGCATGACGAGATGGCTCCATCAGCCTATTCCTTAGTAATACAAAGCTAAGTACATGAAGAAAGAGCTAAAAGCTGAAAGTGACATATGAGGAGGAGTGGCATTTGGGGCTGTGGACAATTTGAATTTTAGTACAATTATAATTTTTAAATTATGTGCTTGTGGTATTTTGACAACAATGTTTCACATGCCCGTAAGTTGCTCTATACTAAAGAGAAGCAGGTGTGCATTACATGATTTCCAGATAAGCAGTCTCACCTGCTGGTTCAGTTCAATATTTGGTTGAGTAAACAGCATTTCTACTATATCTGAAATTCAAAGAGAAAAGATACTTTTTAAGAATGAAAATAAGAAGCCCAAATCTAGGTACAATAATTTTATAAAAGAGAGATTCTTTAGAAGAACCATCAAGAAAATGTTAACACATTTTGTAAAATTCATAAAATAGAAAAACTTAAGAACCTAAAAAGTGGAATTATTTAGGAAAATATACTTTCTCTAATAGTTTTGGCTTTTGCATTTTCAAATGACATTTCTAGGAATTTTTTACATTCATTATAATACTTTGTATTCATATAACTAACGTGTTTATTAGCTGAAATAAGATAGGCTTCTTTTTAGGAGACAGTTAAAAATTTTCCTTTGGCACTGCTATTTAATTTGCTGAGCTCTTCATTTATTATTGTTGTTGAGTTTGTTTCTTGTGTTATAGAGAGGTAGAAAAGCAGTGGGTGATAACATTTTTGGCCAGGATGAAATACATCTAAAAATTCAATTCGTCATCATTATTGATTATAACAGAGAAAATATCAATGGAATCACTACCTTAGGCAAATGTTGGCTTTCTCTTGAATCTAATAGTTTGCATTAAACTTAAAATGCAAATCATAAAAGCAGACCTGGTGAAAAGCTAAGCTAGAGGAGCCAATTCTGCTCTTTTTTCTGTAAGATTAGATAGTGGTTTTGTTTTCATACTACTGCTATTTTCCGGTAACCTTTCTAAGCCTGAGAGAGGAAAGCAAGTGTCCAGGCTTTCGAGAGAGGCCCATGCAGTGAGGCTGACTGACTACACTCCACCCACCATTCTAAGAGCTCCCAGGAACAAGGCTTTTGGCTGGTGTTCTAAAGGATTCAAAAAGAATAGCCAATGCTTTTTCTTTCTCATTTTTTTGTAAATCTGGCTCCCTTAGGTGAAACACATTTTCAGCAGCGTAGAAACATATAACAAACAAAACATAATACCTTTGTGACCCCCATGGCAAGCCCAGTATAAGGCAGTGCTTCCAGATTTGTCTAAGCCATTAACGCCCACTCTGTTGTCCAAACATTCTCTCAACCAGCTCAAGTTGCCTGAAATAATTTTACATTTATAAAAACACAAGAAAAAAAGGTTTCATTTTTTATTTTGCATTTAAATCTATTTCATTCTGTTTCATTCTGCATAAAGACCTGCCCATTAATACATTTATTATAGTACATTTTAACTTCCAGCTTATTAATAGAAAGTATTAACATCAATTTTTTAATGATAGCTTAATGGGAAGAGTTCCCTACATGGGTATACTTAAGGTATTTAATACTTAAGGTGTGTGTATTATAAGGTATTTCTATTTTAATATATATGTATATACACACACACATACACACACACACATATATTAAAATAGAAATACCTTAAGTGTGTGTGTATGTATATATATATATATATATATATATACACACACACACACATACACACACATACATACGTATTATTTTTTCTTTGTGAAATTCTGGAAATTGGGGATAAAACCATCAACTCTAAGAACAAGCAGATACTATTCATATTCATATTTACAATGCATCTTCAGTTCTTATAAGAAATGCTAAACAACGTACTCAAAGCTGCTGCTCTTATATGCTAAACTATAACTATTAATTTAAAATCCTCAGGCTAATATCCCAAATGTCAGTTTAGTAGTTTTACTTTTTCACAATCCTAACCAATAATTTCCTTGTGTACATTCAGATTTCAAAAAAAATCTAAAAATGGAATGAAATAGAGCTCATTGAGGCTTTACTAAAACTCCCCCATTATCTACAGCAGGGTTTCACAGCATCGGCCCTATTGGCAATTGG
The DNA here is from genome assembly GCA_036589455.1 of Ateles fusciceps. Taxonomy (NCBI): domain Eukaryota; kingdom Metazoa; phylum Chordata; class Mammalia; order Primates; family Atelidae; genus Ateles; species Ateles fusciceps. Next base: position 11,489,228 of record JAZHEH010003097.1, read on the forward strand.
GGCTGATTTATTGTGGGGGGCGCTGTGTGCTGCAGGATGTGTGGCAACAACCCCTGCCTCTCCCCCAAAAGGTGCCAGTATCATCCCTCCAGTCATGACAGTCAACATGTCTCCAGATATTGCCAAATATCCTCAGGGTTTGTGAAAGAGGAATCACCCTGGTTGAGGACTACTGATCTACAGAATAAAGCCCAAGACCAGGCTGATCGTTGTTTGGCCAAGGATCTTCCCCAGGTTCCTCCCTATTGTTTATGCCCTGCTTGGCTAAATGCTCACCACACCAACGCTCTCCTAAATGCTATACCCTTCAGGCCCTTCCCGTTCTCCTGCCCTCCAGTTACTCACCCTGGCCCCTACAGCCTGTTAAACACATTTCAATTGCTGTATTTATCATATCAAATTTTATGATCTCTCTTTCCCCTGCCAGAAGTTGAGCTTTGGAAGTCACAGGCTTTGATTTGTTTCTCCCTTCAAAAGTATTTTTTGACTGACATTTTAAAATTAAAATCACACTTCTCTAGTGTAATAGATGTTGGGACAGACTGTCTCTGGGGAAAGCAGGAATTTAACTGAGAAGGTGCAAAGGGAACTTTCTGGGATGGCAGAAATGTTCTAGATCTTGATGCATTTGTCAAAACTAATTGACATCTGTGCATTTTACTGTACTGTATACCTCAGTCAGAATCACACCTACCTCTTTTTGCTGCTTCATGCAACGGATTGTCAATGGATTCTGCCTGCTCAGCCACTAGATTGAAAATAAAAAGTGTTAACCCAATGTTGAATTGCCACACAGATGATTCACTGAAGCCACTCACTCACTACAGTCCCCCAGCTTCAGGAATACCAGGGCCTTCAACACAGTTTCCTTCACTTAACATGGATAAAAAGTAACAGAAAATCAAATAGATAGTTCTTGCATTAAATGAAGCTGAATTATGTGTTAAGGGAGGCCAAGCCAAGCAGTAAGGCAGTAACACAGTAATTAACTGGAAGTATAAACAAAAAGAAACAAACCTGCATACCTAAGTTAAATGCATACTTGATATTACTCAAGTATTTAATAAACAAAGTCACAAAAATGCAAAAGAAAGCATTTGATGTTCATTTTTACATTTTGTAGATCACTCTGCTTTAAAGATGCCTGAAAATAATTCTGATTCCCTTTTGTGTATTTATGTAGAAGCAGATGAGGGGGGGGGGGGGAATAATTTGCTTCCTGTATTCAGAAAGAACAATCAGCATAGCTACCTGCATCTTAGAGATGTGCCCTGTTGTCCTAGAATCAGTAGGAAGTGTTATTAGGAAATGGAAGAAAAAGGATTAAAATTCAGGAGCCTTGTTTATCAATTCTGTGCTCTTTTGACTTTACTCTGCTGACATCTAAATAAGTGTTTTATCTGTTTTCCCACTTCCAGCTAGAAGCAGCTTCATGGCAGGAGCTGTGTCTCTCATTGCTCAAGCTCCCCAAACTGTCAATGATAAGCATTGAATGAACGTCACTGCCCCGAACATGAATTAAAAAGCTTGGGTTACTCCATCACAAAACAAAGGGCTAGTCTAAGAAACGATCTGCAAGATTGAGTTAATCAGCATTTAAAAAAATTGTTTTAAGAGTAGAAGAAAGTAAAACCATAACCGTTTCCTTGGAAACCTTGGGTGTTTTCAAGAATGCTATAATGCATTGTCTTAGGCCATAGAGTCAGGCTCAAGCACATCTGGTGTTCATGGCCAGTTTATTAACAGGAGGCTCATGGAATAAAAAATTTCCTAGACTGACAATGACTTCATTGCCTTCTCAGCCACAGTAGCAAGCAGAAAAGCCTCAAGAACCAAAACATTCCAAGTGAAAGTAAAACCACTCAGCAACACTTACCATAGTTGCTTGGAATTAGTCCAGTCCTGCCTTTGGAGGTGCCTTTCCACCAATTGGTATCGCTCTGGTAAAAGAAGAGTTAAATTAAGTGGTATCAAATCCAGACTGCATTCATTCACTTTTCAAATTATTTGGCTCCTAGGGAGTACCTGTTTTACAAAATGTCCGCCAGCCCTACCCATACTATCAAGCTTCCTCACACCTTAGCTATGGGCGTCCGTCTCCCTTGCCACTAAATTACAAATAAACATGCTTCCGCCTGCAACAAATGGAATACGCTTCATCACAGGCTCTCAACAACCAAACAAATCAGAAATAATATGAAACAGAAGGAAAAAAATTACACTACTTTCAACTAGCTATATGATTTTGTTTCTAGAATTTCATTTCTCTTAGTGTTGATATATTTTTTATGGGGGGGAGGAAGTTCTAAAGATCTCTTTATATTATCTTCATTTGGGGGGTAACTTTTTATTATAGAAAAATTTAAACCTATAAAAAAGTAGAAAGAACAATATAATGACCTTATATATATACCGGTTTCCCAACTGCATGAATATTATTTCATATATCCCCCCACAACCACCCTCCCCTCCTAGATTATTTTGAAATAAATTCTAGACATATTATTTCATCTGTAAACATTTCAGTATGTATCTCTGAAAGATATATACTTTTTGAAACACAATTATAATGCCATTATCACAGCTTAAAAATTTTTTTCCAACAATAATTCCTTAATATCATCAAACATCTAGGTCAATACTCAAATTTCCCAACATCCCCATAATTTGGGATTCAAATAAGGGCTATACAATATGATTGATTTGTCTTTTAAGTATCTTCTAATCTACAGGTTCTCTCTCCACTCTTCTTTCTCTCTTATAATAGATAAGTTGAAGAAACGAGCTGGTTTGCTCTGTAGTTGAAACCTCTATGGATTTTGCATGTTGCAGCCCCGTGTTATCATTAAACATGTTCCTCTGTTTCCTTTATTGCCTATAAGATGGTCATTAGTTCTAAAGGTTTAATTAGATTCAGCTTCAGTTTTGGTTTTTTTTTTTTGGCAAGGCTATTTCCTAGGCAGTATTGATTTCTTCCATTGGGAAACGCATACTATCTCGTCGGCTTCTTTTTGTAATGTCAGTACCCCTTGATGATCATTGTCTAGATCCACTATTTCCTAGGAGCTACAAGATGGTGACATTCTAATTCTATTATTCCTTCTTCACAGAAATAACCTGAATACCTCTTTAAACAAAAACTTTCCCTCATCAACTCTCAGGTTGCCCAGATAAGAAATTCATAAAGAAAACACAATAAATGATGATTCTTTCCCTTAACAGTTGTCAGAATAAAAACTTGGTTTCCTAGCATTCTCTCATGCGAGATATGTTCAGAAGTAACATTAGGAACTCATAAATTTAAATGTATTTAATGTGTTTCAATTCTTGGAAGTTGTTGCTCTAATTGATGCTCAAATTGTCCTATCTTTGGCCAATGGGAATCTCTTCAAGTTAATTCCCAAGTCCTTTCAATGTGACTCTACTGTCTTTGGGAACTTCCTTGTTATCTAATAAGACGATGTTCTGGGTTTATCTTGTACCTCTGCTGCCCCTGACTTGGTACCAGTCATTTCTCAAAGAAGCCTGTTCATTTCAGTGGAAAATAACATATTATTATTGTGTTGCACATTTTTCCTAGGCCCTTTCAAATAACACAGCAGGGAATATTTTTGTTTTATTTTAGATAAAAAGTACAATGTGATCATTCCAATTCAGATGAAGGAATACAGAGTTTTTCTTAAACTGTCATTCATCTTACATCTGTGTATCCTTTCTGCCATGCTGAAAATCCGTTAGCAACATCACTGACCTAATGACTCATTTGCTCTAAACCACAATACATGTGCAACAATCTCAGAATTAGCATTACCAACATTTCCCTAACAAGAGCATGATTTAAAACAATTCACTTTTTTTTGGCCAGTTCTTTTTGTCCTTCATATATATATATTCTTCATATGTATCTACGTCCTTCATATATATCCATATTCTACTATGGATGTTCAGTCAAATTGCTGAGTTTTAAACTTGGAATATTTCCTCTCTGTGTGGTTATGCCGATTACTAGGGTACAATTAAGTTCATTTGATTCATTCTGCTTTTAATTTTTAGGGATTGCTTTTTACTTTAATTTTTAACTATGTCAAGGTTATATCAGTTCAAAGTCAAATTCACAAAACAAGATATAATTTTCTAAAAAGTTTATCTTCCATCCATGTTCATTCTACCCTATTTCCCTCCCTCCACCTAGAGAAAGGATCTTTACTCTTCATAGAATAAAACTAAATTTTACTTCATAAGTCATCAGATGTGTGTGTGTGTGTGTGTGTGTGTGTGTGTATACATACACTCTCACCCTTTAGAAGAGTGAGGATACACTATCTACATTTTTTCACTTTGTTTTTTTTTTAATTTAAATTACTTCATAATAGAATATAGAGATGTTTCCCATTTCTTTATATAGCTGCATAATATTCCATTTGTGGACACACCAAAGCTTATTCAACTCTTTTCCTATTGATGGAAATAAGGGCTATTTTCAATCTTATGCTACTATCAACTGTGCTAAAATGAACAAACTTGTACATATGTATTTTTATGTAAACATACATTTAAATAACTTACAATGTTATAGCTACATAAAACAGTCTTACGTATCTTCAGTTTATATGTGGTATTACAAGATGTTATCTGGGCTTACCATGTCAGTAATGTAGATAATATCACCTTCCTCAAAGTATAATTCATCTGGCTAGAAGAAAAAAAAAATTTGACTCCATGTGATTTTTCATGAATTAGAATATAATGATTTAATTACATAGATTCAAAATTCTATCATATTCTAATAAACAGTGTGGTTTTATACACCTAAATAAGCACATAAGCCATATAATTAAACACTACTGAAAAATTAATACATGAATAGATGGCTGAATTTTTTTCCCATGATGAACTTCAAAAAAGTACATATATAAAGATTCTCCACACACATCTTATACTCTTCTACAACCAAAGAAAGACATTTGTATATCAAAATAGAGTATTAATAAAACTTCCTTGTAGAAATTCCAAAAGATGACATATATGTTTTCATAAAAAGATAAATGTCTAGAATTAAAACCATAAAAACAGCCAGAAGCTTGGTTTTCTCTTAAACAAGGCCTCAACCCTTGAACACTTTAATATCAACATCTGCTATCCACTTATTTTGAGAAAATCATTATCCTAGCTCTTCATATTCAGAGAGAATGAACATTTTCCGTATGAGAAAAATTAATATGTAATTCAACCATTAATAAGGCTAAAGGGCTAAAAGATATGAATCAGTAACTCAGCCAGTCCAGAAACCCCAAGCAGCTCTGAGGAGTTGGCTAATTACACAGATCATATGTGCTCTGGCCTGTACCAACCAAATGTTCTAAAAACTTTCTGAATAAAGATACACATGTTAAACATCTTTTCCCCATCAGTAAATAACACCATGACTTTATAAATAAGTAGGGTGATGCCTACTGAGAGCAAATTTCAGATACTGGGAAATGTTTACATCATCATGGTAGATGAAAAATGTAGGGCACAAAATTTCACATAAGAAGACAACTTGCATGAAACATACATAGAAAAAATTTCCAGATTCTCTGTCATGACCATGTGTTGCTTTCACAGTTTTGGTGGGAAAATACTTTTAAAAGAAAGGCATTGATATTTCTAATTATAATTAACATTCCATACAAATCAAAATTATGCTAGTGAAACAAGTTATTTCATCCAGCCAGGGGTGGTGGCTCATGCCTGTAATTCCAGAACTTTGGGAAGCCGAAGTGGGCAGATCACTTGAGGACAGGAGTTCAAGACCAGCCTGGCCAACATGGTGAAACCCCATCTCTACTAAAAACACACACAAAAACTTTCCTAGGTATGGTGGTGCACACTCATAATCCCAGCTACCTGGAGGCTGAGACGTAATCGCTTGAACCTGGGAGGCGGAGGTTGCAGTGAGGTGAAATTGCACCACTACACTCCAGCCGCCTGAGTGACAGAGAGAGACTCTTGTCTCAAAAAAAAAATTTTAATAAATAAAATTAAAAATAAAAATTTCATCCACTCAATTTTTCTATTTGTTTACCTCCTTTCAGTAGCAGACCAGGGCAGTAAATATGATTCTGCACTAGTAATTTATTTAGTTTTGAAGCTGATCCACACTCTTATTATAACTATTTCTCCACGAATCTAAATGAAGACTATATCAGCCATAACATGCTTTAAGCAACCATAATACATGAATATTTAGATGCATTATGCATTCAAATCTAAAAATTAGCAAATGATGATTAATGATGCCCCCAAATGGCTTAGTCCTTTAAAAGGTAACTTCTTGAAACATATATTACATTTATACTTTGATTTGCACAGATTAGTCTTACACACAGCACAAACTATGGAAAAATAGCTATATGTACTAGACCTTGCGACATATATTTTGATACCATTTTATTTTTATTTTTGTTGCTTGAATTTGGGAGCAAAAGAAATTAATGAGCACTAATATTCTCTGAAATCTATCTCTAATATGTTCTGATGATCAATGAGCAATATCACTACCAATATGTAATAGATATGGAAAGTGACTAGCTAAACAAACTATTTTCTTTAGTATTTATTTGATACAAACTGGATCACTCCCAGAGAAGCCAGAAAGAGGATTCTCTCCCCACCATAGCATCCCAGCAGGATTCAGCAGCTACCCTCAACTGACATTAAGGTTGGCCTTTGCTGGCAATTTTAACCCCATCTGACTCTCTCTCTTTTAGATGGTGCTAAGGCCCAAGAGGGGAGAATGAAGGAAGAAGAGTATAAGGAAAACAGGATATGTGAGCTGCAACATTTTCCTGCAGTGACTTTTCATTTCCTGGAATTTAAAAGAGTTCAATTGCTTGAAGAGGTCTGTCCCATCTTTGAGCTGTCCTGGGCTATTCTTACTGAGTACGTCTCCCAAAGTTAATCTCACTCAGTTATGTTTTACAATGAATCCTCCTCAATCAGTACTCTCAGGAAGTTAAGAATTCATCTTTCCCTACAGTTTTACCTTCCTTCTAAAATCAGGAAAGTCAAATCTCCCTAAATTTCTGTATTTAATAAAATCACTCACCCTTTAAACAAACAAACAAACAAACAAAACACGTTATGAAAAAGTACCAAACAAATAGCTTTTAAAAACAAAGCTCATACACAAAACCATGGTAATGAGTCTTATAAAAATAAGCAATGAAGTCAGGGGAATAGGGAGTAACTATTTAATGGGTACAGGGTTAATCTGTGGAATGATGAAAATGTTTTAGAACTAGACAGAGGTAATGAATTGTGAATGTACTAAACACCACTAAATGATGCACTTTAAAATGGTTAATTTTTAAATAAGCCAGGACCAAAAAGACATCACATGTTCTCACTTATTTGTGAGATCTAAAAATCAAAACAACTGAGCTCATGGGCACAGAGAGTAGAAGTATGGCTGGAAATGGTAATGGGCAAACTTGGGGAAAGATGGGGATGGTTAATGTGTACAAAAAGATATTTAGAAAGAAATAATAAGACCCATTATTTGATAGCACATCAGGATAGTCAATAATAATCATACATTTTAAAATAACTAAAAGAGTATAATTGGATTGTTTGTAACACAAAGGATGGATGCTTAAGGGGATGGATACTTAATATTCCATGATGTGATTATTCCACATTGCATGCCTGTATCAAAACATCTCATGTGCCCCATAAATACATACATCTATGTGCTCACAGAAATTAAAAATTTTAAAAATGGTTAATTTTGTTATGTGAATTTTACCTCAATTTTTTTAAAAATGTGATAAAGCCCAAAATAGTTAAAACTCTTAATGTCTTTTAAGTAATTCTTGTCCTCTGTGGTTTGGTAAAGTGCATCATTTGAGAAAGACCACTAAGTGCAGTCACTTCGATACCTCTCAGTGCTATTTCGGTTTTTGAATTAATGGTTGTCGTTCAATAGTGGTGTCTGCCACAAGCCACCCATTAGATCAGACTTGTTTTTCAACTGTGGCAACGAGAACAGGCAGTCCATTTCAGTCCGGCAAAAAGTGACCTCATTTTTTCATCCTGAGAAATTACAGTAGACAGTTTATTCTCTTTACTCCATAGCTCCCAGACACAGAATGTTACTACTCATAAAATTTCTTCTTCCAAACAAACTAGGGACACATTTTCCTAATCTAGCTAAGTGGGTAGTCTACCAAATTCTTCACAGTATTGGTGGCAATACAAACAACAAGGTAATTTCATGATTTTAAGAACAGATTTCACCTGCAATATTCATTTTCCATTAAGAAACCACTAGCAGGATACCTGATGTAAATTGTTCAATGAGCATCTACTTTTAAATTCCCAGCATCATATTTAGGGAACAGAAATGGGAAAACAGTAACATAATGAAGTATGCACTGCTCTATTTCCAGATTGTTCTTTGGTTTTTAACTGCATTCCTTCTTTCCTCTCTCCTTGACGAACAAGGTATCAAAATAAGTAAGCTGTTGTCCACTGGGATGTTACAGCAAAGAGTACATACACACTTGGTAACATATATTCCTATTCCCATTCCATGTATTCTTGGTAACATGTAATTCCCAAGGCATTAATTTGTTGGTTTATGCAAATATATATATTATGAAAAGTTTAGAAAAACTGATATACTTTTGAAATTTTTCTGATTTGTCTGTCTGAAGCTCCCAAAATAAATAAAAGGAGAAAACAAATTCTCCGTGGATGATTTTATTTAACACTTTATAGTATGTATTATGTGCCATGTACTATTCTGGGCATTTAGAAATATTAACTAATTTGTTCCTCACCAAGAACACTATGAAGTGGGTGCTATTCTTATCATCATGTTATAGACGAGAAACCTGTCCAAGGCCATAGAGCAGGTACATGGTAGAACCTGGACTTGAACTATAAGTCAGATTACAGAGTCCTGCTCTTACCGACCACCTATGCTTTCTCTCATACAAAAGCATCATGCATAGCCATTATTGGCCATCATGGTGTCATAACCAGGTTAAAAGCTGGTCGCCTTGGAAAACATGTCTCTATCCACCCCCAACTCCCCCCACCCCCATAGTGCAGTACAACAAAACCAATGGCAGCATATTTTACTTGCAAAGTATACTTGACCTCATTTGGTCCTCACAACTCACTAGGCTTGGCTGGGTCATGGATATAATCTGTATTTCACAACCAGGCTTAGAGAAGTTAAAGAATCTGCTAAAAATCAGAGTGAGTGGCAGGGCTGGGCTCCTACCTCAGCTCTTAGATTCCCACTCTCCTTCCCCTACACATGGCCCTATTAACCTAGTACAGCCCAGCAAACTTTACATGACAGAGCAGAGTCCTGCTGGTTTCCCTTTAGAAATCAATGTACCTCCAGCACACAGGAAATTCTGTTCTCTCCCCATCAGTCTGTCTTGACACTGGTCAATCCAGCCAGGTCTGTGGCTGACACTTTACTGAAAGGAGCTGGGTGAGAAGAAAGAACCAAATGGGGCTGGGTGGTACCAAGACACCCCTGCCTTTAAGCAAGACAGATGAGAAATGGGTTGGCAGGAAGAACTGGGAGCTACCTAGTGTTCTTCCTATTCAGTGGATCCCAAGACCAGGATTGGGCATTGCTGCCCCCATCTCCTGAGGGTGGGACAGGAGCTTAAAACTGGACCCAGGCCTGCCTGGGGGACTGCCATCGATGTCCCTCAGAGCCCACCTCAGCCTTTCAATATTGCCTGGTCCCAGTGACTTCAAGGAGGCCAGGTCAGTTTGGGATGTGCTGTGGTGTATCTGTCCCCTCCAGAGAAGATGGCTGCTGGTCAGATGGGAGAAGAGACCAAGCAGCTTCCAACAGAAATTCTCCTTCAGAAAAAGAAAGTAAGACTAACCTAGTTCTGGAATGAGATTCAAAATTTAACAATGGGCATGACATAGGCACTTAAGCAGACAGGAAGGCCCGTGAGAGCTAGAGGCTGCCTGCTGTGCCAGACCCTACCCTCTTCATACCTGGATTGAAAGGAGCTCAAAAGGGGAGAAATATGGAGGCCACAGGGCTTGAGGTGGTCATTACTCACTGTAGCCTACAATCCTTGGGACTAAAAATATTAAAAATGTAACATTTTAAATATAGTGCATTGTTTAAAGCCTAATGAATTAAATGTATATTTGCCTGTATATTCAATAATAGCTAAGATTTCTTTTAAAGCAGTGGAGAAACTCCATCTTGGAGTAGAACTGGAAGTAAATAAATCAATACACACCCCATCAAAAATATCTGTTAAATGTCTATTACTATAGTAACCACTATTCCTTAGATAGTAACAATTACTCCTTAATAGTAACAGCAGCTTCACAAAATTAATCTCATTTAATTCTCACTAAAACCCTGTGGGACTATTATTATCTTCACCTTACAGATGAGAACACCATGACAGAGAGGTTTGGTAATTTCCTCAAAGTCACACAGCTGCTCAAGAGGCGGAGCTGGTCCTGAACCCTAGTGCGGGCTCTGAACCCCACGCTGCTCTGCTTCCTCAGACACTGTGCCCGTGAGCAGGACTGAAATACCAAGTGTGGAAGTTCAGAGGCAGAAGAGGGGGGGTCCCCCTCCAGCTGGAGTGGTCAGAGAAGTCTTTACAGAAGAGGAAGTATTTAACGTGAGCTTGGAAGAGACAGGGCCATGGGTCTAGAAAGCGCTGAGCAACGGGTTTCTACTGTGAGTCACATATAGGTGGGATGGTTCAAGAGGGGGAAGGAGCAGAGCACACTGGGGCTGGAATAGGGGCTGGACTATAAAGGATGACTTTTTTAGTCAAAATGTTGAAGCAGGGGGTGGAAGCAAAGCCACCTTTGAGGAACGCCAATCTAGTCCAGACTACAGATGGAATGGAGGAGCTAAGTCTGTAGGTGAGGAGTAAGGAAAGGCATAACCAGGTCATGAGGAAGCAAAGGGGAAGGAGGAGGTGGGTGAGAAGGACAAAGGCGGGGCCAATGAAGCACACCTGGGGAGAGAGGAGACAGAATCAGGAGTCACCTACAGTCTCAAAACAAAGTAAATTCAGGTACCATTCTAGAGTCGAGGAGGCAGCAGAGAATAGTCTATTCATTGAGTGTCCCAGGCTGGCATCTGACCACCCATGTCCTCCCCCATTCTTACCCGCCTCAGGGTCATGTAACCAACCAGGACACAACTGATAAGGACAAGCAGAGGCAAGAAATGACAGCACTCCCTGTGAGCAGGGCTTAAAGACAATAGCCCTGGGTCTCACACTTTCCTGTTATGGGCTCTTTGTGCCCTCTCCCTACCACAAATTCTTGTTAAAAGTCCGAACCCCCAGTACAGATGCCCCTGACATATGATGATTCAACTTAACAATGTTTCAACTTTACAATGAGCTTATCAGGGTATTAAATGCATTTTTGACTTAGGGGTTTGTTTGTCTTACAATGAGTTTATTGGGTTCATCATCAGTTGAGAATCCGTACTTCCAAATATGACTGTATTTGGAGATAAGGACTTTAAAGAGTTAATTAAGTTAAAATGAGGTCTTTAGGGTGAGCCCTAATCCAATGACTCGCATCTTTATAAGAAGAGGAGAGGAAAACACAGACATATGGAGGAAAGATCACGAGAAGACACAGAGAGAAGTCAGGCATCTACAAACCAAGGAGCAAGGCTTCAGAAGAAACCAACCCTGCCGACATCTTGATCTCAGACTTCTAGCTTCTGGAACTGTGAGAAAATGAATTTCCATTGGTTAAGCCACCCAGTCTGCAGAACTTTGTTATGGCAAGCTCAGTAAATTCACACTACCCATTTCTAATCCCTCACCAACACAGGAGAGTAGTCAGTGGAATCTCTTGCTGAGAATAAAAACCCCACCTTTCTTGTTCCAGAAACATTTTGTGTACAAAGTCTTGGGAGAACTGTCTGAATATGCACACCCCCAGGTTAGTCTATTAGTGGCTACCATATGCTGGCACTCGCCATATGGTAGGCCTTCAATATTCACCCCACTCATGCTCACGGCAGGGTTCCACTGCAGAATGGTATCCCTGTTTTCACATGAGGAATCAATGGCTGTGAGGTAAGAAAATTCACACAATAAGTAAATGACAGATTTGGGATTTGAAGGCAGGCCCTGGCCTGATGGCAGTGGATTGATGTTCAGTGTCACTTGTTCTGTGTGACCCTCTGAGTTGCCTCTAACTTTGGGGGACAGCAAGGTCTGGGGCAAACCCAGATGAAGCTGGCAGCAAGCTGACTGCCCACAGAGAGAAATCTCTGGTCCCTAGCATATATGAGAGAAAAGCCAATGATAGCAGGTTTCCCCTTGATATGGTTTTGCTGTGTCCCCACCTAAATCTCACCTCAAACTATAGCTCCCATAATTCCCATGTGTTGTGGGAGGGACCTGGCAGGAGATAACTGAATCATGGGGGCAGTTTCCCCCATACTGTTGCAGTAGTGAATAAGTCTCACCAGATGTATCGATTTTATAAGGGGTTTCCCCTTTGACTTAGTTCCAACTCTCTCTTGTCTGCTGCCATGTAAGATGTGCCTTTCACCTTCTGCCATGACTGTGAGGCCTTCCCAGCCACGTGGAACTATGAGTCCATTACACCTCTTTTCCTCTATAAATTACCCAGTCTCGGTATCTTTATCAGCAGTGCGAAAACGGACTAATACACTCCTTGTCCCCAAGAAATCTTGGTTTCCTTCCTTTGCCTCCCGTCGGGACTCCTTGCTTCACTATCTAGTCACTACTGTATCAAAACCATCCACTCACCTCCAATCTTACCCAGAGCAAAATCCAAATGAGATCCACAGGCCCTACATGCTCCACCCTTCCAATCCACCCCAACTCTCTGAAGCAGTCTCTCACCTCTTCTCTTGCGTTTGCAACTTTCGAAGCCACGCTGTCTTCCCTGCTTTTTCTATTCTAGCATCCACCAAGGATGCTGTTTGCACTTGCTGCTCCCTCACTTCCTTCAGGTCTCTCCCCAGAGGCCACTCTCTGGAAAGGCCATCTCTGAACACGCTATCGACGACAGCACTCTTTTCTCCACTAATTTCTTTGCCCCTCATCCTCCTTATTTTTCTCCAGAGTACTTAGCCTCTGACAGTCACATTTATTTGTCTACTTACTGTCTGTCTCTCTCCAGTGAATGCAAGCTCTATGAGACTGTCCTTTCTGTCCTTCTGCACTAGTCCCAAGGCCTGGACCAGTGTCTGGCATATTACAGGCACTTAATAAACCACAGATAAATGGATAGATACCAGAAACAATAATAATGGAAAATGCACACTGCAGAGAAATCAACAATTGTTCTAGAAGGTTAGCAGTAGGTACCATTATGAGCTATTTTGAGGTACAGGGTCAAGGGGAGAATGCAGGAAGGTTTGCATGAGATTCAGAAGGATGACAAAGGCAAGGTTGCTGTGCTTCGTATGCGAGTCACTTGTCAATCTGAAAGCAGCTGGTGTCACCAGGTGGGAAGAAGCTTTACAAGATGGACATAACTTCAAGATGCAGAAAGACATGCAAATCAGCCCGGGACTTGACTTAAACAGCTCTGGACCCAACATCTATTCCTGAGAATTACCTAGGTTTATCAAAGAAAAGGCAAACAATTCATACCAGAGGAAGTGTCTAAATAAAATTATCTTAGATTTTTGTCAATTTTAAGGTAAAAAACTGAATACTTACAGTTCTGGGTTCAAACGTATACAGGGCTCTGAAGACTTTAACTTGCCCTAAAAAAAAGGAAGAAAAAACAACAACTGAATTTTTCATTCCTGAATTTGCTCTTAATAATAGCATTATCCATTATGTCCTTCAGAATTCTCTAACTAAAAACCCATGTGATTAAGTCGAACAGAGGATACTAGAGGCTGGAAAGGGAAGAGAGAAGGGAAGGATAGGGAGAGATTTGATAAAGGATACAAAAATCACACCTAGGTAGGAGAAATAAGTTCCAGTGTTCTATACCATTGTAAGATGGCCATAGTTAACAATTATTATATAGTTCAAACAGCTAGCAAGAAGATATTAAATTTCCCAATACAAATAAATGACAAATGTTTAAGATGATAAATATGCTAATTACTCTGATCTGATCACTACACATGATATGTACCAAAACATCAATATGTAGCCCATGAATATGTATAATTATCTGTCAATTAAAAAATAAACTTTAATCCCTAGCAGAAACACCTTCTGTGAACAGCCTCGACACATCAGCCCAGCGCTACAGCCCCTATGTGGTGCAGGCTGCCACCAAGGCAGGCCTGCTTGCCATTGTCAAAGTGCCAGCCAAAAGCATACTCAAGAACTTTGACAGCACTGGAGCTCCCTGAAGCTATCAATGAACACCCCATTGGTACCCTATGCTACTGTGGCACCCAGCACTTTAGTCTACCACCAGGCCCAGGGTCTAGCCTGCAAGCAGGCCCTGCAGCATGCACAGACCCTGGCCCATGCCCCTCCCCAGATGCTGCAGCACCCTCAGGGTATCCCGCCACCCCAGGTACTGTCCCACCCTCAGAGCCTCCAGCAGCCTCAGGGCCTGGGCCACCCTCAGCCCATGGCCCAAACCCAGGGCTTAGTCCACCCTCAGGCCCTTGCTCACCAGGGTCTCAGCATCCCCCACAATCCCTTGCTGCATGGAGGCCAGAAGATGCCAGACTCAGATGCCCCCACTGAATGTGACCATGTCTACCTCAACCATCCTCCTTTCAATGGCGGCCACCCTGCAGCACAGCTAGCCCCTGGACCTGAGTAGCATCATGCACCAGATCAACCAGTTTTGCCAGAGGAGGGCAGGCATCAGCACTACCTCAGTGTGTGAGGGCCAGATCACCAACTCCAGCCCAATAGTTGCAGTCTGCTCATCAATGCAAGCACCCGGGTGTCAACCCACAGTGTCCCCACACCAGTGCCTTCATGTGCAGTGAATGGAGCACACCCATGTGGCCACCGCCACGTTGCCTGCTGCAGGTCCTGTTAGCCTGCCCACAGGCATCTCTCGCAACCCCACTGGCTACCCTAGCAACCTCAAGCTAGTTACCTGGAACCAGTACCAACTGGCCACCTACAACAGATGTGCAGAGAGGCTGGTGGTATGCCAGCCCCTGGCCTGACAGGCAAGTATGTGGCAGGATGCAAGTTGGCAGGGCCTGGCTTTGTGGGCAAGGCCCCTGCCTACCCGCAGGAACTCTGCCTGGTGCAGTCCTTCCATCTGAAGCCATCCCTGGAAAAGCTGACCCCATCCCCCACCAGTCAACAGCCTGGCAGCCCCACCAGCCTACCCCAGTGGTCACTACTTCCAAACCCTGTGGAACAACATTCTGCCCACTCCCAATAGCGACAGCTCGGGGCCTCAGGACCTTGCCATGCCATTCCACAGTGGGCAGCCCACAGGTGTACCCCTCAACTGTGCAGCAGCTCCTGGGGCCCACTACCGAGCAGGGACCGGGGCAGTCCAGTGGCAAGCCAGAACAGCTTGATGCAAAGTAAATTACCTAAGTGGGGATTTCCAACAGGCCTGCTTCCAAGAACAGAGCCTGTCCATGCTCAGCAAGGCCCACCGAGCCCTGGCACCCAAGTCCCCCGATCCCACAGATAGTCTAAGTCTTCATATTCAGCACCAGGGTATAGATAGGTAGCCCTGGTGCCCTCCACATGCAACACATCTTACGTCACCCACCTAGGTTTAGTCTTTTCAGTAACTGGATAGTTTCAAAGTTTCACCACTCCAATGTGATCATTCTCAGATGTCTAAGAAAGGGAATTTGGTGGAATCTAACTTGGGGTAGATGGGGTCTTTTCATCCTCCCCTCCAGCAACTTTTGGTTTTATGTTACAACCTAACCCCAAGCCCAGGCTTTTCTTCTCCACTGACTGCCTGTCAGCTAGTCTCTCCACCTTGGCCATTTCCAGCCAGCTCCCACCCATCTTGTTTTGAACCTCTGCCTGTTTCTCTTAGGACGACTGAGGAGTGGGCAGAGGGAATACCCTAGTTGAGATAGTATAGGTGCTCAGGCTCCTAAGCCAGGCCTCTACCTGTTGCTGTCCCTGTTCCCCCTCTACCCAGGACTAAGAATCAAGATTTCCCAAGGGCTCTGGAAACTAATTCCTGACTCACCCAAAGATCTCAAATCAAAGCTGACCTAGTCTTCACACCCTTCCAGTTCCTTTCCATTCCTCAAGGCTTTGTTTTGTGCCTACACTGATCCCACGGCCACTGCACTTGCCCTTGCCACACTTGACCTCAAGGGCATCTTGCAGGTACTTGACAATTTCTTGAGATATGAGGGGAAAAAATCTTTGTATTGGCATCTTGGTTCCAGACTCCCCTTTCCAAACCTAGAAAAACACAGTGACTTTTCAGCATACCCAAGATCCCTTTCTCACTGTTGCCTGTCCCTTAACTCACCTGCTGCCCACAGCCCCATCCTTTCCCCCCCAACAAAACAAAACAAACAAAATCTACCTTACTTGAGGAATTAGGCAGGTAAGGAATTATCACATTGGAGTTTGGGATTAAACACCAAAAAAAAAAAAATGCATTTGGTTCTCTCTACACTGGCTAAGAATATCGCTCTACACTGTAAGTTTTAAATGTTACGTTTCTGTATGAATGTAGTGTGCGTTTGAGTAGCATTGTGTGTGAGTGGCCCCACAGGTAAATTCACCCTCTAGTGCAGCCCCTCAGTTTAATGAAGAAAAAAAAAAAAAGGCTTAAGCTCTTTGAATACTTCCTTTACCAAATGAGCATGGTTCTAACACCTGGAGAAGGGCCTGCATTGGAAACAGCCCCTCCTGCCCTCTGTCCATTCTTAGAGCATACCCTCATCCACTCCCTGCTCAGCATGTCTCATCTCCAAGGACAATTAGTTGGCTAGAAATTTAATACTTTTCTGTAACTTTGAACTTAGATTGTTTTGTTACAAATTTTTGCAGCCTTCTGTTAAAGATGCAGCCTTGGGCTTTTTTATTTTTTAAAGATGAAATAAGCCCTTACCTTTCCTCTTGTCGCTGGGGAATGTGACCTGATGGTTCTTATTTAAGATTTTGCATTCTGTTCACTATCCACTACTGTTCTTTGGCCAGAAATTCTCTAGTGACCTGAAATAATGTAACCGAAGACCAGTTTTTAAATTACGTGTTGGCAAGTTGCCTTATATTTAAAAAAGGAAAAAAAAAAAGCCTGATTGTGTTGTGCCAAATGATAGCATCATAAAGTCCTAATTTATTGTCTAAAAAAATAAATTTTTTAAATATATCATCATTATATATGTCAGTGTGACCACATAGAAAAATTATGTAAGTAGCAGCAGCAACTATAGTTGTCATTATAAAAACACTGAATGAAATATCTCTATATAAGAAAAAAAAAGCCTGTGGGAGAATTCTATTTCAGAACTGAGTCCCTTTTCCACCTAGGAGATATTTTTTAATATTTCTTAAGTGAATGTAAGAACAGACACACACCTCTGAAAGATGACTTTGCGCAGGAGCTACATAGTTATTTGTGCTTAGGTTCTGTCCTATACAGAGTCCATCCAACCCTAAGATCTAAGTTTAAAAATCCAAACATGACCATCTTAACTAAACATATACTTAATGTGAAAATCTACACTGGTGATCCACCCGCCTTGGCCTCCCAAAGTGCTGGGATTACAGGCATGAGCCACCATGCTTGGCCAGTATTGTTATTTTTTAGTATTTTTCCTGAATATATTTGATTC
Source organism: Ateles fusciceps (assembly GCA_036589455.1). Taxonomy (NCBI): domain Eukaryota; kingdom Metazoa; phylum Chordata; class Mammalia; order Primates; family Atelidae; genus Ateles; species Ateles fusciceps. The sequence goes on from JAZHEH010003097.1 coordinate 11,506,998, forward strand.
ACAGTTGGTTGAATCTGTAAATGTGGAACCAGTGGATACAGAAGGCCAGCTGTACATAAGTAAATTAACAAACTCCAACAATATAGGAAAAAGCCTATAGATAGCAAAAAAAAGGGGGGGGGGGAGGGGGAATCTCTTTTAATAAAATAAATAGATTTAGAACAGATATCAAAATAGGACTATCTATTTGAAAGCTATTTAAAAGCTTGGCTGGGAGCAGTGGCTGATGCCTGTAATCCCAGCACTTTGGGTGGCCAAGATGGGTGGATCATTTGAGGTAAGGAGTTTGAGACCAGCCTGGCCAACATGGTGAAACCCCATCTCTACTAAATATATAAAAATTAGCCAGGTGTGGTGGCGTGTGCCTGTAGTCCTAGCTAATTGGGAGGCTGAGGCAGAATAGTTTGAACCCAGGAGATGGAGGTTGCAGTGAGCTGAGATCCCACCACTGCACTCCAGTCTGGGGAACAGAGCAAGACTCTGTCTCAAAATACAAAAATAATAATAAATAAAATCTCAGTTGCAGCACTAGAAGAACCTTTACAGATGATCATCTAGGACAAGAAAATCATTTAGAACAGTGGCCTCCAAGTGGGATACAAGAAGACTACTTCAGGAATTATTTACATTTTTATCTTTCTTATTCTTTTCTATTCCTATTTGAACATGTTTTATGATATAGCGGCATAGAATAATACACATACAACTTATAAATTCATATACCTGTATCTAGAGTGAGTACTCAAAAACCTTTTGTGGATCAACTGTAACCATTATGAAGACAAGTATTTTTGTTCCTTTATGAATGAGATACCCAAGTGCCTACTACAGTGCCTGGCACATACGAGGCACCCAATAATTATTTATAGAATGAATAAAGGAATGAATGGAAGCATGAATTTTAAAAAGTCTGAGGCCAGGCTGGAGGCTCATGCCTATAATCCCAGCACTTTGGGAGGCCAAGGCAAGTGGACTGCTTGAGGCCAGGAGTTCAAGACCACCCTGGCCAACATGGTAAAACTCCGCCTCTACTAAAAATACAAAAATTAGCCAGGCTTGGTGGTGTACACCTATAGTCTCAGCTATTCAAGAGGTGGGAGGCATGAGAATCACTTGAACCCGAGAGGTTGCAGTGAGCTGAGACTGCACCACTGCACTCCAGCCTGGGCGACAGAGCGAGGCCCTGTCTTAAAAAATAAATTAAATTAAAATTTAAAAGTCTTAAACCAGTATCTTACAACAGTACTGTCTGATATAATTCCACACAATAATAGAAAAGTTCTATGTGCTAGTCACATGTAGCTTCTGGGCACTAGAAATGTGGTTTATGTAACTGAGAATTTGATTTTTATTATTTTAGTTAATTTCCCACATGTAGCTGGTGGCTAGCATATTGAAGGATACAGGTTTAGAACATCAGAAAATGGGAAATGACTTAATGTCCATTAAAAGGGGATTATGTAAACAGACTGATTGTCCACATGACACAGTCATTTTTAAAAGAATGCTGCACATTATTCACAATACCCAAGATATGAAATCAACCTACGTGTCCATCAATGGCAGAATGAATTTTTAAAATGTGGTACATATATACATAATAGACTACTATGCAGACTTAAAACAGAAAGAAATACTGTCATTTGTGACAACATGGTTGAATGTGGAGGACATTATGTTACGTGAAATTGGCCAGGCATGGAGAAACAAATACTGCATGATTTCACTCATATGTGCGATCTAAAAATGTTGAATTCACAGAAACAGACAGTATTATGGTGGTTACCAGAGGCTGGCGGGTAGGGAGACTTGAGGGGATACTGGCTAAAGAACACATATTTCTGTTAGACAGCAGGAGTAAGTTCAAGAGATCTACTGTACATCATGGTGACTACAGTTAATAACAATGTATTATGTACTTGAAAATGCTGAGAGTAGATTTGAAGTTCTCACCACAAAAAAAAATAACACACACATTAATTAGCTTGATTTAGTCATTCCACAATGTATGCATATCAAAACATGTTTTACACTATAAATGTACACAATTTTTACTTGTCAATTAACAAGAAGGACTGCCTGCCTAGGTAACATAGCAAAACCCCATCTCTACAAAAAATACAAAAATGAGCTAGGCATGGTGACATGCACCTGTAGTCCCAGCTACTAGGGAGGCTGAGGTGGGAGGATGGCTTGAACCCAGAAGGCAGAGGTTGCAGTGAGCCGATAATGCACCACTGCACTCCAGCTTGGGTGACAGAGTAAGACTCTGTATCAAAAAAAAAAAAAAAAAAAAAAAACCCACAGAAAAAAAGAATGCTGCAGACAGAACCACAGACACTGACATAGAAAGCCACTCAGACATTAAAAAGGGATTGGGGCCAGGCACAGTGGCTCATGCTTGTAATCCCAGCACTTTGGGAAGCCAAAGTGGGAGGACTGCTTGAGCTCAAGAGTTCAATAGCAACATGAGCAATACAACGAGACCCCAGCTCTATAAAAAAAACTTTTTAATTAGCCAGGTGTGACATAGAAAAGAATCTACGAAAAAAAAAAAGGCAGGTAGTCGGGCGCTGTGGCTCACACCTGTAATCCTAGCACTTTGGGAGGCCGAGGTGGGTGGATCACCTGAGGTCAGGAGTTCAAGACCAGCCTGGCCATCATGGTGAAACCCCATCTTTATAATTATAAAGTTAAAAAAAAATTTTTTTTAATAAAAAAATTTTTTTAAAAAGGCAGTTTTAGAACAGTAGGTAAGTACCATCCTGTTTATGTCAATAAAACACACACACACCCACTGAACGACAGCACCAACTGTAGGAGGCATCACATTCTTCTTGAAATTTACTGTTTACATTCATTATACCAAGCATGTATTGCCTTTATAATCAATAAAAACAGTAACAGAGTGATCTGGGATTAGAAGGAGGAGTCATTCTCCTTCTAAACATCTTAATATAGAAGAGCAGCTCAGATACCTGTTACAAGGAAATGCTCTTTTTCGCCATCAAAATTCCAGAGCCACAACTCTCCTGCTCTACTAGGAGGAGCTTAATAGGCACACACAAAAGTGCAAACTTTTTTGGGTCTGGAGTTTGTCTTTCACCCACATAGACTGAAGAAAGGAAACACCAAGCGGAAGGAGGAGCTGCCAGGAGAAATACAATTTTCTGCTGACCAGATTGAGAACAGAGATTAGTTATCCTGACAATTTCGAACTTTCCAAAGAGAAGCTATACAAGGAAGCAGTCCACTTGTGACCAAAATCAATACTGACAGAACTTTATTGTTCCTTTGAGGGAAGGGAGCAATGAGATGTGTTACGGCTAATTTTGGAAACAAGATCCAATGCCAACTAAACGGGTATAGGTGAAATTCAACAAAAATTACAGAACCTGAAAACAAGTATGTGCAGTGGGACTAAACCACCGATTTTTGTAATTGTATCTTTTGTGATCGTCTTACTTAAATATTCACAACTGAAAGTGGGAGATTTATTTGCATTTTGATTTATACTAAACATTGAACAGCAGGCAACTCCTTAGGCTACTATGCAAAGGAATATTCTATCTGTTATTGTAGAAAACACTTTTACATACACAACCTTATTTATTGCTTAATATTGGGACATTAGCCTTTTGTGGATTCCTTTTCACCCATACATTGTAAAAGTTCTGGGATTAATTTATTCTGTTCTCAAAATTGAGTCAAGTGGAAATGAAAGAAGGCAATAGAAATACCTCAGAATATGAAAGAATTGCATAAAAAAGAAACATAGATGACTTTTATGATTACTGTTTAACAACCCCTGGATATTATTATTCTCAAGAAAATATTAATAATACTTAATTTGTTGATCATTTTACATCATATTTATTTCAATTTTGAGCAATGTTCTATAGGTCTATAGGTTTACAGAGTGTCAAAGGGAAGAAATGAGAGAACTCTGTGTTTATTATTTTCCCCGCAGACATCTTTAAAAAAAGAAAAAAAAAGCAATAAACATCTTAATAGATTACCAGGAGGAAGCACTGATCAATTCCAAATTTACTTGGAAGGAGGCTAAATTAGATGCTTTACTCAGGCTCACTCAAGCTTGATCATTTTCTCATCAAAGTCTAGTGAAATATAATAAAGAGAAAAAGTGGAGCTCAGAAGACTATATTAATAACCTGAAACTACCCTGGAATTCAACTGAATTAAGGTTTAAAAGAGGCTCAATCTTTTTTCTGAGGCTTTAGGTGAATCTTGCATGAACCAGCATGTATTAGCACTAAGGATCTATGCAGGGCTGGTCTCTTCACATAAGCAAGATCAGCAAATTCCCATTACAGCAGCAGCAGTGGTGTGCCTGCTGGCTCACTTCACTGACTCCTCACCCTGCCAGTCGCACCCTTCTCTGTTCTGTCCAACCCCACCCTGTCCGTGAAGAGAAGGGTGAGTCCAATCATCAGTCAAACACTGTATTTTCCTCTGGAGTTGGGCTGACCCCAGGCTTCAATAAACGAATCCCTGTCCATGGTGGTAGTGGCATGGCAAAGGCAGAGAGAAGGGTTCTGCAGCAGGACAGTCTACAGGCAAAGGGTAAGTAGGCAAAATTTCTGCTCTAAGTTCTACAAACAGAGTATGTGTCAGCACATTTTTGAGGCCCTGAAATAGCACTCAGAGGGGCCTGCGGCTTACAAACTCGAGCAAAGAATTTCTAACCTATTTTATTCCCTGTTGGTGAAGAACTTTAGAGAAGCCTCTAAAGAAAGCCACTCAAACATCATTAAAAAGGGATTGGGGTGGGCACAGTGGCTCAGGCCTGTAATTCCAGCACTTTGGGAGGCCAGAGTGGGAGGACTGCTTGAGCCCAAGAGTTCATGACCAGAATGGGCAACACAGTGAGGTCCCAGCTCTACAAAAGAATTTAAAAATTAGCCAGGTGTGGTGGCAGGAGATGCACACCCATAGTCCCAGCTATTCAGGAGGCTAAAGTGGAAGGACTGCTTGAGCCCAGGAGGTCAAGGCTGCAGTAAGCCATGATCGCACCACTGCACTCCAGACTGGATGACAGAGTGAAACCCTGTCTCAAAAAAACAAACTGCTCACTATAAGAGACAGACATATGATAAACAGCAAGAGTGACTATTTAAAATATCAGCCCCTGGCCATCTACAGTAGAGGGACTATTTCACTTACGTCTTTTTAAGAGTGTTAAGAAGTATGCGAAATTTAGATGTGCTTCACTTACAAGGGCTATGATAACTACTACATACCCGCTATGTAGCCTAAAGTGAAAAATACTGACAATAAGATAAATCGACTGTGGTGCATTCAGACAATGGAGTATTATTCAGCACTAAAAAGAAATGGGCTATCAAGCCATGAAAAGACATGGAGGAAACTAAAATGCTTATTACTAAGTGAAAAGTCAATATGAAGAGGCTATGTACTATATGATTCCAACTATATGACATTCTGGAAAAGACAAAACTATGGAAACAGTAAAACAATCAGTGGTTGCCAAGGATTGGGGGAGGACAGTTGAATAGGCAGTGCACAGTGGATATTTAGGGCAGTGAAACTACTCTGTATGATACTTTAATGGTGGATTAGAGTATCACTGCCATTGTGTAATTGTCCAAACCCATGGAAAACACATCAATAAGGGCAAACCCTAATGTAAACTATGGATTCTGGATGATGATGATGATGATGATGATGATGCATGAATGAAGATTGATTGATTCCAACAAATGTGCCACTCTGGTGGGGGTGTTGGTAATGGAGGGGCTACACATGTGTGGCAGCAGTGGTACATGAGAAATCTCTGTACCTTCCACTCAATTTTGCTGTGAAACTAAAACTGCTCTAAAAAAAAATAGTCCATTAATTTAAAAACAATACCAGCACTGCTAAGCATTACAGAACAACTAGAATTCTCAGACACTGCTAGTGAGAGTATAAACTAGTACAGCCACTAGAGAAAATTGTTTGGTAGTAGCATTAATTCATTTTTTACTAGTCTTAACGTGCCTTTGAGATCTTAAGTTGCACTTTTGGGAGTGGAACATAACTAGAAATCCCTTCCGGTCATCTTCTACAGGATGAAAACAGTGCATACAAAAATAACCCCCTCCTCACTGTCTCACTAATCCCAGAGCACCGTGAGTCACCTCAACACTTTTAAACTGAAGGTCATGACCTATTAGTATACTGAGAAACTAATTTAGTTGACTTTAAGAAAATTAAGTGGGTCAGAAAGACCAGCATACACTACACATAATAGAAGAAATTATGGTTTTGTGAAATTTTTGTTTTATTGGAAATGGATAGGTGGATGGATATTTAATTAATAAAATTTACCAAATACACATTTGTTTGCCCTAATGCCAAATGACCAAATGCCAATATTACTATTTTCCAAAGCCAAATCTGGCCTTAACAGAATGAACTACTGGGATACAAGAATAAACTTAAATTTGGCCGGGCACAGTGGCTCACACCTGTAATCCCAGCACTTTGGGAGGCTAAGGCGGGCAGATCACTTGAGATCAGGAGTTCGAGACCAGCTGACCAACATGGTGAAACCCCATCTCTACTAAAAATACAAAAACTAACCGGGCGTGGTGGTGGGCACCTGTAATCCCAGCTACTTGAGAGGCCGAGGCAGGAGAATTGCTTAAACCTGGGAGGCGCAGGTTGCAGTGAGCCAAGATTGCGCCATTGCACTCTAGCCTGGGCAAGAGAATCATGATGATGATGCAATTTACTGAAAGTAATCCCACAAAGAATACAATGGATTTCCCAAAATAACCAGCAATCACACTCTCTCAACATTAACTTTCAATCCATCCTGTAATTTACTCTTTATGTAATAATTTTCATACTTAAAATTCAGATTCATTATCATCATTAATTATCATAATAGTTTACTCCTCCAATAGTGAATAATTATTTATACATTCATTTGACTGAGAGAATTTCAATATACTGATATTGAAAATTTTCTTGGGAAAAAATGGAAGAAAACAATTTCAGTCCTTGGAATTAAAAAAAAAAAGTTACCCTGGTCATGCCACCTCCACAAAAGGCAAGATCAGCCCAATACATAGGGCACACATTGCAAATAAGTTATATTTAGAGAACTTACCTGTTTTCAAAATAATTTTTTTTAACTTTTTTTATTTAGAGAGATAAGGTCTCACTCTGTCACCCAGGCTGGAGTGCAGTGGTGTAATTATAGCTCACTGCAGCTTCAATCTCTTGGGTTCAGGAGATCCTCCTGCCTCAGCCTCCCAAGTAGCTGGGATTACAGGTGTGCACCACCACATCCAGCTAATCTTTTGTAGAGCTGGGAGTCATGCTGCCCAGGCTGATCTCAAACTTCTGGCTTCAAGTGATCCTTCCACCTCGTCCTCCCACAGTGTAAGGATTACAGGTATGAGCCACCACACCCAACCTTCAAAGTGAATATTAAGGTAAAAACAAATCCGTATGTCACGCTTGTTTGCATTACTGATACTGCTAAAGTGATTAGGCATGAGTGTTACCTATGTAATCTATACTCCTTGCCCAAGCAGAAGTCTTGGTGTGCCAAATAAAGTAGGCATTCCACCATCTGGTCGGTTATCCAAAGCGTAATGGTAGATTTTAGAAGAAATCTGAGTCTAAAGCGAACTTCTATGTACCCCTCTGGTCATGTGTGTATATGTTTTTATGTTCCAGGTTATCAAGAAAAATACATCTTACTGAAGTTCAAGGTCAAAAAATGTTTGGAAGCTACTGCTCCACATTATCTGATGGAATCAGGAATTGTTACAGGACTCTATAAAGATTTGTAAGTAATATTTTCCTACTTTGTGGATTTCAGCAAGTATATAAAAAACAATATTCTCCCATTTCCCCAAAAGCAGATAATTACAAACAATCTTAGAGCTCTCAAAATGAAAGAAGAGGAAGAGAATTATTTGAGCAAGAGAGAATCATGGCAAATAATACTTTACTATATACATATCTTTCTCACATCTGTCTGAGAACATGCAGGGCATATTAATCTTCTTAATTTATACCCTGTGAGTATGAAAAAACAGTGTCATCATCTCTGGCTATTCTCAGGGCAAGATAAAGTATTAATTATCACTATGAGGCGTATGTAAATTATTATTAAACTTGAATGATGAAACAGGATGTTTTCTGTTGAAAAACAAAACAGGAAGAGTCCATGGGATGGTATCCGAGAGTCAAGGCCATCATTTTTGATTCTTGGGGTGACAGAAAACAGCTGTACTCTGTTGGGCCAACACAGGCTCCCCCTCAACCTCCAGCTTTGTGGATTCCAACACCCATAAATGAGGTGATTAGCTCAGAACAGGCTTCCAGGCCCAGATCTCTATTGGTGTCAGTCCGAAAAAGCCCACTGTTTTTTTTGTTTTTTTTGTTTTTTTGAGATGGAATTTCACTTTTTTTCCCCAGGCTGGAGTGCTGTAATTACTCTTTATGTAATAATTTTCATACTTAAAATGCAGATTCACTATCATCATTAATTATTATAATAGTTGTAATATAGCAGGATCTCAGCTCACTGCAACCTCCGCCACCCAGGTTCAAGTAATTCTCCTGCCTCAGCCTCCTGAGTAGCTGTGATTACAGGCACCCGCCACCACCATTCATGGCTAATTTTTGTATTTCTGGTAGAGACAGAGTTTCATCATGTTAACCAGGCTGATCTTCAACTCCTGCCCTCAGGTGATCCACTGCCTCGGCCTCCCAAAGTGCTGGGATTACAGGCGTGCACCATTGTGCCCGGCCTAAAAGCCCGGTGCTCTTGAAAATAAAAAGAGAGGCTCTACTCTTTGCAAAGAAAATCATTTTGTGAGCGAAACAGTACCCAATAGTTTCCAATGTAATGAGTAAGTATCTTCCCGCCTACTTATACTCTTGGATTAATAAATGAAATTCAGTCAATTTTGTTTGTACATATACCTTTAAAGAAAAAAACTAATAGCAAAGACTATGAACACGACATTCCATCCCTCCTCTCTCTAACACCACCTCTTCCTTACCACTTTCCCTACTCAATCTAAAAAGGAAATAGAAAAAACCTAAAGAATTTGAAACATGTCTTGATTTCAGCTGCAGGAATAACGGACTCATTAAAAACAGTAGCCTGTGTTTTCTGACAAGAGCGTTCTGTTTATTAACAGTGTGCCTTTCTAATCCATTTTTTTTCCTTGCTTATACTTTTCAGTGTCTTTTAGCAAACTTGGTTTACTTTTACAGCTTGAGGGACCATACCTGCTGGTTAATTTTATTTAGTCTCCACCATATAACATAAAAATCCCAAAGAGCGGGGTTTGAAATTTCAACTGACAAGCTCTTTGCTAACTGTCTTCACTGGATAAAAAACAGAGAAAGAAAGCAATGGTCCCTAAAAACCCTTCCTCTCAGGACAAACTGCTTCCAACGTCAGTTTGAGGAGACCTTGGGGAAAATGGAAGAAAACAATCTCTGTCCTTGGAATTAAAACACAAAAAAAAGTTACCCTGGTCATGCCATCCCCACAAAAGGCAAGATCAGTCCAAAGGCTCGCCCATGAAAGCAATGCTTGTTTTTGTATGACCTTTAAGAATGGTTTTACATTTTTAAATAGATGAGAGAAAAATGAAAAATACTATTTCAAGATGATGAAAATTATCTGAAATTCAAATGCAGTGTCCATGAATAAAGTTTTATAGGAGCACAGCATTCATTTGTTTTTTTTGTTTTGTTTTGAGACAAAGTCTGACTCTGCCCCCCCCGCCTGGAGTATAATGGCATGATCTCGGCTCACTGCAGCCTCCACCTCTCAGGTTCAAGCAATTCTCCAGCCTCAATCTCCTGAGTAGCTGGGATTACAGGCCTATACCACCATACCTGGCTAATTTTTGTATTTTTAGTAGAGATGGGGTTTTACCACATTGGCCAGGCTGGTCTCACATGATCGGCCCACCTCAGCCTCCCAAAGTGTTGGGATTACAGGCATGAGCCACCATACCTGGCCTCATTTGTTTTTTGCCTGTGGCTGCTTTCACATTATACCATGGCAGAGTTGAGTGGTTGCAAAAGAGCCACATGTAGCCTACGATGCCTAAAATATTTACTGTTTGGCCCTTTACAGATGATGTTTGCAGATCTCTGCCCTGTAGTCCTCTTTTCTGCAAGTAACAAGTCAGACAGTACTGGGCCACAGCATGAAGATCTGCTTCTCCCCAACTCCAAAACCAATCTGGGTCACAATTTCCTCCTATATGAAATGACTGGTTGGGCAAATGATTACATACATGCAAGATTAAAGAGAGAAAATTCCCTAACATCAAAATCTTTCATCCAAAACTAAATTATCCTTCTAAACTCACATTTATGGGACACTTACCATGAGCCGGACACCATGCAAAGTACTAACTCACAGCAATTTTTTAATCCTCAAAACAATCTTGTGATGTAAATGTTTTATTAACCCTATTTTATAGCTGGGGAGACTGAATTTAGAGAGGGTAAGTAACCAGTCCAGGTCCACAGCAAATTAGGGAGTGACAGCAAAGAGCCTTAAACTCAGGCCCCTCTGGCACCAGAACCGATGATCTGAATCCTGGGCTTTTAATTCTGGCACCTAAGAACTGAATGACACTAAACAAATACCATATATGTAAATATACTGAGTGTAGTTCCTGATGTGCGGTATGGGCCCATAAATGTTAACTACTATTAATTACTACACCTTTTTACATTACTCTGGGATTTATTCCTTGTGTTTCTCCTTACTGGCAAGAGAGCATTATTGAAATCTTCAATCTGTATATTAGAAAATTTATCAGATATGATATCCCTGCAAGCGATATTCTAATGCTTTTATTTTTTAATTTTAGACACAGGGTCTCACTCTGTCACCCAGGCTAAAGTGTAGTGGCTCTTATCATAGCTCTCTATAATCTCAAACTCACAGGCTCAAGTGATCCTCCTGTCTCAGCCTCCCAAAGTGCTGGGATTCTACAGCCACCATGCCCAGCTAACTTTTCTAAAAAAATTTTGTAGAGATGGGTCTTGCTGTTACCCAGGCTGGTCTTGAACTCCTAGCTTCCAGCAATCCTCTTGCCTTGTCCTTCCAAAGCACTGGGATTACAGGTGTGAGCCACTGCACCTAGCCATAATGCCTTTTTTGTTTGAGATGGAGTCTCACTCAAGTCGCCTTGGCTGGAGTGCAATGCCACAATCACAGCTTACTGCAGCCTTGACTTCCCAGGCTCAGGCAATCATCCCATCTCAGCCTCCCAAGTAACTGAGACTATGGGCTTGTGCCACCACACTGGGGCTAGGCTATTTATTTATTTATTTATTTATTGTATTTTTTGTAGAGAAGGAATTTCACCATGTTGCACAGGCTACCCTTGAACTCCTGGGTTCAAGCAATCTATCCACCTCAGCCTCCCAAAGTGTTGGGATTACAGGCATGAGCGACAATGCCCAGCCCATAATGCTTTTTTTAAGCAAACAAAGCTCACACCTGTAATCTCAGCATTTTGGGAGGCTGAGGCAGGAGAATTGCTGGAGCCCAAGAGTTTGAGACCAGCCTGGGCAACACAGCAAGATCTTGTCTATGAATAACAAAAAAAATTAGCCAGGTGTGGTGGTGTATGTCTGTGGGTCCCAGCTACTTTGGAGGCTGAGGTGTCAGAATCTCTTGACCCCAGGCAGTACAAGCTGCAGTGAGTTGAGATTGTGCTACTGCACTCCAGCCTGGCACTCTGGCACTCCAGCACTCTAGTGACAGAGAGAATTACCATAACCAAAAATAAGAGTTTATTGTGTCCCTTACAATTTAGCTTTTGGGGTATACACTTATCTTTTGTTGTTATGTAAAAAAGGCTGGTGGTGATATTATATATGCAATCAGCTACATAAAACAAAAATCTACACAGAAGAAAAACTGGAAAGAAACACCACCAAAATATTAACTGTTATCTCTGAGTAGTAGAACTATGAGTCGTATTTATTTTCTTCTTTATTTACTAAATTCTACAATGAATAGGTATCCCATATAAATCAGGCAAATGTGTTCTCTTTTAATGCCCTTTTGAAGAATAACTTACAAGGTACCTGTATTTTATTTTATGCATTTATTTTTTCTTTATCTGTGACAGGGTCTTGCTCTGTCGCCCAGGCTATAGTACAGTGATGCAATCACAGCTCACTGTAATCTTGAACTCCTAGGCTCAAGTGAACCTTGTGCCTCAACCTCCTGGACAGGCACATGCTATCACATCCAGCTAATTTTTTTTTTCTATTTTTTGTAGAGATAGAGTATCACTATGTTGCATGGGCTGGTCTTAAACTCCTGGCCTCAAGCAATCAGCTCACCTAGGCCTCCTAAAGTGCTGGGTTCACAAGTGTGAGCCACCACACCTGGCCTACTTGTACTTGATTTATCAGCAATGTAGTTACTATTATGAGTCCTCTTTATCCTTTATCTTCCTGATCACAAAAAAAAAAAAAAAAAGCCATGCCTAGTATACCCACAAAACTGAGAACACAGGGACATCTAAATTAACACATCTAAAGTGAGGAGACTTTCAAGGTCAGCACAGGCTATTATGGGAGGTGACATCTAGTTTAATTTTGGAGATAACAGTAGCTATCCACTGTGATGCCACAGGAGTAGAAAAAATTTTAAAAAACAAACAGTAGTTACCCATGCAAAAAGGGGCAGGGGCAGGCAGCCCCAGAATAAAGAGCAGGGTCTGGAGTTCAGGAAGTGGGGTCTAAGAACATCCAGCCAATCAACATGCCTGAAGCCTGGGATAAAAAAATGGCAAGAAATTAGGCTGGGGCATGAGCATATTCTAGAGGTTTTCAAACTTTTTTGAGATCCATAGCAAGAAATATATTTCATATCAGGACACGCACAGTCATAAACTTAAAAAATGTCTTACAAAAATTTCTTATCCTTACTTTGAGTGATTCACTCTGATATTTTTTGTTCTTATTCTATTTTCCTTTTTTCAAGATGCTAGTCATTATATTGACTTCACTACCTACCAAGTTACCACTCACAGTGTGAAAAAACACCAGGCCAAAGCATTTCATATACCAATGTGTGCATCCACTGTTTAGAGATGAAATAGAAAAGTTTCAGATTTAGATATCTGGTACCATTAGCCACATAAAATGCTCTCGGAATATAATATAAAAAAGCCCTCACTGGCTGGGTGTGGTAGCTCACACCTGTAATCCCAGCACTTTGGGAGGCCAAGGTGGGAGGATCACTTGAGGCCAGGAGTTCAGGATCAGCCTGGGCAACATGCAAGACCCCATCTCTATAAAAAAGCAAAAATAAATTAAAAATTAGCTGGGACAGTAATGTATGCCTACAGTAATGTGCACTACCTGGGAAGCTGAGGCAGAAAGACATCTTAAAAAATTAGCTGGGGCAGTAATGTGCGCCTACAGTAATGTATGCTACTTGGGAAGCTGAGGCAGGAGGACAGCTCGAGCCCAGGAGGCTGCAGTAAGCTACAATTGTGCCACTGCCCTTCCAGCCTAGGTGACAGAGCAAGAAGCCGTTTCTAAAGAAAATAACAATTAACATTTTTTAAAGTGGCCTTAGTCTTGGCTCTTTATGAAGACACATGCTAGCAAGATGACATGATGATATAAATGTGCCCTTTATTTATAGCGGAACCCCTTTCAAACCTGATACAGAGACCAGGATATGCCCAATCAAAGCTGACCCAACAGATACACAGGAGCCAAGTTTGTACCTGAGGATATTTTACTATTTCTAGCTAATACTAGAATTCTGGTAAAATAATACAAACTTTGGACACATGAAAAAGATTACAGAACACAAGAGGAAAAAGTAAAGAGCAAAGGATTATCAATATCTTTGAAAATGGAGCCCCTCTTCGCTCAGAAAACAGAAGGATTCAAATGTTCTTCTGTAGCACATCCAAGAGCCTCCACAAAAGTCCATATCTCAAATTCTAACAGACCCAGAAAGAGGAAAACCAGTTCAGCAAGGCCATCTATGAGAAACTAACCAGGTGTCCAAGGCATCTATTTCTTCCAAGATCATCTACTCACTAAGACAACAGCCTTTACCTGAAAATTGATTCCCTAATTGTATCCTCTCTCAAGTCATACCAGTGCTACTTCAAAAGGTTGGTGTTGTGTTCCTCAGAGCCACATTCCTATCATAAAAGTGGCTTGCCTGGTGACCTGGAAATGTCTGACTGGATGCCGTGATCTGCCACTCCATTCCAGGGCTCCGCCCAGACAGCCCAGGTGGTGAGTTCCTCCTCCAGCTTGGCCTGATCCTGAGAGTCAAAATTGTTTATGAGAAGGAGGGGTTAGGCAGAAGTCAGGAGGATCTGGAAAGACCGGAGAAGTCCAAGTGACTCCCAAAAAGGCCAGGGGAGAACTTTAACCCAAATAAATATCAAGGTATTTTCCCAAGTCAGCTCAGATGAGGAGTGGAGGAAGGGGAGCACAAGTGAATGGAGTACTTTAGGATTTCCCCAGAGAACAGCAAGGCCAGGCAAGTGAAAAGCTGTGGTTTCTGGGGCTGTAATTAAAATTGGGTAAATTACAGGGCCATTCTTGTGGAAATCCCCCTTTCTCCCTGGAAGGCGAGGGAATGAGAGTTGTGACGATACTTCTAAGGTCATATTCTTATCTATAGCTTTGCCAAGGCCCCAGGTCACACCTATCCCTAACGCTGCAGCTGCTCAGAGGCTTTTTTTTTCTTTTTTTTTTTTTTTTTTTTTGAGTCTTGCTGTGTCACCCAGGCTGGACTGCAGTGGCATGATACTAGCTCAATGCAACCTCCGCCTCCTGGGTTCCAGTGATTCTCCTTCCTTAGCCTCCAGAGTAGCTGGGATTACAGGCACATGCCACCATGCCCAGCTAATTTTTGTATTTTTAGCAGAGATGGGGTTTCACCATGTTGGCCAGGCTGGTCTCGAACTCCAGACCTCAAGTGATCCATCTGCTTCGGCCTCCCAAAGTGCTGGGATTACAGGTGTGAGCCATCAGGCCCGGCATCAGAGACTTAAAAAAAACAATTCTTTTTCACTGATGGATGCCCAAAAGATCATTTTATCCTTTTATGAACACAAGCACATGAACACGGAGGGAGGGAATGGAGACAATGGAATTTGTTCATAAACTTTTAGGAATGCCCTTGGTCCCCTCCCAAGCCCTTGAGCCTGCAGAACTATTTACTATTTAAGATGTGGATGGTGTGGCAGTGAGAATAACCTCCGCTCACAGAGACAGAAGAGAGAAAAACCAGTGCTCTCTGGGGCAGTGGCTTGCCACCAGTATGCAGTGGTCATTTAAATTGTAGGCTTTCAGAATAATCACTAGGAATTTGCTCTCCTTCTATACCCACTGTCTAGATGCAGAAGTAACCTGCTGTCCCTTGCTATCTGTCCTAACAAATTATAGTTCTTTACCTTTGGTTTTAAAATTTTCAACTATGAATAGAATGATTTTTGTTTGTATTATAAAGCCATAGCAACAAATTTTATTCCTGTAAGTACAATTCTATGTCCTTAAAATTGCCATCTTGGCTGGATGTGGTGGATCATGCCTATAAGCCCAACACTTTGAGAGGCTCACGTTGGAAGACTGTTTGTACCCAGGTGGTCCCACTATGAAGACCCCATCAGATCAGCCTGGGCAACATAATGGGACCCCATTTCTACAAAAAAGTTTTAAAATAGTTGGGCTTGGCAGCACATGCCTGTAGTCCCAGCTACTCAGGAAGCTGAGGTGGGAGGGTCACTTGAGCCCAGGAGGTTGAGGCTAGAGTGAGCCGTGCACTCCAGCCTGGGCAACAGAACGAGACCTTTTCTTAATTAAAAAAAAAAAGCCACTTTATCAGAATCTCTATAAATATATGTTATTTTATTTAAAAAAGAAAAAAAAGAGGCTTTTGGTTTCTGCCAGTATAACTGGCAGAGTGACGGGTAGGCAGAGAATCATTCTCATAGTGGAAGACTAGTCCTCCCACTTCTAGAGAAAAGTACTGAAAACCCTCCTCTCTGGAATCAAATAGGAAAATTTCTATAAAGGATGGTCTGAATTTGAATCCATGGCTTAAAACTATCACCTCCAAAAGAGATGGGAAAAAATAAGAGAAGACAAGAGGATCCTGAATGATATTTTACACAGAGAATTTCTAAAATCTAGTAGAATACCTAGTATTCTTCTTATATCTTGGGTCTGCAGAGCTGATGTTATCGAGTTATAACCAACTTTACATTTTCCAAATGTAAAAGTCTTCAGGATCTCAAGGGACATTGATGAACAATCACATTTTGCAAGGGTCTCATTGGAATCTGTGCATATAAAGCCCCGGACATATTCCTGCAGGGAGATCCCAGTGTTCTCTCTCTCTAGATAGCTGAAAGAAAAAAAAAATGCTGCCCTATGTAGCCAAAGCCTAAGTGAAATCAGATCAGACCTAATTATTAATACATTACGTCCCCTTCCAAACTGTCATCCTATCCTTTCCCTTCTCTTTGTTGTTTCTTATGGAAATCTTGACTTAAGAAAAGCCCTTTCTTGATGTGTTTAATTCTTCCATATGTTTCTATCCACATGCTGCTGAGCACTGAGAGTAGCTGGGAGTTACTCTCCAGACCACTGAAAATGGCCCCAGAGACCATCAAAAATAGCCCCAGTGTCTAGGAGAAGGAGCATGAGATGAAATTAGCCAGAAATGTGAGAAATTATTTGAGAGGCCAGTATAAGGCCATGAAGAAGATTTAGAATCAGATTTAGCATGAGATGAAGAAACTAGCCTGGGCCACATGGTATAACTCTGTTGTAAGTTCTTTTAGACTGACAGACCATGCCATGGACAGCATGGTAACCTCTGTGACCTGCACATACTCTCCAGATGAGTTCCTGGAACTAGAAAGTCTGAAGTAAATGGAAAACCACAAAAGGAGAAGAAATGATCAACCCCTGCAGCACCTAATAAACTTTGAGACATTCTTCTATTGTTCCTTATTCCCCCCCTCAACTGATAAGGACTTTGTAACCAACCTTGGTCAACCTGGTAACTCCAGACCCTAGGACCCCATTCCAGCTTGCAAAAACTGCCCTGAACTATAACTTCTGTAACTTTCCACTGCCTACCCCAAACCTATAAAACCAACTCCTATCCCACCACCCTCCACTGACTCTCTTTTTGGACTCAGCTCACCCATACCCAGGTGAATAAACAGCCATGTTGCTCATACAAAGCCTGTTTAGCAGCAGAACTAAATATGCAGAGCACACATTTAACACCTGTCTCTACAAAAAAATCCAAAAATTAGCCAGGCACGGTGACGCACACCTGCAGTCCTAACTACTGGGAAGGCTGAGGTGGGAGGATCACTTGAGCCCAGGAAGGAGAGGTTCCAATAAGCCCAAGATCACTACCACACTCCAGGCTGGGTGACAGAACCAGACACTTGCCTCAAGGAGAGAAAAAGAAAAAGAAACTGAGGCATAGAGTGGTCTAGTGACTTATAAAGGTCACCTAGCAAGTTAACTACAAACTTGGTGCTAATAGAGCTACTGCTTTAAAAAAAAAGTTGGCGGCGGGGGGACGGCAGGAGGACCAGAATTTCATCCCACTCATAATGAGGCATGTCCAACCCTCATTAGACTTTTATGTTTGGAAAATGTAAAGTTGATTATAACTCAGTAACATCAACTCTGTAGCCCCGAATATGTCTGGGGCTTTATATGCACAGATTCCAGTGAAACCCTTGAAAAATGTGGTTGTTCATTAATGGCCATCAAAACACTGAAGACTTGATGTCTGGAAAACGTAAAGTTGATTATAACTCGGTTTGTCATGGTCTGAACTAGTTTTTCAGGTTAACTCTGGCTGAGGAAAGGGGTCCATTCCATTGGTTGGGGAGCATAAAGTTTTATTTTGGGTTTATACTTTAAAGCCCCAATATTTAGATATGGAATAGGTTTTCAAAGGCCTGAGGCAAGGACCAGAAGCCCTGTCAGATAGAAGGGTTCCCTGAAAGCAGAAGCAGATAGTCACCATAGTAGTGACTCCTACCTCACGTTTCAGCTTAAGACAGCCCCAGCTTCTAGTAAGCAGTTGTTTGAATGACCTGAATGCAGAGAGATCAAAGAGAATGATTTATTTCCCAAAAGAAAAATATGGTTGAAAACAATTTGAAGTTTCACACCATTCAGAATACTAACTTTGGTGGGAATGGTTTCTGTTGCAGTATTTCATGGACAGTTTCCCTGCCTGAAAAACCAGTAGGAATACTTCAGATGAAGTCCTCCCAGGGGTAGCATCAGACAAATCTGAGCACAAATCAGACAAAACAATAAGCCCAAAAAACCGGTGAAAGAACACATGCTAGCCAGAAAGTCCTGTGAACCTGGGTATTCAACATTTCAGAGATAAGCATAAGCATCTGGTTTTCAAGTAAGGAGGGATGAGACTCTGAGATCCTCCAAATCTTCTGGAGTCTGAGATACCTGCCAACTGTGTCTAAAACCTAGTGGCTTCTTTCAGCCATCGCCCCTCTCACCCACACTTAGCAAGCTAGAGTTTGGAAGCATCTTCTCCGCAAATATGGATTTGATCAGGAAGTTCCTAGAAGACATACAGACATTCCAGGATAACCACCAGGTTGAAGTCATTTCTTTGTCTCATGGGAGTGAGTCTGGGCTGAGAAGCCAGGAATCCTAAAATAGAATCCATGAGTTTCTCAGAACCAGGCAAAATTCCTGGAGTGTAGGGATGCCAGAGAGACCCTTGTAAGGGGCCTGAGACAGTCCCTCTAGCATGAGTACAAATTGAGTTGGTTAGAGGGTCTCCCTTAATTTGAATTCAAATTCCCCCTCAGGCTCCCTGAAAATTGGGAGCACCTGGCAGAAAAGATCCACATTCGATGCATTCTTGGGTCCCAAGAATATAAAACCAACATAGCTTATCAAATTATAAGGGATGCTAAAGAGTTTTAAAATTCCATGCCAATCAAAATGCACAAATAGCTGGGTGTGGTGGCTCACGCCTGTAATCCCTGCCTCGGGAGGCCGAGGCAGGTGGATCACAAGGTCAAGAGATCGAGATCATCCTGGTCAACATGGTGAAACCCCGTCTCTACCAAAAATACAAAAATTAGCTGTGCGCAGTGCCAGACGCCTGTAATCCCAGCTACTCAGGAGGCTGAGGCAGGAGAATCAAGTGAATCCCAGAGGTGGAGGTTGCAGTGAGCTGAGATTGTGCCACTGCACTCCAGCCTGGTGACAGTGAGACTCCATCTCCCAAAAAAAAAAAAAAAAAAAAAAAGCACAAATATAAAACTGTCCTTTAATGTAAGCTGAGAAATTTGCTTTGTGGCTTTCTAAAAATTCTACAGATGTGCAGACATAAAGTGGGAAATGACTGGAAGAATAAAAAGGAGACGGCCACACCAGTCACACCAGTAACTTGTTTAATTGACTTGCAGTTGCTAAACCTCTTAAACTCATTCCCGTAGTAAACTAAACACCTACAGCAACTGTTAACACTCTGAGAAACAGATAAGCAATCTGTGAAGAGGGCTGATGTGTGCATTTAAATTCTTGCTTTCTGTGTGGAGCAATACCATTTTCACAAACTGTTCCACCAGGTAAATGGGCTTCTCTTTAATTCAGAGAAAATTAGCTGGTTCACAGTTCTCTATGCACACACCAAATTTCCTTGTCTTCTCTGAAAGCTTAGCCCTTAGTTAGACAAATGTGGATAAGAGGATGCATTATTTCATGTCTGCCTGAATCCAGTGACTTTTCCGTCTGCTGCCCAGCAAACTCTTAGCATTCAGAACTCTGCTTAAATTACTCCTCTTCCCTACATCTTCTCAATGTCCTCAAGCTCCTTGCCCCGTGCTCCCCAGCCTTCTGATACACTTTGATAACATCTCCTATCACAAGCACTGTGATTTTTCTGTTTAAGACATGCTCATACATTTTTGGTAGGGAAGTAAACTGGTAAGACCTCTTTGAAAAGCAATTTGGAAATTTCTATGAAAACAGCAGTGCACATACCCTCTGAAACAACAAATCCCACTGCCAGAACTTTATCTTCTGGATTTACACCTGTAAACAACAGCAATACTGTTAGGAGTCTATTTGTTATCACAAAAGATTGAAAACAATCCAGAAATACATTAATTAGGATCTGGTTAAATGAGCTCAGCAGAATACCATGTAGTTATTTAAATGAACCAGGAAGTTCTCTAGGTTCTACTGTTTGTATTGTTTGTTTGTTTATTTGATACAGGGTCTCACTCTGCTGCCCAGGCTGGAGTGCAGTGGCATGATCTTGGCATGCCACAACTTTGACCTCCCAGGCTCAAGTGATCCTCCCACCTCAGCCTCTCGAGTAGCTGGGATTACAAACACATGCCACCAAGCCCAGCTAATTTTTTTTGTATTTGTTGTAGAGACAAGGTTTCACCATGTTGCCCAGGCTGGTCTCAAACTCCTGGGCTCAATCAATCTGCTTGCGTGGGCCTCCTAAAATGCCAGGATTACAGGTGTGAACCACTATGCCCAGACTGTAAAATTTTTGGAAACTCCTTTGATAGAGAATCCTGACAGCTCACTCCTATCAGCCCACTGAAAGGTGTCTCTGCAACTTTTTTTAAATGTAGTTTGTCTTCCCCAGCCCATTAAGCAAGGAAGGACAACTTTGGCAATGGGTTCTGTTATGCCCTGAGGTATAAGGTGTGTATCAGAAAATCTCACCACACTAGTCATGTAAGTCAGATTGTGGGAATGCTGAAACACGAAGGGAGGGGGACGCCACTATTTCCACAAGGGAGGAGTGCTGATCAGAGGCACACAACCTCCAGCCTTTGCTGCTTTGTAGCAAAGCTACAAGAAGAGTCCAATCACACCTGTAATCCCAGCACTTTGGGAAGCCGAGGCGGGCGGATCACCTGAGGTCGGGAGTTTGAGACCAGCCTGACCAATATGGAGAAACTCCGCCTCTACTAAAAATACAAAAATTGGCCAGGTGTGGTGGTGCATGCCTGTAATTCCAGCTACTCGGGAGGCTGAGGCAGGAGAATGGCTTGAACCCACGAGGCAGAGGTTGCAGTGAGGCAAGATCATGCCATTGCACTCCAGCCTGGGCAACAGGAGCGAAACTCCATCTCAAAAAAAAAAAAAGAAGTCAGAGTAGGCTGAGCGTGGTGGCTCATGCCTGTAATCCCAGTACTTGAGGAGGCCAAGGTGGGTGGATCACAAGGTCAGGGGTTCAAGACCAGCCTGGCCAAGATGGTGAAACCCCATCTCTACTAAAAATACAAAAATTAGCCAGGCATGATGGTGGGCGCCTGTAATCCCAGTTACTTGGGAGGCTGAGGCAGGAGAATCGCTTGAACCCGGGAGTTGGAGATTGCAGCGAGCCGAGATTGTGCCACTGCACTCTAGCCTGGGCAACAGAGCAAGACTTCATCTCAAAAAAAAAAAAAAAAAAGAAGACGAGCATACAAGTGCTGGGTGAAGTGCCTCACATACAGGGTCAAATAAATGTTAACCATTCCGATCATCACCATAATCATTCTGAAATTTTCAAGATGTTTCTTGGACCTTATTCTGCCATTGGGTATAAAAAGTACCAAGTTTATAAAAGAAGACTATTTGTGTGCATATTTCAAAGCTAATCTCATCTGCTCACTTTTGATTAATTCCTTTGTTGGGGTAAAAAATTACACAAAAATTGAGTTCATTTTAGATAAAAGCCTTTTTCTCTCAAAAATATTATTTAAGCAGCATGTGTATGATGTCTTTCAAGTTTTCTATTTTTTACTCTGAAAAACAAAAGAACCCAAAACACTAACATTTGCTTCTTCAAAGTTCCATGAATTTATCTTCACAAGGCACATGAAATATTTATATTCCTTTACTTCCACCATCAAAATCAATATGCCATTTGGAAGAAATGGCCAAGGTCAGACATCAGGTTTCCAACTACAATACAGGGTTACCAAACCTGCTTGGAATGAGATGAATCTATGGTCCAAATCTCATTCAGTATCCTTTGGCCCATCCTTACTCAAGTTTCAGAATAAACTATTTTTAAAAAAGATTTTATGAAAACAAAAGTTCTGTTTTCTACACTCTAACAAGACAGAGATATTTACCCTAACTGAACTGCAAGTCTTCTGAGAGTGGCTGAAAACAACATAAATGCTCTATGTGTAAAACTAGGAGGTTGTACTCATTCAGAAAAAGGAAACGAGGGCCCAGCAGGATTGGTGGTGAGCACCTATAATTCCAGATGCTCTGGAAGCTCAGGCAGAAAGACCACTTGAGCCCAGGAGATCAAGACCAGCCTGGGCAACATAGCAAAACCCCATCTCAAAAAGAAACAAAAAAAAAAGAAAGAAAGAAAGAGGGTATCATAAAAAAATGAGCTGAAGACACTGAAATTGCAACACATCTTAGTAGGGTACCATGGTGGCACAGCTAACAGTTAAAGGAGAAAGTTTCGGTGATAGACCTCATATGGCCAAACGATTCTACAGAAACAAAATCAGTAAGCAAGGAAAGGTCAAACTGTGACAGAATTGATTTTTCAAGCAGAATGTTGGCAGTACCATATAGGCTTTCAGAAACATATGCCAACCAACAGCAAGACATTTCAAACGGAAGCTGAGACACTGTTCTGAGGTTAACTGTTTTTATTTTCTTTTTTGAAATGAAATGGATGTGAAGAAAAAAGAAACCTGAAAGAACATTCAACCAAATCTAAATAGTGATTATCAGTAGATGACAGGTATAATTTATATATTTTATATATATATATATATATATATATATATATTTTTTTTTTTTGAGATGGAGTTTCTCTTTTGTTACCCAGGCTGGTGTGCAATGGCACAATCTCAGCTCACTGCAACCTTTGCCTCCCAGGTTCAAGCGATTCTCCTGCCTTAGCCTCCCAAGTAGCTGGGATTATAGGCACATGCCACCACACCCGGCTAATTTTTGTATTTTCAGTAGAGACGGGATTTCACCATCTTGGCCAGGCTGGTCTCCAACTCCTGACCTCATGATCCACCCACTTCAGCTTCCCAAAGTGGTGGAATTACAGGCGTGAGCCACCGCGCCCAGCCTGATTACTATATTTTTAGTTATATATTTATTATCTTTACCTTTTTCCAAATTTTCTAAAAATAAAAAAATCACTCATATTTTTAATTACAAGCTTGCTTTTTTTTTTTTTTTAACAAAACGAATGAGATCAGCCATCCAGTTGTAGATATGGGACACTCTAGGTAATATCTGTAGACACATATATCTTCCCTATTAGACTCAGGACTCTCGTGAATGACACCTTAGGTTATTGCTCCTTGGAACCCGTGTCTAGCACAGGGCCTAAAATATGAGCTCCATTTATTAAGAAACATTTGTTTAGCAAATGAGTTCTGAATATGGCCAAAACCCAAATAAGGTAACCCTGCTTTATCCTCCAGATGGTACGAAAATGGCTAGGATCTCCCACTAGCATCTGCCCAAGGACTTCCCTGTTGGGGGATGTGCTGATCAGCCAGAAAGATGCTATTGGCCTGCAGTATAGCTTAATGTCCCTTGCTTCTAATATCTTCCAGTGAGTCCTTTGTCCTTACTCATCTAGCTGCTTTCCTTTTAGTATTGTCTACTGAATTGAGCCACGCTGTCTTGCCCAAACTCTGCTCTGAAAGAAGCTATAAGAAAAACGGCTAGGAAAAAAAAAAGAAAGAAAAACGGCTAAGTGTTCAAGTCTTGTATTCTGCTACAGATATCCAGGCCACTCCAACACTTTAAGAGAACCCACAGGAAAAATCTGTCTCAAATCTCAATGCCATTAAAATACCTACTTTTCAGAGTAAGTAACACATTTTAATTTTATGAGCACTATGAATCTTGAAATCTTTTTTCTCTCTGCTTGCAGCTGAGAGCCAAAGCTACAGTGACCTTACTACATGCATGTCTATTAGCTAGCTTTTCCTCTTGTTTCATCTTATTATTCTTCCCTTCCTCTAGATGACCTTGCTTTATCTTTATTTTTTCCTCTCTCAGATCATGTATATTTTTAGAAGTCCTTTTGGCATGAGGTAGGGTATAAACAAATCAAAAAATTAAATACAACCCCAAAGCCCCCAATCTCATGCTGTCTTTGGAGATTTTTATCCATGTAGCTTGCCTGCAGGACAAGAAGGTAAAACTCAGCACCACTCTCCTTGCTGTACCAACCAGAGGGTGACCTTTATGTGCATTTGTGACAAAGAAGGTCTGAGGACCAGAGGCTCCTTCCTTTTCACTTCCTGACCACCGGCTCTAAAATACACATAATCACCAATGTGAATAGAGCACTATGACTTAAGGGCAAATGGTTAAGAGTGCAGACTTCAAAGCCAGACCACCTGGGTTTTAATCCTGCCTGCTATATCCCCCATTCTAACTGCTGACTTTACACAAGTTAAATAACATTTCTGCGCATCTTTATTTCCCCATCTGTGCAACAGGAATAATATAATGGTACTGACCTCATGAGACTGTTGAGAGCAGCAAATGCATTAACACATGTAAAAGTGACTAAACCAGTACCTAACACACAGTAAATGTGGTACCATACTATAATAGGACACTCCTGTTTTTGCTTTTTGTTTTCTGTTGAGACGGGGTCTTGCTATGTTGCCCAGGCTAGTCTCAAACTCCTAGCCTCAAGCAATCTTCTCACTTCAGCCTCACAAAGTGCCGGGATTACAGGCATGACCCACTGCTCCTGGCCATCACTTCTGTTTTCAACTAAGCTAGCTCACACAAAGTCTCAAGTCTGATTCACAATGTTTCTCACTGTAAATTACTAAGCTGACAAACCCATTTCTATGGTAACTTTGTGTCTGAATCTCATTTATAAATCAACGTTGGTTCAAAATTTCCTGTATCCTGAATCAAGGACCAGAGAAAACAAATTAAAATAAAATGCAAAGTTCCTTCTAAACACCAGTCATGTTTAACCATAGCTTTCTGATGTGAATGAGAAAGCAGGTTCCTGGGAATGTATCCACAATTAGTAACAGGATGATCCCTAAACCCCTAAGTGTGAATGAATACACAAGTATACACTACTGTGTGCACACACATATACCTGCCAACATCCCTCCATTTTCAACACATACATCATTGAATATGCCTGAAGAGATTTAAAAAAAAAAAAAAAAGCAACTCATAAACTGTTTCTCAGGGCATTCTTACCCAGGCTGGAGTGCAATGGCACGATCTCGGCTCACCACAACCTCCGCCTCCCAGGTTCAAGTAATTCTCCTGCCTCAGCATCCTGAGTAGCTGGGATTATAGGCGAGCACCACCACGCCCGGCTAATTTTTGTTTTTTCAGCAGAGACGGGACTTCACCATGTTGGTCAGGCTGGTCTCCATATCCTGACCTCCTAATACTCCCGCTTCGGCCTCTCAAACTGTTGGGATTACATGCGTAAGCCACCACGTCTGTAAAATAACGTATTTCAACAGGCAGCTGGTGGTCAGAAAAAATAAACAAAATATTGTTTAGCTATCAAAGAATAACTCTGCATTGTTAGATACTTAAGGTCCTGATTTGCACCTGAGTTTAGAAAGCTACCTCATATATATGCACTTCTTTTTTTTTTTTTTTTTTTTTTTTTGAGACAGGGATTCACCAGGCTGGTCCTGAACTCCTGACCTCGTGATCCGCCTGCCTCGGACTTCCATAGTGCTAGGATTACAGGCGTGAGCCACCGCTCCTGGCCTACATAAGCACTTAAAATGGAAATTTCTCATCAGATTCCATACCTAATGCAACGCAGAGCCCAACTCTAGCTGCGCCCCATCTTTGCTCAGGGCAGAGCGAGTCTCAGCAACTTCCTTCACACTCCGCCCACCAAGATGTAAGTCCTCAATGAAGAACTATTCCACATACGTACGTACATGATTATCAAATAAAGAAACTTCATACTCCAACTGTAGGAACGCAAAGAAAGAAAACTAGGTAAGTATGAAAGCTGTAGAGTTTCGGAAGATCAAGGGAAAAAAAATCACTGAAACTCTTCTCTTGCAACAAAAGTTATTTCAAAATTCGATGTAAATGGATTAAATTTCAGCATTTCGCTATACCGAAATTACACCAGATGGGAGGAAAAAACCAAGAATACATCGGAGCCATTTATCTTCCGTTTCCTGCATTTCCCTTAATTACCTACCCAAACGAATGCACCTCAGAGTTGTTACAGTATTGAAATACTCAGTCCTTTCTAATTACCTACCCAAATGAAAGCGCCGAAGAGTATGTTACAGTTTTTAATTAGAACACGTCTGTCTCTTTTATAATTCTCTTATTTCTGCATATCACAGAAAATATTCTAAGAACAGAGCGAAAGTGAACAAGGATAATCCGCCAAGAAAACTGCTTTGAGGAATTTAGTAATCTCAGCCCCTCTCAGGTTTAGCTCGCCAATGTTTTGGGAGAGCGAAGGAAAAATGATAAAGTGACACTTCCGAATAGCAACAGCTGAGATTACTGCCGCATGCTAGATTCTTTCCACAGGGAGCGCGAGTGCAGGGTTTTCTAAACGCTCTTCCCAAGATCCCGAGGTCAGTTGCAAACGCGACTCCTCGGTGAAGTCCCCGAGGAGGCTCGCTTGCCCACCCCACCCTGCAAGCATTGCACTTCCCGTTCACTCTAGCCGGTCGGGAACCCTAAGTTGACAGTGACAAACACTGAGAAAGAGGAAGTGGCTAAAGATCACTTCAAGACATTTTTTAAAGGGAGATCAATGGCCCTGTCTTTCCGGAAAACTTCCATGGGACGCTGCCATCACACCCTCTAAAAGTTTAAGCGAATGACAATGTTGCAAAAGTGAGGTTGACTCCCCTTTAAAATATATATATTTTAATCTTCGAAATCCTCTTGGTATCAACTCGATCCCTCCTCCCTAACAGCGAACGCAGCAAAACTAAGAGCTCCCATCCCGCTGGGGCGGATCTCGGAAGCCAGACTCGGGGCCGGGTGCGCGCCGGGTCCTCCCTGCCAAGCGGCAGAGGACGCGCCGGCACCGCGGCGGCTGGAGGACGCGGCGAGCGCCTCCCTCACCTCCCTCACCTGGTTTGACTGGTTTGGGTGGCGGCTTCGACATCTCGCTTCCTGGAGCTGCAAATCCTAAAGGCCCCGCAGAAAAGTCCACCGCTTGCCGCCACCTGGCACTCCGGGCACCCCAAAGTTTCTTTTTGTCTGGAGCCCTGCGCCTCCCAGGTCCGGCGCCCACCCTAGGCTGAGAGACGAGCGGACGCAGGCTCAGCGGCTCCGCGGAGTGCCCCGCCCCACCCCGCCCCCGGCCGCCCGAGCTGTCGAGAGCGCGCGCCGGGACGACGAGGAAGTGGACGCCGCCTCGCAGAGCGCTAATTGGCTCCTGGGCTGGCAGCTTCGCCGCAGCGGGAGCGCGGGCGGCGCGCACGGCGGCGGAACCGGCCGGAGCGGAGCGAGGGCAAAGCGGGCACGCGCCAGGGCCAGCCGGGCCGCGCGCGCCCCCGATAGGGAAGGGCGGGAGCCGCGCAGGGGCGCGCGCCAGAGGCCACGCTCGCCGGAGCCCCGCCCAACGGGGACTGGAACCCGGCACTGATCCGGGTGGAGAGGGTCCTCCGGTGGCCACCCCTACCTGGCACCCCTCTAACCCGGGAGGGGCGTGGGCCTCTCGGGGGCCAGCTGCGGGTAGCGGCGCACTGGGGAACAGTCGCGCGCTTGGCCGTCGCCTCTCCGCTGTGTTTGGGAGGACTCGAACTGGCGCCAGGTGAGTGCGTACCTGCTCGCCACTGCCGCGCCGCGCCGCGCCGCCTCGCTGGGGCCTGGAGGTGTCTAGAGGGTTTCTGTGCTGGAGCCCGGGACTTGGTTCTTGCCACCTTCACAGAACTGATAGATGGCCTGCCGAGGAGGACGTGGACTCCTGGTGGCGTGGTGCTCTAGCGCCCCGGAAAAATCCTGAAAATGGGAACGCTGCCTCCCAGAGACCGCGCAGCTGGGAGAAGTCGCCAGGCTCTTGATCCTCGCGGCTCGAAAATGTCTCATTCCTCTAGCGTTGGGGTGATGAACTACCGCCTGCCTGCCGCCTGTTATTGTAAGGCCTGCTAAGAATTTTTATTTTACGTTTTTTAATGGCTGAAATCAAAAGAAATATACTCTGTGGTACGTGAAAATTACATGAAATTCCGATTTCAGTGTCTGTAAAATTTTACTGGAACACGGTCACGCTCATTTGCTTCTGTGTTGTCTGTGGCCGCTTTGGCATTACCCGGCAGGGTTGAGTAGCAGCCGGCAAAGCCCAAAGCATTTCCTATCTGGCACTTTACAGAAAAAGTTTGCCGACCCCTGACCTAGCGGATTCAGTCTTCGGTGGGAGGAAAGAACTGGAGCACACAAGGAAGCCAATAGCATAAATTCAAAGTAACAGTCAATATGGTAAACCAGTTGTATATTTGGGGAAAGAAAAAACTATTTACAAAAGAACCTACATAAATGAAACCAACGGGGGAGGGGCATGAATGGCGTTTTCAAAAACCCCAGCCTTGAGGGATTTGTTTACCCAAAGGGAGCAAAGTTTAAACAATAGTAGGAAAAGGCTGCCCTATCTGCTGGAAGAAGAGAATCAAAATAGCTGTTGTATAGAATACAGACTGAGAAGTCCTGGAAACATTTTCCTCTTTTAAAATATCAGACTGTCCTGTAGATACATTTGAAGAGCGCATTTAGCAGGAACATTGTCATCTGTCTTTCAGACCATTTGCTTTAGTGAGTTGCCCTCTTCCTTACAATCTGCTGATTCTGCGCATGCCACTTCTGACCATTCTGCAATTTAGAATCCAAAATGTAAATATTTAGTAGTGAAATGAATTAAACATAATAAACACATACGAATTACGGAAAAATCCCAACAACATTTTACTTAGCATTAAAAAAAGTGTAAAAAATAAAAATTAGTCATTTTAGGTTTGCTATCGGCTTAGTTTGTTCTCCCACTATGCAAAAGCTCTCTGCTATTGAGGAAAACTTTGCACGCTTTTGAAAAATAAACGACACCGATAATCCATGAGATTGAAGGTGGTGTGTATTCCTAGTGATAGGCATGCCCTGAAATGATGGAGCTGGCAGATCAAAAGGTTGACTCTTAAGACACATCGCATGATTTAACAGTTTGTACGAAACTTGCATTTGCTTCATGAAGCCTGGCAAGTCATAATTGCAAGCTTTTTAAATTTGATTTGGATTTGGTTTTGGTTTTGTTTTTTTGGGAGGTGGTTTTGGGGTTGTTTTTTGTCTGTTTTGTTTCTTTTAAGATAGGATCTTACTCTGTTGCCCAGGCTGAAATGCAGTGGCACAGTCACGTCTCACTACAGCCTAATAGTTCTCAGAGGGCAACAGGCAATTAAATAGTAGAACATGATGTGGAGGTGGACAGAGCCAGGCCTGAACTTGGAGCTCACCTAAAGCTGCCCTGTGCATCCACACTTTTTGAAATAAATGGCTTCAGTGATTGCTAGGCCCACCTCCCACCCCACCCTAGTCACTTAGCCCAGTCACCTCTCTTGTCTCTGCATGTTCCAATTTCCCACCCTTCCTATCATATTGTCACCTGCTGGTTGCTGATAGAATATGCACAACATTTACCCAAACATTGGCTTTGACAGGCCCAGACTGCTAACTAATGTAGAACTGGGAGTTCCTATTTTGGTAAAAAAAACAAACAAACAAAAAATTGCATTTGACTGTATCCGAGATATTTTATAAGTAGGGTTTTTTTACTCCATCTCACTCCTGGTTCCTGAATGCAAGTAATGCCCTCAAGCCTATTTCCTGTGCTACAACCATGCTCACTTGTTATTTACATGCCATGTAATTGATGCAGTAGCCACACATGTAAGCACAGATGTGGCAATTAGGTTGGGGACCAGTAGTCCTTTCCATTCTGTGTGCACAGCAAATGGATGCCCCATCAATAATACATCAGTAAGAATGACATCAATTATACATCAGAGCCTGACAATTAAACTAGCGCATGTGCAACACCCTTTCTTTGCTGTTAGTAATAAAGTGCTTTTTAGCAGCTTGGAGTGATGGAAAGATGTCAACTCAATTGTTTTAGTTTCGTATCTGACTTTTCTATTTACTGTCTGTGTGACCTTAGGCAAATCACTCTATTATCTGAGCCAGTTTCCACTTTTGCAAAATGAAATGGAAACCAGTATGAAATGGAATGGAAACCAAAATGAAATGAAAGGCCAAGTAATCTCTAAAGTTACACTTCTCCAAGTTTGAGAATTTATGCTTCAACAAGCTATCCAAAAATAAGCGAGACGGTGGCAAGGAATGATAACATTTTATGAATTTTTATTTTATTTGGTCAAGTGAGGATATCACTCTGCCACCATCTACTGACAACGTAATTTGTAAGAGAAAGAACATTTATCACCACAAAAGTGAGATAAAGAACAGCCTCACCCTTGCCGCCCCCCCCCCAAAAAAAAAGGCTAGTTGGCAGCATGGCACTGACATACCGAAAAAATAAGAATAGAGTAAAATAAAATTCAAAAGCAGAAAAATTATAACATAAAAATATATTTTATAATATTCATTATATGCAATTGTTCCCTCGATACACCTTGGAAATTTGGATGGAGATGTATATTCAATAACATAACTTTCGATGAAATGCAAATATCCAACTTGTTCTGCTATTTTATTTTGTTTTTTAGAGACAGGGTCTCACTTTGTCACCCATGCTGGACTGCAGTGGCCCAATTTCCACTCACTGCTACTCCCACCTTGGGGGCTCAAGCAATCCTCCCACCTTGGCCTCCAAAGTAGGTGAGACTACAGGAGCATGCCATCGTGCCTGGCTAATCTTTTGTATTTTTGGTAGAGACAGGATTTTGCCATGTTGCCCAGGCTGGTCTCAAACTCCTGAGCTCAAGCAA
This sequence comes from Ateles fusciceps, assembly GCA_036589455.1. Lineage (NCBI taxonomy): Eukaryota > Metazoa > Chordata > Mammalia > Primates > Atelidae > Ateles > Ateles fusciceps. The sequence goes on from JAZHEH010003097.1 coordinate 11,538,032, forward strand.
TCGCCTGCCTCGCCTCCCAAAGTGCTGGGATTATAGGCATGAGCCACTGTGCCCAGCTGCTATTTTATCACAGTCATTATTGAATTCTTGTCTCACATAGACTTATTAATAGAAGTAGACCCCAATCTTAAGCAATTGTACTCAATGTGGAATATTTTGGACAAGCTAAGAAGACAGGCAACAATAGCCCTCTTCCCACTATGCTTTTTTCTCCGTAACTCCAGGGAGAGTGTGGACACAGATCATAGAAACTGGAGCATTGCTGGGAGCCTCCAGCTTGGCAGCCACTTGCCCCCGGCTACACAGCCTAGGTCCCTAACCACCCCCCTGAGCAGACAGGAATGAAGAACAGTAGCCATCAGGGATGACCTTCAAGAGCCACTGTCTAGGGTTACCTCCAGCTGCGCTTCACCTTTTCACTTCGTAATGAAAAATGGTCCAATGTAATAACCAAAGACTGCTTTAGTGAACCTTAGGGAAGCATGTATGAAACTGTCCTCCATCCCCTAGACCAAAGGTCCACAAAACAGCAGCCTGTAGCTTAACCTGGCCCTCTGCCTGAACATTTGCAGTTTCATGTAGAAAGCACTACAGAAATCCAGTAAGGGAAATGATAGCCCAATAAAGGGGACTTTCGTTCTTTTCATTAGTAAACCTGTTTAAAAAAAAATTATGATTATATATTGAATTTCATGAAAAATTTGTGAAAATGTTTTTTCTCTTGTTATATAAGTCCATACCTAACAACCTAGATTTTGCCTCTTGGCCCACACAGTGTCAAATATTTACTATCTGGCCTTTTTCCAAAAAAATGTACCTAGCAGGGTATGAGACCTAGGCTTTTGGGTGAAGAAATAGTGTCCTTAAAGGGTATTAGCTTCTTTTTGCCTGTGGTTAGCAGTGACTTTCTTCCTGTCTCATAAAGAGAGAAAGAGGCCAGCCCACAGGGGTCCCTCCCTCACTGATAATGAGTCATACCCAGGTGACTGAATCGTGCAGGTGGAAGGCAACCTGGCTAAGGAGAGGATGAAACTTCGTATAACACACTGTGGCCTAACAACTCTTCCACACCCAGAAAACAGATGTTCAGGGGGGGAGTGCTCAGGCAGCTCACCTGATGTTGAACTGGTTGACAAGCCCTGAGCACACCCCAGCTATTGGCACTCAGTGGTAGCAGGGGGAAGCCAGTGCAGTGGGGAATGTGGATAATGCAAGGCTGAGCTGAGAGGTCATTGTCATCCTCCCCTCTCAGCTGGTGCTTCTAATTTAGGATTCTTTCTTTTGACATCTAAATGATATGCACTTGATTTTTTTTTTCTTTAGGAAACACTAGGAAGCTGTGATTTTCAAAGCTAATTATGGAAACATTTATCATTGGAATCAGTGGGTGAGTAATTTTGCTACAAACCGCTCTTTAAGATACTGAGGATGTCCAAATGGTGCTTCTGTTTGGACGGAGTAGGGGACAGAGAAGCAGTGAGGATTCTGGAGTCCTGGGGAACAGCAGACTGCTGTGGAGATCAGTAGAGTGCTGGCTTCATTAATGCCAAGAAGAGATGGAAGATGGAAGAATTTCCTATAAACAGAGAAACAGAAGAGTCAGTCAACCATGTTTACCTACTTTCCCATTTATTTTGTGGAGCTAACACCAGAGGCAAGGCCTGATTGGGCACTGTTTTCATTCAAGATGATTTATCATTCCCTATATGGGTGTTCTTTCACCATGACAGCAGAGAAAACACTATTTCTTTCCAGCTGTGCCCAGCTTCAGACATGTGGTATAGAGAACACCCTCACCTCCATTCCTTTCCCCTATTTTTGGGTGGCCTTATGTCCCATGTTGATGAAGCTAATCCTTGTGGCCCTGGATGCACCTCTCTTTCTCTCAAACATGTTCTAAATGTTATGGTCATCCTACCTGCGGTCCCAGAGGCAGGCATGCAAATAGGACATCAACATCAATTGAAAACGACATTATTTGTTTCGCTACCATATTATGTTCATCTTTAAGTACATTCACATTATGTGTGACCCAATTAATAAAATATCTGAGACTATTTTGTTTATAATTTTGGGGAGATCATTGTGTTATTGTATTACATTACGATAGTAAGTCATCAATCAGAAGTAAAATTGAGTGAACTAAATGTCAGAACTCTGCTTTACCTCCCACCTAATCACAAGAAAAGTTCAATTTTTCTCTGCAGTACTTCTCTTGTGTTTCTCTTCCTTCCCACAATCACTGCCACCATCCTAATATAGGCCGTCATTCCCTAATCCCCATCTTTCCCTTCTAATCTTTCCTTCACACCTCAACCAGTTTCATCTTCATACAGAACATTTTAATTCTCTGCCTGGTGAATGATAATCAGTGGTTCCCAGTTATCCAGAATTAAATCTGAATATCATGGTATATGAAAGCCATCTGTAAATAATAAAGGAAATGTATCAGCCTCAGAAGTAGCAGGCTGCAGGAAAGGTTTGATACAGGAGCTCAGTGGTATCACCAAAGACAGTTTCTCCCTCTTCTATACGTCTTTCATTTGGGTTCATCTTAGAATCGGCTTATCTTTTGGTCACAAGGAACTACAAGGAGCCCTGTGACTTGTTGTTTCTTCATAGCCTGTCACTGGGAAGAAGGGAAAATGCTTCTCTTCCCCTAGGTCATAGGTCTCCCTTTGACTGGACAAATTTGGTCCACGTACAACCAGCCACCATGGTAAAATAAATGGGATTATATTGATTGGTTTAGGTCAGTGGGTTCTGTTCTGGAATTGAGAGTGGGATCAGTCCCAGCTGGACCTAAAAAACAGAAATGGGACCTGGAGAGGCAACTACAAAGTCCACTACAGGATCCAATGTGTGTAAATAAGATTTCCCTCTTCTCAATGTCCCAATACAGGGCCATATACCTAGAAACCTACCTCATGTCTTCTTGTCCTGTGCACTAGGTACTATCCATAACCTCCTAAGAAAGCCTCCTTTCCACTCTCTTTTCTTTAGCAAGTGTCATGGTTTCTCCTTTTTTTTCTTTTAAGAGACAGGATTTCACTATGTTTCCCAGGCTGTTCTTGAACTCCTGGCCTCAAGCAGTCCTCCTGCCTTGGCCTCCCAAGTGCTGGGATTACAAGGATGATCCACTGCCCCTGGCCAAGTGCCTTGATTTCATTTTAGTGCTGCTGCATCTGTGAAGCCCATGCCAGATTCAGTTGTGGCAGCTTTTGTTCCTGCCTTGCATCTTATGAACTTAACCACTCACTTCCCTAGGAAGTAATTACCCAGTAAGTCTCGATCAAATAATAAGTTCATAGGGAAGTAATAACTTAGTAATTATTCAAATTGCAAATAATGGGATTCTGAAGGAATTCAGGGGGCATCCATGAACCTCCAGGAAATTTAACACGAATGTAAAGACAGTCATTTTTCTGGGTGTGTTAGTCCATTTGTCTTACTATAAAGGAATGCCTGAAGCTGAGTAATTTATAAAGAAAATAGGTTTATTTGGCTCACTGTTCTGCAGGCTGTACAGGAAGCATGGTGTTGGTATGTGCTTCTGATGAGGGCCTCAAGAAGCTTAAACTCATAGTGGAAGGTGAAGGGAACCCAGCATGTCACATGGAGGAAGAAGGAGCAAGAGAGAGAGGAAGGTCTCAGACTTTTTAAGCAGCCAGCTGTCACATGAACCAACACAGCAAGAACTCACTCATTACCATGGGGATGGCACCAAACCCTTCATGAGGGATCTGCCCCCATGAGCCAAACATCTGCCAGCAGGCCCAACCTCCAACTTGGGGATCACATTTCTTTTTTGAGACGGAGTCTCACTTGCCCAGGCTGGAGTGCAGTGGTGTGATCTCAGCTCACAGGCTGGAGTGCAGTGGCATGACTCAGTTCACAACTTCCACCTCCGAGATTCAAGCAATTCTCCTGCCTCAGCCTCCCGAGTAGCTGGGACTATAGGGTGCACCACCACACCCAGCTAATTTTTGTATTTTTAGTAGAGATGGGGTTTCACCATGTTGACCAGGCTGGTCTTGAACTCCTGACCTCAGGTGATCCGCCCACCTCGGCCTCCCAAAGTGATGGGATTATAGGTGTGAGCCACTGTGCCTGGCCAGGGATCATATTTCAATACAAGATTTGGGAGGAACAAACATCCAAACTCAGTCACTGGGGAAAGAGATCATAACCTTCATGGGATTCTCTCAGAGTCCCACAACATAAAAAAGTGTAAAATCCATCCTGGCAGTAGACTTTGTATCCCATCTCCATTACTTAACACAGACTAGTTTTATTAGTATACAACTTAGCAATCCATAGTTTCCTCAGCAGGAAGATTGGAATATTAGCATCTACCTGTTGCAATATATTCTCTACATGTTTAAATAATTACAGACTGCCTTTTAACTTCTCCCTAGTCCACAGTTGTGTTCAAATACAATAAGCCCTCTTGTTACCTGGCACATAAAACTAAATGGTCTAGGAGTTGTGCATTTATTTTGGTGTTGTGAGCAAGTAGTCACCATTTTTCCTTCCTCAGATCCTAGAACAGAATACATGCTGGGCATGCTTATCCTCAGGTTGGATAGCACACGTGAGAGCGAGGCTGTGTGTGCTGCGTGTGGTGGTTGTGGGCATGCCACAGGAGAAGATTGAGTCCTGAGCTGGCACCTGACCAGGATGTCTACAGTCTGAATGTGGATCTTAGGTGCAGGCTTGTTTAAATACTTTTTCTCCCCTCTCCTCTCCATGTCTCAGAAGACTGTCTTCTAGCTGGTCTGTCTCCTCCTCTAAGGCTTATACAAAAATGGGGTGTGTATTTCTCATTGGCTTTAACTAAGTCAGTGAGAAAGGATCTAATTGCTACTCGTGGTTTGACTGTATGATCTTAACAGAGATAAGTCTAGAAAATGACAGATTTTTCTAGCCAGATTGTTCATATTGTAATAAAGTCACCCCCTGATCACTATTTCATTTAAACCAAAACTTAATACCTGAGCTATGGACATTTGGTATGTTTTACAGACATTTTTGTTAGAGAAGGGGAAAAGTCATAATATTTTCTCAATACATAGAGTAGCACCCACTCACTTTTCCAAAGAGATGGCCCATATCCTACCCAATCATATATCGTAAGGTTAAATGAGAAGTTTTGTGAATCACGTTCATTCTACCTTGAGGTGTAAGGTATATACAAGCCATTTGACGAATGGATATTAGTTCATTTTCCATTTTCTAGATTGTATTTGTGGATTGATCTCATCTGGGATTAAGCACAGTTTCTTACAAATAGATGTGTAGTTGGGAGTTTTTTGTGCTGTGAACATTTGATGGTATGATGAAATGTTGACCTTAGAGTAATAGTTTTAAGTATACAAAATAAAATACATGAATACAAAGGAAATTGGTTATATTGAAATATAGTTATAAAAATATTTTTTAAAACAGATTTGTAATATTGTGATATATACTCTTCTATGTTAATATATTAAATAACAATATCCAGAGGTGGGTCTAAACAATGCCATAAATCTGAAATAATAATAAACATCAATGATGCTTCAAGATATCCACCCCAACTGCAACATAATGTGAAAACATCTGTGATTTCTGTTGGTGAATGCCAAGCGTACTTATATCATTTATAATTAAATGTTAGAATTCAATGACAATAAAGATAAAATTTTTTTCTCATTCAAGTTCACAAATGCCCTGACTTACGTTGCAGACATAAGTCAGGTTAAAACACTCTTTCAGTAAATGACTGAATAGAGAAGTGCCTCCCTCCCATGTGATCTCCTAGTTGCTGGGAAACTAGATCTAAAGAGGAGTAACTCAGTGCCCCTTCTCCTGGACTTCACAGTCCATCCAGAAGGGACAAATAACTGGCCTGATGTGATAAGCTACAACAACGGGCCTCCCAGCTGGCCCCCAGGTGGAGAGAGATGGGGGAAAAGAAGGCATCACAGAGGAAATGTGATTTCAGGGTAGGTGAGCTTGTAATAAGCTACTCCTCTGTTTTTTGCACTGTGTCTGGAAACAAAATCACAGGTGACCATATGCAGTTTTATACACTTGCGCTAAAATGTGCTACTCATATACTCTGTGTTGCATATGAACCATGTGAATATTTTGTCACAGACAAAAAAATATTTCGCTTCCAACACAGTATCTGTATTTTTAAGTGTTAGTGTTAGTCAGTTCACTCGCTCAATAGTTACCTTTCTGCTTCATCTTTCTCAGCTTATTCCTTATCATTTAGTACATCACATCTGCCAGTGCCTGTGGTTTAAGGTTTTATCTATGAAAGAAATCATTTTTTTTCTTAAATAGTAAATATTCCTTCAAATATCCTCTTAAAAAAATTATTTTAAAGTGTTGAATGATTTTTGGCTGGGCCCAGTGGCTCACGCCTAATCCCAGCACTTTGGGAGGCGGAGGTGGGTGGATCACCTGAGGTCAGGAATTTCGAGACCAGCCTGTTTAACATTGCAAAACCCCATCTCTACTAAAAATACAAAAATTAGCCGGGCATAGTGGCGGGCGCCTGTAATCCCAGCTACTTGGGAGGCTGAGGCAGGAGAATCGCTTGAACCCAGGAGGCAGTGGTCGCAGTGAGCCAAGATTGCGCCACTGCACTCCAGACTGGGTGACACAGGAAGACCCCGTCTCTCTTTAAAAAAAAAAAGTTTAATGATTTTTTTAATGCATTTTCCTTCTTAGTACTTTGTTTTTTCTTTGCTTCAGTGTGACAAACGGTGGGGAAAACAACACTGGCTAAGAATTTGCAGAAACACCTCCCAAATTGCAGTGTCATATCTCAGGATGATTTCTTCAAGGTATCTCTAAAACTTCTTTAATTTATTCAATACAAAAATGTTTAACCACAAAGTTAATTAAATTACATCCAAGAAGTCTTTCTCAAGTCATGTACCTTTTGTATTGAAAGGCTCAGTTGCTGGGGGCGGTGGCTCACACCTGTAATCCCAGCACTTTGGGAGGCCAAGGCAGGCAGATCGCCTGAGGTCAGGAGTTCCAGACCAGCCTGATCAACAAGGAGAAACCCCGTCTCTACTAAAAATACAAAATTAGCCAGGCATGATGGCACATGCCTGTAATCCCAGCTACTTAGGAGGCTGAGACAGGAGAATCGCCTGAACCTGGGAGGCAGAGGTTGCTGTGAGCTGAGGTCACGCCATTGCACTCCAGCCTGGGCAACAAGAGCGAAACTGTCTCCAAAAAAAAAAGTAGGCTCAGCACAATGATGTTACTTATCCACTAGATGGCACTGTCTATCAGTGCTATCTTCATTGATCATCCAAAGACTTACCGCGCTTTAATCTGTATTATTTATTTCCTACACACCGTTTTGATGGGTACTTTATTATTTTTCCAGCCAGAGTCTGAGATAGAGACAGATAAAAATGGATTTTTGCAGTATGATGGTAAGTAGATTTGCCTGTCAAATATTATGTGCTTATGTTCATTTTCTTTTTCAGACACAAAGAACTTCACTATGTTGAACTTGATGGTTCTGTGGAACAAAAATTTAAAAAAAGAACTTTACTTTATCTGTGAAGACAGTCTTAAAATGTGTTTAAATATATTTCTATACTTTAAGCCTACCTTTCTAGGTTTCTGATTTATGTTGAACTATTTAAATAAGTGAAACCCTTTTTCTAGTTGTTGTTGTTGTCGTTGTTTTATTATAGAGATGGGGTTTCACCACGTTGGCCAGGCTGGTCTCTATCTCCTGACCTGGTGATCTGCCCACCTTGGCCTCCTAAAGTGCTAGGATTACAGGTGTGAGCCACCGCGCCCGGCCCTTTTTCCAATTTTATATTTAAAATGGAAAACATTGGGGCTAGGCTTGGAGGCTCATATGTGTAATGCCAGCACTTTGGAAGGCCAGAGCAGGCAGATCAGTTGAGCTCAGGAGTTTGAGACCAGTCGGGGCAACATAGGGAAATTCCATCTCTACCCAAAAAGAAATACAAAAATTAGCCAGCTGCGGTGGTGCACACCTGTAGTCACAGCTACTTTGGAGGCTAAGGCGGGAGGATCACGTTGCCCAGGAGGCTGAGGTTGCAGTGAACTGAGATCACACCACTGCACTCCAGCCTATGTGACAGAGTTAGACCCTGTCTCAAAAGTATGTATTTTTAAAAATAAAATAATAAAACTGAAAACACTGGAATGACAGATTTTTCTTCTTTTTAGCTGAGGTAAAATATGCCTATATACAGAGGTTGCAGTGAGCCAAGATCGTGCCACTGCACTCCAGCACTAGTGACAGTGCGAGACTCTGTCTCAAAAAAATAAAAGCTCATATAATTTACTGTCTTTACCAATCTTAAGTGTACAGTTCATTGGAATAAATACATTTATATTCTTTTTTTTCTCCCTTCATTCCCCACACGTGCCTCCCCTTCTGGGCCTCTGGTAACCACCAGTCTACTCTCTATCTTCATGAAATCTACTTTTTTTCAGCTCCCACATACACATGCGAACATGTGATATTTGTCTTTCTGTGCCTGACCTATTTCATTTAACATAATGGCCTCCAGTTCCAGCCATGTTGCTGCAAATGACAGGACTTCATTCTTTTTATGGCTGCATAATATGCCATTACATATACACACCATACTTTCTTTATCCATTTATGTATCGATGGGTACCTAGGTTCATTTCATATTCTGGCTATTTGTGAATAGTGCTACAATAAACATGGGAGTGCAGATATTTTTTGGATATATTGATTTCTTTTACCTTGGATATATACCCAGTAATAGAATTGCTGGATCATGTGGTAGTTCTATGTTTAATTTTTTGAGGAATTTCCATACCTCTCCATAGCAGCTATACTAATTTACATTCCTACCAATAGTGTATGAGGGTTCCCCTTTCTTCACATGGAATGATAGGGTTTTCTTCTGAAGCAAGTTAGGCTTGCTGTCGCTCTGCTCATTCCTGCCCTGGAGATGTAGAAGTAGCTGCACTGGCCACTCTCAACCCCACCCCATCAGGGAATTTTGCCTGAAGCAAACTATATTCTCTCATTCTTTCAGCTTTCCTTCCTGGTGGCCAAAGTACTAGACAGCTGTGGTTTGGTTTTGTTTTTTTTCCGCTGTTCAGAAAGATTTGTGAATATATTTTAGATGGATTCTCCTCATTCCTTACCCCAGGCTAACAGTTTTGAAGCCAAAGGATTACAGTCTATCATAAAACATTTTCTGTAGAGAATAGCATGCTAATAGGCTGTTTAATATTTTGTGGTCTTATTAACTTTTATACTTAAAAAGATGATCATTGAGTACTTATACAAACTAGCAACAGAGGGAGCTCTCTTAAACAAGTCATAAAGTATATTCTTTTATTTTTAACTGATAACCTTTTAGGAAGCGTTATATAATCAGTTCTTAAGACATAATAGTTTTCTGAGAGGCAAAGTTCTTGACTCACTCTCTGTTCTTGTTTCTTGAGTTGCAGCCAGGATCTTTTTTTTCTCTTCCCTCTCTTCCAGAGGTTAATGAGAAAAATCATTACAAAATAAGGGTTAAAAATAAGGAAAAACATTTTTCAGCAATTGGCAAAGAATTATTATTCCTAAGTTTTAATGAATTCTTACAAACTGATAAGAAAAGCTAATATCCCAATAGGAAAAGGCCCTAAGGATGTGAATAAGCTGTTCATAGAAGCAGTCAGTTATTGGGTTAATAAATGTACAATAAAAGTCAACCTTAAAGAACTGCAAATTACTTTTTTTTCCACTTACCAAGTAAGTGAAGATTTTTAAAGCAGTGACAATTACCCAATGATAGCATGGGCTCAGTAAAACAAAGGCCCTAATATACTTTAGATGGAAGTATATGGATAAATTGGTTGGTACAGCCTTTCTGGAGAGGAGGTTGAACATGTGTCCCAAACTTAGCATGTTCATGCCATGACTTCAAGCATCTCACATCAAGAATCTATCTTAAGGAAAAATTTGAACATTTTAGGTAAATGTACAAATTTAAGGTAAATCGAAGTACTAGTCAAGTCTTTCTAACCACAAACAGGATAGTTTTAAAATGTGGAACTATCAAGTTTTTAGAGGAAATAATTCTATTTTGAATGCAATATGGTTGATTAATATGAAATAAGTCAAAAAGTAAAAATCAAAGGATGGCCGGGTGTAGTGGCTCACAACCTGTAAGCCCAGCTCTTTGGGAGGCCAAGGCGGGTAGATTGCTTGAGTCCACAGAGTTGAAGACCAGCCTGAGCAACATGGCAAAACCCTGTCTCTACAAAAAATACAAAAATTAGCCAGGTGTGGTCCCGCTACTAGGGAGACTGAGGCAGGAGGATCCTTGAGTCCAGAGGCAAAGGCTGCAGTGAGCCAAGATACGCCACTGCACTCCAGCCTAGGTGACAGACTGAGACTGTCTCAAAAAAAAATTCAAAAAATGGTAGAAAAATAGAAAATAATAATAAGATGATAGACTCAAGCCCAAATACGCCAGCATCTACATTCAGTGAAAGGAAATAAAATACTCTAAAAATTGTTAGACTAGTTTGTTTTTTCTTTAAGCCAACAGTAAGCTCCTTAAAAGAGACAGACTTAATGGTGGGGCACAGTGGCTCTCACCTGTAATCCCAGCTACTTGGGAAGCCGAGGTAGGAGAATCTCTTGAACCTGGGAGGCCAAGATTGCACCACGGCACTCCAGCCTGGGCAACAGAGTGAGACTCTGTCTTGAAAAAGAAAAAAAAAAGATATAGACTTAAGTATGAGGACATAGAAATATAGGCAGTAAAAGGCTAGGAAACGATCTACTTGGAAATACCTACTGAAAGAACTGTTATAACTCTAGCAACTATACTAATACCAGACAAAGTAAACTATTTTTTTTTTATTGTACTCTAGGTCCTGGGATACATGTGCAGATTATGCAGGATTGTTGCATAGGTACACACATGGCAAGGTGGTTTGCTACCTCCATCCCCTTGTCACCTATATCTGCCATTTCTCCCCATGTTATCCCTCCCTAACCTCCCCCACCCCCCCGCTGTCCCTCCCCTATCCCCCCCACAACAGACCCCAGTGTGTGCTTCCCTCCCTGTGTCCATGTGTTCTCATTGTTCAACACCTGCCTATGAGTGAGAACATGCAGTGTTTGATTTTCTGTTCTGTGTCAGTTTGCTGAGAATGATGGCTTCCAGCTTCATCCATGTCCCTACAAAGGACATGAACTCATCATTTTTTATGGCTGCATAGTATTCCATGGGTATATGTGCCACATTTTCCTTGTCCAATCTATCATCAATGGGCATTTGGGTTGGTTCCAGGTTTTTGCTGTTGTAAACAGTACCGCAATGAACATATGTGTGCATGCAGACAAAGTAAACTTTAAGGCTGAGTATTACTGAGATAAAGAGAGAGAAATGAGTTACTTTGACAGAAAGATAAAGCAACCTAAAATTTTTTTCTACTTAATAAAATAACATTAAAATGCATTAAGTAAAAACTGACAACGGAGAGAAAGACACAAATCCACAATTGGTGTGGAAGTTTTTTGTTTTTGTTTTTTATTTGAGATGGAGCCTCATTCTGTCACCTAGGCTGGAGTGCAGTGGTGTGATTGTGGCTCACTACAACCTCTGCTGCCCACGTTCAAACGATTCTCGTGCCTTAGCCTCCCAAGTAGGTGGGACTACAGGCACACGCCACTACGCCTGGCTAAGTTTTTTGTTTTTTGAGTAGAGATAGGGTTTCGCCATGTTGGCTAGGCTGGTCTCAAACTCCTAACCTTAGGTGATCTGCCCACCTCAGCCTCTCAAAGTGCTGGAATTACAGGTGTGAGCCACCATGCCCAGCAGATGAGGGAGGTTTTAACACAACTTCCTTTGTGGATTAGTACTTTAACATAACAAAGTACTACTGAATGCCAGCATTCAGTAGTACTTTGTTATGTTAAAGTACTAATTCTTGTCTCACAATTCGAGAGGCCAGAAGACTGAGATCCAGGTGTCAGCAGGGTAGCTTCCCTCTGAGGCTGTGAGGGAGACTCTTCAGTGCTCCTCTCCTCGCTTCTGCTGTTTGCTGAAATCTCTGGCAGCCTTGGCTTCGGCTGTATCACCCCAGTCCCCGACTTTATCTCCACGTGGTGCTCTCCCCCATGTGTGTACCTGAATTTCTCCTTTTTTCTCCTTCTGTAACCAGTTCTGTTGGATCAGGTGCCCACCCTACTCCAGTGTGACCTCACCTTAACTGATTGTATCTTAATGACCATATTGCCAAATAAAGTCACATTCTGGAGAGCTGGGCATTAGAACTTTAACATAGGGGGGACACATTCAACCCGTAACAGCAACTAATGGGACTAACGGACAAAAATTACTAATGATATAACAGATTTGAACAATACAGTTAACTAACTTGACCAAAAAGTGACATGTACAGAAGAACATGCACCTAATAACAGCAGAATACATATTTTTTTTCTTGAGTACATGAAATATATTACCTCAAATAGTCCATATATGCAAGGGCATGGAGCAAGCCCTAATACACTTCGTGGATTGAAGAAATATAAAGATACTCTCTAATCACCATGAAGTAAGTTAAAAATCAATTACCAAGTGTTTAAAATGTAAGCTTTACCCTTTTTTCTGATTTTCAAACTTTTTCTAATGGAAAATTTCAAACATGCAGAAATCAGCAGAAAATCATAATGAACTCTTTCATGAGTTCTCCATCCAGCTTTAATAATGACGAACTTTCGGACAATGATATTTCATCTGTACCCTCACCCACTCTATTCATCTATATTGTTTTGGAGCAAATCCCAAACATCATTGCATTTTATCTGAAGCAAAACACTTACCTGTTCCATGGGTCAAAAGCTAAATCACAATGAAAATTAGAAAATATTTTTAACTGAGTGGTAACAAAAATATGTATGTCAAAACTAGTAAGACAGCTGGTTCCAGCCGAGATGGATTAGACCCATTGCTCACTGGTCCTCACTCCTACAATGAAAAACCCTGGACATAATGCAACAAACAGACAACGGAAGACTGAAAGGAGAAAGAAAGCATGCTGGCTAGGGATTCCAGGACATAGGAATGACATGGCTGTGGGATCCCTGGGTTTTCGTTTTGCCCCCTACATATACAGGAGAAGTAAGCAACATGAAACCATATATAGGCACAGACTAAAAAAGAAACCTGTTCTCTGTAATCAAGGGACAAGTAAAAGGGTGGCCTAGCAGAATAGAAAACTTTTTTGATAATATCCACCCTACTCTAGCCAGACATAAAAGGCAAAACCATCCTCCCCTCATGGTGTAGGCTGGGTGCGGAGCTACACTTACAGAAGATCCATCCAGCATTAGCAAGGCAGGCTGAGTAAGCCCTCCACGTCACCCATGGGGGTTGGATTAGTGGAACCAAATGGGGAGCGGCATTTTCACCTCTACCTGGCAATACACAGGTGGAAAGAGGCAGTGTGCAGTGGAGCATGTTGGCACTTCACCTTCCTTACTGAGGTGGTATCAGCTCCTGTCAGCAGAACTCAGTGGAAAGCTGAACTTCTACCCACAGCTAGCAGCAATGAAACTTAACCAGCACTCTCCTTAACCCCTTCTTCCCACAATTGACCAACTTCCCCCCACAACACAGCATCAGCAGGGCCTAACAGGAGGCGGGGCATCCACCCCCACCTGAACCTGCAAGCTCTACTGGAACAGGGTGACTGTATGCAAAAGAAGATTAAATAGGATCTACAGCCTCATAACATAGTATCGAAAATGTCCTGGACACAACTGAGAATCACATGTTATACCAAGAACCCAAAAAATCTCAACTTGAATAAGAAAAAAGAATCAACAGACACCAATACCATGATGACACAGATGTTGAAATTATCTGACAAAGAATTTAAAGCAGCATTATGAAAAGGCTTTAAACATACTATTGCACACAGGCTTGAAACAAGTGAAAAACTAGAATGCCTTAGTAAAGAAATAGAAGATTTGAAAAAAGAACTAGATGGAAATTTTAGAATGGAAAAAATACAGTACTAAAATTTAAAAACTCACTGGATTGGCTCAGTAGCAGAATAACTATGACAGAGACAGTAGTGAGCTTAAAGACAGAACAATACAAAGTACTCAATCTGAACAACAGAGAGAAAATAGACTGAAAAGAAATGAATAAAAATGTGGAACAATAATGAAAGATCTTATATTCATATCACTGGAGTCTCCGAGAGAAGGTGTGGGACTAAAATATTCAAAGAAGTAATGGTTTAAAAAGAAAACTTCTCAAACGTAGTTTAAGACATGAAACTTCAAGAATCTAAGCAATTCCCAAATTAAACAAGTCTGATTTTAAAAAATAAGGAACAAATTACAAATACCAAAAGCAAAAAAGGTAATATCACTATAGATCCTACAGACATTCAGGAGATAAAAGGATATTATGAACACTCTCATTATACAAATAAATTTGAAAAGTTAGGTGAAATTGACAATTTCCTAGAAAGATATCACTTACTAAAACTAACAGCAGGACAAATAAAAAACCTTAATAGTTCTATGTCTATTAAATAAATTAATCCATCATTTAAAAACCTTTAACTAAAAACACTCTTAAGTGCTGATGGCTCAATTCAGTGGTTCTGGAGTGGAGCTGAGAATTTGTATTTCTAACAAGTTCCCAGGTGATGCTAATACTACTGGTTTAAGTACCATACTTGTAAACGTTATATAAGCTACTTTTCTAAAATCACAGTTAGCTCGAAAAGTATGTACATTTTAGAGTTTGACAATGGCATATTTGTGTTCTTTACAAATGGTCTTTTAGTTATTTATATAGAAGAGCTCTTTGGTATATTAAATGTCTTAACTCTTTGCCAAAGACATTACAGATATTTTCCCCCATGTGTCAGATATCTTTCAAAATTATCTGTAGATATTTCATCTATTAAAAATTTTAAATGTTTGTGTAATCAGGAGAGAATAGAAGTTATAAGTAAAGCAAGGTTCGCCATGGGTTTATGGTTTTCAGAGCTGGTAATAGGGATGTGGGCATTCACTATACTTTACTCTCTACTTTTTTGTTTGTTTGAAATTTTCCATAATAAAAATGTTTCAGACACTCTGGTTTATCAGTATTAGAGTTTAAATGTGTTTTCTAAAATATTTGTTATAGGAGTTTTGAAGGAAAACAAAATGATGGTGTACATATTTACAGAATCCTGGATATACTCATCACAAAAAGTCATATCACAAAATTTTTTGCTGTATTGATTGCATATTTTTGTGTTTGTTTAAAGTGATTGAAGCGCTTAACATGGAAAAAATGATGTCAGCCATTTCCTCCTGGAAGGAAAACGCAAGATGCTCTGTGGTATCAACAGACCAGGAAAGTGCTGAGGAAATTCCCATTTTGATCATCGAAGGTTTTCTTCTTTTTAATTATAAGTAAGCATCTCCACCCTAATATTGACTCTGAATGAATGGGGGAAAAAAACTTTGTGAACTAAGTATGCTGTTATTCTAGGCCCCTTGACACTATATGGAATAGAAGCTATTTCCTGACTATTCCATATGAAGAATGTAAAAGGAGAAGGAGGTAAGTTTTGAAATCATCTTTGTGAGTTGTAATTCAAAACAAAAAAAATTGAAGAAAAATGAGGACAGCAACATTATTGAGCAATGTGTATAGGTCATTTTTCAGAGGCAAGAAGCCTTAACTCTTTTACGGACGGAGCAGAACCTTTTTCCATAAATGGTCATCCACTTGGAGTAAGCCTTATATCAAGGCTTTGGCTCATTTCTCCTAAGTTCTCAAACAAAGCAAGCCTGTGGTGATTATGATTTTAGTGTGAGTGTGCCTGTTCTGCCACAGCTACAAAGAACACCAGTTAGTTCAAAGCTTAATCCAACACAGTGGTCTCTCCATCGTTATTTACACTATTTGTCTCTTAATTCTCTTATAAAGCACTAGAAGGAAAAAGGATAATTAAGAATGATAGGAGGATCACAAAGTTAATTTTAGAATCAGAGAACTAAATCCATGTTGCTGTCTTTTTAACTGCCATTGAGTTAAAACATGTACCACATGTCCTAATCCTGTTTAGATTCAACCTGTTAGTGATTTCCCCATTTTCCTCACCATTAATATTTTACTTTACCAATTGTGTGTTTCTGTCAACATTAAGTTTCCTACGTGTTTTGATAGTACAAGGGTCTATGAGCCTCCAGACTCTCCGGGATACTTTGATGGCCATGTGTGGCCCATGTATCTAAAGCACAGACAAGAAATGCAGGATATCACCTGGGAAGTTGGTAAGTGCCTTTTCTCCCTCCATTCAAGGCCTTTTACTTGTCATTTGCCTCAAAGTATAGCAAAGAAAGGACTTAGAGAAAAGAATAAAGGAGCACTTAAGCAAGAACACTCTGGGCTTCTCCTCTTTCATAGCTGGTTCTCCTGGTTTCTGTTTCTCTCTGTGGCTCTTGTCAACTTCTGGATAGTTATTCATTCAACCAGTATTGAATGAATGCCTTCCGGTGCTTCTCTGGAGATGGTGAGGGGAATAAGGCAGACGCAGCCCCTGCTGTCATGCAGGTTATATTCTGTCGTGGAAACAAGTGCTGTAGACACCAGCTGCCCAAGCCTGTCCTTTCCAGCTGCCATAAGTTCTGTGACACCAAGCTCTAGGGGGACTGCCCAGATCCCAGGGGTCAGGGAAGGCTTCCTTGAGGAAGTCACATTTAACCAAACTTCAGTGAGTTTAACTGAACAAAGGAGATGAGTTGGGGGAGATAGAAGATCACCCCAGAAAGTGGGTATGGCACACGAAAGGTGAAGGGGACAGGAGAGGAATGAGAAGACCCTGAAAGAAAGGTGGTGTTAGAAAACTTTCTGGTAAAGAAAACCAAGGGATAGGATTGATGCTGGTGATACAGGCAGGGTCCAGACCCTATAAGACTGGTAGTCTAGGTGAGGACTTTGGTCATTATCCTCAAAGAAGTGGGAAGCTCTCTATAGAGAAGTTTTAAACAAGGACGTGATTGATATAGATTCTTGTTTTAGTTAAGACCCCTCTAGCTGCGTGGAGGATGGAGGAGGATAGATTTATAGGGTGTGATGTTAGACGCCTGCACTCGGTAGAACTGGGTGATAGAACAGATATGGAGGGGGCGGAAAGATGACAGACGCCTCAGCAACTGACAAATGTTGGAAAAAAATGAAGGCATTGCAGACCTGTAAGGGAGGGATGCATGTCTGTTTTGCATGTAATGAGGTTGAGGTACCTGAGAGACATATGTAGCAGTTTGGAGGTAAGCATCCGGATCTGTGGGCCTGAGCTAAGAACAGATCACTGGACTAGAAAACTCAATGCAGAGAAGATGGCAGAAGGCTGTTGGATAAGGCAAAGGAGTTAGAACTGATGTATGCTTTTCACAATAAAGGGGACTTGTCCCTGTTGTGAGAAGCCTGTTGGCCTCCAGGATGGGTAGCTATGTCAGAGCCGGGCAGAATGCACAGGGAGTTTATCCCCAGGGCCGAAGCTGAGATTATGGCTGGACCACCTCCAACTTGGACCATTGGTTGCAAGAACATCTTCTTGCTTCCCTTCTCTCCCTTTTACCTAAAATGCAAATCTAATCAGGTGCCTGCCCTGCTTGAATACTTTCAGTCATCTCCAGATCTTTGGGATAAAATCCAAACAGCCAGACGTCAAGGCCTCTAATGACTGAGGTGCTGAGGTACAGCCTTGCTCTAAAATTTCATCTCACTGTTCCCAAATCTTCCCCATATTCTGCCATTTCAAATGGCGCATCAGTGCTCTTGCCTCTCCCTACCCATGCTGTTTTCTGACCAGAAGGCCCTTTCCTTCCTTTAACCAACTGCTTTTTCTCCAAAGCCGCTTATGCCAGTTTTATTAAAAATACATACTTTCTCTGATAGCTGAAAACACACATACAAACACACACACACAAAATACATATTTTCTGAGCCTGGTGAATTCTGAGTTAGTACATGTGTTGCAGATCCCCGACCACTGCAGTGGTTTAGAAGCTTCCCAGGTGATCCTCATGTATAAGTATGTTGAAGAATTACTCTTCAAGTGACACCTTCAGTGCTCCTAAAGTGCCATATGCCCAATACCACTTTCTTCCTTCTGTTTCTTTCCCTTCTTTCCTCTTTTCTTCTTTCTTTCTCTTCTCTTTTATTTAAATAATTTTCACATAAGCCAGTGTGGATTTATCTGTAACAATCAAAATTTTTGACTTACTATACCTGGCTAGCATCCATTTCTTCCTTTAATCACTATTAATTTTCTTTTAAGTTATGGTCCTGGGTGCTTTGGTTAAACCTATTGGCATTTATAAGAGATGTCAGGTGCCAAAGTAAACGTTATATATTAATAAGCTGTTAGCATTTAAACTGCTCTCTTTTCCCCTTTGTAGTTTACCTAGATGGAACAAAATCTAAAGAGGACCTCTTTTTGCAAGTATATGAAGATCTCATACAACAACTAGCAAAGCATAAGTGTAAGTATTATGCTAACAAAGTGGATGGTAGAGGAGAAACAGCCAGGGAAATCATTCATTACATATGAAAGAATGGAATACCAGAATGCTAATGTAGGAGTGATTGTGTTCATTCATTCTTTGCTTTGAGGATAATTCAGAATCAGAAATTCTGGTGGGGGTGGTTGGAGACTCGATTATTATGTCTGCCTGTTTTTAGGGGGTGAAACCATTTACCCTTTGTTACATCTCTTACTGATGTTTATGTGATTTTCTTTAAAATTTTTAGAGATGGCTTTCCCAAATGGGACTGGAAGTATCCTTTGGTCAGAGTGTAATTAAAATGCTGATGAATTTGTTTTAGTATGTCCGGAGCTCCCCTATTCTTTTATTCCCTTAAAGACGTTCCACAAAAATTCTACTTTCTAAATGCCTCAAAAATAAACAAAAGATTTTTTAAAGTATTATGGAGTGTTTATTTAAGCTTTTCATATTGGACAGCACTTTTTTGCAAATGACAGAAATCTGCCTTAAATATGGCTTCAGCAGAACAGGGGTTCTTCAGCAGAACAGGGGTACTTCAACAGTACAGGGGTAATGGTGGCTTCAGGCTCAGCTAGATTAACCCATTTATGCCTAGTGTTCCATTGTTGGAATGCTAAGCTTGTGGGGAGTTACTTATATCCTACTGCTTAAAGTCATCACCAAGGTCTGGTTTTTCACAAAAAAAATTTGCAACCTCCAGCATAAATGGGTTAAGTAACTCAAATAAAGTCTTCAGGACCCTGCTTCTATTCTACCTCTATTTAGGGTTTATTTTGAAGTCAGGCTGTCCACTGACATGGTATCTGTGGACAACAACATCCTCCTAGGTCCATCAGTCCCAGTATAAAAAGATAGCCTTTTTCAAGATTTAACCACAAGTTGATAAATGTTGGAGCTGGGTGTTGAGTACAAGGAGTTTCACATTTATTCCATTTCTTTTGTATAAGTTTGAAATTCTTTATTTTAAATAGGTTTTTTAAAAACAATATTCTATTGTACCCCAGATTAAAAGCCCAGATGATTGGTCCTGTTGGACCACATGACTTGCAAAACCAATCACTATGGCCAGGGAGATGGCATACTCTGATTGACCGGGCCTAGATCTCATAACCCATCTTGTAATTGAATACCCTACCTAAGACTTTTTGATGTTAAAAATTTCCCTGGCCGGATGCAGTGGCTCACATTTGTAATCCCAGCACTTTGGGAGGCCAAATTGGGAGGATCGCTTGAGGTCAGGAGTTTGAGACCAGCCTGAGCAATATAGTGATACTCCATTTCTACAAAAATTAAAAATTTTTTAAAAATGATCTGGGCATGGTAGCACACACCTATAATCTCAGCAACTCAGGATATTGAGGTGGGAAGATTGCTTGAGCCCAGGAGGTCAAGGCTGCAGTGAGCCATGATTGTGCCATTGCACTCCAGCTTGGGAGACAGATAGCTCTATCTCTAAAAATTAAAAAATTAAAAAATTTCTCAAAGAGAAAGCAGGGCAGGAGGTAGAAACTAGAAGAAGAAGGTAAAAAAAAACATGCTGGAAGGACAAAACTGTAGATCTAGCTGTTGTTATATTTGAACTATTTGAATTAAAAGGATTTCCAGCCAGGCGCGGTGGCTCATGCCTGTAATCCCACACTCTGGGAGGCTGAGATGGGCAGATCACCTGAGGTCAGGAGTTCAAGATCAGCCTGACCAACCTGGAGAAACCCCATGTCTACTAACAATACAAAGTTAGCCAGGTGTGGTAGTGAAAGCCTGTAATCCCAGCTACTCGGGAGGCTAAGGCAGGAGAATCACTTGAACCTGGGAGATGGAGGTTGCAGTGAGCCAAGATTGTGCCATTGCACTCCAGCCTGGGCAACAATGAAACTCCATTTCAAAAAAAAACAAAGGATTTCTTTGGCTAACACTGGCAAAATGCAATCATCAACTAGCTCAGAGAAGACAGTATGACTCACTCCCAGCAGTGAAGAATATTTTATATATATATATATATTTTTTTTTAGTGAGAAGCAACTGCCCCAGTCCAAATGTAGTCCTTCCTCAATAAGAATTAGATATCCTACATCCTCAATAAATTTCTCTTTGACTAGGAGACTGAGCCCAACTAGGCAGCTCATTCATCCTAAACATTGTTGATTTCAGGATCAGCCCATTATATAGGCATGAACCCATTTGAAGGAATTTCAGGACCTTTTATTTTATTTTATTTTATTTTATTTTATTTTTTTGAGATGAAGTCTCACTGTGTCACCCAGGCTAGACTACAGTGGTGCGGTCTTGGCTCACTGGAACCTCCACCTTCCTGGTTCAAGCGATTCTCCTGCCTCAGCCTCCTGAGTAGCTGGGATTACAGGTGCCTGCCATCACACCCAGCTAATTTTTGGATTTTTAGTAGAAATGGGGTTTCGCCATGTTGGCCAGGCTCGTCTCGAACTCCTGACCTCGTGATCCACCTGCCTCCGCCTTCCAAAGTGCTGGGATTACAGGTGTGAGCCACCCCACCCAGCCAGGACCATTTTAAATTTTCTTCTTGCAAGTTGAATTTAGAATCCTTGCCAGATATGCCCGCCCACCCCTGCCATCTGTTACTCTGATGAAAGTCAGGCCTCCCATAATGAATGTCAGAGCAGCAACATGAGTAGATATAGAGGATGTGGGATGATGGGAGGGGCTCAGCCTTTATAAATGATAGCACATGAGCCAGAACCACTTCTCTGAGAATTATTGGCTCCCCTTTCTGTCCCTAATGAGGCACTTCCAGGAGTGTTTTGGCTGTTGGACACCTATAGCTCTCTGTCTTCTCAGCAATGGCCAGTGTTTGGGTCCAACTTTCCTTTTGACTAAGTCATACACTGGAGTTTGACCTTATGATCTACCTGCTGATAAAGATGAAAATAGCCTTAGTCATGTAGCTCAGGTAAATTGCAACCAGTTCCCTCTCAAATTCAGCCTTCACCATCTGTTCCAAGGCCCAACAAAAGCTGGCATGTTTTGACAGGTGCTGCTAGCCCACAAGAATGTGCATTTCTCTGTGTGACGTCCCTTCTCTTTCCTTCCCTACATCCTAGAGGCAGGCAGGAAAGTATTCAGCTATGCCATTTGAGGCTTCTAGATATTAAAGTTTTTTAAAAAAAAAACAAAAAACAAAACTTAAAAGAGGCATAAAAACAGAAGTACATCAGCTTTTCTTTTCTTTTCTTTTTTGAGACAGAGTTTTGCTCTTATTCCCCAGGCTGGAGTGCAGTGGTGTGATCTTGATTCACTACAGCCTCTGCCTCCTGAATTCAAGCAATTCTGCCTCAGCCTCCCAAGTAGCTGGGACTGCAGGCGCCCCCCACCACGCCTGGCTAATTTTTGTATTTTTAGTAGAGACGGGGTTTCACCATGTGGCCAGGGTGGTATTGATCTCTTGAACTCGTGATCCACCTGCCTCGGCCTCCCAAAGTGCTGTCATTACAGGGGTGAGCAGACCGCACCCAGCCATACATCAGTTTATCTTACCTCCAACATTTATGCTGGTTTTTCTCAGTTACATAAGTTACTGTTTTATTTATAGTAACCTGTCACCTTTCCTAGTTCTTCTATCCACAGGCAAAGCTGTCCTGAAAGTGCCCTCAGTATAGCCTGGTTTAACCCTGAGCTGGGAAGGGCTTTCAGTGTTTCCAGTGACTAATCTTCAGGGTTTTCCTTTCACATCCCATAAACCTGTTTAGCTAAATTTCAGTCTTAAGTACATAAAGTCATAATTATGATTGAGGGAATGTGTTCTCTTTCTGGGTCCACAAGGGGGTGCAGTTTCAAGGGCAAGAACTTCCCCAGCGCCATGCCCCATTCCTATCTCTCTCCATCCGGAGATTTAATGGGGCACGGGCGGGAGAGTGTCAAAAGTCAATCACTCACTCCAGCGGAAGTTTAAAGGAACTTTTTTCTTTGGCCGGTGGGTGTAGGGAATTCCTCCCAGGTTAAAAGTCCTTGTCCCCACATCCTGCCAGATTTCCCCTCTGGAGCCCCCTTCCACACTCTTCGTGGAAGTTTTCTCTTTTCTTCTTTTTCTCTTTCTCTACCTAAATAAAATTACTTTCTGCAAACTCTGTTTGGAATCCGGTATTTTACTTCACGAATGCAGCTGCTGTGGTCCCCCTCTCTCATTCTTGAGAAAGCAGGAGACCAAGAACCTTGGAGAAACGTCCTCTCAGGGGAGCTGAGTGCTCCCCTGAACCCCAAAACCTGGAAACATGATAACAATAATAATGAAGAAGAAACAAGAAAGACTGAATTTAATTAATAATGAAACAATAAATAACCCAGCAGAGTAAGGGAATGGAGTTACACATTTAATTTAATCCTTATTTAAATCCAAAGTGTGAGGCAAAATGTAATTATTTCCTTATTCCTACCAAACAAAGTAGTCTAGCCACCAGGAACGTTCAAACTCCCTTGACAAATGTTTATTTTCATCTCATTATAAAAGCATATTGTTTTAAAAGGTTTTTATTTTATGTATGTATGTATTTATTTATTTATTTATTTTGAGATGGGGTCTTGTTCTGTCACCCAGGCTGGAGTGCAGTGGCGCGATCTTGGCTCACTGCAGCCTCTGCCTTCCGAGTTCAAGAGATTCTCCTGCCTCAGCCTCCTGAGTAGCTGGGATTACAGGCATGTGCTACCACACCCTACTAATTTCTGTATTTTTAGTAGAGATGAGATTTCACATTAGCCAGGCTGGTCTTGAACTCCTGACGTCAGGTAGTCCCCCACCTCAGCCTCCCAAATTGCTGGGATTACAGGCATGAGCCATTGTGCCCTGCCTTTTTAAGTGCTTAACATAAAGCAAAAGGGAGGAAGTAATCACCTATGTTCCTGCCAATCATCAGTGTTAACATTTTAATGAGTACACAGCCAGTCTTTTTGCTGTTCACATCAATCTCTCTTTTACAACACTGCAGGGACCGTGTGGTTAATCAGCCATGCTTATCTCTGTTTTTAAATTAGTATTTAACATTTATGTAGCTTTATAGAGTTCATTATATAATGAAACTAAGTATCTCTTCCAGTTTTAAAAAAATCAAGGCTGTTTTGTACACTGAAGAGAAATGTAAGACTTGACATTGATATTTTAGTACAGAAGAAAGATGTCACATGTCTAGTTCCAAATCAAAGAAATAAGGAATTGCAAAATAAAATTTAATTATCAAATGTTTGTATTTTTCTTGTTAAATTTAAAGATAAATTATTATCTTGTTATACAATTATACTATAGTATAATTATCTAGTAGAGTAGTCCAAATTAACATAAGATCACTTAACCATTTACCAATTGTTGGATATTTACTGTTACAAGTGTTTCACATGGATAAATCACATGCTATATAAAAATATCTGCACATACTCTTTATTGGTTTTCTTCGTTTTGAATTATATCCCTGGAGTAAATTGTCAGAAGTGTCACTTGTGTAGTCAAAGGATATAATCATGTTTATATTTCCCATATTTCAAAAATGAAATACTACACTAAAAAGTGTGTGTTTTCCAACATGAGCTGTGTAATAAGAATGTGGTAGGTATATCATTGAATTTCTATGCCAAAACAAGTATTCCACCGGGCTTCCTTTGTTTAAAAAAGGGATTAAAGGTAATAATACTTTTCCCCACATCAAGGGTAATACTCCAAAACAAGGATTATACTATAGACAGTCACCCTTGTGGTTTTATTCTAATCTTCAAACTATTTCATTCCCTGAAGTCAAGGATTATTATACCAATTGCAAGCAATATTGGATATCTATCTGATATTTTAAGATATGCTTTAAATTTAATGCAGGGATTAAAAGAATGGGACTTAGACTCAATTTAGTTATTTACAGGAAACCAGCATTTTTGGCACCAGAATCCCTGTAATTTTAGCATCCTTAGATTTACTGTTGTTGATGTAAAGATTTAATATAATGAGAATTGGAATTCTCCATTAATTTCTTTTTATATTTATTCCCAAGGTTTGCAAGTGACAGCATAAAGATGGAATACAGCAAATCCTTCCTGAAGTGAATTGAGAAACTCAAAGGAGTAATTAAGAACCTTAACCAAGATACAGTGTGTACTGTGACAGCCATTGTGTCATATGTTTGATTTTATTACACATGGTTTTACCAACATGTGGAACAGTAAATATCTGTGCCAGTGGACAGGACTCTACCTTAGCAAGTTGCTCCCTCTCCAGGGAGCACACAGATATAGCAGAGCTCATAGTGAGTCAGAACGTCTCCACTTTCTGAACCTAGCTCTGTAACAATGATTGGCAAACTTATCTAACTGGAGCTCCGAGTAAGAAATAAGAATTACATCACAATCCAATATATGGAGAGTTCATTTGTG
Organism: Ateles fusciceps; assembly: GCA_036589455.1. Classification (NCBI taxonomy): domain Eukaryota; kingdom Metazoa; phylum Chordata; class Mammalia; order Primates; family Atelidae; genus Ateles; species Ateles fusciceps. The sequence goes on from JAZHEH010003097.1 coordinate 11,562,984, forward strand.
TGTGTTTGTGTATATATAGGTGTGTATATGTGTGTGCAATACATATATACATCAAGTATCACAAGACATTGACCATATATATTGTGCACTGTGATAATTTTCCATCTTTAATTTTAAAAAATATATTGATTGCAACCACAGTTTGAAAAATGTTGCCCCATACCATCCCATACCAATACTCACCACCTGCAAATAATAGCATTACTAGGAGCTGCAGTCACATTGAATAAATCAATTTGCTGCAAGATCAGGATTATTTGTGTGTTTTGTTGTGTGGAGTTTTTGTTTGTTTGTTTTTGTTTTTTGTTACTGTTTTGTTTTGGTTTGGTTTTTTTGCATGTACCTAATACCATCGTTGAGACTTTGTTACGAATAGGGTTTCTTGGTTTTTTGTTGTTTTTTTCTTTTCCCCCTCGTAGTTCATTTTGTTTTTGTCAAACCGGTGGTCTAAAATCACAGAAATAAGCAGTTACTTCAATCATGTGAAATCCAGGGGACCTATCTTTGGAAAGCAAAGGTGGGAGATCTGAATTGTGTGGTCTCTTAGGGTTGCTTTCAATGCTGGAATTTAAATTATGTACTGAACAATATTTTGCTTATTAATAACAAAATGATTGCACACTACCATCTCAATCTTTATAAATATATTGTTATATTAACCATTCTCTACAAACTCATTCAGTCAGCTCTCATTATTTCTTTATTTCTAACTCGCTTGCACTCACTCAGTGATGACTGGACAGTTCTTTGGATCCCACACACTACAAAAAATACAAAAACAAAACCCAGGCACAAATTACAGTTCATCCACTCAGTAACCATGACTTCAATCAAGCTATTTAAAGTCTTGGTTTTCTCTTTTAAGATGGAGGATATCAACAGTATTTAGAATGGGTATAGGGTAGAATGAGGATAAAGTTCAAATTTTTTAATATGGCCTCCAGGGCTTTCTCTGATCTGGCTTCTGTGTACCTCTCTACCCTCATTTCACATCGGAACTGGATGATATAGTCACTTCTCCCTGAAAGGGAGGCTGGGAAGATGTCACGATAGTTTCAGACCAATTTTAACTCTGCCTTGGGATGTTGCCACTAAACAATATCAAGGATCTTTTAGTGAGGAAATAGGAAAGCACTGAAGATGCCTACTACAGCCTTTTCCTGCATACCTTCCCTGGCCATGATTTTATCAAGCTTGGGTTGCTGTAATTTGTGTTATTAATACAGTAGGAGAGGTTTTTGTTTTGTTTTGTTAGGATAAAAATAGAGTATAGATATGATTATTAAACTTCACTTCTAAGACTTTCTGAGATGCCCTCTTCTCCCCCTCCCCACTACAAAGGCATGGCCCTGCTGAGTAAGAATCATCAGTTTTCTCCCCATTTCCGTATACAAAGGTCAGAGAAAATATCTTTATCTTGCAAAAACCAAAAAGCAAAAGAGCATTAAAAAGGAACATTCCAGTAATTTTGGGAAGAAATAAGTATCTTTTTGCTCACTAGTATCAATGAGAAATAGGAATTTGAAATAAGAATACCAGTGCTTCATTTCTGCATGTACAATGATTCACATTACAGTTACCCTTTATTAGAGGAGTTAATGGTGGTAGTGTTTTCTGTTTAGAAAGATAAAATATATATTTGACAAGGAACAAATCTGCTGAAGTCTTCACTTTCTGTGCATAAATAACCCCAGTCCCTTTAAGGTGAGTTTGCTATAGGAAGGCTTCATTGTGTTTAGTATTAAGTTAAACATGGGTTTGATTTCAAAGGTTTGAAAGACACATAGACTGTTACACTAAAGGATGAGATTCAAGCCAAATAGTTTATCTTTTAACTATATGCTTGTGATATATGACAGTCACAAAATGTTGAGGTATTAGTCCAACACTATATCTGAATATTGAAACTGAAACCAGAGCTGTCCAACACCTGTCCAACACCATGCAAATAGCTGGTGACAGGACCAGGCCACAATCCTGACATTATGCAAGCATGCACACATTTTTCATTTTAGACAAAGAATGGCGGAAAAATAGGCTGCTAGAATACATCATCTCTCCTTCCCTATTTTAAGGGGAGCAAATCAAGGAGCCTGGAAAGGCAAGAACTGTGTCAGGGAAAAATGAAGCTTTCTGTTCCGCACTTTTGGAGCCTAGTTAAGGATGCAACCAGCTCACGAGGTTATCCATGGTGTAAGGAACAGTGGTGAGGTCCTGGAGCTTCATGCCACCATCTGGCTGTGTTGACCTGTGGTTTGTGGCTCTAGCTGTTCTTTCAATACGCCATCAATGGGGAATTAAAAAGCAGGCCATGTGTGGTGGCTCACACCTGTAATCCCAGCACTTTGGGAGGCCGAGGCGGGTGGATCACCTGAGGTCAGGAGTTTGAAACCAGCCTGGCTAATATGGTGAAACTCCATCTCTACTAAAAATACAAAAATTAGCCAGGCGTGGTGGCATGCATCTATAGTCCCAGCTACTCAGGAGGCTGAGAAGGAGAATCACTTGAACCCGGGAGGTGGAGGTTGCAGTAAGCCAAGATTGTGCCACTGCACTCCAGCCTGGGCAACAGAATGAAATAGCATATCAAAAAAAAAAAAAAAAAAAGAAAAGATATGGAAAAGGCATTACTCACCTGTGCATATACAGAAATAGATGAAAATTGCAATAGCAGCTTTTGGGCCCTAATCAGAGTAGCATAACATGCAGATAAGAGAACACCAAAAGCAAAACAAGTTACCACAGTGAGCATATCTGATGCATTCATGTTCATGAGTCCAGAAATGCAAAAGTAAATACATAGTAATCCATTCTACTTCCAGATCCTAGAAAAGTTAAGTTGTCTTCTTCAAGATTAGAAATAGAGACAAGGCTGGGTATGCAGGAAGCTGAGGTGAGAGGATTGCTTGAGCCCAGAAGGTCCAGGCGGCAGTGAGCTGTGCTTGTGCCACTGCACTCCAGCCCAGGTGACAGAGCAAGAAGACTCTGTCTCAAACAAGAAAAAAAGAAAAAGAAGTAGAGGCTAGGCTGGGTGTGGTGGCTCATGCCTGTAATTCCAGGCTTTGTGAGGCTGTGGTGGAGGATCACTTAAGGCTAGGAGTTTGAGACCAGCCTGGCAATATAGTGAGACCTCGTCTCTACAAAAAATTTAAAAATTAGCCACATATGGTGAGTCATGCCTGTAGTCCTAGCTATGTGGGAGGCTGAGGCAGGAGGATCACTGGAGCCCAGGAATTTGAGGCTGCAGTGAGCTATGATTGTGCCATTGCATTCCAGCCTGGGTGACAGTGATCCTGTCTCTGAAGAAAAAAAAGAGAGAGAAACTAAAACTCATACAAAGAAATCCTATTGACTCTTCCCTTCAAGCTTGCACAAGCAGATTCCTGGAACTTCCTGCATATGGCAGTGGTTTCCAGACCTTAGCATGTGTCAAAATCACTTGGAGAATTTGTTAGAATGTGGATTGCTAGTCCCCAACCTCAGAGGTGCTGATTCAGTAAGTTTGGAATAGGGCCCTAAAATTTGCATTTCTAGCATGTTTCTAGGTGATGCTGATGTTGATTACCCAGGGACAACACTTTCAGAATTCCAGCACTATAGTGGACAAGTAGCAGCTTCCAGGCTCAGGAGGGCCCACACTGAATTGTTATTTGGATACTAAAAGTCTGAAAGTACCAGTATTAGCCCCTAAAATATTGCAGAATCACTCTTGTATCAGTTATCGATTTTACTAACATTTAGTCCCAAATTCTCCCTTTTTGCCTCATCTGTGAAAATGAATCTGGGCCCTTTAAATGTTTTTCTTTTGCCAAGTGGCATAATGTTTAACACTGTCAGTAGAAGGTGCTGGAGAGACACCACAGGAGGAAAAGGTTTTGCCTTTTGGTTCCTGTGTGCTTGCTTGCCAGGTGACTGCAGCAAGCATGACTTCCCCAGGTTTCAGTTCCTGCAGTGCATGGCAGAGAGCAGCACCCCAGGGCCAGCTGCTGCAGTGGAGTGCCTCTAGAGAAACACCTCCCCCATGAGCAGATTTTCCATGACACCCCAGAGGGTGGATTTCCCCAAAATTCCAGAGAATAGATTTCCAGCAAATTATGCCAACATGACACCAGAGCTAATTTCTTTAGCGCCCTCTCCAACAAGTTCTGGCCCTGCCCTCCTCCTACCAAGGCTCTTTCTTTGGTGGCTGTTACTTTTTTTTTTTTTTTTTTTGAGGCAGTGTCTCACTCTGTCACCCCGGCTGGAATGCAGTAGCATGATCTTGGCTCACTGCAATCTGTCTCCCAGGTTCAAGCAGTTCTCCTGCCTCAGCCTCCCAAGTAACTGGGATTACAGGCCTGCGCCACCATGCCCAGCTAATTTTGGTATTTTTAGTAGAGACGGGATTTCACTGTATTGGCCAGGCTGGTCTCGAACTCCTGAGCTCAAGTGATCCACCCGTCTCGACCTCCCAAAGTGCTGGGATTACAAGCCTGAGCCACTGCGCCCAGCCGGCTGTTACTTTTGTCTCTTCTTAGAGTTCGCTCTTTACTTCTTACTAGCCAATCCTTTGTTTATATTTTATATAATATCTAACTATATTTCTTTGATAAATTGTTTATATGTATCTATATATTGTATTTTTGTTTTATTTTTTCTACAGCCCTTTTTAAAGCATGAATGTTTTATATTTTACCTATTTAAGTAGGTTTAAATAAATATAAACTACTTAAAACATATTCACATATTTATATATAATTTATCTATTATTAAATTTATTTTAATTTTTTAATTTATATAAATACAATTATTTATCAGATTTTAAAAATAATTATATTTATTTTATATAAAGAATTTATATAATTCTTTTTGCTGTTGTTGTTCTTTGAGACAGAGGCTCCCTCTTGTTACTCAGGCTGGAGTGCAGTGGCATAATCTCAGCTCACTGCAACCTCTGCCTCCCAGGCTCAAGTGATTCTCATGTCTCAGCTTCCTGAGTAGCTGGGATTACAGATGTGCAGCACCACACCCAGCTAATTTTTGTATTTTGAGTAGAGATGAAGTTTTGTCATGTTGGCCAGGAAACTCCTGACCTCAAGTGATTCACCCACCTCAGCCTCCCAAGGTGCTGAAATTATAGTCATGAGCCACCGCATCCGGCCTATATAATTCTTCATATTAAACTTCCTGCTCACATTATTATTGAGTGGCTTTTCTCTCCCGATTGGACCCAGAATCATACAACTATTGGGGGTACTATCTAACTGATTTATGGAAGATGGACTTGGGCAACTGTGTGGCTGTCCTTTCCTTTAAAGAAAAAAAAAAAACTTTTGCCAGGATTTACTTCTCAGATTCAGTGCACATATCATTTGCCCATAGAATAAAAACATTTGGCCAATCACAAGTGCCACAGATGCCATCCTGAAATTTTACCTTACCATACTTGTTCCTCCTCAGACAATCAACGGGTTTCCTAAGGATACGTTGGATACCCTCAATTTGAGGGTACAGTTTCTCAGGCAGAGAGGCTTGGTTTTTTTGAGTCCAGGATTTCAAGATAATTTTAAAACATGGCTTGCTTTTTAGACATGATTTACCATCTGTTAGTCTGAAGGTTATACTGAAGGACTTTCTTAAAACCTCAAAGTAACTATGCTGGAATTACCTAACAGAAAAATAATTTCTATGGCCACTGTAGTGTTCTTCACAGACTCAAGTCTAATAATGTGCTTATTTTATTGAATAGACATTTGGCCTTCTACCTAGTGGCTTGTAAATTTACAATAACGTCTAATATTTACTCAGCACCTATCATGTACTAGGTACTATGTTGAGCGCTGTTAAGAAAATTTTCTAAAACTTGGGGTCTGGTGTGGTGGTTCATGCCTGTAATTTCAGCACTTTTGGAGGCCAAGGTGGGCGGATCACTTGAGGTGAGGAGTTCAGGACCAGCCTGGCCAACATGGAGAAACCCCATCTCTACTAAAAATATTTTTTTAAAAATTAGCTGGGTGTGATGGTGGGCGCCTGTAATCCCAGGTACTCAGGAGGTTGAGGCAGGAGAATCTCTTGAACCCAGGAGGCGGAAGTTGCAGTGAACTGAGATGGTGCCCACTGTACTTCAGTCTGGGTGACAGAGCAAGACTCCATCTCAAAAAAAAAAAAAAGAAGAAAAGAAGGAAAGAAGAAGGAAGGAAGGAAGAAGGATGGAAGGAAAAAGAAGGAAGGAAGAAAAGAAAAGAGAGAAAGAAAGAAAAAGAGAGAGAGAAAGAAAGAAAGATTTCTAAAACTTGGAAATAAGCAGAAGAGGTCCTTTCAGGATTACCTGAGCATTGTCTAACCAGCTCACCCAATGGTTATCAAATTCTTCATAAGTGTACACCATTCACTTGGTGTTTTCTCTTAATCAGCATATTTTAAATCTCATAAAGGTAGATATTAACTTGTAGAAGCTGACAGCCTGGGTTTCTCAACCTCAGCACTGTTGGCATTTGGGGCTGGATAGTTCTTTTGTGGGAGGCTGTGCTGTGCATCAAAGGATGTTTAGTACCATCCTTGTTCTCAACCCACTAGATGCTAGTAGCACCCGCCTCCCCCTCCTCCAATAGAGTTGTGGCAATCAAAAATACCTTCAAACATTGCCAGATGTCCCCTGGAGGGCAAAATCATCCCCTCTTGGGAACTGCTGATTATGATACAAATTAAATTTGTCCAGTAGAGATGCAAATGATTTTTTTTGTAGAAAAGATTATTCTAAAAGTTACCATTTTATTGCTCTATACATTAACCAGTTTTATAACTAATTAACAATCTTATTCAAACACTCTTCTTTCAGCCACCATGAATACTTTGCTGTCTCCAATTCTCTTTGAACCAGCCTTACCATCTTGCTGGGTTAAGTGAATGAAATCTTTGAGTCATGGTCTCTTTCTATTGGTATGAGAGTCATATTTTCAACTTTTGAAAAGTATATTTTGATAATACTTTACATACATTATTTAATCATTATAACAACCATATAAACATGAGGCTTTGAGTGGTAAAGTAACTAACCACAATCTCATGGGATACAACTTTTAGAGCCAGACTTGGAACCCAAGTTTACATGGCCCAAATAGTGAGGTGTTAATCACCATACCATACTGTATGAAGCTAGCCCCAAAACTCTATGACCCAGCTTGCCACTCTCATGCATGTAGCTTGCTTGCAATTACACCTCTGTTATCTTGGCTACCCGCACTATAGTCAATGAATAGGATAGTTCAGAATCCAAGAACCAATCAGAGAAGCCCTTTAACTTTGGAACATTCTGTGCTCATTTAATTGTATTATCACAGGAGGCTGATTGAGGAGCACCTGGAATCTGTAGCTACTCAATTCAAGACACTCCTTGAACTTATCTCCAAGAATGAGTTGCTGCTTTCTCCAGGCAAAAGAGAGACCCAGCAGGAACTCTGTAGAGACTCGCTTATCCTGACATTCACTTTTTTGTCCCTATTTTGTAAATGGGAGATATAGTAGAATATAGTAGAATAAAGCACAAAAGCATCAGAGATTGATGATATCGGTACTTAATGCTGTTTCATTTAGGTTTATGCTAATCTTCATGTCAAGACAAAGGCTTGCTTGTGCTGGAGAGAACTACGCGCATTACCAATAATAAAGCCTTAGGCTGCAGTGAGCTAACTTGCATTTTTCTATGAGCTAAGGCTCTGGTGATAGCTGGGCACAGGCAGGTTGTGAGTTACTTGCACAAGAGGGCTATGTGTCCTGGACTGTGAAGAAAGGCAGACTTAGAGTTTATCTTTTTTCTTTTTGCTTTCCTCTGCTCCCACTGGCTTTACTTTTTTTCCCTAATTAGGGTTCCACAGACTTCACTGAGGATATGACTGAATGAGTGTTCGGGAGGCCAAGACATGTGGAGCATGTAAGATGAGAGCTCCAGACCTCTATTTTTATATGGTTCTTACTGTCCTGCAGAGGTGCTACAAGGCTCAGAAGAGAAGGTCCCTTGTTCTCTTCTATGATCCCCCCTGATAATCCTGGATTTAGGACGTGTTGTCCAGCTGGTCTACAGCTGCTGAGAAACAGCAGATTTATTTGGTGGGAAAGTTGACATCTATATCAGATAATCTCAGGTATTATTATTATTACTTTTTTTTTTTTTTTTTTTTTGGAGCTGGAGTCTCACTCTGTTGCCCAGGCTGGAGTGTAGTGGTACGATCTCAGCTCACTGCAACCTCCACCTCCTGGGCTCAAGAGATTGTTGTGCCTCAGCCTCCTGAGTAACTGAGACTACAGGCACCCACTACCATGCCCAGCTAATTTATTATTTTTAGTAGGGATGGGGTTTCACCATGTTGGCCAGGCTGGTGTCAAATTCCTAACCTCAACTGATCCACCCACCTTGTCCTCCCATAGCGCTAGTATTACAGGCATGAACCACCATGCCCAGCCATTATTATTATTGCTTTTAGTAAGCCACAAACCATGTTAAGAAGTAATGTTTACTTCTTGCAGTTGACTCAAATCACATTTAAGCATTTTTGTAAGGTAAAAGAGTGATTAAAAAGCTTGAGACATTAGTAATACGGATGCTATATACTACCTGAAAATCATTTATTTCACCCCAAATACCTATAGGAACACAAAGTGCTCCCCACCATTCATGCCACCTATTCTACCACATTCATGAAAGATAGGGGAACCCTAACAAGTGTTACTCTACTTGACAACAAAGGAAAATGGGGCACCAAGATGTTATTTGAGGCCACTCAAGTAGAGTGTTAGAGCCAGACTTCTTTGTTTTATTTCAGTATAAATTGTGAATTACTTACCTTTTCCAATCCAATATACTTCCTTCTCTTTTTTTTTTTTCTCTTTCCAATAGGCTTGCAATAAAGCAGTCACCAAAACAAAAGGAAACAATTTTTTAGGGCATAGCAAGTCTGGACCTGTGTGGAGGCCAAAGCAATTCCATCTTTGATGCCTAATCCACCATCTTGGCTTCTGATTAACCCCACATCCGAGAAAGGCTCTAAGATTTTCAGTTTATCTACTGTCCCTAGCAAGAACAAGTATTTCCCACCAATCCTGCCCTTAGATAAAAACAATCTTGGTGTTATCATACATCAATTGTCCTACATATCCCTTCTAAACCACTCTTTCCCTACAGTGTATGAGCATTGGGTCTGGGGGGGTAATTGCACAGGGATTCACCATCTTGTTTTGCCACTGCCCAAGACATGGCTTCTGTTCCCAAGTCCCTATTAGATGCTTGCTTGCTTCTTTCTTTCTTTCTCAGAGTTTCGCTCTTGTTGCCCAGGCTGGAGTGCACTGGTGCAATCTCAGCTCACTGCAACCTCCACTCTCTGCTCACTGAACCTCTGCCTCCCAGGCTCAAGCAATTCTCCTGCCTCAGCCTCCTGAGTAGCTGGGATTACAGGCTTCTGCCACCATGCCCAACTAATTTTCTGTATTTTTAGTAGAGGGGGGGGGTTGCACCATGTTGGCCAGGCTGGTCTTGAACTCCTGACCTCAGGTAATCCACCCCTCAGCCTCCCAAAGTGTTGGAATTACAGGTGTGAGCCACCACACCTGGCCTAAATGTTTTTTTTTTTTTCTAAGAAACTGGATTTATCAGCCTGTTTGGCCTTTCAACTTCCTTGGACTTTGGCGGCAGACTTGCATAGACTTGTCCACCATGGAACAGCCTACATTTGTAGGGTCCTCTGTCTTTGTGGGAGTCCTTTGCTGCCAGAAGAGGAAGAGGAAGGTAGGGATAGAGTGTGAGGGAAGTGGCAGCAATGGTTAGTCATGCTGAAAAATGAAGCAGCTGAGTCGAAAGCACATCAGACTGGGAAAGCTGGGTTCTCAGTCCAACTCTGATGCTTGGCCATGAGCATGTCATTTAACCTCCCTAAGCCTAAGGAAGCTGAGCCTCCCTCAAAATTAAAATTATTCATTTCTACCTCATGGTATTTCATTTAAAGAGTTCATGAATATAAAGCATCCAGCCAAATGCCTGACACCTGGTGGGTGTTCACTATTATTAGCTCCATCTTTCAATCCCAACCCTCCTCATTCCATCCTACAAACCTAAGATTTGTTCTTAAATTCAAATAACAAGTTATGAAATCACCTGAGAAACCCTAAAGGGCTCTGCAAATATTAAAGATGTTAAAGGTTACAAGACAGAGCTAAGCCTATCACTGTGGCTAAAGGCAGTCATCCATAAGCCTTGGAGTTTTAACAATTATTATTCTTTCCTCTTCAAGATTTCTCTTGATACTCATTTTAATTATTTAATTATTTTCACCTTATTAAAAAACAAATGGGTACAGTGGAACATGGGGGTATATTTTCTCTTAGTACCTAAAACTCTACTATAAAGGTGGCCCTCAGCCTTTGCAACATTCTATCATCCAATCTATTCGTACCAACCCACCTTCTCCTACTCAACGACTACTGAATCCCATCTGTAAAATTGTATTGAGCTGTTCTGCATTGCTCTCTTGGATTGCTTGCTCTAGGAAAAACCAGCCAACCCATTGTGAGATACTCAAGCTATTCTGTGCAAAAACCCATATGGCAAAACAGCAGGACCACCTGTCAAGAGCCAGCACCAGCTTGCCAGCCATGTGACAGGCACCATTTCAGAAGTAGGTCCTCCAACTCCAGTCAAGCCTTCAGAAGACTGAAGCTCAGCTGACACCCTGATTTCAACTTTGTGAGAGATCCAGAGGTAGAATCACCGGCTAAGTCACTCCCAAACTCCTGCCCAAAGTAACGGTACAAGGTGACTGTGTTTTAAGCTGCTAAGCTTTGAGTAACTTGTCATGCAGCATTAGATAACTAATACACAACTCCCTTCAAATTGTTGGCTGAGGCTGATTTGAATTGCTCTCTGCCACTCCCAACCAAAGAAATTCTGAATAACACACCTACTGTATCAGAATTGCTTAGGATGGGTCCTGGGCATCTATATTGTTTAAAAGCTCTGCAGATGATTCTGATATGCAGCCCCATTTTAAAAACCTGTTTTATTTGGGGGACATAGCTATTTAACATGTAATTATAACCCACTGCTTTCAAATCAGCTAAATTACCTTCTTTCTCTCATGATACATTGTGAGCATTAGGTCTAGTTTTTAGGTCAATGGGAGCTCAGGCAGGTTCTCCAAAATTAGGGAAATTTGGCTGGGCGTGGTGGCTCACGCCTGTAATCCCAGCACTTTGGGAGGCCGAGGCGGGTGAATCACAAAGTCAGGAGTTCGAGACCAGCATGGCCAAGATGGTGGAACCCCATCTCTACTAAAATATAAAAATCAGCTGGGCATGGTGGCAGGCATCTGTAATCCCAGCTACTTGGGAGGCTGAGAGAGAGAATTGCTTGGACCTGGGAGGCAGAGGTTGCAAAGCCAAGATCATGCCACTTCACTCCAGCCTGGGTGAAGAAGCAAGACTCCATCTCAAAAAAAACAAAAACCAAAAAAACAAAAACAAAATAAGGGAAATTTGAGGATTTTCTCTCCCCTCTATTTCTAACAGAGAAACGAGCAAGAAAGATTAATTTTTACTACTTTATTCTTGAATGTCCGTCTTGGCTTCAGTGTTCCAGGGGAAGACCACAGGTAATTTATATGAAAGACTCTTTGGCTGTGGAACAATGTACAACTGCTCCCATGACATTCTGTTGCCAACTCCTGACTCAGATGTACTAATTCTTTCATATAACATTCAACAGATATTTTTAAAATACATGTCAAATTATCTTTCACGCAGAGAAAATGAGGGCAATGATGAGATATTGGTACTTCTGCCTGGTCCTCACTCACAGATACAAAACAAAGATACTGAATTTCTAAACCTGAAACTCGAAAACAAGAATCAATACATCTCAGCATCTCTTTTCCATCCTCTCTTCATCAGAAACATGGAGGCAGTCACACATTAGCAAATTATTTAAAAATCTTACTAAGGAATCTAAATTACAAAGATCTTAGCCATCAATTGACAGTGGAGTCAGCTACCTAATATCCCATCTACCTAATATCCCAGTAATTACCCTCACTTCCTCTCTCTCTTCACTCCATTCATGGAAACAGTCCCCAAATCTTATTATTTTTACTTCAGAAATCTCATATTCAGACTTTGATTTGTCTCTGCAAACAGCCTTTGTTCAGAGTACCTTTGGTCATTCCCTGTCTAGGTTATTGCAACAGCCTCTTCAAAGGTGGCGTTGACAATAATCTTCCTTGCTCCAGTCTACTCTGCACATAGCTGCCCGAGTTGTCTTTTTGTTATAAATTGCGAATTGTATCATGCCACTCATTTGACTAAAAATATGCCATTTCTGTCATGTATCCTCTAATGTGTACACTGGGAAGAGAACGTTACTTCTAGAGTATTGTTGCTGAAAATGTGTACCCTTGATCTAATTATGAGAAAATAGCAGATAAACCCAAATGAAGAAACGTTCTATGAAACAAACGACCAGTACTCTTCCAAAGTGTCAAAGTCATGAAAGAAAAAGACTGTCATAGATTGGAGAAGACTAAGTAGGCACAACAACTAAAGGCGATGCCAGATCCTGGATTGGATGCTGGAACAGTAGACGGACATTAGTGGGAAAACTGGTAAAGTGCAAATAAATTCTGTAGGAGTGCTATCGTACCAATTTTTTAGTTTTGATAATTGTGCTATCATTAAGCAAAATGTTGACAGAGGAAGCTGAGTGAAAATGATATGAAGACCCTCTGTACTGCTCTTAGAACTTTTCTAAAGTCTGAAATTATTTCAAAACGTGATGGGAAAGAGAGCAGGAAAAAGAAAAAAAAGCTTATGCCATTGCATCAAATTCTAATCAACTATATAGGCTTAGAGAAAGAGAGAAAGAGACAGAGAGTGAGAAAGAGATAGCACTGAAATGTCCTTTAAAAGAAAAAAATTATAAATAAAAATATTTAAAAAAAAAAAAAGGAGAGAGAGAGAGAGAGACAAAGGGGCGGGGAGCATTGGAGAGAGTATGAACGCATGCCTAGCAGGTTCGTGAGAAGAGATGTGAATTTACAAGACAAACCATTAGCTCCCACAAATGCACATATAGTATGAACATCCCACAGTGCTAAATGTCATTTGACTCTTGAGAGAATGTGATGCCTAATCGCAAGTCTGTTACTTTATCAGGCACTCAGCTGAAGAAACAGTGATCTGTTCCAGCACTAGAGGGAAAAATGATTGTGCTGATTTATTGGATGTGACAAAGAAGCCCGCCCTGTTTCCATCTGCCCCTTCTTCTTTAGAAATAAAAATGCTGGTTTTCAGATTAGAACATTGTCACCCTGCTAAAAAAAATTTCAGTATTTCTCTATTTATTTGGAAAAGAGTATAATGTAATAATAAAATCCAGAACTTTGGTGTCCATCATTTAGAATAGAATCAAATCTAGCTGTGTGATTTCAAGAAGCTATCTGTCTTGAGACTTAGCCACCTTGTCTGTAAAACAGAGATAATAATGGCAAACTTGCTTTATAAAGTTGTTTTGCAGATTAAAATTTTTAACTTATGCTTCACATTTAGCATAGTAATCTGGCACAGGACACATGGCTTTACATGTTAGCTATTATTTAAAGATGTAAACAAAAAGTCTAAAGTCTGTAGCAGTGGAAGGCTAAGGGCAAGTCTTTCAAGAACAGCTGTTGGCTTATAGTTCTTCGGATATTGCTCTAATGTGTGTTCCATTAATCCAGTAATCAATAGTTTTGAAATTGTGAGCTGGTACTCAGCTACCTTTTTTTTTTTTTGAGATGTAGTTTTGCTCTTGTCCAGGCTGGAAGGCTGGAGTGCAATGGCATGATATCAGCTCACTGCAACCTCTGCCTCCCACGTTCAAGCAATTCTTCTGCCTCAGCTTCCCAAGTAGCTGGGACTACAGGCACCTGCCACCACACCTGGCTAATTTTTGTCTTTTTAGTAGAGATGGAGTTTCACCATATTGGCTAGGCTGGTCTCGAACTTCTGACCTTGTGATCCACCAGCCTCGGCCTCCCAAAGTGCTGGGATTACAGGCGCGAGCCACTGCGCCCAGCTCAGCTTTCTTTTTCATTGTAGACTTTACTTCTTTGCTCACTCTTACATTCTCTACATTCTATTCACCAAAATCATCTGATCACTCTAGTTTTCTAAAATGAAGAATCCATCCTTCTGATCTAGTGCCCAGAAAAGGGAAGTTAGGAGGAAACGTGAATTTTTTTCTTTGAGGGCCAATGGCAGTCCTCTCCCAATCTGGAGACATCTCTACCTGATGGACGTTTCATCTATCATCTTCTCTCTCTTTATTTCCTTCTGCCTATATATAATTGATATCCCTATCAAATAGTTTAATTACTAAAATTAGGTAGATATACTTGTGTGTGGGGGCAGGGGCAAGCTCTCACTCTGTTGCACAGGCTGGAGTGCAATGGCGCAATCTCGGCTCCTGCAACCTCCACCTCCCGGGTTCAAGCAATTCTCCTGCCTCAGCCTCTCTAGTAGCTGGGATTACAGACGCGCACCACCAAGCCTGGCTAATTTTTATAGCTTTAGTAGAGATGGGGTTTCACCACGTTGGCCAAGCTGGTCCCAAACTCCTAACCTCAAGTGATCTGTCCACCTTGGCCTCCCAAAGTGCTGGGATTACAGGCATGAGCCACTGTGCTCGGCCTAGATAGATACACTTTTTTAACAGTCAGAAGTTTTAAATAATTTCAGCCATAAGACTAGGCACGGTGGCTCGTGCCTGTAATCCCAGCACTTTGGGAGGCCAAGGCAGGTGGATGGCTTGAGCTCAGGAGTTCAAGACTAAAAATATTAAAAATTAGCCAGGCATGGTGGCATGTGCCTGTAGTACACTTGGAAGCTACTCGGGAGGCTGAGGTGGGAGGATCACCTGAGCCTGGGAAGTTGAGGCTGAAGTCAGCCATGATCGCACCACTGCACTCTAGCCTGGGTGATGGGAGTGAGACCCTGTCTCAAAAAGAAAAAAATTTCAGTTGTATTCAAGCACCATTTTAAAAGTTGTGTTAACATGCATACACACACACATACACACACACACACACACACACACACACACACACACACACACGGAACATCTAGAGTCTAAAAACATGTTTCCAACCTGTAAGTGAAAAATAATGACAATAAAAGTAGTGATGGGGCAGGGTGTGGTGGCTCAGGCCTATAATCCCAGCCCTTTGGGAGCCTGAGGCAGGCGGTTCACATGAGGTCAGGAGTTTGAGACCAGCCTGGCCAACACAGTGAAAATCTGTCTCTACTGAAAATACAAAAATTAGCCAGATGTAGTGGCACCTACCCGTAGTCCCAGCTACTTGGGAGGGTGAGGCAGGAGAATCACTTGAATCCGGGAGGCAGAGGTTGCAGTAAGCCGAGATCACACCACTGCACTCCAGCCTGGGCAACAGAGCAAGACTGTCTCAACAACAAAAAAGTAGTGATGGATTGCATAAACATAAATTAGGATATCAGCAGCAAGTCAATTTCTAGTTAGAAAAAAATTATAAAACATCATATATACAACTGTAAGCAAAGCATTATGGTAGTATAATGTGAGAAATCACGCCTGTCGGACTTCCCTGACCATAATTTTGTTGTTGTTGTTGTTTTTAGAGACAGAATCTCACTCTGCTACCCAGGCTGGAGTGCAGGGATGCCATCAGAACTCACTGCAACCTCAAACTCCTGGGCTCAAGGGATACTGCCACCTCAGTCTCTCAAGTAGCTAGGATTACAGGTGCATGTCACAGTGCCCAGCTAATTTTATAACTTTTTGTAGAGATGAGACCTTGCTATGTTGCTTAGGCTGGTCTTGAACTCCTGGGTTCAAGCGATCCTCTCGCCTCAGACTCCCAAAGGGTTGGAAATATAGCCATGAGCCACCACACTGGCCCTGACAATTAATATTTTTATTTTGAATCACGTGGGAGGCTATAATCTTTCAGTCATTAGAACCCCTAGCAGTCTTAATTCAGTCTGCTAGATCTGATAGAAATCAGAGGATAATAGAGCAGGCTTGTGGGGGTAGGAGGCATTGGAAGAAGGAGAAACCAGAAGGAGAAACCTACTCTCCTTATAAATTTCTAATAGTAATACCTTTGTAACTCTAGATACAGCCTCAGGCAACCCTTTTGATTTTTCCCCTTATTCATCCCCTATATTTAACTTTGTCTTTTCTTTGAAAATATAGTCTGGATTTTTGTCTTAATCTCTTCCCTTTGCTGTTATTGTCTAGCCTAAACCTTTATCATGCCATTTCAGGATTCTTTAAACAATTTTCTCATCTGATCTTCCTGATAATAGTTAATCCCCTGGCTCTTGTCTAATGAATCATTCTATACTACTACTTTCACCATAGGACTCAGTGCTTTAGAATCTAAAAAAGAATCTCTATCACTTAGTGACTTATCCAAACTTTTGGTCTGACTTTCAAATTTCCTAATAGTTTTATACCACCCGAATTATTGAATATGATTTCTCTTGCTTCTTCACATGGTTATAATCACACAGGTCTTTGCTTTTCTTTCCTCCTTGCTCATGTTGTTATTCTCCCATTACACCAAAGATTGTTGTATTTTGGTGTCCAGAGTAAGTTTTACCTTTTGGTAATATTTCTCAGAATTTTGGGGGGAACCATCAGACTCTGACTTTGAGTCCATAAATTTGGATATGGCTGACTCCGCAGCCAGCTCTAGGGTAGCATGTGACCCAAACCTTGCCAATCAGAGCACCTCAGTCCCTTGGTTACAGCACTTGAGTCAATGAAGGGCACAAGATCCAACTTGGTTCAATCAGAGCCCTAGAACTTCTGTTAGAATTTTTAGAAAAGAACAGTGTTTGGGAAAGCCAAGAAATAGCAAGTGACAAGTTCCTGATGATGATATGATAAGAGCCTCTAGATCTATCAGGCACAGATAGATCTTGCTATGTTGAACTGGTTTGCAAAGAGTACTCCTTTGCTTCTTCCAGTTAAATTGCAAAGAGCAACTCTTTGCTTCTTCGAGTTAAATTCCCTCTTCGAGATCTAGCTGTTATGCCACTCTCAAACTGTTCTTTCCTTTCTTTAATTCCCATTACACACTACTTAATCTGTACTGCTTTAAACACTAAATTGTCTTAACTATTTAACATTTTCTAGTTTTGCTTTCCCAATGTGCCATAAGTTTATGGAGAGCTTGGCCCACGAATCATATTTCTCTTGGTTCTCAACACTTAAGATATGTTTTATCCTTAAGATGCAGATTGATAAATTCTTAAGATAAGTTACTTTTATTTAAGAAATGAGCTGTAAGAATCTCAAAAACAAATGAAAACTGGCCAAATTATTGCTAATCAGGACCCAGATATTTAGGTAATTCTGTCCCATCTTCCTGATTTTAAAAGAAACACATTATGAAAGACGGGGAAAACAGGATCTGTTGGGCCTTTGGAGGGGCCCAGTAACAGCTGCTTGTTTTAAAATGTAGATGCTATTATTGAGGTATGGCGAGGCCAGCAGATCATGAGATGACCGCCATTGTAGAGATAGCTTGTTACTCACAGTTCCCCAAAGGGAGAGGGCACAACATGCCACACAGGGCCACACAGGGAAGCACCAGTGTTGGTGAGGAGGCAAAAGAAGCAAGAGGAAACCGTGGACATGAGCCTTTATCACAGTTTCTACAGGAAAGAGAAGGGGGAGGGGAAGGTACAGGAGGGGCAAGGTAAAGAAAGAAAGGGAGCAAGGGAAGGAAAGGAAGGGAGCAAGAAAAGGAAAGGAAAAACAAGGAAAGGAACAAGGAAAGAAAAAGACAAGGCAAGGCAGATGTAGGATTGGTTAGTCTTAATAATTTCAGCTGTCTCTGGGGTCGTAGGGGCTGTCCTGAGTTGCCTGGCACCTGGCACTAGGTTGACTAGGGCAGGAGAATGTTGGCTTGTATATGAGTTAGATAAAGGAGGTGACTGGGGGATATGAGCTCTGGACTGTTCAGTTCACAAATGAAAGGCACAGAGGAGTTGTTGACTATCTCTAGGAGCTAGCTAGCCCTGTAAGCGTCAATCTCTCCCTGGCCAGTGAGGCTGCAGATGCCAGGGCATCAAGAATACCAAATATAAGAAGATATCTTTAGTATTCTCCCTTCTTTCCCACTGGGCTCAGAAAAGATTAAACAGTAAAACAAGGGAGAAACAGACAGTGGCCAAAATGTCCGCTTAGTCACAGGCAATGAAGCTACACTGGAAGAGATATGTTAATGTGAGAGTAAAATGAGCCTCCTAACTCTATCCAGAAATAGTCAGACTTACTCACATCTTGATAGGCAGCACTAAATGAGGACAATTTTCTAACTAGGAAGAATTTTATGGACTAAGTAAAGAGAAGAAATTGTGCTTGATGTTAGCAAACGTAATCCCAAGAGGTAAAAAAAAAAGGTCAGGGGCTGAGCCGGGCAAGCCCAGTTTATTCTTTCCAAATGTACCAATCAGACAACTCACTCTACCTTTCCCAAACAGAATGAGTAAAGAATAGAGGAAGTCAAGGACTATTGCTTGACTGACTCCCTTTCTGTGGATGGAAACCTCAAACACAAGAAAGAAACATCACCTCCCAGCGCCCCACACCAAGAGACACTGACTTTCCTAGAGATTTTAGGAAGATAAAATTCTGACACTTTCCTAGCCATGGTTCCAGCTTCAAGGTTTTACATTTTAAATATAGAGTTTTAGCTACTTGATGTTCAGAAGAAGAGAAATGATTCAACCCACATAAGGGGTTGTAGGTGGGTGCCTACACTACAAAAAGTGAACTTTCAGATTCTCTGGTCTGTGGGAAATATCCTGCTATGGCTCTTGGTCGTATACTCTCCTACTTACACTTTTTTTGAAAGAGTCAGGGGAGGGGCCAATAGGCCCAGACACTGGGGAACTATGATCTGGTAGATATATCAGTGATGAATGACCTAGACGTGATGTTTGAGGCCTACAAAGGCCTCAAGGTTGTATGGAAAAACAAGAGAAAGTCATTTACAGTAGCATTCATGTTTCTGTCAACATTTATTCATCTATGTTAGGGTCAGCAAATTATGCCCTGTTGGCCAAATCCAACCAGTCACCTGTTTTTTATTTTTTTGTTTTTTTGTTTTTTTTAAGTTCTGTTGGCCGGGCACCGTGGATCATGCCTGTAATTCCAGCTCTTTGAGAGGCAGAGGGGAGCAGATCACTTGAGTCCAGGAGATCGAGACCAGCCTCGGCAGCATGGCAAAACCCTGTCTTTATAAAAAATACACAAAATTAGCTGAGCATGTTGGTGCATGCCTGTGGTCCCTGCTATTCAGGAGCCTGAGTAGGTGGATTGCCTGGGCCTGGGAGGTTGAGGCTGCAGTAAGCCAGGATTATGCCATTGTCCTCCAGCCTTGGTAACACAGTGATACCCCATCTAAAAAAAAAAAAAAGTTTTGTTGAAACGCAGTCATATTACTCTATTTTGTGCTCTCTGTGATTGTTTGCATGCTGTAATGGCAGAGTTGAGTAGTTGTAAGAGATCCTATGGCCTGCAAAGCTGAAAATATTTATGCACTGATTCTCTGTAGAACAGCAGTCACCAACTTTTTGGCACCAGGGACTGGTTTCATGAAAGAAAATTTTTCCACATACCCTGGGTTGCGGGGGGAGGGTTTGGGGATGATTCAAGTGCATTACATTTATTGTGCACTTTATTTCATTATTATTACATTGTAATATATAATTAAATACTTATACAGCTCACCATAATGTAGAATCAGTGGAAGCCCTGAGCTTGTTTTCCTGCAACTACATGGTCCCATCTGGAGGTCATGGTAGACAGTGACAGATCATCAGGTAGACAGTGGCAGATCATTAGGCTAAATTTTCATAAGGAGCACACAACCTAGATCCCTTTCATGTGCAGGTCACAATAGGGTTCGTGAGCCTATGAGAATGTAATGCTACTGCGGATCTGAGGGGAGGTGGAGCTCAGGAGGCAATGTGAATGATGAGGAGTGGCTGTAAATTCAGGGGAAGCTTCACTTGCTTGCCCGAACCTCCTGCTGTGTGATACCAAATGATATTGATCCATGGCCTGGGGGTTGAGGACCCCTGCTATATAAGTTTGTCAGTGCCTGCTCTATACATGTTCATTGTTTGTTTACAGATTGCTGTCACTGTCCAAGGCACAGAGCTGTGAACAAGGACAACATGTGCCTTAAATGAATTCACATTCTACTGGGGAACCAGATATTTTAGCAGTGTAAGAAACTTAGTAACTGATGAAGGAGTGACTCTTTGGGGGATGATAAGGTAAGGGATTGAGAGGGAAGTCATGGGATTGACTGGAGAGATGGCCCATGGCCCACATGGGAAGGACTTTATATGTTACATCAGGGAACTTAAGACTCTGTTCAATTAACAGTGGAACACCATTGAGGGATTTGAATCAGAAGAGTAACATAATCAATTCACATTTGACAAACAAGTTATTTACTGAAAAAAGAATAATCTGAAGTTACTCTATATCTAGTGGCACTGGAGGAAAGTCTGGAGGCTGGCAGATTAGTTAGAAGTGTTGGCCCAGTTATTGAACTATGCCAAGCTCTGCCCCAAATAATTTTTATGCAAGTATATTGATTAGCAAGTAAAGCCCACACCAGCATTTCGTTTTGAATAGAGCATAGAACACAATAAAGTAAACTAAAGCTAAACATTAATTAAATACACCTATTTAGTTAGTTATGCTTATGGTGTGGGTATATATTAAATCAGAGAGAATTCATTCCTTGAAGAGGATTTAGTTGGGTCTTTTTCTGTTTAAACATGAAGATAAAGTTATTTTCAGTTGTCTTCTTAGAAGCAAACTCTGCTGTCTCTACCCAATTGTTCACCTTTCTTCTTTCATTTTTAATTTTTTTATTAAAGACAAAAAGGTTGGAGTGCAGTGGTATGATCATAGCTCACTATACCCTTGAACTCTTGGGCTCAGGTAATCCTCCTGCCTCAGGTCTCCTGAGTAGTTAGGGACTACAGGTGTGTGCCACCACACCTGGCTAATTTTTGTTATTTCTTGCATGTTGCCCAGGTTAGTCTCAAACTCCTGACCCCAAGCAATCCTCCCACCTCAGACTTCCAAAGTGTTAGGATTACAAGTGCGAGACAGTGTGCCCAGCCCACCTTTCTTCTTGATAAGAGATGAGAGAGACTTGATTGGTTGGTTTAGGTATCAGGTATCATGTGTTTCAGGACCATGGAGATGATATTTAGTCTAAGCCAGATAAGGTAATTCTGTATTTTTTATTTATGGTTTAGAACGTGATGCACTTCTGGAAAATCTGCTTGGGGGCTTCTGAGAAAAGTATCCCTACAGAAGAAGAGACGTATGTAGGAGGAAACAGACCTTCTTCTTTGCAGGATTTGTTGTATCTGGGTGTGATGGCTGGAACTGTGGCAACCATGTTTTGATTATAGGGAACTAAGCTAATATGCTAAAAATACCAAAGCAAAAGGATGAGAAAGAAAGACTTGGGTCCTTGATGGTACTGATGACCCAACAACCTAGGGTTATTACAGCTTGGAACTTCATTTTATTTTACACAGTAATTGTCTATGTTGTTTAAGCTGGTTTTAGTTGGGTGTTCTGTTCATATTGTTGAGAGCATCCTGACATAATTTCTCAGAGAAAACGATACATATGAGGTTTTAATCAATCAGTAAAAGGAGTGAGCTGTATATGTTCTGTTTTGTTTCTGGAGCAGTGCTTTTCAAAACTTTAACATGCCTGTGAATCACCTGGGGATCTTGTTTAAATGCAGATTCAGATTCAGTAGGTGAGACCTGAGATACTGCATTTCTAACAGTATCCCAGGAGATATAAATGAGCTGGTGCAGAGCCCACGCTTTTGAGTAGCAAAGGTGGACTGCAGGTATCACTCATTAAACATTGGGTAGAAGGGAACCTTCCAGAGACTGAAAAGATTTTAAATGGAGAGACAGGAGTCATGATAGGGTGTTAGAGTGATTCTGCTAATTCAGATAGGATAGCCCAATTTTATCCTTTATTAATAATTTCAGAAGAGGTCAGGGCCAGATGATAAAACCAGGCCAAGATCTTGGAGACTGGCTTTGTAGTGAAGAAGGAAGTAGAAAGTATCCTTCTTACTTGTATGAGGGCCTCAGGGAAAAAAACACAAATCTGTGGTTCTGGCAGAGCTTTCAGGTGAATTTTATAGGGCTTTGGCCCTGATAATCCTGAGGTACTCCCATCTTTGCCACTAAAAGTAATTTAAAATAATAAAAATAATCTGTAAGATAAGTATAAGGAAGTCAAACCAAATTCTGGTATTTTCTCCCATTATTACTATTTTGATGCTTTTTGGGGAAGTAATAAATACATTATTCAGCTGGGCATGGTGGCTCACACCTTCAGTCTCAGCATTTTGGGAAGCTAAGGCAGGAGGATTGCTTGAGTCCAGGAATTGGAGACCAGCCTGGGCAACATAGTGAGACCTCGTCTCTACAAAAAAATAAACAAAATTTGCAGGGTGTTATGTTGCATGCCTGTGGTCCCAGCTATTTGGGAGGCCGAGGCTGGAGGATGGCTTGAACCCGGGAGGTTAAGGCTGCAGTGAGCCATATTCATACCACTGCACTCCAGGCTGGGCAACAGAGCAAGACCTGGTCTCAAATACATACATGCATGCATACATATATACATATATAATCTTCCCAAAATGTTTTATTTGGGTGCAGTTGATTGGCTAATACCCTAAGCATGCATGGGAAAGCACTGAATAATGTCACTTCAGAGTATTCTTTTAACTTGAAATGTTCCCCAACAAAACAAAAAGATTTAAAGGATATGGGATGGGAAGATAACTTTGTAGAGACCACTATAGGGCCCCTAGAAAGAGAGACTGATTCCTAGCAGTACATACCCTATGATGTTTCTTTGTAAACTAACTTAGCACTAATCAGTTACACAAAATCCATTTCACTTCGCTTTTAACCACTCTCTCAAAATAACAACAATAATAGGATTTTCATTCCAAGTTTGAGAATAACTATTGAGAGCATTAAAACTATGTACATACAAAAACTGCAACTGGATTCTGGTTCCTGTGATTAAGAAAGAATATGAAAATTCACTAAAGGTGTTCTGTGAGTTAACCAGGAGCAAAAAGGGGAAAAAAAAACAATTTAATTATTGTATAAAATATTTAAATAAAAAAACTCACTAAAGGTACAAGGTAACCATTTATAGGAATCATATCCCTATCTCCATAGTGGAGAGCATCTTATTATTTTAAGACCAAATTATAGTATATTTAGTGTGGATCCAGGGACTGAAACAAATAATACAAAGGCAAAACTAGCTAGTTCTAAGTCAAAGACAGTTTTGCACAAAGAACAGAATTAATAGAGGAATCCCAAGAATAAAAAGACTAAATCCGAGAATGATGATGAGAATTATAAGGGACTTCTTGTATTAAGTGAAAAAAGCCCCCACCTGCCTTTCCCTTTTCCCTTGAAGTTCTAGATCAATAGCAGCTTGAATCATTGTTGACATATAAACTAGATTTTTAACATAAAGAGTAAGAAATTCTTTATTTTCTCTATAAACATATTCTGTGGGCAATCTAGTCTTTCAGTTTTGGTCAGTAAAATATATATTTTCTTACCCAACTAAAATGCTAAATCACTACAAATGATTATTTACAAATTAATACTATTTCAAAAAGTAAAACGACTTTATGAAACTTTTTAAAAGATAGACAAAACCAACTTCAGCAGAGGCAGTGGATCCAATAGTTAATCATTTCCTGGGCTTGCTTTCAAATTGAGGCTTTACTTATTAATAGCTGTATGACTTTGAGCAAGTCACTTAATTGTAGTGTTCTCATTGTTTTTTTTAAAAGAAGGGGTTCCAGCTATTCCAACCTGGGCAACACAGCACGTCCTTGTCTCAAACAAAATAAAACAAAACAAAACAAAAAGGTGATACTATTGTATTAAGTTATATGCAATGATATATGACAGGGTTTAGTGCAGTGTCTGGCACTTGTAAATTCATGTATTCATTTCAAAAAGCAGTTATAGAAAATCTGAGTGTGCCAGATGCTGGGGATACAGGCATGAACAAAACAGATATGCCTCCTGCCCTCAGAAAACATACAGTCTACTAGGCAAGGCAGTTAAAAGGTCTGTTAAAACCAACATAATGTACATTACAAACTTTCAACAAGGCATTTAACTGGGAAATGTGAGGCTAATAAAAATATATTGAGTAGCTGCTAAAGGTTAACATTTAAAAATATGTATATATACTTAGGATTAACAGATGAGTAGAACTGCACATTTCAAAGCCCTTATTTACAAACATTTATTGATTATGAAACATCCTTGAAAATAATGTGGGAGTAACTTTGTTGGTATGACTGGGAAAACAAGTTGAGTCTTCCTGTTTCAGACAACAGAGCATGGAGTTTAGTGAGTTAGCATTGATATAATTAATGGACCTTATTTGAAATTCACCAGATGGATGAATTTGTGTGTGTTATTCTTTTGTGTGTGGGTTGGTATGTATATTAATTTTTTAATTTTATTTTATATTTTGTGGGGTGGTCCAAGCCAAAGTAGGCTCAGAGAAATGCCCTAATTTTTATGCAATTTTATCTCGTGTGTAGATTTATGTGACCACTCCTATAGTCAAGACACAGGACACTTCTACTACATTTCCCTTGAGTTACCCTTTCATAAACGCAGACACCGCCCTTACTCTCCACCACCCCCAACCCCAGCAACTGACTAATCATCTGTTTTCCATCTCTATAATTTTGTCATTTGGAGAATGCTATATAAATGTAATCATATTACTTGAAACCAAGAGTTCAAAATAAACCCGGACAACCAAGGCTCCGTCTCGAAAAAGAAAAAAAAATTAGCCAGGTGTGGTGGCACACACCCAGCTACTCACAGAGGCTGAGGCAGGAAAATCGCTGAAGCCAGGAGCTCAAGACTGCACTGGGCCACTGTTACACCACTGTATTCCAGCCTAGGTAAAAGAGACCCTGTCTCTAAAAAAAAATAAAAATAAAAATAAAATAAATGCATTCATACAGTATGATGTAACCCTTTGAGATTGTCTTTTTTTCCTCCCCCCCCACTCAGCATAATCCCTTTGAGATTCTTCCAAGTTATTACATATGTCGACAGTTCATTACTTTTTATTGCTGAGTAGTATTCCATGGTATGGATGTGCTACAGTTTGTTTAACCATTCTTCTGCTGAAGGACATTTGGGTTGTTTTCAGTTTCTGGCTTTTACAAATAAAACTGCTATGAACTTTTATGTACAGGTTTTTGTGTGAACATATTTTCATTTCACTGAGATAAATGTCTAAGAGTGCAATTGCTAGGTTGTATGGTAAGTGCACGTTCAGTTTTGTAAAAAAATAACTATACTCTTTGCACGACAGTTCCCAGTGACCTTGGACTGATCAAATTCTCCCCAGTTTCTCACTTGTATTAATAGTTCTCAAGAATAACTGTAGAATGTGCTAGGAATGCAATATCCTGAGATAAGGAGGGATTGGCTGAAACAGCCCAGGCTCTTTTCCAGTCCCTCCTAGAAACAGGATGTCCTTCATCATTTTAGCCCAGCATGTCATGTTGCCTCCAGAATACAAAACCCAAGATGGTCTGCTTTCCAGGGTCACTCAGCTGTGGTGCTGCAAGTGGGGTACACACAAATGAGTCTCTATTCTCCTGGGGCAGCTTTCCTGAGTCTTGGGAGATGGCTCAGTGAATCCTATGCTTCTGTTGTCCCTTGTTGCCTAGCTATAAATAATAAATTCACTTCATGTAACTTGTACACATGGGTGTTCTGTCTTACCAGACGCAGCTGGTAACCAACGCATATCAAGCCTACTTTGCACCCTTTTCCAGAGTGGCTGCACCATGTTACATTCCCATCAGCAGTGTGCAAATGTATGTAAGCAGTTTAAATGCTTAACCAACAGTTGTTCAGAATAACTAAACAAGCAAGATGGTGCCTTTTACTTATTAATTCCTGATGATTAATTAGTCTCCTTCTGATAAAAACATTCCAAAACCTTCAGCTCAAATTGCTCTATGGTTTGGGAAGATATCTATGGAAGAAACTCACTGCAAAGAAGTTAGGTCAAGAAAGTCCTAAGAAAAGTGTACAAGGCTACACATTTATTCTAAAGACAATGAAGAGTAGGAAAGATAATCAACATTTATTGAGCCAATATACCAGGCATTTTTCAGTCTTTATCTCATTTATTCCTCCCAATGATCCTGTAAAATGGATAATATGTCCATTTTATAAATATTACAATTGCCAGGTTTTGTGACCCATGTCTGTAATCCCAGTACTTTGGAGGCCAAGGCAGAAATATCTCTTCAGCTCAGGAGTTCAAGACCAGTGTGGGCAACATAGTGAGAACTCATCTCTATTAAAAATTTAAAAAATCATGTCCGAGCATGATAGTTCACACCTGCAATCTAGCACTTTGGGAGGCCAAGGCGAGTGGATCACCTGAGGTCAGGAGTTTGAGACTAACCTGGCCAAAACGGTGAAACCCCATCTCTACTAAAAACACAAAAATTAGCTGGGTGTGGCAGTGCTCACCTGTAATCCCAGCTACTCGGGAAGCTGAAGCAGGAGAATTGCTTGAACCCAGGAGGCAGAGGTTGCAGTGAGCCGAGATCATACTATTGCACTCCAGCCTGGGTGACAGAGACGAGACTCTGTCTAAAAAAAAAAATAAAAATAAAAAAACATTAGCCAGGTGTAGTGGCACATATCTGTTGTCCCAGCCACTAGAGAGGCTGAGGTGGGAGGATCACTTGAGGCCAGATCAAGGCTGCAGTGAGCCATGATCACATCACTGCCCTCCAGCCTGGGTGACAGAGCCAGACTCTATCTTGAAAAAAATAAAATAAAATAAAAAGAAATGTAAGAAATACTACAATTGAGGCTTCACATAACTTTTCACACAGGTCACAGAGTTACTAGGTGTCGAAGTGAGAATGAGAGGCCCATACTTCTCGTATCTGCTGCCTTTATCTCAGGGCAAAGAAACATAGAAGGCAATCGACACATTTGTTGGAAAAAAAAAAAAGAATAAATAAATGAGTTAACTTCAGTGCTGCTATTTATGTGTCCCTGGGCAGGAAAGTTAATTTCTTTGAGTCTATTTCTTCATTTCTTTCTTTTTGTTTGTTTGTTTTTAGACAGAGTCTCCCTCTGTTGCCCAGGCTGGAGTGCAGTAGCGTGATCTTGGCTCACTGCAACCTTCCCTCTCAGGTTCAAGCGATTCTCCTGCCTCAGCCTCCCGAGTAGCTGGGAGTACAGGCACGTGCCACCACGCCCAGCTAATTTTTTGTGTGTATTTTTAGTAGAGATGGGGTATCACCGTGTTAGCCAGGATGATCTCGATTCCTGACCTCGTGATTCACCTGCCTCGGCCTCCCAAAGTGCTGAGGTTACAGGTGTGAGCCACTGCGCCTCGCCTATGTCTTCATTTCTTATAGCAAGATAATAATGACATCTAGTTCACAGAGCTAGGGAACAAATAGGGTGACAAATTGGGAAAACAATTTGAAAAAATGTTAAATAATAAATGTTAGCATAATATTTAAAAAGTACAGTCACAGTCATAAACAAATACTGATAAAATATAGGCATGAGATGTGGGGGTGGGTGTGTGAAGATCACTTAATATCTCTGATTCCCTGGTTTCCTCACCTGTAAGATCACAATTGAGTTTAAAGTTGAGAAACTTCATGACACAGACTCTAAGACTCACCAAGTTAGGAGACAGTCAAGCAAGCCTCTGCACATGACATTAATTTGAAAATGTTTATTCTACTTCCAAGGATTTGCAAAGTATGTAACTGATTCTTTTTCTCCATGACATTTTGGTCTTTATCAATTAGGTCATTCAGACCTCTATCAATATATGTAACAAATTACAACATGTATAACTTGTGTGCATTAGAAACAGTTATTACTATGAGAGTTTATACATAACTTCTAAACACTAACCTTAGAAAAATAGACATTAGATAGAAAATCTGGAATTGGTATAGGAACGGGCAAGGAATTGGTATATTGTGTCTGGAGAGGAACATAGTTGGCTAGGGACAGGGTAAAGAAATTATTCACATTTGACCTGGCATGGTGGCTCACACCTGTAATCCCAGGACTTTGGGAGGCCGAGGCAAGTGGATTACCTGAATTCAGGAGACTAGCCTGGGCAACATGGTGTAACCGTGTCTCTACTTTAGTATTTTTAAATACAAAAAATTAGCCAGGTGTGGTGGCGCATGCCTTGTAATCCCCGCGACTCTGGATGCTGAGGCAAGAGAATTGCTTGAGCCTGGGAGGCCGGGAGGTTGCAGTGAGCTAAGATCGTGCCACCGCACTCCAGCCTGGACAACAGAGCGTTACTGTCTCCAATTCACATTTGCAATCCTTTGCACTTTCTTTTTGAATTTTGAAACATGTGCTACTGCATAACTATTAATGGACTCGCATTTTAGAAAACTTTTATATAAAAATGTTAACATAAAAAAATTAGTATTTTTAAGCATTACCTTTATTTCAACTATTAATTTAAATGATGAAAATATGAAGCCACTCCATTTTCAATATGATTGTAAGCTTTTAACAGACTTTGTGGTCACTGGGTATATTTAACCCTTCAAAGAAAGCAATCTTTCCCTTTATCATTATTTTGTAAGACTCATATGCTGGGTGGTGGATCAAACTGAACAGAATAAGTTATTTCTTAAGAATAACTTCATTATTTCCCAAGAGCCACCCTTAGAT
Organism: Ateles fusciceps; assembly: GCA_036589455.1. Taxonomy (NCBI): domain Eukaryota; kingdom Metazoa; phylum Chordata; class Mammalia; order Primates; family Atelidae; genus Ateles; species Ateles fusciceps. Next base: position 11,591,865 of record JAZHEH010003097.1, read on the forward strand.
GCTGGTAGGTGTCATCGTCTTCCCAAGACCAGGTGCTGGATAGAAGATTCTTGCATTTCCCTCATCTGCTGCCATCCTCAGTAAGGGAGGAATTAGGACTTCTGCAAGCCTCTAAAGACTGGAAAGATGGGACCGTTGCAGTGGCTCACGCCTGTAATCCCAACACTTTGTGAGGCTGAGGCGGGCGGAACACCTGAGGCCAGGAGTTCGAGACCGGCCGGGCCAACATGATGAAACTCCGTCTCTACTAAAAATGCAAAAAATAGCCGGGCGTGGTGGCGTGCACTTGTAACTCCAGCTATTCGGGAGGCTAAGGCAGGAGAATCGCTTGAACCCGGGAGGCAGAGGTTGCAGTGAGCGGAGATGGCACCACTGCACTCCAGCCTGGGCGACAGAGAGGAGCGGGCCGGGGGAGGGGGAAGACTGGAAAGATGATGGTGTCCACTCCCCACCCCCTTAATTAAAAATAGAAATTCATTTAGGAAGCGAATTAAAACTTAAATTAGGGTGGATACAAGACGTTCCTTCTAGACTGAAATAAAAATTCCGAATAAATTCAGCGAAGCCGAACTTTTCCTTTTTGCCTTTCACCTCTTTGGTAGGGCATGAGCCTGAGTTCAGCCTCCAGCTCCACAATCCGGCACTTGCAGGGTCTTAAGCCCTACCCACACGGCGGAGCACAGGTGCCGGGTGTGACAGCCCCACCCCACCAACCGGCTCCTCCTCCGCACCCCAACCCCCTGGCCCTGGCCCCGCCCCTGTAAGCGTCATCGTGACGTCAGCACGCTGTCCTCGAAGCCTGCAGCAAATGAACGCAGACAGCACAGGCCCTCCGCGTACCCCGGCACACGCATGCGCGCTGGTTCTGGGAACCCTGAAGACCTGGCGGAGCCCGGCGCGGATGGAGGCCTGAGGGTGGCGGGGGCGGAGCGCACCGCGAGCTGGGGGCATGTCCGCGGCGGGCGCCGTCTAGAGGAAGGCCAAGCTGCCGCCACCACGCTGTCGGTCGCAGCGAGACGCAAGCGAGCCAGGCCGAGGGCCGCGGCGGCGATGCAGCGACGGCGGCGCCCTCCGCCGCCCGCCTCCCGGCTGCCCGAGGGCAGCGGGGGAGGCGGCGGTGGGAGCGAGGAGGTGGAAGTGCAGTTTTCCGCCGGGCGTTGGGGCTCGGCCGCGGCGGTTTCGGCGGCGGCGGCGGCCACGCGCAGCACCGAGGAGGAGGAGGAGAGGCTTGAGCGGGAGCACTTCTGGAAGATCATTAATGCCTTCCGCTACTACGGGTAAGGAGCCCGTGGCGGACCCGGGCCCAGACCGTCGGGGCGCCCGCTGGCGGCGGTGGACCCGCCGGAACCGGGGCGCTTGCCGTCCCGCCGCCACGCCTCCGAGGCGTCGGAATCCGGCCCCCTGCTGCTGACCTCTGGGCCCCGAGTCACCTCGCACCATCCCAGCCCCTCCCGGCCTTACACACCCGCGTGTCCTGCGCGCCGTCTGCTGTTCAGCCTCGTGTCTCCTGACCTCAGGATCAGATTAGCTCTCCTGCCTCTGTCCTCGTAAAGGTTTGGCTTTGAGGCCGGTGGGGGGTGACCGGAGAAGCGCTGTAACAATTTCAGATAGAAGACGATGGTGGTAGAATCGTCCACTGCTGGGCATGTGTGTGTGGTCGATGTCCTCCAGACTGAACACACGGAGAGCCCAAGTTCACCTACGCGTGGGATGCTGTAGGACGTATTTTCCCAAACTGTTGCCAGTGCTTGTAAGAGCAGTTTAAGATTTCCACCCACCCCCCTCTTTGGCGCTGTGAACGCACTTGCACATTTGTGTGAGCGACTGAATGATGCCGCTCCGTGTCTAACTGGTGGGTGATTAAGGGCGGAAGTGGTCCGGATATTCTAAAATTTGCTAATTATTAGGAGAGAAATAAGAGAAGTCACAATAAGAGCTGCCTTTATGTTCTTTTTTTCAGCAAATATGTGTCGAATTCTCCTTGGTGTGCTAGACACTGTGGTAGGACCTTTAAGTTTGATCCTCATTCATAAAAGCAACTTCCACGTTTATTGTAGATAGATGTTAAAGTAGCTTAATCACAAAATTATAATTCCAAGATCTGAAAGGGACTTAAATCAACTGGATTTTCAGGTGAAGATAACGCTTTTATTCACGTAAGAGATATGAGAGTCCACCGGTGACTATGTTCTAAGTCTGCAATTGGAATCAGAGACGTGACCTCCTACGCAGGTAAACCTGTTCCCTTAGGTGGGTTCCTGCAGTGCTTTATGCAAACTTTTTTTTTAATATTGTTCATCTCGTGTTATAGTTGTTTAAATCTCTTGCTTTACTGTGACCTCCTCAAGGACAGGGGCTGAGTCTTATTTATTATGTCACCAGTGCTTGGCATATGTTGTTTAAACTCTATTTTTAACAAGCAAAACAAATAGTAGCAAAGAAATACATTTCTCATTCCCAAATAGTCTGTCAAGTTTTTGACTAATAGTTAAATTAGTTTACTAGTCTGAATTTAGAAGCTTACTTAATGAAAGCTTAAAGTTATTTGGAATCTGATTGTATTTGTGATAGGAACTTTTGAACTTCCAGTATCTTGATGAAATAATTTACTGATTAAACCCATAAATAGGGACCAGGGACAGCATTTCTTATGGAGCCCAAAAGAGAATTAGTAGTTTGGATAATTTATTTCTCCGGCTTTAGTAGTAACAGAGGGAGCAAGGCAGACCATCAGAGAATTGAATTTGATTTAGGATTGTGACTGAAAGAACCAGTTAGGGAAGGCAACTAACATCAAATAGCTAAGAGTGGGAGATACAGAAAAGTCTGGTACATTTTGCTCTTGAAAAATCTAGAAAGAATATTGAGAAATGTCTTGGGAATATAGTGGACCCATTTAGTTAAGTGTGTAGTTGTACTTTTAATATATTAGGACCAATTTAAAATTGATATTTATGGGTAGATATGGGATGGGCCTGTTAGGGGTAGGAGTTGATCTGGAACTGAAGTGTGGCAATATAGAGTTGATCTGGAACTGAAGTGTGAATATTCTAGTGGTTGTGATACTATTTCCTATGCTCTCTTCTTTACCAGTGTAATGTTGGATTCAGGAAATTTCACTTTAAAAAAATAGTTTTTATTTGTATATACTTTCTTGAAACACTTCACATACTTGGACTGAAAATAGTATAACATCAAAAATATGCTTTTTAAAATGTCACTTAAAGGATAGGTTGTACAGAAAGCTTATGTAGCAGAAAATAGTGGATTGTTACAGTCTAATATTTTGTGATCTTCTAAACTGTCTGTAGCCACTAATATCGGGATAAATTTAAGCTAAAATTAGTTATAATTTAATAAGCTTTAAAATTTAGTTGTAGTTTCACTACCTACATTTCAGGTGCTCAATAGCTACATGTGGCTAGTGTCTGCTGTATTGGACAGTGCAAATAAAAGCCTTTCCATTATCAAAGTAGGTTGTGATGGACAATCTGATTCTAGACATTTAGCAAGTACAGTCAACCCTTGAACAATATGGGTCTGAATGTATGGGTCCACTTACACACACATTTTTTGAAATAAATATATTGGAAAATTGTTTTGAGATTTGCAACAATTTGAAAAACTTAGCAAACTTGCATGGCCTAGAAATATTGAAAAGTTAAGAAAAAGTTATGCCATGAATGCATATGTATAGATAATTCGCTTATCATTTACTACCATAAAATATACAGAAATCTATTATAAAAAGTTAAAATATCAAAACTTACACAAACACAGATCTTACATGGAGCCATTTGCAATTGAGAGAAATGTAAACAAGCAAAGATATAGCATTAAATCATAGTTGTGTAAAATTATGTAGTAGATACTGTACTACTGTAATAATTTTGTAGCCACCTCCTCTTGCTATTGCAGTGAGCTCAAATGTTGCCAATATCTGCTTAAAATAATCACTCTGCTTTCGTCTGTCAGGTAAATTGCATACTGCAGTAAACAGATTTCATCAAATTTAATGCAATACCATAAACCTTAAATAACACCATGGGTCCCATATGAAGTGCTACTGGTGATGCTGCAAGTGCTCCCAAGAAGAAAAGTCAAGACATTACAAGAAAGAGTTGATTTGTTTGATACGTACTGTAGATAGAGGTCTCAGCCAAGGTTGCCCCGCAACCCCATTTCAGACGGAAGATTCATTTTGTAATCAAATAATGTGAACTTACAGTATTGATACAGTGCAGTACAGTACTGTAAATGTATTTTGTTTCTTGTGACTTTCTTATTTTGTTTTCTCCAGCTTTATTGTAAGAATATAGTACGTAATATATTAACATACAAAATATCTGTCAATTGTTTATGTTATTGGTAAGGCTTTCAGTCAGTAGTAGGCTATTAGTAGTTAAGTTTTTGGAGAATCAAAGTTACATGTGGGTTTTTGACTGCACAGGGGGTTGGTGCCCCTAACCTGAGCATTGTTCAAGGGCCAAGTGTACTTCCAGATTTTGCAGGGTACAATTTTACTGCTAAATGCCTTTTAGTTAATATGTAGGAGACTTAGATAAAAGGTCATAAAGCAAGGAATGTCTTTTGATTAATATTTTATCTTTCTAACGAGTTCCAGTTTTGTGGTTCCTACCGATTTTGCTTAGATGACATTCTGATTAAGGTAAAAATGAGTATAGCTCATTTGTATTGAATAGCAAAAATGTTAGTTTTATAACCCAGTCTTATTATGAGTGAAACACCTCAGCACATAGAAAATATTAGAGTTGAAAAATTGAAAGACTTTTCAGAAACTTCTTACTTTTAGAAATAACAGGGTGAGATTATTTTAGGATGGGCGTGGTGGCTCATGCCTGTAATCCCAGCACTTTGGGAGGCTGAGGAGGGCAGATTGCCTGAGGTCAGGAGTTCAATACCAGCCTGGCCAGTATGGTGAAACCCCGTCTCTGCTAAAACTACAAAAATTAGCTGGGCATGGTGGCGCATGCCTGTAATCCCAGCTACTTGGGAGGCTGAAGTTGCAGTGAGCTGACATCATGCCACTGCACTCCAGCCTGGGCGACAGAGCAAGACTCCGTCTCAAAAAAGAAAAAAGAAATAACAAGGTGAGATTTTTTAATATTGAGATTTAGAGCTCATTTTTACAGGTGAGGATGTGGATAGACACAAAGCCGTAAGCAACTTTCTAAGGGTTACCCAATCAAGTTGTGGTAGAATCTGACCTAAAATCCAAAATCATTACCTAAAATTTTACTGTGGATTAATGAGGAGTTATGCTAGTAATACAAATTTAATGTTAGGTATTTAATAAAGATTTAAAATGAATCAAGACAGACTTTATTTCTGACAAGTTATGTTTTTTTCTATTTGGATTTCCTAGAGTAGTTCAGCTAAGTGCAAAGGAATGGGCCTGTGACTATGGCCTTTAGTTCAGACCTGGTATGGGCTCACCCTAATGTCAGGTGACTAAATCAGAGTTCAGGTCACTGCTGACACCAGCTTTCTAGAGAGAGTTGGAGGTAGAGATACTGTTGAGGAAAAATGGCTACTAAGTTTACTTTCTCCCTTTATCAGCGAGAGGATGTGGCCTCCTGATGCTGACTTAGTTCAGAACCAAGGAGGTCTGATTTTTGTCAAATATTCCTTCAAAGCAGATTTGGCAGAGTTTCTTAAAAGGGCCAGGCAGTAAATGTTTTAAGCTCTGAAGGCCAAGTGGTCTCTTGTTACAACTCTTCAACTCTGCCTATTAGTGGAAGGGTCCTTAGGCTGTGTGTAATCAAATAGTGTGGCTGTATACCAATAAGACTGTACAAAAACCACCAAGTAGCCAGTGGGCCATAGTTTGCCCATCCCTGCCTTAAAGCAATACTGATAGGGTAAGCATTTCCAGGATAGTGAAGTTAGCCCCAGTTATAAGGGTATGGTAAGGACTGGACTATATTCTCAACTTTAGTAAGATTCCATCTTTTTTTTTTTGAGTTGGAGTCTTGCTCTGTCGCCCAGGCTGGAGTGCAGTGGTGCAATCTCTACTCACTGCAACCTCCACCTCCCTGGTTCAAGCAATTCCCCTGCCTCAGCCTCCCAAGTACCTGGGATTACAGGCATGTGCCAACACACCTGGCTAATTTTTTTTGTATTTTTAGTAGAAATGGGGTTTCACCTTGTTGGCGAGGCTGGTCTTGAATTCCTGACCTCAGGCAATCCGCCCGCCTCGGCCTCCCAAAGTCCTGGGATTCCAGGCCTGAGCCACTGCGCCCGGCCAGATCCCATCCATTTTAAGAGTCACTGGTGGATGTGTGTTATGGCATCTTTACACACCATTAAGTAACCAAGGGTTTAAGGATCCCATCCTGCTCTGTGTAGTTACTTAGCTTCTGTATCAGGAATTGACAGCTCTTCTAACCAATCTGTAACTCATCTCAACTCACCCTTGCAACCTTGATACTACTTGGTAATAAGTAGTCTCCACGGAAAACCAATGGCATCGTGAGAAAGTAACTGAACATTTATTGCTTTTTACATATGCTGAAATACGGAGATACTGAATAATGACCAAGATGACACTGTGTTTTAGAAGAATTCATCTGATTAGAGGTGGAGCTGGGAGGGCAGGGGGAGGAGTTAGGAAATAGAATTGAGAAGTATCCTGGGCTTATTGATTGTGGGACTAAGAGAAGAGGCATTTAGGATGACTCCTTATTTTTTAACTTGGGTGCATTTGTCAATATTAGCTATGAAGGAAGGAGTGCAGGTTTTTGTGGGGCATGTGCGAAGTTCAGTTTGGATATGAGTTTTGAGGTGTGGTGAGAGGGAAGTTGTGGGGCATCCCCAGTGCTCAGAAGTAAACACTAGGAAGAAAGTTCTGTGAGGCTATTCAGTCTGTTGACGGTGAATTGTAAACTGTTGAAGCTCTGCTATTTGCCTCATTTGTGGCCTCTTTAGTTCTTTTAATGTCATACTCTACTATTAGGAATATAAATTGATGGAGTCTTTCTGCACATCATTTTATATCAAGAGCCTTAAAAATACTTATTCCTGGGTGTGCACCAGGGGGTGGGGGCTCTTGCCTATAATCCCAACACTTTGGGAGGCCGAGGTTGGCAGATCACTTCAGGTGAGGAGTTTGAGACCAGTCTGGCCAACATGGTGAAACCCTATCTCTACTAAAAATATAAAAATTAGCCAGGCATGGTGGCATGCACCTGTAGTCCCAGCTACTTGGGAGGCTAAGCCAGGATAATCATTTGAAGCTGGGAGGCAGAGCTTGCAGTAAGCCGATATTGTGCCATCATACTCCAGCCTAGGTGACAGTGAGACTCCATCTCAAAAAACAAACAAACAAACAAACAAAAAACCTTATTCCCCTTCTCACCTGGTAATTCTAGTTTCAGGAATTTATGCTAATTTTTTTTCTAAAATATAGACAGATTTTGAACACAAAAAGTTCATCATAAAAACAAGTGAGTGTCTAAATGCCCAGTAGTTGGGAAATAGCTAAGTAACTGTTGGTTATATAAGATGGAATGATGAACATCCACTTTGTACCCCAACAAATATATACACTTATAATTTGTCAATATTCATCTTAAAGTAAGATCCTAGATGACTTTGTCTTTTTTTTTTTTCCTTCTCTTTTTTGGAGACAGGGTCTTGCTCTGTTACCCAGCCTGCAGTGCAGTGACACAATCGTGACTCACTGCAGCCTTGACCTTCTGGGCTCAAGCAATTCTCCTACCTCAGCCTCCCGAGTAGGTGAGACTACAGACATGCACCACCATGCCTGGCTAATTGTGTTGTTTTTTTTTTTTTAATTTGTTTGTAGAGATGAGGGTTTTGCTCTATTGCCCAGGCTGGTTTTGAACACCTCGCCTCAAAATAGGCCTCTCACCTCGGCCTCCCAAAGTGCTGGGATTACAGGCATGAACCACTGCAACTCTGTATTAAACAAAACAGAAATGTGCCAAAAGGTTAGAAGTGGTTCTCTCTAGAAGAGGAATTATTAGGCCTTCTTTCCCTGTGTACTTTTAATTTTCTGCATTTTTCATACTTTGAACACTTTAGTAATATAAATGAGATATACCTACTGTTTTTTGGAATGCTTGCTGTGTTTTCAGCTATTGGGCTAAATCTTTTGAGTATGTTATTTCCAATGAAATCCTGTCTGGTAGGCAGAGGAACGTAATGCTACCTACCTCATTATGGAGATGTTTCAGAATAATCAGTATCAACTGACTTGGTTTAGTCCTTGGCATTTATTAAATCTCAATAAATGGTAGATTCTGTGATCATCATCATCATGATTGTTCATTCTTATCTTGCTTCTGTATATGAGAAAGTTGCAAAAAGGAAGTAATTTGCCTGATGTCATGTGGCAAATAGGTGTCATAACCTGGATTTCATCCCTGATCTTTCTGACTTCAAAGCTCATTATTATACCCTCTCCAGAGGGGGAAGTCAGTGGAGCTTCTGCTAACTTGATCTCTTCACCTAAGGGCCACCCCACCAAGCCACCACACACAAGCTTGTAAAATCGTGACTAGCCAGGTTTTTGCTTGTTTGTAAGGAGCTTCTTCTGAAGTTCATTACTGTTCGGCAGTTGGAATAATTTGGCATAAGGTAAAAATGAGAAAATTGTTTGGATGAATAAAGATTTAAGAAAGCAAATGACAAAGGTATTTTCATTTAATATTGAATTAATACCAAAGAACATTTAAACATACCCACATACATATATAAATATAATATGTACAGAATGATATAGTGAATACTCATCAATCTGCCGCCTAGTTTTTAAAAAAATCCTGTCTCTTTCACCCTCAGAATCGTTATCCTGAATTTTTACATCTTTACTTTCTTTGTAGTTTTTCCACATATGCTCAATCCCTAAATAATATATTTTGTTTTCTATAAATGCATTTGTACATTATGAATTTTTCTGCAGTTTTTTTTTTTCCAACAAATGTGTATGTTCCTGAGTTTTATCCAGATGGTGATGGGAGTAACCAATTTCTGCCAAAATCTATTTAGAGGTTGGTTCTGGGTCAGTGTGATAGTGACCACAGCCTGTGGTTACACAGCGTCAGATGGTCCTGAGAAAGTGTGCCCCAGGTTGGTTCTATACATTTTAGAGATAAAGGAATTACATGGAAGGTATATACTGATCTCACCCAAAAGGTAGGACATCTTGAAGAAGGGGATTACAAGTCATAGGTGGGTTTCAGGGATTCTTTAGTTGGCAGTTGGTTGATAGAGGTAAGCTATTTTAAGTAGAAAGAAATGCCTGAGGTAGATAAGGGGCTTGTGGAGGTCAAGGTTCTTGTTAATTAAATGTAGTCTTCCAGGTAGCAGCCTTCAGAGGGAAGAGATTCCAGATGTCTCTTTTTAGACTTTAATGTTTTCAGGCTCTCAGTTAATCTCTCCTAGATCCAGAAAAGGCCTAGAGCAGGAAGGCCTGATTGCATTAATGGAGATTCTTGACAGATGCACATTTCCCCTAGGAAACATGGCTTTGTGGGGCCATTGAAATCTGTTGGCCCCATGGCAGCCATTTCAAAATGTCAAAGAAATATATTTTGGGGTAAAATATTTTGATTTCCTTCTGAGTCTGCAATCTGTCATATGATGCTATACCAGAGTCAAGTTGGAAAGTAAGCCATATTATATAGGGTTAATAAAAACCTGTCTAACAAGATTTTATAGTTTGTAAGGCGTGTCGCCCCAGGCCTCTTAGGAACTTGAAGAGAGAAAAAAAAAATCAATGTTTAGTCCTCACATATTATTGTATGAGCTGTAATTTATTCATTTCGCTGCATTCCATTGTATAACTATACTGTAATTTCTGATAATAGACCTTTGGGTTGTTTCAAGATAGTTTGTTCCTTTTTTTTTTTTGAAATGGAGTCTCGCTCTGTTGCCCAGGCTGTAATGCAGTGGCACGATCTCAGCTCACTGCAACCTCTGCCTCCCAGGTTCAAGCAATTCTCCTGCCTCAGTCTTCTAAGTAGCTGGGATTACAGGCACACACCACCATGCCCAGCTAATTTTTGTATTTTAGTAGAGACAAGGTTTCACTATGTTGGCCAGGGTGGTTTTGAGCTCCTGACCTCAAGAGATCTGCCTGCCTCGGCCTCCCAAAGTGCTGAGATTACAGGCATGAGCCCCTGCACTGACCTGTTTGTTATTTCTAACAGTGCTGTGACAAAGATTGTTCATGTTTCATGTGGCCCATTTGCAATAGTTTCTAGGAGTGTAATTGCTAGGTCATAAGGCAAGTACCATGCTAAGTTTTACTAGGTAATGCTCTAAATTATTTTCCAAAGTGGTTGCACTAATTTATGCACTTACCATTAGTGTATGAATGTCCTAATTATACCATATTTTCACCAACATTTTATATAGTCGGACTCTTAAATTTTAGCCATCTTGTTGATATAAAAATGATATACTGTTAGTATATATTTAACTTTTAAAAATGATGTTCTGGCTGGGTGCGGTGGCTCAGGCCTGTAATCCCAGCACTTTGGGAGGCCGAGGTGAGTGGATCATGAGGTCAAGAGATCAAGATCATCCTGGCCAACATGGTCTTGATGACTACCCCCCACACCGCCACCATCTCTATGATAAATACAAAAATTAGCTGGGCATGGTGAAACCCATCTCTATTAAAAATACAAAAATTAGCTGGGCATGCTGGCACGTGCCTATAGTCCCAGTTACTCGGGAGGCTGATACAGGACAATCGCTTGAACCTAGGAGGTAGAGGTTGGAGTGAGCCGGGATTGTGCCACTGCACTCCAGCCTGGGCAATAGAGTGAGTCTCCATCTTAAAAAAAAAAAGATTATATTCTTGTGGCCAGGCACGGTGGCTCATGTCTGTAATCCCAGCACTTTGGGCGGCCAGAGCAGGCACATTGCTTGAGCCCAGGAATTGGAGACCAGCCTGGGCAACATGGTGAAACTGGTCTCTACAAAAAAATACAAAAATATTAGCTGAGTGTGGTGGCACACGTCTGTAGTCCCAGCTACTTGGGAGGCTAAGTTGGGAGGATGGCTTCAGCCTGGGAAGCAGAGGGTACAGTGGGCTGAGACTGTGCCACTGCATTCCAGCCTGGGCAACAAGAGCGAAACTCCATCTCAAACAATAATAATAGTAATAATATAAGTAAAAATGATGTTCCGTTTTCTGGTTTTATGAATAAGTAGTACCCAGAGTGGCCTTTGGGGTCATTTTTCGAATGCAAATTGTGGGTATTGTTAAGTAAAACACTATAGAATTTCAGTGTTTTATTTGCTTAGTAATTTGTAGTGTATAAGATCTATGATATTTTTAAAAATTCAACTAGGTTACTTTTAGTTAATTTCAGGACACATTTTATGTGTATTATAATTTCACAGCAGTATTTATTTTGCTACTTAAAGATGGAGAAATCTGACCCAGTGCGGTGGCTCACGCCTGTAGTCCCAGCACTTTGGGAGGCCGAGGTGGGTGGATCGTGAGGTCAGGAGTTTGAGACCAGCCTAGCCAACATGGTGAAACCCCATCTCTGCTAAAAATACAAATATTAGCTGGGCGCGGTGGTGGGTGCCTGTAACTCCAGCTGCTTGGGAGGCTGAGGCAAGAGAATCGGTTGAGCCCGGGAGGCAGAAGTTGCAGTGAGCCGAGATCGCACCATTGCACTCCCGCCTGGGCAACAGAGCAAGACTCTGTCTCAAAAAAAACAAAAACAAAAAAAGGAATGATTTAAAGCATTTTGCTGAAAAGTTTAAAACACAAAAATAAATTAGTTGTACATTAATCTTCTTTTCTCCCTTCTAATTGGTGCATATGTTTACTTTTACTAGTGATAAACCATTTGTATTTTGGTTGCTTGTAGAAGGATTTGAAATAAAGTAAAAACATATACAACTTTCTAAGTTAATGACTTTTTAAAAGGCAAGACATTGTAAATGACAGGACAGTATCCAGCATAATAAGGAAATAATTGTACAGAAAGACAACCTTAAAGTAAGATTGGCCTCTGGTGAGAATTCTTATGCAAATTTAAAAAACACCTTTTATGTTTTAGCACCAGTATGCATGAGCGAGTGAACCGAACAGAAAGACAATTTCGATCACTTCCAGCTAACCAACAGAAACTACTTCCTCAGTTTCTTCTTCACTTGGACAAGATCCGGAAATGCATTGATCATAATCAAGAAATACTACTGACCATTGTGAATGATTGCATACATATGTTTGAAAATAAAGAATATGGAGAAGATGTATGTGAAAGTTTGTTCTATTTGTGTTTATTTTAGGGTCAACCTCTGTATTTCGAGGTCTTTTAATATTTCTGGATTTCATTTTTATAATCTGGCACATGCTATGTGCTCAAGAAGTTTTCACTTGAGTGTTCAGTTATTTGATCAGGCTTAATAGAATAGTATGCCAGAGACTGGATTTGCTGATTGGTTTTCCTTTTTAAAATACTAACATAATTGTTAGGATTTTGATGCATTTTGATGTAGTGGTCTGTTATGGGATATAGGACTAGTAACTTAAATTTTTTTTTTTTTTTTTTTTTGAGATGGAGTCTTGTTCTGTCACCCAGGCTGGAGTGCAGTGGCACAATCTTGCCTCACTGCAACCTCCGCCTCCCAGGTTCAAGCGCTTCTTCTGCCTCAGCCTCCCGAGTACTGGGATTACAGGCATTCGCCACCACGCCTGGCTAAGTTTTGTATTTTTAGTAGAGATGGGGTTTCACTATGTTGGCCAGGCTGGTCTTGAACGCCTGACCTCGTGATGCAACTGCCTCAGCCTCCCAAAGTGCTAGTATTACAGGTGTGAGTCACTGCGCCCAGCCAGCAACTTAAATTTTTATAATCAACTTTACTAGCTAGAAATTAATTTTCCTTGCTTAACTCATATTTTTTCAGTGTCTTATATCTATTACTGTTCATCTTTTATTGTACGAAATTATTTTCACTTATAAATCTCAAGGGACTGGCAGTACATGGAAACTGAAGTCCTCTTTTTGTATCCACAGGATGGATACAGTTGGGCCACTCCAGTGTGAGCCTCTCCATGCTGCCCCATCAATGACCTGGAGGGACTTCTTCCCTCTCTTAGAGAGGATATTCGGTCTCCATAGCAGCTCAGTTTGGTCCTCTCCTGAGTAAAGACTGCTTAATTATATGGTGGTTTTATGATTAATGGACCTTAATCTTTTGAGGGTAGCAGTGAGACCACCAAACTCTTTTCATTTAGGATCTCAAGCTGCACTTGAACCCCGGTTGAGGTGAGAGGCTAGTGATTTATCCACTAAACCACCTATATAGCCCCTTAGTAGCATGTCTATTTAACCATAACAAAAGTAGATTACTCTCTCAGAAGCTAATTGATGTCTGTTTTTTAAACAGGGGAATGGAAAGATTATGCCAGCATCTACATTTGACATGGATAAGTTAAAATCCACATTGAAACAGTTTGTGAGAGACTGGAGTGAAACTGGGAAAGCAGAAAGGGATGCCTGTTACCAGCCAATCATTAAAGAAATTTTAAAAAATTTTCCAAAAGAGAGATGGTAAATACTTTGTTTTTAACCAAGTTTTTAATGATGTACAAACACTTGAGTTTCTTGATAAGATGTTTCAAAGTCTTGCTTCATTGTTATGGTTGCTGTGTGCCTGTATGTTTTACATCTGTGTTATATTTGTTATTGGATGCTCTGTGTGAGGTTGCAGTTATTTTTAATAACTTTTGTGCTGGTGCTTAGGGGAAATTATTTAGAAATTAAATAATAAGGTTAGATTGAAAATTATCAATAATGTGTATCTTTTTATAATTTGCTTTATGGCAAAGCAAAAAATTGTAAACTTTTAATTCTACTCATTACGACATAATTGTAAACAAGTGAGGGCTCTGTACCTCTGATCAAGCAGAGATTTTTAACTTTTGTGCCTTGGAACCATTGGTCAGTTTGAAGCCCATGGTCTGCTTTTCAGAATAATTCTTTGTTTGTTTTGAGACAGTCTCACTCTGTTGCCCAGGCTGGAGTGCAGTGGTGTGGTCTTGGCTCGCTGCAACCTCCGCCTCCTGGGTTCAGGCGATTCTCATGCCTCAGACTCACAAATCACTGGGACTACAGGCTTGTGCCACCACGCCTGGCTGATTTTTTATTTTTGGTAGAGACCCTGTCTCTACCATGTCAGCCAGGCTGGTCTCGAACTCCTGACCTCAAGTGATCTGCCTGCCTCTTCCTCCCAAAGTGCTGGGATTAAAGGTGTGAGCCACTGCACCCAACCCAGAATAACAGTTTTAAGTGAATAAATTTAAGTGCATAGGATTACAAAGAAAACAGTGATTTTGGAATACAGTTATAAAAATATTTAAAAAGCAAATTTGTGATGCATGTTTTTTAAAAAATCATGTATTACTTTAAATACAATTTAGCTGCAAGTGTAGTTCCTGTATTATGAAAATGCTGAATGGTATATACACTGTTTTGAGAACCTCAGCTAATGTGAAGTGAAAATATGTGTGATTTCTCTTCGAGATAAAGTCAAAGGTGTTGCCAAAAACTATTTGTTGCCTGCATTCATAATTGAAGAAAAAAAAATCAGTTTCTGAAATTAAAATGTATTTTTTTCCATTCCCTTCAGAGACTCAGTGAATTCTATCCACAGACCTCTTGATGGATAGAATTTAATCCACCTACCCTTAGTCCCAGGTTAGGTACCACTGATTTAGGGGTATGTATTTAATGAGAGTTACTGGATGGAATTCAGTCTTACTTAAGGATCTTTTAGAGAGGCTCCTTTTCCTCCTCTCCTTCGCCTCCTTATAGTTTGACAGCTTTACGTTTGAGTATATGCTTTCAGAAATTTCAATACATATGTGTCTCTTCTCTCTCTTTATTTTTTGTTGGGACATTTTGTTTTATTTTTATTTCTTTCTTATTTTTATTTTTCACTCTGTTGCCCAGGCTGGTGTGCAGTGGCTCTGTCGCGGCTCACTGCAACCTCCTCCTCCCAGGCTCAGGTGATTCTTATGCCTCAGCCTCGTGAGTAGCTGCGATTACAGACACCCACCACCATGCCTGGCTAATTTCAAACTCCATGACCATGTTGGCCAGGCTGATTTCAAACTCCTGGCCTCAAGTGATCTGCTCGCCTCAGCCTCCCAAAGTGGTGGGATTACTGGTGTGAGCCACCATGCCCAGCCTCTCTTTTTTAACTATTTTGAAATAACTTTAAAATTACAGATAGTTGTATGAATTATACGGAGACCTTTTGAGTTCACTTATACTTTTCCCCCTGAATTTGCCAGTTTTTAACACTTTGCCACATTTGCTTTTATTGTTTCCTCTTCCTTCTTCCCTTCCTTCCTCTTTCCCCTGCATTGTGTATGTGTGTGTCTGAAACCATTGAGGAAATTTAACCCTGAATACTGTTATGTAATTTATAGTCTACATTCAAGTTTCATAATTTACCATGGTTCATACTGATAACTCTTAATTCCAATCCCAACTCTATAGGGTTCTCCTTGGTTTTCCCTCTTCTCTATGTCTGTTTACCTCGCTTCCAGCAACATCAGTACATTTATTCATTCGCACAGTGTCTACAGTACACACAAAATGGCTTCACAGTTGCTTCATCCACATCTCTGTGAAAAAGAAACCTATTAAAAGGAGTTCAGGATTTTCTAATAGTTTGTTTTTTTTCCCCTAGACTAAGGATGTATAGTGAATTTATTTTTTGCAGTTTACCCAAATTAGCTCTCCCTTCAGTCCCCAGCCCCCTAGTGTTTCATTCCCTCCCGTTGTTCTGTACTCCATGTGGATAATCAGTATCATTGGCATCTTGTTTATTCATCCTTTTTTTCTTCGTGTTTTTTTTTTTTTTTAATTAAGTAGATGTGT
Source organism: Ateles fusciceps (assembly GCA_036589455.1). Lineage (NCBI taxonomy): Eukaryota > Metazoa > Chordata > Mammalia > Primates > Atelidae > Ateles > Ateles fusciceps. The sequence goes on from JAZHEH010003097.1 coordinate 11,607,770, forward strand.
TTTTTTCTCTTTCTCTCTCTCTCTTGTTGAGGGGGGGCACAAAGTGTTTGTCTGTCATCCAGGCTGTAGTGCAGTGGTATTATTGTAGCTCACTGTAGCCTTGAACTCCTGGGCTCAGATATTCCTCCGACCTCAGCCTCCCAGCTAATTTTTTATTTTTTGTGGAGACCAGGGTCTTGCTATGTTCAACAGGCTGGTCTTGAACTCCTGGCCTCAAGTGATCCTCCTGCCTCTGACTCCCAAAATGTTAGGATTACAGGCTTAAGCCACCGTGCCTGGCCTCTTTTTTTTCTTTAAATTACCCTCTTTGGTTATCCATAAAAGGTAATATAGCATATTTATTCTGTACCTTGCTTTTTTCACTTACTGTAGACTGGAAATATAGCCTGGAAATAGCTATACTATCAGTTCATAGAGATCTTCAGTCATTTTTTTTTTTTCCAGCTCCAGATTACTCTGTTATTTGGATGTATCATAGTTTATTCAACTAACTTTCTCCTACATTAGGCTATTTAGGTAGTTGGCAGTATCTAGCAATTATACATAATGCTAAAATTAATAACTTTATGCATATGTATTTTATATTAATGGAGGTATAACTTTAATTTTTATTTAAAATTATTTGATAATCTTTTAAAAAATCCATATTATCACCTCAGAACTAATTTCTCCTGATTTCCCTCTACCAAACATTAGAATGTAAATAATGCAGAAGGATCTGTTTTACTTTGTAGCAGTTCCTGACCAGTCCCATGGTGAGAAATATCAGTTGGCACTTAATTGCATTATAATAAATTATACCCAGTAAGGATGATTTTTCAGGTCTCAATGCATGGGTTATGGAAATTTTCCATCATGCATTTTTCTGCTGCAGTTATAGGGTCTGTATGTACTTAGGAGAATTGGAGCTAATATCAAAGACAAAAAATTGCAGGATTCTTTCCCCCACAGTCCACCAAGTTTTGAGGAAAATAAATATCAGTAGAAACAGCTCTGAAGAATTTATCTTCATGGTTTTGGTAAGTAGATCTCATGATATCTGATTTAACAATACATGCAGATAAGATTTTTTTAAAAACAGTGTAACAACTTGGACAATGCCATGCAAACTCTGTAACCCACTGTCAACATGGTCCTGGATTTGGGCATGGATCATTTTAAAGAAAAATGAAGCTCTTATTTTTTTTAAAATTGTGAAAACTTGAAGAACTAGTCAGGTGCAGTGAGGTCAAGAGTTCGAGACCAGCCTGGCTAAGATGGCGAAACCCTGTCTCTACTAAAATACAAAAATTAGCTGGACATGGTGGTACATACCTGTAATCCTAGCTACTCGGGAGTCTGAGGCAGGAGAATTGATTGAACCTGGGAGGCAGAGATTGCAGTGAGCTCAACTCCAGCCTGGCCAATAGAGCAAGACTGTCTTTAAAAATAAACAAAAAACAACAACAACAACTTGACCTTCAGTACCTGGGCCCTTAACTGACCCACAATATTAATGTACACTCAGGGCTCAGGTATAAGTGATATTCAATCACATCTCAAATGGTCAAGGATGTATTAAAAGTCAGATTGCTGCATAATACATTGATTTCACAGTTTCTATGGGTCAGGAGTCTGGGTGTGGCTTAACTGGTTCTTCTGTGTAGGAGCTTACAAGGCAGCATTTTAGGTGTCTGCTGGGCTGTGTTTTCACCTGGAGGCTTGACTGGGGAAGAATCTGTCACCCATGTTTCATTTTGTTTAATTGCAGTTGCATTACTGAGGCAGAATTCTTTTCATTGTGGCTGTAGGACTGAGGGTCTTAGCTGCCTTCTGGCTGCCAGCTGGAAACCTGCCTCATCTTCTAGAGGCAACCCACAGTTCCTTGTCTTTCCCAAAAGGACCACTTCATCAAGCCAGCAAGGAGGGGTGTCTAGATGAAGCAAGCTGTCAACCATCGTATAGTGTTGCACAGTCATAGAGCTGGGTGTCAAGGCTCATGTCTGTAATCCCAGCACTTTGAGAGACCAAAGTGGGAGAATCAGCTGAGGCCAGGAATTCCAAGACCAGCTCGGGCAACATAGTGAGACCTCATCTCTACTAAAAATTTTAAAATTAGCCAGGTGAGGTGTCATGCACCTGTATAGTCCCCAGCTACTCTGGAGATGAATGCCAGGCAAGGGGATCATTTGAGCCCAGGAGTTCAGAGTTGCAGTGTTCATATAACCGCATTCTAGCCTGGGAAACAGCAAGACCCTGTCTCAAAATGATAATAATAATGACAATCATAGGAGGGATATGTCACCTTTGCCATATTCTGTTTGTTAAAAGCAAGACATGGAGAACTAGGAAGTAGGGAGCATGGGAGCACCACTACAGGGTCTGTCTGCCACAGTCGTTACTATATTCTTCTATAAGGGTTGTACTGTTTTGTCTGTCCACTGGCAGTGTATGAAAGTGCCTGTTTATATACAGCCCTGACAAATACTGTATTTTTTTTAAAAATAGAGATGGGGTTTCACTTTGTTGGCCAGGCTAGTCTTGAACTCCCAGACCTCAGGTAATCTACCCGCCTCGGCCTCCCAAAGTGCTGGGATTACAGGCGTGAGCCACTGCACACTGCCGATGACAAATACTGTATTTTTAAGCTTTTGACCTTTTGCCAATCTGATGGGTAGGAAATTGTATGTTGGCATAGTCTTATTTGCATTTCTCTTATGATGAGTGAAATTGAACATCTTTATATGTTAAAGGGTCATGTTACATGTTTTTATTTTGAGAATTACATATTTATATCTTTTTCTCTCAGTTGTTTTTGTTGTTGTTGTTTGTTTTTTTGAGACGGACTCTCGCTCTTTCACCCAGGCTAGAGTGCAATGGCGTGATCTTGGCTCACTGCAACCTCTGCCTCCTGGGTTCAAGCAATTCCCCTGCCTCAGCCTCCTGAGCAGCTGGGACTACAGGCACCCACCACCACGCCCGGCTAATTTTTGTATTTTTAGTAGAGACAGGGTTTCACTATGTTGGCCAGGCTGGTCTCGAATTCCTCACCTTGTGATCTGCCCACCTTGGCCTCCCAAAATGTTGGGATTACAGGTGTGAGCCACTGTGCCCGGCTCCCTCAGTTTTTTTATTGAGGTGAATTGCATAAAAGTAATCATTTTAAACAATTCAGTGGCATTCAGTGCTTTCACAGTATTGTACATCTACCACCACTATGTAGATCCAAAACATTTCACCAACCCAGAATAAAACCTCATACCCGTTAAGCAGTTACTCCGAATTCTCCCCACCCTGCCCCCCACCTTTATTATTTAGCAGTGTGACTGTGAATTGTCTTAAATGTAGTTTCCTTTGTATTTATCCTGCTTGGGATTTGCTAACATCTTGAGGTGTAGGTAGATCTATATCATCAATTCAGAAATTCTTTGCTATTGTCTCTTCACATTATTTCTCTATCATTTTCTCTCTTTCTCTCCTGGTACTCCAGTTACATGTATATTAAGTATTAAACCATTTCGTATCATCTCTTAGGTTTCACATGACTCTTTCCACACACTCCTTCTCCCAGCCCTTTATAGTATAGTTGGGATAATTTCTGTTAACCTAACTTCAACCTCACTGATTCTTTATTATGCTAATCTGCTAATAAGTCCTTTGAAAGAATTCTTGATCTGATGTGGTGGCTCACACCTGTAATCCCAGCACTTTGGGAGGCTGAGGTGGGTGGATCACTTGAAGCCAGGAGTTTGAGACTAGCCTAGCCCACATGGGGAAACCCCATCTCTACTAAAAATACAAAAATTTAGCTGGGCATGGTGGCGGATGCCTGTAATCCCAGCTACTTGGGAGGCTGAGGCAGGAGAATTGCTTGAACCCAGGAGGCAGAGGTTGCAGTAAGCTGAGATTGCACCATTGCACTCTAGCCTGGGCAACAAGAGTGAAACTCCATCTCAAAAAAAGAAGTTATTTATCTCTCATACTGATTTTTAAACATTTCTAGCACTTCCATATGTATCCACACCTATCACATATACTCTCTCTGTACTGAAATTCTTTATCTCTTTGTATACATGATCTACCTTTTGCACTAGATGATTTAACGTACTTTTTGTGGTTATTTTAAAATCCCTACCTAATGATTCATATATTCTGTTTGTGTGACTGTTCTCTTGAAGGCTTCCTCAACAATGAGTTCTATATTTTCTTGCTTCTTTGCATGTTTTTTTTTTTCATTGAATGCCAGACATTGTATGTAAAGGAATAGTAGACAATAAAGTAATATTAACGATCAGAAAAAAAATCATTTCTCCTTAATCTGTCAGGCCACTAGTTGGCTGGGAGGTCAGGGGAGGGGTGGTGATGACTGAATCCTTAAGTGATTTTAATTTCTAATATAGTTGCTTATATTAACTGTTTTTAATAATCACTTGTCCATAAGCCGTGCATCTAGAAATATGGCAATGTAGGAATATTGTTGCTTTCTAGGAAGTGAAATGAAATGATTTCTGAAGTTTGATATGCATCTCACCTTTTGTGCATTTTTCCTGCATTACAGTAATAGGAATATCTTTGCAACATTAAGAAATACTTGGTACGGGTTACTTATACCGGGGGGAAAAAAAAAATTTGGGCTGGGCATGGTAGCAAACACCAGCAGTCCCAGCTACTCAGGAGGCTGAGGGAGGACAATTGCTTAAGCCCAGGGGTTCAGGGCTGTAGTGTGCTGTGTGCTGTGATTGCACCTCTAATAGCCACTGCCCTCCAGCCTGGGCAGTATTGCAAAGTCTCATCTCTAAAGTTAAAAAAAAAATTTTTAAATAAACTATTAGTTTTTATAGTTTCAATTCTCAAGTTTAGGTCTTTGATCCATTTTGAGTTAATTTTTATATGTGGTATAAGGTAAGAATCCAACTTTATTTTGCATGTGAATATCCAGTTTTGCCAGCACATTTGTTAAAAAAAGACTCTCCTTTCCCCCCATTGAATGGTCTTGGTAGACTTGTTGAAAATTAGTGGACCATGTATGTGGGTTTTTTTCCTGGACTGTATATTCTCTAAACGGAATGTTTAATTGGTCTGTGTTTTTGTCTTTATGCCATAACATACTATTGTAATTGCTGTAGTTTTATAAATTTCAAAGTCAGGAAGTGTGAGTCTTCCTTTGTTTTCTTTCAAGATTATTTTGGGGGCCTCTTGTAATTCTTGTGAATTTCAGGTTTTTTCATTTCTTTAGAAAAAGCTGTTGGACTTTGATTAAGGATTGTGCTGAATAAATAGATTGCTTTGGGTAGTACTGGGGTCTTGACAACATTAAATCTTATGCATTACCACAGGACATCTTTCCATTTATCTAGATCTTTAATTTCTTTCAGCGGTGTTTTGTAGTTTTCAGTGTATAGGTCTTTTGCCTTGGTTAGATATATTTGTATGTATTTAATTCTTTTAAATCAAGCTTGTTCAACCAGCGGCCAGTGGGTTGCATGTGACCCAGGACAGCTTTGAATGTGGCCCAACACAATTCATAAACTATCTTCAAACTTTATGAGGTGTTTTCTTTTTCTTTCTTTTTTTTTTTAAGCTCATTAGTTGTCATTAGTGTTATTTTATGTGTGGCCCAAGACAATTTTTCCAGTTTGGCCCAGGGAAGCCAAAAAATGGGACATCCCTGTGTTAGATACTATTATAAATGGAATTGCTTTCTTAATTTCCTTTTCAGAATTTTTACTGCTGACGTAGTAGAAACACAACTGATTTTTGTGTGTTGATCTTTTCCCCTGCAGTCTTGCTTTATTAGCTCTATTAGCTTTCTTATGGATACTTTGTGGCTCACATTATGCAAAAAGAGATAGTTTTTACCTTTTTCCTTTCCAATTTCAATGCCTTTTTTGTTTCCCTGTTTCTGTTCTTAAGGAGAAAGCTTTCAGTCTTTTCCCCATTGAGTAGTTGTGGGACTTTCATAAACACCCTTTATCATGTGGAAGAATTTTCTTAGTTTTTTGGTTTGTTTTGTTTGTTTGTTTTGAGACAGGGTCTCGCTCTGTCACCCAGGTTGGAGTGCAGTGGCACGATCTCAGCTCACTGCAGCCTCAGCCTCCCAAGTAGCTGGGATTACAGGCACTCACCACCATGCCTGGCTAATTTTTGTATTTTTAGTAGAGACGGGGTTTCATCATGTTGGTCAAGCTGATCTCAAACTCTTGACCTCAAGTGATCCGCCCACCTTGGCCTCCCAAAGTGCTGGGATTACAGTTTGTGAGCCATCGCGCCCAGCCAAATTTTCTTAAGGTTTCTAAAGGTTTTTCTGATTAAAGAGTGCTGGATTTTGTCAAATATCTTTTTTGCATCAATTGAGATGATATATATGTTTTTTCTTCATTCCATTAATGTGATATATTTCATCAATTTATTTTCTTATGTTGAACCACCCTTGCATTCCTGGGATAAATTCCATTTGGTCATGGTGAATGATCTTTTTAATAAACATTGCTGTTTCCAAAAAGATATATTCTTAAAGTTTCTAGTTGGTATTCTCTCTCAATAGATATATTCAGTGCCCTCCTTTATCAAGTAATAGATACTAGTTTAATACTTTCTGTAAAGTGCAGGTATATCTCAAGACTCAAAATATCTGTTGCTGAAATATCTGTAAGTTTTAATTGGTAGGACTTTTAATAGAAATGCACCAAAGTTTTGGCTGTGAACTGAATCCCTGGTCAGGAAAAAAAAAAAAAAAAAGTATCCTACCAAAGTTTCAGTGAATGTTGAAGGCTGAATGTGAAATGTTTATGTCAACATCATTTCTGGCACTTAAAACATGACTTTGTTTATACTCAGTAATTATGGAATCATGTATGATACCATAATTTAATTAGTATAACAGTGTTAGCAACACTAAAAGGGTATGTCGTTGTTAAAGATAATTAATGAACTAGCACACATAATATTATTTTACTGTGATTTTTCCATTGTTATTACTTGACATAAAGTAGACTGATGAGGCAAGGATGAGTTCTAAATGGTGCTAATAGGTTATTTTTCAAATTAAAAAAAATGTAAAACCATTCTGAATAAGTAAAGCATTTTATAGAATTTACAACTTAAAAGGTTTCAAGGGATATATAGTCTCCTTCCCATAACAGTTCTTCATAACTCTTCCTCAGTTACCCAGTTTCCTTTCCTGAAAGTATTGTTATAAAAGTGGATGGGTATATATAAACTTTAAATAAAGTACACTGAAATATAATATCTGTCACACTTTTTTTTTTTTTTTGCCATTCTTGGATCCAGTGGAAATGTTACATTTCTTCCTATGTTATTTTACTTATTTGATTTAGATTGATTTCCTTATAGTAGATAAGGTGAGCTATCGAAAAAAACCTTAAACAGGAAACCTAATAAAACACAGTAAAGGCTGCATCGATATTAAATTCATAGCTTTGCCAGAATAAGTAAACCCTAGAGCCTAGAAAAGGGGCGTTAGGCCAGGTGTGGTGACCCATGCCTTTAATCCCAGCGCTTTGGGAGACTGAGATGGGTGGATCACTTGAGGTCAGTAGTTCAAGACCACCTGGCCATCATGGTGAAACCCTGTCTCTACTAAAACTATAAAAATTAGCTGGGCCTGGTGGCGCGCGCTTGTAATCCCAGCTACTTGAGAGGCTAAAGCAGGAGAATCGCTTGAACCTGGGAAGTGAAGGTTGCAGTGAGCTGAGATTGCACTGCTGCACTCCAGCCTGGGCAGCAGAGTGAGACTCCATCTCAAAAAAAAAAAAAAAAGTAAAGAAAGAAAAGGGGCATTAATTATAGCCCTTCAGAATCCAGGATGATGCTAGATAAATTCTGGTCAACTTTGTGTCTTTCAGATAAATTTCTAGGACTCTTTTTATGTCACAGTAAGTACATGGGGAATTTAATTTTAACTCAGACTGGAGTTAACACAAATTTATGTCAGCTAGCCTTTGTGTGTGTATGTGTATGTGTATATGTGTGTATAATTTCACTGAAGGCCTTTTCTAATTGAACTGCCTATAGAAGATCATATACTTAATGAAATATGTATAGAATTAACTGTATTGGGGTCATTAAAATATTTTTCTTAAGGAAACACACGTATCAGGTTGTTTTATTTTTTTCCCAAATGAGTGTCTAATCATTTAAATATAAGAATTCAGTGCTGTAAAGCTCATAGTAGCTAAGGAAATACAGATTCTTAAGTTTGCATCCTGTCTGGAAGGAAGGCTCACATGTAAAATCACATGTTTTGAGTCCTAAAAGTTGTTGGACTGTATTTTTTAGATCTTAATTTCATTAGCCCATTCAATTTTAGAAGAATTTGAAGTGATTTGTTTGTGGGGGAAACAAATCTTATGTCTTTGCATTTTTCTATATGTATATAAAAACACTCCAAAAAGATACTGATGCACTACTGACTGGTTGAATTTGTTTTTTCTTTTTTGTAGTTGACCGTTAGGAAAAAAATACTCCGAGCATCTTAAGCATTTTTTTTTCCACTTAGGAGAAAATGGAGAAAGTAAATTATAGTTCATGAAAAGATTCTTTTAGCTAGGAGAATGCATTTTAAAAAAGAACATGTAGAAATTGTAGACTGCCAAATAGTGCAGGTGGTAGTTTAGAGTCTAAAGATAGATTTCTCCCTCATCCTGAAAGCTCTCCAAACACAGACAGGTATGTGTTTCCTATTCTTTTAAGTCAAGATTTCAAGTGTTTACAGATCTAAAGGAGTAACACAATAGAAAAACCACTCAGCATTCACAATCCAGTAGAAAAATGCTGTAAATGATAGTTCACCGAAAGACATACAGGACAGTCAATCTCATAAGAAAAAGCAAATGTAAAACCGCCTTAAGATGCCATTTTTATTTTATTGCAAAAATTTAAAAGTTAGATAACTATTAGTGAAGGTGTGAGGAAACATAAATATGTTCCTGATGGAAGAATAAATTAGCAAAAAGCTTATTTAAAACAATCTGGCTTATTTGTCAAAATTCAAATGTTTATCTCACGCCTGTAATCCCAGCACGTTGGGAGACTGAAGTAGGTGTATCACCTGAGGTCAGGAGTTCAAGACCAACCTGGCCACCATGGTGAAACCCCATCTCTACTAAAAATATAAAAATTAGCCAGGTATGGTGGCACGGGCCTGTAGTCCCAGCTACTTGGGAAGCTGAGGCAGGAGAATTGCTTGAACCTTGGAGGCAGAGGTTGCAGTGAGTTGAGATCATGCTACTGCACTCCATCCTGGGTGACAGAGCGAGACTCCATCTCAAAACAAAACAAAACTTCTGATGATCCCGGGGGGGGAAAAATGCATATCTTGATTCCTGAAGTTCAGTTTAAGGGAAGATGTTCACATATTTTCTGCATGTGAAAATTATTCATGCCACTATATTAGTGTAGTGTGGGAAGTAAAATTTTTCAAAATAAAAAAAAGAGTTATTCATGCTAAGGGTATTAGTTTTAACATTATGATAGTGAAATATTGCAAACAATATAAATATCTTTAATTAGGAGATTTTGATAAATTATATTACAATTATGCAGTAGAGTTAAGGAAGCTCTGTGTACTGGCATGAAAGAGGTTCAGGGCTATTGTATTAGATCAGGGGTTGGCAAATGTTTTCTTAAGTGCCAGGCAGTAAATGTTTCAGGGTTTTCCGGCAATGTGGTCTCTGTTGAGACTGCTCAGTGCCATTGTTGTAGGAATGCAGTCATAAACAATTCTTAAATGAATGGGTATGGCTGTGTTTCAGTAAAACTTCAATTACAATGACAGGTGACTGGCCTGCAAGCCATAGTTGCTGTACCTGTATTAAGTGAATGATGCAAAGTGAAGAACCTTGGTATGTAAACTATAGTAGAAGTAGGAATTAATTATTGAAAGCATAGAAAGAGAGTTCAAGAAACTTTGCCTGGGATATGTAGGAAATATATATGAAGTGATAATTTATAATGATAAGGTAATAATTTGAGTTTCTATGGGTAAAAGCTCTAAAGAGTAACATGAGAAAGTCTTTTCTGGGATCAGTGAGAAGTTTGTCTGGCTGAAAGAGAGTTATTTGTTGGGAGTTGATGAAGAGTTAAATTAGGATTACATATTTGAAGGTGCTAAACACTCCCGATTATAGTATATTTTCTATGATGAATAAAAAAAAATTTTTGGCTGGGTATGGTGGCTCATGCCTGTAATCCCAGGACTTTGGGAGGCCAAGGTGGTTGGGTTGCTTGAGCCCAGGAGTTCAAGACCAGCCTGGGCAGCACGGTGAAACCCCATCTCTTAAAAAATGTAAAAATTAGCCGGGTGTGGTGACACACACCTGTAGTCCCAGCCACTTGGGAGGCTGAGGCAGGAGGATGGTCTGAGCCTGGGAGGCAGAGGCTGCAGTGAACCAAGGTGGCACTGTTGTATTCCAGTCGACAACAGAGCAAGACTGTCTCAAATTAATAAAAAAAATTAAAAAAAATTCAATAGCTCTGTTAAGCCTTGACATTTTGCCAAATTTGCTTTAGATATTTTTTAATTTTTGTTTTTTTATTGCTCCTGCAGAGCAGGGCCACCCCACAGGCAGTATGCTCAGGGCAGCTGTATTTTTTAAAAGAAGCAATTTTATTTTTATTTTAAAAATTTTGATGTAATAAAAGATTATTAGTGAGATGTTTTTCGTTCCTTTTTTTTTTTTTTTTTTTTTTGAGACAGAGTCTCTCTGTCACCCAGGCTGGAGTACAATGGCACGATCTTAGCTCACGCAACCTCTGCCTCCCAGGTTCAAGCAATTCTCCTGCCTCAGCCTCCCAACTAGCTGGCATTATAGGTGTGCACCACCACTCTTGGCTAATTTTTGTATTTTTAAGTAGAGACTGGTTTTGCCATGTTGTTCAGGCTGGTCTCGAACCCCTGACCTCATGATCCGTCTGCCTCAGCCTCCCGAAGTGTTGGGATTACAGGTGTGAGCCACCGCGCCCGGCTTCGTTCCTTTTTATACTATCCTTAAATTTGATGTTTATTTTACACTTACAACACGTTTCAATTTGCACTAGCCACATTTTAAGTATTCAGTAACCACATGTAGTTAGTGGCTTTTACTGTACTGGAGAATGAATAGCTGTGAATCAGAGAACCATTGTAGGTACTTTACTTCTACCACTAGGGGTCAGCCAAGTGTCATAATGTTGACCCAACAAGACAGCATTTTGTGTAGGAATTTTAATTTACAACTATGCCCGGCGCGGTGGCTCATGCCTGCAATCCCAGCAATTTGGAAGGCCGAGGCAGGTGGATCACGAGGTCAGACACTCGAGACCAGCCTGGGCAACATAGTGAAACCACGTCTCTACTAAAAATAAAAAAAAAAAATAGCAGGGCCTGGTGGCAGACGCCTGTAATCCCACTGACTCAGGAGGCTGAGGCAGGAGAATCGCTTGGAACCTGGGAGGTGGAGGTTGCAGTGAGCCGAGATCATGCCATTGTACCCCAGCCTGGGCAACAGTGCGAGACTCCATCTCAAAAAAAAAAAAAAAAATTTACAACTGCAATACAAAGATTGTTCTGTGTGCAACAAAGGAAACCTCTGTCAAGAACAATATTTACTGCTGATGAAATAGCTGGAGCAGAAAGGGTGATGGAAATGTGACCCATGGCCTCGTTAGACACATGGGGTCTATATCTGTCCTTACAGATGTATCCTTTTCCATTCCTGTTTGTCTTGAATAAACTGTTGAAACGTTTCCTCCTGTTATTAGGGAGGTCATATTTGTAATAATTGTACTGCTTCTCCATATTTGGACCTTATTAACTAGGTAAACTTGTTGGCTTGCTTATTTTCACTAAGAATCTCAAGTAGGCACCATTTGATTACGGAGCCACATATTGTATGTCTCTTCCTGCTTTAAAAAAATTTTCAGCCTGGTTTAAGGTTATCTCACCATTAAGGTCTATATTAGATTTGTATTTCTTGTTCACCACAGAAACAGCCTCATAGAAATGCCCTAGACTTTATACAGATTCATAGCAGAAATTCCGACTTAGAGTGCCTTAGTTTCATACACATCATAGTTAGAGGAACTTTTCATTATGCTGCTAATATCCCTTGTATAAAAACCCAATGAAGAAAATCTAGCCAAGAACAAAGATTTAGGGGAAAAATTCTCTCCATCTTACCCATTCATTGCATAGTTCTTAATCTTTTTTTTGTTCTAGAGGGTTTGCTTTGATGCATTTCTGTATGTCCACTGAAATCCTCTTTGTCATAATACCAGTAATTTAGATCTATATTAGCATCTGCTAACTCTTAAGATAGGGCTTTGATGTAGTCTGCATTCTGTGACTTGATGGTAGCCTTTCAATAGCAGTTTTATACAAGGTACTGTTAATATATTTTCTGCCATTAGGTTGAAGTAGAGAGCTCTATGGTTCTGCTTAGTTAAGGAGAATTTGATAAAAGCAGTCATTAAGTTAACTTTCCGTAAGTTATCAAAATAATTGTTGTTAACATTATTGGCACAGCTCTCCCTTCAGGTTAGCATAATTTCTAACTTCTACATGATAATATTTACTGGGGTCATCAGCCATTTGGATATTGATTGCTAGTTATTTTTATATAAATATTTAAATACTCTATGAATTTGCTTCCAAATCCTTTTGTTTTCTGTAGCATGAGTTTGATCAGATAATTAAAAAAAAAAAATTCTAAGCTGAGAACAGCCACTTGCTGGAGTAGGGGTGGAAATGCATGTTGTGATTGGGCAGATGGGAACTGAGAAAAGAAAGGTAATTCTGGAGAGTAGGGGTTTTGGTGGGTCTGGTAGGGAGTGAGAAATGAGAGTGAGTTAGGTTTGAGTAGAGTGCCGAAATGGCAGGTCCCTTATATAAGGAATAGCAGAGTCCTAGAGCTATGAGTTTTCAAAAGCCCCATAGTGTTCGTTCTTTTTTATTTTGAAGTGGGATATGCAAAGGTTATGTGGGCTACTAGTAAAGTGCCCTGTTGCTGCTTGGAGCATGACAAATTTAAAAACCATGTAGTTAAAAGGTAAAAGAGAATTAGTAGAAGTAGACTTGGATATTGGATTTGATTTGTGAACCAAATTTAGGAAATACAGTAGTGAAATTTCTTTTTACTTGACATATTAGCTGATTATATACATTTTCCTTTGGCTTCTTATAAGACTACAATTTTTGTTTCCTCAGGATTATATTGATTTGCCAAAATTCCTGAGAAAAGGCCTCGCTTTGGTAAAGCTTTTAGTGGTTTCAAAGTGGAATAATGGCTCTTACAGTGAAGGAAATAGGTAATGGCAGCGTGATGCTAGTAGGTAGAGATCAGTTTGGTTGTGAACCTCTGGTTTGAGGTAATATATTTGCCATCATATATGCTTAATTAGAGGGCCGTTTCCCATTTCCCCATGAAAATATCCCCTCCCCCCAAATTCTTTTGTCAACTAAAATATTTAAGGATTTAGAGATATACCTGACACATTAAACTCTACATGAGTTTAATCTAACATAAACAATTGGGTTACATATAAAATTTAGAAATAAAGATGTCATATTTATTGTCCCATATGATGAACTGTTTTTTTCCAAACTCTTCATATTTAATTGGGATCCCTTTGGAATAATTTGTCTTTCTAAGATAGTTGTTCAGGGTGACAGCTGTTAGGAATATGAATGACTTTATAAGTCTTCAGATTTAAGAGTACTCCTTTTTTGTGAAAAATAATTTTTGAAGGCTAAAACCCTCATCTGATATCTGAACATATATAATAATTCCTTATAGCTCTTATTTTTGATATTTAGAAGTATTTCTTGATTGTAAGAAGTCAGAGTCTTAGTGAGCTTATTCTTACTGAGTAAATGAGTAAGTTTTTAGTTGTTAATGTGGATTTTGTCTTTTTCTTTTTTTCTTTGAGGGGTTGGACATAATTGCCTTATTTCATTTCAGGGATCCTTCTAAAGTAAATATTCTGGTACCTGGTGCTGGACTAGGAAGACTGGCCTGGGAAATAGCTATGCTAGGTTATGCTTGTCAAGGAAATGAATGGAGTTTTTTTATGCTCTTTTCTTCCAACTTTGTACTCAACAGGTATTTAATTTATTTTTTGCTGGAAATAGTAATTTCTCAGAATCAGATTGACTTACTTATTTTCTTGAACAATTTTGAATTTGAAGATAAGTACATAGTATTGATTATGATATATGTCACAAATGTTTCTTATGTTAAAATTAAAGTACTTATATGGATTATCACTTGAACCAATTGCCTAGTTATCAGAATGTTGAAACAGGATGGGTAAGTGACTTTCTAGAAAGTGATTGGACATTCCATGAAATGATTTCTGTACAAAATCTTCAGGACTATGTATGAACCAGAAAGGAGTATTTAATTGGCCAAGTATGCTCTCATGACTGAGTTGGAAAGATCTCTCAGAACTTCTGTGGCCTCTTTTGGAAGGCAGTGGAAGACAGTTGTTATTTTTAAAGCCAGAAGATGTACATTGAGTAGCTGCCTTATTTAAATAATACATTGTCTCGGATGGCAGTGTGAGTTTTAGGGGGTTTGTGAAAAAGAGAAAAAGAGGAGCGTTATAAAAAAAATAGATAGCAAACTGTTTTAGTTGAAACCAGTACCATTTAAAAAAAAATTAGCTGGATTATTTTACTTGGTTTTGAAGTTTAGAAATAAATTTTTAAAACTCTGAACAGCACATTTATATCTCTGAATTTACTTTTTTTTTCTGTTTTTAATCCATGATTGGTTGCTCATCTACATGTATATGTACATTTTCAGATAATTAGGGAAGCTGTTGTAGTGACTTTTTAAATAATAATGAATTATATATGCAAATCTTCAATTAAACAGAGTATTTTAGTATTTAAAGTGGATTTTCTTGGTAAAATATTTAGTTAACACCTGATTTTATGCTCATATTTTGCAGATGTTCTGAAATTAATAAATATAAACTTTATCCTTGGATCCATCAGTTTAGCAATAACCGGAGATCAGCTGATCAGATTCGACCCATCTTTTTCCCTGATGTTGACCCCCACAGTCTTCCTCCTGGTTCTAATTTTTCTATGACAGCAGGAGATTTTCAGGAGATTTATTCAGAATGCAGTAAGTCCAAATCAAGCATTTAGAAAGTCTTGTCCTTTATTCAAATTTATGAGCTAGTTTTATCCTAAGCCAAGGTTTAGATCACTCATTTTGATGGTAGAACATAAGGCATACATCAGTGTCAATTTAGAGGTTTTCAAGGTCATATACAAGGCATCGGTGGGGAAATAAGAAGTGTAAGATATCTACAGTCAAAAAATTTAGAATCTATTGGGCCCATTAATACTAAAAGATACGATGTAAACAAAGTTTAAATGAGTAATGAATACTAAAAAAAGAAAGGTTATTAGTATGAGAAGGAAGCTGTTCATAGTGAGGCTGTGACTTGAAGGTTGAGAGAATAGCATTTGAAGCAGACAGAAGTACAAAGATACGAATAAGGTGATTGAGGATGGCAGCACAGCTGTACTGGCAAGGAAAGAAAAAGATTTAATGAAAGATTTAATGGGATTTAATGGGAGATATTGCTAGAAAAGTAAATTTGTTCCAGATCATGGAGGACTTTTATAGTCAGGCTGTGCATTGACTTCAGCCTGGCAAACTGTTGAAGAAATGTGAGCTAGGGATGAGAGAAAGGGAGATGGTAATGGAGAAAGAGGAGAGGGAGATTGGCAGTGAAAGGAAAAAAAGTAGAATACTGAGGGTTCAGCAAAATCATTCAGTCAGTAGGTGCTTGTTGAGTACCTACTAAGTACCAGGTGTGTTCTAGGTGTCAAAAGAGAACAGTGAACAAAACAAAGTCCCTGTCCATGGAGAACTTCTATTCTAGTAGAAAAAGTGAGGCAATAACAAATACAATATTGTGAGAAAGAAAAATTAAGGCAGGGAAGAGGGGTTACAGAGTGACTAGGGAGGGGCTGCTGCTTTTTACAGAGTTGTCAGGGAAAGCCTTTCTAAGGGCAGAAACTAAAAAATGTCTAGCAGAGAACCTTGAAAGAGTACAGAGGCAAACCACTGAACTCTTTGAAGGGAAAATGTTGCAGATGGGGAATGGTAAGGAAAGAGGGTTAGGGAGTAGAGAGCGTGATTGCTCTGCTCAAGGAGGAGCTGGGCTGTAGTAAGCAATGGGTACAGTGGTGAGAAGTCAGCCTCGAGAGGGTTTGATGAGGCAAACTTGTAGGCAGGCCCTAGTAAGGACTTGGAATTGTGCTCAGAGAAACAGGATGCCATTGGAGGGCTTGAAGCAGGAGTAGCAACAACATAGATTGTTATTTATTTATTTATTTATTTAACCACATAGAAAGTTTTTTTTTTTTTTTTTTTTTTTTTTTGAGACAGAGTCACACTCTGTCACCAGGCGCCAGGCTGGACTGCAGTGGCGCGACCTCGGCTCACTGCAACCTCTGCCGCCCGGGTTCAAGCAATTCTCCTGCCTCAGTCTCCCGAGTGACTGGGACTACAGGTGCCACCACGCCCAGCTAATTTTTTTTGTATTTTTAGGAGAGACGGCGTTTCACCATGTTGACCATGGTCTCGATCTCTTGACCTCGTGATCCGCCCAAAGTGCTGGATTTGGCGTGACCTCGGCCTCCCAAAGTGCTGGGATTACAGGCATGAGCCACCGCGCCCAGCCTAGAAAGCTTTTATTTTTCTCTGAACTATGAGATTGGGACAACCTGTATTCTGAAGGAAGAAAGGGAGAGTTGAAAGATGTAAGGTATTGGGGATAAGGAATGAAATAATGGAAAACATCACTTAGGCAAGTAAAAGTCCCCTTTTTCTGGAGCAGGGCTTGAGAAAACAGATGATAAAGGTAATCTTCCATGGGATCAAGTGCCTTTATTGTACCAGGATTTGTACAGACACCATACCTCCAAGAGACAAATGGTGTTCTCTACTGGATTTTCACCCACTGCTTCTACCTGCCTTTGGCTCCCCTTTTTCCCTGGTAATTATTTGAAGTTGTAGTAGATCTTGAGGTATTTGGATGTCATTCATTTCTCAGTTGGCAACTGGTGCCTGCAGTCTTTCTGAAACCTGCCAGACTTGGTGGTTAACACTAGTGTAAATTGGAATGACTATTATTTTGTTTTAAGTGATTTTAAATGAAGCCTACAAGTTGAATAGAGGATAAACAAAACTCTTGCAAATATAATTTGGTAATAATATGTTGAGATTAGATTATACTATCAGTGTTATTGGGGATCCAAATTGATTACTTAATCGGATTGTTGATATCAGTATTTCCCATAAGTGATTGTTAGGTTACCATGATTATAATGTTGATCAGAAGTTTAGCTTCTGTATTTCTGTCAAATATTAATACTCTGTAAAAGGTAACTGGCAACTTTAAAGGATTAATTAAAAGAAAAAAGCAAAGTAACAGATGCAGTAATTTAATTTTTCTTGATTAGATACCTGGGACTGTATTGCTACCTGTTTCTTCATAGACACAGCTCACAATGTAATTGATTATATTGATACAATATGGAAAATACTCAAGCCAGGTGGAATTTGGATAAATCTAGGTAAGTTTTTTAGTATTTACTAAAATTCTATATGTTAATCTGAGTACTTACAGCTATTTTACATTTACCTTTACAGTCTCAAATGTTCATGAACATTAGAATTATGTTATACATGTTTTAAAACCTCTACAGTTTCCTTTAGACTGCCTCCTGGTGGTGATGCCTCCAAAGGCAGTGGAAGCTCAAAAGTTGTATATTCATACTTAGGTCAGTCTCACAGTCGTCGTAATTTCAGTGTATACTAATTGTTGATCTGATAGTAGGTAACCAGTTCCTCATTATCTCCATCCCACATGCTAAGACAGTGGTCCCTTCCATTAGGAAGAGAGTGGTCTCTTTTTTGTTCTGTAATGAAGCATAAGGGAAGGATTTTACCTTTCCCGTGGAATCTTCCTCCTCAGTACATCCATATACTGGGAAAAGTGAAGGTATAACTTTTGTGATTACCTTGAATTTAAGAAAGGATAGAAACATAGTATTTTTATGCAAAAATCTTTTTTACTGCATTCTGCTTAGTACTTGATGCTAGAAATTTCTTTATTATCCTGGGTTAATTTGTAAGTTAGCATTAACATCCTATGTTTATGTGATTAAATGTTTTGACCCCCATTACTGAGTTATGGTAAGGTTTTATGTATTTCCAGAGTATGGGACTTAACTTTCATAGAAACAGCTTTGTTTTGAACATTTGTTTTATTGGTTTCTGAATATTTTATTGAGTTATATAATACAATAGTTGTGACTACCTGAAGCAAATAAAGTTGGCTCCTGATAAGTATACTGTTTGATAAGAGTAGATGTACTAAAGTGTGACTTATGATCTATCATGGGCATCAGAAGTAATGGAGAACATTGGTTAACAGGAAGTCAATTAGGAGGGCTAATTCCACAATGGAGTTTCAAAACAATTTTAAAAATTGTAATATGGAGAAACACGGTCCTTAAAAATAGTTATTTGGAAGGTTAATACTTTATAAAGTATTAACTTATACATCTTTTGCATGTGTAAGTTAAAGAATGTAAAAAAAAAAATCTCAGAATCAATTTTCTTTTAAATATTGGTGTGTTCCGAGCATCTAATCAGTGTTTTTCATTTTTTATGCCATGTACTCATTTTTGACTCCATATTCCTCCTACCTGATCGCATGGCTTTTCCTACTCTTTCGATTCCTAAGCTATATTTCTGGTCAAACATCTCTCTTGTTCTCCAGGCCAGTATGTCCAACTTGGATGTACCACAGATACTTCAAAATCTTTGTGTCTCAAGACCAGCCTGGTCAACATGCTGAGACTCCATCTCAAAAGAAAAACCAGAACAAAACAGAAAACAATTCCGTGCCACCCAGTATCTTTTCTATTCATCATCTACTCAGATTCCCCCAAACAAAAATACTGGGAATCTTTCATTACCCCTTTTATTAGTTCACTCAGGCTACCATAACAATACCACAGATTGGGTGGCTTAAATAACAGAAGTTTATTTTCTCACAGTTCTGAAGACTGGAATTCCAAGTGCCCACCAGGTTGGTGTCTAGTGAGGGCTCTTTTGAATTGCAGGGTGCTACCCTCTTGCTGTCTATTTACATAGCCTTTCTTTGGTTGTGCATAACAGGAGAAAGAGTGAATGAGTGCATGAGTGAGCCCCTTGGTTCTTTTCTTATAAGGACCCTAATCCTATTGGATGAGGACCCCACCCTTAAGACCTTATTTACCTTAATTACTTCCTTAGAAGTCCTACCTTCAAATACAGCCTCACTGAGGATTAGGGCTTTAACATATGAATTTGGAGGCAGGGGAATACAAACAGTCAATAGGACCCCCTTTTTCCTCACTGTTTGCTTCTAGTCAGTCTAAAAGTTGTATCTCCTAAAGCTACTTAATCGCTCTTGAATATCACTTGCAGGGTTTCTCAAGTGTGGTATTGACGTTTGAGCTGCATCACTGTTCAGTGGGAGTGGTGAGGGAAGTGGGGGGTCTGGCCTGTACATTGTAGGATGGTTAACAGCCTTCCTGGCCTCTAAGAATCCAGTAGTATCTCCCAGTTTTGACAATTAAAATGTCTTTAGAGATTGAAACATGTTGCTCTCTAGAGGGTGGAGGGTGTTGGCACAGTCATCCCCCAGTTCAAAACCATTGCTCTAATATCATGGTTTCTTGTCTGGATTAGCATTAGGATTACTGTAGTAGTTTCCTTAAGGATGTCCCCGCCTTCGAGTTGTCTTCAGCCTTTTTCATTTCTCCACATAATCACCAGTGACCTTCCTAACATGCAAATCTGTTCCTGTAAGACTCCCTGCATGAAATTCTAGCTTTCTGGAAAACCTGGAAAACTCTTCAGGATTTATGTACAATGCCCTTATGATCTTTCTTCTGTTTGTGTCTCAGCTTCTTATTTTTTTGTTTTTTACCACCCCTTCTCTGACCTCAAGTGCCAGTCCTCTGACTTAGCCCTTTCTCTTTCTCTGCTGTTTTCCCTTGGCTAGTCCCTATGTGTTCTTAAACACTTAGCTCAGGTGATCCTTTCGGGTTAGGTTAAGTATTCTGTATTTATTTATGTTCTAAGAGACTCCACTGTAGCACATACCTCAGTTTGGTGTTAGCACCCATATGCTTTTGTTTCCCCTGCTAGTCTCTAAGCTCCATGAGGGCAGAGATCTAATGCTTCCTATTCACCTGGTACAAAGCAGTGGATATTAATAACTGTTACATGTATGTATAAATGTATCGTTTCAAAATTTGAAAAAGGAAACATACTAAGGTGTCTTGAAGGAAAAGTGACTGCCAGAAGACATGATAAAATGCCATCTATATTGGTAAATTCATAACATTTTTGCTTTAGTTGTATAGACCTGGAGGCTTAATTTTCTCTGTAAACTGAGAGGTCAACCTCTTGGGGGTGATTTTACCCTAACCATGCTTATGTAGACTAGAATGTCAATATATTCATATATAATAAGAAATGTAATAGCCAGCCATTCTGGAACAAATGACATTGGAGGTAAAATTACATATGAAACTGTTGCCCAAATTACATGAAGTCAGATTTGGGGAGGGATTATTAATTCACAAAATGCTTTAATTAAGGAGGATTTGATGGACTATCAAACACTACTCAGTTTAAGGAAAGCCAGTAAGCCTTTTAAGGGAACTGTTATGCGTATGTTCTTTGGGTAAGGCTATGATTTTGGCAAAGAACAGAAGAATACCTGTGAATTCCCTTTTTCAGTTTTTCATCGTGACCAGCACTCCTAAGTATTTTATTTGAAAATACTTAGCATATTATGTCTGATAATTCTAATATCTCAAGTCTTTGCAGGTCATTTTCTGCTTTTTCTTGCTTTTGTTGGTTCTTGTTCATGATTCCTTGTTTCTCTGTGCTGTTGACCATAAGTGTTTATTGGGGGATTGTTCTTGAGAAATTGCACTTCAGATTTCTTAAGGCCTGGGTTGAAGTGTTTTTCCCCAAAGGAATATTTGCTTCTGCCAAGAGATTAGAGCATCTTCAGACCAGAACTGTTTTAAACTAAATTAAGACTTGAGGTGTATTGGACCACCCATGACATGTTAAATTAGGTTGTAAATCTACCCTAGGATTAAACCATGATGTACAACTACCCTTGTCCCTTTAGTAAGCACTACATCAACTTCTCATGCAGTCTCATGAGGTTAAAGGATAGAAGTAAGTTTATTATTTCCTACTCTCACCTTAAAGATAGCCTAATAGAAAAATAAAAAAAAGGAAGAAATCAAAGGAGGGCTCAAGAATTAATAGGGGGAAAAAAAGATAAAGATAGCCCTTACTGTTTCTGCTTTAATGTTGAATGATCTCTCAATCATGAAGCAGACCCAGGACTTGTCTTATGTCCCCTTGGTCCAGAGAGTTTATCAAATTGCAGATCAGTTTCTTCTTGGTAGTGAAATATTCTTAGGGTAAAAATGGCATCTAGGTGTACCTCTAGGTTCCTAGTAATTTCTTACTAACTTACAAGGTTTTTTTTTGTTTGTTTTTTTGTTTTGAGATAGAGTCTCGCTCTGTCACCCAGGCTGGAGTGCAGTGACACAATCTCCACTTACTGCAACCTCCGCTTCTGGGGTTCAAGTGATTCTCCTGCGTTAGCCTCCTGAGTAGCTGGGATTATAGGCACACACCACCACACTCAGCTAATTTTTGGATTTTTAGTAGAGACGGGGTTTTACCATGTTGGTCAGGCTGGTGTCGAACTGCTGACCTTGTGATCCACCCACCTCGGCCTCCTGAAGTGCTGCAATTACAAGCATGAGGCACCACACCCAGCCAAGGTTTTTAGAAATAAGTTTAATCCACGAGTTTTAATTGTTTGCAATGGGAGTGTAGGCCTGAATGATGTAACCTGCCTTTACAAGAAGCAAAATGTCCTTTATATGTATATTTTTTCTTTAATGGTTATATTAGTTCATTTCCACACTGCTATAAAGATGCTGCCTGAGACTTGGTAATTTATAAACAAAAGAGATTTAATTGACTCACAGTTCCACATTGCTGGGGATCTCAGGAAACTTACAATCATGGCAGAAGGGGAAGCAGGCACCTTCTTCACAAGGTGGCGGGGGGAGAGAGAAGGTGAGGGAGGAACTGCCACTTTTAAAGCATCAGATCTTGTGAGAACTCACTCTCATGAGAACAGCATGGGGGAAACTGTCCCCCATGATCCAGTTACCTCCCACCAGGTCCCTCCCTCCATGTGGGGATTATAATTCGAGGTGAGATTTGGGTGGGGGCACAAAGCCCAACCATATCAACTGTAAACTATATGTTTAGATTTACAAAAAATTATTTAAAGGGGGGAGAAAGAGAAAACTACCCAGAAATGAAATAGGCTGTACAACATAAGTTGCAAGTTATTTAAAAAAATAAAAACTGGATGACATAGCTCATGCCTGTAATCCCAGTAACTTCTGAGGTCAAAACAGGCAGATTGCTTGAGGCTAGGATTTCTAGATCAGCCTGGGCAACATGGGAAGACCCCTTGTCTCTAAAAAAAGTTTAAAAATTAGCCAGGTGTAGTGGCGTGTGCCTGTAGTCCCAGCTACTTGGGAGCTGAGGTGGGAGGATCACTTGAGCCCAGGAATTCAAGGCTGCAGTGAACTACGCTTATGGCATTGCACTCCAGCCTGGGTGACAGAGCAAGACTCCAACACTCACTAAAAAAATGAAAAAAAGAATAAATGTAAACAACCTACATACAGAAAAAATGTTCATTCTCACTGTTAGTCAAATAAATAGAAATGTGCTACCATTTTTCACCTATCATATTCACTAGGTTTTAAAATTTGCTTATTTGAAAGCTTAGGTAATTATGGTGAGATAGGCTATGCCCTTGTTCTGCTAGTGGGAATGTAAAATGATATGACTTTCTTCTGGAAAAACAGTAACATACTACAAAATGATGTGTGGAAAATCCTTAAATATTAATACATTTAGTCAGGGGTTGGCAAGCTATAGCCCATAGGCCAATTTGGCCTGCACCTATTTTTGTATGGCCCTACCACTATAAGTGTTTCTTATATTCTTAAAGAGTAACAGGGAAAAACACAAATAAGAATATATGCTGGACACTGTATGTGGCACACAAAGCCTCAAATATTTGCCATCTGGCCTGTTACATAATTAATTCACTATTACCGATATTTATTAGATTAATTATACTTCTAGAAGTCTGTCAGAGGAAAGTAATCAGATATAAGCAGACTAAAGACTGATGAAATGAACAGACATAGGAAGAACTTAGACTGAACTTACATTTCTAACAGTAATAGAGTGGACAGTCATAAGACATTCATACAGTAAAACTATTTTCTAGAAATAAGGAAATACTCCTAATGAAGTATAAGATGTAAAACTATATATGGAATATACTGTACATTGAGGAAAGACTACAAGGAGATATTCAAGTGCATACTCTGAATGTTAGGCTTAGAGGTGATTTTTGATTTTTTAATGCTTTTTCATGTTATCTCAGCTTTCTATTTTTGATCTTATGATCAAGGAAAAAACATCTTTGCTCCTTCTGTTATGGCCACTAAAAGAATATGAAGAAATCTAGGTGTAGTGTTGCATGCCTGTAGTCCCAGCTATTTGGGAGATTGAGGCAAGAGGATTGCTTGAGCCCAGGAATTCTAAATCATCATGGGTCATATAATGAGACACTGTCTCTAAAAAAAAAAAAAAAATTTAAATTAAAGAATATGAAGAGACACAAGAGTTGAGAAAATAAAGAACCCTTTGAGGAATGTGTCTCTCTTTTATTCATCTTCATATATATCCAGTGCCAGACATTAGCTAGGTGCTTGGTAAACATTTGTTTAAAAAATGGGCAACTAAGTCTTAAATACGAAAAACTGCACAGCTGCAAAGAGATGCAAATTCAAATTACATATATATATAATTTTCCCTTTTAGAAATTAGCAAATAGTTTGTTTAATAAAAATTCTTGGCCGGGCATGGTGGGTGACGCCTGTAATCCAAGCACTTTGGAGGCCAAGGCGGGTGGATCACCTGAGGTCGGGAGTTCAAGACCATCCTGACCAACATGGTGAAACCCCATCTTTAAAAAAAAAAAAAAAAATTCTTGTTGTTTTTTTTTTTTTAGTTGGATTTTTTTGGAGGTATATGTGACATATAAAATTCACCCTTTTTACAAATGTACAGTTTGACGCATTTTGAAAACTGGTTAATTGTATAACCATGGACACTATCAAGACAGTAAATCTTTCCATTTCCATCACCCCAAAATGTCCCCTTGTAATCCTTTCTCTCCTTTTCCTCCTAATACCATGCAGTCACTACTTTAGATTCTGTTAGTTTTCCCTTTTCTATAATGTCATATAAATAGAATCATACAGTATGCTGCTTTTTGTCTCTGGCTTTCTTAGCATTACACTTTTGAGATCATCATTTTGTTGCATGTACCATTTTCGTGGTCTTTTTTATTGTTGAGTAGTTTTCCATTTGATATATTACATTTTGTTTATCCATTCACTGGTTGGTAGACGTGTGGGTTATTCCCAAATTATTGTGATTAAAGTTGTATTAAACCTGAGTATAAATGAATAAAGTTGCATTAAACATGAGTATAAATCTTTACGTGGCTGCAGATCTTCATTTCTTTTGCATAAATACGTAACAGTAGAATTGCTAGGTCACATATGGTGAGCATATCTATAACTTTACAAGAAACTGGCTAGGTTATTTCCAAAGTAACTGTGCATTGCATTCCCACCACTTAATATAAGATGTTGAAACAAGTACTTATTGCAATTGTCAGTGAAAACTTACAACTCTTTGGAAAAGCATTTTTGGCAGTCTGAATCAAGTCAGTAAAAATGTTTATTCTCTGGCTTTCAAGAACCGTCTTTGTAAGGGATAATCTAAAATATGCACAAGGATATTTGTCAAAGTACCATTGTATTAGAAGACTAAAAATATACACTACAGCTGTTGTCTTTGGTAAAATTTATAAATTCAGCACTAAGCGGGGCATTGTGGTGGGTTTAAAAGAAACTTGAGATGTGTTCCTTGACTTATATAACTTATAATCTAGTGAGAAAACAGTGCTAATTAGCTGAAAAATTTTCAGTGAGCAATGCAACACTGCATTAAATGCATGTTAAAATATGCCACATTTAGAAGAATGAGCAGTAGGGGTGAAGACTGGATGGATTTCAGCAAGGTTTTGAAGCATGGCTAAAGCTTGAGTTGGAGGAGTGGAGATTTCTAGGTGGAACACACCATGGCTAGAGGTAAAAATGGTCCAAGTATGTAAAAATCACTGGAATGTATGTATGTAGAGATAATAAAACTATGTTATTGGAGGCTTTTAATGGAGCAGGAACAGCATAATCTTTAAAAGCTGGAGAGACTCTGCTATGAGGCTCTGCATTCTTATAAAAGCTTTGGGTAGTCTAGGAAATAGCAATGCTCAGGGAAATGGTAGAAAATGATGATTTTTACTAATATAACAAATTTAAGCTTGATAGAGTAGTTTGATAAGGAACTATTGTTATCTTTTGTAAGTAGCAGTAACATATACATTATATTCATGGTCATTTTTTTCTAGTCATTTGTGTAGGAAAGAGAAGGGAGAGAGGAAGAAAAACTTTTTTACCCTTAGTATGATCCACAAAATGGTAAGCCTCTTGGTAGCAGAAACTTTGTCTTGTTATTAAATACTTTTATCTTCCATGATTAGCACATTGTATGAGGAGTAGGAGTAGAGAGCTGGTTGCAGGATTTATAATTACCCAATGAAAGGTAAAGAGAAGATTGTCTAGGTTAGTCTGAGGTATAACTGTATTAAGTGATAATGGTTCCTGGATGAGGCTGGTGGATTGGGCAAAATGATAGATTGAAGATTTGAAAGTCATGCTTTAAATCATATGTTTGTTTCTTGAATGTATGGAATGAGAAAATAGTAAAGAGAGGATGTCATAAAAATAGTCTAATACCTGTCATTTACTTAGTACCTTGTTTATGACAGGTGTAATACATATTATCTCACATTAAAGTCATATTACAGAGTACACATGGTGGCTCACACCTGTAATTGCAACACTTCGGGAGGCCAAGGCAGGCCTATCACTTGAGCTCAGGATTTTGAGACCAGTCTGGCCAACATGGTGAAAACCTATCTCCACTAAAAATACAAAAATTAGCCTGGCATGATGGCAAGTGCCTGTAATGCCAGCTACTCGGGAGGCTGAGGCAGGAGAATCGCTTGAACCTGGGATGTGGAGGTTGCAGTGAGCCAAGATCATGCCACTGCACCCCAGCCTGGGCAACAGAGTGAGATTCCATTTCCAAAAAAAAAAAAAAAAAGTCGTTATAGATGAAGCAGAGTTGGCGAATTGCCCATAGACACACAATTATTAGCTATTAGAGCTGGGATATAAACAGTGCATTTTTAAAAAGCCAGCTCTAGTGTTACTTCCTTCTTTTAGGAAATCTTCCCTATAACTTCTGTACACCTTTTAATACCTAGGTTAACTTGAGGCTCCTTCTCTGTTTTCATTTGATAAGCAGTTTGTAACTGCAGTTTTGCATTTACTTACGGAATTACAATTGCAGAATACATTTGGAATCTGAGGACCTAGCATCAGTCTGTGATTCATCTACTCCTTCAGTAACTTAAAAGTTGAAGGTGAAGGCCCATGGTATGAATCACAGTGCAAGGCAGGTATACCAGAGGGACTCACTTCCCATGAGTGTAGGCCCAGCTCTTGGGTGTCAGACACTAGGCCAAATTTTCAGAGGTCTGGGCATTTTCAGCAAATGTAAAGTTTCTTCTTTTTATGTTTATTTCATCCAGTACCTAACTTATTCAACTTGGAATTTGGTGTAACACAGCTACGAGAATATGTGTATTCAAGTAATTCATAGTATCTTTAAACCATAGGTCCTCTGCTGTACCACTTTGAAAATCTGGCAAATGAACTTTCCATAGAATTAAGCTATGAGGATATAAAAAACGTTGTTCTGCAGTATGGATTCAAGGTAGAGGTAAGAATGAAATAAAATATTGCCAAAGTTTAACTTCCACAGTCCCTCAACAGAAATGTTGATATTATGGCTGTTACTGACTTTTTGAATTCTCTGTTTTTCTAAAAAGGGAAGATAATACAGGTTGAGTATCCCTTATTTGAAATGCTTGGGACCAGACATGTTTTGGATTTTGGATTTTTTCCAATTTTGCAATATATACATATACATAATGACATATCTGGGGTGGGGACTGAAGTCTAAATGTGAAATTCATTTATGTTTTAGATATGTGCCTTATAAGCATACCCCAAAGGTAAATGTGTACAATATTTTAAAATTTTGTGCACCTGCCACATGAAGTCAGCTGTGGAATTTGTCACTTGTGGCATTATGTAGGCACTCAAAACATTTTGGATTTTGGAGTGTTTCAGATTTTCAGAGTAGGGATGCTTGACCTGTGTTACTTAGCTTTCAGAATTATAAGGATTTGGGATAATGTGTGCTTAAAGGGAAAACTATACTTTCTGGTGAAATAGCCTTTCAATAAATGGTAGCTGATCATTATAATACTGGCCTTGCAGACTCTCACTGATAGATACAAAGTAGAGTAGGCTCTGGGGAAAACAGGGGGGTTGAAGGGCAGGTATAAGAGGGATATTCACAATATGTCCTTGTGTACTGCTTGATATTTTTTTTGATTAGTTGCATTACTATAAAGTTTTATGATATTTTGGCTATTGTGTTTCAGTTCATTTATTTAGAAACATTCCATTTGAAAAACAATAGATTTGTTTTTAAGAATGAAGAAAAGCTATATATTTTAGTAGTTTAGAGCTCAAGACTGCCTGAGTTTGAATCTCAGTTCCACCACTTACTAGTGTGACCGTTCTTTGTAAAGTGAAACTACTAATATTAATAGTTCCTCTCTTATGGGAGTAGTTGTATGTAATAAATGAATATGCTTAAAATAGTGCCTGCTACTGATATATATGTGCTCAGAATTTGTTAGTGGTGTGCTCTTCATGACTGTCATAGTCAGTGTTATGATTATTGTTTGTGTTGCAGGTGGAAAAAGAATCTGTGTTGTCAACATATACTGTGAATGATC
Organism: Ateles fusciceps; assembly: GCA_036589455.1. Taxonomy (NCBI): domain Eukaryota; kingdom Metazoa; phylum Chordata; class Mammalia; order Primates; family Atelidae; genus Ateles; species Ateles fusciceps. The sequence goes on from JAZHEH010003097.1 coordinate 11,635,973, forward strand.
TCTCTATGATGAAATACTACTATGAATGTGTCTTGTTTGTGGTCCGTAAGCCACAATAATGGTCTCAAGTGATACCACCTGGAAAAAAGTTTAGTAAGAACAAATGCTGAAATAAACGACTCAAAATCAACTATCAGTGATGACAGGACACAACCTCAAATCAGTGGTGCCTTCTTATTCCTAATGAAATTTAGAAATAGTGTCTATTTTCTTAATATGTCTATTGCTTTTTCAGAAATATACTATGCCATGCAGATTTGTACTACACAAGTAAATGGAGGAAATGTCTTGAAGTATACTTTTTCCTTGAAGCCCAGAATTGTGTTTCAGTATGAAAAAAACCTAATCTCCATTGTCTTCATGATGCTGTCCATTGCAAGTCTGCCGTATTAATGACTAATAGTATTGAAGTCCTAATAATCTTCCCTTTTTTTTGTTGTTTTGTATGCATTGCACATGTTACTTTTAGAAGAGTCTAAGGATCCTCAGTCACATTCAACATCTGGAGTTGGGACTTTGTTCACTTTCAATCTAAGAAAACTATGTGTAAAATGTGTCTTTTTTTTTTTTTTCTTTCCTTCAGAGACAGGATCCTGCTCTGTCTCCCAGGCTGGAGTGCAGTGGCATGATCATAGCTCACTGTAACCTCAAACTCCTGGGCTAAGCGATCTTCCTGCCTCAGCCTCCCGAGTAGCTAGGACTATAGGCGTGTACCACCACGCCTGGCCTGTGTCTATCCTTTTATCATTCAGATTAATTTGATTTTGTATTTTCTAGCTCAGATGAACTTAAAGAAGCATCAAACATTTCATTTTTATGAAATGTTAAATTTAATAACATCACAGCCAGTAAAATACATTCAAGTAACTGAGAAATTATCAAGTCTTTTGACCACAATAAACTGAACATTTTATGAAAGCATACTCATCATGGATCACTTTGAAATATATAGATCTTAACGTACAAAGTGAGAAATAAAAAGCCTTTATTAAAAGTAGTGCTAGGAAACAGAGAAGATAAGAATAAAATTTACCCATTTGAAATATATGATTTTCAGACTCTAAATGAATAGAGTTTGACAGTGTGATGTTTACAATAATGTCTTTTCCTTAGATTATCTGGATTATGAAAGCAAGCACTTTTTCATTAAAACAATTATATACTAGGAAAAACTGTCATAATAGTATTAATGTGGGGGAATTTTGATTATGAAATTCAGGGATAAATTACTGCCCATGATCTGTGTCTTCAATATTGTAAGCAGCAACCATCATGTAATTTCAGATTAACACCAATTCTGTTCCCTGATAGATGGAGCTTAAACAGTATATGCTGCTTTAAATTTCTACCTCTAACAGATCTTTATTGGAGGGAGTTTTCCTTTGTATTTTTTAATGTATGTTATTCTGTTTCCAGTAGCTTGGAAAGTAGAGATGACTAATATTTTAGCCTTTTCTTGGAGAAAAGCAAAAACTCTTGTTGATTATTTTCACAGATTGTGATTGCTTTAAATGACCTCTGTGGCAATTTAAATTAGATGGATTTAATCTCAGTAATGTGCTGGTCGCATAAATACCATGTTTTAATAGGAAAACTTGCTTGTAAATCTTTAGACTTTTGTTGTCACTTAGGTTGGGGAGTCACTACTCTATTTGGCATCTTACTAGTTGGTGGGACCTTTTCTCTGTACAGTGATGGGACTTTTGCGACCTTTTCTCTCACTATGCAATAGAGGGTTTCATGCAGATAATCATGTCAAAATTGGGAAGTCTATAACCTGTTTTTTTTAAAAAAAAGATTTCTCTTTTTGTGTCCCTCAATACTTAGCAGATTGTTCATTTGGTGAAATTCTTATTACTTACATGAATGAGTGGCAAGGAAGAAAAAACCTAAAATTATTGTTTTTAAAGAAAAAACTTACAAGGTACATAAGTATTTTTAAAAAATACATTGACCAGGAAGTAATGCATGCTGTTTTTGAATGGTTTAGACATGCTTTTTATTCACAGACTAGTATTCACTTTTTTACAACTTGTATTGAAACAAATGATCTTCGTTTTGTCACAGGCAAAAACAGGTTGACACTGGTGGGTTGGCTTTATTAATTAATTTTTTTTTTTGCTATTAGGTTTTCTGTAATAATGTTACATTTCTTAATTACAGCATATGTTTTAGTTAATTCTGAAATCAGTTACTTAATTTGCTAATTTATCCCTCATATCATGAATTTTGTTTTTTAAAGTGTTCTACACAAATTTGTGTCACTTTTTTTTCTTACAGCTTTTGCAGTTAATATATTCTAAACTTGAAAATGTGGTAACAATCAATAATAGAAGTATCACTGGAGGACTTATTTAATTTTGTATTTCTTAATTTTAGTCCTAGCTACTCAAGTATATAAGCCTTAAAGTTTAAAATGTTTTTCTTAAATTAGCTGTATACACAAACATTTTCATTTACTTCATGAAATGGGAGGAGTTAATTCATTGTGCTTGCTTTTTTTCCTTTAATTTCCATATTCTGAAGCAGTGCAGATATAGGGTATGCTAATCAAGTGAGCAAGGTGGAGTATATACAATATAAGGAAAAGCTGTATAATTCACAGTATAAAATTATGAAGTTTGGTACATAATTGTAAATGTACTGTATTTATATGTAACTCTCATTCTAAAAGTTGCCACAAAAGCTGAATTGGAAGCTTCATGTCTGCATGAAATTTCCTATATTTTTAATGTGTATGATGAAATTAATTTTTCTTGAATATTAAAGTCTGCCAATTGCTACGAACGATAGTTGCTTTGTTGTTTTCCTCTAAGTTAGTGTAACTGTGGATTACTACTAATTTTAATGAGTTAAGCATATATACTTTCAAACTCTTGGATTAGTCTATTTTTATATGCTTCTAGAAAGTCAGTAATGTGAGTACTTGGCCTTATAATATGCCAGGTCTTATACTAATTATTTTCACTTTGTTTCATTCAAGTTCACTGTATTAAAGTTAGAATCCACTGAGGAAAAAGAATAATCTTGTTTTTTTAGTTTTGTTAAATAATAGAAACAGAACTATAAAAGGAACCTAGGAGACAGTTCTAGGACCAGCCATTAGTGGGATGAGCACTTAGATCTTCTGGGTTCATTTTCCTGAATCATTGTTTTTGATCTCAGGCAAGCTACTCTTAGCTTATTTCCTCACCTGTAAGATAGGATTAATATAATCTATTTCAAATGGTTTTTTAAATTAGGTCATGAGCTTATATATATATTTTTGTGTGTATGAAAGCACAGGATAGACAATTACCATAAATGTAATTTCTGTCTGTGTTGACTGCTATATAGTGAGAGAAAAATTGAGGATTGTTAACAGGACATTAGTTTTAATAATCTTATGCTGACCCTTTGAAAAAGGTTTCTATGGAATCCTGGGGAAAACAGTAAAAAATGGTAGGTACAGATATAGATTCCATAAGTTTGGTGAGAATTACAATGAAATATAATAGTAGGTAATGGGAGAGAACATAAGTAAAATCTAATGGCATGTTACCCCCCACTTTCATCAACCTGCTAGCACATCCCTTTTATATATGTTTGATTCGTTCTCTTTGGTATCTATTTAGATTTGGGATCCTTCAGTCAATGTGTATGTGCATTTTCAGTTAAGTTGCCTTTTAGAAGGACTGCACCAATTTACATGCCAGGAACTGTGTTTAAAAGTAACTTACATCCATTCCCTGGCCAATACTGGATATTGCTGAGCTTTTCATTTTTGTCAGTACAGGCATACCTCATTTTATTCTACTTTGCTTTATTTTGCAAATACCTTGCTTTATATTGCAGAGACTGTATTTTTTTTTTTTTACGAATTGAAGGTTTGTGGCAACCCTGCATTGAACAAGTGTATATTGGCATCATTTTCCACAGCATGTGCTCACGTCATGTCTCTCTGTCAGCATTTTTTAGCAAATATTTTTAAATTAAGTATGTACATTGTTCTTTTAGACAAAATGCTATTGCACATTTAGTAGACTATAGTATAGAGTAAACATACTTTTATATGCACTGGGAAACCCAAAAATTTGTGTGACTCACTTTATCACGATGGTCTGGAACTGAGTCTGCATTATCTCCAAGGTATGCCTGTATAAGAAGTGGTATCTAATTTGAATATTCATTTATTTAATTTTTGGAAAAGTTAAGCAATTTCTCTGAGTTTAATGGCCAAAGTGGCTTTAATCTGCCAGTCTATATGATTTCATGTGGCAGACCTGATAGATCATTGGCAACAGCTCCAAAGCTAATTAAAACATAGTGAGGTTCATCAGGGGGAGTACTGGCCAGAGCCATGAGGACTGCCTTGAGTTCTGGTAACTGAGAGGAGCAACCACGTCTGCTTTTGGTTTTACATAGCTGGCAGTGAAGCTGAACAGCAGCAGCAGCTCATTAGACTCCATTATGTTTCATCGTAGCCAAACAATTTGTGAAGTAGCCCCAGAAATGTAGGGGGAAACCAAGTTAAAGTCCCCATTGAACCAGTGGCATTGCTTTGGGCAGTGGAGTTGACCATACAGTTTACCTCCAAAAGGATAGCTGCCAGTTTTTCATGTATCACCAAAAAGCTGCTACGGCCAGGCCAGCTATACTACTTCTCTTTGACTAGCGAGGCTTGTTAGATTCTTTTCACCTTGTTAGTCATCACGTCCAAGTTGACCCACCCCAAAATGGGGATGTCAGGCCAAAGAGTCACAAGACCGACATAAGTCACATTAAGTTTCAACAAAAGCTTAGCAGGTTAATAGCTGCCTTCTTTTGTTAACATATTAAGACGTACATGGTGGCTGGATCAGGCAGTTGTTGGGGTTGTTAGTGCTGAGCCATTGCCTCTGAATACTCAGGCAGCCATTAGTCTTTGAAACTTCTCCTCCTGGAGATCTATATTACTTCTTCTGGACCCCCTGGGCGGCGGGGCAGGGGTGTGTGTCAGTCTGTGCAGTACTCCTTGAGAGTGAGATGGAATAAGATGTAGACTAAGAAGTGCAGGCATAAAATATATGAATTCTATTATACATATATTGAATTGGTCTAAAGAGCCCTGGTGACATTATTTTTGAGGTGTCCAGCTCCTGATCAAACACTTGGGGGCTGGGATAGAACAGAAGAGAATTGGTGCTTTCTCTAGTTTAACCTCTTCCTATTTCAGTAAGTGATTAAAGCTTTGACTGCTTGAGCTGCCAGCTCAGCTCTGTCTGGCCCCTAACAGTTTCAGTGTTCCTTCTCTACTCCAAGACCTCCAAAGTGCTGGAATTGTGGGCGTGAGCCACCGTGCCCGGCCAAGTTCTGTTTTTTGGTGTTTTCTTTTTGTTATTGTTTTCTTTTGAAATGAATTCTTGCTCTGTTGCCCAGGCTGGAGTACGGTGGCGTGATCTTGGCTCACTGTAATTTCGGCCTCCTGAGTTCAAGTGATTCTCCTGCCTTAGCCTCCTGAGTAGCTGGGATCATAGGTATTGTATTTTTGGTAGAGACAGGGTTTCACCTTGTTGACCAGGCTGGTCTCGAACTCTTGACCTGAAGCATCAATTTTTGAGAACTCAGCTTCCCAAAGTGCTGAAATTACAGGCATGAGCCACTGCACCTGGTCCCCATTGAAGTTTTTGATTGATCTCGTCAGAAGAGTTATGTTGTCTGTCATTGTATTTCAGATGACTGCAGTTATAAAGCTGGGTGTACACAATTAACCATAGTGATATGCATTTATATATTTTGCTTTTTCACTCATTATTTATGAATATAGTTCATCTGCTTATAAGTGTTATATGCAAGTAATTGTCATTTGTACGCCTAAAAATATGTTATTGCTTATTTCATTGTGTGAAGTGGCCTACAAAGTGTTCTCTTATGTTTTTATGTTTCTCAAATAAATCCCCTTTTAAAAATGTAAATAATTTTTTTAAAATAATTTTTAAGATTTTTTCCCCCTACATTATATTTTCAAGATTTTGAAATTTTGGGATTACAATTTTCTGTATATTTAGACTTAAGAGATTTTGATCTTTCAGGATTTCAGTATTTGAGATTATGGCATTCAGGATGTCTTCGGGATTATGGTTCAAACTTCCTTTCTGTCCATGCTCATGCCACTGTGTTCTGCCCTGCAGTCTTCCAGCCTTGGCCACCCTGGCACCCAGAGCCCTGTCCTGATTATAAACCAGGTTGGACTGTTGACAGGACTGGGTGTTTGGCTTTATGCTATTAGGCAAGGCTTTTCCTTCACTCACTTTTAAGTGGCCACTCATGCTCAATTCAATCAAATTAACTAAAGTCTTCAGGTCACTTAGAGCTCTGTATTGAGTAGTGAAACCTTCATTGCTGACATTAATTTACCTTTGAGGACTCTCCACCTCAGCAGCCACAGCCATACTGCCTTTTAGCTGGGGCCATGGGACTTGCTGTTCTGTTGTCATGGTAACACTTCTTTCTGCCTGAAAGAGAATGGGCAACAATTAAGTTACTATTTGGGTGACTTATTTCAGTCCTGCTTCTAGCAGCTCTAAACGGGAAGAAGTAGGGTCTCCTGCCAATTGGGCAACAGTATTCATTATTGGATTTTGGGAGTCTTATTTTCTTGAACTGGCCTGCAGAGCCTTGTCCTTCCTAATCCAGAAAGGCATGTCTATCAGCATCATTTCTTTATCAACGAAATTGCTAAGTCTGCTATTAGATTTTACCCTATTTACAATCTAACAAGTTCGTCTGTCATAGTTTTCTAGATGCTGGTAAAGACATGAGAAGAGTTCTGTGTACTCTCACCCAGCTTCCCCCAAAGATAGCATTTTAAATAACCTTATTACTGAAACCTTGAAGTTGACATTGGTACAATACTATTACTATTGATGGACCTTGTTTGGAGTTTACCAGTATTTGCGTGCACTGTTGTTTTTACCCCTCATTTTTTCACTTTTAACCTACCTTAATATTTAAAATGGGTTTCTCATTAACAGCACATACCTTGGTCTTGCTTTTTAAATTTTAATTAATCCACAGTATTTGTACATATTTATGGGGCACATGTGATATTTTTACATGCATAGAATGTGTGATGATCAATTTAGAGTAGTTGGGGTATCCATCACCTTGAATATTTATTTCTATATATTAGGAACATTCCAAGTCCTTCCTTCTAGTTATTTTGAAATATTTAATACATTGTTGTTAACTATTAGCTATAGTCATGCTACTTTGTATCAAACATTAGAACTTATTCTATCTAACTGTATGTTTATACCCATTAACCAACCTCTCTTCATAGCCACTCCCACTCATATGCCCTTCCTATCCTCTGATAGCTATCATTCTACTCTCTACCTTCATGAAATCAACTTTCTCAGCTCCCACATATGAGTGAGAACAAGTAATATGTGTCTGTGCCTGGCTTATTTAACTTAATGTCCTCCAGTTCCATCCATGTTGCCACAAATGTCATGATTTCATTCTTTTTTATGGCTGAATAGTCCTCCATTGTGTATGTAGATCACATTTCCTTTGTCTGTTCATCTGTTGATTGACATGTAGGTTGATTATCTTTGCTGTTATCAGTAGAGCTGTCATGGAAGGAAACATGGAAGTGCATATATCCTTCTCGTATACTGATTTCCTTTGGATAAGTGCCCAGTAGAAGAATTGCTACGTGGTATGTTAGTTCTATTTTTAGTTTTCTTCTGTATCGTTTTCCATAGTGGCTGAACTAGTTTACATTTCCACCAACAGTTTGAGTTCCCTTTTCTATACATCCTCACCAGCATCTGTAATTTTTTGGCTTTTTAATAATACTTATTCTAAGGTAAAATGATACCTCATTATGATGTATTATTATTATTTTTTGATCAATCAACCTTTAATGTCCAAAAGAGGTGTGGATGCAGACCATAGGAGATATGGCAGCATCTCAGGCCCTGCTCCAGAAATGAGGGAGAGATGAACACAAACCAGACACTTTCAACTGGCCACACAGTCTAGGAGGTCAGGGGGAAACACAGATTTGGACATTCGTAAGAAAATAAAACCTAAAATCAAGCACTCAATTTTGTGCCCATTGAAGGGTTTGATATAAGGACCTCAGTCACCACCCAGGTCCCCCCTCCCCTACCAACACCAAAAAGCAAGCTCTGCACACACTTAAGGGATTAGAGAGGGGCATTCTCCTGCCTTCCCACCAGCCCCAAGAATGGACTTGAAAACCAAAGAAGTTGGGTCCCCCCACCCCTTACACTGTCAACCCTACACCTGAGAGTTTTGAAGGCCACTCATAAGAATCAGCAACTCAAATAGCAATGACCACCCCACCCTGAACCCCACCCCATTCCTATTTCATTAGCAGACAAGATTTCCCCTTGTCCTCCTTGGCATCTCCTTCCCTCATGCCCTCATGGCCTTGCTCCATCTCCTGATACCTGGCTTCATCACTGCAAGACTGACCTTTTCCAAGGCTCCCCAGAAGCTCCTCTCAGCTGTTTATCACATCCATCCTCACCTCCCACTGGAGACTGCAAACATCCACAGTCACTGTCCCTCTAAACTGAGACCCAGCTCCAGAGCAGATGGTAGCATGGTCATCCTGTCCTGACTGGTCCTCCTAAAGCCTTCCCAGGGAGCAGATAGCCAGAGAGCAAGCAAGAGTGTCTGGGCTAGATGACAGCAAGGAGGGGGACACCTATCTTTATTTCTAAAACAGATATCCCCAGAGGCTTTTAACATAAAAGCCCACTTAGAACTAATTGTGCCCCCTACCTACCCATACACCCTAGAGATTCCAAATGGTTCTCCCCCGCTCCCTCCCCTCAACCACCCCCCCCCCCAAACACACACATATACACAGGAGACTCAAGGGAGACATTGATTTGGTTTGATTGCTAAGACCTACTAAGGAACTACAGTCACCTTAAATTCCCTTGCCAGCCAACTAACAACAGGGGCTGCTCTACGAGAAGTGCAGAGGAATGAGAAAACTGAGGGCTAAGCAGGGAGCAGACAGAAGAATGTAAAGGAAAAAAAAAAAAAAGCAAGTGAATCCTACCCCCAACATCCTCCTATCATGATCTCTGGCAGGAGGAAAAGAAGGTCATCCACCAAGACACAGCCCTTACTTAGTAATTCTGACAAAGACAGCAAGACAAGTTTGCTCCCCACTCCCACACACCACAAACACATCTCAGGGCCCCCTAAAGACTGCATCCCCACCCCACCCTCTGCCCCAAGCCATAGAATCACAGTTCAGTGGAATATTCTCCCTGGTACTAGATCAATCCCTCCACTTTCCTTCCTATCCCTTTCTCCTTGACAATCCCAACACTGTCCCCCTGCAGCCTCCCTGGCCCTCCCAAAGCAGCATCCACTGCCAGGAAGAGGCAGCTGCACAGTTTTAGTTTCGCCTCCAGAGACCTATTTCTTTTCCTCAGCCCTCCTAGTCTTTCTGCTACCTAGTCTTTGTGGAGGGCTTTTCATTTTGTATAGGGAAAGAAACAGAAAAGGGAGAGGTGAGAGAGATTTCCTAGTGCAATACAACCGAAAAAAATATTTTTTAAATCTTGAAAAATAAGTATAAAGCAGCCTTCTTCCCCAGGCAACAAAACAGAGGTTTGGTTTTGTTTATTGAGACGTACACAAGAAATAGAGTATACAGTCCATGCAGTAGGGTAGAACAGCCATTGGAGAGGACATCCTGATGCTGGCCCCAGTGCAAAACAGTCCCAGCAATGCTGCCTGCTTGCCATCGCTGCCGCTGCCACTGACACCTTCACCACGACACTGACACTTTGACCACGGCCAACTAGCCTGACTTGAGGAGGATTGCGACTTGACCCAAGTAAAAATAGATGAAGCACTTTGTTTCGTGTGTGAGGTAGCTGCCAAAATTTCGGCCCACGATACAATGCCAGGTAGGGTTATATTTCTCGTCAAATTCCTTATTGATATAGGCAGCAATGGCCTTCTCTAAGTTGTACTTCTGCCTGGCCTGTGTGGTGCAGTCCACGGCATCCTGCTGCATATCCTCAGACATGTCTGCGTTCTTGATCACTGCCTTTCGATCAGACATCGTGATACTTCACAGAGGTGAGTCCGCACGGACCCCTGGGGGAGCAGCGATGGCCCAAGGCAGAGCGCAGGCAGGGACGGTGTCCCCTGGGCTCCTCCTGCAGCAGCTGCAGCCGCTGCGGTCTCTGGCTCCTGCAGCCCCTGGTGCATCGCTCCCCCGCGCGCGGTCAGCCCTTGGAGTTTCGCCGGCTGCCTGCGCTCCGCCTTGCGCTGCTGGCCGCCTGCCCGCCAGGCTCTGCTGCTCTATTATTATTATTAATATCTGTTTATTCATTTACTTATTTATTTGAGACGGAGTCTCCCTCTGTTGCCCAGGCTGGAGTGCAGTGGTGCGATCTTGGCTCACTGCAACTCCGCCTCCTGGGTTCAAGCGATTCTCCTGCCCCAGCCTCCCAAGTAACTGGGATTACAGGCCCGCTCCACCACACCCGGCTAATTTTTTTTTTTTTTCATGTGCTTACTTGCCATTTGTATATCATCTTTGATGTGGTGTGTTTGTTTAGATATTTTTGCCCATTGCTTTTTTTTTTTCTTTTCCTAAAGTCCAGTTATTCCTTTTTTTTTTTTAATTGTACTTTAGATTCTGGAGTACATGTGCAGATCATGCAAGACTGTTGCATAGGTACATTCATGGCAAGGTGGTTTGTTGCTACCATTCCCCCATCACCTATACCTGACATTTCTCCCCAGGTTATCCCTCCCCCACCCTCCCTCCCACTATCCCTCCATAGACCCCCCCCAACGGACCCCAGTGTGTGATGCTCCCCCTCTTTGTGTCCAAGTGTTCTCATTGTTCAACACCCGCCTATGAGTGAGAACATGCGGTGTTTGATTTTCTGTTCTTGTGTCAGTTTGCTGAGAATGATGGTTTCCAGGTTCATCCATGTCCCTACAAAGGACACAAACTCATCGTTCGTTTTTTATGGCTTCATAGTATTCCATGGTGTATATGTGCCACATTTTCCCTGTCCAGTCTATCATCGATGGGCATTTGGGTTGGTTCCAGGTCTTTGCTGTTGTAAACAGTGCCGTGATGAACATGCGTGTGCATGTGTCTTTATAATAGAACGATTTATAATCCTTTGGGTATATACCCAGTAATGGGATTGCTGGGTCAAATGGAATTTCTATTTCTAGATCCTTGGGGAATTGCCACACTGTCTTCCACAGTGGTTGAACTAATTTACACTGCCACCAACAGTGTAAAAGTGTTCCTATTTCTCCACATCCTCTCCAGCATCTGTGGTCTCCAGATTTTTTAATGATCGCCATTCTAACTGGCGTGAGATGGTATCTCAATGTGATTTTGATTTGCATTTCTGTAATGACCAGTGATGATGAGCATTTTTTCATATGTTTGTTGGCTTCATATATGTCTTCTTTTGAAAAGTGTCTGTTCATATCCTTTGCCCACTTTTGGATGGGTTTGGTTTTTTCTTGTAAATCTGTTTCAGTTCTTTGTAGATTCTGGATATTAGACCTTTGTCAGATGGGTAGATTGCAAAAATTCTTTCCCATTCTGTTGGTTGCCAGTTTACTCTAATGATTGTTTCTTTTGCTGTACAGAAGCTCTGAAGTTTAATTAGATCACATTTGTCTATTTTGGCTTTTGCTGCCATTGCTTTTGGTGTTTTAGTAGAGACAGGGCTTCCCTATGTTGGCCAGGCTGGTCTTGAACTCTCCACCTCAAGTGATCTGCCCGCCTCGGCCTCCCAAAGTGCTGGGATTACAGGCATGAGCCACTGTGACTGGCGCCTCATTATGATTCTGATATGTTTTTCCCTGATGATTAGTGATGTTGAACACTTCCTGTTGGCCATTTGTATGTCTTATTTTAAGAAATGTCTATTCAAAAAGAACAAAAAAAAAATGTCTATTCATATTCTTTGCTCACTTTTTAATGAGATTATTTGTTGTTGCTGTTTTACTGTTCTTTGACTTCCTGTATATTCTGGATATTAGTCCCTTGTCAGATGAATAGTTTGTAGATATTTTCTCCCATTCAACAGGCTATTTCTTCAGTCTGTTTATTGTTTCCTTTGCTGTGCAGAAGCTTTTTAGTTTAGTATGGTCCCACTTGTCTATTTTCATTTTTGTTGCCTGTGCTTTTGAGGTTCTAGCCATAAAATCTTTGCCTAGGTCAATGTCCTGGTGTTGCTCATATAAAACATATTTCTCATATAAAATTTCTAGTAGTTTTATAGTTTCAGGACTTAAGTCTTTACTCCATCTTGAACTGGTTTTTGATTGTGGTGAGAGGTAGGAGGTCCTCTTTCATTCTTCTGCATATGCATAACCAGTTTTCCTAGCACAATTTATTGAAGTGTTCTTTACCCCAGTGTATGTTCTTCGAACCTCTGTCAAAAATCAGTCAGCTGTAAATATGTGGATTTCTGTCTGTGTTGTTTTACTCCACTGGTCTCTGTTTCTGTTTTTAAACTAATACCATGCTGTCTTGGTTACTATAGGCTTGTAATATATTTTGAAGTCAGGTAGTATGATGCCTCAAGCTCTTTTATTTTTGCTCTGGATTCCTTTGGCTATTTGGGCTCTTTTTGGTTCTATATGAATTTTAGGATTGTTTTTTCCTATTTATGTGAAAAATTGCATGGGTATTTTGATACGGATTGTATTCAATCTGTAGAATGCTTTGGGCAGTATGGTCATTTTAATAATATTACTTCTTCTGCTCCACATGCATGTGATGTCTTTCCATTTGTTTGTGTCCTTTTCAATTTCTTTTATCAATATCTGGCAGTTTTCCTTGTAGAGGTCTTTCACCTCCTTGGTTAAATTTATTCCTAGGTATTTTAATTTGTTTGTAATTATTATAAGTAGGATTGCCTTCTTGATTTCTTTTTCAGCTAGTTTATTATTGGTGTGTAGAAACACTACGGATTTTTGAGGTCGGGCACTGTGGCTCATGCCTGTAATCCTAGCCCTTTGAGAGGCCAAGATTGGGGGATCACTTGAGCCCAGGAGTCCAAGGCCAGCCTAAGCAACATAGCAAGACCTCATATTTAGTTAAAAAAGCAAAACCACTGCTGATTTTTGTATGCTGATTTTATATCTTACAACTTTACCAAATTTATTCATCAGATCTAATAATTTTTTTGGTGGAGTCTTTAAGTTGTTCTTCTAGATGCAAGATTATGTCATCTGCAAAGAGGTAAAATTTGACCTCCCCCTTTTCAATGCGGATGCCTTTTGTTTATTTATTTTAAATTTTTAAAAAGTTTAATGGTGCCAATAAGGCATATAAATTATGTTCTGGCTGCATGTGTTTTCTTTCTTTTGCCTAATTGCTCTGGCTGGGATTTCCAGTACTGCGTTGACTAGGAGTGCTGAAAGTAACATCCCTGACTTGTTGCAATTCTTAGCAGAAAGGCATTCAGCTTTTCCTCATTCTGTATGATGTTAACTGTGTGTTTGTCATATATGGCCTTTATTATGTTGACATACATTTCTTCTATGTCTAGTTTGTTCTGATTTTTTCTTTTTTCTTTCTTTCTTTCTTTGTTTTATTTTTTTGACACAGAGTTTCGCTCTTGTTGCCCAGGCTGGAGTGCAATGGCACGATCTTGGCTCACCGCAACCTCCGCCTCCTGGGTTTAAGCAATTCTTCTGCCTCAGCCTCCCAAGTAGTTGGGATTACAGGCATGCGCTACCATGCCCAGCTAATTTTGTATTTTTAGTAGAGATGGAATTTCTCCATGTTGATCAAGCTGGTTCGAACTGCCGACCTCAGGTGATCCGCCGCCTCTGCCTCCCAAAGTGCTGGGATTACAGGTGTGAGCCACCACACCTGGCTGAGAATTTGTATCATGAAGAGATGTTGAATTTTATTAAATCCTTTTTCTGCATCTATTGAGATGGTCATACAGTATTTGTCCTGCATTCTGTTGATGTGATGTAGCACATTTATTGGTTTGCATATATTGAATCATCCTTGAATCCCTGGAATAAATTTTAGTTGATCATGGTGTATTATCTTCTTGATATGCCATTGGATTGGGTTTGCTAATATTTATTGAAGAGCTTTGTGTGCATGTTCTTCAGGGATGTTGGTCTGTACTTTTTTGTTGAGTCTCTGTCTGGTTTTAGTATCAGGCCTTGTAAAATGAGTTATGGAGAATTCCCTCTTTAATTTTTGGGAATAGTTTGAGGAGAATTAGTGTTAGTTCTTAGAAAGTTTGGTAGAATTTGGCAGTTAAGCCATCCAGTCGTGCACATTTGTTTGTTCAGAGATTTTTTAAAATTACTGTTTCAACTTCATTACTTGTTACTGGTCTGTTCAGGTTTCCTATGTCTTTTTTATTCAATCTTGGTAGGTTGTATATGTTCAGGAATTTATTCATTTCCACTAGGTTTTTCAGTTTATTAGTGTTCAGTTGTTAATAATATCTCATAATCTTTTATATTTTGTGGTATCAGTTGTAATGTTTCCATTTTCATTTCTTGTATTATTTGGATTGTCTTTTTCTTGATTAGTCTAGCTAACAGTTTATCCATTTTGTTTATCTTTTTTTAAAAGCCAACTTTTTATTTCAATAGTTTTTGGGGTACAGGTGGTTTTTGGTTACATGGATAAGTTCTTTAGTGGTGATATCTGAGATTTTGGTGCACCCATCACTCAAGCAATGTACACTGCTTTTATACCAATATGTAGTCTTATTCCTTACTGCCCCCTCTGAATCCCCAAAGTCCATTATATCATTCTTCTGCCTTTGCATCCTGATAGCTTAGCTTCCACTTATAAGTGATAACATGTTATCTTTGGTTTTCCATTCCTGATTACCTCACTTAGAATAATGGCCTCCAGCTCCATTAAACTTGCTGCAAAATACATTATTTTATTCCTTTCTGTGGCTGAGTAGTATTCCATGGTGTATATATACCACATTTTCTTTATCTACTTGTTGCTTGGTAAGTACTTAGGTTGGTTCCATTATCTTTGGTGGTTGTGAACTGTGCTACTGTAAACATGCAAGTGCATGTAATTTTTCGTATAATGACTCCTTTTCCTTTGGGTAGATACTCAGTAGTGGGACTGCTGGATCCGATGGTAATTCTACTTTTAGGAATCTCCAAACTGTTTTCCATAGTGGCTGTACTAGTTTACATTCCCACCAGAGGTGTAAAAATATTCCCTTTACACTATAGACACACCAGTATCTATTGCTTTTTGCCTTTTTAATTATGGCGATTCTTGTAGGAGTAAGGTGGTATTGTGGTTTTAATTTGCATTCCTCTGATAATTAGTGATGTTAAGTATTTTTCATATGTTTGTTGACTGTATATCTTCTTTGAGAATTGTCTAGTCATGTCTTTTACCCACTTCTTGATGGGATTATTTTATTTATTTATTTATTTAGAGACAGAGTTTCACTCTTGTTGCCCAGGCTGGAGTGCAATGGCGCAATCTCAGCTCGCTGCAACCTCTGTCTCCCAGGTTCAAGCGATTCTCCTGCCTCAGCCTCCAGGGTAGCTGGAATTACAGGCATGCACCACTATACCTGGATAATTTTCTATTTTTAGTAGAGACGGGGTTTCTCCATGTTGGTCAGGCTGGTCTCGAACTCCCGACCTGAGGTAATCCGTCTGCCTCGGCCTTTCAAAGTTCTGGGATTACAGGCATGAACCAACATGCCCAAGTTCTTTGTCAGATATGTAGTTTGCAAATGTTTTATCCCCCCTCTGTGTATTGTCTTTTTACTCTATTTATTTTGCTGTGCAGAAGCTTTTTAGTTTAATTAGGTCCCATTTATTTATTTTTGTTTTTGTTGCATTTGCTTTTGGGGCCTTAGTCATGAGTTATTTGCCTACGCTAATGTCCAGAAGAGTTTTTTTGATGTTCTAGAACTTTTATGGTTTCAGGTCTTAGATTTAAGTCTTTGATCCATCTTAAGTTGATTTTTGTATAAGGTGAGAGATGAGGATCCAGTTTCATTCTTCTACATGTGGCTTGCCAGTTTTTCCAGTACCAGTTATTGAATAGGGTAGCCCTTCTGCAATTTATGTTTCTGTGTGCTTTGT
Source organism: Ateles fusciceps (assembly GCA_036589455.1). Classification (NCBI taxonomy): domain Eukaryota; kingdom Metazoa; phylum Chordata; class Mammalia; order Primates; family Atelidae; genus Ateles; species Ateles fusciceps. Next base: position 11,652,092 of record JAZHEH010003097.1, read on the forward strand.
CAATGATCAGCTAGCTGCATTTGGTTTTATTTCTGTGCTCTCTATTCTGTTGCATTGGTCTACATGCCTATTTTTATACTGGTACTATGCTGTTTTGGTAGCTATAGCCTTGTAGTACAGTTGAGTTGGGTAATGTGATGCCTCTGGATTTGTTCTTTTTGCTTAGCGTTGCTTTGGCTGTGCAGGCTCTTTCGGGTTCCATATAAATTTTAGGATAGTTTTTTCTAGTTTTGTGAAGAAAAATGATGATATTTTGATGGACGTTGCATTGAATCTGTAAAATGCTTTAGGCAGTGTAGTCATTTTCACAATATTGATTCTACCCATCCATGATCATAGAATGTGTTTCCATTTGTGTCATCTATGATTTCTTTCAGCAGTGTTTTGTAGTCTTCCTTATAAAGATCTTTCACCTCCTTGGTTAAGTATATTCCTAGGTATTTTATTTTACTTTTTGCAGCTATTGTAAAATGGATAGAGTTCTTGATTTGATTCTCAGCTTGATTATTGTTGGCGTACAGCAGTGATACTGATTTGTGTACACTGATTTTATATCCTGAGACTTTACTGAGTTAGCTTATCAGATCTAGGAGCTTTTTGGATGACTCTTTAGGGTTTCCTAGGTATACAATCATATCATCACTGAACATCAACAGTTTGACTTTCTCTTTTCCAATTTGGATGCCCTTTACTTCTTTCTCTTGTCTGATTGCTCTGGCCAGGTGTTTGTTGGTGGTGGTGGTGGTGGTGTTTAAATGGGTTCTGGCTACGTTACCCAGGCTGTTCTCAAACTCCTGGGCAAAAATAATCCTCCCTCCTCAGCCTCCAGATTAGCTGGGATATAGGTTTGCACCACTGTGCCCTACTTTTTTTTTGTTTAGTTGTCCTCTGATCTTTATTACTTCTTAACTTCTACAAATTTGGGGTTTGGTTTGTTGCTTTCCTAGTCCCTTCAAGTACATCATTAGATTGTTTGAAATCTTTCTACTTTTTTGATGTAGGTGTTTATTGCTATAAACTCCCTTCTTAGCACTGTTTTTGCTGTATCTCATAGGTTTTTGTATGTTTTAGAGACAGGGTCTTGCTCTGTCACTAGCTGGAGTGCAGTCATGTGATTGTAGCTCACTTTAACCTTGAACTCCTGGGCTTGAGTGACCCTCCTGCCTCAGCCTCCCAAATAGCTAGCACTACAGATGCACACCACCATGCCCAGCTAATTAAAAAGAATGTTGTTTGTAGAGATGGAGTCTTACTATGTTGCACAGGCTGATCTTAAACTACTGACTTCAAGTGATCATCTGCCTCAGCCTCCCAAAGAACTGGGATTACAAGCATGAGCCACTGTGTCCAGCCAATATGTTGTGTTTTAATTTTTATTTTTTTCAAGAGATTTTTTGGCTATGTGTGGCAGCTCATGCCTATAGTCCTAGCTCTTTGGGAAGCTGAGGCAAGAGGATCACTTGAGCCAAGTGTGAAGACCAGCCTGAGCAACATGACAAGACCCCATTGCTACAAAAAATAAAAAAATAGTTGTGCATAGTGACACACAGCTGTGGTCCCAGCTACTGAGGAGGTTTACACTGGAGGATCACTTGAACCTGGGAGGTTGAGGCTGCAGTAAGCTATGTTCGTACCACAGTCCTGCAGCCTAGGCAACAGTGAGATTCTGTCTCAAAAAAAAAAAATTTGTTTTTAATTTCCTCATTAATTTCTTCCTTGACCCAGTGGTCATTCAGGAACATGTTATTTAGTATCTATGTATTTGTACAGTTTCCAAAGTTCCTCATGCTACTTATTTCTTGTTTTATAGCATTGGGGTCTGCAAAGATACTTGATATGATTTCTATTTTTAAGAATTTGTTGAGACTTGTTTTGTGGCTTAACATATGGTCTGTGCTGGAAAATGCTTCATGTGCTGATGAGGAGAATGTGTATTCTATAGCTGTAAGATGAAATGTTCTGTTTAGGTCCATTAGGTGTACAGTGCAGTGTAAATGTTTCTTTGTTAATTTTCCATCTAGTTGGTCTAATTCTGAAAGTGGTATGTTGAAGTACCAAATTCTTACTATGTTACAGTCTATCTCTCCCTTTAGATATATTTGCTTTATATATCTGGGTGCTCTAATGTTGGGTATGTATATATTTATAATTGGTATATCCTCTTGATCCACTTATATAGTGACCTTTTTTGTCTCTTTTTACAGTTTTTGACTTAGTCTGTTTTATCTGACATTAGTATAGCTACTCCTGCTTTATTTTGATTACCATTTGCCTGAAATATCTCTTTCCATGTCTTTACTTTGTCTGTATATGTTCTTACAAGTGAGATGAATTTTTTTAGGCAGCTTATAGGTGGGCCATGTCTTTTTAATCCATTTGGCCAGCCGTTAACTTCCAAGTGGAAAGTTTCTTCTGTTTACATCCAAGGTTATTATTGATATGTGAGAGCTAATTCCTGTCATTTTATTACCTGATATCTACTTGTTTATATATCCCTTATTCCCTTCTTTTCCTCTTATCATGGTGGTTTGGTGGTTTTCTGTAGTGGTAATGTTTGCGTTCTTTCTCCTCATTTGTGTGCTTGCTCTACCAGTGGGTTTTGTAATTTTGTGTTTTTGTGGTGGTATCATTGTTTTCCTTCCATGTGTAGGACTCTCTTAAGCATTTCTTGCAGGGCCCACCTAGTGTGATGAATTCCCTCAGCTGTTGCTTGTCTAGGAAAGACTACTTCTTCATTTATGAAGGATAACTTTGCTGGCTGTAATATCCTTGGCTAGCAGTTCCCTCAGCTCATTGTCTATACCATCTCATTCTTTCCTGGCCTGTAAGGTTTCCATTGAGAATTCTATTTAGTCAGTTGGGGGATCCTTATATGTGACTAGAGACTATTCTCTTGCTGTTTTAAAAATTCTCTGTCATTGAAATTTGACAACCGTGTGTCACGAAGACCTCTTTGAATTGCATATGTTTGGGGATCTCTGAACTTCCTGCTTTGGATCTTCAAATCTCTTACTAGACTTGGGAAGTTTTCAGCTATTGTTTCATTAAATAGTTTTCTATCCCTTTTCTCTTTGCTTTCTGGAACACCAAAAATTTGAGTATTGGTCATTTTATGGTGTCCCACGTGTCATGTAGGCTTTGTTCATTCTTTTGTTTTTTCTTCATTTTTGTCTGACTGGGTTATTTCAAAAGACCTGTCTGCAAGTTCTGCAATTCTTTCTTCTGCTTTATCTAATCTATTTTTATTATTATTTTAGATGAAGTCTCGCTCTTGTTCCCCAGGCTGGAGTGCAATGGCGCAATCTCAGCTCACTGCAACCTCTGCCTCCCCAGTTCAAGTGATTCTCCTGCCTCAGCCTCCCGAGTAGCTGGGATTACAGACACCTGCCACCACGCCCGGCTAATTTTTTTGTATTTTTAGTAGAGATGGGGTTTCACCATGTTGGCCAGGCTGGTCTCGAACTCCTGACCTCAGATGATCCACCCACCTCAGCCTCCCAAAGTGCTGGGATTACAGGTGTGAGCCACCACACCCCACCGATTTAATCTATTTTTGAAGTTGTTAAATATGTATATTTCATTCAGTGAATTCATCAGTTCCAAAATTTGGTGGGGTTTTTTTAATGATTTTTATGTCTCTGGTAAATTCCTCGTTATTTTCTTGTATTTGTTGTGTGTTCTTTTAGCTCACAGCTTCTTTAATATCATTATTTTGAATTCTTTTTCTGGGATTTCATAAATTTCTTTTCATTGGAATCTGTTGCTGGAGAATTATTGTGTGACTTTGAAGGTGTCATTATTTCCTTGCTTTTTCATGTTTGTTGCATCCTTACATTGTTCTTAGCACGTCTGGTCTAGCAGTCACTTCTTCCAATTTTTTTTTTTTTGGATTTGCTTTCATAGTGGAGGACTTTTCCTGAAGACGTAGATGTGGTGTTGGTTGGGTAGGGCACTGTGGCTTTGATTGATTCTGGGTGTACAGTAGGGTAGTTTCTGTATGTTTTTTTTTTTTCATTGTAAACAGTGTCAGTAGTGTCTGTGATTTTCTCAGTGGCATTGGGTCCATTTAGTTGAGGCTGTGAAGTTTTGCTGTGGATGGGGGACACAGGTAGGCCAGTCCTCAGTTCTCAGTGATGGCAGGAGTAGGCTGAGCATGCCTGTCTTTGGGCCCTTGGGTGTGGTATGCTGTCACTGGTATGTTAGCAGGTTCATGCTTGGGCCTCCAGTTGGCTTGCTTGGGTGCTGGGTAGTGACAGTGGTAGGCTGAGCAGGTAGGCAGTTTGTCAGGCCACTGGATAGTCAGCATAACATAAGCCAAGACAGTAGCAGTAGTGGGACAGTTCTTTGGTTCTCAAGTGGTCTATGCTAGTGTTGGCAGTGGCTGTGACAGGCTGGGAGGGCCAGTCCCCAGGCTCACAGGGTGGTATATACAGGTGGGTGCCATCTGTGATGGTAGTGGCAAGTTGGGTGGGCCTGACCTCAGGATCCTGGGAGGAGTGCTCAGGTGTCAATGGTGGTGGCCTGAGCTGGGCAATCCCCAGGGCCCCTGACAGTGTGCTCAGGGACTAGGGGGGTGCAGAGCCAGTCTAGGTAAACCTGTCCCCAAGCTGCCTGGTGGTGCTGGCTCTCAAAATGGTACCTTGCTGTAGCTGCTTAGAACCTAGTGTGTGTGACCCTCAGCACCCTTTCTGGAGCAACACCATCACATGGTCTTCAAGAAGCTCCCTATGTCAGTCTCAGGGTCCACAGGGATTGAGAGGGATCTCCTGTGGTTGGGATTGTAGGAGTCTGCAATGGAAATGTGGACTGCTGGGGGTCTATCCCTTACCCTTTCCCTTTTTTGGGGAGTCTTTACAGGCTTCCAGCCAATCTCAACTGAGAGCCTGCCTCAATTCCCTCTCCTTCCTTGTTTTAGGTGTTTCCTGTCACTTCTCTGTTGAATTTTAGTGTTCTCTCTTAGATAATCTATTCAAACAGTAATTATCTATTCATTATTTTGGTTCTTTATGGAGAAAGAGTACCAGATGCCTCTAGTCAGCCATCTTGAAGATTGTTGGGTCTTGCTTTTTTATTCAATCTAATGTCTGTCTTTTAATTGGGAATTCGTTTACATTTTAATGTTATTATATATTGAATTGAGTAACTGAATTTAAACTCACCATTTTGCTATTTTCTACTTGTCCCACTTTCTTTTTTCCCACCTTCTTTTGGATTGAATATTTTCTTGATTTTTATCTCCATTATTGGCTTATTAGTTATAGCTCTTTATTTTAAAAAAAGGTTTCAGTGGCCTCTCCAGGTTTTACAGTATGCATGTTCAACTTATACCATCAAACTTCAAATCGTATACCACTTCATGTATAGTTAGAAGAACCTTACAGCAATATACTTCCAATTTCTCTTGCATCATTCATGCTATTTTCATACATGTTACTTTTATGTGTGTAATAAACTCCAGAATACACTGGTAATATATTTGCTTTAGACTAAATTCTTTAACCAAAAGAAAATTTTATATTTATCTTTATTTTTTAATAATTTCTGGTGTGGGTTGCTTTAAAAATATGTCCATAATTTATTTGATACTCCTACCTTGGAAGTATGTATGTATCAAAGCTTCTATCTGGTATCATACTTCTGCCTGGAGAACTTCCTTTATATCATAGGTCTGCTAGCAGTGAATTCTCTCAGCTTTTGTTTGTCTAAAAAGGTCTTTATTTCACCTTTTATTTTTCAAAGATTTATTCATAGAATACAGAATTGGGGGTTATTTCTTTAAAGATGTCACTGTTGTTTTGATGAGTACTCTGCTATAATTCTTATTTTTGGGCAGTCATGGTGGCTCACATCTGTAATCCTAGCACTTTGGGAGGCAGAGGTGGGCGGATCATGAGGTCAGGAGTTCAAGACCAGACTGACCAACATGGTGAAACCCCATCTCTACTAAAAATACAAAAATTAGCTGGGCATGGTGGTACGTGCCTGTAAGCCCAGCTATTTAGGAGGCTGAGGCAGGAGAACCACTTGAAGCCAGGAGGCAGAGGTTGTTTCAGTAGGCGGAGACTCAGCCACTGCAGTCAAGCTGGGGTGACAGAGTGAGATCCTGTCTCAAAAAAAAAAAAAAATTCTTATCTTTGTCCTTATTAGTGTGTTTCCTTTTTCCTCTGGCTGCTTTAATTGGTTTTGGTATTTATTCTGTTTTGGGTTCTCTAAACTGGTTGGATCTGTGGTTTGATGTTTTGTTATTATTTCTGAAAAATTCTTTGCCATTATCTCCTAAAATATTATTTCCTGTTTTCTCTTCTCCTTCCAGGACTTCTATTACATTTATGTTAGACTGCTTGTTATTATTCCATAGCTCCTGGACACTGTTTTTATTGTTTTGTTGTTGTTGTTTTGGAGGCAGAGTTTCACTCTTGTCTCTCAGGCTGGAGTGCAATGGCAGGATCTCTGCTCACTACAACCTCCACTTCTCGGGTTCAAGTGATTCTCCTGCTTTAGCCTCCTGAGTAACTGGGAGTATAGGCATGCACCACCACACCCGGCTAATTTTTGTATTTTTAGTAAAGACAGGGTTTCACATGTTGGTCAGGCTGGTCTCAAACTCGAGACAGGGTTTTGCCATGTTGGCCAGGCTGGTCTCAAACCCCTGACCTCCCACCTCAGCCTCCCAAAGTGCTGGGATTCCAGGTATGAGCCACTGTGCCTTGCCCTTTTTTTTTTTTTTTTTGTAATTTTTTTCTCAGTGTTTCAGAATGACTTTTTAAATGTATCTTCAAATATACTGACTCTTTCCTCAGCTATCTCCATTCTGCTAATGAACCTGTTGAAGGGATTTTCATCTCTGGTATCATGCTTTTTAGTTCTAGCATTTCCATTTATCCTTTTATAGCTTTCATCTCTGCTAAAATACCCTTCATCAGTGTATGTTGTCCACCTACTCCATTATATCCTTCAACACAGCATAGTAATGTTAGTCCTTTACTGAGTCACCTCCAAGTCGTTCTGTTAATTGCTTTATCTCTTGACAAGGTGTTTTTTTTTCCTTTACTTTTTTTTTTTTTAACTTCTAGTGGGCCTATTTGGATTTTTTTTTGTTTGTTTTTTTAAATTTATTATTTTTTTCCTGAGGCTTATAGTATTAAATTTCATTTATTGTGTGTAGAAAAAACCAGAAAGTGAGGTAAACAGTATTTATGTCATTATAAATATATGCCTGTTAGGCTGGTATGGGAAGTTGAGTCAGTATTGTAAGAAGTTGAGTTTATGTTTTCTTACTGTTGTCTGCAGCACATCACAGATTTCAAATTCCTCTAGCAGTGAGCTGCTCCTATGTATTTAAGGGACAGAATGCCAGAGGGTATTTTTCTCAACGTTCCAGCTCCCTCTCCACCTTCCAGCTGTCTCTGTATGGCTTTGCTCTCAAGATATTCTCTCTCCATGCTCTTGCCCCTCCCCCAGAGGCAGACTACATTTTCTTATTAGTCTATGCTAGGCTCATGGTAGAGACAATAAGGAATCTTTGCTGTCCTAGCCCAACCTCAGTCTTAGGCAGGCTTGGCACACCTGGCCTCAGAATTTGGTCCTTCTTAGCATTCCTATCCCCGCCCCTCATGTATTTATGATTGGTCTTCAGCAGGAATTTCCTACTCCTCTCCTAGTAGTAGCATCAGTGGAGGATGCTAGGCGCAAAATTATTTTCTGTCTCTCTCCTCTTAAGATTTGTGCTTCTACTTTTTCTCCAGAAATGAAAGATCTTTGTCTTTGTCCTTCCTTCTGAGGCAGAGAGGTTTTGCTTGTATTTCTCCCACAAAAGCATTTTCTGCTGAGAAAATGTTTCTTAACTCTCCATCAGTGGCTTAAGGCTTTCGTTAATAGGAAAGTATCCAGGGAAACAGGAGGGTTTTTGTGCCTATCCCCACCTCAGGGGCAGCTATACTATATATTGTTCCTTTCCAGGGGGGGATCTCGGCAGCCTCCTGCTATATATCTTGATGGAGTCTATTCCTAATAAAGATGCTGTGAACACTGTTGAAATAACAACTAATTGTTTAGAATAATACACAAATGTAGTCAGTAAAGTAGTGGTAGGGTTTGAGAGGTCTGAATCCTATTTTGAAAAAGTTCTTCTATGGGTAAAATGCTATCAAACAGCATCAGATGCTTTCATGAAAGAAGAATCAATTGATGCAGCAAACTTCATTGTTGTCTTAAGAAACTGCACAACCACTCCAATCTTCAGCAGTCACCACCCTGATCAGTTAATAACTATCAATATTGAGGCAGCATCCTCCATGAGCAAAAAGATGGCTCACTGCAGGTTCAGATAATTGTTAGCATCTTGTAGCAATACATTATTTGTAAGTTACAGTATCTACTTTTTTTGACATGTTATTGTATGCTTAATAGACTATAGTATAGTGTAAGCATCACTTTATTTTTTTATTTTTTTGAGGGTTTTGTTCTAGTGCCCAGACTGGAATGCAGTGGTGCCATCTCAGCTAACTGCAACCTCTGCCTCCTGGGTTCGAGTGATCCTCCTGCCTCAGCCTCCTGAATAGCTGGGATTATAGATGTGCACCATCATGCCTAGCTAATTTTTTTTTTTTTTTTTTTTTTTGAGACAGAGTCTCACTCTGTCACCCAGGCTGGAGTGCAATGGTGTGATCTTGGCTCACTGCAACCTACACTTCCCAGGTTCAAGCAATTCTTCTGTCTCAGCCTCCTGAGTAGCTGGGATGACAGGTGCACACCGCCAAGCTCAGCTAATTTTTTTTTTTTTTTTTTTTTTTTTTGTATTTTAGTAAAGACAGGGTTTCACCATGTTGCCCAGGCTGGTCTCGAACTTCTGAGCTCAAGTGATGCACCTGCCTCAGTCTCCCAAAGTGCTGGGATTACAGGAACAAGCTACTGCACCTGGCCAGCAGAATTTTTATTTGCACTGGGAAACCAAAAAAATTGTGAGACTCACTTTATTATGATAATTGCTTAATTGTGTTGGTCTGGAACTGAACATGCAATCTCTCTGAGATCTGTTTATATATTTGTGACCAAAATATTCTATTATGTACCTTCTTTAACTTGTTACATTTTGCCAATTATTCTATATCCATAAACACAAATTTACTTCATTTTAAAAGCACAGGCTGGGCACAGTGGCTCACACCTATATTCCCAACATTTTGGGAGGCCAAGGCAGGCCGATCACCTGAGGTCAGGAGTTCGAGACCAGCCTGGCCAACATGGTGAAATCCCATCTCTACTAAAAATACAAAAATTAGCCAGGCCGAGGTCACACCACTGCACTCCAGCCTGGGTGACAGAGCAAGACTCCGACTCAAAAAAAAAAAAAAAACACACACCATTCCATTATATATAAAATACATATTATATTGATTATACTATTATTAATATATAACATATGCCAGGCTTTACTAATAAGTAACATTCGGTTGTTTTCAATCTTTTGCTATTTAGCATTATACCACAATGTAATAATCCTATACATGCTTGTTTATGTCTATTGTCAGTAGTATATCTGGAGTGTAAGTTCCTAAAGTTTTTTTTTAATTTTCACACATATGGTCAGATTGCTTTTTTGTTTTTGTTTTTGTTTTTTTTGAGACAGAGTTCCAATCTTGTTGCCAGGCTGGAGTGCAAGGCATGGTCTTGGCTCACTGCAACCTCAACTCCCAGGTTCAAGCAATTCTCCTGCCTCAGCCTCCCAAGTAGCTGGGATTATAGGCATGTACCACCACACTCAGCTAATCTTGTATTTTTTTTAGTAGAGACAGGGTTTCACCATGTTGGTCAGGCTGGTCTCGATCTCCTGACCTCAAGTGATCCGCCCACCTCGGCCTCCCAAAGGGATTACAGGCATGAGCCACCGTGCCCAGCCCAGACTGCTCTCTTAAAAGGTTATACTAATTTATACTTTTAAACAAAGAGAGCATCTGTTGCTGCATATCCTTACCAACACAATCACTTATTAAAATTTTAATGATAAGCAATGTGATACAAACCTTGGTAGCTGCACATAGAACACTGGAGATCTGAGGACAATCCCCCTTGAGTAATCTTCAGAGTACTACTGATCAGTGCATGTGTGAGAAAACTAGCCATGGCCAGAGAAAAAAGCACCTGAAAGTAATAGAACAGTAGCCAGGGCTCACACAAGGCCAGAAGAGTGTTTGTTCCCCACACCTAGACTATAAAACCTCAAAATCTGTAAGGCACTATGTGTGGTACAAAGAAAGGTCTTGCCTTGGTAATGTGGAATCATTAGCCCTAGACTAAAAACTCAAGTCCCACTTGACAAATTCTTTAAGCAAGACCCAAAGGGATCAAACCAAGTCTATGTACATAACAGCATCTTAGAATAAAGCTCAACAATATTTATTGAAATACAAAAATATTTAGCACCCAAAAAAGTAAAACAATATGTTTTCTGATCAGAAGCTACCTAATATGCTGACAAACAGGAAAACACAACCCATAGAGAAGAGAAAGATCAACTGAACCCAAACCAGAACTGACTCAGATGTTATAATTAGCAGAGAACATTAAAATGGAGTAACTGTATTCCATATGTTCAAAAAGTTACCTAGACTTGGAAGACAGAAAAAAGACCCAAACTGAACTAGAGATGAAAAGTATGTTGTGTAGGATGAAAAAATAGTGTGGGCGGTTAACAGCAGGTAAAGTACAAGAGAAAAGAGAACAAACTAGTAAACTTGAAGAAATAGACACTACCCAAAACAAAACACTGAGAAAAAGGCAGCATTGGTTTTTTGTTCTGTTTTGTTTTGTTTTTTGCTGTCCTTTGCTCATGCTTTTCCTATTTTGCACTTTTGGACATTTGTACTTGCTATTACATCTGACTAGGATCACATGATTTGCCCCCTCACTTGCCTCAGGTCTTTGCCCAAGTCTTGTCAGAGATGCCCATGTTGACCACCTATCCCTCTTATCCTGCTTTATTTTTATTTTTCCTCAGCACCACCTGATAGATGTACTTATTTATCTATCTCCCCCCAAGATAAGATTCCCTGGACAGTCATGGGCAGGGATTTTTGTTTTGCTTATTGTTGTAACCCCAGTGTCTAGAAATTTTGCCTGGTCTGTAGCAGATTCTCAAAATATGTATTCAAAGAATAAATTGTGTGAACATGATTGTGAAAGAATACAATTATATTTCTGGTATGAGTACCTGAATAGATGACCGATGACAGTGGAGGATGGAATATGAGATGCCTATGGAACACCCAAGGGGGAAATAATGGACACTCATTCGTGCAACAAGTATTTACTTAGCACCTAACATGCTAGGCACTTTAAGTATGAGTGGGGACAAAACCCAAAAAGCAAACCAGGACCCTACCTTCAAGGAGCTTACTTTCTAGAAAGGGAGACAATAAGAGTAATAAGTAAGTGAAATATATAATAGATTAGAAAGTCATCATGCTATCGGGGAAAGAAGGAGGGGAATTAAGAGTCAGGAAAAATGTAGAGTGAGTTGCAATTTTAAAGAAGGTGGTTAAGGTAGACTCTTGAGAAGTTACATGGGTCTGATAAGCAGAGGAGAGGTGTTTATCTGTTTAGCTGGCAATAATCTGCCACAAAGTTTTTGGGATCAAATGAGATATATAAAAGGTCTGGCAATTAAAAAATTTAAACTACATCCCTACCCTACACTGCTGTGAGGCTTCAGTTAGTCTGAAACACACAAGTTTTAAAGATAAGCAGAATAAGTTTGTAAGCAGGTATTCCTTTTTTTTTTTTTAATTGCATTTTAGGTTTGGGGGTACATGTGAAGAACATGGAAGATTGTTGCATAGGTATTCCCTTTTTAAGGAAATCCTTTTAAGAAGAAAAAAAGTTTCCCTTCTTCGTTGCTTTGTTGTAACTAATGACTTCTAAGTCATTATCCACAAAATTATAGGAAAAGTAGAATAGGTAGATCCTATTAGGTCAATAAAAAATGCATTTGGATAGGACAGGGGGAGGGGTGCAAGGTGTTTGTTTTACATGAAGTGGTACAATGTTAGCTCAAAGGACACTGTGAAAAAATAAGGATGCATATGAACAGTTCTTAGAGCAATCGAATTATTAATTCAAAGAGGTATAGCTAAGTAAATGCCAATCAGTTAACTTAAAATGAAATTCAGAACAATAGGAAGGAGGTAGAGTTAACAAGAAATTTTGAAAGTATTTCCCACTGAAAGATAATGAAAATACAACATACCAAAATTTGCAGGATGCAGCCAAAGCAGTGCTACAGGGAAAGTTAAAGCTTTAAAGGTTTATGTTAGAAACTAACAAAGACAGCTAGGTGGGGTGGCTCATGCCTGTAATCCCAGCAGTTTGGGAGGCTGAGGTGGGTGGATCACCTGAAGTCAGGAGTTTGAGACCAACCTGGCTAGCATGGCAAAACACCATCTCTACTAAAAATACAAAAATTAGCCGGGTGCAGTGGCACACGCCTGTAGTCCCAGCTACTCAGGAGGCTGAGGCAGGAGAAACGCTTGAACCTGGGAGGCAGAGGCTGCTGTCAGCTAAGAACGTGCCACTTCACTCCAGCCTGGGCAAAAGGGGGAAGACTCAATCTCAAAAAAAAAAAGAAAAAAGAAACAAGAAAAAGAAAAGAGAAAGAAAAACTAACAAAGACTAAAATATCAATGACCTTAGGTTCTATCAGAAGAGCTAGAGAAAGAAGAGCAAAGTAAATCCTAATTTAGTAGAGGCCAATGAAATGGGAAAAAGAGAAACCAAGAAAATATTCCAACAAATTTGATGAATGAAATGGACAAATTCCTTGAATAAGTGGATCTGGTACTATTTACAACTTAGGGTAAACTGATTTCAAATTCTACTTCCAGGCCTTTAAAAAAAAGAACCCAGAGCAGCAAAAAAAACTCAGAAAATGTTATTTAAAAAGAAAAAAATATTGTCTACAAAAATTATAAAGTACCTAGGAATAAACTAAACAAAGATATAAGGTCTTTATGATGAGAAATACAAAACTTTATTCAGAGATTTTAAAAAAACTTTAGAGTTATATTCTTGAATAGGAAGTGAGCTTGATATTGTAAAGATAACAATTCTTCCCAAATTGATCTATGATTTCAATGCAATTATAATCAAAATTTCAAAAGGGTAACAAAATGTTACAGAGGATGCTATTATGGAAGAACAAAGGGCCAAGTATAGTTGAGATACTCCTGAAGAACAAGATGTCAAAGACTGCTCTCAAAACTTGATTATCTTGATTGTGATTATGGTTTCACAAGTATATGAATATCAAATTGTACACTTTATATGCAAATTATTGTATGTCGTTTAGACTTAGGTAAAGCTGTTTTAAGAAAAAAAAAAAAAGCAAAACAAGCCTGAGCAACATAGTGAGACCTTGTCTCTACTAAAATAAAAAATTAGCTGGGTGTGGTGGCACAAGCTGTGGGCCCAGCTACTTGGGAGACTGAGACAGGAGGACTGCTTGAGGCCAGGAAGCTGAAGCTGCAGTGAGCAGTGATCACGCCACTACATTCCAGCCTGGGCGACAGAGCAAGATCCTGTTTCAAAAAATGTATTAAGCTAGGCATGGTGACTCATGCCTGTAATCCCAACACTTTGGGAGGCCAAGGCAGGCGGATTGCTTGAGTTCAAGACTTTGAGACTAGCCTGGGTGACTTGGCAAAACATCAGCTCTACAAAAAAATTTTAAAAATTAGCTGGGTATGGTGGTGTACACCTGTTGCCTCAGCTACTCAGGAGGCTGAGGTGGGAGGATTGCTTGACTCTGGGAGGTCAGGGCTGCAGTGAGCTGTAATTGCATCCCTGCTCTCCTGCTGGGGCAACAGAGCAAGCCCCTGACTCAAAAAAAAAAAAAAAAAAAAAAAGAGTTATTTAGCAATATGCATACAGATGGAGAAGCTAAAAAGCAAAGGAATGATTAACTCAACATTCAAAACAGTAATTATCAGGAATGAGGGGAAAGGGAAGGATATGTGCCAGTGGGAAAGGGGCGCATAGGGAGCTTGTCATGTTCTAGTACAGGCAGTATTCTATTTCTGAAACAGAATGCTGTGTGTATTACTATCATTCTTTTAACTATGTGTGTATTTTATACAACCTTTTGCATATATGATAAATTTCACAATTGTGAAAAAACGAGAGTCTGTAAAGAGGAACACAAAAGAATCAACCATTAGCTAAACCACCTCATTATTTTGAGACAGGCCCCCTCACACCTTTCAAACAGCACCTGATGGCTACGATTAAGATCTTTCCTGTTGATTTAAAAATGGCAAAACTCTTCCTCTGTTTGAGACAGATGGGTTTTCACTTTATTTTTTTCCCACAGACAGGGTCTCACACTGTCACCCAAGCTGGAATGCAATGGCACAATCTTGGTCTCTGCCTCCTGGGTTCAAGAGTTCCTCCCACTTCAGCCTCCCAGGGACTACAGGTGCAAGACACCACCTCTGGCTAATTGTTATATTTTTTGTAGAGACAGGGTTTCACCATGTTGGCCAGGCTGGTATGGAACTCCAGGGCCCAGATGATCCACCCACCTCGACTTACCAAAGTGTTGCGATTACAGGTGTGAGAGGTGTGAGCCACCACACCCGGCCTGTTATCAATTTCAAACAAGTAAAGATCAAACAGAAAAGCTATTGCTTACTACCCTAACCTGGTAGATTTCTGTGCTTTTTAATAACTAAATAATCAACTTGTCCTCTCACAACCACCTTGAGGTGCAGGGGCACAGGGTAATTAGTAGTGAGTTAGTACCTAGCACTAGAATAGAATAATCTTCCTTGCATACTTTTTCTACAGAGGATGATAGTAGTTTCTCCCTTCAAAGCACTGATAATAGACTTATTTTCTGCCTTCCACTTTTGCTTACTTGGTTACTGTCTTTATCAAACTATTAAAACAGTAAATATGGCCAAGTGCGGTGGCTCACACCTGTAAACGAAGCACTTTGGGAGGCCCAAGCAGAAGGATCGCTTGAGCCCAGTGGGGGGCAGGCTGCTGTGAGCCGTGATGGCACCACTGCACTCCTGCCTCAGCTACCAAGAGAGATACTGTCTCAAAAATAATAATAATAAAATAGTAAATATACTGCGGTTGTCTCCACCTCACTTCACCTGACAACACTATTTTGCTGTAATGGTCTTGGAATCTTGACCAGACCACCGCCCAGAGTAAGCAGGGAACTCAGGCTTCCAATCTAATTTAAGAGCCCAACAATTTTAGGTTTCAGCTAGAAAGGACAGGAGCTGTGCTTCAGGCTTGGTTCTTGCCAACTACCTAGCTATTTTGGATGCGCTGCACATCTTGTCCATAATTTCCTCCGTAAGTTTTTAATCAAGAGATCTTCCAGGAATGTGGTGCCTGCTTCACCTTCCACAGCAGCTGCGCAAAACATACACTTCGATGTGTGCGTGTGTGTGCTTTATGTTAGCTTTTGCTACTGAGCCTGGACTCCCCTTCAGTCATTTGAATAATAACCTATTGTAAAGCCTTTTAAACACTAGTTTATTGAGAGTTTGTATTCTTTCTTTTTTTTCTTTCTTTTTTGAGACAGAGTCTCGCTCTGTCGCCCAGGCTGGAGTGTAGTGGTGCTTCCTTGGTTCACTGCAGCCTCCCCCTCCCGGGCTCAACTGAATCTTCCTCCTCAGCCTCCCAAGTAGCTGGGACCACAAGGGCAGGCCACCAAGCCTGGCCTAATTTTTGTGTAGAGACGAGGTCTAGCTATGCTGCCCGCGAGAGTCTGGAACTCTATTATCTTTGTCTTAATCTCATGGAGGCGCACCCCCGTCTTCACTGACTGGAGTAGGGAAATACACATTTTTAAAGGCCTTAAATTTCCAATAGAAGGGTCTAGAACGTACCGCGCTATGCCGACCGTAGTAGTAAGACCACCGCCACGCCCTTGAGGAAAAAAAGGTCACGCCCCTCTGCGGGCCACTAGATCGGGTCTTTAAGCCCGCCGCCGCCTTCCCGCCTACCTCCGGGCGCGCACTTCCGGTCGCGAGGGCGCTCGGGAGCGCGCCCCGCGAGCCTCCACCAACCAGCGGCTCCGCCTGGCAGGAGAGTGCGCGCGCGCACGTTGTGCTCAGGTTCGAATCTCCGCGAATCTCCGCCGCTTCGCGGTTGCTTCTCCAACGTCCGGGCACTATCTCTGCGGCGGCAAGGGCTGCGCGCGCGAGCTGCCTCCCGGCCGGAGCCCCAGCCCTAGCCGGAGCACGAGCTGCCCCGCCCCCTCCAGCGTCCTGTCGCCTCCTCGCCCGACTTCGGCCTGTCCCTCCCTCTCGCGCTCAGTCCTCGCTCTTCGCCCCCACAGCTATCGGTGCTCGGTCTCCCGCGCCTGGCGGGCTCCGCCCGAGCCTCTGGGCCCATGGCCAAGCGGCGTGCGGCTGAGCCGGTGACGTTCCACGTGCCTTGGAAGCGGCTCCTGCTCTGCGACTTCCCTGAGCAGCCGCCGCCACCGCCTCTCTGGATCCGGCCGCCCGGGGCCGCGCATCCTGGGCAGCCCCTCGGCGTACCCGAACAGCACCGAAAGCGCAAAATCGACGCAGGGACCATGGCAGAGCCCTCAGCATCGCCCAGCAAGCGCCGCGACAGCGGGGGACAACAGCGCCCCGGGCGGCCAGGAGCAAGAGGACCAAGGCCTGGAGACCGGCGAGCCACCGCTGCTGCTGCCGCCGCCGCCTGTACGGCGGGAGCCAGGGGAGGAGCTCCAGGGCGCCCGGCCCCCGAGGGGGCGGTGGCGACGACGGGGCGGGGCGCGCAGGGCCCCCGCGGGGAGACTGGGGGGTCTCACCGCGCCAGGTAGGGGCTGGGGGCAGGTGGGCTGAGGGGCTAAGGGGCTCGCCTTTTCTCCCCTACACTCAAAGCTCCCCCGGGTCCCACTCATGACTTGTATTGGTTAAGACGCCTGCAGAGGCGAAAGAAAAGGTCATCGCTCCGGGAGAGGACGCCGACCCCCAGGAGACACGCCCCGGGAGTCCGAGGGGCAGAAAGCACTGGGCTGTTCTAGCGGGAAACGGACCGTGGTCGGGAGCAGTAGAAGTGGCCTTGCGGCGTCAGCGCCGCGCTCTGTAAGAGGGAAACGGGACCGTGGGTCGTGGCAGGCTGTGAGCTTGGTGAGGACGCTGACCGTGAAGAGATAGGTTCAGCCGAACGGCAAACGGCAGTCAAAGGAGTAGCGGGCCTTCGTGGGTTTAACGATGCTTAGTCTAGAATTCGGGATAGAATTCTTTTCTAGTGAGAGACGAGTGTGGTAGCCGTCGATGAATGGGACGTCCTGCAGGCTGGTACAGCTCTTCTGTACAAAAGAATGGACCGCCATAACTTGGGCAAAGCTTTTTTAACTCATAGTGTTATCTGATCCTAGGCAAAAGTATTGTTGAAAACTAATTTGGGGGCAGGGACGTGGTTTCTCACGCCTGTAATCCCAGCACTCTGGGGAGGCCACGGCGGGCGGATCACCTGAGGTCGGGAGTTCGAGACCAGCCTAGCCAACAGGGTGAAACCCCAGCCTCTACTAAAAGCACAAAATTACCTGGTGTGGTTGTTCATGCCTGTAATCGCAGCTACTCGGGAGGCTGAGGCATGATAATCGCTTAAACCTGGGAGGCGGAGGTTGCAGTGAGCTGAGATGGGGCCACTGCATTCCAGCCTGGGCAACAAAGTGAGACTCTCAAAAAAAAAAGAAAAACTTAATTTGGGCCTTAAGGTAAGGCGTATGTGAGAATCATTGAGGGGTTCCTATTCAAGAAATGAGCCTGCCTTATCTCTGCACCTAAGAATCCTGAGATCTAGGCATGCCTCTATTTGTATAGATCTCTGCTGCCCAGCCTTTAGCCAGTAAGAACACTTGAAACGTGACTAGTTCAAATGGAAATTTGCTCTAAGTATAAAATATACACGGAGTTTCGTGGATTTAATAAGAAATACAGGAAGATAGCTCAAAATTTTAAGTTGATTACACATGAAATAACTTGGATATATTGAAGAAAATATATTAAAATTAATACCAGAAGTTTCTTTTACTTTTTAAATTTTAAATTATGTTTTTGGAGCGTTGTATATTTATTGGACAGCTTTGGTCTAGACTTAGGAATTCATACTGGTTTTTCACAGTCCTGGAATGACTTAACAGGGGACTTGGGAGACGAAGAACCAAGTACAGGTTTCTCAGAATTCCCCAAATTCTCTTCAGCTACTATCTGATAGCATCCATCCAACGTTTTTTGTTTGTTTGTTTGTTTGTTTTTTAAATTTTCTTAAGTATCTTATGTCAGAGTTTTCAAATGCCTTTCCAAAAAAAATTAATAAATAAATGAAAGTTCTTAGACATGACTTGTTCATGTGAAAATCCAGTAAAACGAGAGTTTTATAGTTGAGAAAGTTTTTTTTTCCTTTTTGGCCTGTGATTGAAACATGAGCCTTATTTAAATTTTTTCTTCAGATTGCTCTCAGATATTTAAAATCAACTAAAAACGGATAGTCTTCTAAACCTATTGGATATGGAGATTAGGGGCTGTGTAGTTTGAAAACTTTGTGAAAGCTCTTCAGAGCGTTTTTAGTACTCCACCCATGCATAGGCGTGTCTTTCCTACCAGAATACACTGACTACGGTATGCCACACAGTTGATAAGAGGGAAATATGGAAATAACAGTAGGCAAAGAGTGAGAGTTCTCTAGTAGTCTGACACGATGATGTTTGCTTAGAGTCTTAGACTCAGCTGTCTTTCTCCCACAGCAGTGACTAGATCTGGTAGCTCTCTACTTCCTTTAGTCGTTGCAAGCACATGACGCAGAAAAAGGTTGGCTCCAGGGGTTCCTTCTTCACCACGACTAGTCCCCCTGTCTCTCTTTTTGTTTTGTTTTTTAAAGGGTCTTGGGGGTTTTTGCTCCTATGCCCAGGCTGGAGTGCAGTGACATGATCTTGGGTCACTGCAGCCTTAGCCTCCTGAGTAGTTGGGACTGCTGGACTGTTTGTTTTTTGTTTTTTTTCTGTAAGGATGGGGTTTCACCATGTTACCCAGGCTGGGCTCAAGGGATCTTCCCGCTTCTGCCTACCAGATTGCTGGGATTACAGGCATGAGCTACCGTCAGGCCCTCTTTTCTTTTGAGGAAAACCCAGTAACACTCCTGTTCTTTTTGTTTGATTTGTTCTGGAGCCACTTCTCTTTGGCAAACATGCTGTCTCCAGCTTCCGTTTTTCCTTTTTACCTCCAAAGACACAGGCTTTTTTTAAGGATTTTATACCTGATTACCAAGGGAAAATTGAATATAACAAAAACAGAGAAGTAAACAGTTCAATACAGTAAATGCCTGGTTTCTTTTGTGCTCAGAATAGGGCTTAAGTCCCAGCCCTCACCCTTGGGACCTCATTTAGGAAATACTACCTCAAATACCTTTTTTCTACATTGAGGATGCAATCTAGGCACAATAATGTTACATCATTTCTATCCTGGAACTTCAGGGTATTTCCTAAGTTGTTTCAGATGTTTTTTGACTAGAGAAATAAAATCAGGTATTCATTAAATATTCATGTATTTTTTTCTTTTTTTTTTTTTTTTGAAATAGAGACGGGGTTTCACCATATTGGTCAGGCTGGTCTCGAACTCCTGACCTCAGGTGATCCACCTGCCTCGGCCTCCCAAAGTGCTGGGATTACAAGCGTGAGCCACCATGCCCAGCCTCATGTATTTTTTTCATGTTAGTGTCACCATACAGATTCATTGCTTTGTCATTGTTGACTCTTACTGTTAGTTTTTGTTTGTTTTGTTTAATAAATTGAGACAGTCTTGCTATGTTGCTAGGGCTGGTCTCAAACTCTGGGGCTCAAGCAATCCTTCTGCCTCCCAAAGTGCTGGGATTACAAATGTAATCATGCCTAGCCACTGTTAGATATTCTTAACGGAAAGTAAGCAGAAGTGTTCTACTAAGGAGACAGTGATTAATGATTCATAGGTTTATTGGGATATAATACCTAGCAATATTAGCAATTGCTATGCTAAGCCTTAATTTTTAAAACAGTTCTCCATTTTATCGATGAGGTCAAGATCAGAGTTAGTGGGTGGTGGAGTTATCTTGCAAAGACAGGTCTGTCTGGTGGCAAAGTTTGTGCCCTTAGTCACTAGGTTTTACTAACATAATTAAAAGATCCTTTTTTGGTCTATGTTTATAAGTGGATAATTTGTACAGTAGATTTTTCAAAAGGCAGAGAACTAGAACCTCCTTTTTAACCACATTTTCTTATTAAAGTGAAATTTTTCTTGATATCCTTTGACTTATTACGTGTTTATTCCAATATTAAAATTTCCCCAAAACTTAATTCTTTAAGGCTCAGCGTTGAAGACAGTGAACTTCCTGATGAGACTTTCTTACAGACCTGTGTGTCCAGCATAGTAGCCACTAGGTCCCATGGCTATTGAGCATTGATTTTTTTTTTTATCTTTAATAAAATGATGATCAGTTTAAGATGTTCTTGCTATTCATCTTGTTTATAGCCTAATACTTTTTTTTTTTTTCTTGAGACAGAGTCTCGCTCCGTCGCCAGGCGCCAGACTGGAGTGCAGTGGCAAGATCTCGGCTCTCTGCAACCTCCATCTCCTGGGTTCAAGCAATTCTCCTGCCTCAGCCTTCTGAGTAGCTGGGATTACAGGCGTGCGCCACCACGCCCAGCTAATTTTTGTATTTTTAGTAGAGACGGGGTTTCACCATGTTGGCCAGGATGGTCTCAATCTCCTGACCTTGTGATCCGCCCGCCTCAGCCTCCCAAGTTTATAGCCTAATACTTTTTGGAAGGTTTCAAAATATTTTGGCCTATGTAAAGTAAATCTCTTAAAACACTGAACCTTAAGAACAAGACCAAAAGTAAATTATAAGGAGTGTGTGTGTTTGTATTTTTTTAATAAATTTTTATTTTCCTCACTGAAAGATAAAAAATTTTAAGACTGTTTTTAGATAATTTTCTTTTAGTGAAAAATGGGAGAAAATTGTGGAAAATTCCTTTAAATACTTTCACAAATCATAAATATTAAAATGCACATATTTGATTGAGTACATGAAGTACTTAGATGAGACAAAATTAAAAATGTGTATTTGTTAAAAATACAAAATAGAAGACTACAAAATCTTATATGAGTTTGCTTTTCAGACAAATTTGTTTTCTGAAAAAAGTTAATTTTTTCTAAGCTACTTTAATCTCTTTTTTTTCTCTAAAGCACAATGAAGAATTTTGGCAGTATAATACCTTCCAGTACTGGAGGAATCCTTTGCCACCTATTGATCTGGCAGACATTGAAGATTTAAATGAAGAAACCCTGACAGAAGCAACACTTCAGGGCAAGAATGAAGGGTCTGAGGTTGACATGGAGTCCTGACCTAAGGAGCTGGAGCAGTAGGGTTGGCTGATTTGAGGAGATGTCTCTAAATTAATTCATATATTCTTAAGGGAAAAGTTATTTACCGTACTTGAAGTTATATTTCCAAACCTGAGAAATAAAGAAAGACTGTTCTGACAATAAATACCTACAGTTACTACTGAACCTCTTAATAAGGATTTGTCAAGGATAGAGTACAGTTGTAGGGGAAGTATTTTGTGTATGTATTCTTAGAGAAAAAAGCTTTGTTTAAATTTTAGAATTGAAGGTACTGATGAAAATAAATTCTAGCAGTTTTAGAAATAGGTGGGAAACACTCCAATATTCCTCCTATCTGCACCAAAAAGTTTATTTGTAGTACATAAAATGAATATTGTTTTATAATAGCTTGTTAATAAAGTACTTTCTAATACATTCTATTGACTCTGTTAGTTGAACAAATAGCTGATTAAACATCTATGCAAATTTAAGATGGGGGATTGTTTTAAAAGCTATTTTAAAAGAGCTTTCTAAATGTTAAGTAGTGAGAATTTCAGCTTGGGTAGCATGTTTGCATAACTTCCAATATTTGATGTTTGTTAAGCTCTACTATGGGCAACTGAGGATTGATAAATGAACGATGAAAACTGAGTCGATGCCTGCTTCCCTCTCTTTTCCCAGGATTAGAGGCAAGAAATGTATTATATGATCAGCTTCTTGGTTTTGAATTGCTTCAAGGCATGGTTTTATTCCTTATTACTTTAGACCTGTAGTTCTCAACACTGACAGCACTTTAAAAATCTTTGCCTGGGCCTCACTCTTCAGAGATTCTCAATTAATAGTTCTGAGGTGAGTCTTGGATATAACTTTTTTAAAGCACCAGTCCTCTTTCCCTCCATCCCTCTAATGTGCAGACAGGGTTGAGAACCACTAGACTAATGGTTGTTTTTCCTGTTTAAAGGAGATAACTAATTTGAGCTGAAGCAGTGCTTCTTAATTAGCTTTGTTTTTGTTTTCCTCTATTGGTGGCTTTGTTACAACTGAATTATTGTGTTGTTATTACTATTTCATTGTTAAAGAAATAAAGTAAGCAATTTGTGTTTGAGTTATGTATCAGTGATTTAGTTACTTACCTTTTGTACTGCATCCAGAATGTTGGCTTTGTAATTGAATAACTGGTTCTTGTTTGTGTTTTTTGTTGTTGATTACATTAGATCCAAAATTCAAGAAAAATGTTAAATGCCAATGAGAGGGAAAGAGAAAAACTTGATTTTTTGTGTGTACTGAAGAATTGAAGAATGGGTTGACATTAATAAAAATGCTTTAGAACAGAAGACAAACTGTATAGCATTGTGACCAGACATGGTTCAAAGTCTTGTACTGCCACTTTCTACCTGTGTAACTTTAAGCCAGTTATTTTTCATCTCCAAGCTTCAGATTTCTCACCTGTCAAATGAGAAATAATAAATAGTATCTACCTCAGAGAGACTGTTTATTGTCAAGCAATGTTATAAGTACTTGCATCGTCTTGTTTAATTCTGATAACCTTAAGGTAGGTTAAAAAAAATCATTAGAATAAACATTCTTCCTATAATTAAAGTTTTTAACTGCCTCTAGAAGTTTCAGGATAGAAATTGGAATCGAAACTTTCAGCTTATGATATTTTCAACTTATGATGGGTTTATCAGGACATAACCCCATGGTTAGTACTGAATTTGTATCGTTTTCACACTGTGATAAAGCCAAAAAATCCTTTCAAACCATCAAGTCAGAGACAATCTATATATAGAAGAGAGAAAGTTAAAATAATTCCGTCCTTTAAGGAATTTGTTTACTAAGTAAACTTGAAGTAACAGCAAAATTTCATTGTGGGTAAATTGAGGTAAAATGTAGGTTTTTAGATGTTTTATAACCTTTCACGCCAATTCCCTAATGTAACATCTTAAATTACCACAGTACAATTATGAAAATCAGGAAATTAACATTGATAAAATTCTCTTATGCTATTATGAGGATAGCATATATAGAATGGATATATGCCAAAAACCTAAAGTTATAAAATCTATAGATTTTATTCAACTTTTACCATTGTTCATTCTTTTTCTAGCCCAGCATCCAATTCAGGTTCACATGTTATATTTAGTTATAATATCTTCTTAGTTGTCTTTAAAAAAATTCAGAATTTCTTTACTTTTCATGCTCTGGGTACTTTTTGCAGAGCACTGCTCAGGTATTTCATAGGATGGCCCTTGATTTTGGTTCGTCTGATGTTTCTTAACAATATGCCTTCTTGGTAAGAACTCCATGTAAGTGATGTTGATATATCAGTGCATCAAGTCAACAGGCACAAGAATGTCAGCTTGTCTCATCGGTAATCATAACATTGATTACTTGGTTAAGATAGTGTCTACCAGATACCTCTTTGTAAAGTTACTGTTTTCCCTTTTGTAATTAATTATTACATCCTGGGAAAATACTTTGAGAAAGTAAATATTCCATTTCTTATGCTCTGCCCACAAATTTTAGGATTGTTGAGTCTTGCCTTACTGCTCTGGCATATGTCAAATGGTAATTTTCTTTCTTTCTTTTTTTTTTTCCATTTAGATAAATAGCTTACTTGGCCAGGCACGGTAGCTCACGCCTGTTCTCCCAGCACTTTGGGAGGCTGAGGCGGGCAGATCACAAAGTCAGGAGTTCGAGACCAGCCTGGCCAACATGGTGAAACCTTGTCTCTACTAAAAATACAAAAATTAGCTGGTGTGGTGGCAGACACCTGTAATCCCAGCTACTCGGGATGCTGATGCAGGAGAATTGCTTGAACCTGGGAGGCAGAGATTGTAGTGAGCCAACATAGTTACTGCACTCCAGCCTGGGTGACAGAGCAAGACTCTGTTCCGGGGGGGGGGAGAGGGGGAAGGGGGAGGGTGGGGAAGGAAAAATAGCTTACTTAAAAGGTATTTACCTGATAGATCTCTATAATGTGTTCTCTTCTTAGCTCTTTTGGCTGATTACTCTCTAATCTTTTCATAGGATGATAATTTTGTAATATCCTTGTCTATAGGAGTGTAGAAAGATACTATTCTTCTTACTTGGTGATAAAAATTTTTGACTTTTCAGGGGTACATGTACAAGATGTACAGGTTTGTTACATAGGTAAATGTGTCATAGGGGTTTGTTTCATCACCCAGGTATTAAGCCTAGTATCCAGGAGTTGGAGGCTATTAACAGACTAATACAGGAACAGAAAACCAAACACCACATGTTCTTACTTATAAGTGGGAGCTAAATGATAAGAACACATGGCTATAGAGGGGGAGCAACACACAGAGGCTTATCGAAGGGTGGAGGGCGGGAGGAGGGAGAGAATCAGGAAAAATTTTCTATTTTTATCATGCCTTCTACATTAATTGGAATTCTGTAAAGCAGTGGTCCACAACCTTTCTGACACCAGAGACCAGTTTTATGGAAGACAATTTTTCCACAGACCTGGGGGTGGGGGATGGTTTTGGGATGATTCAAGTGTGTTATATTTATTGTGCCCTTTATTATTATTACATTGTACTATATAATGAAACATAGAGCTCACTATAACATAGAATCATTGGGAGCCCTGAGCTTGTTTTCCTCCAACGAGATGGTCCTGTTTTGGGGTGATGGGGAGACAGTGGCAGATCATCAGGCATTAGATTTTCATAAGGAGCCTGCCACCTAGATCCCTTGCATGCACAGTTCACAATAGGGTTTGCAATCCTATGAGAATGTAATGCTGCTGCTAATCTAAATCTAAATCTATCGCCTGAGCTGAAGCGGAGCTAAGGCGATAATGGAAGTGATGGAGAGCAGCTGTAAATACAGATGAAGCTTTGCTCACTTGCCCACCACTCACCTCCTGCTGTGCAACCCAGTTCCTAACAGGCCATGGACTTGTAGTGATCTGTGGCCCAGGGGCTGGGTACCCCTGCCGTAAAGCAAGAGATTTCCTTTTACCCCATTTCTTTATTCAGGTATTTATTGATATCAATATGGACTAATGTGCAATAATTTATTCTGAGTTATCCATTGCTATCATTTTGTGACACAGATCCCAGATTTAGCGGTAGGAGGCCCTTCAAGTTGACTCTTGCCTCCCTTTTCAGTTTATTTTATTATATATTATGTGAATACTGGTTAACATTGAGATTTCAGTGTTTACATGTTTCATGGCTGGAAATCAGTGTTGGCTGTGCAACACTGTCATTCACTAAACAATTTGAGCCTTGGAATTCTCCGAAAATGGGGACACCAATACCATCTCAGGAGCAGAATGGGGATGGAATGACATGATGGCTGTAGGGAACTCACAGTGGACACTAAATAACATTTCAGGCCCCCTTTTTATCACTATAGTACTTG
Organism: Ateles fusciceps; assembly: GCA_036589455.1. Classification (NCBI taxonomy): domain Eukaryota; kingdom Metazoa; phylum Chordata; class Mammalia; order Primates; family Atelidae; genus Ateles; species Ateles fusciceps. Next base: position 11,677,870 of record JAZHEH010003097.1, read on the forward strand.
GAATGTATGTCTTTGCTATATCTCTAACAGATATACGATGACAGATAACCATTAGTTATGTATGGCAATACCTGAAATGAACTGAGGCAAACATTCTGATTAAGGTCACTTTTTTTTTTTTTTTTTTTGAGATGGAGTCTCGCTCTGTAGCCCAGGCTGGAGTGCAGTGACATGATCTCGGCTCACTGCAACCTCCACCTCCTGGGTCTTGGTTCAAGCAATTCTCCTACCTCCGCCTCCCAAGTAGCTGGGATTACAGGTATGAGCCACCATGCCCAGCGAATAAGGTCACTCTTAAAGAAGTTTAACTATTGGAATTTCTTGAGTCCACAGACCTAAACAATAATACTCTAGCAATTTATATGTATTGATTGTTGTGTCTTTCTGATGTGACCCTGTGGTGAGAATACTAAGATGGTCCCTAAGATTCTGATTCCCTGGTGTAACATCCAATTATTTGATCGAAAAAAAAAAAAAGAAAAGAAAAAATGCTAGTGAGGCATTACTGTGAAGAATTTTGCAGATGTAATTAAGGTCCCTGATACTGTTTGGATCTGTGTCCCCAGCGAAATCTCATGTTGAAATATAATCTCCAATGCTGGAGGTGGGGCTTGGTAGGAGGTAATGAAATCATGGGGGTGGTTTCTCATGGTTTAACACCATTCCCCTCAGAGCTGTCGTCGTGATGGTGAGTTCTCATAGATCTGATTGTGTGTGGTACCACCTCCCACTTGCTTCTGCTCCTGCCGTGTGAAGTGACTCACTCCCTCTTTGCCTTCCACCAAGATTATAAGTTTCCTGAGGCCTCTCCAGAAACAGAAGCCACTATGTTTCCTTTACAGCCTGTGGATCTCTGAGCCAATTAAACCTCTTTTCCTTATAAATTACCCAATCTCGGCCGGGCGCGGTGGCTCACGCCTTTAATCCCTGCACTTTGGGAGGCCAAGGCGGGTGGATCACGAGGTCAAGAGATGGAGACCATCCTGGCCAACATGGTGAAACCCCGTCTTTACTAAAAATACAAAAAATAGCCAGGCATGGTGGCACGTGCCTGTGGTCCCAGCTACTCCGGAGGCTGAGGTGGAAGAATCGCTTGAACCCAGGAGGCGGAGGTTGCAGTGAGCCGAGATTGCGCCACTGCACTCCAGCCTGGCCATAGAGCAAGACTCCGACTCAAAAAAAAAAAAAAAAAAAAAAAAAAAAATTACCCAGTCTCAGGTATTTCTTTATAGCAGTTCAAGAATGGAATAATTACAGTCCCAAACTAGTTGACCTTAAGATAAGGAGATTATCCCAGTGGGTCTAATTTAATCACATGAACCCTTTCAATAAGAATGGAACGGTCAGAGACAGGAATACAAAGAGAGGCAAAGTGTGCAAGGGATTTGATGTAAAAGTAATTCCCAGGCTGGGCGCGGTGGCTCACACCTGTAATCCCAGCACTTTGGGAGGCTGAGGCAGGCGGATCACGAAGTCAGGAGATCCAGATCAACCTGGCCAACATGGTGAAACCCTGTCTCAAAAAAAAAAAAAAGTAATTCCCTTGCTGGCTTTGAAGATGGAAGGAGCCAGGGGTAAAAACCTGAGAGTGGCTTCTAGGAGCTGACAGAGTCCTAGCAGCCGGTCAGCAAAGAAATAGGGACTTCAGCCCTACAATTTCAAAGATCTAGATTCAGTCAATAAACTGAATAAACTTGAAAGTGTATTCTTCCTAAGAGGCTCCAGAAAAGAACACAAACTAGCTGGTGCCTTAATTTCAACTTTGTGGGGTTTTTTTCCCCCCTTAAGAGACAGAGTCGGAGCAACTCAAGGGAAATCAAAAACAAACACAGTCTCACTGTTACCTAGGCTTGAGTGCAGTGGTGCTATCATTAACTCACTGCAGTCTGGAACTCCTGGGCTCAAGCCATCCTCCTGCCTCAGCCTCCTGAGTAGCCATACTCAGGACCTCAGGTATGCACCACCATGCCCAACTAATTTTTTTTTTTTTTTTTTGTAGATAGGCCCAGGCTGGTCTCAAAGGCCTGACCTCAAGTAATCCTCCTGCCTCAGCCTCCCAAAACACTAAGATTACAGGTATAAACCACTGAACCCAGCCTATCTTTGTGCTCTTCAAACTAGTAATTCTGCACCTAAAAATATATGTTAAATAATCAGAAAACAAGATGCAAATTTATGTCACAGTGTTATATGTAATAGTAATCTATTAGAAGTACACAAAAAATAGCTTTTAGGCTGGGCATGGTGGTTCATGCCTATATCCCAGCACTTTGGGAGGCCAAGGTGGGACAATTGCTTGAGCCCAGGAGTTTGAGACCAGCCTGAGTAACATAGGGAAACCTCATCTCTACAGAGCTGGGTGTGGTGGCACATACCTGTGCTCCCAGCTACTGGGGAGGCTGAGGTGGGAGGATCACTTGGGCCAGAAGGTCAGGAATGCAATGAGCTGTGATTGTGCCATAGCACTCCAGCCTGGGTTACAAAGTGAAACCATGTCTCAAAAAATAAAAATAAAAAACAACAACAACAAAAAAAACACAACTGTTTTAAGAGAATGAATGCATAATTAAAATACATAAAGTGGAATATAATGAAATAAGATGGTGTTTTAAAAAATTTTAATGGTATAGAAAATGCTTAAAAATAAGTGTGAAAAAAGGACTTTCAGAGTTGATCAAGTAAGTTACTATACCCCATGTGTCTCTCTAATTACAGGTAAAAGCAGCCAGGCACAGGGCTCACACCTGTAATCTCAGCACTTTGGGAGGCCAAGGTAGGTGGATGACTTGAGGTCAGGAATTCAAGACCAGCCTGGCCAACATGGTGAAACTCTGTCTCTACTAAACTTACAAAAATTAGCCAGGTGTTGTCGTGCAGCTTGTCATTCCAGCTACTTGGGAAGGCCGAGGCACGAGAATCGCTTGAATCCAGGAGGCAGAGGTTGCAGTGAGCCATGAGCTGAGATAGCACCACCGCACTCCAGCCTGGGCGACAGAGCAAGACTCTGTCTCAGAAAAAAAAAAAAAAAAAAAAAAAGCCACACAAGTAAAAGCTCTGGTTAGACTATGCCTGTAGTCTCTGAAAAGTAAATGAAAGCATAACTGGATTAGGAATGGAAGTGGAACTGGGCAAAGAAACTCATGTAAAGTTGAGTTTTCTGGTTTTGTTTTTTCCTGTCTCTCCAAACTCTGAACCAAGAGTGAACACCTACCAGAACTGCAGTATGAACAGCAGAAATTGATTTTAAAAATCTATCTTTTTTTTCTGAGATACAGTTTTGCTCTTTTTTGCCCAGGCTGGAGTGCAGTGGCATGATCTCGGCTCACTGCAACCTCCATCTCCCAGGTTTAAGTAATTCTGCCTTAGCCTCCCAAGTAGCTGGCATTACAGGCGCACGCCACCATGCCTGGCTAATTTTGTATTTTTAGTAGAGACGGGGTTTCACCATGTTGACCAGGCTGGTCTCGAACTCCTGACCTCAGGTGATCTGCCTGCCTCTGCTTCCTAAAGTGCTGGGATTACAGGCATTAGCCACCGCGCCCAGCCAAAAACCTAACTTTTTTGGTCAGGAGACCAAGAAAGGGGGAACTACTTTGAGCAAGAGAGAAGGAGGAATTCCGGAGAGGAGAGGAGTGGGTTAGAGATCCCGTGATTCTGTGTATAAACTGGTAATGGTCCTGGCCTCATCCCTGAGGTACAGATACAGGAGACAGATTGAAAGCCACCTAGTGAAGGCTTTGAGAACTAAACTGCAGTATAATCTGCTGTCCAAGCTCCATACTAACGTCAGTGTGATACATGCATGGGACAGTCCCAAAGCAGCATAGCCACAGCTTTGAAAACTTAAGTGACATTAGAACCGTGTTCACAAAAGAACAGACAGAACTTAAGCCTGAACCCAGTTGGGTTGATTACTCATTTAAAAGTCAATATTCTCCAGAGGATTTTAATAAGATCGAGATTCTCACAGCATAATATTCAAAATGTCCAGGACACAATCCAAAATACTTAACACACAAAGAATCAGAAGAATTTGACTAGTTTTCAAGGGAAAAGACAATCAATAGATGCCAACCCTGAGATGACACAAATGTTAGAATTATCAAGATTGTAAAGCTATTATAATGCATAAAAAATAAACTTAATGAAAAGAAAATTTTTCAGAAAAATCAACTATAAGAAAAAATCAAATGGAAATTTTAGAAGAAAAATTACAGTATATAAAATAAAAGATTCAGTACATGTGCTAAGTAGCAGAATTGAGAAGACAGAAGAAATCAGTGAACTTGAAGATAGCACAATAGAAATTATGCGATTTGACTGGTTATATACCCAAAGGATTATAAACCATTCTACTACAAAGACACATGCACACATCTGTTTATTGTGGCACTGTTTACAATAGCAAAGACTTGGAACCAACACAAATGCCCATCAATGATAGACTGGATAAAGAAAATGTGGCACATATACATTATGGAATACTATGCAGCCATAAAAAAGGATGAGGTCATGTCCTTTGCAGGGACGTGGATGAAGCTAGAAACCATCATTCTCAGCAAACTAATACGAGAACAGAACACCAAACACCGCATGTTCTCACTCATAAGTGGGAGTTGAACAATGCACATGGACACAGGGAGGGGAACATCACACACCAGGGCCTGTTGGGGATTGGGGGGGTAGGGGAGGGGATAGCACTGGGAGAAATATCTAATGTAGATGACGGGGTAATGAATGCAGCAGACCACAATGGCACGTATATAACTATGTAACAAACCTGCACATTCTGCACATGTACCCCAGAACTTAAAGTATAATTAAAAAAAAAAGAAATTACACCATTTGAAAAACAGGAAGAAAAAAGATTTTAAAAAGAACAGAGCCTCATCAACCTTTAAGACAATATCAAAATGTACAATCATGTCATTGGTGTTCCAGATATTGCAAACAACTTTATTCCTATAAATTTGAGTACTTAGATCAAGTGGACAGATTTCTTTAAAGGGGTGAAATGCCAAGACTTATTAAAGAAGCAAATAGATAACGTGAACAGTCCTATGTTTATTTTAAAAATTGAATTCATAGATAATCTGAACAGTCCTATATTTATTTTAAAAATCGAATTCATAGCTTAAAATGTTCCAATAGTAAAACTCCAGACTCATATAATTTCACTGGAAAATTTTACCGAACATTTAAGGAAGAAATAATATACTATTTCTCAGAAAAATAGTAGGAAATACTTTCTAGTTCACTTTGGGAAACCAGCATTACTTTGATACCAAAACCAGACAAACCTATTACAAGAAAAAGAAAGCTAGAGATCAATACCCCTCATGAACATAAACACAAAAATCTTCTACAAAATATTGAAAAATGTAACAATATATTAAAAGGACAGTATATAAAAAGATATGTATCTCTCTCTGGACTACTAGAATAAATGTAATACACATAAACATTATTATTGTGTCCTTATAATAAGCTAACACTGTTTTTTGTTTGCCTGTTCATTTTATTTTTTAGTCCAAGATTTTATTACACCTGGACATTTTGTTAGAATATTTCTGAGGCTTAATGAGTATTTTGAACACTTAGAATTTTAAAAATGGTATTGCTTTTCATATTTAGAATTTTTAAAAATAGTATTGCTCTCCATCTAATAGCTTATATTTTTAATCAACTCATTAAAATATGTTGGCTTGCCCTTTAGATGAAAGATGGTAATTATCAGAATTACAGAGGGTGTTAATACGTAATTCTGTAATGCTTATTAAAATTTGAAGACAATATTTTTATTTTTATTAACATGATAGGTTTTTAAATTTCAGCTTGTAAAACTGCAGGTGCAAAAGTGTGGGTGTATTCAATAGTGTCTACAAGCATTCCCACCTAAGTTTTCTGGGCATTATTTGATTGCTGTGTTCCATTGTTAAACAAGCAGCTGTAAAGTCTAGCAGGCAAAGTTGCTAACCTAGTACATAACTCTTTATCTGTACATAAGTAATCCATTGATTAAATTTTTATATAATGAATACTGCTTTTATGATTATTTAAATGATATGTGCTCATTGTGGAAATTTACAAAGGCATAAAAAGACGGGAAAAATAAAAATCTCATTTCCCAGAGACAACCACAGCTAATATTTTGGCTTATTGATTCTTACTTATAGTTATACACATATATTTGAATTCATCATTATTTCTTTGTTTAATCAAAGTAATATATGGACATGGCTAAAACTATAATATTTTCCAAATTTACATGATTTTTAGAACACTTTTCTTTTTCTTCAACTTTTTTTTAGATTCAGGGCTACGTGTGCAAGTTACCTGGGTATATTGCATGATGCTGAGGTTTGGGGGTGCAAATAAGCCCATCACTCAGGTACTGAGCATAGAACCGAATAGTCATTCAAATTTTGCCCTTGCCCATCCTTCCCCCAGAAGACCTCAGTTTCTATTGTGCCATCTTTATATCCGTAAGTACCCAATGTTTAGCCCCCACTTATAAGTGAACATTCTAATACTCATGCTTCATTCATATTTTCTGTTAAATGTTCGGGTGTTTTAAAGGGAAATGTGTTTCGGCATACTTAATCTTTAGAAGACATTGAATATTACCAAGTACTTACTTAGAATAAATTAAATCTACTATGATTGTGATTATGGTTGAATGTAACACATGAGTGATGTTTCCTGCCAGGAAAACTGCTCTAGAAGCCTTCTTATGACTTGGCATCACTGAGTGACATTTGATCCAACGAGGCCATAGTTACGGTTATGTGATGGCCATATTCTGAGGGCTAGTTTGTTTTATAGTACCATCAGTACTCCACAGTAATGGAGTCATAGGTGGAGGGTAACACTTGATAAACAGCAAAGATGAGCTTTAAAAAAATTATCTTACGCTTAATGACCAGCAATTAAAATAATAAAACAAGATCCATAGCAAAATTATGCACAGGTCAGAGAAAATGTGACAAAGAAAATTCTCTATTTTATTTTATTTTTGTTTTTCTCTACTCTTTTGTCCCCTTTGTTAAGCATTTTTTCTATTTATTTTTTGTTTTTCTATTATTTATTTATTGTTTTTCTTTTTTCTATTTATTTATTTATTTTTTTGTTTTTCTAGAAAATTCTCATAATATTTTGTGAAAAGAACAAATAGGAATATATCTGGTCTCAAGTTTGACTTTTCTCTAGAATTCTGCAAATCCTAGAACCATGCATGTATCAATGTAACATGTTGATGGGTTAAAAACAAAAATGAACATGAATCATCCATATTAATATATAATTGTGAGGTTGTCAACAAGTGCATGTTCTCAGATAATTACCTAATAGGGTTATCTTGTCTGTCTTTCTGGTGGTTGGGACATCCTTAACGGTGAGGATTTGGTCTCTTGATCACCCATCTCTATGAACCTCTGGCTGTCATTCTAGAAAAAAATCATTCATTTTTTTTCTTGGAGAAATAAGCCCATTAAAACAAAGGAAAAAGAAAAGGTCATTCTTGAAATACAGAACAATCATTCTTAAAATCAATAACTTGATTTGACTTTTTTTTTTTTTTTTTGAGACGGAGTTTAGCTCTTCTTGCCCAGGCTGGAGTGCAATGGTGCCACCTTGACTCACTGTAACCTCTGCCTCCTGGGTTCAAGTGATTCTCCTGCCTTGGCCTCCTGAGGAGCTGGGATTACAGGCATGCACCACCACGCCCAGCTAATTTTTTATATTTTTAGAGATGGGGTTTCTCCATGTTGGTCAGGCTGGTCTCAAACTCCTGACCTCAGGTGATCCGCCCACCTTGGCCTCCCAAAGTGCTGGGGTTATAGGCATGAGCCATGGCACCCTGCCCATTTTTTACTAAGACAAATCTTTCCAATCTTTCTTGATTTCTCTTGACCTCTGTGACATGTGTCCAAGTAGAAATTCTCCCCCATACCTCCCCCACCTTGGTTTTAGAGAATGCTGCCCTCCCTTCTTTTCTCTCTGACCACTATTCTGCCTCCTACCATTTCTATAACTTAAATGAAGTGTTGGTCCTAGGTATGGGATGATAGTTTCTTTCTGTCTTCTCTCTTAATATCTCAAAAATTCCCATTGCTTCAGTGGACATGTCCAGGCTAATAATTCTAAAATAAATCTATTACTTCAGCCCCGAGACTTCCCCAGCCTGAGAGTCCTATGTGCTAAACATTTACAACAACCACTGAGTCCAGTTCAATAATTCTATGCCTTGTCTGTGATTATTCTCACCAAATTATCTTCCCATTCTCATGTCCCTATTTCTAGCAATGATCCAGTTACCCACTGTCTTACCAAAGCTTGAAACTTCAGTGTCATATTTTATTCAACTCTCTGTCTCATGGTCCCTTCCCACTCACTAGCATACCTATTAATAATCATTACCTAAACGTCAGTGGATTTTTTTCCTGCATTAAAAAGCCTTTTCTTGCCAGGCATGGTGGTTCACATGTATAATCCCAGCATTTTGGGAGGTCAAAGCTGGAGGATCTCTTGAGCCTAGGAGTTCAAGATCCAGCCTGGGCAATATAGTGAGACCTCGTCTCCACAAAAACCTTAACAAATTAGCAGAGTGTGGTGTTATGTGCCTGTGGTCCCAGCTACTGGGGAGGCTGAGACACAAGGATCATATGAGCCTGGGAGGTGGAGCTTATAGTGAGCCAAGACTGCACCACTGAACTCCCAGCTACTCGGGAGGCTGAAGCAGGAGAATCGCTTGAACCCGGAAGGCGGAGGTTGCAGTGAGACTAGGCTGCGCCATTGCACTCCAGCCTGGGCAACAGAGGTTGAACAGGATTGAGACAGGGTTTCAACTCGGGAGGCTGAAGCAGGAGAATTTGGCGGAGGTTCAACACGGTGAAACCTTGTCTGCACCTGCCACGCATTGATTGCTTAAAACTAACTTGGCAATTCATGGTGGAATACCTCAGGAAGGATGATAAGAACTCTGAAACATTGATCTACTTCTAAATCAGCAATCTAAGGGCGATCAGGAAAGTGATGTTTAAAAGTTTATAGCATAATAAATAAACACTACTGACAACTAGCTCTTAAGTTTTTTTTACAGCACAATATTTGAGACCCAGTTTTGACTCTCATTGGCCACTTGGCAGGAAATGCACCATTTACTTCACTCTGTTGGTGGGGTGGTGTGTGGAACTCCACGGCATGTCCTAAGAGAAGCCATGTATTTGCAATATCACCTCAGGCTCCTGTTCACAAGGTGCTAGACAGAATTTACCTAAATATAATAAATCTGCCATTCCTCTGATCTGGGTGAGTTTTTTTGTTTTGTTTTTGTTTTTTTTTCTTTGAGATGTATCTATGAAGAACTGATGGTGTAGTATAATAATTGCTATTCACAACAACCATTTAAAGAATCCTTTGATGACTTTTTAGCGCCTCTAAGTTATGTATACCCATTAATTTGTCCTTCCCCTTTTTTCATGCCCTTGGTCTCCAGAAGAGTACTTACAATTCAAAAGAACATGTCCAGGCGCAGTGGCTCATCCCTGTAATCCCAGAATTTAGGAGGCCGTGACAGGTGGATCATGAGGTCAGGAGTTCGAGACCAGCATGGGCAATATGGTGAAACCCCGTCTCTACTAAAATACAAAAAATTAGCTGTGCATGGTGGCAGACATCTGTAATCCCAGCTACTGGGTGACAGAGCGAGACTCTGTCTCCAAAAGAAAAAGAAAAAACATTTACGTTCTTAGAAGTGAGCACAGTTGGGAAGAAAAACAAGGCTGAGGGAACATAGATCCTGTTAATGTTACTTATAAACCTTTGGAGTTTTAAAAAAAAGTATCTAAGTAATAATCCATCTTTTAATGTAGGTCTCAGAAATGAAAGGTAAAAATAGAACATTTCATAACAAAATATTCTGCACCACATGAGGTGAAGGTGGTGTTTGGTGAAATGGGAATTGTTTTTCCTGCTTGGCAGGGATGGAAACTGACATTCAAGAAGGTTAGGAATGTGCTAAAGGTCGCATGAATCCCTAAGTCAGTTCTCAAATTCAGATCTTGTTTTATTTATTTATTTTTTTGAGATTGAGTCTTGCTCTGTTGCCCGGGCTAGAGTGCAGAAGCATGACCTCAGCTCACTGCAACCTCTACTTCCCAGGTTCCAGCGAATTCTCCTGCCTCAGCCTCCGGAGTAGCTGGGATTACAGGTGGATGCCACCATGCCCAGCTAATTTTTTTTTGTATTTTTAGTAGAGACGGGGTTTCACGGTGTTGGCCAGGCTGGTCTCAAACTTCTGACCTCAGGTGATTCGCCCTCCTCGGCCTCCCAAAGTGCTGGGATTACAGACGTGAGCCACTGTGCCTGGCCAGATCTTGTTTTAGATTCCATGTTCTCTCTATTGCATATAAACTGCTCCAGTCTAAATATCAATCAATCGATCAAAATATTTTAGAACAATAGTAAAAATAACCACAAATAAAATTTGCAAAACTTCTAAATACAATTTAACTTAGAATAACCTGACACTGGACCGGGCATGGTGGCTCATGCCTGTAATTCCAGCAGTTTGGGAGGCCAAGGCAGATGGATCAACTGAGGCCAGGAGTTCTAGACTATCCTGGCCAACATGGTGAAACCCCGTCTCTACTGAAAATACGAAAAATTAGCCAGGCATGGTGGTGTGCACCTGTAATCCCAGTTACTTGGGAGGCTGAGACAGGAGAATCGCTGGAACCCAGGAGGTGGAGGTCACAGTGAGCTGAGATAGCCTGCACTCCAGCTTGGGCGACAAGAGCGAACTCCATTTCTAAATAAATAAATAATTAATTTTAAAAATTTTGAATTTTTATTAAAAAGTTGAATTTAGGTTGCTAACTGCCAGCTAAGTGGATACTATATTCACAACACACATGCTCAGGATTGATAAATTTCCCTTTGCCGATCTTCCTCAGCTGGAGAGCTCAGATGACTACAGGAGTGTTAATCATTTCCTTACTAAGCAATCTTAGTCACAGGTTCCTGCTAAAAGTGAAATCACTCCCCTCGGGTTTAAATACAATTGAAAACTTTTAACTTAGTTGCAGTTTCTTCCTTCTAGGTTAAGCACATGGAAATTTGGCAATTCTTTTTACAGCATTATTTCCATTTGTTACTCCCACAAGCTGGAGTTTATCTGATTGCGTGGTGCATGGAAACTTCAGGACAAGATGCAATGGCCGAAGGCTGAGCAAAATTTACCCTGGCTGTAGTTATGAAGAGGGTAAGTGAATAAACCTCTTTGTTGCTCTTACGTTTATTTTCTCTTATGCTAGATTTTATACACCACAAAATGCACAAAGCATAATCTTGCAATTATAGTTAACCATTTAGATTTTCTTGATAACTATGTTTAAACGATCAAAGGCTAAAACCAAGAAATTAAAATGCACAATGAAAAATGCATGACAAAATTACTTCAGTTTTTTCTTGAAAAAAATTGTTTTTATTAATTAAACCACTTGCTTCGTTAATTGAACAGTTACTGAAATGTCTTTCTACATTGATGTAATATTGGACTTTTCAGTAAACAGACTAGATACAATTTTATGGGAACAAAAAGACATAAATAATTTTATTATTGGAAATAAGCTGGAAACTGAATGGAACATCTAGAGGCAGGATTTAAATGTCAAATAATTTTGGTTCAAATAGAAATACTGTTTTATGGCTGTGTGTTTCTATTTAGCAAATGATTTTTTTTGTTCGTTTCTTGAAATCTATTTGAAATAGATTTTTCATGACAGTGTGATAAAGAAAATCTATATCAATATCTCAATTATTTTCTTCCCTGAAAAGGAAAATTATATTTGGTTATAACAGAAGGAATTTCATTAGAAAAATACTGATTATTTTATTGCCCATTCAATTGTGATAACATTTATTTTAAGAAAAACACAGATTATTCTTCTTTGAGGCATGAACAGTCCTGGGCACATAGAAGACTTTGTGGAAATAGCTATTGATTATTTATCTTTTTTAAAAAACACGGAATTTATACTAATGGATTTTAGAAGTTATGTTTAAGTCGTTTATATAAGATCTTATTAAATATTCAATAAATCAGTAATGAATCAAAAAGGAAGCAGAAGACAGACTTTTTACCTGCAAGGAATTTAAATCACATCTTTCCTACTATGATTCAAAACTAAATTAACACTTTTCTTCTGAGTGTTCAAAAAATTATAGGGACTATAAATTATTTTATTTTGTTTATTTATTTATTTATTTTGAGACAGAATCTCGCTCTGTCACCCAGGCTGGAGTGCAGTGGCACGATCTTGGCTCACTGAAACCTTCGCCTCCCAGGTTCAAGTGATTATCCTACCTCAGCTTCCTGAGTAGCTGGGATTACAGGTGCATGCCACCATGCCCAGCCAATTTTTGCATTTTTAGTAGAGACAGAGTTTCATCATGTTGGTCAGGCTGGTCTTGAATTCCTGACATTGTGATTTGCCGGCCTCGGCCTCCCAAAATGCTGGGATTACAGACGTGAGCCACTGAGCCTGGCCGGTGATAAAATTTTTTTTACAACAACATTGCTCATTATTATAAAAACCTGGAAACAACCAAGTCTTAATGCAGAGAGTAGTGGTTAAATACAATGAAATATTACATAACTCATAAAAAAAGAATGAAGTCAATCTATATTTAAAAACATGGAAACAGTCTAAGTGATATTACTAAGAAAAAAAGCAAGTTCCAAAAAATAGTAAGTATGGTATATTATTATTTTTATTAAAATGAATAAATATCAGTATTTACATTTACAACGTTTGTAGGAAGAGTCATCAAACCATTTAAAGTGGTCTTTGGGGGATTAAATGAGAATGTTTACTTTTTACTTTGTAGACACTAGAAAGTAATTGATAGGGACTTCATTTTATTTATTGCTAAAATCTGAGTGTCTTCAATAGTGCCTGGTACCTAATACGCACACAATAAATAATATTGAGTGAATAGATTTCTGCAATATTTATTTATTTATGTTGTAATATTTAAAAACATAAAAATTAGAATGATCAATTTGTAAGCAGATAAAGTACAAAAAAAAACCTTTTTAAAAAATATTAAAACAAATGGTAGAACCACTTTCTTTTTTATTTTAATTAAATTAAATGCAATTAATTAATTGATTTTTATAGAGATGGGATTGCATATTGTTGCCCAGGCTGGTCTTGAACTCCTGGGCTCCAGTGATCCTTTAGCCTCAACCTCCTTAACTGTTGGGATTACAGGCATGAGCCACCATACCCAGACAGAACCACTTTCAAATGCTTCTACTCCCTCTTCTCTTTATGTTACTTCTTTCCCACTTTTTGCAGGACGTTCCCTCCTTTTTCTTTTTTTTATTCCTTTTTTTTTTTGAGGCAGAGTCTCACTCCGTCACCCAGCTGGAGTGCAGTGGCGTGATCTCAGCTCACTGCAACCTCCCCTCTTGGATTCAAGTGATTCTCCTATCTCAGCCTCTCAAGTAGCTGGGATTACAGGCACCTGCCACCATGCCTGGCTAATTTTTCTATTTTTAGTAGAGACGAGGTTTCATCATGTTGGCCAGTCTGGTCTCAAAATCCTAACCTCAGGTGATCCACTGGCCTCAGCCTCCCAAAATGCTGGGATTACAGGTGTGAGTCACCACACCTGGCTCACTCCCTCCCTTTTCTAGCTAATTTTTGTTCAAAGGGAAATAAAAATATTGTGGTAACTGTGTTTACTTAAGATTTTCTGCCTAGGCTTCTTACTTTGTCTTTGATGTCCATCCTTAGGAACTCATACATCTAACATCCCAGATTTCTACTTATCTTTTTTGTTTGTTTGAGATGGAGTTTCACTCTTGTTGCCCAGGCTGAAGTGTAATTGCGTGATCTTGGCTCACTACAACCTCCACCTCCCAGGTTCAAGGGATTCTCCTGCCTCAGCCTCCCAAGTAGTTGGGATTACAGGCATGTGGCACCACACCTGGCTAATTTTGTATTTTTAGTAGAGACAGGGTTTTTCCAAGTTGGTCAGACTGGTCTCAAACTCCCGACCTCAGGTGATCCGCCTGCCTTAGCCTCCAAAATATTGGAATTACAGGCGTAAGCCACCTTGCCCAGCTAGTTTCTACTTATCTTTATATGTGCATGACATTTTTCCAATATCATGGCCAACTGTGAGGAATACAGACTGTCTTGTGACCCTTTCTTTCCCCAATGCCTAACACAGGGCCTCATACACAGTAGGAGTATGTGTTTTTATTTGTTATTTTTTTGCTGGATATTCTTTTTACAAACATTTGTGCCATTCTTTTTTTTTTTTTTTTTTTTTTTGAGACAGTTTTGCTCTTGTTGCCCAGGCTGGAGTGCAATGGCACGATCTTGGCTCACTGCAGCCTCCGCCTCCTGGGTTTAAGTGATTCTCCTGCCTCAGCCTCCCCAGTAGCTGGGATTACAGGCATGTGCCACCACGCCTGGCTAATTTTGTATTTTTAGTAGAGATGGGGTTTCTTCATGTTGGTCAGGCTGATCTCTAACTCCCGACTTCAGGTGATCTGCCTCCCTCGGCCTCCCAAAGTGCTGGGATTACAGGTGTGAGCCACCACATCCGGCCCATTTGTGCCATTCTTAATGATGGTATACTGCTATAGTCCTTCATTCTAGACCATGTATTGTATCCAATAGACACTGAATATATGTTTGTTGAATGAATGGTTGATGCTTGACTCTGGCACATAATCTCTGTGTATATGAGTGGTTAGATTTAGTTCTGAAGGAGATGGAAGGAGGCTGTATTGACTTGGGATTTTTTGGATTGCCAATAGCAGAACACTTGACTAAATTTGGCAGAAGCAGAAACAAAAGAGAATTTATTGGCTCAAATAGCAGTTTACTGGTGTACCTGGCTTGAGAAATAGCAAAACACTGGCTCAAAATGATCTATCTCTTTGTCTGTCTGTCTGTTACTCCATTCTCAGACAAGCTTTTTCCTTGAAGTTGTAAAATAGCTGCCAGAAACTCCCAAGCCATATTTGTTGTTTCCAATCCAGCAGAAAAAAATGAATGTCTTTGTTCAGCAGTCCTAGGAAAGAAAATCATGACGCTCACTCAGAGTGAATGAACTCTAATCAACACTAACTATGGCCAGAGAAGTCAATGTACTAGTTTTATGAGCTTCTAGGATCCAAGTCTCAAGCTTTACTGCTGGATGAAAGGTAGGAGAGAGGTGGATCCCCAAATAAAAATCAAGGCAGTTGCCATAAGTTGCCGTATCAGGAATGGGTATCTGGAAGTTAAGTAATAAATGTCAATGACATTTAACAATAAATCAATGTACATTAAACAATAAATGTAAAACACGAAGATGGTTATTTCATTCTCTTCTGTTCCACTCTCCCTAAGTATATTCAAATATGAGTAATTAACATATGTAAGAACCTAATCACCTCTAGCTCCATAAAGGGGTACATATAGGTACTAACTGTTAAAGAGGAGGCAGATGGAAAGAACAAGCTGTCAAAAGAGGTATCAGGGAGGATATATAGCAGTTTCAAAGGTACCTGAAATTGTACTTTGGATATAGTAGATTCTTAATATTTGCTGATTTATTTAAAGGAGGAAAAGAACATGACGGGGCGAAGGGGGGATATTTGTTTTCAGCCTACTGTGTACTGGGCATCATGTTCAGCTCTCAATATACATATCTCAATCTTCATAGAATTAAAAAAATTTTCATTTACATTCAAGAGATAGAGGTTCAAAAAAGCTAAGTAACTTGCCAAAATATCAACTAATGAGTAAAACAAGTCTGTTGGGCTCTGAATTACATACTGTTTTTACAGTACTATAATTGTTAAAATCAGTTATGAGTTGAAAAATAAGACTCGGATACTGACTGTGGCAACTCAATTTACCTGACTAAAGAATAGAGTATGGACCAGGCACAAAGGCAGTTGAAAACTGACAAAAGGTAGCATCATTCAGAGCAGGGGTTGGTAGGGTAGGGCCTGTGGACCAAATCTAACCTACTGAATGCTTGCGTAAATATAATTTCATTAGAACACAGTCACATTCATTTGTTTACCTATTGTCTATGGCTGCTTTTGCATAACAAAGATCCAGTTGAGTATCCCTGTAGCTGAGTAGTTGCAACAGGCACCATATGGCTTGTGAAGACTAAATATTTACTATCTAGCACTTCACAGAAAAAGTTTGTGAACTTACGATCCAGCGTGTGATCAGTTATTCTCAGAAGGGACGAGATTGCTGTTATCAATCCAGGACTGATGACAATTCTTGTGGCTGTATGTGTGACATTCTCCCAAACATCAATACATTCATCTATTCAATAAACCATTGTTGAGCACCTACAATGTGTTGGACAGTATGAGCTCATAGTCTATTGTGAAGATTAAAGAAGGCAGTTGGAATATAGTGCAATAAATTCTACAGTGAAAAATAGGATACTAAAAATATGATACCGTCTCTCTCTGCTCCTAGGCTTCATGGAGGCAGGCTTTGGTTTTACCTATCATTGTGAGCTCAGCCCTTGGCTGAGGGCCTAGAAGGCAGTAGGGGATCAAATATTAAATATTTGATGAGTGAACTAATGAATCAATTAATGTGATAGAGATAAGCACAGGTTGCCAAAGGAACAAATATAATCTAGACTATGATGGGATGAAGTCAGGCTATGAAGTTGAAGAAGTGGTAGAAGTGAAAGGAGAAAAGGCTGAAAGTGGGGTGGCCAGCAAAAAGGGAAGGGTTATAGTAAAAGTTCAATGGACCTCTTGGGAAAAGGTGTACCCCTGTGCAGCTGGAGGAAAAGAGGACTAAGGTCCTGAGCCATATTTCGTGGGAGATTTGATGTGGGATATAACAAAAAATTATTCAGTTCTCAACTGGAGAACCTCCAAAGGCTTTCTGCTGAGGACAGGATGAAATGAAGACTTCTTGGTGAAGCCTTCAGTCCTCTGTAATTTATTCCAAACTGATTCAATCTTCTTTTTTAAATTTATATTTTCAAATTTACATAGAGATGGGGGTCTCACTGTGTTGCCCAGGCTGGTCTCGAACTCCTGCCTTGGCTGCCCAGAGTGTTGGATTACAGGCATAAGTCACAGCACCCAGCCTGATTCATTCTTACTTCCCTTAACTCAGCTCCCACTATCTGGTTTTAGGCTTCCCAATTGTGCGTTTTTCAAATCCTAACTGTCTTTAAAAAGATAGTTCCCCCTCCTTGGGATACCCATTCTCCTTTCTCTCTAATCTACATTACTCATTAGATAAGATCTGATGCCATTATGACCTTTCTGACAGATCTCTCCTACCCACATCAATCTTCACTGATGTCTTTTTTCTTTTTTTTTTTTTTTTTAATTCCTTCACCTGTAACCATCAACCACTTCTTTTTTAAAACAATTTATTTCTTTATTTTTGAGACAGAGTCTCACTCTCTTGCCCACAACTCACTGCAACCTCTGCCTCCCAAGTTCAAGCAATTCTTCTGCCTCAGCCTCCTGAGTAGCTGGGATTACAGACATGCACCACCACATCTGGCTAATTTTTGTATTTTTAGTAGAGACGGGGTTTCACCATGTCGGCCAGGCTGGTCTTAAACTCCTGACCTCAGGTGATCTACCTGCCTTGGCCTCCCAAAGTGCTGGGATTACAGCTGTGAGCCACTGCGTCCAACCCATTCACTTCTTATAGACATGGAATCAATGCTGCCTCAGATGATTTTGAAATGTTTCATGGATTAATGCTTTGCACCCACCATTACATTGTAGGTTCCCAGAAACAGGGATCATAAGACATTTCATTTCCCTTGTATCCTTTTAGTACCCAGAATAATACTTTATGTACACTTAATATTTGAGTAAACACTTAAGCACTTATTGAATAAATAGTTGAATGAGTCAGATGAATAAAATGTTACAAGATTGAAAACACTGCTGAAAAAGGAAGTCGGAAAATGGAAAATAACGAGAGAAGATGCTAATAGGACAGGGAAAATAATTTTTACTTTGCAGTTAGAGGTATTCCAAAAAGGTCAAGTTTTAAGGAAAAATATTTAAAGTAGGAACTCAGATGCGGAGAAGTAAGTTAATTACTTTTCAGTTTAGGGCACTTCATGATCATGGATCTATGCAAGTTCTCTTCTTGTTTTTATTTATGTATCTGTTTGTTCATTTGTTTATATAATCCCCTTTATCACTATTCTCTACTCTCAATCCCCTTTATTCCCACAGCAAGTATTCTAATGTGAGTAACGTGCATCTTCTTCATGTATGTGGTTTTGGAAAATATGTAGTTTTGTTTTTTTAGCAGGTATTGCATTATTTTCGTAAATATGTTCATATGTTATGGATCTTAATCTGCTTTTTACTTTTTTCACTAAACATTAAGGATTTTAGCATCTATACATATTGCTGTGGTATAGATCTGTTATTTCTAATTGCTACATAATATATACACTCCATGGTGTGAATTCACTCATTGTACCTATTTACACCTCAAGTGATGGAAATTAATATTACCTCCAAGCTGGGCGCGGTGGCTCACGCCTGTAATCCCAGCACTTTGGGAGGCTGAGGCGGGTAGATCACCTGAGGTCAGGAGTTCGAGACCAGCCTGACAAATATGGTGAAACCCCATCTTTAAAAAAAACAATATTACCTCCAATTCCCTGTACAAACTATGATGAACTTCCTCATACTGTCCCTTTATAGATCTAGTGTGAGAATGTATTTGGGATCTAGATCCAGGAATGACATTGCTGGATCACAGAGCTTATGTTTGTTTAATATGAATAAGAGGTACCAGGTTTCTCTGCCAAATGGAAGTGCTAGTCTACACACGTATGTTCCTTCCCTGCCCTCTGACCCCTGCAACCAATCAAAGAGTGCCTGTAAACTACAGTCACCAATGATCACAGGCTGAATGTTACTATCATCTATTTGGGACACAGCAGAAGGGAGCAATGGAGTGTCAAATGGACTGAGAACAGGAGAGACTCAAAGGGGCCAACAGGTGGCCAGCTCTGGAGTGGAATCAGAGAGCCTGGAGGCTCTGGCTTTGCAAGGTAAGGGTGGGCCAGGGCCGGGCAGCAGGAGACCCCAGACCTGACCGTGGGAGCTCATCTGAGCTGTGGCTCAGACACCCAACAGGTGCGTTTTCCTCACTGCCTGCACTTGCCAGTGCTGACTGGGTCACCTTCCAGGGTATCCTGCCACCCAGTGGCTGCCTCCTGCTTTTCTTCCACATTGGCCTAGTGGGGTCCTTGTCTCCCTCTCTCCAGGTCCCCTTGTCTTCATTACACCGCTCCTCCCTCAACCTGGTGCCACGGAGACTGTGAGAATTTGAAGAGGTTGCAGAGAACTAGACAGAAGTCCAGGCAGGGCCACCTCCCCCAGACTCTCTATGGGGCACTGTCTTGCCCCCAATCTGGAATCTGTTCTCTTCCCAGCTTGCACCCAAACCCAGCTTAGACCTTTGTGCTCAGCCCCACCCACTGCTCCAGCTGTCTGGGTCCTGGGGCAGCCCTCTTTTTCACTAGCATCCAGAACCAAACCAGGTCTTCTGCTAAGATCCTAAGGCTGGCGACCTGTTGACCTCGCTTGTCCTTTATTGCTAAGAACTGAGCTCTTGACTGTGTCAAGGTCATGGCACCATAGTCTTTGACCTCTGAGAAGTCCTTGCCACAGTGACCCTCTCCTTGCTCCCTTGAGGGGAGTTGCTCTGCCATTCTGATTGGCAAGAGGCACCATCAGGTTGTATTCCTGAGACCTCAGTAACACTGGGCCTGCAGGGCCAGCCACCTTGCCCAGCCTCAGAAGACAATTTGAAAAGCCTCCCACTGACCAAGATGGGACAAATCACATTTCAATAACAATGAGAATTGCAACAGACTGTCAATTAGTTATCTATTACTGTACAACAAATTACTCCAGAACTTTGCTTAAAGCCAACCCATTTATTGTATCATAGTTTCTGAGAATCAGGAACCCAGGAGCAGCTTAACTGGTGGTGGTTCTATCTCAAGGTCTCTAATAACACTGCAGTTAGGCTGCAAGCTGGGGATACATTAATCTGAATCTGGGTCTGAAAGATCTGCTTTCACACTCATTTATGTAGCTTTTGGCAGGAGACCGGTTCCTCAGGATGTGTGCTTCTTTACAGGGCTGTTGACAACATGGCTTCCCCCAGAGTGAGTATAGAGAGAAAGTGGGAGTTGTCCATTGAGTGCGCACCTAATCTCAGAAGTAACACACCATCATGTCTGCTATGTTTTATTGGTTATATAGACCAATGCTTGTGCAGTGTGGGAGGGAACTATACAAGGCTGTGAATATTATAAGACAGGAATCGTTGGGGACCATCTTGGAAACTGACTCCCACAGTCTGAAACTCATCAGATATACTGTAATCTATGGGTTCACAATAATATTTAAAACAAACAAACAGCTGGGCACAGTGGCCAGGGCTTATAGTTCCAGCTACTCAGGAAGTTGAGGAAGGAGAATTATTTGAGCCCAGGGGTTTGGGGCTGTAGTGTGCTATCACTGTGCCTGTAAATAGCCATTGCACTCTCGCCTGGGCAATACAGCAGACTCCATACATAAAAACAAACAAACAAGTTGTTCTTCTGACAGAGAACCACACATTATCTTAAAAACTGGTGAAATAAGAGGAAAGAATCAAGCTTTTCCTATATGAACTGTAGAACTGGGTAACAAAGAATAGATGAGTAGGTCAGATGTGATGGCTCACGCCTGAAATCCCAGCACTTTGGGAGGCTGAGGTGGTGAGATCACTTAAAGTCAGGAGTTTGAGACCAGCCTGGCCAACATGGTGAAACCCCATCTCTACTAAAAATACAAAAATTAGCTGAGCGTGGTGGCACACGCCTATAATCTCAGCTACTCCCAGCTGGTTGGGAAGCTGAGGCAGGAGAGTCATTTGAACCTGGGAGGCAGAGGTTGCAATGAGCCGAGATTGTGCCACTGTACTCCAGCCTGGCCAACAGAGTAAGACTCCGACTCAAAAAAAACAAAAAGCAAAACAACTATAACAGAAAACAAAGAATAGACGAGTAAACGTTTCTCTTTATAAAATTATTTTAGCTAATGAATGAAAATTAAATAACATGCCGATTGCGGTAGCTCACACCTGCACTTTGGGAGGACTTTGGGAGGCTGAGGCGGGTGGATCACCTGAGGTCAGGAGTTCGAGACTAGTCTGGCCAACATGGTGAAACCCCATCTCTACTAAAAATACAAAAAAAGTTAGCCAGGCACGGTGGCACATGCCTGTAATCTCAGCTACTCGGGAGGCTGAGGCAGGAGAATCGCTTGAACCCAGGAGGCGGAGGTTGCAGTGAGCTGAGATCGTGCCATCGCACTCCAGCCTGGGTGACAAGAGCGAAATTCTATCTCAAAAAATAAAGAAAAGAAAATGAAATAAAAGGATTAGAATATTATCCTATTACAAGCCACCTATAAATTAATGAATCTAGGCACTGAGCATCAAATGTTGTTGATAATAAGGAACAGAAACCAAACGTTAAGTGCCATCTGATGAAAGAACACGTCACCCACTAGATCTTGCCAAACAGACTGAATTTGAGTCTAATGAAGACTTTGGATTGTCTACTTGCAGGTAGAGAGGTGGGAGGAACATATTGCACTGTTCCCTAAATGTGCAATTAGCAAAATCCATACTGGAGGGAATCTCTATAGGCCAAATGGCTTGGGTGATTCAACAGAAAAAGTGTAAGGAAAAGAGATGGAGAGAAATCTGGATGTTAAAAGAAACAGCAAAGTCCAATTACAAAAAAAAAAAAAAAAGTCAAGACTAACTCCAGAAGCGAGGAGTATACACTTGGTTATAAAATCATAAAGAAATGCAAGGAAGGTATAAAAGTCAGAATAGTGGAAGGAAATTATTTCTGAAAAAGTCAAGATGATGGTTACTTTTTGAGGGAGGGACAAGACAGTGATTGAGATATGGCGCATGCAGAGAGGCTACTGGGTGGCTGGCAGTTTTATTTCTTGGCCTGGTAGATAGTTACAAGAGTGTTTGCTTGGCAATAATTCACTAAGACATTAATTTGAGTAATGGGATCTTTTCTGGATCTGTGCTTTCATTTTACAATAAAACATAAAAAAAATTCTGAAGATAATACGTGAATGTAGTAAAATATCCAAAATGTGTGTATGAAATTCTCTCTCATTTTAAAAGCATAAATGGTAGAATTACAATGCTATGCATATATTCTGATCTTTGCTTATTTTACTGAATATTTTATTTTGTAGATCATTCTGTATCAAATAGGGCCAGATGGTATAAAAATTACAAAGTTAGTCTCAATTTCTAGGCTAGAACCAATATATTTTAACATATAAATAGGAGTTTAAATAAGTGGGTACTTTTTCTTAAGAATATATTCCATTAAGTCAGAAGATGTCTCAATGTAGAGATAGCATGCACATTCATTTTGAAAGTACACATTTCTCATGAAGTTTAAAATTTACCTGTCCTTTTTCCTCCCCAAGTTTTCAGCTTAAACAAACCTGCTCACACTTTGATTCAGTCAAGATTACTTGGGGAAGGGTGGATGGTAGTTAGTAAACTGCTTTTTCAGCATTTCCCTAGATGAACTCTTAGAGATATTTTATGGCAAGTGTTAAAACAACACACTGGTGACTAACCTTTGTGCTTCTTTGTTGATAATGGCCTGTTTCTGATAGTAATTAGGATAAAAGGAGACAGATGTACAGGCTTCTACAGCCTTTAAACTGTAATCTTGGGCTAGTAAATATTTTCTAGGCACCAGATTATATTGAGTTTTTTTAAAAAACTAACTTGGCCAAGTGTTTTAACTATCTATTTCCTTTAATATTTCTTACTTTTTTCAGTCACTTGAATAGTATTTTCTGAGTACCTAGCAAGGAGTTAGCAATGCTTAGTGCCCTAGGGTACAAAGGAAGGAAGTAAAAACACATAGTGCTTACAGTCCTAGGAGATTCAACATATGTACACATATGACACAGCTAGAAAACAAGACCCGGTAGATAGTTACAAGAGCATTTGCCTGGCAAGAATTCACTAAGATGTTAATTTGAGTTACGGAATTTTTCTGGATCTGTGTTGTAGTTTTACAATAAAAAATAAAAAACATTTCTGAAGATAATACACAAATGTAGTAAAATATTCAAAGTGTGTGTGTGTGTGTGTGTAAAATTCCCTCTCTCATTTTAAAAGTATAACGATAGCATTACAATATTATGCATATATTCTGATCTGAAAACAAGACACTCTCGGTTCACTATGGCCTCTGCCTCCTGGGTTCAAGTAATTCTTGTGCCTCAGCCTCCTGAGTAGTTGGGATTAAAGGCGCAGGAGGTCTTGCCCAGGTTGGTATATTTATATATACATTGCATATGTCAATATACGTTTTTTTTTTGTAGTTTTTGGAGAACAGGTGGTATTTGGTTACACGAGTAAGTTCCTTAGTGGTGATTTGTGAGGTTTTGGTGCACCCATCACCCAAGCAGTATACACTGAACCTGATTTGTAGTCTTTTATCTCTCACCCCCAATCAATATATGTTCTACATACATTGTGACTTCAACACACAGACATATATAATACTGTCTTGTTTTCTAACTCCCTCGTAGGTACTCAGAAAATAATATTTGAGTGACTGAAAAAGTAAGAAATATTAAAGGAAGTAAAAAGATAGTTAAAACACTTGGTCAAGTTGGTTTCTTAAAAAACTCAATATAATCTGGTGTCTAGAAAATATTTACTAGCCCAAAGATTACAGTTTAAAGACCGTAGAACTGCCACTGCATTCCAGCCTGGGTGACAGGGGATGCAGTCTCAAAAACAAACAAACAAACAAACAAAAACACCAAAAAACAAAGGAACTTTCCTTGTAAAGTTAAAGCAGAAGAAACATCCTTATCATGTCCACTAAAACTGGCTTATTTGGGGATTTGGCTATTATCTTCACTGGCCTAATTTTTTGGAAGGAAGGATACACAACTTAGTTTCAGCTTGGTGGTATGGAACTTTAGCATGAGTGACTCAATTTTGGTTTGGTCTGTTAGGTCTGGTGCAGGAGCTCAGTCCAAACCAGTGGCCTCCTATAAATTTCATTTAACATCACAAAATAAAATTTCTCCCAATTCAGGCATTTACACATTTAACTATCAATTCTATTAAAGACGTGACATTAAAAGTGCACGATAGGGAGCTGATGAGAAGTGGGCAAAAAAATACTGAAAAGAGAGCTTCTAGAAGGAAATACACTAGAATAATGACAGTTGTTATCTGGAAGAGGTAGAATTACCAGTGATTCACTTTCTCTCTCTCTCTCCCTCTATGGTGGGAGACCACACTTTCTCCTTTCCCATGTACCCTTTTGAATTTCCCCAGTTCTCTACAACCAATGTGTACTTATTTAACTTATTTATTCTTTTAGAGACAGGGTCTTGCTTTGTGTCCAGGCTGGAGTGCGGTGACATAATCATAGCTCACTGCAGCCTCGAACTCCTGGGCTCTTGAAATCCTCCTGCCTCATCATTCTCAGTAGCTAGGACTACAGGTGTGTACCACCATGCCAGCTATTTTATTATTATTATTATTATTATTATTAATATTGTAGAGATGGGAGTCTTGCTATGTTGCCGAGGCTGAACTGTTGCCCTGGTCTTGAACTCCTGGCCTCAAGCAATCCACCTGCCTCAGCTTTCCAAAGTGTTGGGATTATAGGCATGAGCTACCACTTGGGGCCATTTTTCTTTTTCTTTCTTTCTTTTTTTTTTTTTTTTTTGAGACAGAGTTTTGCTCTTGTTGCTCAGGCTGAAGTGCAATGGTGTGATCTCAGCTCACTGCAACCTCCATCTCCTGGGTTCAAGTGATTCTCATGCCTCAGACCTTCTGAGTAGCTGGTACTATAGGCGCCTGCAACTACGCCCAACTAATTTTTGTATTTTTAGCAGAGAAGGGGCTTTGCCATGTTGGCCAGGCTGGTCTCAAACTCCTGACCTCAGGTCATCCCCCCACCTCGGCCTCCCAACGTGCTGGGATTATAGGTGTGAGCCACCGCACCCAGCCCATTTTGCTGTTATAATCAGAAAAATACGAATGTCTCACAGCTTTAATCCCAGCATTTTGGGAGGCTGAGGCGAGCTGAACACCTGAGGTCAGGAGTTTGAGACCAGCCTGGCCAACATGGTGAAACTCCTTCCAAAAATTAGCTGGGCATGGTGGCGGGCACCTGTAATCCCAGCTATTCAGGAGGCAGAGGCAGGAAAATGGCTTGAACTTCCTGGAAGGCAGAAGTTGCAGTGAATGGAGCTGGAGCTCCATTGCCCTGCAGCGTGGGCAACAAGAGCAAAACTCCATCTCAAAAACACAAAAAACAAATAAAGCAAAACAAAAAAAAAAAAAGAAAAATAAGAATGCTTCTGGAATGAAGGAGACACATGCAACTTTTAGAAGCAGTTTCTAGTACTAGTTGAAGGCAGGGAGGTGGAATATGGAGCAGCAAGCTCCTTTAAGGTAGAGGTGAGGGTGTTCCTAGGTCCAGCAGCATCACAGGAGAGTCTTTTGAGTGCAGCAGACACACACACACACATTCAGAATTTCACAGAGGAGTATCTATGTAGAGACGTAACCAATCCTGCCCTTCTTTTCCCCAATAGGATGCAAAGTCACCACTGACACCCTCAGAGAGGGTCTTGCCAGAGTCAAAAAAACAAAACAAAACAACAAAACCCCAATTCCTTATGGATCACAAATCCCTTAAACCCTAGTATCATATTACTATTCCAGAAGAAGTTATACTGAAAACTTTGCTCTCTGTTAAGGGAACGATGACAAACATTCAGCTCTCCTACTTTTTGAACCAAACCTGGTATTAAGTGCTCATTCTAAAAAGAGGGGAAGTATCCTGGTATCTTTGAGTAATGTCTTCCTGAAATACATTTGCTTTCCTGATGGTCCTGATTGTGAACTTGGTCCCATGATCATAATCACAGAACTTTTTCCATTTTTGTCCTGAGCCTGAAACAGCAGTGACTCGGCTTCCTGGGTCCTATGTTGTTCTAATTGGGACTTTAAGACTATAAATACTTACTCCACGTCACATAGATAGAGTTTGCAGCCCATATGAGAGTGTTTGTCTTCTAATCCCTGCTTCCCTTGATGATGAGTTGCATTATTGGCAGTAATCATTTTCTCCTTTTGTGGTTTTTGATTTCCCCTATGCTATACAACTTTGTAAAATACTTTAGAGAAATTTGATACTAATACATGTGCAATATGTCCTTTTTCTCCCTGTAGATACAATCATGCTGGCCTAAGCATACTAATGCTATAAAAAACTACAATACTTCAGATTGCTTATTCCTCATGCTTTTTTAAAATAAGAATTTCTGGTAGGGCGTGGTGGCTCATGCCTATATCCCAGCACTTTGGGAGGCTGAGGTGAGCGGATCATTTGAGCATAGGAGTTCGAGACCAGCCTGGGCAACATGGTGAGACCCCTTGTCTCTACAAAAAATTAAAGAAAAATTAGCCAGGCATGGTGGTGAGTGCCTGTAGTACCAGCTAATTGGGAGGCTGAGGTGGGGGGATCATGAGCCCAGGAAGCTGAGGCTGCAGTGACCCGTGTTCACACCTTGTCTAAAAAAAAAAATTCTGAGCTCTATAAAATATAAATGCTTAGCACTTTGCCTCCATTTTTGGTAACTTTTAAAGTAAGATATTATAATTTTGAGCAGGTATGGTAGTTTGTTAAAGAATAAAGATATCAAGATTTTTAGAATTTGAGAAGGAAAATATAAAGATAATAAGGTGACTACTTCAATTTAATTGGGCTGAGTAAACATTTCTTGCATGCTGGACCTTGTAAATGCTGGGTAAGGCAAAAATGGGAAATGGGAAAAAGGCCGAAGCTGCGGGGGCTGCCTGAGGTTTAGGCTCAGAAACTTAAACCGTGTCGCTTTTGCCACTTTTATTGTCACAAATCCAGCTCAGGTTCAAGTGAATGAATAGAAACTCTGCCATTGCATGGGAGGGCTGTTGCAAATCGGTATGGGAAAAGTTTGTGGCCATTAAACAATCAACAGTGTCAACTTTGTTTTAAAAGAGCTGAAGATGGTTATCTATCAGCTTGCCTAGCACTTTGTTGGTGGCAGTTACCTAGTTTTAATGACTCTCCTTCGGCCTTGAAGAATCATTCAGTTGAATATGGGCTGGGCACCCTGGCTCATGCCTGAAATCCCAGCACTTTGGGAAGCTGAGGTGGTGGATCACTTGAGTTCAAGATCAGCCTGGCCAACATGGTGAAATCTCATTTCTACAAAAATACCAAAATTAGCCCCAGGCATGGTGGCCCGCATCTGTGATCTCAGCTACTCAGGAGTCTGAGACAGGAGAATCACTTGAACCTGGAAGGCAGCGGTTGCAGTGAGCCGAGATCATGACACTGCATTCCAGCCTGGGTGACAGAGTGGCTCCATCTCAAAAAAAAAAAAAAAGTTATATATGAAGGTGCATTAAGCTCTAAAGAAGCTTAGGTTTGGTGTCGAGTTTGTAATGCACACGTTTAAAGCAAAGCACCCACAGCTGTCTGAAGCTACCAATCTAGGCTTGCATAACAATCTTGACCAGGATGTAAAATTTGGGGCTGGATTAAAAAAAAAAAAAGACCCAATGCCCAATTAAATTTGAATTGCAGATAAGCAACAAATAATTTATTTATTATAACTATGTCTTCCCTTGTTAACAGTTAAATTCTGCATATTTTCTTCTAGAACCTTTCTGTGAATATTCTATCCTACATATGTAAATTTTAAAAAATGGAATTCTATTTACTTTTACTAGTTGCTATTTTTCCTTTTCCGTGTCTGTAAATTTCAATCTAACTCATTTATCTCTACTGTGATGTTTATTATTTCTTTTCTTCTACTAATTTTGGGTTTTGTTTGCTCTTGCTTTTCCAGTTCTTTAGATACATCATTCAATTGTTTATTTGAAGTTTTTCTCTTTCTGATATAGAAACTTATAGTTACAAACTTCCCTCTCCTCTTTTGCTGTGTCCCATAATTTTTGTATGTTATGTTTCCATTATCATTTGTTTTAGGATATTTTTCAATTATTTTTTGTAATGTTTTCCTTGACTCACTGCTCATTCGGGAGCATACTGTTTAATCCTCATGTGTTTGCATAGTTCATTATTGATTTCTAATTTTATTCCATTGTGGCCAGAGAAGATGCTTGATATTATTTCAGCTTTTTGAATGTTTCAAGACTTGTTTTGTGACCTAACATGTGATTTATTCCTGAGAATGGTCCATATGCTGGGGCAAAGAATGTGTATTGCATAACTGTTGGATGAACGTTCTGTAAATATCTACTAGGTCCATTTGGTCTATGCTACGGATTAAGTCTGATGTTTCCTTGTTGATTTTCTGTCTGGAATATCTTTCCAGTGCTGAAAGTGGGGTGTTGAAGTCTCCAGCTATTATTGTATTGCTTTATATATCTGGATGCTCCAGTGTTGAGTGCATATGTATTTACAACTTTGATATCCTCTTGCTGAGTTGACTCTTTTATTATTATATAATGACCTTCTTTGTATCTTCTTGTAGTTTTTTTCTTGAAATCTATTTGGTATGATATAAGTATAGCTACTCTTGCTCTTTTTTTTGTTTCCATTGGCATGGGATATCTTTTTCAATCCCTTTATTTTCAGTCTATGTGTGTCTTTATGGGTGAAGTTTGCTTCTTGTAGGCAACATATCATTGGGTCTTTTTATTTTATCCATTCAGCCACTCTAAGTCTTTTAATTGGGGAGTTTAGTCCATTTACAGCCAATGTTATTGTTGATATGTAAGGACTTACTCCTTCCATTTTGTTATTTATTTTCTGGTTTTCTTTTCCTTCTTTCCTTCCTTCCTTCCTATCTTCCTTTTAGTGAAGGTGATTTTCTCTGGTGGTATAATTTCTTCCTTTTTATTTTTTTATGTGTGCCATATATATATACTTTTTTTTTTTTTAGACAGAATCTCACTCTGTTGTCCAGGCTGGAGTTCAGTGCTACAATCTTGGCTCACTCCAATTTCCATCTCCTGGTGCAAGCGATTCTCATGCCTCAGCCTTCCAAATAGCTGGATTACATGCATGTGCCACCATGCCTGGCTTTTTGTATTTTTGTAGAGATGAGGTTTCGCCACGTTGATTGGGCTGGTCTCATATTCCTGACCTCAGGTGATCCACCCATCTCAGCCGCCCAGAGTGCTGGGATTACAGGCATGAGCCACTGCACTTGGCCTGCTTATCCACTTTTTGTTGTTTCCATTTATATCTTATTGTACTGTTTATGTCTTGAAAAGTTAGTATTTTGAATGGGTTCACTTTCAGTGTTTCTACTTAAGGAAGGGTAGTTTACATGCCACAATTACAGTGATATAATATTCTGTGTTTTTCTGTGTACTTTCTATTGCCAGTGAGTTTTGTACCTTCAGATGATGCCTTATTGCACATTAACGTCCTTTTTTTTCTGATTGAAGTACTCCTTTTAGCATTTCTTGTTGGACATGTCTGATGTTGACAAAATTCCTCTGCTATTGTTTGGGAATGTCTTCATTTCTCCTTCATGCTTGAAGGATATTTTTGCTAGACATACTACTGTAGGGTAAAAGATTTTTTTCCTTCAGCACTTTAAATATGTCATGACTCTCTTTCCTGATCTCTAAGATTTTCACTAAAAAGTCTACTGCCAGATGTATTGGAGCTCCAGAGTATGTTATTTGTTTCTTTTCTCTGGCTGCCTTTAGGATCTTTTCTTTATCTTTCACCTTTGGGAGTTTGCTTATTAAATGCCTTGTGGTAGTCTTCTTTGTGTTAAATCTGCTTGGTATTCTATAACCTTCTTGTACTTGGATATTGATGTCTTTCTCTAGGTTTAGAAAGTTCTCTGATAGTATTCCTTTGAATAAACTTTTTACTCCCATCTCGTTCTCTAACTTCTCTTCAAGTCAAATAACTCTTAGATTTACCCTTTTGAGGCTATTTTCTAGATCTTGTAGGCATGTTTCATTGTTTTTTATTCTTCTTTTGTATTCTTTGACTGTGTATTTTCAAATTGTCTTCAAGCTTACTAATTCTTCTGCTTCATCAATTCTGCTATTAAGTGACTCTTAAGCATTCTTCAATATGTCAATTGCATTTTTCAACTTCACAATTTCTATTTCATTTTTGTTTTTGAGACAGGTTCTCATGTTGTCATTCAGGCTGGAGTGCAGTGGTGTGATCACAGCTCACTGCAGCCTTGACTTCCCAGGCTTAAGTAATCTCCCACCTCAGTCTCCTGGGTAGCTGGGACTATAGGCACGCACCACTACGTCTGGCTAATTTCTCGCATTTATTGCCTAGGCTAGTCTCAAACTCCTGAGCTCAAGCAATCTGCCCATCTTGGCCTCTTAAAGCATTGGGATTATAGGCATGAGCCAGTGAACTCAGTGATTTTTTAAAAATTATTTCAATCTCTTTGTTAACTTTATCTGACAGAATTCTAAATTACTTCTCTGTGTTATCTTGGAGTTTCTCAAAACAGTTATTTTGAATTATCTGTCTGAAAGGTCACATAGCTCTGTTTTTCCAGGATTGGTCGCTGGTACCTTATTTTGTTAATTTGGTGCGAACATGTTTTCCTGGATGGTCTTGATGAACGTGGATGATATTTGTCAGTGTCTGGGCATTGAAGAGTTAGGTATTTGTTGTAGTCTTCACAGTCTGGGCTTATTTGTATTTGTCCTTCTTGGGACGGCTTTCCAGGTATTCAAAAGGATTTGGGTATTATAATCTAAGCTATATTTGCATTAGTGGGCACCTCGAGCCCCATAATGCTGTGGTTCTTTCAGACTCCTAGCAATACTGCCTTGGTGATCTTAGATAGATCTGGAAGAATTCTCTGGATTACCAGGCAGAGACTCCTGTTACCTTCCTTACTTTCGCCCAAGCAAATGGAGTCTCTCTATCTCTGTGCTGAGCTTCTTGGAGCTGGGATGGGATGATGCAAGCACCCCTGTGGCCACCACCACTGGAACTGCTCTGGGTCAGACCTGAAGCCAGCACAGCACTGGGTCTTGCCCAAGGCCTACTGTAACCACTACCTGGCTACTGCTTATGTTTGCTCATGGTCCTAGTGCTGTACAATCAGCAGGTGGTTAAGCCAGTCAGCCTTGTGTCCTTCCCTTCAGGATGGTGAACTCCCCCAGGCCCTGGGTAGGTCCAGAGATGCTGTTTGCCAGCTAGAGACTGGAGTCAAAAATCTTAGAAGTTTACCTGGTGTTCTATTCTACTGTGGCTGAGCTGGCCCTCAAACCATGAAACACAGTCCTTCTCATTCTTCTTTCCCCTTTGCACAGGCAGAGGAGCTTCATCCTGTGGCCACCACCACAGGGCCATAAGGAGTATTGCCAGGCTACTGCTGATGTTCACTTAAGGCCCAAGGTCTCTTAAGTCAGCTTGTAGTGAATGCTGCCAGGCCTGAAACTCACCCTTGAGGGCAGTGGGCTCTCCTCTGGTCCAGGGCAGGTCCAGAAATGCTGTCCAAGAGCCAAGGTCAGAAATTAGGGACCCCAAGAGCCTGCCTGGTACTCTACCCTACTGTGGCTAGCTGGTACCTAAAGTGCAAGACAAAGTCCCCTTTTCTTTTCGCTCTGCTTTTCTCAAGTAGATGGAGTCTCTCACTATAGCCACCACAACTGAGAATGTGCTGGGTCTCACCTGAAGCCAGCACCTCTGAGTCTCACTCAAGGCTCATAGTACTATCTGGGTATCACTGCTGGTTATTCAGGACCCAAGGACTCTTTAGCCAGCAGGTGATGGTTCCTGCCAGGACTGGGTCCCTCCCTTCAAGTCAATGGATTCCTTTCTGGCCCAGGGTGTGTCTGAAAATGTCATCTGGGAGCTAGGGCCTGGAATGGGGGCCTCATGGCTCTGACTGGTGCCCTGTCTTACTGTGGTGGAGCTGGCATCCAAGATGCAAGACAATGTCTTCTTTACTCTTCCCTTTTGTCTCCTCAAGTGGAAGAAGGTCTTTTTGGCAGGAGGTGTGTTGCCTGAGGCTGGGGAAGGGGTGGCACAATCACCCCCTTAGCTGTCCTAGCTTGTGTCTCAGTAGGTGACACGCCCCCCCAAGTCCACTTGGTCCGAACCCATCTCAGCATTAGGATTTACAGTTCCCGTGGCCTAAACTGCCTTTAAAGATTATTTAGAGCCCCAGAGCTCTCCAGGCTGTGTTCTGGTAAGACTTGTTGGAACTTGAGTTCTGACTGCTGGGATGGATGATTCCCCCTCTGTGTCGAAGCTGGTCTAAATGTTCTCTGAGAGGGGCAGAAGGGCAGGCATTGGCTGAGTTCAGCCTGTTTTTGTTTTCTGCTGTGACAAGGCAGCACTGAGTTCAATGCAAAGCCTCACAACCGTTGCTTTCTCCTCCCAATCACACAGATTTCTCCATGCCAAGTGGCTGCTGTGGATGGGTGGCGAAAGCGTGGCATCTGCAATTCAAGACTGTCTTTCCTCTTATAGACTGTTGGTGGGAGTGTAAATTAGTTCAACCATTGTGGAAAGCAGAGCAGTGGTTCCTCAAAGAGCTAAACATAGAACAACCATTAAATCCAGCAATTCCGATACTGTTTATATACCCAAAGAAACACAAATTGTTGTACCATAAAGACACAAGCACATGTATGTTCACTCCAGCATTATTCACAAGAGCAAGAACAAAGAATCATTCTAAATCTCATCAATGGCAGACTAGATGAAGAAAATATGGTACATATACACAATGGAATGCTATGCAGCCGTAAAAAATAACAAGACCATGTATTTTGCAAGAAATAGATGGAGCTGGAGGCCATTATTCTTATCAAATGCAGGAACAGAAAACCAAATATGGCATGTTCTCACTTATAAGCTCACTGTGAGCTAAATGATGAGAACACATGGACACAAAGAGGGAAGAACAGACACTGGGGCTTCCTTGAGAGTGGACGGTGTGATGAGGAAGAGGATCAGAAAAAATAACTATTGGGTGCTAGGCTTAATACCTGGGTGACGAAATAGTCTGTACAATAAACCCCTGTGACATGAGTTCACCTATAAAACAAACCTGCGCTGTATCCTTGAACCTAAAATAAAAGTTAAAAACAGAAAGACTGTCTTTCCTACCCTCTTCAGTACCTCTTCCAGTGATATGAAGTTAAAACCAGGTACTGTGAGTGCTCACCTGATTTTTGGTTCTTACAAAGGTGGTTTTTTGTGTGTAGATAGTTGTTGAATTTGGTGTTTATGCAAGAGGGGGTGATTGGGGCCTTCTATTTCACCTTCTTGTTCCACCTCTTCCCAGTTTCATTTTTGATTGTTCATCTTCCTCTTATAAACCTGGGCTCCTTGCAGACTGGACAATGTCTTATTCATCTTTGATTTCCTGGTGCTCAGCAGGATGCCTGACAAACAGTGTATGTTCAGGAAATATTTGCTGGCCTGAATCAAACCACACTAGACTGCTAATGAACATTTTAAAATCTAATTTTTACAGCTACTCTGGGCATAGGTGTATCTGTGCCCAGAATAGTTTTATTTTTACTTTTTTAGAGATAGGGTCCTTCTCTGTTGCCCAAGCTGGAGTGCGGTGGTACCATCATAGCTCACTGAAGCCCCGACCTCCCGGGCTTGAGCAATCCTCTCACCTCAGCCATCTAAGTGGCTGGGACAACAAGTGTGAGCCACCAAGCCTGGCTAATTTTTGTATGTTTTGTAGAGATGGGTTTTGCCACATTGCCCAGGCTGATCTCAAAATTATCAGTTCAAGTGATTCTCCTGCCTCGGCCTCCCTAAATGCTGGGGTTACAGGCATGAGCCACCATGCCCAGACCAGAAGTGTTTTATATACAAGTTTGACAGTTGATTAAAGTGCTTGTGAAAGATACAGATTCCTGGGCCCCACCCTAGAAATCATGATACAAGAGATCTGGTAGGATGGCCGGAGCCTGGGAATATGCATTTGTGACAAATGCCTCAGATCCTTCTGATACAGCTTGGGAACCAAAGACAGCTTGTAAACTAGTACATCCAATGCCTTAGCACTTCAAATTGCCCTTGTATTTCAGGCTCAAAATGCCCCTGAAGCTTGATCTGAAAAGAATATATGATCATCCTAACATGTCTACTTACCAAAGCGATTAAACTAGAAGCTGGTAGTCTTTTTAAGAATCTTGGGTTCCAAATGGCTAGTCTTCTTGGTGAGTCTGCAGATCTCTGAGAACTCCCTGACCCTGGCACTGTAAGAGACCTAACAAAGAAACTGTATGGGGGTGGGTGGAAAGGGAAAAAAAAAAACTGTATGGAAGACATAGATCAAGAAGGATTTACTTGCCTTAGAAGAGCTTCAGAACCTGTTATCTGTTTACAAATTAACTGTTTAAAGGAGATGGGTTAGGGAGAGGAAAGGCGATGAAATGTGTTCATAGAAGAACAATAAATGGCCATGGCCTATAATCCTAGCACTTAGGGAGGCCCAACCAGGTGGATCGCTTGAGTTCAGAAGTTTGAGATCAGCCTGGGCAACATGGTGAAACCCCATATGTACAAAAATTACAAAAATTAGACAGATGTAGTGGCTTGTACCTGTCTGTAGTCCCACTACTTGGGAATGCTGAGGCTGGAGGAGCACTTGAGCCCAGCAGGTAGAGGTTGCAGTGAGCCGATACAGTGCCACTGCACTCTAGCTTGGGTGACAGAGCTAGACCCTGTCTCAATAACAACAACAAAAAGAAAAACAACAAAATGCTAATATGCATATGAGAGATTCCAATTTTCCAATAAACAAAGAAATGCTCATTAAAACCACATTGAGAAATGGGAGAAAAACCCTGTAAACTGTCTGCAAATGTGAGTTCACTAGGCAAAAATTTATAATGAACTAAATGAGTAGGTGTCCCTAATTTTAAGTCAGTTGTCAGGGATGAATGACTAGCATTGTTAATTACACTTGTAATAATGTGAGCAACATTTTGCCTATGTGCTTTGTGGCACCTCTGCCAACACACTGGGATCCACCCCAAATCACTGACCACAACTTTAATCAAGACTGTCTAGGCTGGGCATGGTGGCTCACACCTATGATCCTAGCACTCTGGAAGGCCAAGGCAAGAGGATCGCTTGAGTCCAGGAGTTTGACTCAAGCAACATAGTGAGACCCTGGGCAACATAGTGAGACCCTGTTCTGGAAAAAAAAAAAAAAAAAATTAGCCAGGCACAGAGGTGTGTGCCTGTAGTCCCAGCTACTCTCTCTCTGGAGCCTGAAGTGGAAGGATCACTTGAGCCTGGGAGGTCCAGGATGCAGTGAGCCATGATCCTGCCACTGCACTCCAGCCTGGGCAACAGGGCAAGACCCCATCTCTAAAAAAAGAAGAAATAAAGAAAAAAAGACTGCCTATCCAGAGGAACCCACCAAGGATAACGGAAATAACAAAACATTTGTATTGTATGTTACACATGAAGCACAGTAAGTGATTTCCTTTGACCAGTGTAACCTTATGAGGGAATTGGATTTTTTCCCCCTATTATTCCCACTGCATAGATAAATAAACTGAGGCCCAAGGGGCCACTTGACATGCCCAATAACTCACAGATAGTAAAAGCAGAGCTTAGCTTAAATCTCTGATGTCCTCACGCCCAAACTGACTCAAAGTATGTCTGTGATGGCAGTGACCATCCCATTTGATCCTCATTATACTTCTGTTATCGAAGGAAGGTGGGAGTCACCTTCTTTCTTTTCTAGGCAGTTAGGTAACTGAAGCCGAAAGGTATTGTGACAAATCCACTGGGCTGTAAAAGGCAGCGTGTGGAGGTGGAGCCCAGAGTTTCTGCCTCCACAGTTAAAAGCTCAGACAGGGCTTTGGGAGCAGGGCCTGCAAACCAAAAATGAAAGAACAACCTGTCGTGGAGCACTTGCAGGTAAGCTCAGGCTGCTCGGCTGGCGGGAAGCAAGGACCTTAGGCGATTCACTAGATCTGCGCCCCCGGCCTTAGCTAGAAGTAGGTGGGGCCAGGGACGCTACATCTAATGAGGATCTAGAAGAGCTAAGATTTACGAAATACCGGCTTTCAAGTTCTCTGGTCTCCGCCCAAAGATGATTATCATATCTGAGGTAATGCACGCTGCTAAAGGCCTGGCCCCTCAGCACCCGGTTTCAAGAGCTGGGATGCGGCTGTAGCGGAGTTGGTGTCCGAGTGGAAACCTACTGGGGGTCGGGGGTTCCGCTTGGGGCAGTGGGAAACACCCCGGAAGAGGAGGCAGCTCTGTGATTCCTCTCCGAGCCAGCGGGAAAGGAGTTGGGAGGTGGTTTGAGCCGAAAACCCGGAGGAGAGAAGGTGCATTTCTGAGCCGCCAGGGGCGCGGATAGCATACTAGGACCCTGACAAGACAAGGGTCGCGGCTTTCCGAGGCGGCTGAAGTGCCCAGACCGCAGTCCCTCCGCGCCCGTGCGCGTCCGCGTGCGCCCAGTGCTGGAGTCCCGGAGCGATGACAGCGCTGGTTACGGTAAGCGCCCGCCCCGCGGCAGTCCGCTTCCTTCCCCCAAAGCGGCGCCGCCGGTACTTGCAGCCTCAAGCCCCAGCGCTGGCTCCTCCACAGCTGACTCCTCCACCGCTGGCTTAGGGGCGCAACAGGAAGTTCTGGGGGCTTGGAGAGGGAGGGCGCTTCTGGCCGCTGGGAGAGCGCTGGCGACGCTTGGGAGAGTAGTGGAGATCCTGGGCATTCCTTGGTCTCACCTATTTTGTCTGGACTTTCTCACACTGCGTTTGAAAAATAAACCTCATTTATCGAGCACGTTGTATTTCAGGAGTAGTACAGGCTGCTTAGCAAACGTTAGCTCGTTTCCGCCCGCTCTGATAAGAGCACCTGCTCTGGAGTAGGTAGCCTGAATTAGCATCCCACCTGCATCACTACCTGGGATCTTGGGCGAGTTAACCTCTGTGCTTCGGGTTTCTCATCTGGAAAATGGGATAATACGTACGATTTGCAGTTTCAGGATGAAATGAAATGCTGTATGTCGTTTGCACTTAGAATAATGCCTAACGTATTTAACAGGTTGTAAGAGTTTGCGATTGTTAATTATTTCATCCTGGCAGTAATCCTATAAAGTCCAAGTATCCTTTCTCTCCTAGCCCCACCGGTTTACAGGTGAGGAAAATGAAGCCAAAGGGGAAAAATAGATTTGAGATTTTAACTCAGGTCAGTGCTTTAAGACGCTGAGAACATGGATATTCTAGTCATACACATGATTGTGATTATTTGTTCTAGGGAGAAATGATCACATTTAATTGCTAAAGTGGGAAACGAGTTATTCAATTTCTTTCTACCTGTATACAAATTTTGATGTTTCACTGTGGTCTGCTTTGGGTTCTTACAGTACTGGTAAAGCATTAGTTATTTTGGCCAGACTGGAATCTGGCCTTGACTTTAAGAATCTGGCTGTTTCTTATATTTCCCACCAGGAGTGGTAACCATCTGGGTTAGGAGTTAGCATGAGTAGTTTTGTTTTTTTGGGCCAACACTGGGGATTAGTACCCTTTGATAGTATTAAACTTGTCTTGATAGACAAGGACCTGAACAGCGTTTGAGATGATTATCCCAGAGGAGAAGGGAAAGAACCGTGCAATATGTTGCAATTTGCCACAAATTTTGGTTTTATCTTGCCTATTTACAATTCTCTATCATAGTTAATTTTTTGGTTAAGACATCTACTCCAAAACTATCAGGAATTTGGTAAATACTGTGTCTGAAATATGGCTTCACTCTTTTTCCTTTTTTCCCCCCCCCCCCCCCCCCACATTTCTTTCTTTCTTTTTTATTTTTTTTGTGACAGAGTCTTGCTCTGTTGCCCAGGCTGGAGTGCAGTGGCACGATCTCAGCTCACTGCAACCTCCTCCTCCCAGGTTCAAGCAATTCTCTGCCTCAGCCTCCTAAGTAGCTGGGATTACAGGTGCCTGCTACCAGGCCCCGCTATTTTTTGCATTTCTAGTAGAGATGGGTTTCACTATCTTGGCCAGGCTGGTCTTGAACTCCTGACCTCGTGATCCAGATGCCTCGGCCTCCCAAAGTGGTAGGATTACAGGCATGAGCCACCGTGCCCAGCCTCAAATTTCTTACTTTTTATTTTATTTTATTTTATTTTTTTGAGACAGGGTCTTGCTGTGTTGCTTAGGCTGGTCTTGAACTCCTGGGCTCAAGCAATCCTCTTGGCCTCCCAAAGTGCCAAGATTACAGGCCTGAGCCACCGTGCCTGGCCTCACTGTGTTTTAAATCATGAGATTTCAGTATAAACAGCCCAAATAATCTGAGTGACTTTCATTATACTTCTGGTAGAATCATAACCATGCTGGAACTGAAAGTGACCATCCTACTTATAACTCAGTTGTTTCTTTGTGGCACATCAGAAGTCTACATGGCAACTGTTTGCTGTAAAATCCATCACTGTTAGGTAAAATATTATGATGTGAGTCTCAGTAGTGCCTTTTTTTCTTCTTGGTTTTATTAAAGTTTTATGTACTCATTGTTCAGAATCAATTACTTCAATAAAATTAATTTCTGAAAATAGTAGAACCCTCCATCATTTCTTGCTTTTTAAGAGAAGTAATCACGTTCATCTTATTTAGCCAGTTACTGTTTGTCTGTATCTCTAGATATTCCTTGTAATTGCCTCTTCT
This sequence comes from Ateles fusciceps, assembly GCA_036589455.1. Classification (NCBI taxonomy): domain Eukaryota; kingdom Metazoa; phylum Chordata; class Mammalia; order Primates; family Atelidae; genus Ateles; species Ateles fusciceps. Next base: position 11,716,683 of record JAZHEH010003097.1, read on the forward strand.
TGGTTTTTCAGGTTTACTCATCATGCATTGTCTTTCCTGCATGAAATGTGTGGATTTAACTCTTTTCTGCTCTCCTGCCACTACCGCTTACATGCATCCTACCTGTTCCTTCTATAGATCCTCTGAATATAGTTATCTCATAATTTTTGGTTAGGTCAATATTTAGTTGTTAGGTTAACATTATTATGCCTCCCTATATGCTATTAAGAGCTGAGTTACATAGTATACAATCATTAGTTTCCCTTTCTTTCTTGTTTTTTCTCAGAGTTGTCTCTTTGTGTTTGCAGTTTTCACCAATTTAATCACAAGTTCTTTGCCAGTTGTTTCAATCCTCTCTGAAGAGGTCCAATGCAACAGCTATTTTAATCAGTTTTATTTCTAACACAGCATTCTTATCTGCTTTGCCAGTTCAGACTGGTTGCTCTTGATGTTTTATGCACAGCTATTACCTTGGGCTGTCTCTTCATCATCATTTGGGAATTGATTCACTTGGCATCTCTGTTATGCTAATTCCTGTTTCCTGTATCCCACACCTTAGTCATTTTTGATTTCTTCTATCATTTTGATGGAGCATATTCTCCAGTAGCTAAGAAAAGTATATGTAAGGTTAACAGACTTGAATGTATTTTTTTCCTTGATTCTGTATCACAGAAAAGAATTGTCCAGAAGTTTTTTCCTTAACAAATTTTTTTCACTAACAATACAAAAATAATTTTTTTTGTAAATAATTTTTATTTGTAAATTTTTATTTGTAAATAATTCAAATACTACAACTAGAAATCCAAATAGAAAGTTTGCTTTCTACCCCCTCAACCACTCCCTCTCTGATCTAGAGGTTGAATTTGGGGCATATTATTTAGGTGTGCTTTCACATACAGAAGTATTTATTTTGATTTGTGCATATGCTTTAATTTAATTTAATTTAATTTTATTGAGATGGAATCTCATTATGTTGCCCATGCTAGTTTTGAACTCCTGAGCTCAAGGGATCCTCCTACCTCAACCTCTCAAGTATCTGGAATTACAAACACATGCCACCATGCTTGGCTTTGCATGTGTTTTTAAATAAATTGAATCATATTGTATATATTGATCTGTAACTTGTTTCACTTAACAGTAGTTCCTGGAGATTTTTCCATGTCAATACACATTAGTGCTTTCTTGAATAGTGTGTTCAGATGAGCTGGAGTGATCGAGATCATGGGTGTAGCATTTTCTCATCATGACCAGTCACAAATACTGAGTGTTATGTGCCAAGCTCTGTTCCAGAATCTAGAAATATATAGTGAACAAAACTTTTATTTTTGTGATAGAAAGGGATAGTGAGATGCTTCTCGATGAAACTGAGCTCAGTGTAAGCTTTAGTTAACTTATTTTTTCTTTCCTAGAGTGCAAATATAAAATCACATCTCTGTTTCTCTTGGTATAAAATCATAATCATTAAAAATTGAGCAGGCCAGGCACGGTGGCTCACGCCTGTAATCCCAGAACTTTGGGAGGCCAAGGTGCGCAGATTACAAGGTCAGGAGTTTGAGACCAGCCTGGACAATATGGTGAAACCCCATCTCTACTAAAACTACAAAAAAATTAGCCAGGTGTGGTGGTGCATGCCTGTAATCCCTGGAGAGGCTGAGGTAGGATAATGTACAGAAAGCAGAAACTGGACCCCTACCTGTCACGTTACACTACAATTAACTCCAGATGGATCAAAGATTTAAACATAAAACCGAACACCATAAAAACACTAGAAGAAAACATAGGCAAAACCATCCAGGACATAGACATAGGTAAGGACTTCATGACTAAAACACGAAAAGCAATGGCAATAAAAGCCAAGATAGATAAATGCGATCTAATTAAACTCCAGAGCTTCTGTACAGCAAAAGAAACAGTCATTAGAGTGAACCGGCAACCAACAGAATGGGCAAAAATTTTTGCAATCTACCCATCTGACAAAGGGCTAATATCCAGAATCTACAAAGAACTAAAACAGATATACAAGAAAAAAACAAACAAGGCTATTCAAAAGTGGGCAAAGGATATGAACAGACACTTTGCAAAAGAAGGCATATATGAGGCCAACAAACATATGAAAAAATGCTCATCATCACTGGTCATTAGAGAAATGCAAATCAAAACTACATTGAGATACCATCTCACGCCAGTTAGAATGGCGATCATTAAAGAATCTGGAGACAACAGATGCTGGAGAGGATGTGGAGAAATAGGAACACTCTTACACAGTTGGTGGGAGTGTAAATTAGTTCAACCATTGTGGAAGACAGTGTGGCGATTTCTCAAGGATCTAGAAATAGAAATTCCATTTGACCCAGCAATCCCATTACTGGATATATACCCAAAGAACTATAAATCGTTCTACTGTAAAGACACATGCACACGTATGTTCATTGCAGCCCTGTGTACAATAGCAAAGATGTGGAACTAACCCAAATGCTAATCAATGATAGACTGGACAAAGAAAATGTGGTACATATACACCATGGAATACTATGCAGCCATTAAAAACGATGAGTTCATGTCCTTTGTAGGGGCTTGAATGAATCTGAAAACCATCATTCTTGGCAAACTGACACAAGAACAGAAAGCCAAATGCTGTATGTTCTCACTCATAGGTGGGTGTTGAACGATGAGAACACGTGGACTCAGGGAGAGGAGGATCACACACTGGGGGCAGTTGTGGGGGGTAGGGGAGAGACAATGGGGGGGTGGGGGAGGTAGGGGAGGGTGGGGAGGGATAACATGGGGAGAAATGCCAGATATAATATGCACCTAAAGTAAAATTAAAAAAAATATATTTGCTTTATATATTGGGGTGCCCTTTTGGATGCATATATGTTTAGAATTGTTATACCTTCTTGCCGAATTGATTGCTTTATATAATTATAATTATATAATGATCTTTTTTGTCTCTTTTAACTTTTTTTACTTAAAGTTTGTTTCATCTGATATAAATATGGTTATTTATGCTTGTGTTTGGTTTCTGTTTGCATGGAATATCTTTTTCCATTCCTTTACTTTCAGTCTATATCTGTCTTTGTAGGTGAGATGAATTTCTTACAAGTAGCATACAGTTGGATCTTTTTTTTCTTAATTAAAATTTTTTTTTTTAATACAGATGGTGTCTCAAATATTGATCAGGTTGATCTTGAACTCCTGGCTCAAGTGATCCTCCCATTTGGGCCTCCCAAAGTGCAAGCCACCACTCCTAGCCAGGGTCATTTTTTTTTTTCCAATCCATTCAGCCAGTCTATATGTTTTAAATGAAAATTTAAACAGTTTACTTTCATGGTTATTATTGATCTGGGAACACTTATTCCTGTCATTTTATTAATTAATGTCTGGTTGTTCTGTATATCCTTAGTTCCTTTCTTACTCTCTTATTGTTCATCACTGTGGTTTGGTGGTAATCTGTAGTGGTAACATTTGAGCACTTTCTCTTCCTTATTTGTGTGTTTGCCCTATTAGTGGGTTTTATACTTTTGTGTATTTTCGTGATGGTAGATATTGTCCTTTTGCTTCTATGTGCAGGACCTACTTAAACATTTCTTATAGAACTGGTCTAGTGGTGATGAATTTCTTCAGCTTTTGCTTTTCTGGGAAAGACTTTACTTCTCATTTATTTCTGAAGGATAGCATTGCTTGGAATAGTATCTTTGGATGGCAGCACTTTTTTTTCAGAATTTTGACTATATTATTTCTTTCTCTCCTGGCTTGTAAAGTTTCTGTTGAGAAATTTGCTGTCAGTCTGATGGAGCTTCCTGTATAAATCACTGGACAGTTTTCTTTTGCTGTTTTTAGAATTTAGAATTCTTCTCAGTTTGACTATAATGAGCCCTGGGAAAAATCTTTTTGAATTGTATCTTTTGGGCAATCTCTAAGCTTCCTGTTTCTGGATGTCTAAATCTCTTACTAGACTTGGGAGGTTTTCAGCTATTATTTCATTAAATAGGTTTTCTATTCCTTTTGTTTTCTCTTCACCTTCTAAAGCCCCAAAATTTTGAGTATTTGGCTGTTTTATGGTGCCTCATATGTCACGTAGACTTTATTTATTCTTTTAAATTATTTTTTCTTTATTTTTGTCTGTGTCAGGAAAAATACTCATTTCTCTTCTACTTTTACACCACAACAATCAGCACAGAGTACTCCTGTGACCAAATATGTGTGTGGGAGTTATGGCTTTAAATGAGGCTGCCTTTCCTAACATTATGGAATGAGCCACCACACCTGGCTGAGCTTCTTTAATGCCACTAGTTTGAATTCTTTTTCTTGGATTGTATGAATTTCTTCATTGAAATCTACTGCTGGATATACCTTTTACAGACAATGGTGACTTAGAAAAAGAAAAGAAAAAGAAATCTATTGCTGGATAATTATTGTGTTCCTTTGAAAGTATCACATTTCCTTGCTTTTTCATGTTTCTTGTGTCCTTATATTGATGTCTGTGCATCTGACATAACCATTTGCTTCTTCCCATCTTTTGAATTTGCTTGTGTAGGGGAGGACTGTATTCTGAAGATGTTTATGTGTTGGTGTTTAGGTAGGGCACTTTGGCTTTGATTCTGGGTGTGTGCAGTAGTGTCTGTATGATTTCTTCAGCTGTAAAAGGTGTCAGCAGTGTCTGAGATTTTCTCAGTGTCTTTGGTTGTGATTGTTAGTGGAGGCTGTGGTGAAGTTTTGCTGGGGATGTGGACATACGGTGGACCAGTCCTTGGGCCCCAGTGGTCATAGCAGTGAGCTGAATTTGCCAGTTCATGGGCCCCTGGGTAGCACATGCTGGCACTGGTGTTAGTGGGACCAGGTGAGCTGATTCTTGGGCCTGCAGATGGCTTTCTTGGGTCCTGGCAGTGGCAGTGGTGGGATAGGCAGGCAGGTGTGTCCTTGAGCCCCTGGACAGTGAGTGTGGTGTGAGTGATGACAGTAGCAGTGGTGAGACAATCCTCTGGTTCCCAAGTAATCCATGCTGGTGTTGGCAGTGGGTATGATGGGCTAGGTGGGTCAGTCACCAGGCCTGCAGGTGGTGTGTGTGGGTGCCAGCTGTGGTGGTGGTGGCAGGTTGGGTGGGTCTGTTGTCAGGCTCCTGGGAGGAGTGCTCAGGTGCCAACTGTGGTGGTTGGGGCAGGTGATCCCTAGGCCCCTGGACAGTATGCTCCATCACTGGGTGGGGTGGAGCTGGGCAGGGTGGGCTTCTCCTCAGGTCTCTTATGGTGCCTGTAGTCACTGGCTGTGGTAGGAGAGGTGATCTCCAGTCCCCTGGCAGAATGCTTGAATTGGGGTGGCAGCAGCTACATTGTGGCCCTGCTGCTGGGGAGTGCAGAGTTGTTTCAGTGACAGCAGCTATAAACAGGCAGCAGGGGAAAGCTAGCTGGCTCCAGATTGTGGCTTTCAGTGAGGCTGCCTTTCCTCAGGGCACTTTTAAATGTGTGGTGACCCCAATACTGAGCATGGTGGGGTCACTGCAAATGGCTCATGGTTTGGCCCTGTAGGCAGCAGGAAGCAGTGGAGGTGGCTGTGGGCAGGGGATGTCAATGAGGCTCCAGGGATGTGAAGATGCAGAGCTGTTGGGCCCCAGGACAGGATGCAGTCTGATGGGGGCTGGGCTCTAAAAATGGCACCTTACTGTAGCTGCTTTGAATCCATAGTGTGTGTGGGACTCTGTGAGCTCCTTCTCTGGAGCAATGCCATCACACGGTCTCCAGGCAGCTCCCCATGTTAGTCCGATGGCCCACTTGAGTCCAGGGGCTTTTTTCCTGTAGCTGCCTTGTATCTTATTTGTCCATTAGTCAGTTGATGGATATTCAGGTTGTTTCTACTTTTTGACAATTATGAATAATGCTGGTATAAACATTTGTATACAAGTTTTTATGTAGACATATGTTTTCATTTATTTTGGGGCAATACCTAGGAGTCACATTTTTGGGTAATATGATAACTCTTGTGTTTGGCCTTTTGAGGAACTGCCAGAATTTGTTCCAAAGCAACTCTATCATTTTACATGATCACCAGCAATCCATGATAGTTCCAGCTTCTCCCTGTTCTTTGTATTGTCAAACTTTTTGATTATAGCGTAGCCTCCTAGTGGGTATGAAGAGGTACCTCATGGTTTTGCATTTCCCCTGATGACTAATGATTTTGAGCATCTTTTCATGGGCTTATTAGCCATTTGTTCTTTGGAGAACTATGTAGATCCTTTGTGTGGCACTTATTTTTGATGTGGCGTTTCAGATTATCTCCCGGAAAATGTACACATCCACATGAAAGTTAGTATACAGTCTCTAAGCGTTCATGACCCTTCCAGTATCTCTAAGGGCCCAAGGCTTCTCATGGAGAACATGCTATGTGGCCGATGTTTTTCAGGGCATTTTATATACTTGGTCTCACCCATTATTATTATGTACCAGATTTGTGTGATGATCAGATATTCAGGAAAAAGATTGGTCAACCCTAAAACACTATACTGCTTCAGGGATTGGTATTAGCACAAGTGTTGTGGGTAAGTGATGGTAAAGTGAAGTTGCTAAGGGAATGAACTCAAATCAGACTGCCTATATATGAATCCTGATATCACTTTTATGAGCTGTTGTATACCTTAGGGAAATTACTCAACCTGTCTAAGATTCAGTATCCTCATTCATAAAATGAGGTTAATAACTGCACCCCAGGTACTCATGCAATTTAAGTGTGTTAATAAACAAAATGTTTTACATTGTCCAGGTGGGCACATAGAAAGTGCTGAATAAATTGTTACTCTGGCTGGGCACGGTGGCTTACGCCTGTAATCCCAACACTTTGGGAGACTGAGGCTGGTGGATCACCTGAGGTCAGGAGTTCAAGACCAGCCTGACCAACATGGTGAAATCCCGTCTCTACTAAAAATACAAAAAAAATCAGCCAGACATGGTGATGCCTGCCTGTAATCCCAGCTACCTGGGAAGTTGAGGTAGGATAATTGCTTGAACCTGGGAGGCAGAGGGTGCAGTGAGCCATGATCATGCCATTGCATTCCAGCCTGAGCGACAAGAGCGAAAATCCTTCTCAAAATAAATAAATAAATAGTTACCCTATTTATAAATAGTGTAAATATATTATAGACCAGGTTGGCCTTTGAATATGAAAACATCTTTCTTTTTTGGGGGGTAAGTAGATATCTCCTATTGATCTTTAAAAGGGCCAAGAAGTTTTTGTAAATTGAATCTTGTAATCTCAAAAAAGAGAATTTTATTCTTCTTTTCTTTTTTTGAAACAGAGTTTCACTCTTGTTGCACAGGCTGGAGTGCAATGGCCTGATCTCGGTTCACCGCAACCTCCACCTCCCGGGTTCAAGCGATTCTCCTGCCTCAGCCTTCTGAGTAGCTGGGATTACAGGCATGTGCCATCATGCCCAGCTAATTTTGTATTTTTAGTAGAGACAGGGTTTCTCCATGTTGGTCAGGCTGGTCTTGAACTCCCGACCTCTGGTGATCCACCTGTCTCAGCCTCTCAAAGTGTTGGGATTACAGGCATGAGCCACCATACCTGTTGAGAATTTTCTTCTTAGATAAACTTAAGTTCACAGGGTACTTCACAGATCCTTGGCCTGTTGAAGTTAATCCTTTCTAACCTTTGTCACCACTGTTAGTGTCTGCTTTAGAGGGATTTTAAAACAAAAGAAGTCAAATTTTAACCTTTGTCCTTATCCGGCAGTCTTTGTTCTTTCACCCCAAGATCAAGCAAGTAGAGAGAATGGGGTCCAAAGTCTTTAAATTTTAAAATCTTTCTAAAATTAGTGTTTTTAAGACAGTCTTAAGAAAGGCAAACTAGGAGGGAATAATTATTGACATAAGACTTTATAGACTGCATCTTTATTCTTTTTTTTTGTTTTTGTTTTTTGAGATTGAGTCAAGTTCTATCACCCAGGCTGGAGTGCAGTGGTACAGTCTCAGCTCACTGCAACCTCCACATCCCAGGTTCAAGATCTTCCCCTGCCTCAGCCTCCTGAGTAGCTGTAACTACAGGCATGTGCTACCACGCCTGGCTTATTTTTGTATTTTTAGTAGAGTCGGGGTCTCACCATGCTGGACAGGCGGGTCTCCAGCTCCTAGCCTCAGGTGATCCACCCACCTCGGCCTCCCAAAGTGCTGGGATTATAGGCAATGAGCCATCACACCCAGCCCTCCTTCAAGTTTAACTGAAGGGAACAGCTGCTATATAATGCAGGCCAAGATCTCTGAATTCTAGTGTTTTATCAGTTTTGTTCTCTAACATACAGATGATGACGGTGGTTTTAATAATTATTTATTTATTTGGTGTCCTGGGTTTGCAACTGGAAGTGGCTAAAGTAAAATATTCCTTCTTATAATACAATTACGTAGTGGCTCATGCCTAGTAATTTCAGCATTTTGGGAGGCTGCGGTGGGTGAATCACCTGAGGTCAGGATTTTGAGACCAGCCTGGCCAACACAGCGAAACACTGACTCTACTAAAAATACAGAAAAAAAAAAAAAAATTAGCTGATCATGATGGTGCATGCCTGTAATCCCAGCCACTCGGGAGGCTGAGGCAGGAGAATCACTTGAACTCGGGAGGCAGAGGTTGCAGTGAGCCAAGATTGCACTATTGCACTCCAGCCTGGGTGACAGAGCGAGACTGTCTCGAAAAAAAAAAAAAAAAAAAAAAAACCACAAAATATTATGAGCATTTGAGTGACACATTCTTAGAAAAAAACTGCTTTGCTTTTGTTTAATCTCTCTTTTATGATTGCTTTTTTGGGTCATTTCAAGGTCTCTTTCTTATGGATAAAATATATTTCTTCTCACCTTACAATATCAGGAGGAAATTAAATACCAAAGAAACTTCTTCAGAATTAAAATCCAGTGAAAATGGAAACCTGTTCTGGAGTTGTGCTCCTCAGTGACTTAAAGAAAGGCATCATGTGGGCAGCTGTGCTCCCTTTCCTTCCTAAATTTGAACTGAAAGTATAGGCAGTCTCTAAACAACACTGGAACTTTGAATATCATGTGTACCAGCAAGGAAGAGAAGTTGGGAAATTTCAGCCTAGTGAATGATAGCGTCATCTCTGCCAACCTCTGTTAACTCTAGGATTCTTGATATCCCACTGACAGACTTCTGAGTCTCAACTTCCTGGACCACCCTAATTCTTTTTTTTTTTTTTTCTTTGAGACAAAGTCTCTGTTGCCCAGACTGGAGTGCAGTGGCACAATCTTGGCTCACTGCACTCTCTGCCTCCTGGGTTCAAGTGATTCTCCTGCCTCAGCCTCCTGAGTATCTAGGATTACATGCATGAACCACCATGCCTGGCTAATTTTTGTATTTTTAGGAGAGTTAGGGTTTCCCCATGTTTGCAAGGTTGGTCTTGAACTCCTGACCTCAGGTGATCTGCCTGCCTCGACATCCCAAAGTGCTAGGATTACAGGCGTGAGCCACTGTGCCCAGCCTGGACTGCCCTAATTCTATTAAAACATCTTCTTCCTCTTAAAGTTTTAGGGAAATCAGTTCTTTTGAATGTGAGGGTTTTTTTTTTTTTTTTTTTTTTTTTTTTGATAAAGACTTCTCGATTTTACCCTAGATCTTTAAGTTACAATAAAAGTCTCAAAGATTTTTAAGATCTTTTAAATTAAAAGATTTTTTTTCCGTTAAAAAGCTTAAAATTCTAAATGTTAAAATAAAAAATCTTTATCTAAGTTAAGATGAATCCCTCAAAGATTAAGATAAAAATCTTAAGGTAAATTATTTAGGAGAGAGGATATTCTTAATTGATAATTATTGGAAATTTCTTAGAAAAGAGTCCCCCGAGGGCTGGGGGCGGTGGCTCACACCTGTAATCCCAGCACTTTGAGAGGCCGAGGCGGGCAGATCACCTGAGGTTGGGAGTTCGAGACCAGCCTGACCAACATGGAGAAACCCCGTCTCTACTAAAAAATACAAAATTACCCAGGTGTGTTGGCACATGCCTGTAATCCCAGCTACTTGGGAGGCTGAGGCAGGAGAATTGCTTCAGACCTGGAGGCAGAGGTTGCAGTGAGCCGAGATCACGCCACTGTACTCCAACCTGGGCAACAAGAGCTAAACTCCATCTCAAAAAAAAAAGAGAGAAAGAAAAAGAAAGAAAAGAGTCTCCTGAAATTGCATCGTGTGGAAACAAGTCTGTAATACCCCCAGAGAAAATCCTTGATCAAATATATTTTGGGAAACAGATAATGTCTCCCTTCTGGAGAGTTATAATACTTGTTTGTGCTTGTACAGCCACAAAACATTTTCCTTTCCAATTTTAATATACGTACCGCCCAGGAGCGCACAACATTTTCTTTTTCTCCCATGTAATACAGTATCTTCTGCAGGCTGTACTGCAGACAGCTCCCTGTCTTTGAAGATATAGAGTACAGTAGGTCTAACTAGGTCATGCCAGTACAGGGCAGGGGATAAGCACAGAAGACTCAGACTCAGAGAGCATGGGGAAGGAGGTCCTGATTCAGACTTGAGAGTTTCTCGAGGTTTTCTAGGAGGCATGGTGTCTAAGTTGGTGGAGAAAGGAGGGAAGCGGAGAGTATTCTAAGTGGAGAGAACAGTGTGTAGAGAATATCTGTAGGTGAATTCAGATAATTCAAAGCTTCTCAATATATCTAGTATGCAGAGATGGAGGCAGGGGAAGAGCAAGAGTTCAGGTAGGAGCCAGAGCACCTAAGATGTGATAGGCAGTGCACTGCAAAGCATGTGAAGGACTTTAAAACTGTATCTCGAGGATAATGGCAAACTCTTGGAAGGTTTTATGTGATAATGACTTGTTCACTTTATTTATTTTAAAAGGTTATAAGCTTTATTATAGAGAATGGATTGAAGAGCAAATTGGAAGGAGAAAGGCCTGGGAGGCAATATAGACAAGAGTTTATGGTCATTTTAACTAGGGCAGTGGCAATATAGATGCCACTATAGGAGGGAGGCAGATACAAGAGGTATTTAAGAGAGGGAATCAGACTCCATGCAGTGGCCCACGCCTGTAATCCCAGCACTTTGAGAGGCTGAGGCTGGCAGATCACTTGAGCTCAGGAGTTCGAAATCAGCCTGGCCAACACGGGGAACCCTGTCTCTACAAAACACACACACACACACACACACACACACACACACACACACCTCTCTCTCTCTCTCTCAGCTGTTTGTGGTACCGTGCACTTGTCATCCCAGCTATTTGGGAGGCTGAGGCAGGAAAATTGCTTGAGCGCCGCCAGGCAAAGGTTGCTGTAAGCCGAGATTACGACATTGCACTCCAGCTTGGGCAACAGGAGTGAGAAGCCCTGTCTTAAAAAGAGCTCACAAGCATGGCCTCTCACACTTGCAATCATAGCTACTTGGGAGGCTGTGGTAGGAGGGTTGCTTGAGGTCAGGAGTTTGAGACCAGCCTGGGCAATAAAGCGAGATCCCATCTCAGTGTATTCCTTAGTGCTTAAAAGCTGCTATTGTTGGCCGGGTATGGTGGCTCACACCTGTAATTCTAGCACTTCAGGAGGCTGAGGCAGGATAATTACTTGAGGCCAGGAGTTCAAGGCTATCCTGGCCAACATAGCAAGACTCTGTCACTATTTAAAAAAAAGTTGCAGCCAGGCAGAGTGGCTCATGCCTGTAATCCTAGCACTTTAGGAGGCCGAGGCAGGTGGATCACTTGAGGTCAGGAGTTCGAGACCAGCCTGGCCAACAGAATGAAACTCCGTCTCTACTAAAAACACAAAAATTAGCTGGGCGTGTTGGTGCACACCAGCAATCCCAGCTACTCAGGAGGCTGAGGCAGGAGAATCACCTGAACCCAGGAGGCAGAGGTTGCAGTGAGCCGAGATTGTGCCACTTCACTCCAGCCTGGGCAAAAGAATGAAACTCTGTCTCAAAAAAAAAAAAAAAAAAAAGTTGCTATTGAGTTGAGTATGGTGCCATATGCCTGTAATCCCAGATACTCGGGAGGTGAAGGTGGGAGGACTGCTTGAGCCCAGGAGTTCAAGACCAGCCTGTGCAATAGAGTGAGAACCCCTCTCAAAAAAAAGTTGCTCATAAGTCATATTGTGGTTATAAGTTGGTACCTCTCTATGGAGGGGAATGTGGAAATCTGAGTTGACTTAGAAATTTTACTTGCTGGTGTATATTCTGCAGATATACATGAACACGAAAGCTATGCTGTATGCATGATGCATAAGATGAAAAATGACAAAGACATACACAACCAGGTGCTTGGCTAAGTAAATTATGGGACTTCCAGATTAGGGAATACTGGTCAGCCTCATAAAATGAAGGAAATCTATATGTAAGGTTATTACATATTATTATTAATCAGGAAAAAAACAAAGATGCAGAACAGTGTGTATAATTTGCCTGTATCTATGTAAGGATTTGTTGGAAGATAGAGCTGTAAACACATTGACTATGTTTAGAAGAATGCACAACAAACTGTAATAGAGGTTAACTTTCAAGAGGGAAACTAGATGGCTGGGGAACAGGTATGGAAGTGAAATTTAACTTTTCACCTGTACCACCTGATGCACCTCCTGGATTTTGTACCATTTGCAGTATTATCTATTAGAAAAACCAGGAGCTGGTTTAGCATATCCTATGAATGATACAGTGAAGACTAAGATAAGAACTAAGTACAGCTTTATTACAGTTATAACTTTGTAACTATCTGTTTTGTTTTTTCTATGTGGCAGTTTAGGCACACAGTTACAGATATAAGGTTTACTTGAAGTGATTGTAACTATTATTATTTTGTAAAAATAGAAGTGGAGTGTCTTTTTTTTTTTTTTTTTTTTTTTTAGATGGAGTCTTGCTCTGTCTGTCGCCCGGGCTGAAGTGCAGTTGTGCCATCTTGGATCACTGCAACCTCTGCCTACTGGGTTCAAGTGATTCTTCTGCCTCAGCCTCCTGAGTAGCTAGAATTACAGGTGTGCGCAACCACACCTGGCTAATTTTTGTATTTTTAGTAGAGACAGGGTTTTGTCAAGTTGGTCAGGCTGGTCTCGAACTCCTGACCTCGTGATCCACCTGCAGGTGTGAGCCACTGTGCCCGGCCTGTGGAGTGCCTGTTTCCAAGTACAGCTAAAGGAATGTTCATAAAACTTTATAGCTGGACAGCTGGAAAATAACAATTACTGGGGTCACTTACCCAGGGAGAACAAGATTTCTCTAGTTTGCTGGTAAAGATTACCTACAGGCTACAGAAGAAAGCAGTGTTACCTTGTTTTTCCTCCCTTTCTTTTTTCATTTCATTATAGCTTCAGCTGATTTATTGAATGTCCACGATCCCCAGTTACTTTTACTCTTACCCTTTATCCCAAACTCCTATTTCCTTACTGTAGATGTCTGCAGACCCACGTATTCAAAGGTACTTGCTTTTCAGTGAGCTTATTAGGAAAATCCCTGCAATGTTATGTTTCAGGAATATTATATTCCCCATGGGGCATCTAATGAGATACTATAGGTGTTCCCTATCTATTTAATTGAATTCAGTATTTTTTCAACTATTTTAAATTTAGCAGATACTTTATTGAGACAGCATTTCATATGCTATGTGATCCATAGAACATACTTTGGGAAATGTCCTATACTGTGCTGCTACACTGTCAAGTGCTGGTAATAAAAGGGGATCTGTGAATGCACATGGGTTTTCCTACCATCCCTTCTCTCTCTGAGTAAGAGGGACAAAGTAGATGCTGAAGTTTGTACCTTCAGAGCTAAATAGACTATCAGTTTTTTCTTTCTTTCTTTCTTTCCCTCTTTCTTTCTCTTTCTTTCTTTCTTTCCTCTCCTTCCTTCCTTCTTTCTTTCTTTCTTTCTTTCTTTTTTTATTTTGAGACAGAATCCCTCTCTGTCACCCAGGCTGGAGTGCAATAGTGAATCTCAGCTCACTGCCACCTCCAACTCCCGGGTTTAAGCAGTTCTCTTGCTTCACCTCCCGATTGGCTGGGATTACAGGCGAATGCCAAATGCCCGGCTAATTTTTTTGTATTTTAGTAGAGACAGGCTTTCTCCATGTGGCCAGGCTGGTCTCAAACTCCTGACCTCAGGTGATCCACCCACCTCAGCATCCCAGAGTGCTGGGATTACAGGCGTGAGCCACCACACCCAGCAAATAAACCTATTATTCTTAGAGGTATGGTTTTTTTTTTGGTTTGTTTGTTTCTTCCTTTTTGTATGGATGTTTTAAACTGATAGGATGTATCCTGCCTATGGATTGTAAAGGGTTGGTCCCACACTTCACAAGCTTTCCAAGGTCACTGAATTTAACAACATCTTTGGGAGGGTGGGTGTGGTAGGCATTAAAGTTGGCTGTAAGTTTAGAAATTGAATGCCTTCCAAACTACCCTTGAATAGTCCCTTTTATTGAGCATAAAATAAAGTACATGAAGATTTTATCTCCAATCACATTTACTCTATGTTGGAACTTTCTTCAGTTGAGTATCAGATTAAATGGGGGATCTTGAAATACTAGAGTCTACTCATTAAGATGAGGTATGCAGACTAAGATATGCATGTGGGAACTGAGACCACCTGGGAAGTGGTATATTTTGCTGTCACAGACTCCGCTCTAGTTTCTACACACAGTCACTTGCATGTAGTAGTTCTCTATATGTGGTCCAAGGACTCCTAGAGGTCCCTAAGACCTTTCAGAGGCCCTCAGAGTCCAAATTATTTTCATAATGGTACTAAGATGCTATTTGCTCTTTTGACATATTCTTTCATGAGTATACAGTGGAATTTTCCCAAGGGTACATGATGAATGCAAAATCATCTAAAAAGGCCATTAAAGTACTCTCCCTTTTCAACTACATGTCTGTGTGAGGCAAATTTTCTTTGTATACTTCAAGCAAAACCACTTATTGCAAAGGATTGAATGTAGAAGCAAATATGAGAATCTAGCCATCTTTAGCCAGACATGAAAGAGATTTGCAAAAACATAAGACAACGCTCTGTTTATGTACTTTTTGGGAAAATGTTTGTGTTAGCATGTAACAGGTTAAAATGAACTAATGAATAAATATTTTTAAATGTCTCAGTTTTAATTTCTTAAATATTGGTAGACATAATTTAAATAAACAAAAGATTTTTTGAACTCCTTGGTAATTTTTATGATTATGAAGGGATCCTAAGGCCAAAAAGTTTCAGAACTGCTGTTTTTGGATATAAGATACCCTGTGGCCAGGTGCGGTGACTCATGCCTATCATCCCTGCACTTGGGGAGACCAAGGCAGGTAGATCACCTCAGGTCAGGAGTTTGAGACCAGCCTGGCCAACATGATAAAATGCCGTCTCTACTGAAAATACAAAATTAGCTGGGCGTGGTGGTGTATGTCTGTAATCCCAGCTACTCAGGAGGCTGAGGCAAGAGAATTGCTTGAATGCCGGAGGCGGAGGTCACAGTGAGCCAAGACTGTGCCATTGCACTCCAGCCTGGGCAACAAGAGCAAAACTCTATATAAAAAAATACCACACAAAAAACTCCTGATTGTGGAATGGCAGTGAAGCTGCCCACACTATTAAAATTGTTTCTCTCTCTGTCTTATTTTTCACCTTCTATCCTTCTGTCATTCTTTTAGCAAAGATTTTGAATTTGTCTAAGTTACACATGTGGTATGAGTGTCCACCAAATTTTAAGGAGCAAAATCAAGTTGTGTTTTCTTTTTTTTTTTTTCTAGACAGGGTTTCACCAAGTTGGTCAGGCTAGTCTTGAACTCCTGACCTCCAGTGATCCACCCGCCTTGGCCTCCAAAGTGCTTGGATTACAGGCATGAGCCACCATGCCCGGCCAATCCAGTTGTGTTTTCTTTCTGCTGTGTTATACTGAAACAAATAAGACAAATAATCTCCGTTGTGTATATAAACCTTACTATGAATGTCATAAATAAAATTTAACCTGTAACTTCTTGTTAAAAATATTCCTATTTTTTATATTATCAGAAGTAGAGATGGGGTCTTGATATGTTGCCCAGGCTGACCTTGATCTCCTGAGCTCAAGTGGTCCTCCCGCCTTGGCCTCCCAAAATGCTGGGATTACAGGCATAAGCCACTATGCCTGGCCAAACCTGTAACTTATAATAAAGGCTTATTGTCTGAGAGGATGGTAAGTTTCCTAAAAGTCCATTATTTAACAATATGTTTTCCCCCAGGCATAGCGGTGCATATGTGTAGTCCCAGCTTCTCAGGGGGCTGATGCAGGAGGATCATTTGATCCTAGGAGTTCGAGGCCACAGTGCACTGGGATCATGCCGTGAATAGCCACTGCCTTCAGCCTGGGCAACACAGCAAGATCGTGTATTAAAAAAAAAATAAAAGCAGGCTGGGCGCGGTGGCTCATGCCTGTAATCCCAGCACTTTCGGAGGCCAAGGTGGGCGGATCACCTGAGGTCGGGAGTTTGACACCAGCCTGACTAACATGGAGAAACTCTGTCTCTACTTTAAAAAGTACAAAATTAGCCAGGCGTGGTGGTGCATGCCTGTAATCCCAGCTACTCAGTAGGCTGAGGCAGGAAAATTGCTTGCACCCGGGAGGTGGAGGTTGTGGTGAGCCGAGATTGTGCCACTGCACTCCAGCCTGGGCAACAAGAGCAAAACTCTGTCTCAAAAATATATATAAATAAATAAACTAAAAGCATAGTTTAATGAGTCATACCAAAAAAAAAAAACCTTTTTAGGCTATGTAGTTCATTTGCATGTAGTACTAAAGTTTTGGATAATTTAACAAGATATTTTGAACATAAATGAAGACCATCTGTGTACATAGATAACAAATTTGTGAGTATTTTGGAGCTTGGAAATTGGAGAGAATTGAATGCATGTAGGTGGAAAATCTAACCAGATTAGAGTGATTGTACCACAAATAGTCCCAGCATTCGGTTAAATCTCTGCATTTTACTATTGAGGGACAGTTGTAAAGAACACTCATAAAGGAGCCTTCCATTTCATCTTCCTTTTTATCAGAATGATTTAACATGATCCGTCTGGAATGCGGCATCCACTCACCCTCCGCACTCTCGCTGATGGCTGCAATCCTGAGCTGCTCCTAATCGGCCATCTTGGATCCCCTCTTCCTGGACAGAATATTTAGTGGAAAATCAGTCAACACACCCTGTGGCAGTGTTGGTGGAAGAGGAGCTTTGTTTTTAGATATTTTGAGTTTGGATACTGTTTATCTGAGACTGTCCCTCTTGGATCAAGTGAGTTAGATAGGTATCCTTGCAGAATTTGGACAAAACCCGGTAGAAGGTTGTAAGCTGACACTTGCAAGTGGATGGGCTGGCTTTGTACTGATGGGTTTCCTGAGCCAACAGATTGATGGATGGTGCACCCCCGAAGTCTATCTACTTGGCACTTTGAAGGGGTTCATGCTTCAGGGGGAGGAGCTCTGAAGAGAAAATACCAAATGTTGAGCTGGAGTCTGAAAATATTGTCTATGTGACCCATTCTAGTGTTGTGGATTCCAAGATAAATCAAATAATACCCTCTTTTGAAGTGGATTACAATAATGTTAAGAGAGATGATGGCCAGTGAATGCAAGTAAACACTGTTAGTGCTGTGATGTGTGTAAGAGAGAATGCAGGGAATCAAAATGGGAGTAAGTTATCACTTCCATTGCAGAAGTAGTTCTTAGATGATAGATTTTTTTTTTAAGGTGCAAAAAAATTGTAGAAAGAAAACAAATGACGTGTTATCTTTGTCTCCTTTGCCTCCAATCATGTTGCCTTGTGGATGTTTAAAAAAGAGGTTGTTTTTGAAAATCAAGGAGCACCTGTGAAATTATACCTTCTTAGATAGTCCCCCAAGATAATTTATCTAGAAACCCTAAAAAGCCTTAAAGCAGAAATACAAGTTTAACATCCCTAATCTGAAAATCTGAAATGTGAAATGCTCCAAAATCTGAAATTTTTTAAGTGCTATGGGTGGAAAATTTCACATCTGATCTTAAGTGGCAAGTGGCAGTTGAAATGCAATTAAAACTTTGTTTCAGCAGAGTTCGGGCTCTCATGCCTCTAATCCCAGCACTTTGGGAGGCTGAGGTGGGTGGACCACCTGAGACAGGAGTTCAAGACCATCCTGGCCAACATGATGAAACCCCGCCTCTACTAAAAATACAAAAATTAGCCAGGCATGGTTGTGCATGCCTGCAATCCCAGCTACTCAGGAGGCTGTGGCAGGAGAAACAATTGAACACAGGAGGCAGAGGTTGCAGTGAGCTGAGATTGCGCCATTGCACTCCGGCCTGGGCAACAAGAGAGAAACGCCATCTCAAAAAAAAAAAAAAAAAAAATTAAAAAAAACCCTTTGTTTCATGCATAAAATTATTTATTTATTTATTTGGAGACAGAGTCCTGCTCTGTCAGGCTGGAGTGCAGTGGCACAATCTCAGCTCATTGCAATCTCTGCCTCCTGATTTCAAGTGATTCTCATGCCTCTGCCTGCAGGGACTACAGGCGCCTGCCACCTGGCTAAGTTTTGTATCTTTAGTAGAGATGGGGTTTTGGCATGTTATCCAGGCTGGTCTCAAATTCCTGACCTTAAGTGATCCACCTGCCTTGGCCTCCCAAAGTGCTGGGATTACAGGCATGAGCCATCATACCTGGACAATTTTATGTATAAAATTTTTAAAAATGTTGTGCAAAAGTACCTTTTGGCTATGCATATAAGGTATATATGAAAAACAAATGAATTTCACATTCAGACTTGGGTCCCTCAACATTTCTTTGCAATTCCTCACCCTGACCTCAGGCCAAAGATTGGATAGAAAATCTGATTATGTTTTAGGATGACACAAATTGAGACCAACACTGTTCCCTTCTTTTTCCTTTGCCTTTAAATTACAACAATTCAAAAGCAAAAAACATCCAGTCTATGAAGACTGCCATGATAGCTGCAGAAACATCAAAATCCCTACTCTCAACTACCATGGCCACAACAAATGTGCTACTCTAGTGGCAGAAGCTAGCGCATTGGCTATTTGCCCCATCAGAACCAACAAACATTTGGTTCTCTGTTGAATTGAACATGGAGGACTCTCCGGAGCGTGCTGGAGAGTATGCTGCAAAGGAACTATGATGAGGTTGGGAGTGGGGGGGAAGTAAAAGTTCTAAATTGAGAATTATTTGAAACATTTCAAACTAAGGCTGCTTTTTTTTTTTCTTCTGGTGGTTTTGAGATAAGATAACCAGCAGTTGAAGGAGGAAAGTTTCCACATTCTTGTTATCACCAGGCTTCCTGTTTACACCTTTGGAGGGAAAATCGTATACATGGATTCCTGAAGTTCTATTTTCAGCATGTTCTTTGTTGCTCATTCAACAATCATTGGGTTAGGCCCTGGGGCCATAGAAATGGCTGGCATGGGGCCTATAGGAGCTGGAGTTCAGGGAAGATGTGAACCTGTAAAAGTCATTAATTGTAGTATGAGAGGAACTGTGAAGGAAATTTGGAGGTCAGGAGGCATTTTTCTTTGGAAAAAAAAATATCTATATCTATATCTATATCTATATCTATATAAAAGTCAAGTTCCCAGACCATTAACCAAAAGCCAATTTTTACTTTTGATTTTACTGATAATAACACCGAAGCTTTATTCAGACTTAATAAGTTCCAGGAAGAATTCTAAACCTTTAGTTTATCTAATCCTTTCAATAGTTCTATGAGGTACTATTATTATCACCATTTTAATAGGCACACAGGCATGAAGAAATTGAGTGATTTGTTCAGGTAGTCCTCCTACCAACCTGCCATTTAGCCTTTTGAAAGAAGGGAATGGTTGAGCACAGCTTGCCTACTTTGTATATGTAGGCTCCTCCATTAGATATCCTTTTTGCATCTATTTTTAATAGTTAATTGGCCTTGAACTTGTCTCAGAGGCATGAAAAATAAAAAAAATAAAAAATAGTTAATTGGTGCACATGAAGTTTAATGATATCAGTTTCTTATCTGTTTCCTCCTTTTTATTCTAACTTCCTTGAGAGCAGGAACTGTGTCTTGTTTGCCATAGAAGTCCCAGCATGCAGCATGCAGCATGCAGCATGGAGGCCTGTCCAAAATATTTGTTGAATGAATTCATAGATTCAGGTATTTTGAAATTCAGAATGAAGAATTCTTTGAAGACATACTGACTCCTTATAACACGTGTGTCAGTGCTTTGCAAAAATGAGGTATTTAATAAACGTTTGGAGAATGAATAAATGAAATTGTTAACTTTTTTGAATAGGGGACAGGGCTTACTGATTCAAAAAGGTTGTGTCATTTCTTTCTTTTGTTTTGTGACAGGGTCTCTCACTCTGTCATCCAGGCTGGAGTGCAGTGGCACAATCACGGTTCACTGCAGCCTCGATCTCCCCAGGCTCAAGCAATCCTCCCACTGCAGCCTCCTGGGTTGCTGGGAATTGTAGGCATATGTCACCATGCACGGCTGTTCTTTTTCCTGTGTTTTGCAGAGACAGGTTTTCACCATGTTGCCTAGGCTGGTCTGGAACTCCTCGGCTCAAGCGATTCACCTGTCTTGGTCTCACAAAGTGCTGGGATTACAGGTGTGGGCCACTGCGCCCAGCCAGATTGTGACATTTCTTGTTGAAAGAAATAAATTTTGAATTATCTGTTCATTTAGTTCCTTTTAAATTCTATGACTCTGGTCTGGGTGCAGTGTCTCATGCCTGTAATCCCAGCACTTTGGGTGGCTGAGGCGGGCGGACCACTTGGGAGGCTGAGGCAGGAGAATCGCTTGAAACCGGGAGGCAGAAGTTGCAGTGAGCCGAGATGGCACCATTGCACTCCAGCCTGGGTGACAGAGCAAGACTCTGTCTCAAAATAAATAAATAAATAAATAAATTCTATGACTCTGGATTTTCCCAAGTTTATGTTTTTAGTGTTTTGCCAATTTAGTGAATGTCTTTTAATACATAGAAAATGTTGCTGACCATGCAAAAGGAATAAGAGAGTAGAATGACTTAAGATGACTCTGGTCTTGATCTGGGAAGTTTTCCTTGTTTAGAGACAAGTTTTAAATACACAGGAACCTATCAATTACTCTCTATATTTCTCCTTTCTATTTTACTTAAAAAGGTCTGGACTTGATCATCTACAGTTCTATTCGGTGATGAACACTTGTGTTTAGGGTTGGTGCATACTGGACAAGATCCACGGAACTTTTATTGAGGATAGTGTAGTAATGAGGTACCACAGCTGAATTTGTAGCACATTTTCTGGCCCAGTGCATTTCCTTCCACAGTAGAATGGGAGTAGATATAAGAGTGAGGTGGGGACTGCACTGACGTGGAGTTTGAAAAAGCTCCCTTTTAGAAAGCCTTCCTTCCCAGCACTTTGGGAGGCTGAGGCAGGCAGATCACAAGGGTCAGGAGTTCTAGACCAGCCTGGCCAACATGGTGAAACCCCACCTCTACTAAATATACAAAAATTAGCCAGGCATGGTGGTACATACCTGTAGCCCTAGCTGCTCGGGAGCCTGAGGCAGAAGAATCACTTGAACCCAGAGGCAGAGGGAGGTTGCAGTGAGCCAAGATCATGCCACTGCACTCCAGCCTAAGCGACAGAGTGAGACTGTGTCTCAAAAAAAAAAAAAAATAATAATAATAATAATGTAAGTAGAAAGCCTTCCTTTCATCTCTGTCCTAATACCTGTGTGTGTATAAAGTAATATGGATGCATATTATTCTTTTTTTTTTTTGAGATGGAGTCTCGCTCTGCTACCCAAGCTGGAGTGCAGTGGCGCAGTCTCAGCTCACTGCAGTCTGTGCCTCCCGGGTTCAAGTGATTCTCATGCCTCAACCTCCTGAGTAGCTGGGATTATAGGTATCTGCCACCATGCCCAGTTAATTTTTTATATTTTCAGTAGAGACAGGGTTTCACCATATTGGCCAGGCTGGTCTCAAACTCCTGACCTCAAATGATTCGCCCATCTCGGCCTCCCAAAGTGCTGGGATTACAGGCGTGAGTCACTGCACCTGGACACATATTCTTATACCATTTAGAGCCAAAATATTTTTATATTAGGATTAGTCTAAGCTCATAAGTTAGTTGGGCTGTATAGTCAATCCAGTGTACCCTGCCACTGAACCTGTAATGTAGCTTATAGAGGAGCTTGACTATGACATGGATTCTGTTGAATTGGAGAGTGTTTATTAGGTGGAAGAGTGAGTATCAACATCCTACTTGGAATTAGGGACAGTTATAGGTTGTGCAACCTGAAACAACACAGCCAGTGGTAAACTATGTTTGCAGAATGTGTATCGAATCTTGCTGAAGTCACATCTCTCCTCTGACACTCTTTCCAGCTTCCTTGAAACTTTAGCCAAAGTGGGACTAGATGGGTAAAAATTTTGAGGTTTAGCTGGGCGCGGTGGCATGTGCCTGTAGTCCCAGCTACTCCGGAGGCTGAGGTGGAAGGATCGCTTGAGCCCAGGAGCTCTGGGCTGTAGTGCGCTATGCTGATCGGGTGTCCGCACTAAGTTCAGCATCAATATGGTGACCTCCCGGGAGCGGGGGACCACCAGGTTGCCTAAGGAGGGGGTGAACCGGCCCAGGTCGGAAACAGAGCAGGTCAAAACTCCTGTGTTGATCAGAGGTGGGATCGCGCCTGTGAATAGCCACTGCACTCCATCCTGGGCAACAAAGCGAGACCCCGTCTCTAAAAAAAAAAAAAAAAAAAAAGAAAAATTTTGAAGTTTAGGGAGCTTGGTATTTATTCTAGAGGATTATGGTACAAGATATAAAAGTGACTTTTATTTAAGAGGATACATCAGTTACATCTTTACTTCCTTGCTAGAGCTTTGTTCAGTTAGGGCTTTTGTTACTCAAAGTGAGATTATGGGCATATTAACTTTGTGTGTTGTTTAACGTTCACATTAAACATTTAGGCTTATTTGTGCCTATGCTGTCTGTAATAGAAATTGGTAAATGCTTAGCCTGTGTGGGATTGGTCTTGGCATTTTAATTAGCATTCATAATACTTAAGTGTTTCTTACCTGCTGGAACTATTATGGTTACATTGTTTTGTCACATAATTAGAGTAGAAAATAATGACACTTTCTTTTTAGTCCCAGAAATCCTGGATTGAAGGAGTATTTGACAAGAGAGAATGTAGCACAGTCATACCCAGCTCAAAAATCCTCACAGGTAAAATTTTCAATTGCATTCTTCTTTTAAAAGCAACACTACCTGGAGGACTGTTTATAGAAACTTAGAAATATGACTTGTTTAGGAGATTTGATTATATCTATAAAGTTAGAATTTTCAATGTTTTTTTCTTTCACTTTATAAAAGTAATACATGATTGTTGTAGAAAATCTGGGAAGGACAGGGACCTCACTGTTACTCCAGTGTCTGACAGTGCCTGCCACATAGTAGGCTCTTGATAAATATGTTTAAGGAATTTAACGAAGTGTAAAGAAGTTATTCTTAATGCCATCACTGTTAATATTGTCATGGATTTTATTCTACTTGATGCTTCTGTTCCTCTTGATGGGGGGGGGATAGATGTTACAGAATTATCTAGTGTTACATCTATTTCACTGGGTTGGAATAAATTATTTACACTTTCTGAATATTGAACATTTAAAATGTTGTGAATGTTTCTTATCCCCAACTAAAATATCTGTGGCAAATAGTGAGTGGTATATTTCAGCACACTGTGCTCAGATTAGACAAACAGGTAATTTCAGTTCCATTTTCCTTCCATAGACTTTATTTTTTTTTAATTTATTTTTATGGGATGCTTTATGAATTTGCGTGTCATCCTTGCTCAGGGGCCATGCTAATCTTCTGTGTATCGTTCCAATTTTAGTATGTGTGCTGCTGAAGCGAGCACCTATAGGCTTTTGAATTGAGCAGATAATTGGCAGCAGAATGGAACGATTTGAGTTTGACTACTGAGTTCTTGACAACGCTTTGGAAGCTCTGCTTGTAGAACAAAGGTCAAAAAAGTAACTAGTGAAAGATAGGGGAAGAAAGGACTATGGAAAATTCCTCTGGGTAATCAGGTTTGTGAAATTAAGATTGAATGACATTGCCCTTGGAAAAATTAATTAAAAGGAAAATAGAAGAGCAATATTTTGATTAAGGGAACCACTCTATTTTTAGATTTGTTTGTGCATTAGGCCCTATATTCCTGTAAAGTTTAGAACTCATAGCTATGTGCTTATGAAGGGTAGCATGGTAAGGTTTTTGAAATTCTAGTTCTATGGGGATGACTGAAATAGTGTTCCTTGCCTTTGTTAAATATTTACTAGTCCCACCCTTATTGAATTACCTATGATCTGTAAGTCCTGTGATTGGAAATTCTCATTTTACCTGCTTACAAAATGTTTATAGTACGCCAAGATAACCTTGTTTTTCCCCTTCATCTTTTATGACATCATGTGGTGGTGACTGTAATGGAATGCAAATTGATTTAGGTGGCTCCTTTTGCGTCTGTGAATAAAAAAAATTTTTTACAATAATCTTGAATCTCAAAAAGAAGTGATAAAATTACTAAGTCTTTTACTAGCCCATAGACTGAAGAAGAATATTAATGATTATAATTTCATGAATGTTCCAAGGCATGGTACACTTTAACAAGTAAAAAAAGTCTCTATCTTACGGGATTGTAAATAAAAGTTAATGGATGATTATGGCTATTTCTCCTATGGCAGCCTTTTTCTTAGATCCTAGTAAAATTCTCAGAGTTGTAGCTTTTATGCAGTTTTCTTCATTGTGGTGCACAGGAAGAAGGTGATAATTCACTATTTTAAATATTGATAAAAATTTTTCTCTTTTATTGATTCTTTTTGTAGTTCCCAATAAGAAACAAATCTGATAGACTTGATTATAACATCTTTTTCCTTCTCATTTTCAATTTGTTGTTGAAAAAAAGCTTCTTAGAAAAGGCATTCCCAAAAGTCTGGAACAGGGAGAAGTAAAGGTCCTGAATATTCATTTCTGAATAACTTAGAGTGACCCTTATTTTATGAACATTACCTTTTTTTCCATTATTTTAACTTGAACTCTCTGTTAATACTTCACACACACACACACACACACACACACACACACTCACACACTCACTCTCTCTCTCTCTCTCTCTTTTTGAGACAGGATCTTGCTCTGTCACCCAGGCTGCAGTACAGTGGCATGATCTTGGCTTCCTGAAGCCTCCACCTCCTGGGCTCAAGCAATCTTCCCACCTTAGCCTCCTAAGTAGCTGGGACCACAGGCACACATCAACACACAAGGCTACTTTTTTATAAGAGACAGGGTCTCATTATATTGCCCAGGTTGGTCTTGGACTCCTGGATTCAAGCAATCCTCCCACCACAGCCTCCCAAAATGCTGGGATTACAGTTATAAGCCACTGTGTCTGGCCCAAAAATATAATTGGTGACCAAAATGCAAACTCCTAAATCCACCATGTTATTCTGAATCATTAAAAAGAAAGATTAATAAAGATAATTTATCATTTATAAGGGACATTTGGTATAATTATAAATTAATTATAATTAATAAAGATAATCTATAATAAGGGACATTTGATATAATTGTAAATTATCTTTTATAATTATACCAAATGTCACTTGATAATTTTATGAATTTTTTTTTTTTTTTTTTGAGATGGAGCCTTGCTCTTATTGCTCAGGCTGGAGTGCAATGGCATGATCTCAGCTCACCGCAACCTTTGCTTCCCCTTCAAGCGATTCTCCTGCCTCAGCTTCCCAAGTAACTGAGATTACGGGCATGCGCCACCACAATGGCTAATTTTTTTGTGTTTTCAGTAGAGACGGAGTTTTTCCATGTTGGTCAGGCTGGTCTTAAACTCCCGACCTCAGGTGATCCGCCCACCTCTGCCTCCCAAAGTGCTGGGATTACAGGCATGAACCACCATGCCCAGCCCATATATATATTTTCTTACTTGATTCTCAAGAAATCTGTGTTAGCTTCATAGTTTAATAATAATAATAGCTACCATTATTGTATACACTCTTTACCAGGTACCGTAAGACACATTAGGTATTATTATCTCAGATAATTATTTTAATAATCTTATAAAGCAGATATTATTTTCAGATGTAAAAACTGGGGCTTAGAGTAATTGATAAATCAATGAGATTTAAATTGAGATATTTTTGTTCTAAACTGAATGTTGTATTAATTAGATCATAGTTGCTACAGTAATTATATGTGGTAAATGCCCTAAGGGAATATTTGGAAGATGACACATGAATTTCAGCAAACCTTTGTTTCTAGATCATGGAAAAGAATAGATATTTACTTTATAAGGATTAAATATGTTTTCAAATACATCAACAAACTAACAGAGGTTTTATTTCTTTAAGTTAGATGTACTCCAGTAGGCCAGGTCTGCCAGAATTTAATCAGGTAAGACTTAGATAAGTAAGATTCCTTTTAGCTGTTAGACACCCTATTTAAAATTTACTGGGACAGTTTCTTCACATCTTGAATGGACTCAGTAAATGGTTCATGTGATTTACCTTTCCAAGGGAAGTTTTAAAAAGATGTTTTTGACGGAGAGTGAGTATTTGAATGTAATAGACTACTTGAATTACTGAGACATGTAAATTGGCTAACGGCCTTCGGCAAGAATTTCTACCAATGGAAACACTTGTAAAGCACTACATTTTATTTTTGTGATCACATTTGGATAATGAAGATGCTGCATGCACATACAGGACTGTAATTGATATATGACTTGCAGGTGACATGTATGCATTCTACGCTTATAAACAAAAACAGCTTTTTGGTGCAATACATATTTTCACAGTGATTTGCATAGTGATTCACAAAACTATGTGACTGTTTTTACCTTTCTCTTTGTACGTGGAAGGAAATGAAATTTTCTTAATTCTGATCATAGCCTGAAGTTTATATAACAGATTGAACCCAAGTTAAATTTTGTTCTTGGAAAAAAAATTTGGGGCTAGACGCAGTGACTCACACCTGTAATTCCAGCATTTTGGGAGGCCAGGGTGGGTGGATTGCTTGAGCTCTGGTTTGAGACCAGTTTGGACAACATGGTAAAACCCTGTTTCGACATTCAAGAGCAAAAACAAAACAAAACAAAATTTAGTGGGACACGGTAGTGTGTGTCTGTAGACTTAGCTACTCGAAAGGCTGAGGTGAGAGGATTGCTTGAGCTTGGGAGGTCAGGGCTGAAGTGAGCTGTGATTATGCCACTGCACTCCAACCTGGGTGACAGAGTAAGACCCTCTCTCTCTCTCTCTCTCTCTCTCTCTCTCTCTCTCCCCACACACACACACACACACACACACACACACACACACACACAATGGAACCCTCAATTTAGCAAATCATGGGGGAGAGGAAACCAGCATCCACAGATATGGAACAAGAAGGAGAAGGAGGAGGTTGCTGGAGGAAGAATTTCTACTTGGCTGACTTCTCACTTTTTTTCTTTCCTTTTAGTAATTTTTAAAAATTTTGCTATTAGGTTGGTGCAAAAGTAATTGAGGTGTTTGCTATTGAAAGTGGTGGTGAAAACCGCAATTACTTTTGTACAAACCTAATCAAATGCGAAGCTAAATAAATTTTGATTAATTGCTTTTGCACAAACCTAATGAAATGCAAAGCAAAATAGTTCCTATTATATTCTTCAGAAACTCTCCTTGTCAATGTCTTCTGAAACCTCAACCCCACAACCTTCAGAGATAACTAATATGAAAATACTGGAAAAGCATCTACTTTTATACCATCCAGAAATTAAAAATGATTAAAAACTAGTCATTTTGCACCTAGCTGGGACTAGTTTTATTTTTTTGATAGGGAGAGCCAAATGTCCTAATACCAGTTACTGAGCAGTCTCTCCTAGTCTCATTCATTTCTGATGCTGTCTGTGTCATATACCACATTTCCACCTGTCTGTGGCTTTGTTTCTGAGCTTTACGTTCAATACTTTTGATCTACTTCTACTCTTGTCAAATGCCACTCTGTTTCATTATGATAGTTTTGTAATATATATCTTCATATCTGATAGGGCAAATTTCCTAAGCTTTATTTATCTTTTAAAAAATTGTTTTTACTTTTCAAAATACTTTTACTCATTTAGATAAATTTTGTTTTATTGAAAGAAAATTTTAGCCAAATGTGGTGGGCACATGCTGGTAGTTCTAGCTACTCAGGACCCTGTATCAAAAAGAAAAAGGAAAACATTTTATTTAAAATAGTATGTTTTAAAAAGCAGTTCCACTACATTGCAACACCACTCCTATTCAATATAGTATTGGAAGTTCTAGCCAGAACAATTAGGCAAGAAAAAGAAATATAGGGCATTCAATTAAGAAAGAAAGTCGTCGAATTATCCCTATTTAGGGACAACATGATTATATATTTAGAAGACCCCACTGTCTCAGCCCAAAACCTCCATAAGCTGATAAGTAACTTTGGCATAGTCTTAGGATACAAAATCAATGTGCAGAAATCACAAGCATTCGTATACACCAACAACATACAATCAGAGAGCCAAATCATGAATGAACTCCCATTTACAATTGCTATAAAGAGAATAAAACAACTAGGAATACAACTTACAAGAAATGTAAAAGATCTCTTCAAGAACTACAAACCACTGATCAAGGAAATAAGAGAGGACACACACAGGTGGAAAAACATTCCATGCTCATGGTTAGGAAGAATCAATATTGTGAAAATGGCCATACTGCCCAAAGTAATTTATAGATTCATTGCTGTCCCCATCAAGCTACCATTGACCTTTTTCACAGAACTGGAAAAAACCACTTTAGTCCTGGTGTAGTGGCTCATGCTTGTAATCCCAGCACTTTGGGAGGCTGAGGTGGGTGGATTACAAGGTCAGGAGTTCTAGATCAGCCTGGCCAACATAGTGAAACCCTGTCTCAAAAAAGCAAAACAAAACACTTTAAGCTTCATATGGAACCAAAAGAGAGCCTACATAGCCAAGACAATCTTAAGCAAAAAGAGCAAAGCTAGAGGCATCACGCTACCTGACTTCAAACTATACTACAAGGCTACAGTAATCAAAACAGCATGGTACTGGTACCGAAACAGAGATATAGACCAATGGAACAGAACAGAGGCCTCGGAAGCAATGCCACACATCTACAACTATCTGATCTTTGACAAACCGGACAAAAACAAGCAATGGGGAAAGGATTCCCTGTTTAATAAATGGTGTTGGGAAAACTGACTAGTCATGTGCAGAAAGCAGAAACTGGACCCCTTCCTTATACCTTATACAAAAATTTACTCCAGATGGATTAAAGATTTGAAAATAAGAACTAACACCATAAAAACCCTAGAAGAAAACCTAGGCAACACCATTCAGGACATAGGCACAGGCAAGGACTTCATGACTAAAATATCAAAAGCAACAGCAACAAAAGCCAAAATAGACAAATGGGATCTAATTAAAACTTAAGAGCTTCTGCAAAGCAAAAGAAACAATCATTAGAGTAAACTGACAACCAACAGAATGGAAAAACATTTTTGCAATCTACCCATCTGACAAAGGGCTAATATCCAGAATCTGCAAGGAACTAAAGCAGATTGACAAGAAAAAAACAAACAAAACCATTCAAAAGTGGGCAAAGGATATGAACAGACACTTTTCAAAAGAAGACATTTATGCAGCCAACAAACATGAAAAAATGCTCATCATCACTGGTCATTAGAGAAATGCAAATCAAAGTCACATTGAGATACCATCTCATGCCAGTTAGAATGGCGATCATTAAAAAATCTGGAGACAACAGATGCTGGAGAGGATGTGGAGAAAAAAGGAACACTTTTACACTGTTGGTGGCAGTGTAAATTAGTTCAACCATTATGGAAGACAGTGTGGTGATTCCTCAAGGATCTAGAAATAGAAATTCCATTTGACCCAGCAATCCCATTACTGGGTATATACCCAAAGGATTTTAAATCATTCTATTATAAAGACACATGCACACGTTTGTTCATTGCGGTGCTGTTTGCGATAGCAAAGACCTGGAACCAACCCAAATGCCCATCAATGATAGACTGGGCAAAGGAAATGTGGCACATATCCACCATGGAATACTATGCAGCCATTAAAAATGACGAGTTTGTGTCCTTTGTAGAGACATGGATGAATCTAGAAACCATCATTCTCAGCAAACTGACACAAGAACAGAAAATCAAACATCGCATGTTTTCACTCATAGGTGGGTGATGAAC
Source organism: Ateles fusciceps (assembly GCA_036589455.1). Taxonomy (NCBI): domain Eukaryota; kingdom Metazoa; phylum Chordata; class Mammalia; order Primates; family Atelidae; genus Ateles; species Ateles fusciceps. Next base: position 11,746,896 of record JAZHEH010003097.1, read on the forward strand.
AGTGAGAACACTTGGGCACAAGGAAGGGAACAACAGTCACTGGGCTAGCAGAGGGAAAGGAAGGGGAGGGGACAGCAGGGGGCGGGGAGGATGGGGAGGGATAACACTGGGACAAATGCCTGATGTAGGCGACGGGGCGGGGCGGGGGGGGTTGGAGACAGCAAACCTCTGTGGCATGTATGTACCTATGCAACAATCCTGCAGGATGCAGGATGTGCACATGTACCCCAGAGCCCAAAGTACAATTAAAAAAAAAATTCTAATATTTAAAGGCAAGGTCTTGCTCTGTCTCCTAGGCTGAAGTGCAGTGATACAATCATAGCTCATTGCAATCTCAAACTCTTGGGCTCAAGTGATCCCCCACTCCTCAGCCTCCTAGTAGCTAGGACTACAGGCATGCACCACTGTGTGTGGCTAATTTTTTTGGTTTTTACTTTTTATAGAGATGGGTTCTTGCTATGTTGCCCAGGCTGTTCTAGAACTCCTGGCCTCAAGCAATCCTCCCGCCTTGACCTCCCAGAGTGCTGGGAGCCAATGCACCTGGACTATGTTGCAGTACTTTAAAATAATCCTAAACCTCCTTGTCAATAAGTGATTGTGTAATATATATATATATATATTTTTGAGACAGGGTCTCACTCTGTCACCCAGGCTGGAGTGCAGTGGTGCAATCTTGGCTCACTGCAGCCTCTGCCTCCCACAAGCACAAGCAATTCTCATGCTTCAGCCTCCTGAGTAGCTGGGATTACAGGTGGACGCCACTATACCTGGCTAATTTTTGTATTTTTAGCAGAGACAGGGTTTTGCCATGCTGGCCAGGGTGATCTCGAACTCCTGACCTCAAATAATCTGCCCGCCTCAGCCTCCCAAAGTGCTGGGATTACAGGCGTGAACCACCATGCCCATCTGATATAATACAAATTTTAAAATCCCCTTGTCATGTTCCTGAAAAATCTTTTTAGGATTTTGATGTCTTTTCTTTCTTTTCAAATTTATTTTATTTTTTGTTTATAACATTGTGTGAAATGCTCTAAGTGATGGGTATTTTACTGAATTTATAAAACAATCTGGGAGGGAATTGACATCTATATAAAGTGAGCTTTTAGTACTTTTTGGTGATAAGTACTTTGAGACTTCAAAAGTTGGAACTAAAGGGGCAAACATGAATATATATTTTTTGATTTTGGAGATCTTTCTTCTATGGGACCTTGCTACAATTTAATGAACTGGCAACAAAAAGTCAAATCAAATAGATAATTAGACTAGAAATATACTTAATTGCACTAAAGAACTGTCCTATGAAAGCATAATGTGTTATCGCTCCAGATGTGGTTACCTCAATTTATGTTCTGTGTAGAAAAAGCCAGGCAGATGAATTATTGTTTGCCTTGTATTTGAACAGATGCTGTTTCATTTCGAGGGGTGACCCTTGTTCCAAAAGATGGTCAGATGACACCATTCTCACTAGTAGATTATGATTATGTATATTCTCTACGTTTGGGATTACTGTGCCTCCCTTTACATTAAGAACCTTTCCATATGGAAGCCCAATATTCTTTCTTTTCTTTCTTTTTTTTTTTTCTTTTGAGAAGGAGTTTTGCTCTTGTTAACCAGGCTAAAGTGCAGTGGTGTGATCTCAGCTCATGGCAACCTCTGCCTCCTAGGTTCAAGCAATTCTCCTGCCTCAGCTTCCCAGGAAGCTGGGATTACAGGCATGTGCTACCACACCCAGATGATTTTTGTATTTTTAGTGAAGACAGGGCTTTACCATGTTGCCCAGGCTGGTCTCAAACTCCTGACCTCATGTGATCCACTCGCCTTGTCCTCCCAAAGTGCTAGGATTACAGGCGTGAGCCACTGTGCCTGGCCTTATGTTGCTTTTTACACACACTAAAGTTTTCATCACCTGTGTTTGTTCTGGTTGTCTTTTTTTTTTTTTTTTTTTTTTTTGAGACAAAGTTTCCTTCTGTTGCCCAGGCTGGAGTGCAGTGGCCCAATCTCAGCTCACTGTAGCTTCCACCTCCTGGGTTCAATCCAAGATTCTCCTGCTTCAGCCTCCTGAGTAACTGGGATTACGTGCATGTGCCACCATGCGCAGCTGATTTTTGTACTTTTAGCAGAGAAGAGGTTTCACCATGTTGACCAGGCTGGTCTTGAACTCCTGACCTCAAGTGATCTGTCTTGTCTCGACCTCCCAAAGTACTGGGATTACAGGCTTGAGCCACCATGCCTGGCCCTGTTCTAGTTCTCTGAAGAGATTGTAAGCTGTAGACACTTTTGTTTCCCCCTGTAACTTCTCACCATGTGCTACCTGGACATGCTGCTCAGTACAGTAGCTGCACAATAATTATCCTTCGCCTACTGATCAGCTCTTTCAGAGGAGGGTCCTGGACAGTGAGCATTGCCACAGGTTCTCAGTTACACAACGAAAGGAAAGGAAAGGTATTAGAGACCACCTTGTCCAACCAATTCTTACGTTATTGCAGTTGAGGAAATAGAAGCTTTGGGAGAGTAGAGATTTGCACGGTGTTGGCCATCTCCTGGTCCAGTGCTTTTGCTCCAGGACACATCGCATCCTAGGTGCTTCCTGTTTGTGACCTAGGCTGCTGCATTTCAGCTCTTGTTTTTGGGTAGCACTGCTTGTCAGCTACAACCCACTCTTCTATAGCCAGGATTTTAGTCATCTAGAGCTGCCATAACAAAATACCACAAACTAGGTGGCTTAAACAACAGAAATGTATTTCTCACAGTTCTGGAGAATGTATTCAGTCAAGTTGTTGGCAGGGTTGGTTTCTCTTGTGGTCTCTCTCCTTGGCTTGTAGATGGCCACTTTCTTATTGTGTGTTCACATGGTTTTTCTCTTTGTGCACACATCCTTGGGATCTCTCCCTCTTCTATGGGCATCATTTCTATCAAATTAGTCCTCCACCCTTATGGCTGAATTTAACTTAATTTTTTTTTTTTTTTTTTTTTTTTAGATGGAGTTTCTCTCTTGTTGCCTGGGCTGGAGTGCAATGGCACAATCTCAGTTTGCTGCAACCTCCGCCTCCTGGGTTCAAGTGACTCTCCTGCCTCAGCCTCCCGAGTAGCTGGGATTATAGGCACCTGCCATCACACCTGGCTTTTTTTTTGTATTTTTAGTAGGGACAAGGTTTCACCTTGTTGGCCAGGCTGGTCTCAAACTCCTGACCTCAGGTGATCTACCCCCCCCGCCCCGCCTCAGCCTCCCAAAGTGCTTGGATTATAGGTGTGAGCCACTGCACCCTGCCGAATTTAACTTAATTTAACTTTAGGGAGGTAATTAATACAGCCTTTTGTCAGAACACAATTCAGTCCATAATGGCTAGCCACCTTTCTCCACCATGTACGCGAATGTATTTGTCTCTATTGCCTCTTTGCAATATTTTGGAAATTGAGCTCTGGTCCTGTCTAGATTTCTTTACATTTTTTTCTTCTCACTAGATATATTTGTCATCAGATAAGCAGATATGTAAAAGTTAAATATAGCATTTACTAATGTATACTGCACGTTACATAGTCCATGGAATTAATTGTACATCAGAATACAGACACTGAAATTTAGAATGAAAAGTTGTCAATAATATTGACTCAGGCAGGGCATTGCAGGTGTTAGTATCTTGCTGGAGACAGGGTGGTTAGGGGGGAACTGTGGACCAGGATGCAGTTTTTAATAAAAGAAGGTTTACAAATTTGGAAGCAGTAGTCCCCACTTTACTGCCGTTTTACTTTTTATTGTTTCAATTTCTCATGGGCCAAAAAATATTAAATAGAAAATCCCAGAAAAAAACAATTTATAGGTTTAAATTGCATGACATTCTGAGTGGCATGATAAAATCTCTTGCCATTTGCTTTGTCCAACCCAGGACATGAATCATTCCTTTGTCCAGCCTAGCCATGCTACAGAAGCTCCCCACCCGTTAGTGGCTTAGTAACTGTCAGGTTTATCAGATCGACTGTCTAGATATTGCAGTACTTGGATCCAAGTAACCCTTAGTTTACTTCATAATGGCTCCAAAGTGCAAGAGTAGTGATGCAGGCAATTTGGACCTGCCAAAGAAGAGCCATAAAGTGCTTTCTTTAAGTGAAAAGGTGAAAGTTCTCAGCTTAAAAAAGTAAGAAGAAAAGTTAGCTGAGGTTGCTAACATCTGTGATACAAACCCATCTTCTATCCATGAAACTGTGAAGAAGGAAAAAGAAATTCATGCTAGTTTTACTGCTGCACCTTCAGTTGCAAAATTATGGTCACAGGCCATAAGTCTGATAAGTACTTAGTTAAGATGAAAAAGCCATTGTATTTGCAGGTGGAAGACATGAACAGAAACCTGTTCTGATTGACAGCAATTAGGTTTGGTATATCAGAGGTTTTGGGCACCCACTGGAGGTCTTGGAACATATCCCCTGAATATAAGGGAGAACTATTACTACATATATATTTTTTTCTTGAGATGGGCTTCATAATTTTATTATTTATTTATTTTTCAGTGTTCCTGAGTGTAGGCTTTGTAACTTTAATCAGAGACACAAAGTTACTTATGGCCCTTAAAATCAAGAATGACAATGGTTTAGAGTATACTTTGTTTTTGACTATATATATATAGCAGTGGGTGGTTGTATACCAACTTTAGTGACACTAATGTTAGTAAGTTCTGATAACCTACTAGCATCAGACCACCTGGTTTTGACAATATTGAATGCAAATTAACACCTTAAAATAATGATTAAAAATCTCAACAATTTGGGTGATCAAGGCAGAAAGATTACTGGAGCCCAGGAGTTCAAGACCGGCTTGGGCAACGTGGCAAAACTCAAAATTCGCCGGCGGTAATTGATAGCCTGTGCCTGTAGTTGCAGCTGCACGGGATGCTGAGGTGGGAGGATTCACTGTGCATGGGAAGTCAAGGCTGCAGTGGGCCATGATCACACCACTGCACTCTAGCCTGGGTGACAGAGTCAGATCTTATCTCAAAAAGCAAAAATTTTAAAAATTGAGAATGTTTAATAATAATTCAAAGAAAAATTTTGTTGCAAAAGAAATGTGTCCTTGCTAATACTTGATGTTGTCAGCCATTTTCGGTTAAAACTTGATGGTGGGTGCATAGTAGCACCTAATTATGAAAAGGCAATTGTTGGCTTGCAGAGCACCTCGTCTGTATACCCAAGGTAAGAAAGGAATATGGTCATGGTAGATTAGTGCATGGAGCCATGTGTTGTTTGTAGACCCATGGGATCGGTGACTAGGCTATTTAGAACTTCTAGACAAGCCCAGGTCTGAAGATTTTAATAGATGAAGATAATTTTTTAGAAGTGTGCATCCCAGCACTTTGGGAGGCCAAATCCCAGCACTTTGGGAGGCTGAAGTGACTGTAATCCCAGCACTTTGGGAGACCGAAGTGAATGGATCACCTGAGGTGAGAAGTTCAAGACCAGCCTGGGCAACATGGTGAAACCCCAGCTCTACTAAAAATACAAAAAAGTTAGCTGGGCGTGATGATGCACCCTGTAATCTCAGCTATTTGGGAGGCTGAGGCAGGAGAATTGCTTGTACCTGGGAAGTGGAGGTTGCAGTGATCAGAGATCACACCACTGCATTCCAGCCTGGGCAACAGAGTGAGATTCTTCTAAAAAAAAAAAAAATCTAAAATATAGATAAGAAACATGTTTTCTGTTTTTAAAGTTCTTGCTACACTTATCTAATTTTCATTTAAAAATTTGTTGCTGTAGGTGCGGTGGCTCACGTCTGTATTCCTAGCACTTTGGGAGGCCAAGGCGGGAGGATCATGAGGTCAAGAGATCAAGACCATCCTGGCCAACATAGTGAAACCCTGTCTCTACTAAAATACAAAAATTAGCTGAGTGTGGTGGTGCGTGCTTGTAGTCCCAGCTACTCGGGAGGCTGAGGCAGGAGAATTGCTTGAGGTTGGGAGGCGGAGGTTGCAGTGAGCCGAGATCGCGCCACTGCACTCCAGCCTGCTACCAGTCAAAAGAGTGAGACACTGTTTCAAAAAAAAAAAAAAAATTTGTTACTGTAGTTCATACCAGAAAACAATATAATTGTTTTAAATGAGAATTAGGTATGGCAAGAACTTTAAAATGATATAATAGGGCTCTTCCTGCAAAGGAGGTACGTAAATGTAGAAGTATAAATTTCCCTTTAATAAGAGAATGTGCTTTAATTATAGAGAAAAAAAAAGAAGCAGACAATTTGCATCTTAAATGTCTGTTCATGTACTGGACCTGTTGACTTGTTTGTATTGACAAGAAAGCTAAAGAAAACAGAAATTTAATATCCAGGCAGCTAAACCCAATACTTATCTGTTGATTAACCAAGGTGAGGTAAAAGTCACAGTAGGAACTGTACTCAATTATTTATAATAAATGACAAATTTTCTCTGCTTCTTGATATTAATTTTAAATAAATAAGAACTCTCTTGATGTCAAATTGATTTCCTAGAGAGACTCTTTTATTTATTTTTTACTTAAATATTTTTTTAAATCATCCATCCCAAAATGTCAGAGAGGCTCTTTTTACTCATCTAAATTATAACTCCTGCACTCCATATTTGTATTTTTGTTAGTTTTATTCAACATGTTGTAGATTATGCATAACATGATAAATTATTTTTACTTTTGTTATTGTTTTGTTTTGAGACAGAGTCTTGCTTTGTTGCCCAGGCTGGAGTGCAGTGGTATAATCTCAGCTCACTGCAACCTCTGCCTCCCAGGCTATAGTGATTCTCTTGCCTCCTGAATAGCTGGGTTTACAGACTCGCGCCACCACATGGGGCTAGTTTTCGTGTTTTTTTTGTAGAAACAGGGTTTTGTTGTGTTGCCCAGGCTGGTCATGAACTCTTGGCCTCAAGCGATCCTCCCACCTCAGCCTCTCAACCTGCTAGGATTACAGGCGTGAGCCACTACACTTGGCCTGTTTATCTTTTTGTGAGTGGCTTCTTTTAATCAGCATAATGTCTTCAAGGTTTTTCCATGTTGTAGCATATATCAGAATTTCCTTCCTTTTTAAGGCTGAATTATATGCCATGGTATTTATATACCACATTTTGTTTGTCCACTCCTCCACTGATAGATATTTGGGTTGCTTTCACTTTGTGGATATTCAGAATAATGCTGCTATGATCATGAATATGCAAGAGATTTTTGGTACAGGCATACCTCATTTTATTGTGTGTTACTTTACTGTGCTTCACTGACATTGCATTTTTTTTGTAATTTAAAGGTTTGTGGGAACCTTGGATCAAGCAAGTCTATCAGTGTCATTTTTCCAACGGCACATGCTCATTTCTTGTCTCTGCGTCACATTTTAATAATTCTCGGAATATGTCAAACTTTTTCATTTCATCATTGTTCTATCAGTTTCGACATTCTTTAACCTGCGATCTTTGATGTCACTGTTGTAATTGTTTTGGAGTGTCATGAACTGCACCCATGTAAGATGGGGCAAACAATTGATAAATGTTATGTGTTCTGACTACTCCACTGACTGATCCTTTCTCCCTCTCCTTGCGCCTCCCTCTATCTTGAGATGCAACAATATTGAAATTAGGCCAATTAATAATCCTACAATGGCCACTTAGTGAAGTAAAGTGAAGAGTCTCACATATCTCAATTTAAATCAAAAGCTAGAAATAATTAAGCTTAGTGAGGAAGGCATATTGAAAGCTGAGATAGGTTGAAAGCTAGGCCTCTTGTACCAAACAGCCAAGTTGTGAATGCAAAGGAAAGGTTGTTGCTGAAAATTATAAGTGCTACTCCAGTGAACACACAAATGATAAAAAAAAAAGAAAAGAAAAAGAAACAGCCTTATTGCTGATATGAAGAAAGTTTGAGTGGTCTGATAGAAGATCAAACCAGCCACAGCATTCCCGTAAATGAAAGCCGAATCCAGAGCAAGGTCTTAACTCTTTTTAATCTATGAAGACTGAGAGAGGTGAAAAAGCTTCAAAATAAAAGTTTGAAGCTAGCTGTTGTTGGTTCATGAGGTTTAAGAAAGAAGCTGTCTCTGTAACATAAGAGCTCAGGGTGAAGCAAAAACTGCTAACGGAGGAGCTGCATCAAGTTATTCAGAAGATCTAACTAAGATCACTGAGGTACCTACACTAAACAAAGATTTTCAATGTAGACAAACAGCCTTATGTTGGAAGAAGATGCCATCTAAGACTTTCATAGCTAGAGAGAAGTCAATGTCTGGCTTCAAAGCTTCAAAGGACAGGTTGACTCTCTTGTCAGGAGACAATTGGAGGTTTGTGGGAACCTTGGATCAAGCAAGTCTATCAGCATCCTTGCTGGTGGCTTTATGTTAAAGCCAGCTCTCATTTACCAGGCCAAAATTTTAGGTCTCTTAAGAATTATACTAAATTCACTGTGCTCTATAAATGGAACAACAAAGCCAGAATGTCAGTATATCCGTTTATGGTATGGTTTACTGAATATTTTAAGGCCACTGTTGAGATCTACTGCTTTCAAAAAATATTCCTTTCAACATATTTCTGCTCGTTGACCATGGACCTGGTCACCCATGAGCTCTTACGGAAATATTACAAGGAGATGAATGTTGTTTTCATGCCTGCTAATACAACATCCATTCTGTAGCCCATGGATCAAGAAATAATTTTGAATTTCAACTCTTATTATTTTAAGAAATACATTTTGTATGGCTTTAGCTGCTGTAGATAGTGGTTCCTCTGATGGATCTGGACAAAGTAAATTGGAAACCTTCTAGAACAGATTCCCCATTCTAGAAGCCATTAAGAACATTTGTGGTTCATGGGAGGAGGTCAAAATGGCAACCTTAATGAGAATTTTGGAGAAGCTGATCCCAACTTTCATGAATGGCAACTTTGAGTGGTTCAAGACTCCAGTGGAGGAAGTCACTGAAGAAGGTGCTGGAAATAGCAAGAGACCTAGGATTAAAACTGGAGTTTGAAGGGTGTGACTGAATCTCATTGTAAAACTTGATTAGATTAGGAGTTGCTTTTTATGGATGAACAAAGAAAATGGTTTCTTGAAATGGAGTCTACTGGTGAAGATCCTATGACCATTGTAGAAATGACAACAAAGGATTTAGAATGTGACATAAACTTAGTTGATAAAACAGTGGCAGAGTTTGAGAATATTCACTCCAATTTTGAAAGAAGTTCTACTGTGGGTGAAATGCTATCAAACAGCATAACATATTACAGAGAACTCTTCTGTGGAAGGAAGAGTCAATCAATGTGGCAAATTTCATTGTTATCTTATTTTAAGACATAGCCACAGCCACCTTAACCTTCAGTAACCACCATTCCGATCAGTTAGCAACCATCAACATTGAGACAAGACCTTTCACCAGCACATAGATTACAACTCACTGAAGGCTCAGATGGTTGATAGCATTTTTTAGAAATAAATTATTTTAATTAAGGCATGTACATTGTTATTCAGACATAATGCTATTGAACACTTACTAGATTACAGTATGGTATCAGCATAACTTTTATATGCATTGGGAAACCAAACTATTTTTGTGACTAGCTTTGTTGCCATATTCATTTTATTACAGTAGACTGTAACCAAACTTTCAATATCTCCAAGGTATGCCTACATTAAAAAAAAAATTCCCCAAATTATCCTAATGTGCAGCCAAGGGAGAGAACCACTAATAGTGTTTCTAAACTTAGAAGACAGTCCTATGTTAGAAATCTAACATAAATCTTATGAAGTTTTAAGACATACTATATGGCATCTATACATTACTCTAGAAAAAGGTAGGAACATTGCATCTATTTTCTATTTTGAAGTAAGTTGTTTTTTTTTTTTTTGTCTTGAATTTAAGGTGTTACTGTGGCCGACTCATTGGAGATCATGCTGGGATAGATTATGCCTGGACCATCTCAGCTGCTAAGGGTAAAGAAAGTGAACAATGGTCTGTTGAAAAGCACACAACGAAAAGCCCAACAGATACTTTTGGCACGATTAATTTCCAAGATGGAGGGCACACCTACCACGCCAAGGTTTGCTAATAACTCAAATTGTTTTGCTGGTTTCACACAGAGGGTGACTTCCAAATGTGTCTTCCAAATTGTATTTCCAAGTATAGATAATGGGATGACCTGGTTTTATTGCAGAAATGATCCATGATATTGACTCCCTTGAGACAAATTGCTTGATCCTCTTTCCTTTATGTTTGAAGGGCATTGTAACTTTTCTTGGTGTGGTGTGATCAGCTCTTTATTTGAGTGATGTCTTACTTTCAGCAAGTTTATACTTATGCAGAAGAGAATGGCTTATTGCCCTGGGGACAATTGTCAATCCACTGCCTTATTTATTTTTAAGGAATGCACAAAAGTTATTACCAAGGAGCAGGCTTTAGTTGCTCCTAAATGAACAGTGACCCTAATAATTACCAGTAATTTGCCACTGTTCTGTCTCCCAAGTTTTGTGAGAGCCTCTTCTCATGAAGACTTTGGGGGCTCTCTGCACCCACTGGATGATAATATTTCAGCTTTCGGTTTCCCCATTCCCAAAAGTGGCAATTTTGCATGTGATTGCATAGTATTGACAGGTTAGCTATTCCTTAGGTGTTTTCTCTTGAGTATATTAACCACCTGCTGCTCTGTTAGAGGCAGCTTTCTCTGGAGCAACGGCAGGTAGAGCCCACCTCAGGAAAGCTCTGAGTCAGCCCTTCCCTGGAGTGTGACCATCAGCTGGCTGGATCTGAAGTGCCGGTTTCTAATAGTTCAATCCTAAAAAATTTTCATAATACAGTTCTATAATAATCTATTTTAAGTTATTAGTCCTTGTATTTAACCTTGTTGATGTTTCTAGTTGACAGAAAAATTGCCTTCATCCTCTTCTCCAATTTTTCTTGAAGGCTAATTCTCATAGAATACTGTGTGTAATTTTCCCTTGTTTTACTTTTCCTTTTTTTGCCTTTATGTATTATTTATTTTTATTTATTTATTTTTTTGAGATGGAATCTCGCTCTGTCTCCAGGCTGGAGTACAATGGTGTGATCTCAGCTTACGGCAAACTCTGCCTCCTGGGTTCAAGTGTCTCTCTCACCTCAGCCTCCCAAGTAGAGGGATTGCAGGCATGTGCCACCATGCCTGGCTAATTTTTTATTTTAGTAGAGAGGGGGTTTCACCATGTTGGCCAGGCTGGTCTCGAACTCCTGACCTCAGATGATGTACCTTCCTTGGCCTCCCAAAGTGCTGGGATTACAGCCTGAGCCATTGTGCCTGGCCTATTCTTAATACCTTCATTTATGCACTTTTCAACAAATATCTGCTGGGTACGCATACTTACTGTGTCCAAAAGATTTTTTTTTTTTTTGAGATGGAATATTTTGAGATGGAATCTTGCTCTGTTGTCCAGGCTGGAGTTCAGTGGCACAATGTCAGCTCACTGCAACCTCTGCCTCTCCTCCTCATGAGGTCAAGCGATTCTCCTGCCTCAGCCACCCAAGTAGCTGGGACTACAGGCACCTGCCACCACGCCCAGCTAATTTGTGTATTTTTAGTAGAGATGGGGTTTGATCATGTTGGCCAGGCTGGTTTTGAACTCCTGACCCCTGGTGATACACCCGCCTCCGCCTCCCTAAGTGTTGGGATTACAGGCATGAGCCACCACGTCTGGCTCCAAAGATCATCTGTTTTGTATACTAACATTGCTTACAGTCTAGTGAGAAAAACAGAAAATAAACATATTACCACAGAGAGCATATGTTCTGCAAAGGGAATACAGGTTGTTTGAGAGAATGAAAAGGGTAACTCCTCCTCTTTTGGGGGGACAGTGTGTGTGTTAAGGAAGCTGTCTAAAAGTAGGGACAGCTAAGCTGAGGTCTGAAAGGGAGTGAGGCAAATGGTGTCTCATGAGGCAAGGGGTATGACTACTCTTAGGCATGGGGACTAGCTGGTCCCTATGGGAGCTAGTTAGGGAGAATATGGTACACTTAGAGACCTAAAAATGTGCTTAGACCTGAAAATATGCTTAGACATCTCTCCTGATAATTAATATGTTTTATATTTAGTATTAGGCTCCAGTTACAAACTACCTACCTACGGCAAGTACTAGAGTCAAAAACAACAACAACAACAACAACAACAAAAAACCCAACCAAACAAAAAAAAAAAAACTGATTACCCGAATGCACTTTATTTGATGTCAAAGAAGAGAAGAAGATATTCATATTTAAGTCCAGATTCTCACTTCAGGTTCATGCTGAGCTGCAGGGAAGCTTGGGAGAGCTGCTTATTTCTCTCTCTGCTGCATTCCCCTTCTCGGTTGTTTCTCTCTCTCATCTCATTTCATGAAGGATTTGAAATGAATTTCTGCCAGTAAGAATCTGCCTAACGATGTTAGTTACAAAGGAGATAGATAGGAAAGAATGATTATAGATGCAGAGACTCTCCATTAAACTTTAGCATAGTCTTCAGCTGGCCTTTGGAGAAAAGAATGCCCGCGCAGATAATTTAGTTCATTCAGGTTGTTTTTCCTGAAATCTCAAGGGGAAATATCTCACAGGACAAAAAGGACTTACAGTTGAAGGAGAGGGATGCCTGAGAGGAAGAGTGCATTCAAGAGAAGGTGAACTAAACCAGCACTGGCTCTTCTGTACTTACTTATTATTTGGAGCAACAGAAAGCATTTTGCAAGAGTCAATTTGTATTTTTTTTCTACTAACCATGGCAGCTCAGATACCTCACTTATCAATTGAGTGCTGGTTATTGTTATATTCATTTTTTTTTTTTTTTTTTTTTTTTTGAGACAGAGTCTCACTCTGTCACCCAGGCTGGAGTGCAGTGGCTCAATTTCAGCTCACTGCAACTTCTGCCTCCCAAGTTCAGGTGATTCTTGTGCCTCAGCCTCCCCGAGTAGCTGGGACTACAGGCATGTACCACCACGTTCAGCTAATTTTTGTATTTTTAGTAGAGATGGGTTTCACCATGTTGGCCAGGCTGGTTTTGAACCCTTGAATTCAGGTGATCCGCCTGCCTTAGCCTCCCAAAGTGCTGGGATTACAGGTGTGAACCACCATGATCTGCCATGATTATTCTTATATTCTTTCTATTATTCACATTTTTCAATAGCTGCACTATTCTTGATATTGAGAAATTTTAATATTTTAATTATGGAATAAAGGAATTATGTATCAAGAAGTTCAGGCCAGGTGTGTTGGCTCACACCTGTAATCCCAGCACTCTGGGAGGTTGAGGTGGGTGGATCACCTGAGGTCAGGAGTTCGAGACCAACCTGGCCAACGTGTCGAAACCCCGTCTCTACTAAAAACTACAAAATTTAGCTGGGTGTGGTGGCATGGGTTTGTAATCCCAGCTACTCAGGAGGCTGAGGCTGGAGAATCACTTGAACCTGGAAGACGGAGGTTGCAGTGAGCTGAGATTGCACCACTGCACTCCAGCCTGGGTGACAGAGCATGACTCCATCTCAAAAAAAAAAAAAAAAAAAGAAGTTCAAAGATGAATGGGAAATTGTTTTAAATTGCTATCATGTTCTGGAGGATCATGTGATAATTCCTATTTGCATGTATGGAGATCTTCGCCTGTGGTTGTTTTGTTTCATAATTCATGGTTTCTTATTGTCCTTACTTCTTTCTATAACTCTGGCTGATTCTTGCCGTTGGTTCACATAGGTTTGAGGGAGGCAAACTCATCTCAATATCATTTGAATAATCTGCATTTGCTGGAAAAGCAAGCCAGCCATGCAGTGCAATCTTAGGTAAAATAAAAAATGATTCTGGGGCTACCTGCTGGCTTTGATTTCCCTTATCTTTTCTTTCGCTTACATTGACTATTAAAGAGATGACTGTTTTATGAAAAGTATTTCTTTTGGAATGAAAGTGTTTTCAGAGGGATAATGGTTAGAAGGTAAAATCTGCAATTTTAAAGAGAATGATTGGAAGATAAAATTTATAATAAATTAAATGTCCATGCTCTTGAATCTTAATTTAAATTATACAAATATGTGAAATCGTTAAGTAAATGGAAAGCCATAGCATTTATGCGAATCCCATTTCACCTGTTTGTTATAGCTTCTGATGAAAAGGTTTGCTGACATAGTGATTTTGGACAATTGTTTGAAGGATTTCTTTTTTGTGAGATAGAGTCCACTCTGTTGCCCAGGCTGTAGTGCAGTGGCGTGAGTGGAGTGAGTGATCTCAGCTCACTGCAATCTCTGCCTCCTGGGCTCAGGCAATTCTCCTGCCTCAGTCTCCCGGGTAGCTGGGAATACAGGCATGTGCCACCATGCCCAGCTTATTTTTTGTATTTTTAGTAGAGACGGGATTTCACCATGTTGTCCAGGCTGGTCTTGAACTCCGACGTAAGGTGATCTGCCCACCTCGGCCTCCCAAAGGGCTGAGATTACAGGCATGAGCCACCATACCTTGCCGTTCGAAGTATTTCTGCCTCACCCCAGGTTCTTTGGAGAGCATTGGTGGACCAGCCTTGAAAACCAGAGGAAGCTTTCCTACGGTGACTTGTAATTCCCAGAAGGAACTTAATGGGAGTGTGGAATCTTTTAAAAGTAAATATTTCCATTACATGAAGATGAACTTTAAAGAGATCCCACATACTTTTTTTTAGATTTTGGCCATTTCAGTTGCCCTGCTGTGTGCTCATTGTTTCTGTGCCTGGCATATCTTTTTTACTATGTTCTGTTCACCCATATGTGCTTTTCTTGCAGTATATTCGAACTTCTTATGATACAAAATTGGATCATCTGTTACATTTAATGTTGAAAGAGTGGGAAAATGGAACTGCCCAAGCTGGTGATCTCGGTACATGGGGGCATCCAGAACTTTACAATATCCTCTAAACTTAAAGAGATTTTAGCCAAGGTTTGATTAAAGCTACAGAGACAACAGGAGCGTGGATAATAACTGAAGGCATCAATACAGGTAAAGCTCCCTCCCTCCCTCCCTCCCTGCCTTTCACCCACTGTCTCTCCCTCTCTCCCACCCTCCCTCCCTCTCTTCTACCCTCCCTCCATTCTTTCTCCCTGCCTCTTTCCTTCCTTCCTTCCTTCTGTTCTTTTGTTCTTTCATTCTTTCTTCTTTTTCTCTTTTTTCTTTCTTCTTTCTAACTGTGAATCAGGTAGTGCGTCACCTAATCTCTGCTCTGCAGCGCTCCTAGGATATGTGGTGCTGTGAGGAAGAAGAGATGAAAAGCATGGTGACTAGAAAATAAACCCAGAGAATCACGGGTTTTTCCTGGAATGTGCTTTTACCATTGTCAGAATATACTATTTTAACATAACTTCAGATAAACCTCTGGAAAAGAAAATAGTCTTTCCTGAGCTCCCAGCTATAGCAAGGCTAGAAGGGATATCGAATCCATGCAAGTGCATACTGTGTGTGGTCCTGGACTTCGCTAAACTCATGTAATCATTGTGAATTTCTCAGAGTTAGGAAATGAGTGATGTGGGTAAAACTCACGTTGCATGTTTTGGGCATGAGTAGACACTTTTTAAAAAAAAACTGCATAATTGCTGAAACACTCACCATCTCAATCATTGACTCTTTTATACTTCTTGAAATCTGAAATTCAAGAACTTCCTGTGGTGGGCTCTGACCTTATTTCTTTGCTTTGGTGTTTGTGAACTCTCTGCACATAAGGACAACCTGGGGAGCTTTTAAAATACAGATGTACACACTCTTCCCCAGATGAATTAGAGGCTTTCAGTCCGGAGCTTCTGAAGCATATCAGCCAGGATGGAGAACTAGTGATTCCATAAACTCTTGTCTCTTACCAATTTGTTACTCACCTGTGGTTTTTTATCTTCTCTTTACTTTTCTCTCTTTTGATTTGGTATGCCCTCACCAGTGTCTCCTATCAAATTTGGTCCATGTTTTTAGATCTACACGAGATGCCAACACACCCATGAGACAGCCTTTTGAATATCTCAACTAGAGCTACTCACTTTTGTCTTTTAGTTTCTACAGCATTTACTGCCTGTAGCACCTGTAGAATGCTGATATTTTGCCTTACAGGTTAGGATGAGTCAGTGTGTTAGCTCTCCTTCTGATTGTGTACTAGGGGCCAGGGTCTGAACATCTGCTTAAGCATTTAGCACCTTGTACTGATATAACAAAGTTTCTTTTTGGCTGAAAAGAAATGAAGGAACTGAATGACTGAAAAAACAAAGCAAAATAAAACTAAGGGATTTGACCTGTCACGAATAGGTAACACAGTAGTTTATCATGCATATTTTATAGAGATTATTTCACATTCTTGGAAGAAACTAAAGTTGACAAAATTCTAAGTCCATTGTATGGTTCTTGTTTGATTTCCAGTAAAAAAGTGGGTGGGTAGGGAAGTTTCACATCATTCATTAAAGAGCCAGGCTTGGGCAAGGCTTTTTCTTGAATCACTAACTGAATGTCATGCTTTGTTTTACTTAATGCCTTAAAAAGATCATTTAGGTTCGTGTCAGCTAACCTAAAGGAACACAAATAGAGTAGTGTGAAGATGATTGAAATACTTTATATGAACAAAATAAAAGGAAAATGAGAAATACTTGGATCTCCA
Source organism: Ateles fusciceps (assembly GCA_036589455.1). NCBI lineage: Eukaryota > Metazoa > Chordata > Mammalia > Primates > Atelidae > Ateles > Ateles fusciceps. Next base: position 11,763,455 of record JAZHEH010003097.1, read on the forward strand.
CTAAACAACAGTCAGGCCGATGCAGTGGTTCATGCCTATAATCCCAGCCCTTTGGGAAGCTGAGAGCTGGTGAATCGCCTGAGCTCAGGAGTTTGAGACCAGCCTGGGCAATGTGGCAAAACCCTATCTCTAAAAAAATACAGAAATTAGCTGGACGTGGTGGTGTGCACCTGTAGACCCAGCTACTGGGGGAGGCTGAGGTGGGAGGCTTACTTGAGCCTGAGAGGTCGAGGTTGCAGTGAGCTGTGATCATGCCACTGCACACAGCCTTCATGACACAGCCTGTCTAGAAGAAGGAGGAGGAGGAGGAGGAGCAAGAGGAGGAGGAGAAGGAAAAGGAGGAGGAGGAGAAGGAAGAGAAGAACGAAGGAAGAAAAGAAGAAGAAGAAGACGAAGATGACGATGACAACGAAGAAGAAGACGATGTCAACAAAAAACAATCACTCTGACCTGATTCAACCACAGCCCCTCTAGGGCCTGGCTACTTAAGGATTAGTCCCTGGACCAGCAGCATCAGCATCAACTGAGAGCTTGCTGGATGTGCCTATTTCAGGCCCCACCCCAGACCTGCAGAATCAGAACCTGCATTTTAACAACATCCCCCGACGATTCCTGTGCACATTTAAATTTGAGCTCTGCTTATGAGCTTCTGTCTATTCTTGACAGACTTTTAACCATAGTTGAACATAATTTGACATGAATCTTTGACGTTTACTTAAATTGAATGCCACAAGCCTTAAGTAGCCACTGTGTGACAAGCATTTGGATAAGTGCTAGGGATGAAAGAGGAGGACCCTGGAATTAGTGATGGGTTGGGCTGTGACAGACAAAAAGCAACTAGTGAGAAATTGATGCTGACTGGGTTATAGTTGAGTTTCAAAGGAAGTGTTTTGAGAATACAAGGAAGAGGGAGATGAATTCCAGTTTCAACTGTGAGGGTACCTTGGAAGTCTTGGGAAGGATGTAGCACTTGGCATTGGTCTTGTGTGAAAGGTAGGAAGTGGCATTACTACGAAGTGGCAGCTCAGGGTTAGGCACACAAATAGAGATGAAGGCATGTGTAGAAAGAAGTGATAAAGCTCCTGGCTGGAGTGTGTGCCATGTGGCAGGGAACAGGGACTGCAAAGGAGACTGGAACCAGATTGGGGTGCCATGCTGATGTCTTATTCTCTACGTAGCAAGGTGCCCTGAAAGGAATTTGAACAGCAGGATGAAAGAGAGATAACATGATCAGATCGGGTTTTACAGAGAGTCTCAACGGGCAATATGTATTATGATCACATGTAAGGTGCTTATAACAATACCAACAATGTTGACAAACCATGCCAAACCATGGAATCGGAATCTGTAGTGGGGTGGATGGCTCTACACTTGATATTGACGTGTGCCCGTGATCCCGATCCCCAGATTCTAGAGATGGTTCTGGGAGAGGGACAGAAAATGAGTTGGAAGGGAAAATGCCAGGAACAAGGAAGTGATTTAGCTGGTAAGCATCAGATCCATGCAATATGCAGGTTATTTTTTCTTTCTGTGCTAAAGACACAGATAGGGTCAGTACCGCACATAGGAAGAATAAGTCTTACAATGCATCATTGTGATTGAAAGGTCAGATTAAGCCAATCTTAAAGCCTACTTACTGTATGACTCCAACTACAGTATATGACATTCTGAAAAAGGCAAATCTATGGAGGCAGTAGAAAGATTAGCAGTTGCCAGGAGCTAAGGGGAGAGAGGGATGAGTAGGCAGAGCACAGAATATTTTCAGGGCAGTGATACTAACATGGTGGATATACATCATTGTATGTTTGTCAAAACTCATAGAATGTACAGCACCAAGAGTGAACCCTAATGTAAACTGTGGACTATGGAGAATAATGATAATCTATTAGTCATGACCTTATAATGCAGAGTCATCAATTTTAACAAATGTACCAGTCTCATGGGGGATGCTGATAGTCGGGGAGGCTGTGTTTGTGCAGGACCAGGGAGTGGCAAGGGAAATTGCTGTGCTTTTCATTCAATTTTTCTATGAACCTAAAACTGCTCTAAAAAGTGCAGTCTATTCTTTAAAAAGGTCGGATTGGCTAAATTGGAATCTGATCTCTACAAAATCCAAGCTCTAAATAAATTGTCCAAAGCTCTGCAACCTTGGACAATTTATTTAAACTCTCCATGCCACAAGTTTTGCCTATAAAATGGACTTTAAAAAAGTTCCAGCTTAAAGTGTAAACACATACAAAGGTAGCTCACACTTACTGAAATCTTACTATGTGCCAGTAAGTGTTGGCTACTGTAATAATGACTAGTATTAATTCCAGAAGGGCAAACATTAACATACTACTACTCAATGTATTAGCTTTGAAATATATTTTTTGGGGGGATAACTTTGATATATCTGTGTATATAAAGCTATTAAATTTGTTTGCCTTAGTGAGCAAGGGACATATCTGCAGGATGTTTTGCTGGGACATTGAGTAAGATTAGGGAAAAAAAATTCATAATATTAGCACTGGGCTTGCTGAGGAAGGACAGTGCACAGCATTTTGGTTAGGCAAGAGTAGGGTCAGAACTGATGTTGTAGGCAGAAATTGCCCAAAGGGGAGAGGAGCAGTGTTAAGGTAGAGAGAGGTAATGATGAGAGGAAGAAGTGTCCAGAAAGAATAGAGGAAGCCAAGATATCAGAAACTAATTCCACTGTGCCAGCAACTTTCCCTAAGAATAGCCCTTCACATGTGGTTGCCCATTTATTTGTCTCTTTCTGGCAGTCTCTTTGTTTTGCATAATTTATGAATTCAAGTTTGACTTCTAAACTGGTTATTCATAGGAGTGTCCAAGCATGTTGGGGGATGCCTTGAAATCCCATTCCTCTCGTTCCTTGAGAAAAATCTGGACAGTTGGAATCCCTCCTTGGGGTGTCATTGAGAACCAGAGAGACCTTATTGGAAAAGATGTAAGTAGACAATCCATTCACAACAAAAGAAAATGAACATGTGTGCAAATTGCCAGCTTAACACTGCACCTGGATGTCTAATGAATGAACATCAGAGATGTGATATATTCAAAACTAACTCCTGACTTTCTGCTGCTTCCCTCACCCTGTCTTAGAAGATGACAATCCCACCTTTGGAGTTGCTCAAGCCAAAAGCCTTGGACCAATCCTGGAATGATCTCTTTGTCTCACACTCAAACTTGATCCATCAGTTTCACTTTAAAAATATATCTAGAATCTGATTTCTTCTCACTACCCCTACAGTTACTGAGTGAATCCAAGCCATCATTATCTGTCACTTGAATGATTGCAATAGCCATCTTTATTCTTATCTTTGTCTCCTAACAGCCTAGTCTCAACATAGTAGCCAGAATGATTCTTTTAAAATATACTAATCAGATCATCCTATTTCTCTATGCAAAAGCCTTCAATGGCTCCTGTCTCACTTAAAGTAGCAGCCAAGGTTCTTGCAGTGGTTTGCCCATAGTGAAACAAGGGAGGTTCTTAATTTGACCCTCTTAGTTCTTATCTCTTACCTTGTATTACTCTGCTTCATTGCTTCCTATGTATTGGTTGATCCTATGTATTCTTTTAAAGGGAATGGACTTGTCTCAGTCTGTTTGTAAGACTAATATAAGTTTTCAGTAAAACATCAGACATAAGAAAATGTTCTAAAGAAGAAACATGACTACTGTTAATATTTCTGTGTGGATCATTTCAGAATATTTTCTATGGATGTGTGTATATGTACAGCTATGTATGTGTGTATATGTACAGTAAAAAAGTGTATATTTAAAAAGTAACAACAGAACTCACTGCTATAAATCTGCTTTTTTTAAGGGTACCTATTTGCCATAGTTAATTTATCCATGCTGATTAATACAGACATGCTTATGGGTTGTTTTAACTTTTTTTTCTGAGAGAGTCTGGCTCTGTTGCCTAGGCTGGAGTGCAGTGGCAAAATCTCTAACTTACTGCAACCTCCGCTTCCTGGGTTCAAGCAATTCTCCTGCCTCAGCCTCCTGACTAGCTGGGATTACAGGCATCTACCACCATGCCTGGCTAATTTTTGTATTTTTAGTAGAGACGGGGTTTCACCATGTTGGGTAGGCTGGTCTCAAACTCCTGACCTCAGATGATCCGCCTGCCTCAGCTTCCCAAAGTGCTGGGATTACAGGCATGAGCCACCACACCCAGCCTGTTTTAACTTTTAATTTGGAAAACTTCAAACATATTAGGTAGCAGAAAAATTAGAAAAATGGGCTCTTTCCTACGTACCTATCTCCAGCTTCAACAGTTAGCAGCTCATAGTCAATTGTTTCCTCTTCGGAACTTATCCATTCAGCTGACTCCCTCTATTATTTTGAAGCAAATTTGAGACATCAAATAATTTCATCTATAAATATTTCGAGTTTTTTTCAAATACATGGCCAATGAAAAATATATAATGACATATTATATCTAAATAATTACCAGGAATTCCTGACTATCAAGTCTTGTCAAATTTTTCATTGCCTCATAATGTTTTTTTTTCAAAACCATGATTTCTTGAGTCTTCATTGTTTAATGTTTTGATTTCATTATCCAAAAAAGTGTCATACATTGTGATGGGTTCATACCTCTTGACCTGGTTTTTTTTTTTTTTTGTCCCTTTTAATCTTATGGATTTTACCTCCATCTCGTTTTTTATGTGTGTATAATTTACTTGTTGAGGAAACCGGGTCATTTGTTCTGAAGAGTTTGTTACAGCTTGGATTTTCCAGATTTAATCTTTTGTAGTAGGGTTTAGCATGTTTCTTTGCTTCTTGAAAGTTGGTAGTCTAATCAAGAGGTATGATCAGATTCAGGTTTTCTGTGTTAAGTTTATGCCATAGGAGGAGGTATGTCTTTCCCTTGTAATATATGATGGTCTCTCTTTTATAACGTTACGAGTCATTGCATAGATTCATTATTTCAACAGAGTTCCAACATGCTGACATTTATTTATAATGTCCTTTCTTTATTAGCTTACATGGTCTATGTACTTAACACTCAAAATACTTAAATACTTCATATAGAGAAACATTTTCTCACCAATCACTTGGTTGCAGTTGTATAGGAAGGGCCTCGACTGAAACTTAGGCTTTCTTACTCTAAGTACTGTACTCTTTGACTCTAAAAGCAAATATGAAGTGGAATAGCTTAAGAAAGTGTCCATTAATGTAATAAAGATTTTGATGTTTTACAATGAATGAAATGCTTTAATGAAATGCTTTTTGGCTGGTTGGCTGTTTTACTGTGTGTGTGTGTGTGTTTTCTTGAGACAGAGTCTTGGTATGTCACCCAGGCTGGAGTGCAGTGGCAAGATATAGGCTCAACTGTAACCTCTGCCTCCCAGGTTCAAGTGATTCTTGCGCTTCAGCCTCCTGAGTAGCTGTGACTATAGGCACACACCACCATGCCTTGCTAATTTTTGTTTTTTTAGTAGTGATAGGATTTTACCATGTTGGCCAGGCTGCTCTCAAACTCCTGACCTCAAGTGATCTGCCAGCCTTGGCCTCCCTAAGTGCTGGGATTATCGGCGTGAGCCACCGCACATGGCCAGCTGTTCTCTTTGGAATACTAGAGAAAGTCAGTGTCAAAATATTATTCTGGAATAAATCTACTAAGAGACAGTATTTTTGAATAATGGTGTGGTCTATGTACTGGTGCCAAGTCTTTGAATTGTTTTTCACTGGTTTGAAACAAGATAAGCACAGAAATGAAATAGAAGGCCTTGCTCGAATTCCTTCTCTACTGAAAATACAAAAATTAGCTGGTGTGGAGGTGCGGGCCTGTAATCCCAGCTACTCGGGAGGCTGTGACAGGAGAATCGCTGGAACCCAGGAGGCGGAGGTTGTAGTGAGCTGAGATTGTGCCACTGCACTCCAGCCTGGATGACAGAGCAAGACTCCCTCTCAGAAAGAAAAAAAGAAAAAAATATTTAAAACCACTGTCAGCAATGTGACCATGCTGTGTTATTCAAGCACATGGAAAGCAGGCTGATCTTGCTGAACAGGGTATGTTTCATATTGTTGAACTTGTGTTGTGAATCTCATGAACCACAAGCTGCCTACTAGTTATTCATAGCAGGATCCCATATTGGTTCATTAAAACATGGGAAATTTAAAAAGCGATACCACAGATAGTTTGAGAAGCACTGCTCTAAACTGCAAGTGATACTTTTTAAACTAGACAGGAGCTCTATTAGCACATAGAGATAGGCCTCTGGAGCAGGTGAGCCTGCGGAAGGATCTAGAGTGCTGACCCTCTCTTGTCCTTGCTGTCTCTCAGGTGGTGTGCCTGTACCAGACTCTGGGTAACCCCCTCAGCAAGCTTACAACACTCAACAGCATGCACTCACACTTCATCCTGTCTGATGATGGGACTGTGGGCAAGTATGGAAATGAAATGAAGCTCAGAAGGAACCTGGAGAAGCACCTCTCTCTGCAGAAAATACACTGCTGTGAGTATCATAGGGGCTCAGTCAATGGGGCTGGTTGGAGGCCTGCTGAGGTCTTTCATGGTCTTCCCTGACCATCAGAGCTCACACCCTTACTCCCCCTCAAGCTAGTCTCCTGAATGCTTTTCAGCCACCCCGCTTCCCACATGGGTATCTCCCCTCCTCTCTCCCTCCATCTAGCCAACCTGATTGACTGTTCAGGGATCCACTAATGTCTTCATCCTTCCGTGATCCCCCCCAAAGATTTCTTCTTCTCTCTCAACTGTCATCCACAAGTCTGCACCATCCGACATCCTGCTTTCTTCCGGCTGTGGGATCACTGTGGTTAAGGTGCTCGCTTGTCACCTGCACAGAGTAGAAAGGCCCAAGTTGGCCCCTGCCTTAGAGCAGCCAGGGGATTAAGTTAACACACAGCCAGAAGAAAGCAGGATATAAGACAGCGCAGACTTGTGGGTGACAGGTGAGAGAGAGGAAGAAATGTCAGGGGGATGATGGAGGGATGAAGACTTTGGTGGATCCTGGAAGAGTCATTCGGGTTGGCTAGATGGAGGAAGAGAGGAGGGGAGATACCCATGTGGGAAGCGGGGTGGCTGAAGAGCATTCAGGAGAATAACTTGAGGGGACTTGGAGTGTGAGCTTTGATGGTCACGGAAGATGATATTTCATGTGTGGGTGGTGCGGCCCTAGACAGGGAAGGGGTTAAGACCAGACAGGATTTTTAGAAATAGGGACCTTGGAGCTGGGTGCGGTGACTCACACCTATAATGCCAACACTTTGGGAAGCCGAGGTGGGCAGACTACCTGAGGTCAGGAGTTCGAGACCAGCCTGGCCAGCATGGTGAAACCTTGTCTCTACTAGATATCCAAAAATTAATCAGGCGTGGTGGTGCATGCCTATAATCCCAGCTACTCAGGAGACTGAGGCAGGAGAATTGCTTGAACCTAGGAGGCGGAGGTTGTGCTGAGCCAAGATTGCACCACTGCACTTCACCCTGGGAAACAGAGTGAGGCCCTGCCTCAAAAAAAAAAAAAAAGGGAAAAGAAAAAAAAAGAAATAGCGATCTTAGAAAGTGCCAAGTTTGTGTCACGCTCACGATCGTGCTTCGAAGAGAGGGGCATTTTGGTAGTTTTATCTCAAGGAAGGAGAGGTGCAGGGAGGGCCAGAATCAGCATGAACCATTGGGCAGGGAAGTTTGAATCCTTTACAGGGAACAGGAGGGCTGAGTGCTGCCTGGAAAATTGGAGACTTTTGGTTCAAGGCACCAGAAAGTGGACCCCTGCCTCTTGTGCTGAATTAAATCTTCCACAAAATACTTGTTTGGGACAAAGAGCCAGGGAGTGGGAATGCCTTCAGGAGGCTCAAGTCCTCTTCAGCCTTTGAGCATTGTCTGAAAAAATCAAAGGTTGGAAGTCCATTTAGTTTTTAGCCTTGATCCCTGGAAGTGGCAGAATGTAGTGAGGTCAGAGAGACTGAAGCTCTGTCATTTTGTGCCTGTGACCTTGGCCAATGGAGTTCACATCTGTCAAACTGTTCTCTTATTATAAAATGGAAAGAACTATCTACTTCTAACGTTGGTTGTGAGAATTAATTGAGAAGATGTATATTAGCAATGTCTAGAATCGTGTTGCGTACATGATATGTCTTTAATAAATGTCTGTTTCTTTTCCTTCCTTTTTCCCTCCTTTGGTGCAGGGATCCTCTCATGGTTGTGGGATAAGAGAGGGAGGGGGAGGGACTCTGGGGGATTGTGGTTGTTCACTTAACTCTTAGTGTGAATAAGGGTTCTGAGGCTTGTGCAGGTCAGAAAGGGGGAGAGAGGATCAGGTATATGGTCTTCTCCGGGGTGGGAATGGCTGGGAGAAGGGAGACCAGCAGAGCAGAGGGAAGGAAGAGAGGTCAGAGAAGGACCTTGAAGAAGAATCTTTATAGACAGGGGTCCATTAGGGGCCTGAAATATTACCTGAAATGTCCTGTTGCCTCTGTTTACCTTTACCTACTACCTAAATTGCTTGGGGTTCTCTGTAGCACTATAATGTATGCCCCATGAGAGGCATAGGAGTCTTTGTCTTTCTTATTCCCTGCTGAGTCCTCATTTTAGTATGAATGCAACAACCCTGACCTCACTTATAGCAGCAGATAACATTTTTCTCCTTTCAAAGACCTTGAAATCTAGGATTTATCTGGAGGCTTTTGCTGACTGTGGAGTCAATTCCAGTGGACTGGTAATATTTATTATTCTAAGGAGAACCCATATAAAAACAGCAAAAACAATTAAGCCACCTATACACAGACACGGAAGAAAGAGAAGACATGCCCTCAAGAAACTCGAAATTCTTAAGTATCAAAGCTGATCTTCATACCTAACATGCTCATGAGGGAGGTTTGCTACCATATTTGTATTTGTTGTTGATATGATCAAAAAGGGATTTGTTTGTTTGTTTGTTTGTTTGTTTATTTATTGGCACAGAGTCTTGTTCTGTTGCCAGGTGCCAGGCTGGAGTGCAGTGGCACAATCTTGGCTCACTGCAACCTCTGTCTCTCGGGTTCAAGCAATTCTCCTGCCTCAGCCTCCCGAGTAGCTGGGAGTACAGGTGTGCACCACCACACCCAGCTAATTCTTGTGTTTTAGTAGAGACAGAGTTTCACCATGTTGGCCAGGGTGGTCTCGATCTCTTGACCTCGTGATCTTCCTGCCTCGGCCTCCCAAAGTGCTGGGATTACAGGTGTAAGCCACTGTGCCCAGCCAGGATTTATTTTTGATTGCATGAAAATACTTAAATATGTGGTTGATTTATATGATTTTCTTTCTTTTTTTTTCTTGAGACCGAGTCTTGCTGTGTCACCCAGGCTAGAGTGCAGTGGTGCAGTCTCAGCTCACTGCAACCTCCCCGTCCTGAGTTCAAGTGATTCTCCTCCCTCAGCCTCCTGAGTAGCTGGGACTACAGGTGCCTGCCACCACACCTGGCTAATTTGTTTGCATTTTTGGTAGAGACTGGGTTTCACCATGTTGGCCAGGCTGCCTTGGCTTCCCAAAGTGCTGGGATTACAGGTGTGAACCACTGTGCCCAGCCTGTGGTTAATTTATTTTATTGCTTTTCAGTCAGTCTTCTTGGTGTCCCTGGAAAACCCTTGTTTTTGGCAGAGAATACTTAAAAAAACAAAACAAACAAACAAAAACCTCACATTATAAAGTTGCTGTAGGAATCCCTAGCTTCAGCCATTTGAAATGTGGCCAGTGTCAGCTCCTGTTCTGTAAGACTCTAAGGATGTAATTTCAAGGTAGGAAACATAGGCCACGATGCCTCTGTATTTTTGCATAATCCAAGTCTCAAGGGAGAAGAATGCACTTTCCTGGAATGCCTATTCTAGGAACTTTTAATTCAGAGATCTAACATTTTATTCCCCCTCACCCTGAAAGCTTACAGTAGAAGCAGCTCTCTGGCGAGATTTCTCAGCAAGAATTTTACATTTTTTCTTTTTTAAACCAATTTTTATTAGTGTATTAGTAAGGTGGTGGTTGTTACTGTTTGCAGAAAATAGCCATAGATATATTTGGTTTTGTAAGAATAAGTTATTACTTCAGAAAAAGTGGGCTGGGCATGGTGGCTCATGCCTGTAATCCCAGCACTTTCAGAGGCCTAGGCAGGTGGATCACCTGAGACCAGGAGTTCGAGACCAGCCTGGCCAACATGGTGAAACCCTGTCTCTATTAAAAATACAAAAGATTAGATGGCACATGCCTGTAATCCCAGCCATTCAGGGTGCTGAGGCAGGAGACTCACTTGAATCCAGAAGGTGGAGGTTACAGTGAGCCAAGATTGTGCCACTTGAACCCAGGAGGCGGAGGTTGCAATGAGCCGAGGTTGCGCCACTGCACTCTTGTCTGGGCAACAGAGTGAGACTCAATCAAAAAAAAAAAAAAAAAAGACAAGTGTACCTAATAACAGAAATTGAATTATCTTCCTCTTTTATAAAAATGCCCATATTGATTTTGTTTTCAAATGGTAAAAGTGTTATATACTTTCACATTCAGGTAATGCAAAGAAAGCGGATAAGAGAAGAATGGGACAGTTTTCCATAATCTCACTATCAAAACTCACCATTCTTAACCTTTTCATATGTATACTTTCACAAATTTTCAACACACACGTGCAGACACACACACACACACACACAACACTTTTTGAGGAAAAACTGGGATGATTTCATAATGCTTCTTTTGTACTGTTCCCCTGCCCCACTAAACGTGGTCATATTTCCATGTCAGTGAGTATAATTTAGTACATTTTAATGACTGAATAACATTTTATTACACAAGATACAAAAAATTCTCTTACAAAAGTGTTTTTATTCCAAAATCAATAAAATATTAATTGAAATTTTCTTCTATTACTTTTGTGCCTTATACTATTTTTGCCACCTCATTTGGCTTTTATAAGACTATATATTTAGAGAAACCCTATGTCTATTTGTTGCTATATCATGGATATGCTTTTTAGTGATATGGAGAAAATAATGAGGTGGAAGTGTATGGAAAAGAAGTAGAATGTTAAAGCAACTAAATCGACAGAATGTAGTTTTAGGTAACCGACCCACCCCTAACATTTGAGAGTCTGACAGAATACACACAGAAGGCCACATACTATATGTCTAGATATTTAAATGCCTTAAATTTAGCTAACAAACTGTATAAAATACGTCTTAGCCTTTTATCTTCACACATATAGCTGGAAGACCAGGCTTGAGTTTGGAAACCTTGGAATTTTGGAAGTACTGAGCCAGAACATGGTGTTTCTTGGGCATCCTAGTAAGCTGGGGAGGGAGCATAGTCTTCTCTTGACTCTTGGCTTTGTAGATGCCTCATCATGAGGGCAGGGGCGTGGCCAGAGGAGGGCCAGTGTGGGCCCCTGAAAACAGGGGCCCGAGTAAACTCCTCTTTTGCTCAGGGGTGACTATGGTGTTGCTTGTCAAATTTTCTTCTTTTGAAAAATAAAATAAAATGTAGTGATTTAAATGTGGTATATCAATATATGTGTGGTACGAAAACTTAAAGCAAATAAGAAATCTGTAGAATAAATAGTCAAGGGTCCCTTTTCAACATTTTCCTAAACCCTCCCCTCTCTTTTCCACTGTTCATAGTGGAAATAGTGTGATGTGTATCCTCCTAGATTTTTCTGGTCATTTATATAGCATGGTATACATACAGGTATGTACATACATGTATGTAAAATACGTATCTATGTATATGGTTTTAAAAATACACATAGGGTAATACTGTGCATATTATTCTTTAAGTTTTTTGCTTATATCTTTTTTAAAAGAATAACTGCAGTTATTCCTTTTTGTTCTTTCTTTAATAAAGTTATATATATATGTATGTGTTATATATATATGCTTGGGTCATGTAGTCTGCAAAGAAAAAAGATAATATATAGTCATGATAAAAAATGTAAACAATAAAAAATGAAATAAATGGAAATGCAAGTTGTCTTCCTACCTCGTTCCTAGAAATAACCACCATTAAAAGTTTATAGAGCCTGGGTGTGGTGGCTCACACCTGTAATCCCAGGACTTCGGGAGGCTGAGGCAGGAAGATCACTTGAGATCAGGAGCTTGAGATCAGCCTGAGCAACGCAGGGAGACCCCAACTCTACAAACAACTTAAAAAAAAAAAACTGTGTGTGATTGTACATACTTGTGGTCCCATCTACTCAGGAGGCTGAGACAGGAGGATTGCCTGAGCCCAGGAAGTCAAGGCTGCAGTGAGGTGTGATTGCACCACTGCACTCCAGCCTAGGTGACAGAGTGACACCTTGTCTTATATGAAAAAAATAAATAAGTAATAATTAAAACGTTTATTGAACTGGTTAATGTTGGTCATTTTTGGAGATGAGTGATGAAAACATTGGGATCCATTGTATTCTGTTTACTTTTAGATACTTTTGAAGTTTCCCATAATAGAAAGTTATAATTTCTTAAGGAATACTTATTTAAAAAAAATTATTGAAAGCCTTTTTACCTGGTAAAAGCTTGAGGATGCTCTCGCCATATTTATGCCACATTTTATTTGAAGTCTAAGTTTCTGGCTTGGTCCTGATCTAAGCAAACTGGGGTAAAATGAGAGAGGGGCCAGTGCGAGGGATCAACATAGTGGTAATTGAGACTTGTCTGGAAGTCAAAGTGGCTGACTGGCTGAGATAGGGATTCTCTAACAGTGTGGTATTATTTGTGGTCTGGAATAGGCTCAAGACAAGGCGTGCCCATGGTGGGGCTGGTGGTGGAAGGCGGTCCCAACGTCATCCTGTCAGTGTGGGAGACTGTCAAGGACAAGGACCCGGTGGTGGTGTGTGAGGGCACAGGCAGGGCAGCCGACCTCCTGGCCTTCACACACAAACACCTGGCAGATGAAGGGTGAGTTGTTGGCTCTTCCTTTTTGAAACGATAGGGACTATTTATGCTTCCATTTTAATTCTTTCGACTGTGCATTTATGTGGGCCAGATACTCTTGGAGTATAGAAGTTGAGACTGGATTTCATTTCTCAGCGACTTTGTGTTTGTTTTTCAACATCAGAATGCCCTTCAGCGATGAGAGTTGCTATTTTCTTAGCTGAAGATTGATCTACCTTTAACAGGGAAGCTTGAGTCTTGCCTGAACTTTGGGAAGAGGTGTTTGCAGGGGGAGTGAGGGAGGTGTTGCTCGAGCAATCGGCCATTACAGCCGTAAGGACCTTGCAGTAAGGGAGGGGGCCATTGTTGGGCCCAGAGCACCTTCAAATTCATTTGCCGTTAGGCAGAAATTGGGGAGTCTATATCCTGATATTTTCATAACATATGTCGTGCTTATTTCAGCTTTAATTCTTTCCTCTTTTCAAATAAGGTATTTTTTTCTCTTGCCATCCCTCTATCCAGTGTGATTCTTCCAATTTCAAAAGCATGATATTTCTGTTGTATAAATAAGTACAGTGCCTAAGAACTAAAATGTGGACCCCACTAATTTACTTAGTAAACAGTCATTTGCTGCTTATGCTGTAACAGTTCTCTGGAGTGTCTTTGCTTGCAGTTGCTCTCTCTGTTCATCCCCTCCTGCCTCCACTTCCACCCTCTCCCACCTCCCCTCTGCTTTTACTCCTCTCCCTTTTCTAAGATCATCCTGGACTTGTGGTTATTAAACCTTTTGGGATTTCAGATCCTTTATAGAATATAATACCTATAATTTCTGGAGATTCTCAGCCTCTGGAAATCTACCAGCTTCAGAACTCCATTTCAGAGTATATTCTTTTCAGGGTGTGGCAGATCAACCCATTCTCTTTTTCTTTCCTCCCCTCCCTCCCTCCTTTCCTTCCTTCCTTCTTATAAATGTAAAAATAGAGACAGGGTCTTGCTATGTTGCCCAGGCTGGCCTTGAACTCCTGGCCTCAATGATCCTTCACCTGGGCCTCCCAAAGTGCTGGGATTACAGATGTGAGCCACCATGCCCAGCTCCATTCTCACTTTCAGATTCAGCCTTCTTTTTGAGCTCCTGCTTCCGTTTGTTCCCCCCTCATTTGCTCTCCTGGCAGAACTGTCCATAGACACCTTTTCAGTCTGGGGGAGCAATGGGGTGTTTTCTTCTACCGATGTTGCCAGCTCAGTCCCCTCTCTGGGTTGTGTCAAGACCATTTATTTCTCTTCCAGGATGCTGCGTCCTCACGTAAAGAAGAGATCATCTGCATGATTCAGAACACTTTCAACTTTAGTCTTAAAGAGTCTAAGCACCTTTTCCAAATTCTAATGGAGTGTATGGTTCACAGGGATTGTGTGAGTATGACAAGTCGATGATTCAACATTTAATTAAGAAGTGCTAATCTGTAAACATTATGACATTTATTTTCAAAATTAAAAAAAATATGATGGACACAGGAAGGGGAACAACACACAGGGACCTGTCGGGGGGAGTGGGGAGGGAGAGAATCAGGACAAATAGCTAATGCATGCAGGGCTTAATACCTAGGTGATGGGTTGATAGGTGCAGCAAACCACCATGACACATGTTTACCTGTGTAACAAACTTGCACATCCTACGCATGTACCCCAGAACTTAAAATAAAATTTTAAGAAAATTAAAAATAACTAAAAAATATGGATTTTTAAAATTTTGATTTTGAGTGTATCTAGCTCTACAGAATTTGATTATTAGTTGAGTAAACTTGACTTCTTACTGTCACTGCTGTCCTCACCCCCTCATGCTTCAAGTTCAAGACTACAGAATAAAAGTACTTAGTATAACAGTGTTCCAGAAAAGTTATCAAATGTAGTGAAAATTACACTGAAGTATTTTTAGAGGGTAAGGGAAGAGCTCCATGTCTTCAACGAACATAGCTTCGTGGTGCTGAGTTACATGACTGCATCACAGCATCCTGAGTAAATCTTGCAGGAAATCATTGGGAATTGTATTAGACAATGGGAAAAGTGAGAATAAACTCTTGGAATAAAAATGAGCCCAAAAACTATGGACTATGACCATAATGTAGACTCAGGGAAAGTTTTTAGTGTTTTAGGGTACTGTGATAAAAAACTTAATTAACTTAATTAATTTATTTATTTGGTAAAGATGGAGACTTGCTCTTTTGCCCAGGCTGGAGTGCAGTGGTGCAGTCATAGCTCACTGCAGCCTTAAATTCCTGGGCTCAAGTGATCTTCTTGCCTTGGCCTCCCAAAGTTCTGGGATTATAAGCATGAGCCACGATATGAATTATCAATTCTTTTTTTTTTTTTTTTAGACAGGGTCTCATTCTGTCACCCAGGTTGGAGTGCAGAGGCACGATCTTGGCTTACTGCAACCTCCACCTCCCAGGTTCAAGACATCCTCGTGCCTCAGCCTCCCCTAGTAGCTGGGACTATAGGCACATGCTACCACGCCCAGCTAATTTTTGTTTGTTTGTTTGTTTTTTTGGTAGAAATGGGGTTTTACCATATTGGCCAGGCTGGTCTCGAACTCCTATTCTCAAGTGATCCACCTGTCTCAAGCCTCCCAAAGCGCTGGGATTACAGGCATGACCCACCACACCCAGCCTGAATTATCTATCAATTCATGTCAATGACTCAGATGATAATATGAAGCCGACAATTACAGTAAATATGCAGATATGTCATTATTCAAGGTGATCTTTCTAGAATCTGAAGGCTGGACCCAATTGTGTAAGAATTTTGGTAATATTTAAGTACCTGGCCTCATAAAAACTAACTGAAATGTTTTAGCTAGAGGAAGCATGACAAAATATATGTGAAAAACTCTTTGGAATTTTAGTTGGCCTAATAACAACATAATAGCAACCATGTTTACAATTAGCAGTGTGCTCCTAAATATATTCTTTTCATCTGAAATAGCCCTGTGAGCAAGTTCAATATGGCAGTAGTTGTTTATTTCCACTTTTGAAATGATGAAGCAGAAGGCTAGAGAATTTAAGGGATTTGCAGTCATGCAGTTAAGAAATGATAGATTTGGCTGGGTGCGGTGGCTCATGCCTATAATCCCAGCACTTTGGGAGGCCGAGGCGGGTAGATCACCTGAGGTCAGGAGTTCGAGACCAGCCTGGCCAACATGGTGAAACCCCCGTCTCTACTAAAAATACAAAAATTAGCTGGGTGTGGTGGCGGGTGCCTATGATCCCAGCTACTCGGGAGACTTAGGCAGGAGAATCACTTGAACCTCGGAGGCGGAGGTTGCAGTAAACTGAGGTCGCACCATTGCACTCCAGACTGGGCAACAAAAGTGAAACCCTGTCTCAAAAACAAAACAAAACAACAAAAAAAGAAACGATAGATCTGAAACTTGAGCTCAGAGTTGAAATTGTCTTAGTCTACTACACTTTCTATTTGCCATAGTAATCAGTAAGTTAAGAAAAGGACATGTTAAAGAGATTGCCCTCGTGTTTGCCTCTTCCTGCCATCAAGCAGAATAATTATCGAGCAATGTAATGATGAAGAGTGGGCAAGAGGAAGGCAATATAGGGCTTGCAGATGATAGGAAGTGGGTTGTACAATTGAGGGTTGAATTTATACGCATAGAGGACATGTCAGGTGAAAGGAAACAACATGTAAAGTTGCAGAAGCATAGTTTTTTATCTTTATGAGACCTTAGAGATTATTGAGCAGGTTCCTCTCTACTTTATGGAAGAGGAACCTAGATTCAGTAGCATTACGATATTCACCTAGGGCTGGCTTGTTAGAGGCATACTTGGAACCAGGTCTTGCCAGTCTTGGCTTTTTCATTAAAATGGCTCCATCTACTATATGAAATGTATTTTCATTTGAAAAGACTGAGATATAGTCATTAATAGCAGGTGAATTCCCCCGCTTTTTTGAAGCAACAAAAGCAGAGATTTATTGAAAACGAAAGCATACTGCACTTGGTGGGAACAGGTGAGCAAGCAGCTCAAAAGGCCCCCAGGTGACCCTTTATAACCATCAGTAATGAACTTATTTGCCTTTAAAAAAGTTAAGACCTTCGGTGTTGCCCAGGGTACTTCTCACTGGGTGCACTATAATTACTTCATTTATTTTATTCCAAACCCTTGAGGATATATTTCTCTTTAAAAAGCAAGTCTGGTTGGGTGTGGTGACTCGACTGTAGTCGAAGTACTTTACGAGACTGAGGCAGGAGGATTGCCTGAGCCCAGTAGTTCAAGACCAGCCTGGGCAATATAGTGAGACCTTATCTCTACAAAAAATTAAGAAAAGAGAAAAAAAAGCAAAAGTCTTAGTTTCCCAGGCTAGGTGAACGAAGGATTTCATTTGTTATCTCTTTGAAAGGAGAAATCATTTTATTTACACTAGAAATTAACATTGAGGTTCTTTCTATTGTAGTGTATACATAGTAAATTAATGTAATAACATTCTTTCATAAATATTTCCTCTGTATATGTGGAATTTTTAGATTTTTTCCCCCCCCAAGTGCCCACAATTCTTTGTTACCCTATTTAAAAGTTTTCTATAAGTGAAAAAAAGGTTTTAAAGAAGAATGTTTTCCTCAATTCATTAGCTCCAGTCTGAATTTTGTGGGTACACTTTGAAAGCATTTATCTGGTAGTTCCCCAAATGTATGGCTCTCTGTTTTTCACTGTTGTAGATTACGATATTTGATGCTGACTCTGAAGAGCAGCAAGACCTTGACTTAGCAGTCCTCATAGCTTTGCTGAAGGGTGAGTATCTGGATGGGGTTGCAATTGTTCCTCACTTCTGCTTCTCATGTTCCACAGTACTTTGTGCTTCTGGTGCAGATGTTTTGAAAATAATATATGATTGTTCCTTTCTTTTATCCTAGGCACCAATTTATCAGCATCAGAGCAATTAAATCTGGCAATGGCTTGGGACAGAGTGGACATTGCCAAGAAACATATCCTAATTTATGGACAACACTGGAAGGTATAGTGAAAATGAAGTTATTTGGAAAAATGTTTTGTGTGGTGGTCTGTTAGGAAGGGGCAAAACAGAAAATGAGAGGAGATATAGATTGATTTGGTAAAAGTGTGGGATAGCATCTCTAGCTGGGATAGCTAAGACACTTCTCCCATCGACTTTGCCTTCCTGGAAACCTTTTTCTTTTCTGGCTCTGCAGTCTAACAAGCTGAAAAGGGAAGTTGAGGGAAAGAACAGAATGAAAGGTTTTTATTTTATTTATCTATGTTACTTTATTTTTAGACACCAGGTCTCACTCTGTTGCCCAGGATGGTGTGCAATGGTGAGATCATAGCTCACTAAAACTGAACTCCTGAGGTCAGGTAATCCTCCCACCTCAGCCTCCTGAGTAGCTGGGACCAAGGTGCATGCCGCCATGCCCAGCTAATTTCTTTGGAAAATGTATTTTATTTGATTTTTAGAGACAATGACTTGCTATATTGCCCAGGCTGGTCTTGAACTCCTGGCCTCAAATGATCCTGCTACCTTGGTCTCTCAAAGTGCTAGGATTACAGGCATGAGCCACTGTGCCCAGCATACGATTTTTAATTTATTTTTAGGTAGAGTTTTATCTCATTATTTAAAACACAAAGCTTACTTTTGCTTTAAAACATAGTAAGTACTCACATTAGAAATTAGTGAAAACATAGAAGAAAGATTACCCATAATGCTGATGATAATCACTATTAACATTTCATTTAAAAAATTACAGTTGTGACTATAATACAGGTGTATTATTTTTGTGTCAAGCTAATACATGCACATTGTTTAAAATATTGAATGATATTAAAAGGCAATTTAAAAAGATGGTAGTTCTCTGCCCTGCTAATTTCACAAGAGCTAGTATTTAAGACATTTTTGATTGTTCTAACACTTATTATCTCCATATTTCTTTCTTTCTTTTCTTTTTTTGTTTTTAAACTGAGTCTCACTCTGTCACCCAGGCTGGAGTGCAGTGGCGCCATCTCGGCTCACTGCAACCTCCGCCTCCTGGTTTCAAGTGATTCTTCTGCCTTAGCCTCCCAAGTAGCTGGGACTACAGGTGCCCGCCACCACACCCAGCTAATTTTTGTATTTTTAGTACATACGGTATCTCACCATATTGGCCAGGCTGATCTCAAACTCCTGACCTTGTGATCCACCCGCCTCGGCCTCCCAAAGTGCTGGGCTTACAGGCATGAGCCACCACACCCGGCAAATCTCCATACTTCTAAATAATGTCATATTGCTGTATTTTGGTTCATGAGTTTTGGAAGTTTTCCAGCACTTCTGTCTTGTGGGCCTTATGGCTGCAATGTGGACTGGTTGCCTTCTCCTCCTGGTGTGCAGCTGTCATCCCGGATGCACCCTCATCATCTTGTGGACTCCCTTGCCTCTTTCCTGGGTTAGAGGGCATGTCTTCTATGTCCCCGTCTTCCTCTTACTCCATTTACTCATTTATTTTGATGGTGCATATCTTTCAGTAAGTTCCTGAGAAAGGGAATATGAGAGACAGATATTTCGAGGACTTACATGTTTGGCTATATTTTAATCCATGATTGAAACTAATTTTTCTACAGAAATTTGAATGCCTAGCTTCCAGCACCCAGGATCGCTATTGAGAAGTAAACACTTTTTTTTGTTTTCAGATTCTTGGTCACCATTTTTTTTCACCTCTCAGAAAGTTAAAAAAAAAATCTTTCTTTTCCAATGTTATGATATGTGTTGTGGTGAGTCTATGTGTCCATTTTGTTGGGTACATGATTTCAACTTGGCAGTCATACGCTTTCATTGTGTTACATTCCGTTCGTTACATAACACTGCCCTCAGTTCTCTTTTGTAACTCCTACTATTTGAGTATTGGATCTTACAGACTGCTCCTCTACTATTCCTATCTTTTTCCTCCCATGTTCCCTATCTTTTCTTTTTGTAGCTTTGCTTGACTTTATTTTTAAATTTTAATTAATTAATTAAATTTTGAGATAAGGTCTCACTCTGTCACCCAGGCTGGAATGCAGTGGCGTGATCTTGGCTCAAGGCAACCTCTGTCTCCCACACACAAGCAGTCCTCCCACCTCAGCCTCTTGAGTAGCTGGGACCACAGGCATGTGCCACTACGCCAGGCCAATTTTTGTATTTTTAGAAGAGGATTTGCCATGTTGGCCAGGTTGGTCTCAAACTCCTGGGCTCAGGCAATCCACTTGCCTCAGCCTCCCAAAGTGCTGGGATTACAGGCTGAGCCACCACAGCCCGGCCTCAACTTTAATTTTCAAGCATTCTATGAAGCTTTTCTTTTCTGGTAGCATACTATGAGTCTATTAATTTCTTCTTTTTTTTAGCTTTTAATTTTTGTGGGTACGTGGGCATATGTATTTATGGGGTATCTGGGATGTTTTGATACCGGCATACAGTTTGTAATAATCACATCAAGGTAAAAGAGGTACCCATCCCCTCAAGCCTTTATCTCTTGTGTTACAAACAATCCAATTATAGTGTTTAATTTTAAATGTACAATTAAATTAGTATTGACTATAGTCATTCTGTTGTGTTATCAAATACTAGGTCTTATTCATTCTTTCTATTTTTTGGTACCTATAAATTATCCCGCCTTACCCCCTTCACTACTCTTCCCAGCCTCTGGTAACCATCCTTCTGCTTTTCTATCTCCATGAATTCAATTGTTTAATTTTCAGCTCCCACAAATGAGCGAACACATGTAAGTTTGTCTCTCTGTACCTGGCAGTCTATTAATTTGTGAGAGCAAATTTGCTCCCTGATTGTATCCTTCCGCATCTTTTTCATTAGTATCCAGAATCCAATATCGTCTTCTTCTTTTTTTTTTTTTTTTTTTTTTTGAGATGGAGTCTTGCTCTCTGGCCCAGGCTGGAGTGCAGTGGCACAATCTCTGGCTCATTGCAACTTGTACCTCCCAGATTCAAGCAATTCTCCTGCGTCAGCCTCCCAAGTAGCTGGGATTACAGGTTCCTGGCACCACACCCGGCTAATTTTTGTATTTTTAGTAGAGATGGGGTTTCACCATGTTGGCCAGGCTGCTTTCAAACTCCTGACCTCAGGTGATCTGCCCACCTTAGCCTCCCAAAGTGCTGGGATTTCAGGCATGAGCCACTGCACCTGGCCCAGAATACAATATCTTCTTTTACCATTTTGAGGATAAAGATAGGGGATAAAAAAACTGGTTGGAAATGCCAAGCCTGCAGTTGGAACTTGCCTAGAGGTTTGAGTTTCACAGTAGGGTGATCTGCCTGTCATGAGTTCAGGGACCCCCAGATACCAACATAGTCATGTCTTTTATCTTGTATTGGTGACATTAACAGAAAAGAATCCTGTGATTTCCCTGACTGGAAGATATAAGCCTTGTTGCTGGTATTATGGGAATCAAAGGGAAAGATGCCTGGGAAAGAGCCCAACATTAGGGACTAGGCACATATACATTGTTTTTGTTGCTGTTGGAATTCTGTAGTATAAATGCTTGGCTCTTGACATTTTCCACTTGAACTATTTGGCTTTCTGGGTACTGCTAAGTCAATTCTGATTTGACCATCTGCTTTCCAGCTTCCAAAGTGTTGCATTCTCGTCTCTTCTCTTGTTCTCGTTGTCCTTGTAGATTTATTTCTTAACAAAAATCCCTTTAGTATAGTTTTCATGAAGTTTTGAGTGGGAGAAAAATTAGATGAGGGTGTTCAACTTGCCATTTGTACCCAGAAGCCAGGTAGAGCTTAAATGGAAACATGACAAGTAACAAAAACAAAGAGAAGAAAAAAACCTTGAATTTCTATCAGAATTGCATTAAGCCTGTACATTCATTTGGGAATCTTTGAGATCTTTACAATAATCAGTTTTTGTAGGCTGATGGCCCACAGGGTCGTGGGGTGTCCCTTATGCTGTGCTGAGGTGGAGGATCCGAGGAATAAAGACACGGGACACAGAAGTACAAGGAAAATGCAGCTAGGCTTAGGGACTATGCCACCTATGAGTGGAGTCAGGCAAGGCCCCGAATGTCCAGAAGTGTGAGTATTTATTGTGTATAGGTTAGGGGGCAGGGCAGTGAGTGAAGTCATCTTTAAGGATAGTGATAGGGTCGAGAGCAATATAACAAAGAGTCCACCCCCATTAGGTCACCTAGGCTGGGAGGTGGACAGTGTGCAACAAGGGGTCCATTCCCATTAGGTCATCGAGGCAAGGGCTGTGTGCAGTAAGGGATCCATCCCCGTTAGGTCACCAAGGCATGGAGGTGGGCCGTGTGCGGTGAAGAGGGTGCAGTGTGTAATACCTCTATCTATGGGCAAGCTACTAAGATTTATAGGAGGATGCTTTAAGTCATATAGCAGTGACAGAGCTGTCAGGGTCTACGCCACCTGCTGGCAGCTCCAATGAGTTCTATAGAGGAATGCTTTTCCAGCGGCATGGTAACAAGAGCTGATAAAGTTCACAGTCACCAAGGTGCGATTGCCGGTCTGAGGGCAGCCTTCCACAAGAACTGGAGCAAGGTCCTTCAACTCCTTTATCAGGAGGAGTGGCTCTCGCCCCAAGCCTGCCACACAGTGGGTGTCTTTACGATACTGAACGCTGCCGCCTGGGCCATGGATTCTTGTCCTGGTATAACCGTTTTTCCCTTAAATCATGCTCTGCCCTGTGTCTGCTCTAGGCATTCCTCCGATTATAAGCTGCTTATTCCCTAATTCATGCTTTGTACTGGGTCTACTTAGGCATTCCTCCGATTATGAACTAAGATATTATTATATATATATGTAGGGTGCCAGGGTTCTGCTTAGCTATCCTTCCTCGGTGCCTATATGGGGGGATTACCCATAAGTTTTCCCATCCATGTACATAGGATTTTTTAAAATTTATTCAAGATGTCTTCACTTAAATTCTACACATTTCTTAGTAAGACGATCTATCTATCTATCTATCTATCTATTGTCTGTCTAAGACAGGATCTCGTCCTGTTGCTCAGGCTGGAGTGTAGTGGAGTATTCATGGAGTATTCACTGCAGCCTTGACCTCCTGGGCTCAATTGATCCTCCCACCTCAGCCTCCCAATTAGCTGGGACCACCGGTGCATTCCACTGTGCCTGGCTAATTTTTGTATTTTTTGTAGAGATGGGGTTTTGCCATGTTGCCGAGGCTGGTCTGGAGCACCTGAGCTCAAACAATTCGCCTGCCTCGGCCTGCAAGCGTGCTAGGATTACAGGTGTGAGCCACTGTGTCTGGCCTAGTAAGACTATTTAAAGTTTTTTTTTTTTTTTTTTTTTCCTGTACCCACTGATGGCAGGACTTTATTTTAAAATCATTGTGTCTGTGTAGTTTTGAGTTAAAAAACATGTAATTCTTTAGTTATTTCTACTTTCTTAATTGTGTTTATATTTCTTACTTATACTTTCTAAAGCCTGGTGCCCTGGAACAAGCAATGTTAGATGCTTTAGTGATGGATAGAGTGGATTTTGTGAAGCTCTTAATAGAATATGGAGTGAACCTCCATCGCTTTCTTACCATCCCTCGACTGGAAGAGCTCTACAATACAGTGAGTATGGAACATTTTCATCAATCATCTCCCTTCAGATTCGAGAAGAGCAAAGATCATCAAGCAGACCATACATTTCTCCTTATCTGAGAAATTTAAAAGTAATTAGACTTCCCTATTATCTAAAGCTGGGATCTAGTTCCAGGCTTCTTTCCTCAACGTTTCTAAGTAACTAGAATTTCTATACATCTTCAAAATGCATGCATGTTAAAACTTGATTGTGGAATCCTTCCTGACATTAAGGCACCAAAATGTCTACAAATGCAATCATTTATTATGACCCACGTGGCTAATGTGGTTCAAATTACCCTTAAGCTCCTGCTTTAAGGTCCATAAATACTCTTGAGGAAAATCCACCACTGTGAGCTCAGTTCTCTCTTGCTGAAGCACCCTGCTCTACTCTTCTCCAGCATTCTTTCTTTCTAATAAAACTTTTCTTATTCAAAACCTATACTGTTGTCAGTAAATTCTTCTTACTACCTGCAAGCTAGTAACTTTCCATTGCCAGGGCTCTGACACCTTGCCTGGTAATTATTTATTGATCAGCTTAAGTCTTATTTATCTCCTTACATGTTCTTTTACAAAGATAGTTTATAGATACACAGACTTTTCAACCAAAGGAGAAACATTCTTATCAATTCTATTTTATCCTAGTAAAAACATAAAGACTAAAGTGTGAATTAGAACAAATTGCTTTTTATTATTAGAAGTATCTCAACTTAAGGCCACTATTAAAATACTGTTCCTGTACCTTTCCCACGTAAACACTTTTGAAACTAGCCTGTCTTATGCACTGTGAAAACACCAATTGCTCAAGCCATGAACACTTCTTGAAATAGCCTTTCTTGTCCTTTAAATCTTATTCTTTCTTCAACGATTTATTCATGTCTTGTCTTCTTGATTACTGTAGTTAGTTCACAGTGATTTGTTCCTAGCATACATTGGTTACTCTTTTTGAACCCACACATATTGTTGGTTATTTTTTAGTGTAAGTAGCCGGCCACTCTTATCTATAATTATAAACACTCCAGGAAAATAATGCTTATATTTGTCATTGAGTCCCTGATTGAACATAGTAAGTTTTCAATAAATATCTGTTGATGAAATGTGCTTATGTGATAGAATTTGTAATTGTATGATAAAGGATAGTAATAAATTACCTAGGATTCATTTCTGTCTCTTATCACATAAAGTCTTACTATCTACATATTTGCATCTTGCTTTGAAAAATATTTCATATAATTACATCTTCTCTTGGAAAACACCTTCTTTAGAATTAATTGGCTTAAGTTTCATTACTAAAAGTGTTGAACAAAATTTTCAGTATCCTGGGTTACTTATGCATTCTGAAATAAAGATTTTACCCCCAGCACATGGTAATTCAAGAGAACAATTCTTCCTTTTGTTCTTTATTACAGAAACAAGGACCTACTAATACACTCTTGCATCATCTCGTCCAAGATGTGAAACAGGTAGCCTAATTAAGAAGGCGTGAATGTATCTTTGTATATTGGCTTAGCTTTGCGTTGGAGGAGTCACTAAATTTTGCTTTGTAAAATGCAGATTTGGATTGTTTGGTTTATTACCTATCTTCTTTACCTGTGATCTGAACAATTTCATCAACAAACCACACTCTTACATTTTTTTTCTTAATTTACTTTATGTTTTAAAAGACTTGATCCACCAGTTAGGTGATATTAGCTAATGAAAAGCCATGAATCAGAGAAATGCAATGCTTCTAATCAGAACTTCAGCTTAACGTGATACAACGGTGGTGCCTGTGATGATGATACCAGCTGGAAATAAAGAACTCTGTGGTTATGTTATCTTTATTGGAGGACTAATACATGATTTCCATTGTTTTTTTATTATTGTTTAGGATATCAGTGACAGTTCTGACACTGTCTTGCTGCTTCTGTGAGTCTGCGTGTAAGCATTGTTCCAGGCAGGCAGGTGGCTCCCCTCCCCTGTTCTATACTCTTGCTCATGTTTTGCTCATGGTGTTCTCACTGGACTGTGAGTTAGGTTAAACCTAAAATAAAATTATTTGATCCCCCATTAGTTACCAAGACCTTCCAACTTTAACAAGCTTTTATACCTCAGTTTCTTCTCTTTTAATTACCAGTGACTTTCATATTCTTCGCAGCAAAAAAGAAAAAAAAATGTAAAACAGAAAAAATTTTTAATTACCAATGACTTTTATTCACATCCCCTGAAACCTGGGAGTACTTTTTATTTGTCACTATGGTTACAATCCATCCAAGGCACATTTTAAACATTCTTTATTTTTTCGAAGTTTGAAGTTTGGTATCTTTTTTTTTTTTTTTTTTTTAAGATGGAGTCTCGCTCTGTCGCCCAGGCTGGAGTGTGCAGTGGCGTGATCTCGGCTTGCTGCAACCTCCGCCTCCCAGGTTCAAGTGATTCTTCTGTCTCAGCTTCTCATGTAGCTGAGATTACAGGCACCCGCCACCATGACCGGCTAATTTTTGTATTTTTAGTAGAGATGGGATTTCACCATGTTGACCAGGCTGGTCCTGAATTCCTGACCTCAGGTGTTCCACCCAGCTCGGCCTCCCCAAGTGCTGGGATTACAGGTGTGAGCCACCGTGCCCGGCCTGAAGTTTGATTATCTTTTTAGAAGGAAAGTGAGCTTTCAGGTTATATTGATGTGGCAGGAGGGCCAGAGTGAAAGGAAATTTTTTTTGGGGGGGATGCGTTTTGCTCTTGTTGCCCAGGCTGGAGTACAATGGTGTGATCTTAGCTCACTGCAACCTCTGCCTCCCTGGTTCAAGACGTTCTCCTGCTTCAGTCTCCTGAGCAGCTGGGATTGCATGTGTGTGCCACCATGCCTGGCTAATTTTTTGTATTTTTGGTAGAGATGGGGTTTTATCATGTTGGCCAGACTGGTCTTGAACTCTAACGTTAGGTAATCTGCCTGCCTCAGCTTCCCAAAGTTTTGAGATTATGGGCGTCCTATTCCTTGGCAAATTAGCAGTAAACAAAAGTGTCCATGCCCATGCAAATTTAGTTTGTATTGATTTATGCAATATGAAAATTATTTCTCTAATTTTTTTCTTAAACTCTGCCACAGTAAACCGAAAAAAGCAATGAGTTAGGTTAAATATGTTCTAACTAGGAGCAATAAGAGCATTACTTTGGGCATTCCTTGAAAAAAGTAAATTATGAATGTGAAAAAAGAAAAATTAAATTATTTACATTCATACATATACAACCTTATTTCTTGTTCCATGCTTTGTGAACATTAGTCACAATCTTCATTTCAGAGATATTTTTCAACACTCTGTGTGCCTTTAAAAATGTACTATGAATGAACAGTTCAAAGAGAACAGTTATGAAGAAGTAGTAAAGTGCGATTTAAGGAGTCAAAATAATTTTCATTTAGACTAAGACCCACATACTTGGAAATTTGCCACTCAGCCCTCCTGCCAACCAGCCATAACTCTTGTCTTAGCACAGCCTTATGGTTTTGTTTGTTTGTTTTGCTTTATTGCAATATTCCCCTTATTGTGGTGGTCCCGCCTGCACCCACAGTCTCTTTAAGGTGTGCCTGTATATAGTTTCAGTTAGTTACTCAGCTTGGCCAAGTGCTGAGTCATGTGCTAAACGCTGGGTAGACAAAGACAGACCCTTCCACACAGTCTGTAAAGGAGGATAGACATGCAAGCTGACAACTTCAATACTCTTGTGATATATCCTGTGGGATTTTGGACCATTGGAAAAGTGGATTATAGATACAACGACTGCCAAATATGCTCTGAAATATAGAAAACACTATACTCTCTATCCTGGATTAAGTTCAGTTCAAGGAAGAACCTGGCGGCATGAGCCTCATGTTCTGATACCGAATTTGACTCTGTCATTCTATAGTCCTTGTTTTTGTTCTACTTCCTTCCATATTCTTGTTTTACATCTGATGTAGTCAACGCAGTGCAAAATGTTATGTCCATTTCAGCAAAGAGAAGCTGAAAAGCTAACCCAGTGTTAATTTTGGATCGCACACATTCAGTATGTACCTTATGATTTTACTTCTGTTGGAATAGCTATACTATTTCTAGTTAAAAACTCTCTATATATACATATTTGTTTGTTTCTTCTACTTGTTTAATATTTTTCTCTTGCTTCCATTTAGGAACCCAATATGGAATAAAAACAATATTTAAATGTATTTTACTCAATTGTGTGTGTATATGTGTTTGTGTGCATGATTAGGAGAATGAGAGTGAGATTGAGAGAGAGCATGCATAGATGTAAGCACACATTTAATTCTATGAAATGAAAAAATGTATTAAGGCCAAGATATTTTTCCTTCTGAACTAGCAGATTATATCAGTAGCTAGTCATTTAAATTGATCAGCTTGTAAAGATATTTAAAAGGTATGTCTAGCTCTTTGCAATTAATTTGATTATATTCTAATGGCATGGCAAGAGAAATGGAAGAAGTCAACTGAAAGTTAAAAGTCATTGCATGTTTTTGTTGCAGCACACTCTTCTCTCAGGCTACCGAATAACCTTGATTGACATTGGATTGGTACTAGAATACCTCATTGGTAGAGCATATCGCAGCAGCTACACTAGAAAACATTTCAGAGCCCTCTACAACAACCTCTACAGAAAACATAAGGTAGAGTAATTGAAGTGCCCAAGTAAAATTAAGAGTAATTCGGAATTGTTGTTCTAGAAAAATAGCTTGGGAAGTTCAGATGAAAATAACTTCTAAAACAGGCATGTTATTTGTGGACATTGGTTATCTGCTGTGTGTGAAGTACTGTACTACATGTTGCAGTGTTGGCTTGGGATGCATAAGGTTCAGAAGTTTAGAAACTCTTAGAAGAAACAGACTTATGAATAATTAGCCATAATACAAAACAGCGCATAATACATGCTGTAGTGACCTAGAAGTAATGTGATGAGGCAGGTTAGAGGCACAGATGACCAATTCTTTTTTTTTTTTTTCTTTTCTTTCTTTTTCTTCTGAAAATACTGATGTAAAAAGCTTAATCAGATTAGATATGTAAACTCATCATAGCCTGTAGTCTGGAGATAACAAACTTGGTATGAGCATGTAGTGATTATATTGAAAGATGCGTGTAGAATGTCCTTAAAAATACAAGTGATACATATTGTATTTTCCATTTATAGTTTTGAGAGTCTAGGAATGTAAAATTAGAATTGTAGGTTAGTAGTTAGCAGAGGAAACATTGCCTATTTCTTGAAATTGCCATTATGGATTAGCAACTTGAGGAGACTAATTCTTATTAGATGATGAGGGGAGGATAGAACATTTAGTTTTGGTTATTTTTGTTGAGAGAAGAGAAGGAGCAGTAAAGGGCACAGCGTTTGGATATTCCAGTATGTTTCTGCAGTGACAAGACCTTTTTTGCTGGAGAATAAGTGTCATTTTTTTTTTTTGAGACGGAGTCTTCCTCTGTTGCCAGTCTGGAGTGCAGTGGCATGATCTCTGCTCACTGCAACCTCTGCCTCCTGGGTTCAAGCGATTCTCCCGTCTCAGCCTCCCGAGTAGCTGGGACTACAGGTGCTTGCCATTGCCATTACGCCCAACTAATTTTTGTATTTTTAGTAGAGACGGGATTTCACCATGTTGGCCAGGCTGATTTCAATCTCGACCTCATGATCTGCCCACCCTAGCCTCCCAGAGTTCTGGGATTACAGGCATGAGCCACCACACCTGGCCATGTCATATGGTTTTAAGGGAGGAGACTGGAAAGACAGTTTGGGATCAGATCCCATAAACAGCCTAGAATATCAAGCTACTTGGGAACGTTTATAAAGAGTCAAGTGACCTGAAAGTCCAGCTTGGCTTTCAGAAATGAAGAAACAAAACAGGAAACCCAATCTGACACAGAAAAATGTTTTTTATTAAGATTTCAAAGGCATAAGGATACACTTTAGGAGGTATCAGCTACTTCATTTAAACAGAATAGACGTTGCCATGAGGTTCCCAGTGGCAAGTAGGAGGACTGACTGCGGCCTTGGTACAGCCCCATGTGGAGCTTGCTAGGGAAGTTCCCTTAGTGCCCTTTCTTTAAATGGCCTGCCAGTATGAACTCACCCATTTCTTTGTCTAACAGTGGAGTGCAGAGTTTATTGTGTGTCATATTAAACTAGACTGTAATAGTTAAAAGCACATGATTCTGGAGTCAGAGAGATCTGGCTGGGATTACATCCTAGTTTTGCTCATGAGTAGCTGTGTAATCTTAAACAGTAAACTTAACTTGTCTGTGCATGTTTCTTCAACTGTACATGGGAATTGTAATGCCCCTTTTAGAAATTTGTTAGAAGGATTAAATCAAATAATATATTTAAAATATCTGTGTTCCTGGTACATAGAGGGTGTAGAGTAATTGTTAGTAACAGTGGTCATTATGATAATTACTGTAATGACACTGTTAATTCTATATTACAATAGTAATAATAATTTGGGTGTTACCTTTAAAAAGTCTTCACCTCATCATTTCTGTGTTTAATTTTTATCAACAAAACAGAAACTTAAATAAAGCAGTTCAAAGGCTGTGGTTTCGGTTGGGCATGGTGGCTCATGCCTGTAATCCCAGGACTTTGGGAGGCTGAGGCAAGAGAATTGCTGGAGCCCAGGAATTTGGGGCCAACCTGGGCAACACAGTGAGACCCAGTCTCTAAAAATATAAATTAATATCCTCAGAAAATGGGATGTAAATAAAGAAAAAAAAGAAATTAATAAATGAATTTTAAAAAACAAAGCCTATGGGTTTTATCATATTTTATGTTAGTCCCTTTAAGTATGCTTCCTTTTGTTTTTGTTTCTCGTTGATGAAAACCTCATGCTAATGGCAGTGAGTTGTGTTGTATTGGGCCTAGCCACTGGAGATATTACATAATATGTGAGAAATTCCGTAACTCTCTGACTTAACCTTAACCTTGGAGCTGCTTGTGAATGGGAATTTTTTCTTATCAGAACTGTAAATCTTTATTGCCTATTCTGAACTTGTTCCAGGTAGAGAACATCCATTCATTCTAATGGAATTTCCACGTAGTGAAGGAATGCAGTTATATAATAGGGAACAAAAGAGTGTGTTCTTTAAGATGTTAGGAACTAACAAAATGCACAATGACAGGGAGATCATTAGAGGCTCTTGTTGGGTGCTAATCATGGATGAGAGACAGAGGCGTGGATATTTGGTAGGACACAACATAATATTTGATTTTCATTATTGTCTAGAAATAAACCAGTATAATCTTCTCCCCCTCCTTTTGTCTTATTTTAAAAATAAAATAATAACATGTGCCAGATAGTGACCAGCTCTGTTCAAAACCTTTCCCAGCACCGGAGACGCTCCTCAGGAAATAGAAATGAGTCTGCAGAAAGTACGTTGCACTCCCAGTTCATTAGAACTGCACAGCCACACAAATTCAAGGTACTATTTACTTGTTTTTAGACTTGAAAGGAAAATGTTTTTTGCCCCCTCGAGACTGTTTCTTCATTTACATCAAAGAAAGGGAGGTGCAAATATAGGGACCATTTATAAGTGCCATAAACAGATGGTGCAAGTCAAAAGCGTGACACAGCTGTCCACTAACAACAGTGAGCAAAGGCACAGTGATTCCCTGTGCTTACACTTTAGCCTGTCTTCCTTGCTGCTATCTCTGCTCTGTCTAGGCAGTGACTCAGTCAGGCAGTCTATGGGATGGTACTTAAAAAATGTGATCATTAACCCAGCACCATACTCTTAGGTCCTGTTCCCTAAGGTCAGGTGGATGTGAGGGCTGCTTCCTTCTTTTCCTTCACTTCTCGCTCACACTGACCTTTTGCATCTTTTCTTTTCTTTTTCTTTTTGAGGCTTTCTTGAAATTAATATAAGCCTAATATTACAGTATGACGATGATGATGATGTGTATGTATGTGTATGTACAACACTGTCATTCCTCCTTGTCCCATACTCCTCCAGTCCCAATTTCCTTTGAGAATAAATGCTTTGGCTCAAGAATTTCCATGCAAATGGTTATTATGTTAGCTGAAAGAGGTTTACTTTCCATTGCTCCTGGTATGAAAGAGGTATTTTATAAAATTACCCTTGGTCATCATCAATGAACATGAATTCCTTTTATTTATAGAAATAGAGGAAGCAAATTACAATTTTTTACTATGACCTCTCAAATTAAAAAGAGTAACTATTGAATCTTTAGTATTTGCCAGGCATTATACTGAGTGCTTTGTTGAACTTGGAAGGTGGGTAGATAGGGGAGGATATAATGCTGTCTGAGAAATAGTCTCATCTTCCTCAAAGTAATAACTGTAGTGTGGTATGAGGAGCCCAGAGATAGAGACACACAAAGTGATATAGGAGTACGTGGGGGATTTATCAGGTGGAGAATGGTATTTCATGGTGACCTATTACCTTTGCTGATAAATATAAAGGAAAAGAAACTTCAAATCAATTTTATTTGGATACATGTTGGCTACACTAGGGATGTTTTCCCAAAGGGAAGATAATGAATCTGTTTGCTAAGTGAGGTTAGAGCTTTTAAAAAATATATCATTCTCATTTATCCAATATGTTATTTTGATCCATTAAGAAATTAAAAATTGTCATAGAGCCTCTATTATTTCAGTGCTCATCATATTGCACAATGTTATTATTCTGAGGAAGATGGAACCATTTCTCAGACATTGTTATATCTCCCCCTACCCATCCACTTTTCAAATTCAGTTAAGCACTCTGGGTATATCCTAAAGAGATACTGCTTTAAGTTGTGCTAAATGACCTTGAGATGTATCAGTTTAGGGACTCTGGATCTGTTAAGTGCAACAGGAAATAGATGACTTTTTATGGTCTAAATTTTGCTTCCTGGCTTATAAAAATCTTACTGTTTCTATCTCTTTTTAAGTAGTGATTTAAAAAATATCTCTAGGACACCTGCTGTGTTGAATTTGGTAAAACATCATGCATCTGAGTACTTGAAAACTCATTCCTATTTTATTTTCCAACAGGAGAAGTCTGTAGTCCTTCATAAATCAAGGAAGAAGTCAAAAGAACAAAATGTATCAGATGACCCTGAGTCTGCTGGCTTTATTTACCCTTACAATGACCTGCTGGTTTGGGCTGTGCTGATGAAAAGGCAGAAGATGGCCATGTTCTTCTGGCAGTATGGAGAGGAGGCCACGGTGAAAGCAGTGATTGCGTGTATTCTCTACCGGGCAATGGCCCATGAAGCTAAGGAGAGTCACATGGTGGATGATGCCTCAGAAGAGTTGAAGAATTACTCAAAGTAAGTGTTCTCTCTTCACTTCATACTAAACATCAACACTTTTTAGAATGGTTAGACACTTTTATCTCTCTCATCTTTAAACTCATAGGACAAATGGACTTACTGCCATGCATTTTATGGACTCTCCTATTGAAAGGGTCTTCAATTATTCTAAGGAGCTTTGTGAAGTAAAGGAAAGAAAGAGAGGTGGCCTTCAAGTCAGGGGAATTGCGTTCTAGTCCAGCTGTTGACTAATTAGACGAGTCAGTTGACCAGATTTCGGGACTTTAGTTTCCTAACTATGAAACGTTCACTTAATGATTTTGAAAGCTCCCCCCTAACTCTTGTACTCTTTGATGCTACATTAAATTAAGACATTGTTTTCATTAAGTATCTCTCAGGTGGGAAAACAAATAAATGCATTGTATTAAAGAGTCAGAGAGTAATGCTGGAAAACAGAAAAGTTAAAAATCCTTTTGGTTTTAAAGTTACTAAAGTGTCGTAGTAGTGAAGAAAGAATGGAAGCTAGAATCAATGGAAACTAATTTATAATTTTGATTTAAAAATTCCCAGCTGGGAGCAGTGGCTCACACCCGTAATCTCAGCACTTTGGGACACCAAGATGGGAGGATTGATTGAGGCCAGGAGTTCAAGATCAGCCTGGGCAACATAGCAAGACCCTGTCTCTACCAAAACACCAAATTCCAGAGAATGACAATGTCTACCTTTCAGAGAAAACATTCTCCTGGAAAATCACACGAGGGTTTCTCCAGGTCTAGGTCTATAGCTTTCTTAAGTCTTGTAGGTATTTTATAAAATCTTAAAAAAAGAAAAATGGCTCCACAGCTTTCCTTACTTGTTAGTTGGGTTCTGAACAGTCTTTTTGTCCAAAACAAACAACTTTATTGGTCTTATCAGGGAGTCCCAAACCAGGCTATGTCCAGTAGTGTAGAGGGGCTACTCCCCATGAATAGCTCAGGTGTGAATTAAATTCTGTATGCTACAGTGTAAACCTCCTAGTCCTGTTCCTTCAGGAAAGGGAGAAAAACCCCTTTCCTGAGCAGTAATTCCTTTCAAATAGTTTCTGGAAACTGAGATTATTAAGTTGCTGGCTTTTTTTGTTTGTTTTTTTTCATCTCAGGTCACACAATATACAATCAGTGTTTCTAAATGTTCTAAAATGTTTCTAATAATGCGAATGCAGCGGTCTCACCTGCCTTTGTTTTCTTCATTTGCCACCGTCATGGCAGGCAGTTTGGCAAGCTGGCTCTGGACTTGTTGGAGACGGCATTCAAGCAGAATGAGCGCATGGCCATGACGCTGTTGACTTACGAACTCAGGAACTGGAGCAATTCGACCTGCCTGAAACTGGCCGTGTCCGGAGGGTTACGACCCTTTGTTTCACATACTTGTACCCAAATGCTACTGACGGACATGTGGATGGGGTGCCTAAAAATGAGGAAAAACTCTTGGTTAAAGGTAAATTTACTTAACTTCCCTTATGGAGTTTAATTTAGTTTGGTATAAAATTCTGTACTCGATTTACATTTTGTTCCAGAAGTGTGTCTTCAGGAAAACCAGTTAATATCTTTGAGAGCTTGTTTGGAGGTTCTAGCAGGGGAGCGCAGCTACTTATATATCCTTGACCGAGATCCGTGCGCCTCTGTTGGGGATTGTCGTCTTCTTCCACTGATCCCGCAGCTTCGGGAGGGACGCACATGCAGCAGTGAGGGAGGAAGTGGACACTCACCTGGCCAGCTAGATCAGCTGAATCAACCCTGGCGATCAATGGGGTGACAAATGTCGCAGCCAGATTGTCCTTACATCCCAGTTGATATCTTTGATTCCCACAGATGATCTGGGGTCTTCCCAGAGGAACCTGTAAAAACGACTTTTATCTCCCATGGCCACAGTATCCTTTTGAAAAATGGGTATAATTGTACCTGCTCTCTCCACCACAAAGGTAAGGGGTGGCTAGAAGAAGTTAAAAGCATAGACAAACATAGGGAAGATTTCGTTATTATTAGTTGCTATTGCCTGTAATCATTACAACAAAAATAAATGAGACTTTTTAGTGAAAATTTTTCTCAGTGTAAGAATACTAACAGATAATTAAATAAAATTAATAACTTCTGTTGTTCTGCTCACCCAATGTGTGTGTGTGTGTGTGTGTGTGTGTATGGTTTCTTTCTCTTTTTTGAGGGAGTAAGTGACTATTTCATAAGGCTGGCCTCGAATACGTTTGTTCACAGGACTAACCATCTCAAAATTCTCAGCCTCATCTGTTATCTTAAATTATCAAGATTAGTTTACTTGACTGCTAAGGACCTTTAACCGTTGACATCATACCTAAGTCTAAAGGATTTAGGTAATGGCCATGCTTAAGAAGTACATGTACTTATGAAACCAAATAAAAGGAGACAAAGAGTGAGTTTTAAGAACTACCTAACTCTGTATTTTATATTTTAATTTTATTTTTCCTAGAGTTCTTAAAAATATGACGTGTCCCACACATAATGACTATTTCTCTACTGATGAAATTACAGAAACAACAGTAATGTCAATCAAAAAGGATCTCAACATAAATCCTTTTAAAGAAAATATTGGAGAAACAATAATTGTTTTCAGAAGTTCTCCAATGGTCTGCTTTGATTGCACCCTTGGAACTGAGGAATTAGAGATGCGAATGGGTCTACTTCTAGCTACATAAGTTCTGACCCTTTTTAAACATTCAGAGTGTGAGATAAGATATAGATAGCTGGTAATTTGAGAAATAATTTTCCTCATGTTTGTGTCCTGTATGTACTCTAGTTTACTAGAAATCTTTATTTCTGAGAACTTAATGAATTCTTCTGCTTCATATACTTCATACCAAAAAGGAGACTTAAGTGAAGTAATACTAAATGTTTTGCTCTGAAACAGAGAGTGAGTTAAACAAAGCTGAATTAACTACGTAAATTTTTCTCTAAGCCTCAGTAACTATTCTTCTCCAGTTCTAGATCCTACTTTCTCAGTGCTTGGTTGGTGAATTTTGGAAACACATTTGCAAATAATTCTAAGATGTCCTGGCTAGACTAATTCTGAGTAGACAAAGACTGTAGGAAAACCATGTAGAGAGAGATATGGATGGGAAAACTCATGTAATGCTCCCCCTATCCCTTAGAGACAGGATACTGATGTGGTTAAATACTGTTTCATAAGCCAGTTGTTCTGCAATGGACAAGGACAACAGAATGTGCGGCCTCTTCAGAAAGTTGACTAGATAGAGATTAATTAGTACAATATTTCCATTGGGTATGGTAAGTACAATTTTTCCAGACCTAGAAGATTTCATATGTTTTGGGTTCTACATCTGTACCGAGGAAACCACACAAATAAAATCCTATTAGAACTGAGAAAGTCCCAGGGAGTCTTCACAGGAGATCAAGCTTTAAAACATGATGACAAAGGGTAATTTTGTCATGGAAAAAAAAAGAAGGTTGACAAGGATATGACTTCAGTTTACTGTACATAATAATGAATGGCAAATACTCAGGTTAAATCTTCTTTTTGGTCAATAAATACCAGAATACTAAGTCCTAGTCTTAGCTTGGAAAAGGTAGTGTTCATCAAGTTGTTATCAGAGCATTTAGTAAACCTTCTAAACTCTTTACCTCGAAAGGCCATATAAATTGAACTTAAAAATCTTTTTTGAAAAGTCTGCTAGTACTTCATGAACAGTAGCAATATAATGAAAAAATTGTAGATGTCTGGATCTATACCTTCCTTGGGTTTTGCTAGCAGAGAAAAGATACGTGTGGGATGGGAGACGGATCTACCAGAAGGTGACGGTATGCTTTTAGATTCCTGATTTTATAATATCGACAAATTTTAATGTGTTTTATGTGGTAATATCTGCTTAATGGCTTTAAAAAATTATTAAAACAGTGTGCTCATTGAAAAATAATACTTGTCCCTGCCCTGTTCTGTTACTCTTAGAGGTAAATAATAACAGTGTAGTATATATGTTTTTAAACTTTTAAATGCATATGTATAACATTTAATTAGATAAGATTTTTAATTTTATTTTTTTACGAAAATGAGATCACTCTATGTTCTTCTATACAATTGATTCTTCATATCCATGGGTTCCACATCTGCAGATTGAATCAATCTCAGATTAAAAAAATATTTGGACAAACACCCCCAAATAAATAATAATACAACAATAAAAGTTATACAAATAAGAAACCAATACAGTAGAATTATTTATATAGCATTTACATTGTATTAGGTATTATAAGTCATCTAGAGATGGTTTAAAGTATAAGGTAGGATGTGTGTATGTTATATGCAAATACAACACCATTTCATATCAGGAACTTGAGCAGCCTCAGATTTTGGTATTCTTGGGGTCGGGGTTTGGGGGTGTCCTGGCACCAATCCCCCTTGTATATCAAGGAATATTGATAATTTGATTTGTTTCACTTAGCAATATAGCGTGGCTGTCTTTTCATTGTATTCAACATTGCCTTTGTCTTTTCAATGGTTGCACAGTATTCCACTATTAGGTTATTCCAGACCAGCTGTCCCTCTCTACATAGACATTTAAGTTGACACCAGTGTTTGCTTTTACAAATAGTCCTGCAATAAACATTCCTATCCACAAATGCTTATACTCATTGATATTTCTGAGGGAGACACTAGAACTGAAGTTGCTGAGTCAAAAAATTATTTATAGAATCGGGATGAAAACTGAACTGGGATGGTCTGGCAGTTTATATATACTTAAATTCTTAATTTCGTTATTTGTCTAGTATGTGCTATTGTAGTCCCTACTACTTTGTTTTGCTTTTTTTCTCTTTTACAGATCATTGTAAGCATTATTTTACCACCCACCATTTTGACCTTGGAATTTAAAAGCAAAGCTGAGATGTCACATGTTCCCCAGTCCCAGGACTTCCAATTTACATGGTATTACAGTGACCAGAATGCCAGCAGTTCCAAAGAAAGTGCTTCTGTGGTTAGTGCAAAATAATAATGAACTGAATTTTCATTGTATTGACTGCACACAAACATACACACATCCTTAAAGCTTACTTACATAGCCATCTGTTAAACAAAAGTTATGTTGCCTCTATTTCAGGCCAGTGATGACGGATGGTGTTGGGGTTATACGTTATTTTAAAATGCCTCTGACTAATCAATCAAGCATTTAGTTCTCTTGCATAATTTTAATCCTATTATGGGTTGGTCAGGTATACTATGTACAATAGACCTAATTAACCCCCATATACAGTTAAGCAAAATATCCTATTTCTACTTCAAAGCCAAAATCAAAGACTTTATTATATCTTGACAACTATCTAACTTTTCATTTTCCTTTGTAACTAGTAAAATAAATAAACTTCTACTTCTCTAAAGCTACAGTGAGGAATTTCTCATATCTTTATTTATAACCATGCAGGTTTAGAATTTGTGTTGATCTTCACTGTTCCACCCCACAGATCATTTCATTTGTTATAGCCAGTGGCTATGGATAGTTTTACTTGAGTCCTAGATGTGCAGTCTTTCCTGGGTAACTTGTGCTACCTCTCTTGTGGCCCATCTTCACGGCAAAATGGCCGGTATGCTGTGAATATGTTCTTTGCTTTTTATGACTCAACTTGGATCATTGCTTATGAGGTTGTCTAAATGTGAAGTATAGTAAACATCTTCTCTGGTATTTAATACTTCAATGAAACATCTTTACCTAACATCTTGTCAGATGTGCTTTTGTGTATTTTTATTTGTTATAATATTTAAAAACATATTTGGTAAATATTAATTGAAAACTAATCAATTACAATTAGTTTTTTATGGCTAGTATCTCTTGTCATCAGTGGAGCAACCATTCTCATTGGTCAATGACTCTGCTAGATCAGTTGTTAAATGTTTTGTTAACTATAAACCCTCTTTGGGCATGCATGTGTTTCTCTCCTCTTCCTTCCCTCCCTCCCCTATCCCTCCCTTCCCTATCCCTTCCTCCCTCCTCCCTTCCCTTCCTCCCTCCTCCCTTCTCTTCCTCACTCCCTCCTCTCCTCTCCTCTCCTCTCCTCTCCTCTCCTCTCCCCCTCCACTTCCCTCCCCCACTCCTCCCCTCCCCAGTCTCTGAATCCAAGAGGGTACATCCTACCCTGTAGAGTGTGTGAGAAGTTACCGCTTGCAAAGCTGGGCTTGTCAAGTTGTTACAGTTGTGATTTTGTGGGTTAGATGCTACAGTTGCTGAGTTGAAACCATTTCAAAACTTTTCTAAGGGAAGAGAAGAAAGGTAGTGTTGATCTGACTCCTTTAGAAATAGAGTATCATGCTCATATGTGAAATATTTGGTTTGGCTTTTTGTTTTGTTTTGTTTTTTGAGACTGAGTCCTGCTCCGTCGCCCAGGCTAGAGTGGAGTGGGGTGATCTTAGCTCACTGCAACCTCTGCCTCCTGGGTTTAAGCGATTCTCCAGCCTCAGCCTCCTGAGTAGCTAGGACTACAGGTGCCTGCCACGATGCCGGCTAAGTCTTGTATTTTTAGTAGAGACAGGGTTTTACCATATTGGCCAGGCTGGTCTCTAACTCCTGACTTCAGGTGATCCTCCCTCTTGGCCTTCCAAAGTGCTGGGATTACAGCGTGAGCCACCGTGCTCGGCTTTGTTTGACTTTATGCTTACTAAGTTGTTCACATTAAGTTCATTGTTGAAATAAACAATGAAAAATGCTGTCTGTCCTGTCTACAAAGGAATATGTAAATCTGTTGGCAATTTTCTACAGATGGTAGCAAATAGTACTTTGCAAGTGAATATAACTCTTCTTTTGGCTCCCACAGGTTTCCTAAAAGGGTGAACTTTCACAAACATCGAATCTCCTGTAGGCCATTCCACTATGCAGTCATTCTTAAAGGGGTGACTTTAGAGAAAGAATTGCAGCCTTGAATGGCAATTAAGTATGCTCTTAACATTAAAAATATAGTAAGTTCTCACAGTTTCCTGAAAAATTAATTTTTGGCTGTGATATAGTAGTCCTGTTTATAGCAGTTGCCCACCTACATGTTTGGACATAACCATATACCAATTTATGAATTCAAGACTCTTTAGTGGCCACTTTACATGACACTGCATTAATTAAGCAGATGTGGCCTCTTCCACTGTGGGGCTTATAATCAGACAGAATATCCAAAATTTCTCACCATTCTTCAATTAAAACAATGAACAATTGTATTGAAAATGTTTCAAGTCTGTTTATTATGAATGGCTTATAATCATAGCAACAATCTTTCTTTTGCCTTTGAATTTAACTTAGGCAGTAATTATTAATAAGCCGCTATGTTTTTAGAATTTTGCTAGGCAGGGTGTAAGGGGTAGAGGCAGCATTTTCAGTGGGATAGATAAGATTTCATAACACTAATTAAGTAAATGCAATTTATTAGTTGAGGAACATAGTTTGCATTATGTATTGTGGTAGGAAACAGAAGGCAGATGATACATAGATGCTCTTTAGTGTCACTGTGTTGTGTTCTTCTGGTAATAGTGGG
The DNA here is from genome assembly GCA_036589455.1 of Ateles fusciceps. Taxonomy (NCBI): domain Eukaryota; kingdom Metazoa; phylum Chordata; class Mammalia; order Primates; family Atelidae; genus Ateles; species Ateles fusciceps. Next base: position 11,803,685 of record JAZHEH010003097.1, read on the forward strand.
TGACAATGAATATAGAGAAGCCACTTCTGGTAACTGGAGAAGGAAAGCCATTGTTCTTGAGCTGAAGCTGTATAGTATCAAATACTCTATTTGCTCACTGAGGTTTATAAATCTCCTTATTGAAATTTCTACAGGAAGAATAACTTTGCCATGTGAAACTTAGATCTTTTTGGCTGATAACCTCTTGAAAACACGACCTTTGATGACATGAGCTTTCTTAGGACTAAATTATAGTAAGATGGCAGAATGGGTTAACCAACAGAAGAAGACTCTTCCCATTAGGGGTCAGTAGGTGAGGATTAGGGGTTGGTGACAGTTTTATGATTGAGGTGGTGTTTGAGCTTCACTTGAGGTTGTGGAGAGGGAAAATAGCACGTCAGTGGGAATGAGACTATAAGTAGGGCCATGTAGGTGGGAAACGGCAAGGCATATGTAAAACATCGCAAGTGGTATGGTTTGGCTGTTATCTAGGTTATGGGGGTTATGTGACAAGCTGGGAGTATTTTCAGGAATGGCTGGAAAAGTAAATTGAGGCTAGATCAAGTAGACTCTTGTATATCCTATGAAGGAGTATGATTTTTATTCTGTAGGTTATGGAGAGCTGTTGAATGTGTATGTCAGAGTAGTGAGATGATCTGTTAGAGAAATTATTCTGCCTCCAGGGCATAGGATGGTTTATCAAGAAGACTGGCTAGAAGCAGGGGAAACGTAGGCCAGGGTAGCCATCCAGATGAGAAACAACAAGTCCTTTAACCAGGGTCAGTAGCAATGAACATGGAGAGGAAGAGACAGGTAGGATCTTTTAAACAAGGCCATCTTGAAGGGACACAAGGATAACAGGAGAGGGAGTGGGTTCAGAAGGGGAAAGATGCACTCAGTCTTAGGTTGAAAAATCGCAATGAAATAATACTAAGAAAGTTGTATAACAAAATCTATTTTATCAGAGCATCATTAAGTAGGAAAGATGACTGTAAGACAATGGAAAACAGATATGGATTATAGTAGACTTATTGTTGTAGTTATTTTAATCTGTGTACCTGCTGGTATTAGATTACAATTAGAAAAAAAGAGTATGGGGTGGCCAGGGGGTGTGGGGGGGGGTAAGGGGGGCTATATATATGTACAATAAAAGTTACTCAAGCCAAATGTTTTTGTCTTTACCTTCTTCTCAGTTAAAAAAAAAAAAAAAAAAGGCCTAAATCTGAATTTATATTCTAAGGTTGTCTTCGTCATAGCAATTTGTGTCTTTGAATTCAACTCGGAGACAGGCCCGATCAGCACGTTATAATCTGCTCCAAACTGTCAAGAGCAATTAAGAGCTAATGACACACTCCTAGAAAAATAATAAGAGAAGTTATTTAATAATAAAGTCATTACTTAAATTGCTTTCTGGGGTCTTTCTAATGTGATATTGATATCATTAACAGCTCATAAATGATGACTTTTCTAATTGGTTTTATGCCATTTTAATTCTAGGCTGGTTCACACCTGCTAGGAATTGGGCCAATTCCTATATTTCTAAGTCACAATCCCAACCCCACTGCCCAAAGTGAAATAAATGACTGAATAATTAATCAGGCACTGACGATAACCCATCTAGATGCCTGAGACCTTAAACATCACATTTGTCTGCAGTTATATGGACAATTCAAGCAAAATTTGATTCATTCCTTGGCTTGAAAAATTCTGCTCATCTTGCAGGTCTGACATTATAGAGATAAATTTTGTGGCTAGGTTGCAAAACTGGACTAGTTTGAGAGGCAGCAGAGAATGTTCCTTTCTTTTCTTTCAACATTACTTTAAAAAATTAAAAAGTACATGTGTTTCCTATTGAAAAACTAAAACTAAATAGATATCCATACAGGAGAATGAGATTGCTTTTCCTTCCATTTCACTACCCTTATATTGCTGCTTTTCAAAGTTACCCAGACTGTAAGTGCTTTTTTTCATTTCTTTTCCTTGGTCTTTCGAAAGCTCATTTTGCGTGGGTGTTTGTGTAGTCACATTCTGGCAACTCCTGCTCTGCCAGACATATACTCATTGCTGTTTCTCTACGTGAGTTAATTCCTTTGGACTGATACATATCTTTTGGGAAGTTGATGAAAGATCTGATTCTTTCCCCAGAAAAATGCATGTACAACACAAATACTTGCACATGGTTGCAGAGTGTTCAAGGAACTCTGGAAGCTCAGGGAGCACATGACTGCAGGCAAACAGGCCCTCTGCTATAAATCAGTGGGGAAGCTGTTGAAGGTCAGAATCCTACAACTAATGCAGTGCCTGAATTTCCTATGACAAGGAATGGTCATTCTTCATCAGTGTGTGCTAATTTTGTTCTTATGTGTTAAGGAAATAATTGTATTGTTCGTTACTGATTTCACGGGGTTTTTATGAGTATTCTTTGGTTCCAAAATTAAAAACATACGAAAATTAGCCAGGCGTGGTGGCAGGTGCTTGTAATCCCAGCTACTTAGGAGACTGAGGTATGAGAATCTCTTGAACCTGAAAGGCGGAGGTTGCAGTGAGCCAAGACTGCGCCATTGCACTCCACTCTGGGTGACAAGAGTGAGACTCCGTCTCAAAAAAAAAAAAGGGAGATTGGGAACAGGGACCAATTTTAAATTCTTGGAAGTACTCTTACTTTCGGTTTGATTTTTAGAGAGTCAGCTTGCATTTCAGAAATACCTCATGCTCTTTTCCTGGTCAATAATTTATAAATATGCAGTTTTCTCTCCCCTTCAAAGGTAAGATTATAATTTGGCATGTGGGTGCCCAATTAATTTTTTTTCTTTTTTTTTTGTGAGACAGAGTCTTGCTCCATGTCCCAGGCTGGAGTGCAATGACATGATCTTGGCTCACTGCTACCTCAGTCTCCCAGTTTGAAGTGATTCCCCCTGTCTCAGCCTCCTGAGTAGCTGGGATTACAGGCACCCACCACCACGCCCTGCCTGATTTTTGTAGTTTTAGTAGAGACAGTGTTTCACCATGTTGGCCAGGCTGGTCTTGAACTCCTGACCTCAGGTGATCTGCCTGCCTTGGCCTCCCAAAGTGCTGGGATTATGGGCATGAAGCACCGCATCTGGCCAATTAATTTCTAATATATTATTTATGATATTTTCTGGACGTTCATGTTTGTCACTATTTTAGTTAAGCTGCTGACAAGAAAATGATTATTTGTTTATTTTACAGAAAGAGTATGATTTGGAAAGGGGCCATGATGAGAAACTGGATGAAAATCAGCATTTTGATTTTGAAAGTGGGTCCCCAAACCTTCCATGGACCAGGAAAGTCTATGAGTTCTACAATGCTCCAATTGTCAAGTTTTGGTTTTATACGGTTGGTCTCAATTCAACAACATATGTCGGACTAATGATGGTTGATAGCTAGTGATGATGTTGATAATTTGTCTGCTTTACCACTTTGCAATAAAGATAGAGAAACCTAGTTAAAAAAAAGTGAGGGCATGACAAAGTAGGTAGCACAGAGGACTGGAGGAAAAGCAGGGAGAGGTTAGGATGGTGCTCTCGCACTTTGGGAGTTCAAGAACAAACATTTTCTTCTCTCTTTGAGTGCTAGGAGTTAGCATTGTTATTGTGGGAAGATCTGGCTGGCTTTGCCCTATTCTTAGCTTTTCTTCTGTTTCTAAAAACCCCTGAGCTAGAAATTTCTGTGGAAAGAAACACTGGAATATTCTTTTCTTAACAGTGTGACTGTGGTTAAAACTCTCTTGGCACTCCTATCAGAGTCCCTCAAGTATGTGGTTGCACATTCACAAAAGTGGTAAAATCTCATCATTTGAAGGGAGACTGAGCATTCAGAGATTTGTGAGACAACAAAATTAATAGCATTGTTTGTAGAATTAAGCAGTAGGTGGGTGGATTATTCTTAGAAAATCAATTGAACCAGCTTTTCCCTTGTAGGAATGTGTTATATAGATAAAAAAATGATGCAAGTGTTTGTTTTTTTGCCTTCAGTAATATATGCTTATAAATATATAGAGAAAATGAAAAATTTTAGAAGCTGAACTGTGTGAACAAATACTAAATCTATTACAGATGGTAGAGCAATAGAGAAAGCATGAACTGTGCTTTGGATGTGTTGAGTGCTTTTCACGTTTGTTTCATAGAATTTTCTTTCTCTTTCTTTCTTTCTTCTTTTTTTTTTTGAGACAGAGTCTCACTCTGTTGCTCAGGCTGGAGTGCAGTGGTGTAACCTCGGCTCAAGCAATTCTACTGCCTCAGCCTCCCGAGTAGCTAGGACTACAGGCAGGTACCACCATGCCCAGCTAATTTTTGTATTTTTTTTTTTTTAGTAGAGACTGGGTTTCACCATGTTGGCCACAATGGTCTCAGTCTCTTGACCTCATGATCCACCTTCCTTGGCCTCCCAAAGTGCTAGGATTACAAGCATGAACCACTGCGCCCAGCCTCTTTTATTATTTTTTTCTAATATTTTTTTTTTTTCCGTGACATGCCCTCAGGAGATCCTGAGAACCTGTGCCCCCATAGCATTTATTTTTCTAATGCTTATCTATACTTAAATAGCTTATGGCCAACAGTTTGTATGTCTAAAACATTTGAAGTGTGACTATAAAAGGATATTTTTCTAAATGTGTTGTATTTCCAAATATTTACCTGGCCAACCACACACTTATCTCCTATACTTATTGAATAAGTACATAGCTGTGTATGATTTTTATCTGTTTCCAAAAATCACATCTGCTTCCAAACAATGAGGAATTACCACTTTTGTGAATGTGCAACAACATCTACGAAAGACTCTGGCAGGAGCACTGGGAGAGTTTTAACCATCCTCACACCATCGGGAAAAGTGTATTCAGGCATTTCTTCCCCCGGAAATTTCTAGCTCAGGAGCTTTAAGAAACAGGAACAAAGCTAAGCAAGAGCACAGAACCAGCCAGATCTGCCCACCATGGTGTTTTTAATAATTGGAAAGAAACAGAAAGAGTCAGAAGCAATACTGCCAATGTCCAGAGTATTTAGTGTTTAATTTTTCCTAGGTGTGAGTACTTTGGTTGCTTGTATCTTTGTGTAACGCCACTTTGGACTAATGAGTAAATGGACTTAACGTAGCCTTTAGGAACCCAACCTGTTCTCAAGTAGAGGAACTGTGCTACTTTCTCAATCTGAATGCCTACTTATTAAATATGTTTGTAGTCTTTTGCTTATAGATCTTCCAGATTCAAATAGTCATACACTATACATGTTAGAAAGAAAGTTATGGCTGAGGGTAACCTAAAGTTCAGGTCATTCAGTTGGATTTTACTGAGCACTGACTGCTGTCTTTAAGGCATAGTATACTGGCCTGGCACAGTGGCTCACTCCTGTAATCCGAGTACTTTCGGAGGTTGAGGCAGGTGGATCACCTGAGGTCAGGAGTTTGAGGCCAGCCTGACCAACATGGAGAAACCCCATCTCTACTAAAAAATACAAAATTAGCCGGGCTTGGTGGCACATGCCTGTAATCCCAGCTACTCGGGGGCTGAGGCAGGAGAATCGCTTGAACCCAGGAGGTGGTGGTTGCAGTGAGCCAAGATTGTGCCATTGCACTCCAGCCTGGGCAACAAGAGCAAAAACTCTGTCTTTTTTTTTATTCGAGACAATGTGCTAGGCAGCAGAGGGGGCAGTGAGAAGACATTACCAAACATCAATGCAGATCTCAAGCAGCGTATAGTTATATAGGGGAGACCGTTTATGTCTGTACGTAAGGAATCAGTATAAGGGAATAACAAAATACAAATAATAAAAGATGTACAGATAAATGGGTGAAGGTCTGAACTTCAGAGTAAAAGTTAAGGACTCAATTGTTTAGCCATGCTGAAACCAATGATAAAAAAATTTAAATGCTTCATAGAACAAATTAATTTAAAGTATGTCCCTGAGGAGTCCTCAAAAATACTCAGACTTTGAGACATAGACCAAGAGAAGTATAGAATTGTTGAAATTTACCTTTACTTTCTTATGTGCTTCTCTTCTACACCTGCTTAAATCATAGGCATGAACACCCATTGTGACTGTCCAAAAACCACCTATTGTCAATACCATTCTCATATAGTTAGAAATGGTTTAAACCATTCTCTATGTTATCTGTGCATAGCTAAAGTTAGAACAGACTTATCCATTTATGTAGATAAAAGTATATGAGAAATAGGGATCAAGGTTAAATATGATTATTGTGACCATGAACACACACACACACGCACACATTTTTCTCTCAACTGATTTTTATTTTTATTTTTCGAGATGGAGTCTTGCTCTGTCACCCAGGCTGGAGCGCAATGGTGTGATCTTGGCTCACTGCAACCTCAGCCTTCTGGGTTCAAGAGATTCTCCTGCCTCAGCCTCCTGAGTACCTGGGATTACAGGCACATGCCACCATGCCCAGCTAATTTTTTGTATTTTTAGTAGAGACGGGGTTTCACCATGTTGGCCAGGCTGGTCTCGAACTCCTAACCTCAGATGATTTGCCTCCCTCAGTTTCCCAAAGGGCTGGGATTACAGGCATGAGCCACTGCGCCCGGTGGATACAAGGTTTTTAAATGTAGGTATTGATCAGTGAGCACTGTGTGTTGTCTCTAAGGCTATTTAGAGGACTGTAGTCTCTTACATAGTTGAAATAGTGTAAATTGGTAAAGTCTTCCTGATGGAAAATTTAGTAATATTTATCACAGTTAGTTTTCAATGTGCATGGACAGATATTCTACTTCTGGTAATATATCTTAAGAAGATAAGAATATTTGATAAGATTACAAAGCTATTAATCATTATGTATCTACGTGTGTGATCACTATGTCTTAATTTTTTCAAGACTATGGAAATCTAGACATACATATATATATGCACAGTAATTAGACAAACATTTATTGAATGTCTACCATGTGTCAGGCAGAGTGCTGAGTGCTGAAGATATAAATATTGACAGTCCTTAATTAAAAAGGCTCACAGTTGGACACAACTTTTCTTTTAAACAGAATATTTTAATTAACATAAAATAAAACTCCCAGCAGTGGTGAATGCCACAGTTCATTGTATTTGAAAAGAAGCATCTATTGCCATTGCACATCTGGCATGCTTCACACACGTTTTCTTTCTTTCTTTCTTTCTTTTTTTTATTGAAATGGAGTCTCGATATGTCACTCAGGCTGGAGTGCAGTGGTACAATCTCGGTTCACTGCAACCTCTGCCTCCTGGGTTCAAGTGATTCTCCTGCCTCAGCCTCCCCCAGTAGCTGGGATGACAGGTGCCCACCACCACACCCAGCTAATTTTTGTATTTTTTAGTAGAGACAGGGCTTCATGTTTCCTTTCTATGTTTAAGATGTAGGGGAAGGCCTGTGACTTCTCCTGGGCTTGCTGTTAGCTTGACAGTGCCCCTGTTGGATGTGCAACGTCCTGGAAATTCCAGTTAGGAGCCAGCAGGAACAATACAGTGTCTCCTTCCACCTAAGAAGGAGATCTGAGAACAGTGATTTCATTCCTGCCTCTAAATCCTAGACTAGACATCATGGATTGTTGTGCTTTCCTTGACACTAGGTCATCAATAACCCGAAGGTGGTTCTCGTTCTGTGTTCGTATTATTGTGTTGAAGTTCAAGCCTGTGTTTCTGCTCCGTCTGCGTCTGCTTGGCACCCTCCGTGCTTGCCTTCACTCACGTCTGGGGAATGTGTGTCCCCTCACAGATGGCGTATTTGGCATTCCTCATGCTGTTCACTTACACCGTGTTGGTGGAGATGCAACCCCAGCCCAGCGTGCAGGAGTGGCTTGTCAGCATTTACATCTTCACCAATGCTATTGAGAGGGTCAGGGAGGTGAGTCGTGCCATCTAGCTTTGTCTTCTCCATATGTCCTCAGCTTCTGTAGGTGTCCACTAAAAGTGTCCTTGGCTCTGGTGATGAAAATGGACATGTCAAGGGTGGGGAAGACAGGAAACACTGACCTTGACTTATATGCTTCAAGAAAGTTATTTGGGGGAAAATCCTTGATTTTGGCCCTTTATCCTTGTCAGCTGCTTTCTGCTGGTTGGTGTACTTTGGAAACAGTTACCTTTGAAGCTTATATCTTTATGTCTTTACCAGCCCTAAAGGATAGATGATCCCCTAGAATTGCATTAAATCCTCCAAGGTGGGATCGATTTTTATTGCCTTGCATTACTTTAATATTATCAATTTCATCTCATGAGTGGCACATGAATGGCTGAAGTTGTGCAATTTGTAAGGAATATGTTTATAACTTTTGAAAGCTCCTAACAAACACTTTTTAAAATTGAAGTTGGAAATCTCTCTGAGGCAAGTAATAATCCAAGAAGCAAAAAAACAAAACTTTAAAATTTCCTAGTCTGTAATGAGTTACTTTTTAAAAAGGGCTGGGTGTGGTGGCTCATGTCTTTAATCCCAGCACTTTGGGAGGCCAAGGCAGGAGGATCACGAGGTCAGGAGATTGAGACCATCCTGGCTAACACGGTGAAACCCTGTCTCTACTAAAAATACAAAAACTTAGCCAGGTGTGGTGGCATGTGCCTGTAGTCCCAGTTACTCGGGAGGCTGAGACAGGAGAATTGCTTGAACCTTGGAGGCGGAGGTTGCAGTGAGCTGAGATTGAGCCACTGGACTCCAGCCAGGGCAACAGTGGGAGACTCTGTCTCAAAAACAAAACAAACAACAAAAAAATTAGCATTCCTATCAGTTATAACTGCAACCACAAATATTTATGACTTAGACTGTTTTAGATGTCAATGTATGTCTCTTGTCTATGTATTTACCTATATTTATTTTGTCCTAGAGGTAATATAATCAACGTTATATACTTACATTCTTTGTAATTATACCTATGTTGTCTGCTAATTTCTATGTGGAGTTTATATATTATAGAAAATAAATCAGTAGAGAAACAGATAGCTATCTGAATTGTAACTTTTTTTATGCTTCAGAGAAAATAGATGTACTATTTTACATTTCTGTTTGTCTGATATGGTGTTTCAGGGTTATTTTCTCCCCCCCTCCCTTTTCTCCCTCTTTTGATTTTATTTATTTATTTATTTATTTTATTGCATTTTAGGTTCTGGGGTGCATGTGAAGAACATGCAGGATCGTTGCATAGGTATCAGGGGTATTTTCTTATCTTAGTGAGTTCCAATATCACTTTTTTTTTGAGATGGAGTCTTGCTCTGTTGCCCAGGCTGGAATGCAGTGGCAAGATCTTGCCTCACTGCAATCTCCTTCTCCCAGATTCAAGCAATTCTCCTGCCTCAGCCTCCTAAGTAGCTGGGATTACAGGTGCTTGCCACCACGCCTGGCTAATTTTTGTATTTTTAGTAGAGATGGGGTTTTACCATGTTGACCAGGATGGTCTCAAACTCCTGACCTCAAGTAATCTACCCGCTTTGGCTTCCCAAAGTGTTGGGATTATAGGCATGAGCCACCGCATCCGGCCCAATATCACATTCTTAGTAGTTTGTCAACAACTCACTATTAGCACTAGTTGAACTGGATTACAGGATTCCTTGCTCCATCCAGTGTTCTTTGCACCTTGCTGTGCCTCCTGAAATGAAATCATAGTTACTAGAGTTCCACTGTAATACTGAGTTTTAAAATGTCTTTGGTGTTTTCCCATGCTATTTCAGGCTTATTGAAAGGTAGAAAAAGTGCTTTTTTTTTTGACTTCTAGTTGGGGTTGCAAGTGACAGTCTAGCATTATCAGATGCATTAATTATATCTTTATAGCATTATTTAAATAATTCATTACTGATGATAATAACTTCAGTCTCTGAAATCCCCAAGTGACTTAAGGTTTGGCAGGGTTTAGATTACTCTTTAAATGAATGGTTTGTGTATTTAAGAAGATCGTATTGATGGGATTCTTTGGTTGTACCTCTTTTTTTAAGTTTCCTTCTTCCTTCTTTTAGGTCTGTATTTCAGAACCTGGGAAGTTTACTCAAAAGGTGAGGGTATGGATTAGTGAGTACTGGAACTTAGTAGAATCTGTGGCCATTGGCCTGTTTTGAGCTGGCTTCGTCCTTCGATGGGGTGACCCTCCTTTTCACACAGCGGGAAGACTGATCTACTGCATAGACATCATATTCTGGTTCTCACGGCTCCTGGACTTTTTTGCTGTGAATCAACATACAGGTCCATATGTGACCATGATTGCAAAAATGGTGAGTACAACTAGTTTTATATCCTGGTATTCTTTTTAACAAAATTTTTAAAAATAATTTTTGTGGGTACATAGTAGGTATATGTATTTGTGGGGTTTATGGAATATTTTGATACAGCCATACAATACATAATAATCACTTCAGGGTAAATGTGGTATCCATCATCTCAAGCATTAATCCTTTGTGTTACAAACAACCCACTTATACTCTTTTGGTTATATTTAAATGTACAGTTAATTATTATGAACTATAGTCACCCTGTTATTCTAGTGTTCTTTGTAAAGATGCTCTGTTGTGCAGGTTGGATTTGAACTGCCGGGCTCAAGGAATCCTCCCATCTCAGCCTCCTGAGTAGCTGGGACTACAGCTAAGCACCACCACACCTGGCTTCTTTTCAATGGTTATTCATGGTTTATATCAGATAGTTTAAGTTTTGGAATTATTATTATTATCATCGGTATTTGAGACAGGGTCTGGCTCTGTCACCCAGGCTGGAGTGCAGTGGTGCAATCACAGCTCACTGCAGCGTTGTCCTCCCAAGCTCAAGCAATCCTCAGCCTCCTGAGTAGCTAGGACCACAGGCACACACCATCGTGCTGAGCTAATTCTTTTTTATTATTTATATAGACAGGGTCTCACTATGTTGCCCAGGCTTGTCTCAAACTCCTGAGCTCAAACGATCCTCCTGCCTCAGCCTCGCAAAGTGCTGGGATTACAGGCATGAGCCATTGTGCCTGGCCATTTTGGAATTATTTATAGGAGCACAGAGAGTAAGATCACACCACCACTGCCTTCCATATAACCACAAACTTGTCTTTAACAAAGGACTTTGGGTAGTATATTGCATAGTTAGTTGACTGGGACACTCAGCTCACCTTTTTGAGTGGGGCCAGATAGTATGGGGTTGAGTCAAATTTGTCTCTGAGCACAGCAGTTTCCGAGGACCAGATTCATGTGAAGCTACCACCAATGATATTTTCTGCTAAAATATCCATTCCTTTAAAATCACTCACTGACTCTTCCCTACCATCACACTCTTAAATTATGCTTATAGGCCATACACTGTTCTAGGTACTTAGTATATATTAACTCATTTAATCTTTGCAACAACTTTAGGAGATAGGTAGTATTATTATCACATTTACATACAAGGAAATAGAGGTTAAGTAAATTCCTCAAAGGCATATATGGGGAGCCAGGATTCAAAAGTGAGCCACCTAGCTCTGCTCTGTCATCTGAGCTTGGCATACAGTTGTGTCAGCTTTTTCTTTTTTCCTTTTTCTTTCTTTCTTTCTTTTTTTTTTTTTGAGACAGAGTTTTGCTCTGTTGTCCAGGCTGGAGTACAGTGGCATGATCTCTGCTCATTGCAACCTCTGCCTCCCGGGTTCAACAATTCTCCTGCCTCAGCCTCCTGAGTAGCCTATAGTAGGGACTACAGGCACTTGCCACCATGCCTGGCTAATTTTATATTTTTTAGTAGAGACAGGGTTTCACCATGTTGGCCAGGCTGGTCTTGAACTCTTGACCGCAAGTGATCCACCCCACCTTGGCCTCCTAAAGTGCTGGTATTACAGGTGTGAGCTACTGAGCCCAACTGGCGTTTCCCATCTGGCTGTTCACAAGGATCTAAGACCTACCCTTTAATAAGTACACTGTCTCAAGATCATCTTTGGCTTTTCCTTGTAGAATACTTACTGGCGGGGAAGGGGCAAGTTCTGGAGAATGAAGGGTAGTGCTAAAACAAACAAAGAGGACAGAAAGAGACAACCTCCAGGACTCCAAAGAGTTTTCCTATTTGACATTTTTCTCTTAGGCCAGAAATGTTTTCTCTTGTCTTGGTGACATTAGTATTTATGAGATAGGCTATGCCGAGATAACCAGTATATTTCAGTGACTTAGCACAGGGGTATTTCTCCCTAATGCAAGGTTTGCTGAGTGCTCATGGGGGTGACCTCTATGGAGTGACTCAGTGATTTGGAATCCTTTTGTCAGAGATTTGGCTCCTAAGGTCTCCTATAACAGGGAATGAGAGGGATGGAGATAGTCTAATAGCTTTTAACTGCTCTGGACAAGAAGTGTCCAGGCTAGAATAAGTTTCATAACCCCAGCCTAATGGAAGGAAAGCTAAGAGATGTAGAGCACCTCTTGAAATACTGATGGGAATTGTGGTGAATACTTTCTCTATTACAGTAAACTAAAGGATTGAGTTGAGGTACATTTAGTAGAGGGAATTAAACTGGCTTGATCAGTTTCTTAGACTCTAATTAATTCCTGAAGACAATTCTGGGAATAAGGAGCCATTGGACTAATTCAACTATACCCCTTTTTTTTTTAATTTCCCTAACCTCTGGTCCAACTGGGGGCAAAGCTGGATATTAGCTAATCAAAATTTTATTACTGCTTAAAGAAAGAAGCACAGACTCTCTCCTCTCAGCACATTTCTGTTATTCCATGGACCACATTGACTTGAAATGCATACCGTGCGAGCAAGCAAAATAGTTTAGCCAAAGAAAGTCTAGCTGTTCATGGACAAGGGTGCTTTAGTCAATGACTACACAATCTTATTATTTACAGGTATAATTATGATGGCTGCTGGTGTTTGGTTTCTTTTGAACTTCAAATCTGTGGTAAAATTCTGGTTGTGCTATGGTCTTTTGCAGACAGCAAACATGTTCTATATTGTGATCATAATGGCCATAGTCCTGCTGAGCTTTGGAGTGGCACGCAAGGCCATCCTTTCGCCAGAGGAGCCACCATCTTGGAGCCTCGCTCGAGATATTATATTTCAGCCATACTGGATGATATATGGAGAAGTCTATGCTGACCACATAGATGGTGTGTATGGGATTTTGCCATCATGCAGAAATTGTGCCTTCATAGTTAACAAGAGTAAAATAAATCTGAAAAACAGTCATCTAAATCTTAAAAATGTTTGAATGTATAGTATTCTGTGCAGTTAATGTGCTAAGTGTTTGTCTAGAGTCTCAGGACTGTGATTCATCTTATCTCTCATTCTTTTAAAATTCTTTATTTGCAGTTTGTTCAAGCAAGCCATCCTGCCCTCCTGGTTCTTTTCTTACGCCAATCTTGCAAGCAGTCTACCTCTTCGTGCAGTATATCATCATGGTGAACCTGTTGATTGCTTTCTTCAAGTAGGTTATTTCAATTGAATATGATTGTTTTATTTAAATAAGAAATGTGGGCAGATATGTTGAGTAGATTCACATGTACTTTGAATATGTAACTTTTGGTTTTTGTGTGTTCTATGTTTTACTATTATTGTTTTAAACTATGGGCATAAAACACTGGAAAGAAGGAAGCGGAGCATGGGAAACAGTGAAATAATAAATGCAGTCATCCATCGGTATCTGTGGAGGGCTGGTTCCAGGATCCCCTGTGGATACCAAACTCTATGGATGCTCCAATCCCTTGTAGAAAATGGTGTAGTATTTCATATAACCTACATACATCCTCCTGTATACTTTAAATCATCTCTAAATTCCCTGCAATACCTAATATAGTGTAAATGCAATATAAATACTTGCTACACTGTATTGTTGAGGGAATAATGACAAAGATAGAAAGTCTCTGCCTTTTAGTACAGACACAATCATCCTTTTCTTTTCCCCAAATATTTTCAATCTGTGATTGTTTGAATCCATAGATGCAGAACCCACGGATAAGGAGGACTGACTACGGAGGGAAAGTACAGTGTAATAACATCAAAGTGAAAGGAGATCTTGAATTGTGATTAGGCAGTAAGTTTGAATTATGAAAGAATAGCAAGTAGGCCGTGCGTGGTGACTCACGCCTGTAATCCAAGTACTTTGGGAGGCCAAGGCAGGCAGATTACCTGAGGTCAGGAGTTTGAGACCAGCCTGATCAACATGGAGAAACTTCATGTAAAAATGGAGACTAAAAAGTCTCTACTAAAAATACAAAATTAGCCGGACATGGTGGTGCATGCCTGTAATCCCAGCTACTCAGGAGGGTGAGGCAGGAGAATTGCTTGAACTTGGGAGGCGGAGGTTGCAGTGAGCTGAGATCGCGCCATTGCACTCCAGCCTGGGAAACAAGAGCGAAACTCCATCTCAAAAAAAAAAAAAAAAAGAAAGAAAAGAAAAGATAGCAGGTGATGGAATTGCAAGTTGGCTACAGAGTTCTTGATATGCTTTCTTCACTTGCTCCCAGCATCCCCTCTTCTCTGTTTCCTTTCTTCCTCCCTCCTTCCCTCCTTCCCTCCTTTCTCTCTCTCCTTTCCTTTCCTTTCTTTTTCTTTTTCTTTCGAGATAGAGTCTTGCTCTGTCACCCAGGCTGGAGTGCAGTGGCGCCATCCTGGCTCACTGCAACCTCTGCCTCCTGGATTCAAGCGATTCTCCTGCCTCAGCCTCCCAAGTAGCTGGGATTACAGGCACCTGCCACCATCCCTGGCTAATTTTTGTATTTTTAGTAGAGACGAGGTTTCACCATGTTGGACAGGCTGGTCTCGAACTCCTGACCTGAAGTGATCTACCTGCCTCAGTCTCCCAAAGTGCTGGGATTACAGGAGTGAGCCACTGTGCCTGGCCCTCTGTTTTCTTCTCTGTCACTTCTCACTTTTTCTCAATCTTCTGTTCTGGATCATCTTCTCCCCAACCTTTTAACATTGGAATGTCCCCGAGCCCGTACCTTCTTCTTCCTTCATTTATGCTTTTTGTGATCTCTTTCAGTTTCCTGTATATCCTGAGCACACACAATTTGTATCTCTAGCCCAGCTCTCTTTCTTAAATCCCAGCCATGGAGATCCAACTGCCCTTCCTTTACCAGTTAGAAATGTAATAGATTTCTAAAATTAAAATGCCCAAACTCTTAATCTGCACTCTTTCCCAACCAACATACTCTTATTCTACTTGTAGTCTTTCCCAAATCTGCAAGGAAGAATATGAGTTTTTGTTGATGTTCCATCTTTTCAGTTGTTTACACCAAAAACCAAGGAGTCATTCTTTCTTTCTTTTTCTTTACTCCACACCATGATTCTGTACATGGAGTCATTTTTAATGTCTCTTGAACCTCTACCTCCAAACTCTCAGGAACCTCTGTTGTTGACTCAACCTTCAAATAGATAACTGATTTAACTACCTCTCACTACCAGACTGCTACCACAGAGCCGCTAATTTATCTCTCTCTTCTGGCTTTGACTCCCTGTATTCTTTTTTCAACACAGTAGTTCAAATGACCCTTTAAAAGCAGACATCAGAGGTTATTACTCTTCTGCTCCAAGCTCTTCAATTCCTCCCATTTCACTTCTGCATAAACGTTAAAGTCACTACAATGACTTATGGCCCCTGGTGAGTTGACTTTCTTGTCACTTTTTTTTTTTTTTGAGACAGAGTTTCACTCTTGTCACCCAGGCTGGAGTGCAATGGCGCGATCTCAGCTCACTGCAACCTCCGCCTCCCAGGTTCAAGCAATTTTCCTGCGTCAGCCTCCCGAGTAGCTGGGATTGCAGGCACTTGCCACCACACCCAGCTAATTTTTGTATTTTTAGTAGAGACAGGGTTTCACTCTGTTGGCCAGGATGGTCTCAAACTCCTGACCTTAGGTGATCCACCTGCCTCGGCCTCCCAAAGTGCTGGGATTACAGGTGTGAGCCACTGTGCCCGGCCCTTGTCACATTTTTTTTGAGATGGAGTCTCGCTCTGTCACCCACGTTGGAGTTCAGTGGCGTGATCTCGGCTCACTGCAACCTCTGCCTCCTGGGTTCAAGCGATTCTTCTGCCTCAGCCTCCCGAGTACAGGCACACGACACCATGCCCTGGCTAATTTTTGTATTTTTAATAGAGATAGGGTTTTGCCATATTGGCTAGGCTGGTCTCGAACTCCTGACCTTGTGATCCGTCCGCCTCAGCCTACCAAAGTGCTGGGATTACAGGCGTGAGCCACCACGCCTGGCTGTCACTTCTTAAATCATGCTTCACACTGCTCTTCCCCTGACTCATTCCTCTGCAACCACACCGGCCCTTCAGTTTTTCAGATCACACTGGTGCTCTGCACTTGCTATTTCCTCTGCCTAGAATGTTCTTCCTGCAGCCACCAGTAAGTCCCACTTCCTCATCCCTTCTCATCTTGCTCAGAAGCAAGCAATTTATCTCAAACACTGAAAAGAGTACCTGACACATATTTGTTTCATAGACAAAAGAAACCAAGTGAAGTAATGGGGAAGAAACTCATATTTTCTGGATGCCTCTTAAATGTCAGGCCTCTTAAATGCTCGGTATTTTATCCCTTGCTTATCTTACTGAAGAGAAAAAGATAAGAAAAGGGAAAATCAATTTATGCAATATACTTAAAGAAAGTAGAGAACACAGGGGTTGAGAGGTAGGCAAAGTAAATCAGAATTCTTCAAAAAAAGTGACTGCCCTCTTGTTACCTGTACATGGAGAAGACATTCTTCCTGCTTGTTATATGATAGTCGTCATCTCTCTTAGCCCAACTGTTTCAGGTACTTATAACATTTGGGTCTGGTTGGCTTGGCCACCACTGAAATAAGCAATAAGTACGGACTCCTGGTACCTGCAGATCTCCTGCAAACAGGCCCAGAGAACAGCCTTGAAGCCACCTTTCCCCTCAACGGGACTGAGCCTGTTCTTAATGCCGCAGTGGCGTCCAGGGATCAGGGGAACTTCGTTTTGAGAACACTCCTGCCTGTTACAGAGGCAGCACGAAGCTGGTGCCCCGAGCCAACATGGCACTGAGATGGTTTTCTAGGACAGAACTCTGTCAGTGACAGTCACGTCTCAAACATAATATCTGGCTTTAAAAGCCAGCAGTAGCGACTCCATATATTTGAGTACAGGTGGCAGTTACAGAGAGCCTTGGGGTGGAGAGGGTCAGTTGGGGCCTCCCACAGGGGGATCCTGGGGCGGGCTGCAGCAGTGGGGCTGCAGCTCAGGGTGACTCCCAGCTCTGTCACTAGCAAGGTGACCCCTTTCTTCTGGAACCTTAGTTCTGAAAGCCCCTGGTGGGGATGCACTTTCAGATGTTCCCTTTCCATTTCAAAGGCTCCGATTCTCCATCTTGAAGCTAGATGTGGTACTGACGCTGGGCTTCAGTTTCCACTGTGTCATACAAAGGTCTCCTTTCTAGCCCCAGCCCAGGCAGCCGAGCCTGTCCTAGCATCAGAACATGCTGCCTGCATTTTGTAGGTGGAAAGAGAAAAAAGTGACCTTTCATATTTTTTCCTGAAACTTGAGGAAACAAGATACATACTACTGATTTTTTTTTTCTTAAAGAAAACTAAACGCATGACTGCAGGGCAGTAGAGGTGTATATTTTTTGTACTGTGGGGGGGGAAGTATTTGTGCTGCTTTTTGGAGATGGACTGGAACATCTGGTTTCTGTCCCCAGGCCCAAGAGCTACATCTATTTTCTGTAGAAGGTGCCACAGTGAGACCCAGAGCCACCCCTTCCTGCCCTGGTAGCATTTACAGCTGGGAGCCTATGTACTCCTGGCCTTGTTTCTTCCTTTTTTTTTTTTTTTTTGAGATGGAATCTCGCTCAGTTGCCTGGGCTGGTGTGCAATAGCGTGATCTCACCTCACTGCAACCTCCGCCTTCCGGAATCAAGTGATTCTCCTGCCTCAGCCTCCCGAGTAGCTGAGATTATAGGCATCGACCATCATGCCCAGCTACCTTTTTGTATTTTTGTAGGGACGGGGTTTCACCATGTTGGCCAGGCTGGTCTTGAACTCCTAACCTCAGGTGATCTGCCCGCTTCAGCCTTACAAAGCACTGGAATTACAGGTGTGAGCCACCATGCCCGGCCATTTCTACCTTCTATTCAACCACTCTGATGTGGAGATATAAAGAATAGAACTTTTTGATAGTGTGATTAAAAAGTTTGATTTGAACTATTTTAGTAAAAGCAATAACAAACAAGATTGCGATAGTGTGTACTTTGAGCTAGATAAATAAAGGCCTCTTTGTGAGCCTCCTGGCAAAGTAAATAAATAAATAAAATAAAATATGTCCAGTGTCAAAAAAAAAAAGTTGAGAAATCCTTGCATAGAACAAACTTCTCATGTTAGAGATGAACACACTGAAGACCATACAGACTGACCAGCTCCAGATCTGGCTACTTGTCCAGGAGCCCGGTTACAGACAATTCTTTATAAAATAAAAAACAAAACAAAACAAACAAACAAAAAACAACAAAACTGAAATACATGGTGAAGGTCGCCATCTGCTGGTGGAAAGCTGTTGCCATGAAACTACTATTAATAGCGTGCCCAACCCTCGAGCTTCTCTCTCACTGAACAGGGCCCCAAATGTGCACTTCTAACATGTTCTCAGGTGATACCGATGCTTCTGGTTCAGAGAAAGTGCTTGAGAACTACTGATACAACCCAGTCATCTATGCTTCAGTCACCTTCTGTATGGATTCTGTGAAACTTCTATTCTTACCCAAAGATGGCTTTCTCTAGGATAATTGTTTTCTTTATCACTATTCAAGTTTAGAGTTGTCTGTGTTTTATTTGCTAAATTTGGCTACATTTCTCAAGTTCTAAGCTGCTGTCTTTCTCTAAAGAAACTAAAATTTTGACACTGCAAGAATAATTTTTTAAAAAAGAAATAAATTTTATGTTAGTCTAAGCAAAATAGTAAGATGGACATTTTATTGTGTTCCTCTTATATTGTATTATATACTTAAGTAGTTAAGAATATGTTGTTTCAGAATAACTGTACCCCCAACCATTACGCCCATGGCAAGTTTTTCTTTTGAGATGGAGTTTTGCTCTTGTTGCCTAAGCTGGAGTGTAATCGCACGATCTCAGCTCACTGCAGCCTCCACCTCCTGGATTCAAGAGATTCTCCTGCCTCAGCTTCCCGAGTAGCTGGGATCACAGGCATGTGCCACCACGCCCAGCTCATTTTGTATTTTTAGTAGAGATGGGGTTTCTCTATGTTGATCAGGCTGGTCTCGAAATTCCAGCCTCAGGTGATCCACCTGCCTCGGCCTCCCAAAGTGCTGGGATTACAGGCGTGAGCCACCGCACTTGGCTGTCAAGTTCTAAATATCAATATTTACTATTCTATCTCCATGTTACCACTATAAAGTGACCTCAATAAGGAGTTATTTTTGTTGTAAAGTTAATCTGAATAATTTGTCTGGATTTTAATAGAAGCTCTGCTTTTTGATTTATTTTAAGATGAATTGATTCTTCTTCCATTTCTTCATTAACACTGTTCTGTTTGGGTGTTTTCACTGGGATTATTCTAGCAGTTCTCACATTTGGCATTAGGTAGATGACACAGAGGAACATTAAAGCTGTTTCCTATGAATGATGAATCATGGACTGAAAAAGAGCTTGTATGTGAGGAGAGATGGTGACTTGAGAAGAGTGTTGAGTTCCAGAATGGATTTTCTGTTCATTACACTGAAAATGTTGGCATTTTCTTTTCTCTGATTGTAATGTCTGCCTTTTGCTTGATATTCTGATTATCATGTTTCACTGTAGAAGGTAGCTAATATATTTTGTTTGGTGGAAGAAGAATATCTGTATTGGGTAACTGCTGGGAACGTCAGATGAATCAATCATAAATGATGGAAAATAAAGAATCTGTTTCCTTTCAAGACTTCATATTAAAACATTGTCCCTCCCTTACTGCATCTTACAGCAATGTTTACTTAGATATGAAATCCATTTCAAATAACCTGTGGAAATACAACCGCTATCGCCACATCATGACCTACCACGAGAAGCCCTGGCTGCCCCCACCTCTCATCCTGCTGAGCCACGTGGGCCTCCTCCTCCGCCGCCTGTGGTGTCGCCGAGCTCCTCACGACCAAGAAGAGGGTGACGTTGGATTAAGTAAGTCATTCTATGTGAGGCAGGAGGAAGACAGCAAAAAGTAGAGATTCGCGGCAAAGACGCACTGGAGCAATGTGAATTAAGTTCAGGCCACTGGGAGGCTCCGGGAGTTCTCTTACAGTAGAATATCAGCTAATGCCCTGGGTGTAAGTAAATATATTGACCTCATTATGAGGTCATGGTGTCTTTTGCCAAGATGAACGGGTACTTAGAAAGGAATAGGTAGGAAGAGAATCTCTGCTTAATCGTACAAAGGCTTTATGTCACATTGAAAACCTGTGTTTTCTCTGCTGACTAGAGAACTCATCAGAATAACTCCTAGAGGGTAGTCATGTGACCTGTGCTGTTCTCCAATGTTGTGGAAGATGGAATTCAAACAGATTGGAGTTACAGAAGGCCTGGGGTCTAAGGGAAGAGATAAGCAAAGCTGGGCTTAACTTACTAACCAGAGTCACAGTCCTCTGGCTCTCTAATCTACTGAGCATGGAGGTGATTCTGAAATGGATGTTTCTTATTTTCAAGAACTTCAGCTCAGAAACTGGGTGCGGGTGGTGCATGCCTGTAGTCCCAGCTATTCGGGAGGCTGAGGCACAAGAACTGCTTGAGCTCATAAGTTCAAGGCCGTGGTGCCTGTGAACAGCCGCTCCACTTCAGCTTGGGCAACATTGTGAGTCAGCATGCAGAAATAGGGATTCTCACTTGTGTTTTTTCAAAGCATTAGCCTATATATTTTGAGGTTTTTCTAATTCATCTTGTTTAGCCAAATCTTATCTGCATGATATGATTATCATACTAATTGTTGTCTGAAAACATTGCGTTGGTGGTTTTTCAGATATTCTGTAGTTCCTATCAAGCAATTCCACAATTGGTACCAGGCCCATTTCTAGATAGTTCCCAGAAATACAGGAAGCAGGTGACATAAATGCACAGTCCTTTATCCCAATTCCTAAATCTAAAATACCTCTGAAAACTGAAAATCCTTTTTCTTCACAAATTGGGGGAAAGAGCCATTTGGCCAAAGAGGCTGATGAGAATTGATGTGAAACCATTTATTCTTTTTATTTCTTGTAGTATGAATATTCATTGATGTTGCTGCAGAAAATAGTAACATGTTTGATTTCAGGCATTGCTTTAACCTTAACTAGGGATTTCACTTCATTTGTGGTATATTCACTGTATTAACTTTCTGAAATTAGAAGAGAATAATTCTGAATTCTAAAATACTCTGGATTCTAGGAGTTTCAGCTAAGGGACAGTGGGCTATTTGTGTGTTTAGGTAGATCCTTAGGAGTCAGTATATTATGGGATTGACAGGGTGATATGCTTTTACTGGTGGCAGTTGGCTCTGTGAAGTATTTTTTTCTCCTCCTGAGTCACTTTGAAGATTTTTGAAGATTTCTTTTTGTTTTTTGAGACGGAGTCTTGCTCTGTCACCAGGCCAGAGTGCAGTGGTGCAATCTTGGCTCACTGCAACCTCTGTCTCCTGGGTTCAAGCAATTCTTCTGCCTCAGCCTCCCGAGTAGCTGGGACCACAAGCGCGTGCCACCACGCCCGGCTAATTTTTTTATATTTTTAGTAGAGACGAGGTTTCACCGTGTTGGCCAGGATGGTCTCAATCTCTTGAACTCGTGATCCGCCCGCCTCGGCTTCCCAAAGTGCTGGGATTACAGGCATGAGCCACCGTGCCCGGCCTTTTTTGTTTTTTTGAGACAGAGTTTCGCTCTTGTTGCCCAGGCTGGAGTGCAATGGTGCAATCTCAGCTCACTGTAACCTCTGCCTCCCAGGTTCAAGCAATTCTGCCTCAGCCTCCACACCCAGCTAATTTTGTATTTTTAGTAAAGACGGGGTTTCTTCATGTTGGTCAGGCTGGTCTCAAACTCCCGACCTCCGGTGATCCTCCCGCCTTGGCCTCCCAGAGTGCTGGGATTACAGGCGTGAGCCACCATACCTGACCTTTTTTTCTTTTTCATACCCCACTCCCTGACCAAAAGATTCAGCCTTTGTACTAAAGCCAAAGCATAACTGAAGTTAACTTGAAGTTTTATAATTATACTGTAAATTTCAGGCTGCTAATAGAGAGACGTCCCAGGCTTTGGCTGCAGAACCATTGCAACCTAATAGCAGAGCATGAATCGCTTGATAAATCCTGGAATTGACTAGGATTCGCCTACACTTCCTACTACCACATGAAAGAATGTTTCCTGGGTTCACCTTGGTCTGGACTTGTAGGATGATTTCATATAAAACTCAAGTGAAGTTTAAAGTGAGTTCACCCTGAGCTTTTTGGAACATTCTTGAATTTTTATAACATTGCTTCTGATCGTTTATATTGAGGATAGACACTTACATAAGCGGCAGCAGTGCCACCTTGCGGACAATTACAGGAAAGCTCTACATACTGCAAGCTGCACCTGTCACTGGAATCACTCTGGATTGTTTGCTCTCAGGGATACACAGAAGGCTCACATCATGACACCTGTAAAGTTTCTTGCTCAGAGGAGATTCTTTAATGAAAGAAGACACTAGATTTGGGTAGGGGATGGGAGATACCGAATATTTTCAACGTCTGAAAATTTTTTCCTGCCATTTAAATCAGAAAGCACTACATACCTGAGTTGTGAATACATTTTACAGCTGAATAATACTTTTACCCATGTTTCCAATTTAAAATTAAGATTTTTTTGTCATTAATTTTATCAGAAAATAATGTAGCATTTGCATTTTAAATAAATTCTGGAGAACTGTGTTCTTTTTCTCCTAATGTAAGCAAAACCATTCAAGAAAGAGAACTTTTCAATTTAATCCTTTTAGCAGCATCATTTCATTTATATATTTTCTAAGTATTATAAACTTGCTTAAAAGATGACATATTATTCTATTAGGCAAGCATGAAAGCCAAGGTGGTAGACCAAATGGGAATGCTGGAGTTTGATGGAGAATTACATTAGCCTTATAATATCACTTAGTAATGTGTCTTTTTAATGAGTTAGTTATAATTGTGTCAGAGAAGGTATACTGCCTTGATTGGCCATTGAATGGTAATAATAATATCTCCTTTTTCAGTAGAAGGACTTAGTATACACAAACTCAGTATAACAGGTAAAACTTTATTATACTTACTGGATTAATTTCAACAGACTTTGCTTTCTTCTAATCTTACTTTTAACCTATTCGTTATTTACTGTCATTTTGATAGCTAAAAGAGTCGGCAGAGAGGTTGATTAATGGGCACAAATATATACACTTTGATAGAAGAAATAAGACCTAGTGTTTAATAGATCAGTAGGGTTTTTTTTGTTGTTTTTTTGAGATGGAATCTCACTCTGTTGCCCAGGCTGGAGTGCAGTGGAGCAATCTTGGCTCCCTGTAACTTCTGCCTCCTGAGTTCAAACAATTCTCCCACCTCAGCCTCCAGAATAGCTGGGATTACAGGCACCCCCCACCACATACAGCTAATTTTTTGTTTTGTTTTGTTTTAAAGATCGGAGAGTGTAATAGGCAAGTAAGAAGGAAGAAGCTCCCCTGTACAGAGACAGAGGCAGGGGGGCTCCAAAGCCAAGGAAGAAACCCCTTATTTTTATATTTTTAGTAAAGATAGGGTTTCATCATGTTGGCCAGGCTGATCTTGAACTCCTGATCTGAAGTGATCCACCTGCCTCAGCCTCCCAAAGTGCTAGGATTGCAGGCGTGAGCCACTGTGCCAGGCCATCAGTAGGTTGACTACAGTTAAAGTTAATTGATTATACATTTCAAAATATCTAGAAGATAATAATTCAAATATTCCTATCTTAAAGGACAGGCAAATATTTAAGGTGATCCTCCCACCTCAACCTCCTGAGTAGCTGTGACTACAGGATTGTGCCACAAATTACCCTGATTTGATTATATGAATGTATCAAATTATCACAGGAATCTCAAAAATATGTACCTTTAATGTGAATCAATTAAAATTTAATTAATTTTAGAAAGTGTTGGCAGAGAAAAGAAGACAATCAGATTCCCCATTTTCATATAAAGTCAGTGAATTTTTGTTAGTATGTAAAAACATTGTAACCTGCGAAAATATTGAAGAGAAGGTATTCTATATATGAGTAATTTTCAAAAATGAGTAGGAGAGACCCAGGCTGGTGTTTCCAGTTGCTTTTCTTCTTTTCCTGTTTTGAGACAGGGTCTGGTTCTGTAGCCCAGGCTGGAGGGCAGTGGCGTGATCATGGCTCCTGCAGCCTCGAACTCCCAGTCTCAAGCCATTCTCCTTCCTCAGCTTCCTGCGTAGCTGGGACTACAGGCACCTGGCTAATTTTTAAACTTTTTGTAGAGAGAGGGTCTGCCTATGTTGCCCAGGCTGGTTTCCTACTCCTTAGCTCAAGCAATCTGCCCCCCCTCAGCCTCCTAAAGTGTTGGGATTACAGTCGTGAGCCACCGTGCCCAGCTTCCAGTTGTTTCTTGGTGCTGTTTCTGCATTAATGTTAGAAATGGTTTGACAAGGTGACAAACTTTTATCACACAGGCTACAGTTTCTCATTTTTCAATACAAGTGGAAGAAAAGCCACTCATGCCCTGAGGCGAATAATGATTCTTTCTGTGTATCGTACTTCTTCCTATAGAACTCTACCTGAGTAAGGAGGATCTGAAAAAACTTCATGATTTTGAGGAGCAGTGTGTGGAAAAATACTTCCATGAGAAGATGGAAAATGTGAATTGTAGTTGTGAGGAGCGAATCCGAGTGACATCAGAAAGGTAGATAGAAATCTTTCCATTCTGAAACTACCACCAAAACTTGATTCTACTAGAATATCTAAAAGAGTAGAAAGATCTACTTTCAAATCCCGGAGGTCTGAGTTCTTTATAATTTGAAACATTTAATAACATGTAATATTCATGTAATCAAAGTATATTTAATTGAGCATCTACTATATTCCAGGCACTCTTTTACTAGGAGTAAGTGGTTAATAAGACACAAGAGTCCTTGTCTTCATGGGACTTACATTCATACGTGTATGTGCGTGCGCGCGTGTGTCCGTCTGTGCGAGGGTGGTGGTGAGGGGAATGAAGTGGGTGGAGAACAAAACCTAAGCAAGGATAATATCAGGCAGTAAAAGAGCTATGAAGAAAAATGAAGTAGTTGGAGAGAACAGGAAATGATGGTGGCGTGAAATGTAGCGGAGTTGGGGGTTGAGTGTGCTGTTTCAGATGAGTCTGGTCTTAGAAGGTCGCTCTGAGGGCTTTGAGGAGAGGCCTGAAGGAAGCGAGGCAGCGGGCGAGGCAGGGCGTCTGGTGGAATAGCGCCTCTGGCGGAGAGGAACGACAAGCACAGCTGCCTCAGGCAGCACGCTGTGTGGCTGCCGCGAGAGCGGAGGAGGTAGATGCAGCGTGCTGGTTGGATGGGGAGTGGCGGGGTTCTCATGGCGTCTGACCCGCGGTTGTGGGCAGTGGAGTTGGCGGCTGCTTCACTGAAGTGGGTGAAGAGAGAATAGGAGAGGCAGGAACTGCAATTGCAGGTGACTTTTGGGAGAAGTGTTACGGTGCAGGGAAGCATGATGAGGTCTGGGGACGAGGTGAGATTCTTCGGTTTGATTCTGCTTCATGTGGAGATAAAATAGCATGGTCCTGGAAATGACCCACCAGCAAGGGAGAAACTCGAGAGCAGGAGGGAGGAGGCCACTGCCTGAAGAGAAGTCCCTGAGAAGCTGGGAAAATGGAGGACCTGGGCTTTTCCCCGAAGCAAGGGAATGGACGGGATATGGCCAGAGTACAAGGGAAAGCAGACAGGGTCGGCGGCACCCAGGTCTTGAGGCAAAGTCGTCGGCTGGGTGTGTCCGTGTGTGTGTGTGTGTGTGTGTGTGTGTGTGTGTGTGTGTGAGAGAGAGATCTTGAGGGAGGCAGGTGGTATGGGGGACATTCAAAGGTTTCCGGAAGAGGAGAAGATGTTCTGGAGAACGTGAACATATTAGGAAGCTATAGTGGGATGTGACTATTGTGGATTTATTACTACTTGTGGGAGCATTGCGTCGTGTGAAAATATGGAAGGCTATATGTGATGAAATGCCTTTTTTTCTTTAAAAAAAAAACAGCATTGTTCTTGTAAATGGAAGCAAATTGACAGAAGTTAAATGTGTTCCTTCATTTTTGAACGACATGGAACTGACTATGAAATATTATACCTAATTATGCATGTTTTTTTCTGATGTGCAAATATCAGACAGAGAGATGTGAATCCTTAAGTATGGCTTTACTTAAAACTGAATCACATGAAGAGCTTTCTAAATGGTTCACTATGGGCATAAGTCATATTTATATAAATCTGGACTTCTCAGTATCATATTTATATAAATATGTGTTTCTGTGCCTGACTGAATTTCAGATCAAATTTAATATTGAGAAAAAATGGAAAATCAAAGTTGGAGCCCACAAAATTTGATTTCACCTACATAATATCTTTAGTCCATAGTTATATGAAGTTCTCTATCTTTCTTCTACATGTTCTGCCCCTTTTATAGCTCTGCTCATTTAGTCTGATGGGCAAGCTTGGTTCTCAGTTTTTTGTGAAGCATAGGCCCATATTAGAAGCTTACAAAGCTGCGAAGAAGTCCTGCTTCAGGCACTTACTAGTTGTATGTACGTGGGCAAATTTACTGAACCTCTTGGAGTCTTGGTTTTCTTATTTGTAAAACAGACATGGAGGCTGAGGCGGGTGGATCACTTGACATCTTTGTTGAGGTCATTTGTGGGGGACCTCATAAATGAGATATGGGAAAGAGGGGAGAATATTTCCTAAGGGAGCTGAGCAATAGTTTGAAGAGGGAGGGGAAGAAGATTAGGAGGATTTTGCATGTTAACCTGCCTCTGAAGAAGAGATTGCTTCAGAATCCTAGAATTAAGTGAGTTGTGACAGTGGAAAAAGAGAACATAGTGAGGCTGTTTTCAATCTCACTCTCCCTATTCAAGACTCTTAACTTCTTTTTTGATCCTAGTAGTCTAAGTCAGCTTTTCCCTTTCTCTGTTCTGCAGAGTAAGATGCTTTTAGGTATTTTTCCACATTAAGCATGTTTTGGTACATTATATTTGGGAAATACTGTGGTTTTAAAAAATATAAACACTTTAACATAATATGCATTGCAATTCATCAGCGCAGAATTACAGCTTAAGCAGGTCCCACTGCTATTTGACCATGAAGCCTTACTGAGGAACATCTGTGACACCTCCCAGCATGGGACTTGTTGGTGTAGTTTATGTACTACTTCATAGTACTCTAGGAACCTCCAAAAGAAATTGCCTGGATCCTAGCTGAGTTGCTGAGAAGTACCGGAAGGCAGTGGTCAGTGCCACTGAATATGGAGTTGGCCTGTCTGGGTTTGATGCCTGACGTTTTCATTCGCCATGTGACTCTGGCTATGTGACCCAACCTCTTTTTTTATTTTTGTTTTTGAGACAGAGTTTCTCTCTTGTTGCCCAGGCTGGAGTGCAATGGCAGGATCTCAGTTCACTGCAACCTCCGCCTCCTGGGATAAGGTGATTCTCCTGCCTCAGCCTCCGCAGTAGCTGGGAATACAGGCACCTGCCACCACACTCGGCTAATTTTTCATGTTTTTGTATTTTTAGTAGAGACGGGGTTTCACCATATTGGTCAGGCTGGTCTCTAACTCCTGACCTCAGGTTATCCATCTGCCTCGGCTTCCCAAAGTGCTGGGATTACAGGCATGAGCCACCGTGCCTGGCCGACCCAACCTCTTTTCTACGAAAGGATAATAGTAATGCCTATCTTATAGGGTTGTTACATGGATTAAATAAAATAGTACAGGTAGAACCTTTATAAAATGCCTGGTACATAGTGAACACTCAGTGAATATGGTGATTTTCATGATGATTGTAATTATATTTGCTATTATCTAATTTTAAGGTATCTTGTCTAAAGGCCCGCAATAAAACAATTACCATTCTCATTTTTCTTCCATCCTTGTACCTTGTACAGAGGAAACTAAAATTATAAATTTTATGTGTCAGAATGACTGAAAGCCTAGATTAAATTAATGTAGTTGGTGGTCCAGTAATATAATTGAAATATGTTTCACAGGACATTGAGTTTTAGAAAATAAGTACCTATAAAAGCAAGAGACCCGATTTGAGGGTGACCAGGTTATTTGTCTAACAGGTTTCTATTGTAGCATGTTACCTGTGGTTGTGAATGGTTGCTGGTTTCTATTGTATACATTCAATGTGACTGCTGCTAATGGAACTTAATGAGCCTCCATTACTGCTGTTCACTCTGTACTGTTTTTGAATTAGATGAAACAGTGCACTGGATGGAGAGGCTCTAATTAAGCATATTTGGAAGGGAGTATACATATATTTTGTGCTGTTTCCCACATCATCCTTGCCAGTTCTAATTTTACAGATTCCAGAAGGTCAGGAAGCATTTGTTAAGCCTCTATTGAGTTATAGAAGTTGAATTCTATAGCAGAAGCAAGAAAGAGAGGGTTCTACTCACATACAATATAATAAAAATGGAAGATGCCACTCTTTTTATGCTTTAATTTCTATTTACAAAGGTCCCAGAAAGAGAAAGTGGAAGATCTTTCTTTCAATCCCTGTGACTTGAGATGTGTTCTAGAGATGGGAAGTATAACACTATTTTGGGAAGTACTTGTTACAGCTGAGTGTTAAACGCTTCATGGCATAATCACGACTTCTCCCTGCCCCAAATAAGAGCAGGAATCATTTTTCATTCCAGCAATGGTCAAGGCAGCCGTGACACAGTTGGTTAGATTCCCTCCCGTGCTGTTTTTCACTTTAATCTTGTTTATCAAAGATTTTCCTTACTGAGAAACTGAAATTATACGTTCTCTCCCCCAAATAACAGAACAAAACAAGGGAATAAAAGAAAGAAAAATCAATGTGATAAGTCAGAGTTCATTGTGAGAATTTTGGCTTTTAAAAATTTAGTCTTCTACATATTTCCATTTAAAATGATACTATTTTCTATTCTGTTTTTCCCCTCTGACACATCAAAAATATTTTCTCTAATAATTACACATACTTTGTAAATATAGTTTAACTTTTATTGTTTCTGAACTTAAAAATTTTGTACCAAATTTGAAAACATAAAACACCAAACACAAT
Organism: Ateles fusciceps; assembly: GCA_036589455.1. Lineage (NCBI taxonomy): Eukaryota > Metazoa > Chordata > Mammalia > Primates > Atelidae > Ateles > Ateles fusciceps. The sequence continues at coordinate 11,832,824 of JAZHEH010003097.1, forward strand.
AGGCAACCCCAGCCGTGCCTCTACCACCAGCAATAGCCATCGAAATAATTATCGACAATGTATGATTTTTAATGGCTGCATAATATTTTCTCTCATAATATAACAAATATTTGTCTGCTTTAGCATAGTGAGATTACGGTTCCTTTATATTTATTGTTTCCCTGTGTTCCATCCTTGCTACCACTGAGTTGTTTCACTTGTTCTTTTTTTAATTTGCTAGGTTAAAACAAATGCTGTTATGATATAGATGAACTCATTAGCATCTTAATTTTCATCTCTGATTACCTAATGAGGTTGACTATTTTGCTGTGTTTTCTTACTTTTTGTATTTTATCTTTTCATCTCTTCATGTCCTCGGGAGTCTTTGTAATTTTTTTGCCTCAATAAATTGTAAAAGTTTTTGTTTACTCAAGGGATATCAATGCCTCATCAAATTTATTAGAACACTAGTTTTCCAATTTATTTTTGTTTTAAACTTTTGTGTGATATTTTTGCATACGTTTCTTTTTTTTCTAAATTTTTAAATTTCCACCTAGATTTCAGAGAAAAAAAATTTCTTTTTATGTAATCAACTCTGCTGTGTGTTGTAAAGTATTCCATTGCTCATGAAGCTGAGATAGCCGCATTAGTTTCCCTGGGCTGCTGCAGCAAAATAAAAAACTGGGTGTCTTGGAATAACAGAACTTTATTGTCTCACACTTCTGGAAGCTGAGAAGTTCAAAATCAAGGTGTTGGTAGGGCCATGCTTTCTCAGTGTTGCTATCCTTCTTTGCCTCTTCTAGCTTCTGGTGTTTGCTGGCAACTGTGGGTGTTCTTAGCTTGTAGATGCATCACTCCAGTCATATGGCCATTTTATCCCTATGTGTCTTCATATCATGTTCCCTCTGTGTATGTGTGTGAGAATTACACATTATAAGAACACCAGTCATATTGGATTAGGGTTCAGCCTGATGACCACATTTTAACTTGATTACCTCTGTAAAAACCTGATTTCCAAATAAGGTCACATTCTATGGTTCTGGGGATAAGACTTCAACATATCCTTTTTGGGAGATACAAAACCAGACTCATCCTATACAGAGATAATTACAAGGAAATGTACGGATAAATATTAACCATCTCTCAATTAAATTAATTTTTACTTTTTTTGGGGGGGGGATAGGGCGAGATCTTACTCTGTCACCCAGGCTGGAGTGCAGGGGCACGACCTTGGCTCACTGCAGCCTTTGCTTTGGTCTCCTAAATAGCTTGGATTACAGGTGCCTGCCACTATGCCCAGCTAATTTTTATATTTTTTAGTAGAGATGGGGTTTCGCCATGTTGTCCAGTTTGGTCCCAAACTCTTGACCTCAAGTGATCCACCTGCTTCCCAAAGTGCTGGGATTACAGGCCTGAGCCATTGCACCTGGACTAATTGTTACATTTAATTCAATTTACTTGCAATTTACATTTATTTTTGAATAGCTAAAGATGTGTTGCTTTTACATAAATCAATGGCTGAATATCATAATCTTTGGTTAAACCATTCAAAACAACTTTAAAAATGTGCATCAGGCTTTTTCTGAATATAGGTCTTCTAAAATGGATTTTGTTTGAAACTTGGGAAGCCTATTTGAACAGTAAGAGATTTTTTTTTTAAGTTTTAAAGATCTGTGGGTTTTTTCTTTTCTTAATTACATATTTGATTATTGATTCTGTTTCTATCATTCTTGTTTCTTCCTCAGGATCTCCTGTACGCATTCAGATTGTACAGTGCTTGCCATTAGGAAATATTCAAGTGTTGGTCATGTAAATGAATAAATATATTAATGAATAAAAATGGAATGATTGATCACACAATTGAGGGAATCATTAGCTGGAAGTGGAAATGGGGTTCTGAAATATTAGAAAGAAATAAGGGCTAGAAATGTAGATTTGTAATTTGTCCTCTCCTATGGGTAATAGTGGGTATTAGAGGAGTGAATGAGATCACCTGGGATGAGAGTTATGTTTTGGAGGAAGAAGAAAGCAAAAGACAGACTTAACCTAGGAAGCAGCTGAGGCTCAGGAGTCAATTAAGGATGGAAGTACGGTAGGAAGAGAGCAAATTCCCACTGGCTTAATGTGCTTGTTGGTTTTCTCCCTCCCTTCACCACTAGGGCTACAGAGATGTACTTCCAACTGAAAGAAATGAATGAAAAAGTGTCTTTTATAAAGGACTCCTTACTGTCTTTGGACAGCCAGGTGGGACACCTGCAGGATCTCTCTGCCCTGACTGTGGATACCCTAAAAGTCCTTTCTGCTGTTGACACTTTGCAAGAGGATGAGGCTCTCCTGGTCAAGAGAAAGCATTCTACTTGCAGAAAACTTCCCCACAGCTGGAGCAATGTCATCTGTGCAGAGGTTCTAGGCAGCATGGAGATCGCTGGGGAGAAGAAATTCCAGTATTACAGCATGCCCCCTTCTTTGCTGCGGAGCCTGGCCAGAGGCCAGCATCCCCCAAGAGTGCAGAGGGGGGCACTTCTTGAGATCACAGACAGTAAAAGAGAGGCTTCAAATGTAAGAAATGACCAGGAAAAGAAAGAAACAGAAGGTAGTATAGTTGCTTCTGTGGTGTCTCCTAACACGCAAGCACACTCAAAGTATGGCCAGTTTCTTCTGGTGCCTTCTAATCTAAAGCAAGTTCCTTTTTCAGCAGAAACTGTCTTGCCTCTATCCAGACCCTCTGTGGAAGCAAGTACAGATGTGCTGGCAAATGAACAGGACGTCCAGACTGAGGTTCTTGTTCATCTGACTGGGCAGACCCCAATTGTCTCCGACCAGGCATCAGTGGCTGAACCTAAGGAGCAGCATGAGCCAACTGCTCACTTACTGGATGGACGAGACAAGGTGGTAGCACTCAATGTACTACCCACTTTGAGTTGCACACCTGAACCCAGGGCAGTGACCTCCGCTCCTTCCCAAGCCAAGATCATGCAAACTGGAGGTGGATATGTAAACTGGGCATTTTCAGAAGGTGATGAAACTGGTGTGTTTAGCATCAAGAAAAAATGGCAAACCTGCTTGCCCTCCACTTGTGGCAGTGATTCCACTGGGAGTGAACAGCACCAGAAGCAGAGCCAGGGCAGCTCCCTATCTGATAACTCAACAACATCGGCCCAGAGTAGTGAATGCTCAGGGGTGGGATGATGGTTTCAGCCAAACACATCCTTTTGGATCAATCCTCTCCGCAGAGACAGGCCCTTCGCTAGGAGTCATAGTTTTAGATTCCATAAGGAGGAGAAATTGATGAAGATCTGTAAGATTAAAAGTAAGGAATAAACATTTTTAAAAATCAGTATTAAGTCCTTTGCATTGCTACCAGTTTTTTTTTCTTCAATCTATGACTCTTAACCACATTCTCATTCTCCCCATTCTCTGTTTTTCCTTTTTCTGTAAAATGAAATGTCCCCCCCATACTGTTGTAAACTTTCTCATGTAGACCATTTCCTTTACAGATCTTTCAGGCTCTTCAGAAACAGGGCAAGCAGCATGGGTCAAAGCAAAAATGCTAACCAAAGACAGGAGATTCTCAAAGAAAAAGAAGAATACTCAAGGACTCCGGGTGCCAGTAAGTGTACTGTATTCTGTCTTTTAGATTTTGAGCAGTCAAGGTAGTGGCCTACCTTAGTTTGATTTATCTTTATGGTAAAGTGCCATCTACACAAAATAACATTGTATTGAAAGGATTGAAGATATAATCTGTTCCTCTTTTAAGAGATGGGGTCTTGCTATGTTGTCCAGGCTGATCTTGAACCTCTGGGCATAAGCAATCCTTCCACCTCAGCCTCCCAAGTAGCTGAGACTACAGGCATACACAACCACACCCAGCTATAAATTTAAGTCATTAGAGTGGATATACTGCAATTTATTTATCTGCTAAATGCTGAAGGACGTTTGGGTTGTGTTCAATTTTTGGCTATCCAAAAAAGCTGTTATGAATATTTGTGTACAAGTCTTTTTGTGGACATATGTTTTAATTTCTCCTTGGTAAATACTTAGGAATGGAATGTCAGAGTCATATGGTAAGTGTTTTTTTTAATTTTTGAAGAAACTTCCAAACTGCTTTCCAAAGTAATTGTGACATTTTACATGCACACCAGTAATTTATGAGTATTTCAGCTGTTTCACATCCTCACTGTCTCAGTTTGTTTTGTTTTGCTATAATAGAAACCTGAGACTGGGTGATTAATAAAGAAAAGAAGTTTATTTCCTACAGTTTGGGGAGGCTGGGAAGTCCAAGGTGGAGGGACCACATCTGGTAGAGACGTCTTGTGGGTACAGGCTCTCTGCAGAGTCCTAGGTGGCACAGGACATCACATGGCGAGGGGGGCTCCTGAGAAGCCAGACAGGCTTTTATAGCAGATCCACTCTCAAGATAAATAACCAGTCCCCTCCATAAACTATTAATCCATTAATGCCTGAATGAATTAATCTATTCATGAGGCAGAGAGAGCCCTCATGACCCATTCACCTCTTAAAGGCTCCATTTCTTAATACGATTACATTGGGAATTAAGTTTTAACATGAGTTTTGGAAGGAACAAACATTCAAATCATAGCACTCATCAATCCAGTATGCTCAATCTTTTAAGTTTTAGCCATATTAGTGAATGTGTAATGGTATCTCATGGTATGGTTTCATGTGTATTTCCATAGTGATGAATCCTACTAGATTCTTTTCATTTGTTTATTTGCCATCTGTACAGTCATGCATCACTTAATGATGGGGATACATTCTGAGAAATGTGTCATTAGGTGATTTCATCATGGCACAAACATCATGGAATGTACTTACACAAACCTGGATGGTCTAACCTACCACATGCCTCGGCTGTATGATGTAGTCTGTTGCTCCTAGGCTATAAATCTGTAGAGCATGTTACTCATCTGAACACTTTAGGTAATTGTAACACAATGGTAAGTATTTGAGTATCTAAGTGTATCTAAACCTAGCAAGGGTCAGTAAAAGTACAATATAAAAGACAAAAATAGGTACACCTCTATAGAGCACTTACTTGCAGGACTGGAGGTTGCTCTAGGAGTGTCAGTGAGTGAGTGGTGAGTGAAAGCAAAGGCCTGGGACATTACTGTACACTACTGTAGACTCTATAAACATTGTATACTTAGGCTACACTAAATTTATAAAAAGCAAAATTTGCTACAATGTTATCACAGCTATCACATCAGTAGGCGACAGGCATTTTTCAGTTCCGTTATAATCTTATGGGATCACCGTAGTATTAGTGGTCTGTCATTGACTAAAATATTGTTATGCGGTGCATGATGGTATATCTTTTTTGGTGACATGTTTGTTCAGATCTTCGCCCATTTAAAAATTGGGTTGTTGTCTTATTATAAAGTTGTGAGCGTTTTAAAATACATTTTAGATATAAATCCTTGGTTGAGTAGATGTTTTTGCAGTTATTTCCTCTCAGTGACTTGCCTTTTAATTTTCGTAAATGTCCTTTGAAGTCATAATTTTTTTTTGATGAAGTCAAGGGTTTGATTCTTTTATAGTCTATGATTTTTGTATCACATTTAAAATAACTTTGCAAAGATCACTAAGATTTTTTTCTCATGTTTTCTTCTAGGAATTTTATAGTTTTAGTTCTTGCATGTAGGTCTATAATCCATTTTGAGGTAATTTTTATACATGATAATAGCTAAGAATTGAGTTCCCTCTGCTCTCTCTCTTTCTTAAATATGAATATCAAAAATTTCTACCATTTTTTGGTAAAAAGGTATCTTTTCCAATTCTATTCTTGACCATATTAACAATAATAAAACATATCTTTTTTCTACTGAGTTGCCTTGACATCTTTGTCAAAAATTAATTGACCATATGGATCACAATATATATGGATCAATTTCTATCTCTATGCCAATATTATGCGATCTTTAATACAACTTTATAATAAGTCTTGAGTCATATATTAAGGTCAATTTTTTTCTTTTTCAAGAAACTTGGTTATTTTATGTTCTTTGCATTTCCATATAAATTTAGAATCAGCTTGTCAATTTTTTTTTTTTTTTTTTTTTTTTGAGACAGAGTCTCACTCAGTCACCAGGCGCCAGGCTGGAGTGCAGTGGCGCGACCTTGGCTCACTGCAACCTCCGCCGCCTGGGTTCAAGCCATTCTCCTGCCTCAGCCTCCCGAGTAGCTGGGACTACAGGCGCACGCCACCACGCCCAGCTAATTTTTTTGTATTTTTAGTAGAGACGGGGTTTCACCATGTTGACCAGGACGGTCTCGATCTCTTGACCTCGTGATCCGCCCGCCTCGGCCTCCCAAAGTGCTGGGATTACAGGCGTGAGCCACCGCGCCCGGCAGCTTGTCAATTTTTATAGAGAAGTGGGCTGGGATTATGAATGGAATTGCCATAAATCTGTATGTCAATTTGGGAAAAGTTGACATCTTACAATAATGAGTCTTCTGACTCATGAACATGATAAATTTCTCCATTTAGGTCTTCTTTGATTTCTTGAAATAATTTTTTGTAGTTTTTAGGGTACAGATCTTACACATATTTTGTTGACTGTATCCCCAAATATCTCATATTTTTGAATTTTATTATAACTGCAATTAGTTAACAATTTTGATATCTGATTGTTTATGGTATATAGAAGTTTTTTTATATTGGTCTTATATTTTTGCAACCTTGCTAAATTTCCTTATTTGAGTAGTTTTTGTGTAGCTTCTTTAGAATTTTCTATATACATGACCATGTCATCTACAAACATAGGTTTTACTTCTTCTTTTCTAATCTGGACATGTTGTATTTTCTTTTCTTGCCTGATTACACTGACCTGAACCTCTGGTATAATACTGGCTAGAGGTGGTAAAAGCAAATATCTTTTCCTGTGTCTCTTCTTAGGGGAAAAGCATTTAATCCTTTACCATTAAGAATGAGGTTAGCTATAGGTTTTTCTATAGATGCCCTTTATCAGGCTGAAAACTTTCCTTCTGTTTTTAGTTTTCAGAGCATTTTTATCATTCATGAATATTAGCATTTGTCAAATGCTTTTTCTGTATCTACTTAGGTGATCAGATGTTTCTCCTTTTGATTGTGTTATTTTACAGTGAATTTCATTCATTAATTTTATAATGTTAGAATTCATTCTTAGAATATTAAATCGACCTTTCTGGGATGAACCTCACTTGGTTATGATGTATTTTTTTCATATTGTATTCATTTTGCTAAATTTTGGTAAGATTTATTTTTTGCACTTGAATTATTGAGGGATAGTTGTCTTTAGTGCACTTTTATTGTGATATCTTTGTCCGGTTTCGGGATCAGGATGATGCTTAGTTTATTTGCTGAGTTGGGAAGTATTCCCTCCTCTTTAGTTTTCTGGGTGAATTTGTAAGGAATTGTTATTATTTCAGTATGAAGTATTCAGTAGAATTAACCAGTAAAACCATCTTTGTGGGAAAACTTTTAACTACAAATTCAATTTCTGTAATATATATAAAGCTATTTAGGTTATATAATTCTTGAATGAGCCTTTTTGTGTATGTCAAAGAATTTGCTCCTTTTGTTTAAGTTGTTTAATGTATTGGCATAATGTTCATAATCTTCTCTTATTATCCATTTGTTGTCTTTGAGATCTGTGGTGAGTGACATCACTTCTTTTCTTCCTAACATTTTATTTATTCATTTATTTATTTTTGAGATGGAGTCTTGCTCTGTCACCCAGGCTGGAGTGCAGTGGCACAATCTTGGCTTACTGCAACCTCTGCCTCCCAGGTTCAAGCCATTCTCCCACCTCAGCCTCCTGAGTAGCTGGTATTACAGGTGTGCACCACCATGCCTGGCTTATTTTTGTATTTTTAGTAGAGATGGGGTTTGATCATGTTGGCCAGGCTGGTCTGAACTCCTGACCTCAGGTGACCCTTGCACCTCGGCCTCCCAAGTGCTGAGATTAAAGGCGTGAGCCACCGTGATTGGCCTACTCCTAACATTTTAATTTTGGGTTTTCTCTCTTTGTTTCATAATCAGTCTTGCTACAGATTTATCTGTTTTATTGATCATCTCAAAGAACCAGCTCTTGTTTTCATTGGTTTTTCTCTGATTTTCTCTGATCTTCTCTTTCTCCTCTCCTTTCTTCTTTTTCTTTTCCTTCCTTTTCTTCTTTTTCTTTCTTCTCTACTTTTTCTTTCCTTTTCTTCTTTTTGTGTTTTTTTGAGATAGGGTCTTGCTCTGTCACCCAGGCTAGAGTGCAATGGTGCAATCTCGGCTTTCTGTAACCTCCACCTCCCAGGCTAGTCTCGGACTCCTGAGCTCAAGTGATCGCCTGCCTCAGCCTCCCAAAGTTCTGGGATTACAGGCATGAGCCACTGCACCCAGCCTCTGATTTCTGTTTCATTCATGATTGCTCATATCTTTATTATTTCTTTTGTTCTGTTTATTTTGGGTTTAACTTTGCTCTTCTCTTTCTAGGGTTTGGTTTTGTTTTGTTTTGTTTTTTAAGACAAAGTCTCTCTCTATCGTGCAGGCTGGAGTACAGTGGTGCGATGTTGGCTCACTGCATCCTCCGCCTCCTGGGTTCAAACGATTCTCCTACCTCAGCCTCCCAAGTAGCTGGGACTACAGGCATACACGATCACACCTGTCTAACTTTTGTATTTTCAGTAGAGTTGGGGTTTTTCCATTTTGGCCAGGCTAGTCTTGAATTTACTCAGGTAATCTGCCTGCCTTGGACTGCCAAAGTACTGAGATTACAGGTGTGAACCACTGTGCTGGCCTCTAGTTAGTTAAGGTAGAAACATTGGTCATTGATTTGAGACTTCCTTCTTAATTTTTTTTTTTTTTTTTAGACAGGGTTTCACTCTGTCACACAGGCTGGAGTGCAGTTGTGTGATCTCAGCTCATTGCAACCTCTGCCTCCCAGTCTCAAGTGATACTCCCACCTCAGCCCCATGAGTAACTGGGAACACAGGTGTGCCACCACACATGGCTAATTTTTGTATTTTTTTTTGTATGTGTAGAGATGGGGTTTTGTCATGTTACCCAGGCTGGTTCTTAAACTCCTAAGCTCAAGCTATTCACCTGCCTGAGCTTCCCAAACTGCTGGGATTACAGGTGTGAGCCACTGGGCCTGACCTTCTTTTCTTATGTAGTCATTTTGTGCTATAAAATTCTCTTTAAGCACTGTTTTAGCTCTTTCGTAAAGTTTGATGTGTTGTTTTTATTTTCATTCAGTGAGTCTTTTTATATATCGTTAAGAAGTTTTAGATCTGAAGCAGTAATTCTGTAAGAATTCATCTTTCATTATCTTAATGCTCTGCCTTATTTAAAAATTTTTTACACTTATTTTTCCAAATAATAATCTGCATGCATTAAAAAAATACCTCTGCCCTATTTTAGAATGAGAAGCAGAAGCAAAGAGATTAGTATTGAGACAATTATGTAAAACCACCTTTTAGGGGAGAGATAAGGAAGGCTATTCTTTCAGGGAAAATGCCATGAGTTTTGGAATCCCAATAAATATGCACTTAAGTAGATTTATTTTTGGAATAGTTCAGATGTCCAGAGTTCAACTAGAAATTGCAACTGAACTCAGTAATTCAAGCTTATATTTGTTTATTGCTTTTTAGTTACCAATTTACCCCACTTGTTCTGCACCTCGGAAATGTATGGGGCAGTTATATTATTGGCTATCTATTATTTTATTAATGAAGGAAAGGTGCTCAGAGACATTAAATGGGAAACCAAATTCACATTGCTTCTAAATGACAGAGCTAGAATTCCAACACAAATTCTTTGGATTCTAACCTTTTCGCAAAATATGATCTCCTATTAGCAGCATGAGCATCACCTGGGGAACTTCTTAGAGATTCAAATTCTCCCTCCTTCCAGTCCTGCTGCATCAGAGATTCCAGGGGCGGGACCCAGTGACCTGTGGCTTAACCCAGCCCCTAAGCCCTAAGTGATTCTGATGTACACTCAAGATTAAGAACCAAGACGGCATGGCTGCAAAGAGAAATCACATGGATACTTGTGTCCTGCCAGCCTAAGGGATGGGATTTGTCAGCACTTCCCAGGCAATTGTAATATGTAGCCAGTGTTAACAGACACTGCCCTTCACCATGGTGCTTCTATTAGTGTGACTCATAGTGCTTTTGAATTAATGTCATCGCGTTCCAACAAGTGTCTTTTTCTCCAGATCATAACAGTCAATGCCTGCTCTCAGAATGACCAATTGAATCCAGAGCCAGGAGAAAATAGCATCTCTGAAGAGGAATACAGCCAGAACTGGCTCACAGTGTCCAAATTAAGTCAGACAAGTATGTAACATCTGCAGTCTTGGATCCCAAAAAACCCTGGTGGAGTTTCTCAGGGTATGGTCTTTAGACCATTGGCGGCCCCTCTTGTTCTTTCACATAGAGATGAGGGAAAGAGAAGGTGGCTACACTCTGTAAGGAAAATAGCATTTTTCTGTTTTTAATTTTTATGAAAGGGACATTTTATTTGCCTAAAGAACTCTAGAAAAGAAAAATTAAGATTTAGGTAGTCTCTTGTATTCAAAGCTGTTGAACCTGACTCCAGAGTGTTTTATCCAGACAGCATTCATTTAGTCTGATTTATGGATGGGGGATTGTCTAATTTTATAAATTCTTTTTTTTTCCTTTTTCATTTTTATGTTTGTTTTTTTCTTTTTTTTTTTTTTTAATTTTATAAATTCTTAAAATACATGTGACACTGATATAGACTGCGACAGAATTCAGTGGGCTAAGTTATATTTGGTTATTTAGTACTGCCTACATTTAGTGTTTATTCTGTGAGCAATTATCTCTTAAGCTTAATAATGGTGTTTGTAGAGGAGAGAAGATGGATCAACTAGCTAGGAATGAATACTATGAGCTAGGCATGGATGGTGAAATAGGTCTGGACAGGTAAGATGAGGGCAGATTGTGAACAGAAAAGATAGCAACGATCAGAACTTTGGACTTCTTGCATTCGATAAGAGACCTTTACCAATTTTTAAACAGAAAGGACTAAGTGATTAAGCAGTCATAAGGCTTTAAAAATATTTACTAAACTTAAGGTGCAAATAGACTTTGTATTGAAATTTATGCTGTTACACTTCTCTAAAAATCTGCTTGCTCATATGGTCAATGGTTTTCAACCAAGGGGTGATTTTATACATTCTCCTCACTTTTTCCATGGGACAATTGGCAGTGTCTGGAGATATTTTTGTTGTCATAACTAAAGTGGTGGGGAATGCTTTGCCACCTAGTGAGTAGAGGCCAGAGATGCTGTTAAACATCTTACAATGCATGGGATAGGTCCTCATGGCAATTAGCCAGCCCAAAATGTGATTGCTAAGGTAGAGAAACCCTGATTTTATGTTTAAAAATACTCAGTTGTCTGTTAAGTCACTGAGAATCAAGTGGACTCTAATCTGAAAGAGACATTAGAAATTAAATTAGTATCCCCCCGAATTTATAAATATAGCTTGAGAGCTTAATTGCCTTGACTTTAATCACATTGTTTACTAGAGACAATACATTTGAATAAATCAAATCCAACACCTAAAGACATGATTCCAGGACCAATTATAAATAGATTCATTTTATTTATAAATGTCATATATTTATATCATATATATTATGTATTATATTTTTAATAGTATAATTTATGTTTAGGATATTATGTATCATTTTTAAATTATTAATGTTCTTTCCAATGAGTTTCAAACACAGAGAGATGCCGGTGGTAGGAGGTTTCTGGGAAAGAATTTCGTTAAGTCAGATGATCAGAGGGGGGAGGTAAGGCTAGGGAAATAGGCTGATCCGAGCACCTGGCTAATCTGAGTGGGTAATGCGGCCCGCTGTCTTCCTTGAACCACATCCAGAGTTGAGAAGCTTATTTTTTTGAAATGTGTCTGAGTTAATAATTAATTGAAAACGAATTAAAAAAATAAAAGTTTGTGGATAGGCAGATGCCCTGTCAGGTAGTATTCTCTCTCTCTCTGTTATTTTAAAGACAGGATCTGGCTCTGTCACCCAAGCTGGAGTATAGTTGTGCAGTCACAGCTCACTGCAGCCTTGACCTCCTTGGCTTAAATGATCCTTCCACCTCAGCCTCCCGAGTAGCTGGGACTATAGCATGTGCCACCATGCCTGGCTAATTATGTTTATTTTTTGTAGAGATGGGGGTCTCACTATGTTACCCAGGCTGGTCTCAAACTCCTGTCCTCAAGTGATGCTCCTTTCTTGACCTCCTAAAGTGCTGGGATTACAGGCATGAGCCAGCCACTCCACTTGGCCATCATATAGTATTTTTTACACATCTTGTATACTTTTTTCCCCACACACAAAATTATTAGGGAAAATGCAACTGTTATCTCCTATTTTTAGTCAGGACTGCTGATAAGTATTATTCTCAGAATTAATCCAACCAAGTATTCATTAAATATTTATTATGCATCTACTCTATGCAGTAACTCTGTAGGTACCAGCTGCAAAAAGAATAACAGTTAAGATCCTCATCATCCTTTTTAAGCAAAGTCTAAAAATTAAATCTATTTACTTGATGGCATTCCTTTCTATCATTCTTTTTTTTGAGACAGTCTCACTCTGTTGCCCAGGCTGGAGTGCAGTGGCACGATCTCGGCTCACTGCAACCTCTCCCTCCTGGGTTCAAGCAATTCTCCTCCCTCTCAAGTAGCTGGGATTACAGGTATGCACCACCATACCCAGCTCATTTTTTATATTTTTAGTAGAGACAGGGTTTCTCCATGTAAGGCAGGCTGGTCTCGAACTCCTGACCTCAGGTGATCTGCCCACCTCGGCCTCCCAAAGTGCTGGGATTACAGGTGTGAGCCACCTCTCCTGGTCTCTGTCATTAAGTAGCCTACTATGATGTTTGGTGCAGTTGCTAAGGAAGGATTCCTAACTAGACTAGGAATGGAATTACATTTCACATATTTTAAATAAAGCATGTACAATAGTGTGCAGGAGAAGGTAAATATAAAAAATTAGTAAAGGTGTTGTCTTTTTTTTTTTTTTTTTTGAGATGAAGTCTCCCTCTATTGCCCAGGCTGGAGTTCAGTGGCACGATCTTGGCTCACTGCAACCTCCGCTTCCCAGGTTCAGGCAATTCTCCTGCCTCAGCCTCCTGAGTAGCTGGGATTACAGGCGTGTGCCACCACGCCCAGCTAATTTTTGTATTTTTAGTAGAGACGAGGTTTCACCATGTTGATCAGGCTGCTCTCGAACTCCTGACCTCGTGATCCACCCACCTCGACCTCCCAGAGTGCTGGGATTACAGGCGTGAGCCACCGCACCCAGCCAAGGTGTTGTCTTATAAGAGGACAGATCATTTAATTCTTGACTTCGATAGAAAAGTGTAAGTTGCTATAAATGTGAAAGTAACTATAGAAGAATAGAAATAGAATATATAGTCTTCAACCTCTTGAGGAAAAAAAGGATAAAGGAAACTTGGTAAAACTTGCTAAAAACAGAAAGAGAAAACTATATCCAAGTTTAAATGAATGTACTGTGTTCAGATTTTTCTATTTGGGAACTGTGATTTGAATGTAACACATTTTCATGTATTTTCTAATCTTTCTCTTCCTCTTTACAAGGTGTAGAACCTTATATACATCAGAAAATGAAAATTAAAGAAATTGGACAATGTACTGTACAAGTCAGTGATCACCTAAAGCAGTCTCAAGAGGTAAAAATATTTTAGTAGTTAAAAAAAAACATTCGAGCATGCAATGCTTCTGTTGACTATGCCCATTTTACCTTTATGCCCTTTAATTGGCTTCTACCTTTTATTGGCATTCTGTTTAATCTTTGTTTTGAAGCTACACTCAGTTGAATTCCTGTTCTATTTTTTCAATCCTCTCCACATTATTCTTTCTCTGACATTCTTCTTTGTGCAATTTACCTATCTGCTCAATAATTTATCCTGGGGATGTCTGGCATGAGAGAGAAAGAATTCAGGAGTTTTTGAAACTGTTTTCAAATACATGAAAGTTGTCATATGGAAGAAAAATAAGCTATTTTCTATACACTTTTGAGAGGTAGATCTAGAATCAACATATAGAAGCTACTGGGGAGACAGATTTCAGCCCAATCTGAGGAGAAATTTTTAGCAATTGGAGCTTTCCAAGCATGGAATGATTTATTTCTGGAAGTAGTGAGTCCCTCACTAGTGCGATGAGTCAAGCATAGGCTGAACAAACCTCTTTGCAGGCTTGATGGAGGGGATTCAAGCCTTGCAGGGTATAGGACCCTTAGTGCTTCTTCAACGCTGAGATTCTCTGGTTTTGCAGTCTGTTTTTCTTGCCATCTAAAAATATGTGCCTTGTTTTAGTGCCATACACCACGTGGGAACTTTGAATAATTAGCTTAACCCAAGAAGCCTAATTTTAAGTCTTTGTTTAAATATTATCTGTTTGAACTTGAGAACAGTTGAGACATGACCTTTATGGATATATACTAACAACCTTAGATATTCTTGTAGGAATAGGATCTGTAAAAGATTTTGAAAGTAAAATGTCAGACTACTTGAGGATAATTGGAAGCAGGGACCTGTGTTCAAATTCTGGCTCTGCCACTTTCTACGTTTAAAAGCTATGTACATCAGTTAACCTATTAGCTTCATTAGCTGTATCTCTAAAGTGAGACTAATGCCATCCTTATGAGATTATTGCTAGTGGACAGCAAAAACAACAACTATGAAAATGCCTACCTAGAGTCATGCCTATAGTATACTAGGTCTCAGGAAATAATTGAATTTGAATAGGAAGTCGAATGAGGTAAATCCAAGGTAATATTATTTTAAAATAATTATCATCACCTGAGATGATAATCTTTTGCTGGTAAGACATAGCAATGTGATGATCTGTGTTGTCTGTCAACTTGTACCTTCATTCTTTCTCTCATGTCATTAGCTGATTGTGTATGTTCCGTCCTGATTAACTGATTGTGTATTTGAGTCCTCATTTTCTATGTTCGGTCTGTAAAATATTTCATATGTTATATTTTCTCTTTGATATCTCCTTAAGGGCAATTTCATTCTGTTAAAGTTCATCAACACATTGAGTTACTCTGATGTTGCGCTAACATTATGCATCTTTCTAGCTTGGGTTTAGCATGTGTTTTAACAGAGGAATATTGAGGTAGATGAAGAAAAAAGAAATGTCCTCCAAGGAGTGTGTTTGGCAGAGGCATTCCTGGAAACTTGGGTTGGGGCTATGTTGAGAACATACCTAATGGCCTTTCCCTTCTGCTCAGGATCTCAGCAAACACTCTCGGTGGAATTCCAGAAGCACCACTCTCAATAGGAATTCCCTGTGAGTATTTCCAAATATTTATCTTTAAAAGTCTTTGACTTCTTTTTTTTTTTCAACTTGGTTAGGAACAAAGGTTTAATTTAGTCAGAAAGGGAAAGAAGAAGTGTGTGTCAAATGACAATATTTTTCTTTTGTTAGCAGAATGAAAATGATTTCTTCTCCAAGTTTTCCTGTTTCTGGCAACAAGATCTCACCTGAGTGCCTTTTAAGAATATAACGAAACACATATTCCTACAACAAATTAAACATTTGCCTTTTCAGTGTCAAAACACACATGGAATAATGATTATCATATCTTTTTGGATAGATAAGATTATGAATTTGCATAAAAGAGTAGAAATAAATCTGTCTTGCTTAAAGAAACAGACTTAGACTGAACACCTGATTACGTTTATTCTTTAATTTTAAAAATAATTATTTTTTCCTTAAATTTTTTCCTTTCGGTTTATAAGGCATATGTTTTTTATTTTTGGTTTCTCAGTAACATCCCACTCATTAATGTGGTAACTCTGAGAAAGACTGAGACAGAGAGGGAGAAGAAGTCAGGATGGAAAGAATAGAGAACTCCCATGGTTATAGACTTGTGTATCCTCCTAGAATTTTATTAATATATATTTAGAGAAATAAAGTTTGAAGACCAACCAAGCAAAGGTTATTCTATTTAATTTGCAGTGTTTTCTGGACTTTTCTAGTTGCATCATCAAATTAACTATTAATACAGGTAGAATTCAAAACCATCTACTCTATGGAAGTGCCAATCGATACCCAGGAGGTAGAAGGCAACTTTCAGTTTGCAGTCAGCTCTATTAGAGATGGTCTTTCTCAAGAGTTCCCATCATGGACCCTGTGCAAGCCTGCCTGTAGACTTAAAGGACACATGACTTTCTTCTCCCAAAGGTTCAGTAGTTTGTGTTCATGCAGAGTAGTGGGTTATTGCAGCATGAAATTAAACAATAATCGTAATTGTACTTTCTTCCTTAAGGACCTTAAATACTGAAGATATTCTTTGAATGTATTTGTTCAGACTTGCCTGTGGCCACCTGTGCATTTGAGCAGGGCAAGTAGCAATTTAAAGAGAACTAATTTCAGCCTGTGAACATTTAGGGGCCACGTGGGCTAATGAAACTGATTTGTGGGCTTGTCCAGAGACATTCACAGACTCATTTGTAGGCATCTGCTTTGCATAGTTCAGGAACCCTTCAGTTTAATTGATCCAGAACAACACAAACACAGTTGCATCTTATATATATTGTGTGATCACATAGCTAATTAAAAAAAACAACTGCTTTTCAATTAGCTTAGAGGGTACACAGTAAATGACTTACATACATATCTGGTGCTCGTTTTTCTATAAAAACACTTGCAGGGCTGAAAACTTTATTGATAAGATAGGGATTAGATGTAACTAATAATTCTCTTTCAAATATATATAGTCATGCATCAATTAACAGGGATACATTCTAAGAAGTGTCATTAGGTGATTTCATCATTGCATAAACATAGAGTGCATTTACACAAACCTAGATGCGTCTAGCTTATTGTTCCTAGGCTACAAACCTGTACAGCCTGTACTGACTATTGTAAGCAATAGTATTTGTTTATCTAAACACAAAAAAGGTACAGTAAAAATACAGTATAAAAGATAGAAAATGGTACACCCGTACAGGATGCTTACAATCAATGGAGCTTGCAGGACTAGAAGCTTGCTCTGGGTGTCAGAGTGGATGAGTGGCGAACGAATGTGAAGGCCTAGGACATTACTCTACACGACCGGAGACTTCATATGTACACTGAGGCTACACTAAATTTATACATTTTTTTCTTTTTAAATAATCAGTTAACCTTAGCTTTACTGTAACTTTTTAACTTTATAAACTTTAAATTTTTAAAAATCTTTTTGACTCTTTCACAATAACACTTACCTTAAAACACAAATACATTTTATAGCTGTACAAAAATATGTTTTTTATATTCTTATTCTAGAAGCCTTTTTCTGTTTTTAAATTTTTTATTTATTTATTTTTACTTCTTAAGAAAAAATGTGAAGACACAATTACACACATTGGGCTAGGCCTACACGGGGTCGGTGTCATCAGCATCACTGTCTCCTGCCTCCACATCTTGTCCCACTGGAAGGTCTTCGGGGGCAAGAAACACGCATGGAGCCGTCACCTCCTATGATAACAATGCCTTCTTCTGGATACCTCCTGAAAGACCTGCTAGAGGCTGTTTACAGTTAACTTAAAAAGAAAAGTAGAAGGAGTACATGCTAAAAGAATGAAAAAGAGCATAGTATAATAAATACATAAACCGGTAACATAGTCATCCATCATGGTCATCAAGTATTATGTACTGTACATAGTTGTATGTGCTGTATTTTTATATGACTGGCAGCACAGCAGGCTTATTTACACTAGCATAGTCACAAACATGTAAGTATGCATTATGCTGTGACATTATGATGGCTAAGACATCCCTAGGTATTCAGAATTTTTCAGCTCCATTATAATCTATGGGATGGGCTGGGCGCAGTGGCTCACGCCTGTAATCACAGCACTTTGGGAGGCCAAGGTGGGCAGATCACCTGAGGTCAGGAAGTTGAGTCCAGCCTGACCAATATGGTGAAACCCTGTCTCTACTAAAAAAAAAAACAAAAACAAAAATTAGCCGGGCGTGGGGTGGGCGCCTGTAGTCCCAGCTACTCGGGAGGCTGAGACAGAATAATTGCTTGAACCCAGGAGGCGTAGGTTGCAGTGAGCCGAGATCGTGCCACTGCACTCCAGCCTGGGCAACAGAGTGAAACTCCATCTCAATAAATAAATAAATAATCTATGGGTCCATTGTAATATATGCTGTCTGTCATTGACCAAAACATTGTTATGCAGTGCATGACTGTGCATGTATTTTACGTGTGTATAAAATATATACTCTGTGTTTTTACTGTTTCAAGTGCTGTTTCCTTTTTTTGATCATTGTAAGATCTAAACAACTTCATTTTCTTCAAACAGGATGAAAAGTTCAAATGGAGTTGACAGTAAGTTTTTCTATTTAAACATTTTATTTTTATTTTTTCATCCTTTTAATGCTGAGGTTCATTGTCCTGATATTTTTGCCATTCTTGAAATTGTATTTATGATTTTTGTCTACCATGCAATGAGAAAGTTCAGTAGGAGAGTAGAAAGTTGAATATCTTTCTTCAGACAAATTGGGATTGATGTCTGGTTTAAAACTTTTTGAATGACCTGTTTCTGACTATTATTTCCCCATTTTCTGTGCGAGTGAGGGTATAACCACTGAGCTCATTTTGAACTCTCACCAATTCTTACTGTCCTTTTGTTTTTTCACACATTGCTCATTAAGATCCATTTATGAGATTGTTATGTGGATGCCTTCTCCTGTATGATTTTGGTAAGATCTGGGGCCCCAAATGGCTAAATAGGACTAGGTCATGTGAGACAGCTCCCTGATAAAGCCACTATAGTTACTCTCAAACTACTACAATTTACAAATTCCTTTCCATATTCTTGAGCACTTGATGTAAAGGCACCTTCATCTTCTGTGTTCTTGTTCCATCACATTTTCGTGGGTTTCCAGGAACCCCTTTGCAGTTGATTCCTTCTCAACCTACTAACAAACTTAGGTTGTTTTCTATACAAAATAAAAAATAGTCTGTTTCTTGATTTAGCTAGCTTTCAAGCAGCCACCTCCAAATTAATAGAAAAAGCAATGAACATTTGATCTTCAGCCCATGGGGTGTGCCCCACCACTTCTGAAACTCCACTACAACTGCTAACTCACATGACTCTTCTCAGTTCTCACTGAACTCACGGCATTCGATATTGACCATTTTTCCTTTACGGCACCCACTCTTTTCTGTGTTTCCTTGAGGCTCTTCTTTGGATGTTCTACTTCTTTGTTGACTTACTTTTGGTTTCTGAGAGCCTCTTCCTTCATGCAAGCTAGAAATTTTAGTCATTTACAATCTCCTCCTCACCCCATTGCTCTTAGCCATTAACCTTGCCTTCTAACTCCGTCCCTCTGCTGCCACTTCCCCCTTTTTTTTTTTTTTTTAAGGCCCCCCCCCCCCCCCCCCCCCCCCGCCGCGCCCCGCCGCCCCCCCCCGCCCGCCCCCCGGCGGCCCCCCAGGGTTTGGGGCCGCGGGCCCCCGGCCGGCCCACCCCTACATCTTAAAAGCCATCTGTTTGGTCTATATTATTGCTCCTGCCTTAAAACCACCATCATTTATTTCTTTATTTGCCCTTGAGTTTGTCTTAACATTCTGATTGGTTGTCTTTATTTGCCCTTGAGTTTGTCTTAACATTCTGATTGGTTTCTCTCCTTCTAAACTTTCCTATGTTCCTATCAGAATTATGTTTAGGAATCATAAATCATCACTTAAGTAGAAGCCTTCAATGGCTCCCTGTTACCCAAAGATAGACTGAAAACCCCTGCGTTTTTCCTCAATGCTTCTGAAAGCTTGATCTCAATCCAAATTTCCAGGCCTATAGGCATGATACCTTTCATTCATTATTTCTGCCTTGCAGAATATGACTGACCACATAGTAACACCTCCATGTGGAGGACTAAAAGGTATCCCAAACAAAATGTTCCAACATTGTCCTCATCTCAGGAAATGGCAACTCTGTCCTCCCAGTTCCTGAAGCTAAAGTCTTGCAATCATACTTGTCTTCCATTTTTTCACATCCCTACATCCCATCTATCAGTAAACCTTTCAAAATATATCAAGAATCTGATCACGTTGCTACTTCCATATAATACCATTTTTAAGCAATCATAATCTCTTTGTTGGATTATAGTATGGCCTCTAAACTATTGCTCTCTAATAGTTTTTTTCCAGAAACAGCCAGAATAATCCTTTTAAACTGAAAATTGAACTGAGTCACTCTTGCTCAAATGATGTACCTCCTCACTTGGCAAAAGCAAAGTTCAAACACAGTCTACAGTACCTTGTTGTTCTGCTTTCCAGCCACCCCTCCAACCACATTTCTCTCAGTGCATTTCACTGTGGCTACACTCTCCTCCTTAAACATGACAAGCACGAACCTGCCCCAGGGAATTTGCACTTGCTGATACCTATCACTGGAATGCTCTTCATTTATTCATATTGCTGCCCCCTCTCTTCCTTCAACTCTGTGCTCAAATTTCACCTTATGAAAGAGGCTTTGCCTAACCATCTTATATCAAACAGCAACTTTCCTATTCCCCATGCTTTCTAACTCTCTTAAGTTGATGTGTACACACACACACACACACACACACACACACGAGGCAGACACACTACTATATGCACTATATATTTATTTATTGTCTATTTTCCTTGACTAGAATGTAACCAGAGACTTACCTGTTTTGATTACTGCTCTTCCTCTTGAGCATAGACCAGAGCCTGGCACATAGTAGGTATTCAATAAATGTATATGGAATAAATATGAATATGGTCTCACAGTTCCTTAACTAGTGAAGCCAGAACTGAAACTCAGCTTTATCAGACTGATACTCATACCCTTTAAGCATTTCACATGGTTTATGAAGGCCGTATCTTCCAGGTAGAATTAATGTGTTCCATAAACCTTTGTATATCCCTTTATTACATATATTACTTAAACTGCATTGTGATTCTAGTTACCAGTCTCTCTCTTCTAATACATTTAATTTTCTGTATGGTGGGAACCACATCTTACCCATATCTCTCATGCCTAATATGATCCATAGTGGAAGCGGAATACTTTTTGTTTTTACTGATGACTTCAGAAAGGAACAGTCTTTTCTGCTGATCTTATTTTTTACCAGCACTCCCCAAAGGAAGTGATTCTCGTTCCTTTCCTTATCCAGCAACAAAAAGCCAGACAGATCTGCGAAACTGGGCTCATTATGCTGCTTATTCTACTAGGTATAAAGCAGTTGCCATCATGAGACCAAAGTTCTCCACTTTAATTTTGATTTTATGAAGTAGCAAAACTGTTGCAAGGGATTTCTCTAGAGCCTTGTAATTTAGGACTGGAGCAGACAGAAGAGAATGAGTTAAACGTGGAAGAGGTTTCTCAATACATAGTCCTTGTGTAACCAAACAAATCTCTTGGTGCTATATTATCCACCCTCTTCTTTGTTTCCAATATATAGCTCTTAATGTGTTTTCATCATTTTGTTGTTATTTTAGGTCAGTGAAGTAGTCTGTTAATAACTTGGTATTAATACTGCCTTTCTGTGGGTACTGCATCTTGGTAGGGAGCTCAGAGAATCATGCTTCTGGGATGTCGTGAAGTATGATGGGCAGCTGAGTGCCTTCTGAAACCCAGAGGTGTAATTGGTTCAGAGGAAATACATCTTTGAGGCTAATATTACCTGTCTTTATTCAATTCCCTATATAAATATGTTTGGAGATATTACATTGATGATTGGAAGCTGTCAGGATACCATGTGCAATAATGTGGTTAAAAGATATTAGGCAAGCTTTTTTGAATGCTGAGAAGCTATTCTGATTAACCTGTTCAATAATAACTTTGAAGGCAATATATTCATAAGCATGTATTTATCTCCAGCCATGTAATTAAAATGTCAGTCTTCTCTCTAATTTCAGAGATCTCAGCCTCCTTAAAAAGCCCTCAAGAGCCTCACCATCATTATTCAGGTAGGATGCATGTGCACATAGACATGTCAGCTGAGCTAAACATCTGTGCTTCTGCATTTGTAAACAGAAACATTGACAAATTTCATGTTATTAACATGGCTCCCAACTTGAAAAGGTATTGTTCACTTTGATGGGAAGAACATTCCAATTTCTAACCTTGCCATTGACTTGGGAAAACGAGTTTTCAGAATTTAAGTGAATTTGGATTTTTGCAAAATGTTTGCATTTCCAAGTTCCAAATTGCAAAGAAGAAAGATGACCTTGATATCTAAAAATCATTTGCAAGCTCAAAGCCAGCCCCAAACCAGAGATCTCAATGTTTTGGACTGGGGGAAAAGGCAGATCTGAAAGTAGTTATTTGAAGGGAGGGTTTTGTACCCTCACTGAACCCTCAGTGAGTATGATCACGGAATGAATGCCAACCCCACAGAGTGAGTTCAACAAAGATGTTATCAAACAAAGATGTCAAGGGTCTCGACTCTCTTAAGAAACATCACTTCACAGTGCTTCAGTTGTCTTTCCTTCAAAGTGGGAATAATTATGCTTGCCCTTCCTGAGGAACAGTCTGCCAAAGCACTAGTTGAGAATTAAGAGGAAAACACTTTGAAATGCAAAGCAATATAAAAGCAACTGGACTTGTGCCATTGGGTGGTTTCTTGGGGGTCATTGCTCTCAGTGTTGCATGAGATAATACATGGGCAAGCCTTTTACCAATCTAAAGGTCGGTACATGAGTACAAGCTTATTGGTGCAGTAATTACTGTTATAATTATATGAGGTTATTTGTTCAGGGTCTAGTAATAGACTGCCTTATCCTGAATTCTCCTTTGTAGTGAATAGAGTTGCAGTGGATTCCACACTCCTGAATCCAGGCTCTTATAACTGGGTCTTTCAGCTCGGCAGTAATCTATTATTTTGACTCCAGCCGTCAACTTAAGAAAGTCTCTAGTGAGGAATACTGTAACTTATATTGACTCTGAGCTGTTAGGTTATGGCTCTAACAGGAAAATGCAGATCACTTGCTTCTAATTAAAAGCAGTCTTCAGCTCTGTCTGGAAAAAAAAGATGAACTGTGCAAAGTGAACAGTAGGTGTCCCCACAGTCCACTGTGCTTTGAATTTGCTTTGGAAAGGAAAACCAAAGTCCACAGATTAAAATGCCATTTAAAAGAAAGTTCCACATATGTATGGATTAGTATGTGATTTGGTATGCAGGAGAGTGGAGGTGATAGTCCTACCTCAGACCATGTGACATAATCTCATATTAAATGCCTCTAAAACTGGGATATCTTTCCTGTTTAAAGCACAGTTTATTTTTAAGACAGTATTATAGATTATATTTTTGATAATGGCAAAAATAAAGAGGTATTTGAAATTAAATAGCATTATGTGAATATATTGATGTAGAGAGGCTTTCTGTAAATTCAGTCCACTGATGCATACTTAAAATAGAAAATCTGTTTTTGTTTGCAGCCATTGAAAGGAATAATTTAATGAGGCTTTCTCAGACCATACCATTTACACCAATCCAACTGTTTGGTGAGTAGCATTTTTACCTTCTTGAGGTTATGCCAGGACAGAGGCATAAAATCTGAGTGAATCAAAGGAGAAACCATGTTGCATTATTTTAGCTGAAAATTTTGTTTTGTCGATAGTTGTAGTTTAGTGAGATTCATTTTCGAAAATGGAAACTCCTGTTAACTGTCAAGGTCAGCATTCAGGGACAAAATCTAATACTATGGGAATAAGACCTATAATGAGCAGCAGTTGGGAAGAAAGCAATAATGTTGCACCTGGCATTCACTGACTCAAGGCTGGAAGTAAGTAGGAAAGAAAAGAACAAGCCAACCATTTATAATAAGCACAGGAGAAAGCGATAAATGTCAATACGGTGCAAGCCAATAGGCATCTGAAGAGAAATGCTTTGTGTATTGTTTTTTGTTTGTTTGGTTTTGTGTACACTAATTGCTCTTACCTTAGACTGCAAATGTCATTTTAGAAGTCTGGAGTAGAAAAGAAAAACAAGCTCACGCTGGCTAAAGCTACCAAAATTTCTCTGTCTGGCAGGGTAAGGCATGAGCAAGTTGACAATATAGCAAGGGTCCCCAAACTGTCCTTGATATTGATGCTTCTCATACTGTTCACCTGGTGACAGACCAGGTGGGCTTCTGACTGTTAATGCAGATGCCTTCTCCTTCCATTTGGCCCCATGGCTGACTTTGCAAATCAGTAGCTTTGCTCTAAAGCCTCTAGGGATTTAGAACTCCAAGAGATCTTCAGTGGCATTTATCTGGGCACCAAGAATAAAGATTTGAAAAGTTGTTACTGAGCATTACCTAGATGTGTTTATTGGTAAGGAATTAGATGCAAGAGTGAGGGAATGGATTCTTTTCTTGGCAAACCAGTACAGCGTTCATTAAAAATACAAAACAAACAAAAACCACAACGACTATTCGAAGGAAGCAAAGGTGTAAGGAGGAAATGGAACACCAGCTGGGGCTGGACAGTTGTGTATAGATTATGCTGCTTTGTTAAGAAACATTAAACACTGACTTAGTAGCATTTAGGTTCATTAGGAATTTCTCCCTCTTCAACAGCCTAAAAGTGGAAGCTATGTAGCAGTTAAGTAGCATTTTGTGTCTAAAATCCTTTAAGTGGGATTGAGTTTGTATCTGAGGCTGTAATTCACTTTAGCCATGTTAGCCTATTTAATCTTTACAGCAGCCCAATGAAAATAGTATTTTCATCCCCATTTTTCTGATGGGGAAACTGAGGCTTTAAATAACTTGTCCAAAGGCACAAAGGAAGGAGGGAGAGGCTCTGGTATATGACCTTGGCACTGTTTGACTCCAGCTGAGTTAAACCATGCATTTTCAATGGACTAATATCACCCCCAGAAAAAAAGAAGTTTTTTCTTTTAATGGTCTAAAGCACAGATCTACATATAGCACGTAAGCAGATATACAGAATATTTTTAATACAAGTTGAGCTTGTAGTAAATCCAAGCTCAAATCCATCTGAAATCCAAAATGCTCTAAAGTCTGAAACTTTTTGAGTGCTAATATGATGTCACAAGTAGAAAATTCCCCACACCTGACCTCATGTGACAGGTCAGAGTCAAGATACTTTCAAAACTTTGTTTTATGCACAAGATTATTAAAAATTATTATATACAAGTACCATTAGGCTATATGTATAAGGTGTATATGAAACATAAATAAATTTTCTGTTTGGACTTGGGTCCCATCCCCAAGATACATCATTATGTATATGCAGATATTCCAAAAATCTGAAAAAATCTGAAATCTAAATACTTCTGGTCCTAAGCATTATGTATAAGGGATATGCAACCTGTATTATGTCATGAGAAGAACAATTAGAAGAAAATGTCTAATTAGGCTCCTTAAGGGGATGACAGTGAACGACACCATCAGATTAAACCGTCTCTTTAAAAGTATTTGTCTTTAGCAAAAGAAGCATGTCCTTACTACTTTGTTTTTGTCCAGTTATAGTCTTCAGTAAGAACAGCTTAATTCTTTTGTATCCTCTGATACTTTGTCCCTTCTCCCCTTCCCCCACATCTACTAGACAATAAATAACATGGAAACATGGCCAGGTTCATGTCCTTATTCTGTTCTGTTCCCTGCTAGCCCCATTCTCCAATGGTCATTTGGGTAACTGAACTGATTCTGCATTGATGTTTGGGATACTATCCATGTCACAGTCGTGGCGATCTTATTGAATTCCTTGCCTTCACTTTTCTTTGCAGCAGGAGAAGAAATAATTGTCTACAGGTTGGAGGAGAGTTCCCCTTTAAACCTTGATAAAAGCGTGTCCTCTTGGTCTCAGCGTGGGAGAGCTGCAATGATCCAGGTGTTGTCCCGAGAGGAGATGGATGGGGGCCTACGTAAAGCTATGAGAGTCGTCAGCACTTGGTCTGAGGATAACATTCTGAAGCCGGGACAGGTTTTCATTGTCAAGTCCTTTCTTCCTGAGGTTGTGCGGACATGGTATAAGATCTTCCAGGAGAGCACTGTGCTTCATCTTTGCCTCAGAGTAAGTCTGAAACTCAGAGACCCATAGCCCAGAGGGACAGGTCAAAGAAAATAGATCTGGCTACATCCTTATCTAAGGCCATTATCTTCAACCCAAAGGGGAGCATATTATTTTTTAGAGGTAGTATTACTTTGTGGGACTTTTGCTTCTGGGACAGGCAGTGGTGGGAGCTGAATAAGGCTAAAAATCACATTTGGGTAGCCTATAGTAATTTCATGGTTATAGCTGTACAACAGTAAACCAATATTTTTATCAGTGCTCCCCTATTTTGTAGGAAATTCAGCAACAGAGAGCTGCTCAGAAATTGATCTATACTTTCAACCAAGTGAAACCACAAACCATTCCCTACACACCAAGGTAAGTAAATCTTGGCACCTTGGCCCTTTATTTTAAGTAGGAATTTCCATCTATCTCTTCTCAGCCCATAACTCATGAGAAATCATATCCATGGGGGAAATTCCCCATGATCTTTTTTTTGGATTCTTCCTTCCATGATTTCAGGACTGGCAAAGGAGAATCAGAGATCCCAGGGATACCTTTGTGTTGATCACTGACCTAAGAGGTTCAGAGGCTGTAACCAACATTTCGGTTATGTGAAACACACAGACCTTGGGTGTTATTATTAATGTCCAGGGGCATTATGGCAGAAAAACTATTCTTATTGTAAACATGATCTCTTACTCAGATATCTTATTGAAAGTAGGAATTTTGTAAGAATAAACTCTTGTTACTTTCACTTGAGTGTCTTCATACACTTGCATTCATTTATTGAGACACGCACAGATCATAATTTGGTGCTGGACTTATAGTAAAACTTCATTATTTCATTTACAAGGAGCTTTATAGAGCACAGCAAGAAAAGTTGGGTCCAGCACTCATAAAAGAGTTGGAAAGTTGCCTCAAAGAGAAGGGAGGCGGGTAAGCATGGAGAGAAAAATTCCTGATATTTGCATCCTGTCCCTTCCATAGAGAGGGCAAGGGCATGTGCATTGAGGCTGCATCATAGGTCATCTTTCCTGCTGATGACTGTTTAGTAAGGTAAGTCCCACTTTTGCTGTATTGGGGGGTGTCAATGGTCTCTTTTTCCTTAACAGGTTCCTGGAAGTTTTCTTAATCTACTGCCATTCAGCCAATCAGTGGTTGACCATTGAGAAGTATATGACAGGGGAGTTCCAGAAGTACAACAACAACAACGGTGATGAAATCACCCCCACCAACACCCTGGAGGAGCTGCTGTTGGCTTTCTCTCACTGGACCTATGAGTACACTCGAGGAGAGCTGCTGGTTTTAGATTTGCAAGGTGATTGATGATGTAGGACTTAATACAACAAGCATGAGGAAAAGTGTAAAGAGATCTTGCAAGAACCAGAATGGGTAATATATGGAGTTGCTGTGTTTAGCCTTGAAGGGAGGTGGGAACATTTATTTCAGAGACATTGTACAGTGATGATCATGGAATCTACCATGTTATTTCTCACTTAGGTAGAGGGAAAAATGTAGGCAGATGATTATCTGTTTAAAATTTAAAGACATCTAAATTTTTGAGCAAAATTGGGAATGATTTTTGTAACACATTTTCCAGTTTTATGGCTTCATCTTAGTTTTATGTTAATATTTAGGCATGCATTTATACGCATAGGAACATTTGAATTCTGGTTGTTTTTCATGATTTTGAGCTCATTGCTTTAAAAATTTATAATTTAGCTTGCTCTCTTTGCTGTGTCCCTTGTTATAACAGTTCATGAAAGTACACAATCTGAGAGGGGCAATGCAGCACACTCTTATTTAATGGAAGCCTTTGATCGGCACATCTCCTGACTATGAACACCTCACATGTGACTTATAATCCTGTGACACAAACAGAGTATCTCTAGCAGGCTTTCCTTACAGGGGCAGAACACAATAAGTATTAAGGCAAAAGTTTAGTCCTTAGGCTCACTGACTGGGGCTTTGGTTTTAAATCAGAGATTTAGCACAGGAAGTTTCATAGAAGTTATCTCATTTAAACCTGGAAGCAGCACCTTGAGGTAAATATTATGGGAATTTAGGCCCAGAAAGTTTAAATAACATGCCCAAGGTTGCACAGCTACTTAAGCTGTTCTTAAGACATCTATGTTCTTTTCTTTTTGCTATTCTTGTATTTCTTATAAGAGTTTCATACGTAGAAGGTATAACCATCTTATGGTTTGTTTAAACAACTTGAGGCTTTTTCTTATCCTCTCTGACTTTCCCAGCTCTCTGGTTTCTGGGATTCTATGCTGAAAGCGAGGCTTGGAGGTTGGAGAATGTAGAGATAAGCAGACAGTCCTGGGGTATCATAAGCAATGTCTAGTAAGACTTGCAAAGTCACTTTGATTGAAACTTGTGTTACATGCTCAAGGATGTGACACAAATTTTTAAACTACATATAAGTGCATTTTTAAAAATGACATATAAGCGCTTCTGTCCTTTTAGATTTATGCTGCTCACAGAGTTGAATTATATTTCTAATTCAATTCAAATCCAATATTTTAGGAAGCAATATAAACAAAGTTAAAATGACTGAGTTGATTCAGCTTTTAAACCAGCAAATACTTGATCCATGTAAACCCAGGGCATTGATGCCCAAGGCATCTATTTTTGTAGCTCAAATTGGAGAGAGGTTGATTGTTTTCATCTGCATTTGATGGTTTGTGCTTTGAGTTTTGGGTGGAGTTGTTTAAAAAGGAAAAACAGAAACAAAACAAAACAAAACAAAAAAACCAAAGAAAAATTTAAGGAATTAATGATGACTCTTCAGTGTGTTTTGTATTCCACTTGAATAGGTTTTTGTTTAATGATGTTTATGTTTGGGGATTTTTATGTCTCTTAGTAATCCAAAGTGACATTAAACAGAACAAGTGCTGCGTTGACAGTCTTGAGGGAAAAAGAGAATTAACTTTATTCTTTTACTGGGCAATTATCTGAATTGCAGAAATAGGCCACTCCAAATAAAGCACTCCAAATAAACAATGTCAAAACATTGACCTTCAAAGAAGGGAAGAGTGGACATCATAGAATGAGTGTGATGAAATTTGAGATACTTATTGGAGAGTTTTGGCCAATTGGTTAGGTCTGAATTTATGGAAGAATGTGAATCCTGTAATAGTAATTATGAACAATTACACTACCCCTTTTACTAGGTAACACTTACTACGTTTGTGCCACGCAGTTGCCTAAAGGTGTACATGCATTATTATATTTAATCCAAACCAGGTTGAGAAGGGAAAATGGGGGAAATCGAATGTAATTTTAAAATCTCTTAATGTTTTTTGGTTCAGTTTTATATTATGTTTATTTGTATTTCCAGTCATTGGAGAGACGATGTGCATCGTCTGGGTGGTGGAAGTGGAGACAGAGGCTCACTAGCAGCAGTTAGGAGGAGGAGCTCTGGAGTTGCAATGCCAGAGTCTGACTTCTGGCTCCACTGTGAATTAGCTGCATAACACGGAGGAGCAGTCACCTTGACTCCCACTTCCCTCATTTGTAAATAGGGAAAATAATATTAGGTGCTTAAGCCACAGAGTTGTTAAGGGGAAGAACTGAGACAAGTCCCTGATACACAGCCTTCAGTAAATGTTAGTTATTGTTGCTATTAGCATTAATCTCTGTGGGACTGTTTAATACGGAGGTTAATCTGCAGTTGCAGGGAGTCTGCCCTCAACTGTGTGGTCCTGTTGGTGCCGCAGAGAGACTGCAGCCTCAGCCTCTATAGACGAAGGCCCTGCTCTGTGTGCTGTGGTTCCCCTCCTGCTTTGAGAGAAAGGAGTGTGAAACACTGGAGCAGTTTATTCTTTCAGTTTCTTTTCTTCTCTTCTTTGCTTTCTTCCAAGGGAGTGCCAGTAACTAACCCAGAAGCTGCCACACCAGGCCAGAAACTGTACTCTGAGGAGAGACTTGACCAATTTCCAATCACTTATAATTACGCTGAAGTCTCTTGGTCTTTGTCCACTTAAAAAATTTTACATGTGAGGGCCTGAATCATCATCATTAAAATCCAATATTTAGTTGCCAGAAACAGAAATTAAAAGCAATTATATTTCAAATTACAGTGGTTTATAGTGTTTTTTAGCTCATTGTATTTTTCAATATTATTTTGGAGATATTAATATCAGTTCTTGGAGATATTAATTTTTTATTCAAGAAAGCAGTTTCCAGAATGTCAGCATTGGCATCGACATCATCATAAATTCTGCTACTACAAAAAAGTTAGCTTCTTTCCACCAATGTCCAAGTTCATTGATGTGCTCAAAGGTGGTTGGGATCAGAATGTCAATCTCTAAGTTTCTCATAAAGGTATGCTGCATATTACCTGACGTGAGCCTTTACTCTCTTGAAGTCAGATTGGTACTTGGGGTTCTCTTTTCCTCCCCTCCCCTCCTCTCTCCTTCCCTCCTTTCTTTTTCTTTCTTTTATTCTTTTTTTTTTCCCCTTTTTTTGAGACAAGGTCTCACTGTGTAGCCAAGGCTGGCTGGAGTGCTGTGGCACAATCGTGGCTCCCTGTAGCCTTGACCTCCTGGGCTCAAATGATCCTCCCACCTCAGCTTCCTGAGTAGCTGGGATCACAGGCGCATGCCACCACACCTGGCTAATTCTTTGTATTTGTTTGTAGTGATGGGGTTTCACCATGTTGGCCAGGCTGGTTTCAAACTCCCAGGCTCAAGGGATCTGCCCGTCTCAGCCTCCCAAAATGCTGGGATTATAGGTGTGAGCCACCGTGCCTGGCCTATTCTCTATTTTCAAACATTGAAAGGTTCTTCTGCCATTTGTGTGTCCCAAAATATGTATTTATTAATCTTTGAATTGTCAGATTGGGTTTAGGGATATAAAGGTTTGTGGATACTCTTTACCCTCATTCTTATAAGGAGTTCTGTTCCTGAAGGAACATAGTACTTTAGGGAAATGAGATAATCAATTAGAAACATGATTTTACCAGTGGTATGGAAGTAAAATTTCACTTCACAAGAAGTCTTTGATAGAAGAAAAATAATGCAAACAACAGTGAACCTTTTTTCAGCTTCCTAGGGGTCAAGTACTTTGCTAAGCAGTTTGTGTCCAGTAGTTCACTTAATCCTCTCAGTAACTCTGTAAGATAAGGCCCATTATTATTCACACTTTCAGATGACAAAACTGAGGTTCAGAGAGATTAAGGAAGGTATCCAGGTCACACAATTTCAAGCTCTAGGTTACTCTAGGTTATTTTTCTAAGGAAGTCAGTTTCATAGGGTAAAAGTCTATAAGGATTACATTTTCTTGTGGAAGGTATAGCATATTGTAAAACATACAGAATATGGCAGAAATCTTTTTAAAACATACTGGCTTGAAAACATGAGTTTTTTTCAACAAGTAGAAATACATTAAAATTTACAAATTTCATATAATTTTAAAATAATCTTCCCCACAAGGTTGGTTGTTTTCAAGCAAAAGAGAAGCAGGGCTGATTAGAGAATGATCTCAGAAGTCATTGAATTGTGCTCAGATCTTACTGGCTGGCCTGGAACATTTCCACCAATGGAAATCAGCGTCCTCACCTCTTGCATTTTACAAGAGATTCACGTTAGGTGCTGATTCCTGTTTTGATACATTTTAGCTTTACATTGCACCTATGTTACCTTTTTAGGCTTTAGTGTCATCTTTTATTCAAAGGTAAATT
Organism: Ateles fusciceps; assembly: GCA_036589455.1. NCBI lineage: Eukaryota > Metazoa > Chordata > Mammalia > Primates > Atelidae > Ateles > Ateles fusciceps. Next base: position 11,864,530 of record JAZHEH010003097.1, read on the forward strand.
TTACTGAAGACATATACATTTAGAAAATTCACGTAGTATAAGCATACATCTCCAAGAATTTCACAACTGAATACACAAGTATAACCATCACCCAGATCAAGAATTTAGTGGTTTCTATTCTACTGTTTATAAGTAGGATAAAAGTATAAGTGTGTGTCTCTTTGATGGAGCAGAGGTTGTACCTGCAAAAGCACACAGCACCATGCACCTTGTTGAGCACTGATGGAATCCATCTAGGGAGATCATAGACCAATGGGAGGAACACAAACTTTGGCTCAGCGTTTATCCTGTTATGACCATGTATGGGCTGTGTAACCTCTGACAGATGACATAATTGGTTTGAACATCAGTGTACTCATTGATGTAAATGAGGATAAAATGTAAAATGAGGCTATGAGGATAACAATTTCCTTTTATAATTGTGGAGAATTAGAGAAAATAAAATTAGAATATCTGGTATATACAAATGGTAAATGAATGACAGATGCCACTATCAGTAACTGTGAACACACCACTAAAACAATCATTTGTGGCCTAGAAGTTTATTATAACAGAGGATTTGTTGGAAACAGTGCATTAACTAAAAATTTCAGACATTTTTGAACAATTTTTATAGTGTATTTAATTTACATGATTTTTTGAGAATTAAAATATTTAATTTTTTGTATTTAGTTTTTATATATCTTTATATATTTAAGGGGTACAAGTGCAGATTTTTTTACATGCTTTTTTTTTTTTTTTTTTTTTGAGATGGAGTCTTGCTCTGTTGTCCAGGCTGGAGTGCAGTGGTGTGATCTCAGCTCACTGCAACCTCCGTCTCCCAGGTTCAAGCAATTCTCCTGCCTCAGTATCCCTAGTAGCTGGGATTACAGGCATGTGCCACCACACATGGCTAATTTTTGTGTTTTTAGTAGAGATGGGGTTTCACCATGTTGGCCAGGCTGGTCTCGAACTCTTAATCTCAGGTGATCTGCCCACCTTGGCCTCCCAAAGTGCTGGGATTACAGGCGTGAGCCACCGTGCCAGGCCAGATTTTTTACATGCTAATATTGCATAGTGGTGAAGTCTGGGCTCATGACATTTAATTTACTATGGAGTGACTGTGAGTTTTAAATTAAGAAATTAGAATTCAATTATTATTTTCTTGAATTTCTAAGAAAACAAAATCTCCATTTGCTAAACAAATTTTGTTTCTTCTTTTGAGGTGTTGGAGAAAATTTGACAGATCCATCTGTTATAAAACCTGAAGTCAAACAGTAAGTTAATTTATGTGTTATCATTTAGAAAATTGCATTTAACACATAGTAAATGGTTTTAAAAATAATTTACAAACATATATGTTCCCTGCCTAGATCCTAGAAAGGTTTTTAGGTAGCTTATATATATAGACCAAAAACAATAAGATTATAAAAAAGCATAGGTTAGGAAATCGTGATAAGAAGATATGGAAATATGTAAAATGATATTAAATCTGCAGTTAGATTTGTACACCTAAATGGAAATTATAAGGACTAATGCAAATATGACTGAGTTTCCAATGGGTAAGCTTAGCCTCTACGGCTTTGATATGAAAACAATGTCATAGGAGAAGCACAGTTTCCTTTGTTGTCTTCACAATGGAGTCATTGCATCTCATCATGGGCAGCATCTTCCATCACATGCTTATAAAATGAAAGCTGAGGGCATAAAGTGTGCTATTTAGTAACAGCAAATTTTATGAGGACAAAACAATGGAGTTTAGATATGAAGCATCAGATCATCTGACTTAATAACTCATCAACCTGTCCCTTGAATTCCCATCGGCATTTTATCCCAGAAGCAGGCTTTTGGGAAGACTTGAGAGTAAAGGATCTCAGGTTGTATTCTTCTATTAAAGATGGGGTAGAAAGAAATGATGGTGCAGGTAAAACTGATCAATATGGCAGGCGACAGTGGTTGTCAAATATGAGCTTACATCACAATCACCAGGACAGTCTGCTAAAACACAGATTGCTGGGTCCCACTCCTAGAGTTTCTGCTTCAGCAGGTTTGAGGTTCGGCCAGATAATCTGCATTTCTTACAAGTTCCCAGGGAATTCTGATGCTGCTGGTCCAGAGACCACTCTTGAGAACTTCCAACATCAACATTTTTACTTCTTAATTGTCTATACTTGGTCCCTGCGTGGTAGAAAAATATATATAACTTTATAAGTGGGAAATCAATAAAATCTGAAATTTTTACTTTCCCTCCCCAAGGCCTCATAAATATTCACTGCTTTACTGCTCTGTTATCTTAATGAGTGATTTAATCTAAATATGTAGGCTTCTATGCAAAGAGGCCCATGTAAAGAGTATTCGATATTTAATTGGACTAGGTGAACTAGAGAAAATAAAGGTGACCCATATTGAACATACACATCTAATTCCTATGATATTTATTTGACTGTGGAGTTCACATCACAACCCTTATATACATAAAGGCTTTATTAGTTTTCACTTTAGCTCTGCTAAAGTGTTTTTTAGCTAAGAATATTATTTTTTCAGTAGCCCTGTGTGCCTAAGTGTTAGTAGGAATCTTATACTAAAAGTACTTTATAATTTTGCAGTGGAAGTTTTTTGCATATATAATGAACCAAGTTTATGTATACCCCATCTATCATTTATTAAATTTTGACCTTGGCATATGTCATTTAATATGACCTGAATATTCTATCATTTAGAACTCTAAGATTATATTATCCCACTTGACAGGTAGCTATTTAATTGCATGCTATAGGCCAGTGGGCCTCAATTTCTATTAAAGTCACCCAGGAAACTTAAAAAAAAAATGGCAAGGATTGGCATCAAATTAGAATCTCTGAAGAGAAGGACCTGATATCTATATTTTTTAAAAGTGCCTCATGTGATTCTATGGGCAACCAGGGTTGAGAACCTCTGTCTTACGGCAACACCGGAAATGGATAGGATGGCTTCACTGTGGCCTGCCTGGTTTTGTGGGGTTACCCAATTTAGATGCAGTTGGCCTTCATGGTCAAGATAAAGAGAAGTACTATTTTCTCACAGTCATGGGGCATTACATCTGATTAGTTCAATGGAGCTCACATTTCAAATGCTGTACGTGTCTGATGCGCTTGCTACACAAAGCATGGGGTATGGACCAACAGCGTCAGCATCACCGGGAATATGGTTAGACATGCAGAATCTCAGGACCCTCCCCAGACATACTGAACCAAAATCTGAATTTCCTCAAGATCCTCAGGTGATCTGGTGGGGAAAATTAAAGTTTGGGAAGCACTGATTTAAGCAAGTGCTTTCACAGGTTATTTATTTTAGCCCTTGTAACAGCAATGAAAAGGAAGCATTTTCAACCCCAGTTCACAAATAAGAAAACTTAGGCAGAGTGAAGATGCTAACTTTCCTATGAGGAGGAGAGGTCAATGAAAGGATAATCTACCAAAAGAGAAGATATTCTTGTGGTGTAAATTCTCATGTTGTTTCTAATGCTGATTGTCTCTTAACTTTCCCTAACCTTCTGTCTTGGTTATTGGTCATTTGTGATTACAGTGTTTTAGCTTGCTGATTTGATAGTTTTGGGCATTTGACAAGTATGAAATGATGATGAGATGTTCTTTAGTAAATCTATGTATAGATGGCACTAATTAGCGTTTCCTCGCATGTGGAACCAAGCTACCACCTGCTTTTCCTGTGTTGTGAAAAATCTGGAAAACAGCTACTTGTATTTTTTTAAACCTGGTTATCTAAGACTGCACGGCTCTAGGCGGGCTGTAGGGGTAGATGCAAATGAATTTCCCTACAACTCTCCTTCATTCTCCCTTGCATAGGGAGTGGTCGAACTCCTGCTATATGCATTTTGTAGTAATTTTGATTCTTTTGTCTTAACTTTCCCAAAGCTCATAGAGGGAAATCATTTAACTTACAGCTTTTATCTGAGAATCAATGTTGCATCTCTAAGTTGAGTTTTTTTATGTTTTACTGGGAAGAAAGAAATGGCAGGTATGGAAAGCAAATGAGTTAAATATTCTAACAGGGTCATGTTGGAGAGACTATAAAAAGGCATTCTTCAATTTAAACGACTAAAATAACACTGTTTCACTTTACCGGCATGGTAGAATCCTGGTCTAAATACTGAGTGCTTCGATTTTTTTTGCCACCTTCAGTTTCACCTTATTGAAGTGGTTCCTTACCAGATGGACAGAGAGAGAGGAATAGTTAACAAGAGGCAGCTTATGCAGCCGGGTAAATACCACCAGAGCTGTACTTTGTAAGAGCGATTGAGTGACCAGGAAAGTTAATCCTGGGTGTCTGTTCACTTTGTCTTCCCAAGAGATTTCCTCCACCTACTCGCCTCAGAGCAAAGAGGCAATCTGAGATCAAACTGACATCAGCCCTCATTCTGAGCTTGGCACATCTTCAGAGCAGCTACTGTTATTCTGCCAAAAGGAAGTGGAAATTGAGATAAATGTTTCAATCCTTGGATGGAAAAAAGTCCATTTTTACACCACGTCCCTTTTGAAAAACCGCATTCCTTAGAAGCGAAGTTTATTGTTTCCTTTCGTGATAGTTTGCTTTTCTTTTTTTTATTTTTTAAGACGTGGTATTTAAGAGTGGTAATTGAGTTCAGATTTTCTAAATGTGCTGTTTCCACTCTGCATGTCATTAAAATAAAATATTAGCTTTCATAAAGTTTCTTGGGAAATGTTTCTGGCGTGCTCTGTTCTGTGGTGTGCAGTGTCAAAATCCAAATAATCATGATTGCATTTGATATGATAATGGATGGACATTGATCTTAGAATCTGCTAGGGATTTATTATGATCATAGAGTATTCAAAAGGTGCCTTATATATGCTGATTCTATTTGTAACTCTGTCACCTACATCGAGCATATGTACTTTACTTCCACCAACACATTGTGTAATAGTCTTGTCTTTCCACAAAAAGCCCAGCTATAGCAGTTTGCAGGAGAGAAAGTGGCTTTGAAAGAGCCATGAATACGGATGTAGGGTTTAGTCGGTACTTGTTTTTGAGGGCAGTTATTTTAAGAAAAGTATTTGGGTTTGAAACAATGTCTATGTATCTTTGTAGAAGGTGTGTCCCAAAAGCAAATGTATTTTACTTTGAATCTTACCTTTGGGTATTGTAGTAGAACATTTGGTAATGAATGTCACTCTTTCACCCTATGTGCATTAAAAAGGATTTCGACCGTACTTTGTTTTAATGATAGAAAATTCACTCTTCTATCAGATTAGCGTTGAAATGCGTTTCACAGTAGGTCTTGGAGTTGGGAACAAAGATTTAAGTGCATTTGAATTTTAAATTTGCAAACCTAACATTGTTGCTTCCCCAAAGTGCTCTGTTCTTTGTTGGCTCCTTCAAGTTTACTGGGTTACTATGGGATACTGTTCGGTATCTCGGAGAATCCTAGTTGAGCTCCTTTTTCTTAGCTGTGATCTAATTGATATTCTGATATTTCCTCTAGATCAAGAGGAATGGTGTTTGGACCGGCCAATTTGGGGGGAAGATGCAATTAGAAACTTCATTGCAAAACATCATTGCAACTCCTGCTGCCGGAAGCTCAAACTCCTGGGTATGCCACCGATTCTATTTTTCTCTAAGTAAATCTCTCATAGAACAACATCCTTTGTGACCTGGGATAAAGTTGAAAATCTTAATCACATTTTTATCTCATTCACAGTCATTCACAGAGCCTGACTTTCTGACTGCAAAATTTTCAAGTCTCTAAAGGGATTAAAAGGACAAGGATTTACTTTAGGTTCTGCCAAAATGTGATAAAACAACATGGGGCCCAATACTTGTCACAGTCACTCCAAAGGAAAAGTTCCACCAGCTTAAATGGGATAAAATCAGACCGAGGCAGGTCTCTGCCCTTCCTGTTTGGGTCTTGCCAGCTGCCAATTGCTGCATGGTGTTGCCCACAGCACTTCTATTCTATTCTGATTCACCCATTGGGTACTTGGGAGGGTGTGGTATGGAGGGAAATGACACCCTCAATTAAAGTAGTGCTTTTCACTGTAAAAAATCTTCTACTTTAAACACACATTGCAACATATATTTTTAAAAAATCTGATTTGATAATATGGCATACTTAAAAATTCCTGCTATAAAAGCAAGCAGCTGGAGGCCTGTGTCCTCCAAATGGGCAGTCCCGGCTCTGTTGCATTCCTTTCTTTTGTCCCAGAAGGGAAGCATCATGTGTGCCTCAGCTTGCCCACTAGTTTTGGTCACACTAAACTTGTCCTTACAGTGGGATTTCACATATTTTAAGCTGAGTAGCTCTTTATGCCTTATGATAAATGATCATACTATCCATAGTAACCTGGGAAGGGGACAGGTGTAAATTTGCAACAAACAAGGGTGATTTCTAATCCTGTTGGAGTTAGAGGTAGGGGGAGCACTTTTGGGCAAGGCATAGAAAGATAGAAACACAGAGCTGGAGCAGGCTTCCAGTTCTACTGGGAATGTAGTGGTCAGCCAGGGGGTGGGGAAAACAAAAGGGAGCAGTCAAAGAATTGGGGGCTGTAACTCTCACAGCTGCCCAGGACTCACTCTCACAAATCACATACCAGATGTTGGCAAAGAGATTAGTACACAGCCGAGCTGCCCACTGGCTTCTCTGGTCAGAAGGCGCTCAGGAAAGGGCTAGGACTGGGCTGAGAGTCATCAGGACCTCCAGGTATGGGCCATCTGGGAGGCAGGAGCTGACAATGATCAGAGTCATCTCATGATGGCAGGCTAGAGTCCGGCTCATTCACTTGGTGTCCTCTGGTGCTGTCCTCTTCCCAGCTGTGATTCATTCCTACCCTGGAAGGGAGGCCTGCATTCTTGAAGACAGAAGGAGTACATCTGAGGAGCCAGGACACAGGGAGACTTAAGACAGAACTCACTGCTTCCAGTCCTTGAGCTCAATTAGTGGTTCTGCCTGATTAAGGTTGAGATAATTTTTTTATACCACACTGGTAGGTTTTTTTTTTTATTTGCTCTTGTTGCCCGGACTGGAGTGTAGTGGTGCGATCTCAGCTCACTGCAACCTCTGCCTCTCAGGTTCAAGCGATTCTCCTGCTTCAGCATCCTGAGTAGCTGGGATTACAGGCACCCACCACCATGCCCAGCTAATTGAGAGTGATTATTGTCTCCAATTAAACAAAATAAATTTACAAAACTTCTTATAAGGCACTGTGTGTGGAAGCAAGCAACCCAGTCATTCTTTCCTGCCCCCAGAAACAGTGCCCAAACAGCATAGGGAAGGGAGAGCGGCACATGGGTATTGGGGTGAGAAAGGAGGCTTAATCTGGACATGGTCAAGGGTTTGAGTTCCACATATCTATGATCTGAGGAAGAGGAGACCTCTCCGAACACTTGGCAAAGCCTAAAGTCCCATTTGTCTTCATGAACAATATGTTCTTGGGGATCCACTATAACCTTTTTACTTGTCCTCCTTGCAGATTTAAAAAGAAATGACTATTCCCCTGAAAGGATAAATTCCATCTTTGGACTTGAGATAAAAATAGAATCAGCTGAGGATCCTCCAGCAACTATGAAAAGGGAGGAGCAAGAAGATCCCAGTGCTTGCCCTACCTGCCAGGAACTCTGTGATAACAAAGATTGATCCACGTGACATTGATTACATCAGCGCCTCCTTGGGACACACCTTCTGAGCCTCACCTCTCCTCCTACCCAAAGACCTCATTGGTATATGATCAGTGGGTTCTCCTAGATACTGACCTCTGTCCAGGGCACTTAGCAGCTCCATCCTCAAGTTCCACATGAAGACGCTTGGATGAGCCAGCTGGGAATATTGTTCTTGTATACCTCATTGCTTTAGCTGGGCACTTGGAACCTTGGAACAGAATGCTGCACATTAAAGGATGGGGTGGTGGGGGATGAATTTAATTTATTTTCTCACTATGTGTGCAGACTAGACCCCCTACTGCTATTTGTCACCTCACCCACAGATTGTCTTTATGTCTATATATATGTACATAAAAAGTTATGTGACACATATGAAAAAATGCTCATCATCACTGGTCATTAGAGAAATGCAAATCAAAGCCACACTGAGATATCATCTCACACCAGTTAGAATGGCGATCATTAAAAAATCTGGAGACAACAGATGCTGGAGAGGATGTGGAAAAGTAGGAACACTCTTACACAGTTGGTGGGAGTGTAAATTAGTTCAACCATTGTGGAAGACAGTGTGGCGATTCTCAAGGATCTAGAAATAGAAATTCCGTTGACTCAGCAATCCCACTATTGGATATATACCCAAAGAACTATAAATCGTTCTACTATAAAGACACATGCACACGTATGTTCATTGCAGCCCTGTGTACAATAGCAAAGACCTGGAACCAACCCAAATACCCATCAATGATAGACTGGACAAAGAAAATGTGGTACATATACACCGTGAAATACTACGCAGCCATAAAAAACGACGGGTTTGTGTCCTTTGTAGGGACTTGGATGAATCTGGAAACCATCATTCTCAGCAAACTGACCCAAGAACAGAAAGCCAAGCACTGTATGTTCTCACTCATAGGTGGGTGTTAAACAACGAGAACATGTGGACTCAGGGGAGAGGAGCATCACACACAGGGGACAGTTGGGGGGCGGGTAGGGGAGAGACAACGGGGGGTGGGGGAGGGAGGGGAGGGTGGGGAGGGATAACATGGGGAGAAATGCCAGGTATAGTATGCACCAAAAGTAAAATAAATTTAAAAAAAAGTTATGTGACTTCCTCTTCTGTTTTTTCCACAGCATAGGACTTTGAATAGCAGTGATAGGAAAAACAATGGAATGAGGGTGGATTTGCACATATTGGAGCACAAACTAACCAAGTATCCTGGTGAAATCTAGGTGGGTTTGAGATATTGTCAGTGAATCATATGATGCCTGGGTATTTCAGGTTTCTGTAAAGGAAAGGGAAATCTAAAACAAATAATCTTCATATGTATTTTTTTGAGATGGAGTTTCACTCTTTTTGTCCAGGCAGGAGTGCAATGGCGTGATCTTTGCTCACTGCAACCTTCAGCTCCTGGGCTTAAGTGATTCTTGTGTTTCAGCCTCCTGAGTAGCTGGGACTACAGGTGTGCACCACCATGCCCAGCAAATTTTGTATTTTTAGTAGCCATGGGGTTTCACCACATTGGCCAGGCTGGTCTTGAACTCTTGACAGGTGATCCACCCATCTTGGCCTCCCAAAGTGCAGGGATTATAGGCATGAGCCACCACACCTGGCCTATTTTTTTTCTTTTAAACAAGAGAACAAGAATATGAAGAACTGGAAATTATTAGGAAAGAGTTTCCCTTCCTTTAAGCTCAGGGATACTATTAGGAGTTGACTAAGTCAGTCTGTAAAATACCACCCCGCTTTCCAAAGTTGTATATATAATATTGCAAGTTAAATTACTTTATGTCAGGTCCTATGAAGAAAGACGTGGTTTCAGTCTGAAAACATGCTTCACAGGTGTTTGCTTCCTTCCAGGGCAGAGTTCCCCATTCCTCTGGGGTAAAGAATGTATATACATTTTGAAATAAGGCTGAGAACATGTCATTGGTTTGTGAGGCCCAAGGTGAAAGACTCCTGAAAGTCACACTGTGTAGTATATTTGAGGGATCAGTGATCTCTTTTGTATGCTGGGCCTGGTCGCCTTACCTCGAAGAAGCACCAGCTTTTCACATGAGGAGAGATGTGGGTGCTGGGAGTCCTCTCCCTGTCCTGTTGCATCCCCTTTCTTAATATAAGGTGCTCTACTCTACTGGCAGCAAACCTCCTGGGTTTGAAAAATTCAACGTATCTTTATCTTTAATCCTGACATTAGCTGGCTTGCTACAGAGCATGCTTTAAAAATCTACACTCCTGCATTCTTAGGTATACAGGGGAAATATTGAATAGGAGGGTGGAAAACCAAGAATTTAAACCAAGAAAACCAATGATTGTAACTGATTCTTGTAAGTTTGAGTTACACAAGGGCTAATTTATACCCCTTTTACTTGGGTTTTGGGGGTAATGGAAGGTGGGAAATTTGGGTGATTTCTTGATTGGCAATTAGGATAAAATGCTAATGCTTTTTGGGGGGCACTTAACAACTTTATCCTATTCTACAAATCAGTAGAGGAACAATTGGTACTCACTTCAGTGCTACATTCAGCTATGGAAAAAGGCAGAGTTTGCTTGCTCAATGGCCAAACTAAAGACGTCAGTTCATTGGTCAAATATATTTATTAACTGGAATGGAAATTGAAAGCAAATACATTTGGACTTCAAATTTCTGTGGTGTGTTTTTTGTGTTGTTTGTTTTAAGAAAAATCAACAGAATAACATTTTAAAAAGATGAACTGCTGAGCAAAAGTCATTGTGGGAATACTTGCATGCAAATACCAATGTGGCAATCTTGACTTTGACTGATTCATGACCACAAAAGGGTGGAGTATTCATTTATTCAAACAATTTTATTCAACAGATATTAAGTGCTTTCTCTGTACTGCATTAGTGATGAGGATGTAGTGGTGAATATGGCATGTTTTTCCCCCTCAGAAAGCTTTGTCTCATGTTTTGTTTTGTTTGTTTGTTTTGCTCCAAGTTTTGATTTCTAGCTAATACTAAAGAAATTTAACTTCTGGCCAAATGTCAAATTCAGAAATAAGTTTCATATCCTATCTGCCAGTGGGCAGTAGGTTTGGACTGGGTAAGACAATTAGGCCAAATAAGAAGCCATAGCTGGGGCTGGTCTTAGGATCTACCGAGGAAAAGCAGATGGCATAATCCTTGTCTGAGCACAAAGCCCATGTCACAGATGGGATCTGAATTTGAATTTGGCAACCAGAGAAGCAGCCACGTTCCAGAGAGACCTCCCCTGAAGACATCCAGTACATAGGAGTTTTTTACACAAGGTTGTATGGTCCTGGAGTGACTGTTGCTTCGTGCTATCTTAAAGCTTCTTAGAGCTCTGGGTAATAGAATCAGATATAATTTTGGGTGTTTTTTGCTCTGTTATTATTTTCTGCAGTTTTGCAAAACAAATACTGGATGACTAAGAATTCCCAGAAACTATTTAGTCAATACTTCCAAAGAAATTTTTTGAGTTGTTGTTACTCTTGTTTTAGATGAAACCTATTACTCCGGTTCTAGAAATCATGTCACAGATTCCCTTGTCTCTTGTTGTCCCTCTCAATTAGTCACCAACATCTAACACAAAGCAAGACACATAATATATTGCTTTCAACAATATTTGTTGAAAGAAAAAAATCTTCAAATAATAGTGGATTTCATTCACTAGGTAATAAATCAGATTTGCATTTTTAATCTAGAAGGAAATGATTACCAATTCCTTAAGACCCAACACAATTCTTTTGATCTTGCTCTGTTTTAATTTTCTAGGAAATAGGTTTTAACAACCTATACCTTGTCTATTGAATTCTCACCCAGTTCTTGCCCTTATCACCACTGGTGAGAATACCAGAGTGCAGTCCTTCACTGGTGACTATTGAAATGAGATGATAACTTCCCAGAAACTGCCTAGAAATAATCATCACTTTATTACCCTTTGAAAAGAAGATTGATAGAAAAGTCATTTGAAAGATGGTTCATTACCATGACCTAGTACGATTTCTTTACTCACATCTCTCTAAAGCATGAGAAAAGGAGGATTATTCTCTGAGGTCGGAATTTGTAGGCTGTGTGTTTGCCTCTTTGAAGTCTTGGTATTTAATTTTCTGTAGTCATTTCTTGGGCAATTTTCTAAGAAACTAGTTGAAGCTAATTTATCATAAGTTAAAGTCAAATGACAGAAAAGATTTTCCCCCCCTTAACAGCATTTTATTCCACAGTGGTTAGCTTCTGAAGGAAAATGAGACTTAAATAGCATTTCGAATCTCCAGCCACATGGGTGGGTACACAGAACAGAAAGGATTCTGGAAACCACACTGATTTTTTATTTAGCATGGTTATCATTTTGTGACTTTTCTTTATAGACGATGTAGAGATAAAATATTGTATTTTTGTGAAACACCCTCCTAAAAATAATTAGGTAAGTTGCTTAATTTTTCAAAGAAAGACTTTCAGTTCTCAAGGGATAACAAAACTTGGCCTCTATTGTTCTCAGGCTTTTAATATAACTTTATATAATTCATTTAACCTTTCTGTTAACCCCTAGTGCTGAAATGGAGATGAAGATACTTACCTTTTCAAATGAAGGTGAGTGATAATGAGAGATCATTTATGAAGTTCTCTGAGAATCTCATTTAAAAGGCTTCTTGTGAGCATGGAATTCAGTTCAATAAATGAGGGGTTTTCATTTTTGATATTATGTGATAGTTATTTAATGTTTACAGAGGATGCTCAATGGACCTGTTTCAGCATAAACACAAAAGTGATTTCTGCTCTTTCTCCCTTTCCAAGGGGAAAGAGCTCATTGCTCCCTTTTTGTTTTAAAACTTAATTAAATAGTTCAAGATGAGAAAACTTACCATTTCGAAGTATGTCTTATTTTGCTTTTTGATGGATTTGGGTTTACTCAGCTAATTTCTTTTGCCATCCTTTCCCCAAAGAAAGCATTCCAGGAGAAAAAGTAAAGTCCCAAGCTGGTACCATCGTTGGTGGCATTTGAGGCATGAAGAGAGAATAGATTTAGAATCTTGATACTTATAAAACTTGAAGGTTTAAAAAAATGTAATTAATGGTAATTTAAATTTTGTCAGTATTGGGCTGTTTAGGAATAAGAAAATTCTGGCCTATAACTTGCCAGCATCTGCTTTTAGCAACTGATTTTCTTTAGGATTTTCATCTTGTAGTGAATTTTTTTTATTGTAACTTTAAAAAATTCCATCTGCTAACTTAGTCGCAAAGTCCTTCCCAATATTATAGTGGAGACTCTTTTGCTAATGGCTGTCCCACTATGGACATAACAATTGTCTTTGGTTGCAGGGCTTTGGGAAAATCACCAATGATGTCACATGTCTGCACTTTGTCTTTGAATAAATCCTTTATTCTGTATCCTAATGATCACCTTCCAACAGGTCACAGGACTTCTGGATGCTTTGGTGACCAAAAGAAACCCTCGGTATGTTGCCATGTTTTACAATTCCCTCGTCACCCTGGAAATTTTGTTGATAAGGACTTGGGGAGCAGAGGTGCTGGTAAATACAATGGAGAGGAGGAGGAGAAATGATTATCAGGTGTGTGTGTCTGCTATGGTTGAGGTTAGAGAGTTGTCATGGATGGTAGCAGGATTGGTGAATTATTTTCCTGAGAAAGTAGGGAGTGGTGTGTTCTGGAAGATCACATGTATATTGCAGACGAAAACAAATATGGACTGGGCTTCTTGGGATGGGATGTTTGCCTACGATGAAAGGGGTTCTGGGGATGTCTTACAAGATAGGGTGGAAAGAAGTTTTGTGGAACTGTTTGATGTATATCCTACTTAAGAAATAATTTTTGAGCATTACGGCATTTGTGCACTAAGATTAAACTTACTAGATAAGACCCACTTCTGTCTTTAGGGATCTCTAAAACAAATAAGGGGTTTACAGTATGCTGATTCATCATTTTTCAGCCATGATCATTATAATGACAACTTGTTATTACTGTAGGTAATATGTATTGAGCAGTTATTATGTCTTAGGCATTGTGGTAAATGTGCACTGTACATAATTTCATTTAATCTGAACAATGACTTCATGGGCTAGGTCTATTATTCCCATTATAAATATTTTAAAATACTGCTTATGAATTAAGGAACTTGACTAAATCAGCTACCAAAGGGAGAGCTGGGATTTGAAGCTAGATCAAATCGACGACATAAAAGTCTATGCAGTGCTAGCCAGGACACTTAAGAGTACTAGATCATGAATCCCTATGATGGATTGAAAGATAGATTTAAAATCAGGGTCTAACTTAGGCCATCAGAAGAGAAAAAACAAAACGAAGTCTATAGAATGTTCCCTGATGTGTTCTCTGCTCCTGTCATGTTAAGAAAATCTTTCTTGCACAGTTAATGGCCATCTGTGGACCCCGTGTGTCCATGGGAAAGCCAGTCATGAGGGAATGGGTGGGTTCTTCTGAGTCTGGCACTGTCAGCTGGTGAATTTTTCTGCCTCTATTTGCATGTCTGCCCCTCTCCTCCTTTTTTTGGCTCCTTAGACAGTTTGTTGGTCAACAAAACAATACTTACCATTTGAAAGAATTTAGTGACCTGCAGCATATCAATTTATAGTGAAAAATAGAACCTATGCAAGTTACAAAACTTTTATCAGCCTGACCATCACACTGCGTCCCTGGAGGCTGTGGAAGCTGGATTATAATCAAGAGGTTGCTTGAAGTGCATGGAATCAGAACAAAGAGAGGTAGATAAATCAAATTTTTAATGGTGTCAGGCTAAGACATCCTGTTTCATCTCATCTTCTCTGGAGGGATGGGCCTGCCAGTGGGAGTGGAATACTCGAAGTCTGAAATACTTCAGACTGATTCCAGAGGATGCAACAGAATTTCAAGCAACTCTTAGATCAGCCTTGAGAAACATGGACCATGTCGAGAAAATATTTATTTTCTCTTTTTCCATCTTCTCTCACCTTCCTCCCTCTCTCTCACATTCTGTCTCTTTTTTGTCTCTTCTCCTCCTTGCTTCTTTATTCCTTTTTTCTTTCTCTGATTCCATCTTTATATTACCTCTTTTTACACTACACTGGCTGCAAATGTGGATCAACAAACATCATTGATTTTTTGAGATAGCAATTTTCCCAGAAATGTAAAATTAGACAATGTGAGAGCTAAAAAGATAAATAAGAACAATTAAATCCAAAGAAACTGTGCCTCACTCAAAGTTAATAATTATTGTTAGAAGAGAGACTAGAACTCAGGCCTCCTAAGTCACCCTTATTTAGTCTAGTAATGGTCACATTTGTATGTTAAAGCAAATAATTTCCTCTTGTATTGAAATTTTTGTTTTCCTAAAAAATATTCAGATATGTCTACAGTTAAATTTTAAACTTGGAAATCTTTGTAAGACTGTGATTAAGGTGGACCAACTGAGATTTTAATTGTCTATGTGTTTTAATGAGGATGATTCATTAGATATGTGACTTTAGAACTCTAATTGCAAAATGATATTACAAATTAATGACTTTTACCAATTCTCTTTGCTTATTTGTATGTGCCTCGTGTGTGTGTGTGTGTGTGTGTGTGTGTGTGTGTGTGTGTGTGTATGTGTGTATATAAATAAAAAGTAAGCTACTTGGGTGATTACTGAAGCTTTCAAGTGAAAAAACTCTTAAGACTTGGATTTCAATGCATATTTCAAATATTTCATCTTATTTAAATCATTTATAATTATTTCCCATTGTCATTAAAAAAAAAACTTAGGCTGTGGTGCCTTGAATTTTTCTAGGGAAAAACTGGGATTACAGAAAATTCTCTAGGCCGTGGAGCCAGATGGATTTGGGTTTGCAATGAAGCTCTGCCACTGAAGAGTTTGTGGTCTTGGGCAACTTGTTTGACCTCTCTGAACCTCAATTTGTTATCTGAACATGGCAGGAAAATCTGTAAATATACTGAATTGTTATTCCTTCTTGCTGTTTTCCATCCTAACAAGGTAGGTGGATGGTCATGCCTAAGGATGTTAATGGCATGTCACAGAGGTGGCAAGGCCCCAGTATGACAAACCCCTCCAAGACTTCTGGAAACGGATGGGAGCTGTTACTTGGAGTTGCTGAGGCAGAAGGTGCCTGTCTATGGGAAAGAGAAGAAAGATTCATTCACGGACATAGGGAAGATGATGATGTTTTCGCTGAGAAGTGTAGGCTAGTTCATAGATATCAGGAAGACTGACTGCAACTATAGCCTAAGAAGTCATAGGAAGCAATAATGTCCCTGCCAATTGTGAAGCAGATGGAGTCACCTGCCTGGGAATTAACTACATGGCCCTGAACCGTGGGCCTGATGACTTAAAGGTTAGAAGCCCTCCCATGTTTTCCAGGCCCCCTGTCAACTACCTTTGTCCTCACATATTTTAGAATCCCCCAGATTTGAGTGGCAGTAATTCTCTTGTCATTTAGAGAGGAGACTATGTCTAGATTTACAAAAATAAGCTAGTATGCCATTTCTTGTGCCTGAGTGTTATAAAGCAAATTCATCTCTGTAACCTAATGTCTAACAAGCAGGATTATTGCTAGAATTAGAGATGATGTACATAAGGCACTTGATACAGTGGCCCACAAATAGGCATGATGGGAAATTATGAAAAATGTCATGTTATGAATAATTTTATTTCCAAATTATGAATTATTAAGTTATTTTGTTTAATCACCAAAGCTATCTCCAATCCAAGATTGGTGAAGCTGGAACTGCTTCTCTTTTTCAAAGACTAAATAGTTCATGACATAGATATTAGAATGTCAGTATTGAAACGATTCTCTAGGATGTGGGCTAGGCAACAATAATGAATAGGCACCAAAATGTGAAGACTTAACACAGTGATTAGTTGTTTCTTGCCTATTTAAAAGTTCAGACAGTGGCAAGTCATTGGGTTCTCTGCTCTACATAGTCTTTCTGGGATCCTTGCAGACAGGGTTCTGCCATCTTCAACAGATGGATCTCAAATCAGCCCTAGGGTTTCTCAGCCCAGTCATCTGAAGAGGAAAGGAACATGGAGGAATACACGGGAAATTTTAGGGGCCAGCCCTAGAAGTGGTACACATCCTTTCATTCACATACTGTTGGCTAGAACTCAATCAGAAGGCCATGTCCACCCACAAAGAGGCTAGGAAATGCGGTCTAGCAATATGTACAAAAATAAGAGAACATTTTTTTTTTTTTTTTGAGATGGAGTCTTGCACTGTCACCTGGTGTGGAGTGCAGTGGGGCACTCTCTGCTCACTGCAACCTCCGCCTCCCAGATTCAAGCAATTCTCCTGCCTCAGCCTCCCAAGTAGCTAGGATTACAGGTGCCCACCACCATGCCCGGCTAATTTTTTGTATTTTTAGTAGACACGAGGTTTCACTATGTTGGCCAAACTGGTCTTGAACTCCTGACCTGTGATCCGGCAGCCTCAGCATCCCAAAGTGCTGGGATTATAGGCGTGAGGCACTGTGCCCATTTGAGAAAAATGATTTTAATGAACAGTTAGCAATCTGTGTCAATTTAGGGATTATCTATTCTGGTCTAATTCTTCATTTAATTGTATGTGGCTCTGGAAGTTGGAGTGTTCTTTGGTATGACTTTTCCAAGTGAGTTTTTTCTTTATACAGAAGTACCTAACACAGTTCTTCTTTATTTTTTTATTTTTTTTTTTTACTTAGCTTTACTGCATTACACAGAGTTCTTCTTATTTAGAACATGGTATGCTTTCGACTAACTCTCCATGTCTTCTTGCACCAGGCATCTTCAAAATCTCATCAGACATATTCCCTTTTATTTTCTCATAATTCATTTATAATGGCCAAATCTGTTGGATCCAGGAAGTAAAATCTAATTGGAATGAAAATGGCTTTATTGAGCACTGTTGGGTTTTGATAGCTATAAAATAACCCCATTGTAACTCCTCTCTTGCTGCTTGACCCCCACCCGTTCCCTCTGCCTCCCCATCCCTCTAAGCAACATCATGTGAAATCAAACATTTCTTGTCCTCCTTTCTAAATTGCATATGACTGGCTAGCAGGCAAATAGGCAGTAAGGTAAAAGCAGAAATTTACATAAGGATCCTATTAATATACCATACAAATGAGGGTCCTATGGAGAATGTTAATTCATTTCCTATACTGAATGGCCATGATCACTGTAAATGTTTACCATGGCAAAACCTAACACGGAAGTGGAAAGCTTGGATATATACATAAGAGATGGGAATTGACTAAATTTTATAGAGAGTTTTTTCATTTCTTGTTTTTTTTTTTTGAGACAGAGTCTTGCCTGTTACCCACGCTGGAGTGCAGTGGTGCTCTCTCAGCTCATTTCAACCTCCGACTCCTAGGTTCAAGTGATTCTTCTGTCTCAGCCTCCCGAGTAGTTGGGATCACAGGCATGCACCACCATGCCCAGCTAAGTTTTGTATTTTAGTAGAGATGGGGTTTCACCATGTGGCCAGGCTGGTCTCAAACTGCTGACCTCACGTGATCCATCTGCTTCCCAAAGTGCCAGGATTACAGGTGTGAGCCACCACGCCCTACCAAAGAGGGTTAATTATCATGAAACTTTTCCATGATAATTTAAGTAGAAGACCTTAAAGAGCACTCCAACTTTAAAGGTTGTATTTATAAGCTTCAAAATGATTTTTAAGCTTGGATCATTTCTTGAAGGGCAATTGGTGGGGAATTGAAATTTTGTAATGAAATATTTTAATTCATCAATTTTTAAAATTGAAGACATTTCTAGACTACTATTGTGAAAATTTATGATCCACCTTTTTTTAAACCCCAAGAACCACAGCTGACAGAGCATAGGTAAGACAGAGCATGGGGTCTTTTCTTTTTTTTTTTTTTTTAAATAGAGACGGGGTCTCGCTATGTTGCCCAGGATGGAGTGCAGTGGCTATTCACAGGCACCATCCCACTACTGATCAGCACGGGAGTTTTCACCTGCTCCGTTTCTGACCTGGGCCGGTTCACCCCCTCCTTAGGCAACCTAGTGGTCCCCAGCTCCCGGGAAGTCACCATACTGATGCCGAAATTAGTGCGGACACCCTATCAGCATAGCGCACTACAGCCCAGAGCTCCTGGGCTCAAGCGATCCTTCCACCTCAGCCTCCCGAGTAGCTGGGACTACAGGCATGCACCATCGCACCTGTCATGGGGTCTTTTCATAACTTCCTGGTGGCTGCTTAGTTTTTATTTGTTCAATCATCGACTTATGATTTAACTAAGATTAATTTTGTGCCTAGCATTTGCAAGGCACTGTGCCCCGATTAGTAAGGTGAGCACTCATAGGTTCATGAGAAGACAGACATAAAATAATCTCCTTGCACCAAGAGCTACAGTTGAGGCATTTGCAAAATGCTATTGGAATTTAGCTAAGGAGAGACTTTCTCTTTGGAGAGGGAAGGGAGGGCTTCACAGAGAATGAAAAACAGTTTACTTGGTAGAGGAAACAACATCTGGGGGAGGTGTTTAGGGAATAGTGCATAGTTGTGAGGCTAACTCATAAGGCATACATTGGGATAAGGTAGAGGAGATAGCAAAAGATGAAGCTGGAAAGAGTGGATGAATGTGTTAAAAGCCTTTTATGTAATTATAAGGAGTTAAGTTTTATCATGCAGATTAGAGAAGTTAGCAGATGTTTTGAATATAATTAATTCTGGGTCAATTAATTAATTAATTACTTCTGCAAACATTTATAAATTGTCTACTGAGTGCAAACTACTTGGCCTTAGAAGTATAACAGTGAATAAGATGCGGACTCTGCCCATGGGAATTTATAGTTTGGTGAATGATTAAAACCAGTAGAGATGGTTCTAAGGTGTTTTGGAAAGAGCTTTAATTGCTCATATCACCATCCTCTTCCAAATTCACTTCATTTCACCATTAATCTTATTATTATATTTTATGTGGCTGATGGAAGTTTCCTCAATCTTTGTCAAGTGTTTTTGAAAATACTGCTCTCTTATTGATCTATAATGTAAACCCTATGTGAAAACAATGTACTTCATGTACAAACAAGAAAAAAATCTCTCCTTCACCCTTTCAATCTCACTGTCTCCTCCTCATACCTGTCCTGTAAAGGAAGCCTGGAGTATCCAGCAGTGACAAGTTTTACTGTACTCTGAGACAAGTTGCTATAACTATGTGTGCACTGAGGGATACACAGCCCCAAATTAATTGTCCTAGCACAAGGTGATAAGTGCAGAGAGAGACAAGGTTCATCAGAAGCCATCTTGTGAGCACTTAGTATGTGCAGCCAGTGTTGGGGGTGGTGGCAGGCAGACATATTTCAAGCAGAAAGTATGCTTGAGAAAAAGGAGTGGTTTGCTTTGTCTGGAGCATCAGGTATTTCGGAACGAATGTTTTGTTTGATTCATGAAGGAGAGATTAGAGTCTGAGAGTGACAGAATGATGTGGTCATCTTGATGAATAAAAGGTTTTAAAGATAGTGCTCAGGCTCATTTGACCAACATTTCTTCCTTTATGGCCAGCCAGTGAATTCAAGTGAGATGTGAGAGGGAGAAAGGAAACCCCTTTATTGACTCAACAAAGCTCTCCCATAAGTTCATATTCTTGCTTCAACGAAAAAAAATCATGGCCCTACTATAAACTACCAAACATTTCTTCTGCCATAGTCTACTTTTTAAGGTTGTTGACACCTTTTATATGACCTGTGTGTCTTTTCTGAGATTTTGAGTGTCACATACACTCTGCTTGGTTTACCTTGGACTGAATGAACCACCTGGATTAGTGATAGATTTTCACTGGACCATAGGGTCTGAACCTGGGCATTCAGGAGGAGCATGCTGAGATAAACACATTAAAAAGGACTGCAGAGACACACGTGGTGGCTTGCATCTGTAATCCCAGCACTTTGGGTGGCCAAGGTGAGCAGATCCCTTGAGGTCAAGGAGTTTGAGACCAGCCAGGGCAACATGGCAAAATCCTGTCTCAACTAAAAGTACAAAAATTCGTTGGTTGTGGTGGCGCATGCCTGTAATCCCAGCTACTCAGGAGACTGAGGCACGAGAATCAGTCAAGCTTGGGAGGCGGAGGCTGCAGTGAGCCAAGATCGCACCACTGCATTCCAGCCTGGGTGACAGAGGGAAACTCTGTCTCAAAAACAAACCAACAAACAAACAGCCTGTAGGTGTGCCTGATTTTAAAAGATAGAAAATTGGCCTTTTCCCTGTATACTTTTTAGAGTAAGGAAAAGCAACTAAACATTAAAAATTCTAAGCAGGGAAGTAAAATTTCCTCAGGTCTCTGACCCCTGACCCTGCTCAAAGCAATTCCTAAAGTATGAGGAGATTATAAAATTGTGCATCTCTGACTGATGTACTTTTGAGTCCCCAGAGAAAATATTTTATTAGGCTTTGGTGAATTAGCCAAAAACTCTGAACCGTTCTCTGGGTGAGGGAGGATTCACTTGCCCAGGGCTCTGCTCGTGGCTACTTGGCTACCTGGGAAGGATGCTTTGGCATTCTTTGAGAGGAAGAAGGCCAAGTAAGGTTAAGGCAATGCCAGCAAGCTTGTCCTGTCTGCTGACACAGAAAGCTTCTCTGCCTTCTTATCTTGTTTTTGGCCTCACTCAGGTACAGTAACATCCTGCTAGTCCAGCTGTGATCAAAACACTCACCCCAGCCTCCATCTTGAGCCTCCCAGCCCCAGCTAGGATTTGAACTCATGGTCCCGAGAGCAGGATGGATTAGTGCTCAAGGGCTCCCACGCTGGCTTCATCAAAGCTTTTCTGTGCACATCTCCGTTATGTGAACAGCTCTGTTAACCAAACCTATTATCTTTCCCCCTTAGTTTTCAACTTGAGAAAGGGAAAGCAACTTCTTTAATGGCCCACAGATTGATGATTAACATTTTACATGTCCCTGCTGCTAAGTAAAAGAACTGCTTTGTGGACAGTGAAAATGCCTAGGAGAAGGAAGCGGGAGTCAACTTGGTTTATTAAGTTGTGCTGCTTCATTAATCACAATCTTTTTTACGGCAGCGCTTAAAGGCCCATCCATTGTACTTCTCGGGAATGGGGTAGATCAAAACCAAGTGCTTTTAGTGCACCTTTGACATCTGGCATAGCAGCCAGCTATCTGCGATATTGCTCTCAAGCAGTATGGGGAGCTGCATTTACCGTGACCATGCTGGCCCCTCTGATTTAAGCTACTGCAGAGGGCAATGAATTACCTTAAAGGAGCTCCACTGCAGAACTCCAAGTTTTATGCCGGACCCCTGCCAGCTTCCCCACTTTATGAGTATGAACAATCAGACAATTGAACTGATTTGACTTTGCCACTCCTGGAGTTTCATTGCTGCGAACCTGG
Organism: Ateles fusciceps; assembly: GCA_036589455.1. NCBI lineage: Eukaryota > Metazoa > Chordata > Mammalia > Primates > Atelidae > Ateles > Ateles fusciceps. Next base: position 11,886,508 of record JAZHEH010003097.1, read on the forward strand.
GGATGTAATGATGGCAATGCCATGCTAAGTGCCGCTCTGACTAGCAGCAGTGCCTGCTGCCCATTCAAGTAGGGCACCCATTCTTGTTAGCCGAAAACTGCTCTGATTTGCAGCAAGGGGGAAAAGAGATCCCATGCAATCAGATTAACTCAACTCTGAATGTTATTTTCATTTAACACTGTGGAACCAGGCAGTGTCCCAATTTTTTTTTTAATGGTAAACTCATTAAAAGGCAGGGTTCTTTTGCAAGTAGTCGTATAACACTGATGTGGAAGGCACCTGCCAAGTCCTGATACAGATTGCAGACACATACGTTCATAGAAACTTACATATATAACACACACATACACCTACTCTGTAGACAGGCTCAGGCTGTCTTATACAAAGAATCAGCACCATAAATGTTTATTGAATTGATTAATTAATCCAAGAAGATAAAACATTTCCCCATCTAGGGACAAAAATTTCATTGACTTTTGCAACAATAAGTGCTAGAAGACAATAAAATGCTATTTACCAGATTTCAGGGAAAAAGTTAAAATTTATTGTCCAAGAGTCCTATACTCTGCCAATTTCTTGTTACTATGTGAAAATGCAAAAAAAAAAAAATCCAAATAAGCAAGACAGCAAAAGAATAGTAACTACATGGTTTTTCTAGATAATGAAAAAAAGACTATTTTCAAAGACATTTATCAGACCACTGAAAGATGAATCAAACACAAAGAAAGGAGGAAATAATAATAATAATAATACTTGATAGTGCTTGCTATGTGCTAGGCATTCTTCTGGGCCCAAATGTTAATTTATTCAATTATTTTTGTGCAAACCAATGAGGTGTAGCTACTATTATTATTCCCCAGTTCCAGTGAGGAAGCTGAGGTGTAAAGAAGTTCACTTTCTTGCGCAAAACCGTCCATCCAATAAAATTTGGGGCCAGGATTTGAATCCCAGCATTTGGGCTTCAAATTTTGCACTCTTAACCCTTACACTGTGCTGCCTCTAATAGGACTTTAAACATAATCACATAAATTAATATTGAATTATCAAGTGAGGCAATCTAAATTATTGCCTCACTATTTACAAAATTGAATGCTAAAAAAGAAAATTATTTTTGTTCCAAGTGATATGCTGCAAAACCCAAGAAAAAGATAACAAAGACAAAGAAAGTAGAGTAACTCATCTTTTAAGCAAAGATGCTAAACACATGGCTTAAAATAAAAAAATAAAACAATTGTTTTGACTTTGAAATTGGTGATTATGTGACTATAGGCTTAAGCACACTCTTAAAGAAAAGAAAGCTTTACTGTAACCACTCATAAAATATTTAAAAGAATGTCTAGCTATAATTCAGATCAAACATCTATGAAAAGCATCTAAAAATGCTGGATAAAGACATAAGATAAAATATAAGAATCTCTAGCGAACATATTATGACTTAGGATTAATAGAACCCAAAGATAGCTATGTAGAATAAAATAGAGAGAAAATAAAACTATAGAAATCAGTCAATGTAACAATCATTTATAGTAATAAATATGAGTTTAAATTTCCCCATTAAAAGTTATTACAGACTAAATTTTTAAAGCATCCCACCAAATAATACATAGATAATTCTCACACATCTACTGCATCCCTGAACACAAGATCTTACATCTCCCTTTTTTTGAGATAATGTCTGGCTTTGTCACCTAGGCTGGAGTGCAGTGGCACAGTCTTGGCTCACTGCAATCTCCACCTCCCAGGCTGAAGCCATCCTCCCACCTCAGCCTTGTGAGTAACTGGGACTACAGGGTTGCACCACCATACCTGGCCAATTTTTGTATTTTCGTAGAGACGAGGTTTCACCATGTTGCCCAAGCTGGTCTTGAACTCATGAGCTCAAGCCATCCAGCCACCTTAGCCCCCACAAAGTGCTGGGATTACCAGCATGAGCCACAGCGCCCAGCATCTCACATCCCTTTTGAAAAGGATTTAGAAAATTAAAAAAGGAAATAGGTGGTGAAGCTCATATGACATAGTGTGCTGACTATGTATAAGACACAGTTCTCTGCTATAGATACATAGCAGTGAACCATACCTTGTGAAGGTGACAATCCAGTCAGGATGGTGGTGGTAGTGGGGAGAGAGAGTAACCCAGTGACCCAGGGTTAGCAAAATGCAAGGTCTAGGGGAATAATTCCCACAAGACTACCCTGATTTTGACACTATTGTGAATTTGGAGGATTCCCAAAATCATTCTCAGGTGTGACAATTCCCTAGGAGGACTCACAGAAATCACTGAATGTTATTATACTCATAGATATGTTTTATTTCAGGGAATGGATAGAAGGTACAGCCAACCAAGGAAGGGATGCATAGGGCAGAATCTAGGACAGGTCCAAAGCCCCTGGCCATCCTCTCCCCATGGAGTAATGAATAGCAGTACCTCCTCCTGACCATGATATGTGACAACGCATCTGTCCTGTTTTCTTCCTTAATTACTGGGATTTATTCCCATACTGCTCACACAGCTGTCTTTTAGTCCACAGTCCTTCTGGAGGTCAGAACATGACCCAAAGCCCCATCATAAATCACATCATTGGACTGTCCCATGATCAAAGCCTCTAGACAAATGGAGACACTCCAATCAGCCAGGACATTTCAGGATCCTCCACCTCCCAGTAGCCCAGGGCCAAATTTAGAAGGCTCTAGGATAAGGTTGATTCTTCACTGCACAGTAACTAGACAACAGTAACTAGAAAAACAAATGCAATAGCTAGACAACAAATGCAACCATAGCAAAAGAGCGTCAAGGGACAGAGAGGGAAGTGACAGTGTCTCCCCCTTGTGGATGGGGCAGGAGAGGCTACTCTTGAAGCCTAAATGAAGAGAGAGAATTTAGCCACATGGACATTCAGGGAAGAGCATTTCAGGCAGAGGAAACTTCAAGATCAAAGGCACTGAGGCAGAGCACATTTGGGAAGGAACAGCAAGGAGGTCATTTTAGCTCAAAAGGGATGAGTAGGGTGTGGGCCCTGGGGGGAGTGGTGAGTGGCAGGAGAAAACATCAAAAGAGATTGGGGCTTGGAGGGGGACACATCCTACAGGGCCTTGTATGATTTGGACTTGGTGAAGTCACTGGAAGAGCTTGAGCAGAGGAAAGACATACTCTGACTTGGATTACAAAAAGTTTGCTCTGGTTCCCATGTTGAGCATAGTGCAGCAAAGGAAAAATTGGGAAGCTCGGTTAGATGACTGCAATAGTGAAGGTCAGAGGTGACAGTACCAGAGCTGGAATGGGACAAAAGATGGGAGAAGTGGATGGATACTGGATCTGGAATATATAAATATATATTTTATTTTTTGAGATGAAATTTTTGAGACAGAATCTCTTCTGTCACCCAGGCTGGAGTGTAGTGGCAAAATCTTGGCTCACTGCAACCTCTGCCTCCTGGGTTCTAGTGATTCTCTGGTCTCAGCCTCCTGAGTAGCTGGAATTATTACAGTGGATCTGGTGTATTTTAAAGAAAGAACAATCAGGATTTGCTGATAGATTGGATTCCTGAAGATTCCTCATTTTACTATGTAAACATTTACTGCATTTATTTAGGCATGGCTTTTTTTCTTTTTTTCAGTAAATGGCCTGAAGCACAGTGACCCTTCTTGATCCGAAACATCTTTTGGTGTAGCCTCAATTATTTCTCCTATTCCAATTTGTTCTGTTTTCTTCCTTAATTGGCCACATCTCTCTAACTTGATCTTTGTATTGAGCTATTATTTTCTTAAATCACTTTTATCCCTTCATTCTTTTCTTTGCATTCTCTAAGTGCTTCTCTGGTTTATCTCTTTTTTTTGTTGTTGTTTGTTGGTTTCTTTTGTTAATCAGGGTTGACATTTTTGTAGTCCCAAGGGGTGCATTCATGGTTAGACAGTCAGATAGGTGGTCACTTCTGAGACATGGTAGACTACAGTCTTGTGGTTGGGGGCAAGGAGGAAGATAGCAACAGAGGGTCCCTACCTTCAGTAGATGGGGGACATTCAAGCCTAGGGATCATGGCAGATAGAAACACAGGATCACCAGCAAGGAGAGTTCATGCTTACCAGTCAAAGATCATGCTTGATCCCATAGATGCCCCTCTCTGAGTCAGCAAACAGGGTCCAAGCAGACTCAGTTATTGGGAGTCATTTTTTAAAAAAATTATTTTAAAAGCTGCTGCTTAGAAGCCTAAGAGGAAGAAACTGATCAAATCAACAGCACAGATGTATATGTAATTAAATTCTCATACTAATTGGTGATGTCTGTTTGTAGCTCTCCCCCACTATACCCAATAATCTGATCTGTCAGAAGTTTGTTTTATAGCTTTTTCAAAGAGTCAACTTTTTGTTTCATTGACCAACTCTACTTAATTTCAATTAATTTCTACTCTTTAATCTATATTATTTTTCTTTTTCAATTGTATTTGTGTTTAACTTCTTGAGATGAAATCTTGGTTCAGTTTAAATATTGCTTTCTAAACTGTATAAACATATGTATGTGTTCCACTAAGTTTCACTTGGTGACATCCCATAAATATTGGTATTTAGAGCTCACATTATTTTCATATCTAAATCATTTGTAATTTGATTTCTTCTTTAATCCAAGAATTACTTAGAAGTTTATTCTTAAATTTCTAGGTGCTTTGATTTTTGTTGTTGGTGGTGGTGGTGATGGGATCTTTATTTTCTTGTTTAACTTCTGATTTTTCCATTGTGGTAATTTCTTGTTTTTGGAATTTATTGAGACTTTTTTGTTACCCAATACAAAGTAAATTTTTATGAATGTTCCATGTGTTTGAAAATAAAGTGCATTTTTTTCAGGGTCTTAAAAAAAGAAAATAATGTGCATTTTTTTGTTTATTGGGTACAGAGTTAAATATTTTTATGTAGTAGATCAAACTTGTTAACTGTGTTATTAAAATATTTTCTAAATTTTCTTTGAAAAAAAACCTGTTTGATCTAGGATCTGAGAATTGTATGATTTTTGTCCTTTGTGGGTATTTCACATTCCCGTTGGAACTCGAATAGATTTTTCTGTATATATTTCAAAACTACATGGTTAGGTGTGCAACAAAAGTAGATGATGGCCAGGTGCAGTGGCTCATGCCTGTAATCCCAGGACTTTGGGAGGCTGAGGTAGACAGATCACTTGAGCCAGGAGTTCAAGACCATCCTGGTCAACATAGCAAAACCCCAGCTCTAAAACAAACAAACAAACAAACAAAAAAGGTGAGCATGATGGTGTGCACCTGTAGTTCCAGCTACTCAGGAGGCTAAGGTGGGAGGGTCACCTGAGCCTGGGAGGTCAAGGCTGTAGTGAGCCATGATTGTATCACAGCAAGTTAGCCTGGGCAACAGAGTGAGACCCTGTCTCAGAAAAAAAAAAAAAAAAAAGTAAATGACTGTAGGTGATTTTAATTTTTGAAATGCTAAATAATCCAAACTATAATTTTTTTGGACTTGTTACTATTGCTACATCCAAAAAAATATTTTTGCTAGCATTTATCTACGACGTTTTTCCATTAATTTCTCTCAATTATGAGTGACTTCAACACAAATACTAATTAGATATTTGAAGAGGATTTTCTCCATTGATGGAAACCTATGGGATATTTTTTCCAATATTTAATTTTTGGTTATTATGGATAGATAATATTTATCCATATTTATGGATTCACGTGACATTTTGACACAAACATACAATGTGTAATGATAAAATCAGAGTAATTGAGGTAGCCAGCACCTCAAATATTTATTATTTCTTGGTGTTAGGAGCATTCTATTTCATTTTTTAAGTTATATTGAAATATACAATAAATTATTTGTAACCATAGTCACCACATTGTGCTACTGAACACTAGATCTTATTCCTTCTCCCTAACTGTATTTTTGTACCCAATAACCATCCCTTTTTTATTTCCCCACCCCACTACCCTTCCTAGCTTTTGGCAACCATTATTCTACTCTCTATCTTCATTTTTTTCACCTCCTATATATTAATGACAGCGTGCAATATTTGTCTTTTTGTTCCTGGCTTATTTCATTTCACATAATATCCTTCATTTCTAACCATGTTGTTGCAAATGACAGGATTTCATTCTTTTTTATGACTAAATAATATTTCATTGTGTATATGTACTACATTTTCTTTATCCATTTATCAATTGATAGAACCTTAGATTGATTCCATGTCTTGTTTATCTTGAAAAGTGCTGCTATAAATGTGGTAATATGGTTGTCTAAGATATCTCTTTTCTTTTCTTTTCTTTTTCCTTTCTTTTTTTTTTTTTTTTTTTTTTTGACAGAGTCTCACTCTGTTGCCCAGTCTGGAGTGCACTGATACAATATCGGCTCACTGCACCTCCGCCTCCCAGGTTCAAACAATTCTTGTGCCTCAGCCTCCCGAACAGTGGGGACTACAGGCATGCACCACCACCTCTGGCTAACTTTTTGTATTTTTAGTAGAAGCAGATTTCACCATGTTGGTCAGGCTGGCCTCGAACTTTTGGCCTCAAGTGATCCACACACCTCTGCCTCTCAAAGTGCTGGAATTACAGGCGTGAACTGCTGTGCCTGGCCTAGATATCTCTTTGATATAGCGTTGTCTTTTGTATAAGTCATTTTAACTGGAGTGAGATGATATCTAATTGTAGTTTTAATTTGCATTTCTCTGATTATTAGTGATATTAAGAATTTTTTCCATACCTGTCAATCATTTGTATGTCTTTTTTTTTTAGACAGGATTTTTGTTCTGTTGCCCAGACTGGAGTACAGTGATGTGATCTTGGCTCACTGCAACCCCTGCCTTCTGGGTTCAAGTGTTCTCCTGCCTCAACCTCCCGAGTTGCTGGGATTACAGGTGCCTGTGACCACACCCGGCTAATTTTTGTATTTTTAGTGGAGCCTGGGTTTAACCATGTTGGCTGGGCTGGTCTTGGACTCCTGACCTCAAGTGATCCGCCCACCTTGGCCTCCCAATGTAGTGGGATTACAGGCACGAGCCACCGAGCCAAGCCTGTATATCTTCTTTTGACAAATGTCTATTCAGATATTTTGCCCATTTTAAAATCAGATTATTATTTTTTTGCTATTGAGTTGTTTGAACTACTGATATATTATATATTATGGATATTAATCCCTTGTCAGATGAGTAGCTTGCAAATGTTTTCTTCCATCGTTTGGGATGTTTCTCTTTTCCCAGGAATGTAGTATGCTTCTCCATGTACTTAATTTTTTTTTCTGCCTTACAACAAGAGTTTATAGTTTTGATCATATGAGATTTTGTACTTTATGGTATTTATTACTGTATTCAGTGAATTTGTTTCATTTCATTTCTTACTGATATAGTACTTTAAAATGTAGATTTTTGCATATTGATCATCCATGCCTCTATCTAATGAAATTATCTTTTTACTTTGAATAGATTGTTGGAAAGTAGTCATTTTGTGTTTCATCGATATACAATAATATTGCTTATAATATAAAGATGATTTTTAAAATTTTATATTTATTCCAATTAAATAATTCTTTTTATCAGATATACATAGGTTCCTTCTATTCATATGTCAGTCAGAGTTTTTTATTAAGTATGTCTTTTGGCAGCTATTAGTAAAACTGTAGACTCCTCTTTTCCTATCAATTCCTATGTAACATTTATTTCAACCTAAATTTGTTATGTGGGAAGTTTATAGTGTTAGGAATCATTTTTCTTTCTTTTCAGCATATGCAGACAATAAAGTGGGTAATATTACTACAAGAATAATACAATGTGATGTATTATTTATTTAATGGTGGAATTTATATTAATAACTTTATAAATGACCTTAATCTTAAATTTCTAGTAATATTAAGATCTGAAGGTCTTCTTTATATTTCTCATTTGGACTTTACTTCATTTTATGGTGGGAAATTGTTCTTCATAGCTGAATTTTGGAAGTACTGCTTACAAATACTGATCTTCTGTAAAAGTTGTTTTTCTCATAATGAGCAATTGTGGTGTTCAGATAAAAAAAAATATGTGAAAGATGTCATAAGATATAAAGAACTCTGCAGTGGTTAGTCACTGTTATTATAGCAAGTGCTCAATCAAGTGTATGTTAATTCAATCTGATACCTACCTTGGCCACCTTAACAGAGTATTTCCTTTTGCAGTTATCTGTCCCCTTTTAAAAAGGAGTATGTGATCTTGTGCCCAGGAATGCGATAGGTATGTGGGAATTATTTATTTACAGATGAATTACAATAGACAGCCTTTTTTTAAGGCAGACTTTGGGGTCTGATTTTACTGTTGATGCTGACAACACGTCTGTGAAATACATGCTTCCCAATGGTCATTTTGGTCAAACACGAAGCTGAGCAGATGCATGCTTGAGCGCCAACCACCTGGCAGGCCTTTGTTGACTTGGCAAGAGTCTCCAGGCTGGGAAATTTGAAGAACACATTTCATTCCAGCTGAAGGCAGGATTATGAGTTGATAATTTACTGTGAGACCCAGGGTTTACTATAGGGATTTATATGCAGAATGAAATGGGAAGGTTGGGGATTTGTATACATCAGGCATAAGGACCAGGAGCCAGAAGGTGAATTATAGACTAAAGCTGTTTCACCAGCTGGTGAGACTTTGCAATTCAATTCCAATGCAGGTAGAACTACATTCTTTAACAATGAGCACTCAGGCAAGCTGGCATAGACTTTGCCAGGGTCTTTGCCTACAAGGGAAGTATCTTTCCACAAGATAAGCAGGTGGTTTCTCCTAGGTTGGGTACCATGAGCCATTTCCTAAGTAAAGAACCTAGAATGTCTTATTCTGCTTTGTGGTTATCAGCTGTGTTCAGGTGTCAGAGCTCACATGCTCCTTACAGAAAAATAGTACCTTATTATCAAGTATTACTATTAGTCATAAAAGAATTTAATAAATATTTTGGTTTTAAACATTATTTCATTGGTGGTTAAATTCTAGTATAAACAATATTAGTTAAGACTTTCTTACTTTATGAACTCTAGCTTCAGCACACAATTCCTTGCCCATGTACAGCTAAACCTCAAGATTTCTGTGAGTTTCTGGGTATTTAAATCCTCAGCACCACAGACATCATTTTGAGGTTTTTACTAAAAATTTGAAAGTGCATGGGAATGACATTGTTCAATGAGCAGCAAACAACTTAAAACCATACATTAGCCATCCCTGCTCTTAACATCCTCTGGGCTACTCTGCCACCAAGAGTTTCTCATTGACCTGTTGGTTCATCAGTGCCCAAGTTGCATGATCTCATTGAATCTTTTCTTGTTGTCTCTTCCCCTGGTTTCTTTATGTACTTCTCTCTAGAGAGCTTTGGAAACTGAATTATTCTCTAAAACCTGTAAGTCCAAAGCCATAAAGTCTCAACAGAATGGAGCATTTTATGTTTAATGGACACTGTCTTTCTGAGCAGGTAGTTGTGATTATAGGTAACCAATATTTTTTTCCTGGTTCACCAATATAGATGAGTGGCATCCAGTCCCAATATTTTAAAAAGAATTATAAGGGAGAACAATCAGCTATCGATCTAGCTTGTGGATGACCAGTTGGTGAGGGCATAGTGGTAGAAACATTGGGCTAAAAATAAGCTTCCCAGGTAGGCATATTTAGCCCCTGTAACCAGCCTACTTATGACCTTCCTCTTCCACACCCTCTCCATCATTGCTCATCATGTACTCAACTGTCTATGGAGCCAGGCTGGTAGCAAATGCTTACGAGATTAAAACCAGAGAAAATGTGTCCTGTCTACAGGGAATAGCCTTGACTGGGCACTCATCAATTTTTGGATGTGGGAATGTGGGAACCATGTTGCCAGATCTTCTGGTTTTTACAAAAGAATCTAGAAATTTCAATTTGATACAAAATTTTCTAATTAGGTATAAGTCCCACAAAACATGTCTGGAGGCAATATTTAGAATGCAGCTGCCAGTTATGCTACATTCTAGACCTTTCTCTCTGTCTCAACATGCTGCTTTCACTCTTTGTTGTGGCAAACATCTTGGCATCCTTCAGGGCTCAGTTCAAATGTCCTCTTTTCTCTGTTTTGCCATTCTCCCCTATAGCTATTCCCAAATAATATTACTCTCTCCTCTTCCTCCTCCTCCTCTTCCTCCTCCTCCTCCTTCTTCTTCTCCTTCTTCTTCCTTTTTCTTTTTTTTGAGCTGGAGTCCTGCTCTGTCACCCACACTGGAGTGTAGTGAAGTGATCTCGGCTTACTACAACCTCTGTCTCCTGGGTTCAAGCTATTCTTGTGCCTCAGTCTCCCTAGTAGCTGGGATTACAGATGTGCACCACCACTCCTGGCTAATTTTTGTATTTTTAGTAGAGACAAGGTTTTGTCATGTTGACCAGGCTGGTACTCTTACAGTTTCCAGAGTTCTCTCTTCAAATACCTCCTTCAAAATGTCTCACGGCATTTCTTTTTTTTTTTTGCTGGTCTACCTTCTTTGCTACATTGTGAAAACCTTAAAGATGGGGGCCATGGTAACCATCCTTTTATCCTCAGGATCTGGTATAGTACTTAGCACATAGTAAGCACTCAACATTTGTTGAATGCATGAAAGAAATAGACGTGATTTGGGGACCTGAGGCCTGAGCTCAGATCACTTTTCTGCTTTACCTCTCAAATTCTTTTTGCTAAAAGGCAAGGCATTGTGATTAAGAGTAATGTACATTGCCTTTTAAAAATTATTATTCCTAATCTTTGGAGACAAGCAGAAAAATAGCTGATACAACATATATGGAAAACTAGTATGAAAAACTTACTGATTGTATTGAGCAAATGTCTGGGCTCTTTCTTTGAAAAGTCTGTGTTTAAAGAGTATTTTCCTGTGCAGTGCATTGAGAGCAATTGTGCAGGCATTTGTTCTTGCCAGGGTGGAGGGTAGTGTTTGACCAAGGTACAAGGTGGAAACTGAATGAAACTGTAAACATCTGGAACTCTTTCCTGGAATGCGAATTAGAAAGAGCAACTAACTGCTATCTTGAACCTATGAATCTCTAAAAAGAGATTTAAATTGTACTAAGGAATAAATTAGTATTTCCCCAAAAATACTCTCAGACGGTCATTCAACCATCTGAGAGTTGAGGTTTCCACAAATTTAGATTAAAATTACTTTTAGAATTTAAAATCCTAACTTCAGGGAGGAATGGTATTTTTGAAAGGAGAATTTAAATAGAGAAAACTTAGAGCCTCCTCCCTGTTATCCTGAAATAATTAATTAGTTTGAATAAAAGAATAAATAAAGGTGAAGATTTTCTTTTAGTTGGAAGATGTAGAATTAAGATATGTGCCAAGGGATTATTTTAATAGCAAACATTTTTATGACTTTTTTCTTCAAGACTAGAACCATTTTAGGGCTTAATGGTTTTAAGCACAAGACAAAAAAAAAATCAAGTTTCTGTGTATGTCACGTTTTTAGATTGTCTATTATGTGTGCAGGGAATTTTGAGGTGTAATGAACAAGAATTCTCTAGCCAATGATGTGGATGTGTGGTTTGAGAAGAAACAGTTTCCGGTGACTGAGGGGTGTGAGAGTTGCTATTTATTTTGGGAAAGTCTTTCCTGACTCTTCTTCTCCACTCGCCTACTTCCAACCCATCCCACCTTAAAATAATGTTTAATCTTTCCAAAGTGGGAAAATCCAAATGGCATCAAAGCCAAGCATGTTTGAAGACTGCAGGACTTTAGGCTTGTGACATGTGGTGAGGATGGAAAGTACAGAGGAGGAAGTTGTTAACAGACCAGATGATACCAGGTGTCACTCAGTATGGCTCACAGCTCGGGTAGAATTTGCCTGCCATTTGGTGAGTCTCTTCTGCTGCCACTTGGAGCTGTAAAGGAATTCTTAATTCCCTTCTTCATCCTCTTGGTTAAATATTTTTACCTGGCTGTGAGAAGGTGTTGTAAATTCTTTTGGTTCATGTTTAAATAAACAGTGGGACATTCGATCCCTGGCAAATCTGCATGAGTTAATAAACAAATACCCCCTTCACATAGGAGGCCTCTATGACATCTAGAAATTGAGATTAAGTGCCTGTGTTCTAGACTCATTGTAATCACTGCATATTCCTTCATGATGCAAACCTTGCAGACAGAAAACTCTCCTCTTCGGTGCCCCATGTGAGACATAGTAATCTTTGCAGAACCCTCAGGAGCCTGGGAATCAGCTTTCTACCCAGTAAAAATCCTTGAGGAAAGGAAGTACAAAGAGGCTTAGGTGTGAGTCAGAGAAGGGAAAATAAAGAGGGAAAAACACAGATAAAGTTCTCAAAAAATTTTTCCTTTCATGATGGACAGATATTCCTTTATTCTTCAGACATAAGGTTTGGGATCAGGTATTTTCCCACCGTGGATCAACATGCACCAATCAATCTGTGTTAAGCATGCCTTTTTGTCCTGATGCTTTGACATCTGGGACCTCACTGATGGAGGAAAGACTGCCCCTTCCAGGGCTAGCCAGTTCCTAGAGATAGTGAATTATTTGCCTTTGAGCCCACCTTTTGCATGCAAATTCATCAATCCAGGGTCCATACTCCCAATCATCTTTATTGAGCTCTCACACAGAGTGCCATTAGCAACTCTTGCCTAATCACCTAGAGCCAGGTACTAGAAACTAGAGACAGCTGCCACACCCAAGAGTCAACTAAAATTATTCAAATTACCAATCCTAAACCTGCTTAGTCTACTTTACCTGTTCCTTTTCACAGCCACAATAAAGGGTATTACCTACATGTCCCCCTTATTCCCTCTGCCTCCTGGCACCTAAACTGGTGCTTCCCCTTGTGGCCCTGTGTGGGCTGGCATGTCCCCCTCCTCTTGGGAACCGTGAGTAACAGTCTTCTAAATGGTAATTGTCTCCCGATCTCTTGGCTTCACAATACCTGAATAATAATAAAACCTACATTGTAACACAAGTGCCTGCAAAAGCTATGTTCTAAATGCATATGACTGACATCGATGGCATAGACAGAATTCCTGATTGGTCTCCATGTCAATGATCTGTGTTCTTGGTTGTTCTGATGACGTTCTTCAAATGAACAAAACTTGACTTTATGAGCAGATTAAATCGTGAGGGATAGCGGGGGATAAGTGAGAGTTTTTACTGTGCTAAGAATTAGACTGGGAGCAAGGACTGAAAGATATATCAATTTTATTGAAGGTCTTAATAGGACAGAGATAGGTTTGGACATACACTTGCTCTGTTCTGCTTAGTCTCAATGAGCAGAACTAGCTATAACTTGGGGAAAAGATATGAGAAGAAAGATTTTATTTCACTATTAAGAAACTAATTAAACAATTAACATTATTTTTTAAAAACCCAGATAAGTTATGATGGGTGATAATGAGTTCAAGAGTAGAGCTAAATAGAAAATAACAATCTGTAGTGACAGCTTATGATTTTGTTTGTAGCTGGTGTAGCAGTTATAATAAGATTTATTCTTTATAATTATTTATATGGTATCTTTTTCCTCTGTATATCCACCTTTCTTGGACCCAGACCATAGATTCCATGAGGGCAGAATCTGTACCCATCATGTTTCACTGTTGTATTCTCAGTGACTTTCTTGGCATTGTAGTGGATTAATAAATACTTGTTGAATAAGTTGAACAAATATTTGTTGAAGTATCTGATGGAAGATGACATTAGACTTTCTTGAATTTCTTTCATATTTGGGTCTGGACTGCTAACTGTACCCTAAACCCTGTTTCCTTTTCTCTGTGGGCACACAACTAGGCTATGTATCTCAGCTGCCTCCACTGCTATCTGGTGCCATGGGATTAATTCTGGGTGATGAGACGTGAGTAGGCCTAGCCCATGTAAATCTACTGTGTAATCCTGCATGCTCTTTCTTGCTCCTTCATCTTGTAGCCACGCGCAAAGCATCTAGTGACTAGGTAGACATCTAAAATGACATTTGATCTGCTACTTTGACTGCTGTAACAGGAACATATGATCACAGATACAATGGTTTCCAGCTCTTAAAAAGTAGGACCTTTTCTAAAATTTCTTACCTGGGCAGGGATATATTTCAGAAGTAATCCGTTATCCAGATTCTCTACTTTTTGACTAAGATTTTAGGATTTGATCAAACCAAACTGAAAGGTTTGATCCATAAAAACCAACACCAGACTTTTATGCCAAATTTGTTTTACAAATTGGGCTCCCAGATCTTTCTGTTTCTTGTTCCTGCCCAGCTGAGCCTTCTGTGAAAATCTAAGAAGGTATGTCTAATATCTAGTGCCCTCTGATAGCTACTGTCAGGCTTCTTCTCCTGTTGCTTTTGGCTAAATCTTTGGATAAAGGGAAAGAATATTCTTTCAATGTCCATTGCCAATGAGCCACCATTTTCTTTCTCATTGCTTATGATGAAAAGCATGTCTATGTGTGGTGACTCTGCTGGAGGATGATTTTCTCAAGGGCAAAATCAGTGAAATGACAGCAAATAGTTGGGAAGCTAGAAGTAGAAAAGGAGAGTAGACTCCAATAAATGTAATTGACATATTTATTGAGTGCCACCGTGCCATGACCTGCCTCATAATATTGGGTGGTTTAAAGTTCTCTGAGACATGGCTGTCAAGAATTTTACAGTCTCTTGGAATAATATTCATTCAACCAGTTAAGCTTAGCAAGTTCAAGTTCAGAAAACAATTAGAGAAAACTTATAGCATGGTGGCTTTGTAATGTGAGACACCTCATTGCCAAGATGGTATTAGAGTTTGCTTCACTTCTGCCTTTTCTCTAAATGGATCAAGAAGCTGCTGCCACCTGGAATATGTGGCCACACCTGGGCTATACCTTTGATAATTGACATACCTCATGCACACTGGCCTAGTGTGATTGTGGGAATATGTTGCCAGGTCTTGCTCTTAAGAAGAGGATTTATGAACAGAACAAAGCTTTGTGCATAAAAAGGGCTTAATTTATAATTTTTGATAACTCTATCAAAAGTTAACAATTATCATGTTGTATAGTCCAAGATGAATTTTAAAATGGTAAGTTTTATCTTGTATTGCAATACTACCTAGATCTAGGTTTCTGAAAAAATCTTAGGTGACTTTGTAGCCAAAAGTTCTATAACCAATCACTGATGACAATTGACATGAGCCTGGGATAAGTTGAGGTAATACATTTGCCATCTCTGACTAGACACATGAAGACCTCATAATAAACCAAGGGACATAAATGGTGCCCTCACAGAAACATCAGTACAGTTTTCTGTTTCTGTAACCTCAGAGCAGAGCCACATGAGATCTGAATGTCTTGAGATGTGACTTGAAACATACGGCAAGGGTTTTTTCATCGATTCCAAAGACCAGTGAAGGTTGGAAGAAAGTTTACAGAAGGGTTTCTAGGGCTCATCCTGTCATTTGCATCAATGCTTTTACTTTTAAAATCTGTTAAGTCTTGCTTTAAACTACTATTCTTGGAGCATTTCAGCTCTAGGGACCCCAATCTGCAGCAACTTCCAAGCACCTGAAAAATTGCTGGCTTCTCTTGGAGCTGCCTTTTTCAACATCACCATGAGTCTGTGATTATCCTCAATTGCTTCCTAATCTAGCTCCAAATAAGATTCAGAGCATTCATATGTTAGTGGGCATTGATTTTGGTAGTGGAACATCTTGATAAAGCTTTGCTAAAAAGCAACAACAAGAAAAATCAGGCCCAGAGACTTAATCATTCATTATCTGAAAGCTTTCATCAGATGTAGGGATTGTCACATCCATTTTAAACCTGCTGCACGTTATTTCAACAAAGTGCTTGCAGGTGAGTTGCTTATAGCTCTGCTAGCTGGGGCTTCCTTTTATTAAAGTGCTGAGAAAAGGAGAGCTATTATCTTTGAGAGATGCTGCTCTCATTTTAATTGTAACTTGGTAAGCTGTTTGGCTAGAATGGACTCTGAGTCTTTTCTCAATGAATATTTCTAACTCAAGACAGGTCCCTGAGGATACAAGAATTTCCTGAAACAAAAAATTACCCGTTACTTACTAGAAAAAGAACAACTCTGTAGGTAAGAACCCATGGGGTAATGTTTTCAAAGCTAAATCTTATCTTTTCCACCCATTCCTTGTTCCCAAGGGTGAGGGTGGGGATTGGGGTGCAGAGGAAAGAAAACCATTAGGCAAGTCCTTTTTTTGTTTTTCTTCTTTTAATTTTGTTCAGCATTAAAGGAGGGAACTTCATAAACATTGATTGTCATTTACAGAAAACATTCAGAAATCATGTGTGCATTATCCGGGAATGCTAACAGTATTCAACTAATAATTTACATGACGTAAAATAAGGACAAAAACCTATTACATTCTAAAGTAATATAAAACTCTTTTTTAATTGTTAGGGAGTGCTGTTTTATTCTAGTATATTTATAATTAAAAAAAAGCTCAATGCTTACTTCCTAAATGACTCAGGCTGCAGTTTTACTCACATACACAGAAATTAGGGCTTATATATTAAACAAGGAGAGAGAGATCAGAAAATTGTAGATTTTAAAACTATATATGTCACTGGGTTTATTTGTGGTTTGCCTTTTGCCTCTATAGGCCAATAAGAATACATGGCAATAATGTAATTAAACTCCAGAAAAATCAGTGGTGACTATAAGAGGCATTATTCTTTTAAAAAAGTAGAATTATTATTCTTTTTAGAGTGAATATTTTTATTTTACATACTTGTGGCAATGCAACTTTTATGCAATGCCAGTAGCGGTGTACACGCTAATGAGATGCAAAGTGTACCCCTCCCATGCTGCCCCCTAGGCGCAGTAGGTTAATGGGCACAGCCACACCCCAGGTAGCCCAAGGTTTCAACAACTGGAGGGCTTAGAGTCACTCTTCATTTTACAAATGTGGGCTGGAGCTAAGGTAAAAACATTAAATCTCTGAACATTGGAAGTATATGAAAATCATTTCTCTCAATCCTAAAAGCAAGGAAGCATTGTCAGGGATTTCAAAAATATTGGAATGTCTCATTTAAATCTAAATATCTTTTTTATTATTATAAATCAATCATCATAAAATACTAGCCTTTTTAGTCATATTTGGGATGCAGGAAAAGCATCAGTTTCAACGACTTGCTCCTGCCTGTGTTGCTATAGCTGATGATACCTTGGATTTTCCTCCCTCTCAGTCTCTCCCCCAACCCTCCCCCAGATTCTTTACAACATTTATTTGGTGAAGGTCAGTTATGGCTTCAGCAAATGAGTGATCTGACCTCAGGTTATTAATAAGAAACGTGTACAAAAATATTTTGTTCATCAGAAAGCGGAGTTTGTTTTCCTTAAGCTGTTCCATGCAGAAAGGATTTGGACAAACCCATTTGCTACAAGGAAAGATGACTTAACTCAGGCAACATTTTTTTTTTAATTTTCCTTTTTCATATTGTCTAGTTCAGATAGAGTTTGCAGGTCTTAGGCCAATCTTCAATACAAATTCTTTGGAGCAGATTTAATTGACAGCCCTGTCCCTTTCTCAGTCATATTACAAAAAGAAGCATACACTTAACACCAATGACCCGTCAAGATGCTTAAACTGTTACAACCAGTTTTCATTAAAAAACTGAGAAGTACATAACACGCAGAAAGGAAGCAAGTACATATTTGCTCTTTGTTGATTTCCCCCCTCTAAAAAAATTGTTACAAAGTCTTATGCTTAAACAGACATAGAAAAATCAGTGTACTCACTGTCTCCAGTTATTTACAGCAAAAATTAAAGAGACAGCATACATTGTATTAGACCTTCCACAAGCATATATTAAAAGTAATTACATTTGAAAAAATATTTTTATTTTTCCTCTACATTTCTACAATACATACTCAGTTTTCTGTGGGTGTAATTTTTCTTTCTTGTGTGTGTGTTAATCAGATGAAGCAGACGGTACTGTGCTTGGATGTGGGATTTGTAGCTTTTCAGACATACCTAATGTGTGTCTACATATGGTTGTGACAGAGGCACGCGAATGCTTGCCACCAGCCACCACCAGAAGAGTATAGTTGAATACAAGGATCATGCTGCCCAGCTGGGGTGCAGATACCCTGCACTGCCCTCAATGGGGCTCATTCAATTCCGGTAACCCTTGTGCTTTATTTTTGGCCATGAGAACAATCACTGAGCTGCTTTCTCTGATCCACTGGAGGCCAGGCTTACAGTCACACAGGAGGCAAAGATTACTATGGCCCATTCACTTCGGAGGAATTTCAGCAGCTTAGGAAAAAAGTGCACAAACAGATAACCCCCATCTGCTGCATAGGAATCAATGGTCTGCACTTCAGAACAATGGAGGACTACATTATCACGACTATAGAATAAATTCTTCACATATGACTAAGGGAAAATAAAAACTTGTCGCAGATATTGAAGTGACACAGTTAAAGAAACATTGAGACCCAAAAGAATAAAAGTCATGTATTTGCCTTTCAGAAAGAAAGTGGCAAGAAATCTAGCTCCCTGGCTCCATGAAGAAGGGAGTTTGGGCAAGACAAATTGAAGTGTCTTTTATAAGCCATCACTAAATTGAATTGTTTTCATTTTTAGACTGCTATTTTAAAACTGACCTCCTATTATATCTTCTAGTTGTGACAATCAAAAATGTAAACAAAATTGAGTATCAGAAGGGCAAGATCTCCATCCCCTCCTTCCAAAACTAATATTCTAATATCGTCCAGGGTTGGATCTGGCCAGACTTGCTCTAGTTGAGCTGGCCCCAGATACAATTTTGTTTTAAACCATAGGTTGCAAGCTGACGATCTATGGGCTCTCTTCTGTTCAGTGTCGTATTTGTTTGGTCTTCACTAAGCTCCGAATCAACTGCCATCATGCATAACTTGAGAGATTTTATAAAATTCAGAAACTCTAGCAGCATTCAGTGTCAGCTAAATCGTGGATGTCCCTTATTCCACAGGGCATGTCCTGGCGAGCTTGTCACTGTGCTGCTTCACCCATTTGCATTAAGCCCCCAGGCCCTTTTAGGCTTTTGAATTTTCAAGCCCTGCTTTAAATGGTAAAGTACCCTCTACCCTGTACCCTCTGGTCCTGAGACCCAAAAATGAATAGGGTGTCAGCTCTTTTTTGAAAGGCCCCCATAGTTTCCCACATCAGGCCTTTCCTCTAGTTGCTGCTTGTACTGGCAATTGGAAACAGAACATTGAATAGCACTTCATCTAAAGCAGATGGTAGGCTTTTCCCTCTTCTTTATACAGGGGACTCTGTGCAGTTTCACTACAGATGCACACTTTAAAGTTATTGCTGTTCTATTGAATGGTGCTTCTGTCAGGGCACAGACATCCCCAGCCTGAATTTACTGCCAACTGTAGCAGCTTCCTTGGAAATAAAAGTTTACAGAAAAAAGAGTCAGGAAAAAATTATTTCTTCTAATTTCCAAGAGAAGTAGAATTTTTCCTTGCTCCTGTAATAAACAGAAACAAAGAACATAGAACAACACTGCCACTATTTGCATCTGGTGGTTGTTTTTGTAAAAAGTTGGTAAGTTTTAGGTTGTCCTTGGGACCCAAGAATTGTTTTTGTCTTCAAGTCTAGTTCATATTATATTGTAGAGAGTGAGCATGAGTTGATCTTTATGGTTTTCTACAAACAGTTTAGCTTGACTGCTGTGAAGTTATGCGTTGAACCAGGCAGCTATGATAGGAAATGTACTGACACCTCCCTGGTATCTCTTGTTAATATGCAGAGTTTTATGATTTAAGATCTCTTAGAATCTACCAAAGAAATCTAATCACTCAGGAAACCATTATATTATCTGATTTTACCTACTCAGAGGTACTTTAGTCCAGAGCCCTGAACACAGTGTTAAAACAAGGGAAATTCAGGAAATTCAGAAAGGGTATGTTTGTGGAGAACATCTCCACCTTCAGCTTTCAATCTTTGGGGGATAAAAGAGCCATAGAAGGCTGGGTGTGGTGGCTCATGCCTGTAATCCCAGCATTTTGGAAGGCTGAGCGGGGTGGATCACTTGAGGTCAGGAGTTTAAGACCAGCCTGGCCAACATGGTGAAACCCCATCTGTACTAAAAATACAAAAAATAGCCAGGTGTAGAGGCATGTGCCTATAATCCCAGCTACTTGGGAGGCGGAGGCAGGAGAATCACTTGAACTCAGGAGGCAGAGGTTGCATTACTGTACTCCAGCCTGGGCAACAGAGCCAGACTCTGTCTCAAAACAAACCAAAACAAACAAACAAACAAACAAAGAGCCACAGAAAAAGGGGCACAAAGATGAGTCATGGACAGTATGGGTATATATGGGTGTCAAACCAGATTTGGAATCCTTTCCTCTTCTATTTTCCCTCCAAAATTTCCATTTCTTTTTATGGACCACAAATACAGTGAAGTTTGAATTCACACAGCTTCACCTCCCTTGTCCATTTTATCTAATGCCAGTTAGATTTCTGTATTTTCCTTGTTCGGGATTTGTATAGAAAGTTTGGATTTGTAGGGAGATAAAAGTTCCTGTGAATGGGGCAGCTAGACTATTTGGCTCTTAGCAGAGTTTAGAAAATGAGAACAAGTTGTCCTTACTTGGGTGCAACTTTTCAGCAAATCCAAATAATTCAATCCAGTTTATGACATGAAGTTACTGCTTGTTGGTCTGAAAGCCTTGTCGGAGAGGTGCTCTCAGTGGCATATTTAATTTATACCATTTATGTTTTGTTGTCATCTTCCTGTTTTTAATTTTTTCCTCCTTCTTGATGTGTTTTTCTTAATGAAACATCCCTGAGTGGATACAGTGCAACATCTGCATCAAGCAGTGATTGTCATTTATGAAGCACGACGTGAGAAGCACAGATTGTGGATTTTTTCTTTCAGTGCACACTTGATCATGAGTGTTATGAACATTTGTTAGTCCTCATGGGGAAGGAACAAAGTTCTGGGATTGCATGTACAAAATACCTTGACGTGCAGTCATAGGAGATCTTCAAAGGGCAGATTTTAAAGGCTTTTTACCTTGAAAACATGACTGGATTCTCTTTTAAGAGAATGTTGGGCAACTGTAACTCAAACTAGAAATCTCTTCTCTCAGCTAAGTGGGCCGAGTACGTCCTGGTTGCCATTGTTCTGTTCTAGTTCAGATGCTAGCTCTGTTTCCTCTCTCCCAGCTTCAAAAGGTCCATGCCGTCCCAGTGAAATGCTTACACTAGTGGAAACAACACAAATTCAAAAGCAGTACCTCCCAAGGTAAATGTGGGGGAACAATCTTTTTCCTATATCACCCATGGGAAAAGGGAGGAAAAAATTCTGAGCCACTTCATCAATTGAGCCAATTTAAATCCTCTAAGGTAAATTGGAGGAAATAAATAATTCCCTCTGCAACTGAGCAGGAATTAAAGGCTGACAATGGAAAACACCAGGCCAACAGAACGATGAAAACAAAGTTGGACATAAGTTCAAAGCTCAAAGGGAAACACCAAGTAGACACATTAAGCATTGCCTATCACAAGCCAATCATAAAACATACATTGCATTTGGAAACGGCTTGGTTTAATTGAGTGCCTTCCATTACCCTGTTTTCCTAGCAATCAGTAGAGTAATCTTTCCATTAGAAGGAAATATGACTCTGGGAATTAATTCTTTATACAAAGAGCTAGCAGGAGTGACATTTACACCAAAAAGAATTGAGTCCCTGTAGCAGCATAATAAGCAGTCTACAGCTGTCTTCTTAGAACCAAAGGTAATTTGGTTCAATGTAGTTAAATTAATTGAATATAACAGTAGTTGAGAAAGAGATTCATTATTTTAAAGCCTTTTTGTTTTTCCCCATTGGTTTAGAATTCATCAATCATGAGGTGAGAAAATGTTCCGTTTTCTAAAAGAAAAAGTCAACACTACTGTTTTGATCATCAATCAGGAGTTCTGTGGTATCTTGGAGATGGTACTCAACCATGAGCTTCAGGAGAGCATAAGAGATAAAAAAAAAAAAATCAAAGTTTCCACGGATGGAAACTTTACAAAGCAGGTGTGTGTGTGTATAACAAGGAGAAAAGGGCAGTTCTTTAGGAGTTGGTGGCTGGGATATGCTTACGGGAGACCATAATTTTCATTGTCTTAGACACAAACTTCTCTCCTAGCTTGTTTTTTTTTTTCTTTTTAAAGTTTTGTTTTGGATCAGAAAATAACAAAGGTATAGGCCTCCAGGACACAGGCAGAACAAATGCCTTGGAATATATGCTTTTCTTATGATTAATTTCATTGGTGAGTAGGTGGAGAAGTGAGAATTTGTACAAGGAAGTCTAAAATCTCTGATCCTAATGTCACCCTTGTATTCTTTACTTTTAAAAGTTGCTAAAAAAAATTCTCTACTTTTAAAAGTTGCTAGGATAGATGGATGATATAATTGTAAATTACATAGGAATTAGTTTTGGCTTTGGGGTATATTCATTCCCTGGAATAACACAGATTTTTTTTCTGATTTGTCAAATTTTTGCTATATTTTTATATTATGGCATTTTACAATATGCCTCCCCCTTTATTGCCACTTTTTCTAACAAATGTATTAAAGAGAAGAAATATAAAGAATTACTTTGTGTCTTCTCTTTCTACCTGTTCTTGCCAAAACATGGTGAGACAGAAAATGTTTACATGAAGTGGCATTGTTGCCCTGGGTTCTGATTTATTCTTTTAATTTTTCTAGAAAAAAATTGCTGGTAGTCATAATCCACAGATTGTATTTTTTGGTTGAAGACACAATAAGCACTGAAATCAAGTTTCTTTTACAACTGGAAATCCAAAAGAAAAAAGTGTTTTTATGTGTTCTGGTGAAAAATAGAAAATAGCTACTGTTTGGTTAAAAAAGTCTTGGACCTTGCAATATTATCTGTGGCCTAATTCTTGAACAGGAAAATGGCTGCAAATACTCTCCCCTCTCAATATTTACCATTTTGACAAGGCTTTGATGTCACTTTCAGAAACAGAGTTTGTATATAGAGGCCACGCAGTATGTTTATTCCTCTGTAGACTTATTTCTAAGTTGATACCGTCCTGCCATTGACTATAGATGAAAACTCTGGCTGGGAAAACAAAATCCTGATTGTCCAACATAAAGGTAACATATAACACAGAAGATAAATCATAGAAGAGAGCCTGACTGAACCTCCATTGCTAGTAGGTATGGTATTTAAGCCACAGTGCCTGTGCATATATAAGTAATAGTCATATATAATATTCTCACATATTATATACTTATTACATACATGCACAGTACTTTCCAAGACAGCTACAAATTTACACATGCATCAACTACCTAAAAACATAGAAATAGGTAAGCCTATTAAGTGAAATTTTCTTAAATTATATTTGAACAATCAACAGGAAAAGTAATCATGTAAAGTACCGCTCTTTTCTTGTATATATCTACAATAAAATTCTATAAACAGTTGTCTCCCCAAAACATACCCGAATAAAATTAAAAAAAAAAGGATAACACCCAGTGTCCTATATTTGTATATTTATGGTCATTTCAAAAACAAACAAACAAATAAAAGAGCCCCACTCAGGTGCATATTTACATTCTTCAAACTGTAGCGGTGAAAAATAATTCTATTAAGTGCAGGACATTCCTAATGTTGCAGTAGTGACATTTTTCTTAAGTCTTCATGAACACATTGCTTTTGTCTTAATGGTGATGCATTCCATGACTATGAGACAGTTCTCTTGTCCCCTTCATTTGCAGCCGGTGGCACAGTCAGGATTAAAGAGCTCCTTGTATAATGGAGGAAACAGTGTATTCACTATCTCTGGATGAGATTGCTTAAATACCTGCAGCTTCTCCCCATGCAAGTTGCAAACTGCCGTGATGGTTGGTATCTTGGCTATTAACTGCAGAACGGAGAGACAGAGAGGGAGATAGAGAAGGAAGCTCATTAATACTCTGTCTGTGGAATCAGTGTCCTTTCTGGCCCCAGATGAAGGTAAATGGCTTTGGAAAAAGATGTTCAGAAAGAAAGAAGTCTCACTTTCAGCTTTTCTCTCAGAACGAAACAAAATAAAACGTACTCCCTCCCCCACTTGATCTCCTAAAGGAAAAATAGAGAGAAAGCAAGCAAGCAGGACCAAGATCCCTGAATCGTTACTCTTAAATAAGTATGTATGAGAGGTTTTCTAGTTTAATAGTTACAAGTGGGTGCTCTGTAGGTGGACTACCTGAGTTCCAGAAGAGCTTAGTAACGGTGTAGCTATGACTTTGTCTATGTCTCAGTTTTCTCATTGATAAAATGGGCTTACCAATAGTACCTACTTCACTGGGTTGTTGTGTGGACTGAGGGAGGTAATTCCTGTAAAAGTGTTAAGAACACTGGAGATGTGAAGTGTAATTGTTAGTGAACATTATGATTACCCGTAATTTCCCATAGATTTTTGTGAAATGAATATTAGATTTTTAGCTTTGGAAGGTGACAGTATTTAGGAATGTACAACCAAACTGTATGAGGTGTAATATAAGATGATCTGGACTGCTTGGCTATCAAGCTCTCTAACCCATTTGTGTAGTGACTCTCTGATCTGTTTCCACTGTAATGCATAATACGAAACACACAGAGAATTTGGGAGGTTACTGACACTTAGCTTCCTTAGGGCGGAGGTGTTCTAAAAATGAGTGGAAGAATATCCACTTATAATTGTTAGGTTTTGATACATGTATCATGTAAGATACAATTTTTTGAGTTAAGATACCCAGAAGACAGTGTTTTATAATAATTTAAATGCTGTATGGGTCTTAGGAGATGAACAATTCTAGCTATTAACATACTTATCATTTAGAATACTTCGAATCCATCATATATGTCAAAATTAGCTTAAACAAAAGTCATTGTGATTAAATTATTATGAGAGATGTGTTCTTGTATAGAGAACACTCATACAAAAGAGAAGCATGATAGTTCACACAGCTGACTAAAGACACACTTGCAAGTGATGAAAAATACAATTAAACAAAACCTATCTTGTCACCAATTAGGCTCATCATGTTCCCTACCCTGTTCAATAACAAGAATCCATTTCAGCCTTTGAAGTAAAAGAGAAAATAATTAGTTACCTTGTGGTTTTTCAAAATCAGAAACTTCCACTCTTTCATTAACTTTTCGTTTAACAGCTAATGACTATATAACCATATTATGAGCAATTTAAAAATAGTATCAGGATTAGAGCTGTTGGCACCTTCAGTAAAGGGATCTAGAATATATAAAGAAGTTTACAGTTCAGACTTTCCAATCTTAACCATCTCCACTGCTATTTAAAGACAGGGATAGAAAGGAAAAATGCGGAATCTTTGTCTACAGAATGGATGCTAAATTTTAGACTGAGAATCAAAACTGTATCTCCAACATAATGAATTAATTTTTTTTTCTTTATTGATATACCACAATGAATTGCATGCCTAATATGTAGCTGGTGCTCGGCTAAACACCGGAATGCACAAAACATTATGGCTCTTGTTTGTAGCCTACTTGAGGAGACTGATGAAAATAAGTTTACCACACAGTCAAACACTGAAAAACTGTGGTGAGTGCTAAGGAAGAACAGCGGGAGGAAAAGTGGGAGGTAAGAGGATGCCCTGACTTGTGGCAGGCCTGGGAAGGCTGCCCTGAGAAAGTGACATTGAAGCTGAGCTCTGATGGAAGAGTGAAAGAGCTAATTAGGTGCTGGGGCAGAGGGGTACATAACATGCCCCAGGATCATGTGCAAAGATGCTGTGGCGCTTGGCACTCTGGAAGAACCGAAGGCGGTTCGGGTCGCTGGAGCAGTGAGTGGGTGAGGTAATGCCAGAGAGGTGGGCATGGCCAGATTATGTAAACCCTCATAGTTCACATTATGTTCTCTGGGAGGGTTTTTAGCAAAAAGAAAGATGATTCAGAGTCCCATTCTGAAAGACTCACTTTGGGTCCAGGGTGGAAAACTGTGTCTTTCTATATTTTCATAGGTACAGAGTGTACAAGTGTCCACTTAACTGGAGTCTCTTGGGAAATTATTCAAACTCTCTAACCAGCTGGCTCACACAGAAGGAGACTACAACAATTTAGGAACAGTTCTTGCACATTGTAATCCTCCCTGAAATAGCTGTTGAATGCACAGTGGCTTTGAAAGCCACTGCAATTCAATCTGCAGTTGAATTGATGTGCAGAGCTCCTGAAACTTCCAGATGCAACTCTATAATTATTGTCAATCTTGTCAATAAGAGTGACTGGGGTGCTTCTTAAAAATGCAGATTACTGGGACCTACTCCTGGGGATTCAGTTTCAGTGAGTCTGGGTGAAACTCAGACTCCATGTTTGAAACAAACATTCCCTGCAGACACTGATGCAGTGGGTTTATGGGATGGACTTTGAAAAACACTGCTTCAGAGATTCAAATTTTATAAATTTACAACGGGTTTTCAAAATTGAAAAGTTGAGTTACAGTGGCTCAAATCTGTAATCCCAACCACTCCTGAGGCTGAGGCAAGAGGATCACTTGAAGCCAGGAGTTTGAGACCAGCCTGGCCAACATAGGGAGACTTTGTCTCTTAAAAAGGTTTTTAAAAAAGTAAATTATACATTGAATTTGAAATAGTCCTGTGAACTAAGTGTAAAGTTAGCTGCTTCTCAGGAGGCAGACATGGACGTTCTCACCTCTAGAGAGGGAAGTTTCCATGTGTTTCGAGTTATTAGTTTGGTGGGGGGTCAAGTAATGAAATTCTTGAGTTCCCTGTGACACACAAATACTACATAGAGAGGATTAGTCTGTTGATAAAGAACATGGGCTTTGGAGTCAGGCTGCCTGGGTTTGAATCCTATTTTTGTTCTTTACAGCTATGTGATCTCGGGTAAGTCACTTAACCTCTCGGCTTTTTTATCCGTCAGGTGGTGATTATAACAATCCCTGCCTCAGAGGGAGGTTGTGAGGATTAAGTGGGTCAACAAAAATTTTTTTACAGTGGTGCCTGACACACAGTGGTGATCTATGTGGTAGCTGTCATGCTTCCACTCCCACAGTCTGAGATATCTCACCTCCTTTTAGGAGAGAAGGAGTCAAGACCATGCTTTTCAGTCAAAGGACATGGATGGCAGGAAGCCAGCTTAGCTCTCAACAAAGCTCCAAAAGTGGAGTAATTAACCAAAAGTTAATGAATGCATGGCAAAGTCAGCCATTGATGTTTATTGAAATGAAAAAGCAAAATCATATTGATTGTTCATTTTCTTATAGCAATTCCAGTAAGTTGCTTATTTACTAACTGTGACTCATAAAGTAGAATCCTATGTACACCAATTCTTGAAGCATTTTTCCGCTCCTTTAGTGACAGGGTGGTATGGGTCATGAAATGTATAAGAGGATGACTGAAACTCTTTTACCCTTTCATAGTTGCTCATTTGCCCTGGAGATATTTTGCTATGTGTCTGGTTTTGGAAAGTTAATATGGACTCTTGCTCCGTTCCTGGAAAAAAAACTGGGATTTAAGAATCTGGTTCAGGACCCAGTTCTGCCTTTTTTAAATGCGAATTGGATCTAGTTCCTGTTGCTCATCTGTAGAATGGGCCAGATGGTGCTTTCTGTTAAAGAGCACCCAGACCGCTTCAACAAACAGCACCAAGAAGGCAGAGTTCTCCCCGGCATCCATGCTCTTGGAATAGGCTGACTGCAAGACACCCAATTGGCTGTGGAAGCAGAAGTGCCAACAGGGGCATCCATCACTCTGGAGACATGGTGGGCCAGGAGGCCATGCAGAGGCGGCAGCAGCACTTGTCAGAGCCCAGAAGGGCCTCGTGTAGAGAGCAGCAGGCAATCACTTACTGCTCATTAATATTATGTACTGCAGCCGGGGGACCCCCCATTTCAAAGGGAGCTCAGAGCAGCCTCCACAGCAGTTAATGGCTCAACAACTTTTTAAACAGCTGGGGAGGTGATCCAGAAGCACTTGGAGATGGAGGGGGGTAGTCAATTTTAAATCATCGTGAAATTCCTTCATGTTTAAATAATCCCCATAGCAGAAGTAGACAGAAGCTCTATAAAAAGTCATTTTCACGCTCATCTCTTTCTTATGACAAGCATTTCTTATGAGAAGGGAGCTTTAGCTTATACCTACAGGGGTCTACAAGAAGAAAAGCAGCTGTTTGAGAAGAAAAAGCAGCTGTTTGAGGGCGGTTTTATGAGAAAATTCACAATTTTGTAACTTGTACATTTGATGTTAGAAAAATGGAACATGCAGAGGGTAAAACTAGTGATCTTGTTCGTGTTGGCTTCCAGGCCATCAAGATGCCCTCCAACCTAAAGCAGGAAGCCAGCAATGGTTTGATCAAATTGGAAGATGCTTCAGGAACACTAATAAAAACAGGGCACATAAAGTGAAGCTGAACACATCAATTTCACATGTCCATTTGATTTTCTTTTTTTTTTTTTTTTTTTGGTTTTTGTTGAGCCAAACCTAGTTGGATTCGAATTATAACATTAAACTTGAGATATCTTTCCAGGTCATAAGCCCTGCACCCACCATCCATCCTTAACATCCATGCGGCAGTGCCTGTGCTTTCTACCCTGGGCATGGCTGACCAAAGTGGAAGTGGACACTTGACTCAGCTGGGGTTGCAATAGGAAACCAGACTGAGAGTCAGCAAGTTACTTTCTAATTGTAGCAGAAACTACCAGTAACCTAAGGAGCAAAGAGCTAGCCCATTTCATCACGTGGATCAGGGAAGCACAGAAAACTGGTACTCAGAGAGGGAGAAGAATGAAGTAGATACCTACAGGGAAAAAAGTGTGTAAGATGAAGAATTCAGAAGACTTCCCAATTTGTTGTTCTAGTACTTTCCTGATTGATGGCTGCATTTTTGACCTTGGGTTCTGTGAGATATTGCTTCATTATTTATTTTATTTTTGTTTTTTATACTTTTCCTTAACCTAGTTAGAGTTGATGCCTGTTACTTGTCACCAAAGAGTCTTAATGAATACATCAACTTGCAATTTGCTGAATGAGGAGTAATATCAAAACCTTCCTTCTCATTTACAGACCATTAATCTGATGGACAACCCTTGGAATATCTGGATGTTGTACCTATAGTATGTGCGAGCAAACCATAAAGAATAAAAATATATTGACATAATCTGGCTTCTCACTGGAGTTCCTCAAGGAAACCACCATGTATTATTCACCATTGTCTCCTTGCACCTGGCTCATAGTACCGATTCGTAATAAATGCAGGTTCAAGCAGAAAACTGTCCCAGAAGACAGCTATGTTTCTTCAGTCTAGATTTGAAATTTAAAAACTTAGGGGATCTGTTGAACTGTTTTCTATAATTTTGCCTATTCTTGCATTATTTTAAAGTATATTTACTATTGGGAGGAAGCCTGAGGGGGGCTTTGGGGATGCTAGTTTTACCTCGGCAGTAGTCACACCGGTATGCTAACTTTGTGATAATTCACTGAGGTGTGTACTTACAACTTGGGAACTTCTCACTATGTGTGTTATACTTTTAAAAAAGTATAGACATTTTAAAGTATAAAACAAAGTCCTGACCAAATAGAAATGGGAATGGGGAGGCTAAAACCACGAGTCACATCATCTGGGTTGAGGCTCCTCAAGTGCTGATTAGATAGATTGTGCTATTCAAGATGAAAGTGAACCCAATCTCCAGTCCCACCTGCTAGAAATTCTAATATAACACCCAGTTTTGTTTTTTTTTTTTAAATGGAGTCTTGTTCTGTCTCCCCAGGCCAAAGTGCAGTGGTGTGACCTCGGCCCACTGCCACCTCTGCCTCCTGAGTTCAAGCGATTCTCCTGCCTCAGCCTCTTGAGTAGCTGGGATTACTGGCACCCGCTACCATGCCTGGGTAATTTTTGTATTTTTGATAAAGATGGAGTTGCATGATGTTGGCCAGGCTGGTCTTGAACTGACCTCAGATGATCTGCCCACCTCAGTCTCCCAAAATTCTGGGGTTGCAGCCATGAGCCATGCGTGGCTCTTGGCCCATCCATTATTAATCATAGTGAAGTCTATTTTGATCTCAATGAGAGAGCAATAAAAATCACTGTAAATGACCTTTTGCAGATTTCACTGATCTCTCAATTAGTGTTTGGTCCATAGACTCCATCTACAAATCAACGTGACTGTTTTTCCTAAATCTGAATGATAATGCACTCTCAATGTGACCAGAAATGATTTCTTTCAAGTACAATTTCAATTAACATGCAAAATATGGTTTTTTAAGCCTTCTATCTTTTAAACTTTTTTTTTTTTTTTTAGCAATTCATTATTGTTATAACAGAAAGACAAGCTTCTCTCTCATGTTGATGATACAGTTTTTTATCTTTATGCTAGAAACATATAGGAATTAAGAAGTTAGTGAATCTGTTGGCATGTACCTTTCCAGGCTCAACTTACTGCAATTCTCCCTGGGAAGGTGCAGAGGCCTGAGCTAGAAATAGACATTTTCTGGACCTCTCAAACATTTAGGAGTAGCTGCCCAACGATTAAGAGTTCAGGTGCTGGAATTGGCTTAACTGGGTTCAAATTCTGTCTCTCCCACTGAGAAGCTGCTTATCCTTAGGCAAGATACATAATCACTTCAAGTTTCGACTAATGAGAGTATAGTTTTGAAAATTAAATGGCAATCTATTTAGAATCTATCAGCTCAGGGCCTGGCACATAGTAAATGCTGAATCCCTTTCAACTTTCGCCATTCTTTTTTATCAGTCATATGATTCTGATCATGTATTTCTTTTCATTGTCGTCATTGAGGCACTTGATATTTTTTCTCCACAGCATGAGAAATTGTGTCTCATTTATGTTTATTTATCTTGCATATTTGACCTGCAGTACATATTTATTGAGTGAGTGAAAATGATAAAAATGAATTTTAGAAACACTTCCTACTTTGCCCTGTTTCCATGTGAATGTTTCTTTTGCAGTATGAAAGCTGTGGCTATGATGTTGTATTAATGTAGTGCATTATCATTGTATCCTGCAAACTGAAGGCTGTATACTCTAGATAGTGTCTCACCTGAAAGCTGAAGGTAACGCTCAGGTCCCTCACCAGGATAAGAGGATTTTGCTCAGACAGAATGATGGAAACAAGAGAACATCTCTGGTGTAGGCAGGGGGAGGTGAATTTTCTTGTTGTCTGAACCTCAGAGATTCTAGACCACCTATGTCAAAATATAATGTGGCCTACAGATATAACCTAAAATTTTGTAGCAGCCACATTAGACAAAGTTTAAAAAAAAACAGGTGAAATTAATTTTATAATATATTTGATATAACTCAAATTACCTAAAATTGTTATTTCAACATATAATCATAAAAAGTATGAATGATGTATTTTCCATTTTGTTTTAAATCCTAACTTTGAAATGAGTATATATAAGTCTAAAGACTTAGAAAGAGATCTTGGCCAAGGCAGTGCTGGCCATGGCATAGTAGGTCAGAAGTCAGGAAATAAAAGGAAACCCTCTCTTTCTCCTCTTCCTGAAACTTGTTGGAATGGGATAGGTGCCTGATGGGGAAGGGTGAACTTTTTACAACTGATAATTCGGAGTTAGATCAATCTCCTCTCTCTGTGTTGTAGTCTGGATGGAGTATGTCTTTGTGAGAAGTCTGACCTGGAGAAAGGCCTGATGTTTACTGTGGGGTTCAGCTGTTTAAGGGAGGATCTGTCTTCTCTGTGGCCCACTTGGCAATGGCAGTGAATCAAGCAAACGATCTGGGGGAGATGAACTTCAAAGGAACAGATTTGTCAGCACAGGCTTCAGTCATTCTTCTAAGTCAGGATATTCTCTTCCTGTGGCTATCTTTTGATTCCCACTGCATTTTCATTAATATGACAAAATGTTGGCCTACACTAATATCTTATGGATGCAGGTGTGTGGTTAGGACATCTACATGGTTAGCAGGAGCATAGGAAGAATAATGGGAAAAGAGAAAGCCCTCTGGGGGAACAGGATATAATTTCTGGCCAGCCAGAAATAGGAAGAAAGAGAGAGGGAGCTTGTGAACTTCAGCAAAGTAACTATAGACACTTCTACATCCTAGAATTAGAAAGGATTTATCAGCATAGAGCTATGGGTCTAAACCACCCAGAGGTGTGGGGTGGTCCATGATTCCTAGAAAGCTTGCATGTGAAGCACATGGGGGAGGAACAAGTACTTGAACATGTTTTCAGAAGTGAATCGAAGGCATGATACTCGCTGAATGTTACAGTTGTGGGAAAATAAAAAGCAACATTCTCTCTAGGCCTGCATATGGTGAGCTGAGTGGGCTTTGCCTCTGAGGGATATCAGCAGTTCTCTATGCCTTCCTGTTGGATATATATGTTGTTATAGAGTTAGCTATTTTCAAACTTCTCAATACAGCTTTGGGCAAGAACACACCTCCAGGAGTGTTGTATCTATTTTCAGGAGTGCTGGGAAAAATAAATATGCTATCTAACAATATTTCATGACTCTAATTAACCAGGAGGCACAAAACAAGGGGCTGGACTGGGGAAGGCCAACACAAGGCAAGGCTCCAGCTATGGGCCTGACCT
Source organism: Ateles fusciceps (assembly GCA_036589455.1). Lineage (NCBI taxonomy): Eukaryota > Metazoa > Chordata > Mammalia > Primates > Atelidae > Ateles > Ateles fusciceps. Next base: position 11,919,035 of record JAZHEH010003097.1, read on the forward strand.
GGAGGCTGCATTTGGGAAAGGGCTGGACACATGCATCTGAGGATAAGATGTGAGCAAAACAGCACAGATCCAAGCTTTGGCTTTGGCCTTGAGCACACCGCCACAGCCTGGTCCCAGATGGACTGGCCTTCCTTATCCTCCACCCTCTGTACCTCTGGTCAGGGCAACAAGAATGGCAGACTCAGTGACTTTAATAGAGAAAACCCTAGAATGGAAGCATCAACAGTCTTTACAGTTCAGATATTCGCTGCCCTATCTCTCACCCTCTCTCCTCTGCCCGCAGTGGCCCTGCTGTTCTCAGCTGAGTGAGGACAGAGTATCACAGGTTCCTAATCCCCACAGCAGTCTTCCCTGAAGAAGTAAACCTCTTAAAGTGAGTCATGGCAGCATCCAAAGCACAAGTCATGGAGCTCTTCCTGGAAGCCTGACAGGCACGCTGACCTCTGGATCTGGGCTCTGAACACATTGTTTACTTTGCAGATATGAGGCTGGAATATTGTTCTAAACTAAATGACCATAGTGCACTGAGTACTAATTTGGATCCATAAGACTAGGCAAAATCAGTCTTTTTCTTCACTTATGATAACAGTAAAATATCAAAAAAATCTTTAAAACAGTCACACCGGACTGGACATTGGAGGGCAACAAAAGATGTTGGGAGGAACCTTTGTTTTTCTCTTTACGGAGTCAAAGAATATAATACTGAAGAGACCTTAAAGACCATGCAGTCCAACCTACTCATTTCCCAGACAAGAAAAGTGAAGCCCAGAGAACAGATGGGCTGCCTCCTCTAGTCATATGGGGCTTAAAAATATATATGTATATTTATTTTATATATATATGTATGTATTTTTTTTTCATGAGCTTTAGTGAAAGTGACCAGTGTTATCTCATTTCCTGGCTTCTCAAATCCAGGATCCAGCCAAATCTAACTTTTATTTATAGCCTGAATATACCTTATGCTTTTCCTACCTCCATACCATTGCCCCCATCACTTGGAATGCCATCCTGCACTTCTCCAACTTCCCAACTTCCATCTTCTGAAATAATTTTTACCTATCAGTGATTAGCTCAAATATGCCATCTCTTAGATAAAAATTTCTCTGCTGAAACAATTTTTTTTTTCTGTCAACAACAACAGCTACAACACAATAACAGTACTTACATATTACCTATTATGGACTGGGCAGCTTACTTATATTTTATCTCATTTAGTTCTCAAAATAGCCATATGATATTGGTATATCTTTAGTAACATCATACAAATGAGGAAACTGAGGCACAGAGAGTTAAAGTTGCATGTCCAGGGACACTCAGCTAGTGGGTGGCTTTCATGGTTTATTATAAATATGCTTTGTATCATCATTATGCTGATGAGGAGAGGAAACTAGATTCTTTAATAGGATTTTTTTTTCCTAAATAACTAACTCCTTTCCCCATACCAAAACACAGGTTAACACATGAGGATCGAAATCTTCTAGGTAATGGGTACATAATCCCTGAATTTTCAAACCTTCTAAGGTTAAAGTTTGGCCCAAAGTAGAAGGCACTGCTACATGAACTTTAATTTCAGGAAGTAGGCATGTAGAAAGTGTGTTGGAGATTGCTCTTGCAGGATGTGAAGTTCAGTGATTGTGTATGAGCCCTGTATCTCTAACCTGATGTGTGTTGACACCTATTCAGGATTAATACTGCTACAGGTCAGCGGTAGAAATAATCTTTTGCACATGTCACAGAAGGCAGATGTACCCTCTACTTACCGGAGATTCGATCGGAGCCCCTGGGCTTCAACACAACATTTTGGGCACATGTGCATTTTTTTAGAGACTTTCACAACCTATTCATAGACTCTCCAAGGGAGTCTATGAATATCAAATATTAAGAATGACCTTCATTGTTTTAGAGATATTGCAGAAGGCAGAAGAGCTCCATGACTATAATGGCATAAGGAGCCTTTCTGAAAAAGATAAGAAGAATCCGTGGTGGGATGAAACAGTTTCTCTCACATTTAAATAAAATATTCCTTTGGGGAATTTGATGAGAGGGCATCCTAGGCAGTCATGGTACATTTTGCCAGGTGTTAAGGCAGTTAGGTGATAACGGGTCTCACTCCATACTACTGATCCTCCAGCATTTGATAGTGGACAAATGTGAGACTTAGACACATGGAGTGACTTCTCTGAAGCCACAGAGATCAGAGCTGTGATAAATGAAAATTCAGTTCTGATTCAGTTTCGTGGTCAGTCCACATTAATTCAGTTAACATCCTGTTAAAATGATGACTGTTACAAGAAAGGGGCCACACAAAAACCCAGTATCTGCACATGGCCTATAGAAGCAATGCTTTGTAACCTGGTTCTAGTGAGTTTTATCCAAGAAATCATTCTCTTCTAATGTTTCCTCAGCTTTGCAACATTGCCTGTCAATAAGAACTGAATTGTGTACTTTTTCAACTAAAGATGGAGAAAGGGAAGTTAAGCTGATTTACAGGTGACGTAATTTTCTTCTTGCCATCAAATACTTTTTATTCTTCAATTTCTGTCTTCTTCCTACCTTGCATACCTCAAATCATAACCAAGGAAGTGGGAGGTAGAAAGTGGTGCAAGCATAACTATTTTATCCTCCTAGGGGAGTAATAATCAAAATTTCACAACATGTTAGAATCTCATTTGAACATCACAACACATCTGTACAGGAGAAGAAACTGTAATCTTCATTTTATAGATGATGAGACCATGGTTTTCATACAAGCAGACAAACCTCCCAAGCAAGCAGAATAGCAAGAATTTTCATCTAACTTCATGTTTTTTCAAGATTTTAATTTTAGGATGGTAAATATGGGGACAAAAGTCTTCAGGAGATCCCAAATGCAGAAAACATCCCTCCACATTAATTAACAAGATGTATTTATGCATATATGCTACCAAGCAACTATACAGACACACGCATATATTTACATTATTGTCTTTTCTGCCCAGTGAATCTAAAAGCATGTTGAAGTTCTGCTATTGACTGGGAGAAAACAGGTGCAGAGAGTAGGTGATTTGTCCTTGACCACCTAATAAATGAAAAGTTATGTCAAAGAGAACTATTGCTCTATAATGTGGAAATGTTCTTGCTAGTGATGCGTTAATTTTAACAAAATGTTACCATAATGAAGCAGCATATTTAACTCATGGAGGTTTTTTATAGCAGTACTCTGTATGTGCAAAGTAAAATCTGATGATATCTCCAAATAGAGTCTTTACCATCCCCCTTTTTGAAACAAAGAACTTCAAGGGCAGAGTGGGAAGGTTTTAATGATAAAAATATAAAGAGTAGGATTCCTATGATCTTTAAACAAGAATAAGCTCGATTTCTTAATTTCTTACCCTCTAAAATACTCTAGTTCTTAAGCAATCAAAAGATACTTTAACATCTAAGATAATTCTGGCTGCCCCAAAATTTCAGTTCTTGAGAAATCAAAGATACTTTAATATATAAAATAATGCTGTATATCAATCATTGGGGAATTACCTTTTCCTTTTTTTGATTATTTTACTTTGGTAAACAATTTTTTTCAGTGTTCTTATTAAAGATCGTTTTTAATTAAGCTGAATCAAGAAATTGATGATATGTTGCGTGCATTTTGCTCCAGGGAAACTTCCCCATTTTGAAAGAACCTCAGGGCAAGCCTTGCATGAAGAGATTGGCATTGAAGGGAAATTTACAAGTCATCAGTCTAATCTTGCACTCTGGGTAGGACTGTCATTTATAACATACCTGAGAAGTGACTACGTAGTGTCTACTAGAATGTGACCTATGACACAGAGCTCACTGCTTTACACAGTAGTCCACCCCTCTGTGCAACAATTCTCATCATTTGAAGGTTTTCTCTTATTTTGAAAAAAAATTTATCTACTTTGAACTTTCTCCAAGATCTGGCTCCTGAACTGGCACAAAGTCCTCTCTTTCTATACATAAGACTTTTGAAGACTTGTTTCCTTGCTTTGAGTGTTTGTTCTGATGAAATATCCTTGGCTTCTTTCATTTGTCTTCCTGAACTTTGGGTTCAGATCTGTCAATATCATCCGTCTAGAAGAAAGCCCTTCTTGCAATAGATTACAATTCACTAGTCTGTCTTTTAAATTGCATACCTTAAAATTTATGCGGTCTTTGGTAACTTTCAGAAACTGCTGCTGCTGAGAAATTTCCCTTGATTTATAAGCAAGCCCTTTCGCTCACTGCGCTCTCTTTTGGTGGTGGTGGCTCTGTGATCTGGGGGACCTACCTTTGCCAAGGTCTCATCATCCAGGTGATTCTTCTGAATCACATGTTGAAGTGCAAAATAAATTTTTTCCTGAAGCTTCTGGACCTTCCTTGGTTCTATAAGCCAGGCTCGGTCTGATGAAAGAAAGAGGGGGATAAGTGGAGGCAATATCAACTTTGTTTTGCTTCACCCACATATATATGTGCCAAGCTTCAGACTCATTTCATATTACGTAGTTGTAAGTTGCTTCTGAAGACATGTCATTATTTACATAAAACATAAGTATTTCATAGGCAATACCGTGATGACAGGAATGCACAATATTATGACACAGGAAATCAGTCTGGAGGAAAGGACACAATGGTTCAGATAATCAGCTTCTCTGTTTCTTATTGTCTGTGACAATTTATATCTCTCACTCTTTGCTTTGGACATATGCTTAGGTTTGCTTTCAAAGTAGAAGTTAGCGATTTGTGAAGAAGAATTATAGAAGTGAAGAAAATCACAGGAATATTTTTGGTGTTCAGGATCCCTTTTCCTTTTCTCAGCTTATTCTCTCATCAGATATAAAGCTGAAGCTATGTTAGAATTTATATAGCATAAACACAAATCAGTTTCAAAAATTCACTTCTAAGTTCTATTTTCCTATATTGAATTTTTAAATGGTGAATAGGATAGTCCCTCCTTTCCTTCCTCCCTCTCCTCCTCTGTTTCTCCCTCCCTCAGACCCTCTCTCCCTTCTTTCCTTCCTTCCCTCCTTTCTTCCTCTCTCTTTCTCCCTCCCTTCCTCCCTCCCTCCCCACATTTCTTTCCTTCTCTGAAGCCCTCTCTTCTTCAATCTCTCCTTCACGCTCTCCTTCCTTCCTAGAAGATTTATTATACACCATGGTGACAAAATTCAGCCCAGCATCAATAACTTATGTTGGACCTTTATTGAAGAGAAACTGCAAATCTTCAAATGCTGAACAAATACTCATGGAAAAGAACTTGAACATGATCTTCCTGAACACAGTTCAGGTCAGGTGAGAAACTCGATTCTGTAATCCTAGACAGGATGAAGACAAGTCTAGCCAACAGTTAAGCAAACCCTTACGTAAGTGAGTACAAAAGCTTTCAGTGACAATTGTCAATCAGAATACATTAAGTTCCCCCTCCCTCTCCGTTCCCTAAGCTGTTTGGAACTGAATAAACAGTGGCTCTTATGTCAGGACCCTGGAGAAAGAATAGGGGGTGGTCTGGCAGGAGATGGAGCCTACATAGGCTGGAAATCTGTCTTCCCTCTCTTTTTGAATATGGCACTAAGCCAAGGAGGCAAACGAGGTATTTGGAGTTCGTGAAGCCTTTCAGTGTGGGTCTGCTAGCAGCACTGTAAGAGTCCCCACTAGATAGAGTAAACTAAATTGCATGCTTCCAAATGTCTCAGAATTTAATGGTGACAGTATGTTTTGTTTAGTTTTTCCCCCTAGCAAAAGGCCAAACAGCTCAGCTGATTTCTAACTCAGAGGCTAGCTTTTCTTCTAGGGTGATCATTTTCACAGATCATTCGTATTTAATATTTCATATCTTAAATATTTGCTGCTTAATATTTACTGACTTGCCACAAACATACCCAAAGAGAAGAGTGACCCTAACGCTTCCTTTGAGCAAGCAGGAACCAGAGAGAAACCATCTCCTCATCCATAGATCCACAGGCTTAGATTTAGTCTTCTGTTGAACTATTCACAATGGAAATGATCAAATGCAATGAGAAAATGGTAGAAGGAAAATTATTTGGCATGTGGTTGCTAACAGAGAAAAGTATTTCTTGTCACTTCTTCCATCTATCTTTGTGCTTCCAAGCCTGGGAAACTTTCTAGGGTTTTAAAAAAAAAAGACCTAGAGGAACAGCTTGATTTTAGACAGAGCCATAAAAGAAACTGTTAGTAAAAACACTCTATGTGATAACTAATTTCCATTTTTGATAAAGTGGTTAAATAAAAAACAGTAGCAAATTAAAAATACTCTGATAAGACCATCAAGAATCATATTAGGAATAATAAAGCCAAACAGGTAAAAACTGTAGACATTGGTATTATTGGAAAATATAGCTACAATGACATGTTAAAATTATAATATATAATCTTAGATCACAGGTAAGATTAATTTCTTCCAGCTTCATTGAAAAATATAGTAGGGCATATATAACAAAAGAGATCTGGTCTCTGCAAATAAATGGGTAACAGAAGGAATGAGTCTCTTGACCTTAAAAATCAGGCAGGGATTTATTTTTCTTTCTATAGAGATCTGTCAGTGATGCTGTTATCCATTAGCCCAAAATTTAACCAAACAACAGCTGAATAAGTAACTGAATTCTCATTCTGGCTAGAGAGCCATGTGTTTTATATTATTGTTGTTATATTCTTATGATTATATTATTTATTATTATATTTTAAGCTGGCATATACTTTTTTTTGAGGCAGAGCTTCGCTCTTGTTGCCCAGCCTGGAGTGCAACGGCACGATCTCAGCTCACTGCAACCTCTGCTCCTGGGTTCAGGTGATTCTCTTGCCTCAGCTTCCCAAGGAGCTGGAATTACAGGCACCCACTACCATACCCAGCTAATTTTTATGTTTTTAGTAGAGACAGGGTTTCACCTTGTTGGCCAGGCTGGTCTCAAACTCCTGACCTCAGGTGATCCACCGGCCTCCGCCTCCCCAAGTGTTGGGATTACAGGTGTGAGGCACTGCACCTGGCCTGGCATATACTTTTAAAAAGTATTTTACTCATTATAGTTCTATCCATAAATGTTGTCACACCTTGAATTGTTTGAAAATTTGGCATTTTAGTGCATTTCAGAGCTAGTAGATGTCTTAGTTATTATGGAGTCCAATCCTCTTATTTTATAGATGAGGAAACTGGGGCTCTGAGGGGTCGAATGTTTAATATCACACAGATAAATGGTCACAGAGCTGGTATCAGAATGTCCACCTCCATGTCTGAAGTTCTTCCTCTTCTACTGGGCAGCCTTCAGTATGAGTCATTTCCCTCTCTGCCATCCTCATCTTTTTTTAAAGCGCCTGATACACTTGAACCTTCTACAACATGGGTTTGAACTGTATAGGTTCATTTATATGAAGATTTTCCTTCTGTTTCTGCCGCCTTGGGAGGGTGAGACCAAACCCTCTTCTTCCTCCTTTTCCTCAGCCTACTCAGCATGAAGACAACCAGGATGAAGACCTTTATGATGATCCACTTCCACTTAATGAACAGGATATCTGTTGTCTCTTGCTTATAATTTTCTTAGTAACATTTTCTTTTCTTTGTCTTACTTTATTGTAAGAATACAGTATACAATATTTAACATGCAAAATATGTGTCAATCGACTGTTTATGTTATCAGTAAGGCTTCCCGTCAACAGTAGGCTATTAGTAGTGAAATGTTTCAGAGACAAAATTTACATGCAGATTTTTGACTGCATATAGAGGGTTGGGCTCCAACCCCTGCATTGTTCAAGGTCAAATGTATTGCTAAGAAAATACACACCAGCATTTGTCTGAAGTGAGCACACCAACATGAATTTGAGCAAAGATGCCAACATAAAAGATATTTAAAGCGTAGAAAGTGTATCTAAAGAGTAGAAAGTGTTTCTTTTACTTATGTAGGTCCCCATTCTGGATCTTTCATTTAGGTACATTTCTACTGCATCTCATCCAACTGGACATTTATTTTCTATGTACTTTATTCTTAAAGTCAAAAATAAAACTTGGCTGTAACTCAGGCCACTATTTGTCTTCCTTTATTTGTTAAGGAATAATTCTGCTTATCTCAATCAGAAATGATCCCTACCTTCTGCTCTACTCTTGCACTTGGGCCAAAATTGGTCATTTTAATAAACTTGAGGCTACTTCTCTTTGCATTGTCCAAAAATATCAAAAGCTTGGTAAAAAATATACAGTTCTGTTAAAGTTTATCCTGAACACTTTGGCTTAGGCAGGTGTCATCGATGTTAAAAATAATGAAGTCAAGTTTTTTAAAAAAGGTAAGAGAACTGAGACTGCCCTACCTGGAGATATCAGAACAGCAGATGAGAACAAAGCGATCTCCTCCTCGGTCAGCTGCAAAGAACACAAATTCTTTGCAAAGTCAAATGCTTCATTCACTAGGTCATCAGAACCTATAAAGGAAGAAGGAAAATTGAAGAAAAATACTTGAACTTGAAATGGGTCAAGAGTAAGAAAATTCTCATAATCAATAAGCTATTCAAGGAAGTGCATACTAGACTCTAGAAAATATATTTTTAAGTTTCTAATTATAAATAGTAATTTGATACTCATCAAAAATGAGAAAATTGGGCAACATCTTGGCCAGGCCATCAAAGTTAACATTACCAATGACGAGCAAGTAGACTTGGTGTGTGAGCAGTGTGACATCTGTCTGGGAATCCGTAATCTAATTATATTCTTATAAATTTGAAATGACTTCCCATTAAAGAATATGAAATAAGTGATTTGGGGATCCTTTACAATAGGGATAATATTCATAGAAAAAACATTACAATAGGGGCTGAGGATTGTCAGTCTTTGTAGCACTTGAAGCTCGCAAGTAGGGTATTTCAGGCTTTTAAACTGAGATGTTAGAAATATCTTATAGAAGAGCGATGAGATACACTTCAGGTTAGCAATTTCCTTGGGAATTTGATTGAGGAGCTAGAGTTTACTTATTTTTACCTTCTAATGAATGACTCATAGGTCAGTTGCTTAGCTGTTGTGAATTTTGGCAAAATAATGTTGCAGCTCTACACTGATCCCTGGTAAATGTTTATTTGATGAAGCTGGAAATATACTGAGGTTGCTTGCCAAGGCTTTTCCTCCTTTCTTGAAAATCTAGCCTTGGAGATGACATGGATGTGTATCAACTGTAGAAGGGAAACATTGCCAGCCCTGATGTTTGTTGGCTGCCATATCAGCTAACAGCACAAGAGGTGAAAGGGCAGTGGCCTTCTTTGGTGTCCATGGGCAGGATATGGAACAAATGGCACTATCAATCGTTAAAACCTTTCCTGGCATCAGCCCATCTTTGCTAATGTTCTTCCTATCCATGCCATGCACTGATGACTGGATGTGATGATACATAACACTTCCAAACAAAGACTGACTCTGTTAGTGCCTTCTCACAGCAATGGTCTGGGATCATTTCGGACAGGTTGGCAGGAGCTTTCTGTGCTCCTAGAACCTCATGAATTAACCTCTGTGGGTGAGAAACAAGTAGAGGAGCTCCTCTTTTAATTAAGTATCTTAACTCATGATGATAACTTTACATAAGAAACATCAGAGGTCACCCCCATGGATGATCGGTGGTTTATACAATATACAAAAAAGTTGATCAAAAAAAGCTGATTTTAGAAAGAATGTTTTATAATGCAGCCCAGCTCTTTTAGCATCAGTCTCTACTTATTTCTTCTTCTTGTTTTTTTTTTTTTTTTTTTTTTTTTTTAAACAGGGTCTCACTTTGTCACCCAGGCTGTAGTGCAGTGGTGTGAACATGACTCACTGTAGCCTCAACCTCCCAGGATCAAGCGATCTTCCTGCTCAGCCTCCCAAGTAGCTGGGACTACAGGTGTGTGTCACCATGCCTGGCTAATTATTATTATTTTATTTTTATTTATTTATTTTTGAGATGGAGTCTTGTTGTGTCACCCAAGCTGGAGTGTATTGGCATGATCTCAGCTCACTGCAACCTCAGCCTCCCGCGTTTAAGCGATTCTCTTCCTCATCCTCCCAAGTAGCCGGGATTACAGGTGTGTGCCACCACGCCTGGCTAATTTTTGTATTTTTGGAAGAGACAGCGTTTTACCATGTTGGCCAGGCTGGTCTAGAACTCCTGACCTTAAGTGATCCACCTGCCTCAGCCTCCCAAAGTACTAGGGTTACAGGTGTGAGCCACTGCACCTGGTGATGCCCAGCTAATTTTTGTATTTTTTTGTTTGCTTCGAGATGGAGTCTCATTCTGTTGCCAGGCTGGAGTGCAGTGGCGTGACCTTGGCTCACTGCACCCTCTGCCTCCTGGATTCAAGCAATTATCCTGTCTTAGCCTCCCGAGTAGCTGGGACTATAGGCGCATGCGACCATACCCAGCTGGGATTTTAGTACAGATGGGATTTTGCCATGTTGCCCATGCTGGTCTTGAGCTCCGGGAATCAAGCAATCTGTGCCCTCTGGCCTCCCAAAGTGCTAGGGTTACAGGCATGAGCCACTGCACTGGACTTTGACTTATTTCTGAATGAATGATGTCTCAATAGGGTTGTTCTCAGGAGAGCCCTTCGTTCTCTCTTTCTTTTGTATTGGGGGCCACAGTTATAAGATCAGGAGAGGCTCATCTGAATGAGAAGCTCACCAGGGCCATCTCTTATGGAATAATGAGATACTGGTTCACATCAAAGAATCAAGGCATTTCATTTACCGATTTCAGTCTAAGTGGAGAAACTGATGGTAGCTAATAAAATTGTGTCCTCATCAAAGAGAAACTTACCTAAGGCTTTGAACATTTGCATCCCTCCATATTTTCCTTCAAACAGAACAGTGTTGTTTAATGGGTTGAAGGCACGGCACATTCTCACTAAAACCACTTCCAAGCAACCTATGAGTAAAAAACAAAAATAAAAATATACATATATATTCAATAATAGAGAGGTTATTACTGCATATAGGTAAGAGACTTTCAAGAACTTTAAAACACACAGAGACACATACAGACACACACACACACAGAAATACCTTAAGTTTCTTCCCCAAAAATAACTATTAGGTTGGTGGAAAAATAATTGCAGTTTTTGCTAGTAAACATAATGGCAAAAACCTAATATATTTGCACTAACTTAATATATTAGAACTCTTGATACTTATGTGAGGAATTAAGGAGAAAATATACTTTACAGGTGGCTAAGCTGAAGGGCATAGACATTACTTTGTGAAAATACATTTCTCTCTATTTTTCGACTAATATTAAAGCTAGTTTCAATTCTTGAATTCACAATTGATGAAATGAGGGCAGGAACTTTGTCTGCAGTGATATGCAGCCATAATTATTGTATTCATTTTTGCATCTCAAGGACCAAGAAAAGTTTCTGGCACATAGTAGGTGCTTAGTAAATATTTATTGAATGAATTTGTTTACTACCATTGTTCTTCCCTTTGAGCGTTATTAACATCCTGAGGAAATACTGCTGCATAATTTCTCCACGTTTTGGAGAAATGGTCTTTGCCCCGTAGTGCACTTGAAGTTAACAGCCAGACTCAGCAGCCACAGATGTACACGAGAGCATCATACTGGTGATCAGCCTACAACTTTGGTACCTGTCTTACGGCACCACTTTATCTTTATGTCTCTGTTTTAGTTCCTTTGCTGTATGCATGTTTGATGATTTCTCTCTGCTTGTCTTTGCTATGTCACCTAGAATAGAGGCTTATACATAGGGGATAATTTGCAAATATCAATTGAAGGAATGCTTTTCTGACACAAACAGTAGATGGGTACCATTTATTAAGTATCTACACAATGGAAGGAATTTTTTGGCCCCTTACATTCATTTTTATGTTTGCTCCTTACAATAACTATTTCAGGCTTATTAGCTCTATTTATGGAGGAGTTACAAAAGGGTTGAAAATATTGAGGACCCCCGCTTTTTTTACCAGAGTACTAGAGTCAACATTTTGACACCCAGTAGAGATGTTAAAGGTTACATGGCTCAGTGGTTCCCAAACATCAGCCCATGGGTTGGTTATGTCTGAGTCTTAGTTAGAGATACAATGAACTGGGTTCCCCTCCAGGAGATTTGGATTCCATAAGACTCATGGTGCCTATGTCACTGAACTGCCAGTAATCTCCTTTGATGTTGTTGATGCAATTCCAAGTTTGGAGTTCACTGTTTCTAGTCCATCTCCTTATTTTACAAATGAAGAAACTGCTATCTAGAGAGTTTAGCTCAAGGTCACATATCAAGTGTGGCAGATTTGACTTTTCAAAGAGGATCAGAAAACTATCTTCCATCCCATATGTTTTCTAGGACCTTACCACTCCCCTATCAAGTAGTAGAATCCATGTCTCCTATCCTTGAATCCAGGTTGACCTTTATGACTGATGGTTATTAATGGAAATAACAATATGTGTTTTCTGAAAATAAGTTAGAAAAATCTATGCATTTCTGTCTTGTTCTTTTGGGGTGCTAGCTTTTGGAGCCTAGTGATTATGCTGTGAGCAAGTCCAAGCAGTCTATGGAGGGTCTCACATGGGGGAGGAACTGAAGCCCCCAGCCCACATCCTTGGCTAAACTCCAGGCTGTCAACCAGCACAACTCACCAGCTGTATGAGTGAACCAGTTTGAAAGTGGATTCCTCTGCCCTGAGTTGAGTTGACTCAGTGAATACCACATGGAGCAGAGTTAAGGTCATCCCTGCTAAGCCCTTCCCAAATTTTAGCTTTGAGAGCGAAAGAAATGATTTTTGTTGTTGTAATTAAACTTTACAGTGGTTTAGATGACTGGTACATCAGTTTGGCACTTCAGTCAAGGTTTTCATAAACTTGCATCATTTGGTAAAGAAGGAGCAATATCTTAGAATAGCAGTTATATTTGGCCCAAGTTTAAATGCCAACTTTGCCGTGTACTGGTTTTGTAATATTGAACATAGCTCTTCACTTCTCTGACTCTTTTCCTCCTCCTCTGCAAGATGGAAGTAATAACATAGATCTCACAAGACTACTTGAGATGTCATAGGGAAACATAAACATATATATATGCTATTTTATATATGAGTATGTTATTGTTATTACCATGGCGTAGGACCATGAAAATTTGCATAAACAACATCATGGTTCTTATTTTCTATTTTCAAAGCGGCCCAAGAAAGACAAATAATTTCTTTTTCCTGTTTGGTAATATCATCTGCAAAGTCAATCATATACAGAGTTTCTTGAGCTACTTCCGAAGCCACTGTGTGTGTCAGAGAGTGTGCGAGGCAAGGGTGGGGAAAGATTAGAGTACCGTGGAGTTTCTCCTGGTGTGTACTGGCTGCAGGCTATCCTCATTAAAATGATTGGAAATGACCACAGAGGCAGAACTCAGCTAGCCTGCATTTTTTTCCCTTCACAGAAGGCAAGGAGTACGTTTTAGCGCCGGCTCAGCAATTCAGCCACCTTGACACGCTAATTACTTGCACTGCCTGTCAAGCTGCGTATCTCAACCTCCGCAATTAATAGCTCCACTTTCAATAAGCAAAATTGTATTTGACTTCAAAGGGGAACTGAATGAGTATCAGGGCATTTTTATTACTGAGAGTTTCCTTTGGGAGTCGGCTGACAATGTGGGTGGTAAAAATGAGCTGCATATTGGAAGGATTTTCTAGAACCAACACAGTGCTAAGGGCCGACCACATCCTTGTCTGAAATAGGCCCCCCATGAATATTCTTGCTTACCTGACTTCAGAAGTAGAATTTGATCATTTTGACAGAGCTCCATGAAGCCTGTTATCCGTTTTGCAAACTCCACCACGTATTGGATGGCGTGAGTGATCTGGATGGCACATTGTTGCCACAGTGCTTCCCTGGACTTCAGGAGAGAAGACACAGGATGTAAATGGGGGGAAACAACTTATGGAGAGTCAACAGAATATTCAGGTTTGCCTTACTGGTGCTTACCTGTCACTTGGGGCCCAAGGAGGTAATTTACGTGTTTCCTTTAAAAGAGGAGGGTACTACTTTGATTTTTTTCCCCTTAATAATATTTTGACCTGTTTGGACCTCAATATGCCACAGTTATCAAAGTACTGGGGCGAAAATAACAGCAACATTGTTTATAGAATGTAGGATAGCTTTGTTATTTTCTTTACTATTTTTTCCTCTCTTTCTTCCTCCTCACTTAAACAAAGCCTGAGTTTGTAAAGAAAATAACAAATCTATCTTCACATACTATTAATATAAAAAACAAAGCTTTGCATTGAGGGATAGCGATTTCATTCACAGGCTTTCATGACGTCATTTTAATGGGTACCTGATGGACACTAAATTAGTAATATTTTTATGTTGTGTCTTTTTTTTCAGACCTACAGAAATTGTTTTTTGGTATAAAAAGAGTTCTGAGGAAAAAGGCATTATATCAAATCAAATCATTCTCCTAAGTTAAATAGAATGCCCCAAATATATTTTAGTCTTTGGATTATTTTCTGAAATGAGAAACATAAATCTATGTGTATTAATTCTACTTTTTATTGACCATACAGACACAATACCTTTGTTTTCCTATTTATATGAAAGTACTAAGATTTAATTGTTCTGGTGGAGAAAAATCAGCATATTGTAAGCATTTATTTAGATACACACACATTTACATATTTTATTAAAATTCCATCTACTGGTAGATCTTGTAATTGGGAATCTCTATCCCAAAGTAATGTAATGTGACTCCTGGAAAACAACAATAAATTCGTCTTAAAAACTTCTTCAATAAACCCAAAGAAATAACATAATGTAATAATAATAATTTGGGATGCGTTGTCCCTTTTTTTGGATTCTTTTTAACATGTAGGGCAAGAAAAAAATTTAGAAAGTTTTGTTCCATATATTTGTTGTGTAAGTTTGTGATGATTACAACTGCTATGATTACTACATTGCTCCTGCTTCTTGCCTTGACCCAAGAAGTCACCAAGAGATGTCCTAAAATCATTTGATGAAGCCACACTCTCTGTAGTCACTCAAATAGGGCAGTGGTTTTCAATTAGGGTAGTTTTGCCTCCTTGGAACAGTTGGCAGTATCTGGAGACATTTCTAGTTGTCACAAATGTGAGTGTACGTGATGCCACATCTAGTGGGTAGAGCCAGGAATGCTGGTAAGTATCGTATAATTTGCAGGATGCCCTTACAGAAAATAATTGCCCAGCACAACGTGCCAATAGTGCTGAGCTTGAGCAAGACAGACGTAGGGTAATCACAGAAAAAGGTTCTCATGGTTTCCAGAGTACCTTGCTTTGATACGCTTTAATTTCTTCATAGGTGTGGGTCTGCCATGCCAGCTGGTGCAGCTCTTCCATGGTATATTGACATGTCTCCAAATGGGACTTAATGATGTTCTGTGCAATTCGATCTGTGAGAAAAGATATCAATTCAAAGGTTTGTGAATAAAATCACTCTGCTCATTAGGTTTCAATGTGTACTATAAGAATGCCTTTGCTATCTATCTTAAAATCTTCAGACAAACTCTTTATTGCCTTTTTTCAATTGTCAGGATTTTAATCAAAATTTACTGCTTTCCCCAGATCTTTTTGAACACAGCTTAGGGGTTTTACAAGTTGTAAACCATTCAAAGGTATTTATTTATAAAAAAAGATAGAAAATTATAATATTTCTTTCTTTTTGGCTTGAAAGTCAACTAATAGTCTTAATATTTGTACTCCAAATACTTTAAAATATTTTGAAAATCACTAGAACCCTATTGTTTATCTCAGAAAGTAGGAATCAAAATATAAATTTATTTTCTTTTAAAGGAAGCATTAAACAATAAACTTTTTAAAAAAGGCTGTGTAAAGAGGAAATAGGGACTAGAATGTGGGGACAAGGAAAGAAATTAAATTTTCTGATAATACTATGTTTGTAGATTTGACTTTGGGGCAATGTAAATATCTGATGTAATTAATAATAAGAGAGGTGATATACACAATAAAATACTGGCTCATGAGTTGATAATCATTGGAATTGGGTCACAGGGACAATTAGATTCTCCTTTAAAATTTTTTATATAATAAACTTTTTCTTTTACAGAAAGTTTAAAAATGACAAAATGATTATATTCACAAAAATTAGTAGCAAACACAATCGGTCTTTTTGGGCAGTTTATCCTAATCGAGTTGAATTTCATCTTGTATCTTAAATACCAATCATTATGAGTTTGGAGGCAGAAAAGTTGAGCAATAGAACCAGATATAAGAGCTCTCCTTGAGAAAAGCCTGCTGTGAGTCCCCTGAAGGCGGCTAGAACTAGAAGGAGGTCCGTTGTAATCCCCACCTGCTAGTTGAACACATGGAGAAGGTGACAACTTAGAAAACCAAACTATTCAGGATTTCTGTATGTGGGATGCAAGTGGAATGAATATGACCAAATGTTCCCAATACCTGCTCTTGGGTTATACAGAGATAAAATTTTTCTTGTATTCAGGTTGTTCCATTTCAAATGTAAGTTCTGTTCTTTCTAAATGGCCAGCCCCATTTCTCTAGGACAGCCCTCAAAGCAGCATTTGGGTGTCTCCTTTTATCTCACTGAGTTTCTGGTATATAGGGTACAACAAACTAAATCAAATTTTAGTAATGTAGAGACAAAAAATGTAAATTTAACCTTCTAATAAATTTTCTAAATAAAAATCTCCTATAGACCATCGCCTGGCACATTGGAGACACTGAAAAAATGGTAGCCACAGTTATCCTTCTTAGGACAGTCTACATAGTTTGTCATCAGAAGAGCAATATGATGACTCCAGTGGAAATAAAATTCAGTGGAGATATTTAATTCTGCAATCCGTCTTACTGAAGAAAGATATTTCAATATTTGGTAGAGTTTTTCAATCAAAATGAAGTGATATATGTAGGAGATGCTACCAAATGCTAACTGCTGATGATAGTTCTACTCTATTGGATTCAACATTGACACTTCTAGGCTTGCACTGCTTATGATTTTGATTACAAAATCTTTTCTTTAAAAATTCCTATATTCAAAGTTTTTTTTGAACATTCTCCTATGGTATAAAAAGGTAAAAATTACTCTATCCATCACATTAAAATAGATTGGTATGTCATGGTTCATAATTTTTCAGTTTCACCTGGGCAGTGTAATTACTTAGAATCTAAAAATCATATTTGTTTTTCAGTAGGTATATAATGAAAACAATAAGATTTTATAGTTCTATAGTTTTCAAACTATTATCTTCTTGGTGTGGTTTGTTTTCATCTTCAAAGACATGCTGATTTGTTGGTAATTTACAGGCTTCAGGATTTATAAACAAGACTATCATTGCCACTCACAATTGTACTATGAAAGACTCTATCTGTTCCTTTATGATATCTGCCTGGAACTGTTGGCCAAAGCTGAAGAATTCTCTAGCCTTCTCATATCCAAATTTAGGATTCTATGGTTTATGAGGAAGGGTAGGTACAATAAAAACATGGGAAGGTTAAGGAAAGAGGAAATTAAATCCACATGCATGCTTCAGGACTCAACTCAGATGACCATGCCTGGTGAAAGTTTCCCTGCCTCCCAAGTCCTCAGGAAGAAGGGCTGGCTGCCATCACACTTTGATTCTGCCTTAATTGGGCCCTTATTCCAGTGAGACTTGTACTGTGGTTATTTGAATCCTTCTGTCCCACACCGTTTAAGATTATGAGCTCTTCAAGAACTGGGCAGTAGATCCCAGCATAATGCCTTCATATATTCATTCAACAAATATTTTTGAGAAGATGCTGTATTTCCATCCTTCCTTCCTTCCTTCCTTCCTTCCTTCCTTCCTTCCTTCCTTCCTTCCCTCCTTCCTCTCTTTCTCTTTCTCTCTCTCTTTCTTCTTTCTTTCTTTTTTTTGACCAAATCTCACTCTGTGCCCAGGATAGAGTGCAGTGGCAGGATCTCTGCTCACTCCAACCCCCGCCTCCTAGGTTCAAGCGGTTCTCGTGCTTCAGCCTCTCGAGTAGCTGAGATTACAGATGCCCACAACCATGCCTGGCTAATTTTTGTATTTTTAGTAAAGATGGGGTTTCCTCACCTTGGCTAGGCTGGTCTCGAACTCCTGACATCAAGGGATCCACCTCCTTCAGCCTCCCAAAGTGCTGGGATTACAGATGTGAGCCACTGTGCCCAACCCTTGCCTTTGTTTTAAAGCATCTTATAATACTTTAATTTCATATCATGATGGAATAAATGCCCACAGTTATTGTGGGAGCCCAAAGAAGAAAGTGGCTCAGTCTGGGGGGTGGGGCGGGAAAAATAACTACAGAGGAGATACCTGAGTCTTGAAGGTTGAGCACAGTTTGTCACATGGAGAAGAGAAAGATGTGCCCCAGGTAGAGCGAATGATGTTATGAAGGCACAGATAGAAAGCTAGCTCTAGGCTAGGTAATTTCTGACATTACATCTTACATCTTTACAACCTCTACTTCTTTTTTTTTTTCAGTCCAGAGGTCTTTTATTTTATTAACACCTGTTATGCCATGAATTCATAGGGAAGAGTTTCCAGCAGCTTAGGCTCCTTCCCATTGGTTCGCACACAGTGTGCTTCTCTGGGTGGAGCAGGCTGGTGCTTCAGTTGAACCCAGGGACCTTTCTCTTTGGCTTCATTCTTTTTCTGATCATTTTCCTTCACATTTTTCAGGAAGTGATCTCGGCTCTTAAGTGCTTGATGTGCTCAATACGCACATTAATTCTCTTGGCAAGAATCTTGCCCTTAACTTGTTTGTTTACAGCAATGCCAACAGTATGCTGGGTAACATTATAGACTCTTCCAGTTTTGTTGTGATAACATTTGTGGGGCATTCCTTTTTGAATAGTACCCATTCCCTTGATGTCTACAGTATCACCTTTCTTATAGATTCACATATACGTGGCCAAAGGAACACTCCATGTTTTCTAAAAGGCCTAGAGAACACATATCGAGTGCCTCTCCTCTTTCCCTTTGTGTTCGTCATTTTGGCGAATTACTGGAGGATGGTGGTTCCCTACAACCTCTACTTCTTTATAATCAGTCTCCCCTTTACTGAGGACAGAAGTGATGTTTAGAAAGAGTGAGTGAGTCTAGACCAGTTTCTGTGGAGCTAGTAAGGTGTTTTGAAACCAAATCTCTTTCCTGGCTAGAAGTCTTGTGTATCTGCAACATAGGGTGCATGGAGGAGATAGGGAGAAATAAGTCTAGGGTACGTGAACTTTGTGACTGAAGCAGGGGCGTCTGAGTAAGCAGGCCAAGGAATTTTATCTTGTATGAGTTTTGGATTTTATCTCTGAATTTTACCAATTCAGAGGTAACTGGTAACCAACTGAAGCTGTAAAGTAGGAGAGTGACATGGTCTGTTTTTTGTCATTTATTTATTTTTGAGACAGTCTCATTCTGTCCTCCAGGCTGGAGTATAGTGGCACGATCATGGCTTACTGAAACCTTCACCTCCCAGGTTCAAGTGATTCTCCTGCCTCAGTCTCCCAAGTAGCTTGGACTACAGGCCTATGCCACCATACCTGGTTAACGTTTGTATTTTCAGTAGAGACAGGGTTTCTCCATGTTGGCCGGGCTGGTCTCAGACTCCTGACCTCAGGTGATTCACCCGCCTTGGCCACCCAAAGTGTTGAGATTACAGGCATGAGTCACCATGCCCAGCCTTGGTTTTTCTTTTAGAAAGGTGACTTTGGTCATGGCAAAGATGAGATGGCATTAGTGAATACATGAAATTAATCAGGCTGTTGTGAAAATTCAGGCAAGCTATGAGGAAGGTCTGGACTAGGTCATAATGACAGAGATGGAGTGGAGGAGCTAGATGCAAGACAATTTTGAAGGACAATACATGGGACCAGCAGATGTGGCACAGAGAGAAAATATTAAATATAGAGGGTGCTCAACCAATGCTGAGTTAGTGAAGATAATGCCGAAGATGTCCATCCATCCATCCATTCTTCCTTCCTTCAATTGTCTGCTTTATTTCACAAAGCATTTGAAAAGTTAAGATTGACCCTTTGATGATCTTAAAGCCTAAGCACTCAGAATGGCTTTGAAGTCAAATGGTAAGTATGCAAAATTATTTCCCGTATCCTTGTGGTGGGAAATACAAGTCAAATCTCTTTTGAACATAAGACTTATTATAAATGGCCATGAAGACAAAAGTATAGTAGCAGCAATTGCAGACACTTTCCTCCTCCACTTTCTCTCACTGTTCTGCAGTGCAGAGGTGAGCCATGTGTAAAAACCAACTCAAAGCTCAGTTTGATACAAGACATGGTAGTGCTAGACTGGGTCTCATGGGAGCAAAGCTGGAGGGCTCATTCTGTCAATTAGAAAGATGCTTGAATGTCAGAGGAGATGGTTTGCTTAGACTGAGAGTCTGCAGTTGTGAAAAGAGGAGAAGGATTTAAAAAGAAAGGCCAAAGGAGAGACAATGAATACAGTATGCAAAGTTCTTGTTGGGAGCCAAAGGAACTTTCAAGAGTCCTTGCCTGGAAAAGTAGAAAAGGTAATAGTAAATGTAGTCCTCTCTAGGGACCAACCACATGAGAAAGTCCAGACAAAAGAGACTGAGGTAAAAGAGCAGAGGACATGGAATCTTTCTGGGCAATCTCACATCCTTCATCCGTTACCCTAACTTGAATTGCAGCTGTTTCTCAGCTCAGTTTTTGTTGGATTCTTTGACTAGCTTGAGCTGCAGATGGTACATGTCAAAGAAGGAGTCAGCATGCTCTGTGCTGGGATGGTAGGTCCGACAGGAATATGGCCTAGATAACTAACTGGTGGGAAATTCTACCACCTCCAAAGGTGACGCACACAAACTCTACACTTTGCTCTTCCTGAGACCAGGGATGAGGCTGGAGATTTCTTAAGGGGGGTGTGAAAGAAAACCTGTAATGAAAATGCAGCTGCAACTTCTCAGTAGTTAAGATTCCCTACACGTGTTCAGTGAGACAGAGGTTTGTTCAATTTATTAAAAGTATGTGGGCTGCTTTGATAGTTAATATAATGATGGAAAGAGAAAAACAATTTTATATGCTCAGTCTGTCCAGTCATTCCTTTTAAATTATGATAAGGCAAAAAGGCAAAAAGTGAATATTGATGCAGGCAAGGAAAAATTGGGTGTGTATTACAGGTTAATATTAAGTTCAGATTCCTCACTTTCTATTTGTTAATTTCATGAAAAACCACTTGCTTTCACTTTCTCTCTTTCTCTTCCTTTGCCTTCTATATTTTCATATGTATAAACACATAAAACTCCCCCCAACATTGCTGTTTTGTTTTCACCTTTGACCCTGATACTATTCTTGGTGGAAGACTTATTGAAATCCAAGATTTATATTCAATTAAAAGAATTTGTAACGTTATATATTAAGTAACTTTATGGGATAGAAATGACAGTGTGTGCAAATGAAAAAATGGTCTTAGAAAGCTTTAAAATAATTGATATAGGTAAATATACTTCTGTATCACTTTGATGAAAAAATATTTTAAAATATTGTTAAAATTGTCACACTCCCTAGAAGTCTTAGGGTAATCTTTACTTTTGATGTGGGCAATAAGAAGAGAGAAATTATATTTTAAAGGGAAAACTGGAATAAAATTGATGGTAATTCTCAATAGTGTGTGCAATAAATATAGAACCCTGGGGTTGAAACTAACCTTCTTCCTCCATTTCCAAATAGACTGTATCTAAATAATCCTAGAAATTAGTTAAGCCTCCTCTCTCTCTCTCTCTCTCTCTCTCTCTCTCTCCCCTCCCTCCCCTACCCTGAGACTGTAAAGGACTTCTACATATCCTAACCCTTCCTCAATACTCTATTAATAAATCAAAGAAGTAAGAAACAAAGCCTAGTGTAAGGATTTACAGCATGATTGAGATGTGTGTGATAAGGTTTATGTAGGCAAATACAGTTTTTTGGTCAGTTATATCAGATGATGTAAAAAGGTGTAACAATAATATTTTGAAGCAATGTTTAAAGAAATAAATGAAAAATAACTTCTTTTACATATTGATCCACATAGTTAAGCAAAATTTGGAAACAAGTCATCCAAATTACCTAAACCTATGTAGAAAGAAAAGGGCTACATCTGCTTATTTTGGTGAGAAAGAAGTAAACTGACAAGCAAGGTGACAATTTCTTGTTTATAACTGTGATGTTATAAAATGAGGACCAGCTTGCAGCTACTAAAATAGTAAGTGACCTTCTGCAGCTCTAATTTCAACCACTCAGCAGGTTTTTTCCACCAAAGCGGCTTATTTTAGCTCTCTCTAGACATTTCAGCAAATGGCACTCTCCAAAGGCTACAGTGGCTCAGACACGGATTGCACGGGTAGTTTCATTAGAATCCCACATCTTGGGAGTGGGGAAAGTTGAGTATATCTTTAAAAACTGCTGTTTTCAGTGTTATTACTGAGAGCACCCGAGGCCCAACTGCACCAAGGCGAGAAAGCTGAGACTCAGAGCTATATATAGCGCTAGAGGGTGTTGCTCCTGAACTTCCTAATTCTCTGCCCCCACCTCCTCCCCCTCCTTTTTTTTTTCTCTCTCATGAGAAAGAATGGTTTCTTCTTGTTGAACTATACCCTCTATTCATTTTCTTCCACAAGGGACTTTTTTTTTAAGTTGGAAGTATTCTTTCTAAAATACCGTATCTCAGCCTCAATCAAAGTGATTAATGAATTTTTAATTTGTCACTTGCCTTAAGGATCTAGAGTACCACTGAATTCTCTGTTTAGTTTATACTACGAGTGCGCAAATGGAATTCTTAGGGGATTCATTTTGAATTAATGGCAGGATATCTCTATGGACTTGCTCAAGGCATGTTTTAAGTGCCTACATTAGGTTTTCATCATATCAAGGTTTCTCAGAATATGTACTCTTAGGAGGTAACGAAAGCGTATTAAAACAATTGGTTGAAAGGTGAAACATTTAACCAAATGCCCACACATTTTTCCTTTTTCTCAACAGACCACCAGTTTTGTTTTCTGTCATTAGATAGAACAAGTCTAATGGTTTTTCACTGATGGCAATGTCAGAGAAGACAACGTCATTTAAAGACCTTTCTGATTTTTCTAATCCCTATTTAAAGATCATTATTTTTAGCATAAATAGAATTCTGCTGTCAGAATAAAACTATCAATATATTTAAGCTTAAAACAGCAATCATTAGTGATCTGTAGATTCAAAACAAGAGTAGTAGATTTAGCATTTTTTTTCCCCTCAAGTTATTTTAGGCAGAAATTGGGGGAATCAACAATTTATAACTTATTTGTTGGCTCAGTTCATGGTCCAACCACTCATTACTTCCTCCTAAGTAATTAAGATAGCTTTCAATTTCCTTTTCATGCAAATTCTACTGCCAACTCACATATCAGAGAATGGCATAACTGGTTTTTACTTCATGCAGATCTGAATATTCTAAGATCAATTTGTTCCTAGAGTTCTTCAGAAAAAATATGTTGACAAAATGTAAGATGATGCTGTTAACTTTTAAAAATGATGAAAATACAATAAAACACAGTTCAATAAAATAAGAAATGGAAAAAACAATTTAAAAAATCAGATTAATGCAAGTAATAGTAACATCTGGGCAAAAACTGAATGAATAGATAAATAAAATAATTAACATTTTCTCAAATTTGAGGAAGCTCAAGTAAGATAGCTTTTTTTTTTTTCTGTTGAGTTGGAGTCTTGCTCTATTGCTCGGCTGGAGTGCAGTGCCGCAATCTTGGCTCACTGCAACCTCTGCCTCCCTGGCTTAAGGGATTCTCCTTCCTCAGTCTCCCAACTAGCTGGGATTACAGGCACATGCCACCATACTTGGCTAATTTTTGTATCTTTTAGTAGAGATAGAGTTTCACCATGTTGGCCAGTCTGGTCTCGAACTCCTGGCCTCAAGTGATCTGCCCACTTCAGCCTCCCAAAGTGCTAAGATTACAGGTGTGAGCCACCACGCCCAGCCTCAAGTAAGAAAGCATTTTCTAATAGACGGTAAGAAAGCAGAAAATAAAGCTGAAAGAACCTACATAGCATTTGTGTTTAAACAGAGTATATACAAAGTGGGAGAAAAAAAATCACAAGCAGCAAAAACAAGTTAACTATCTAAGAGGGTGCTTTCTTTATTTAATAGCAGAAAGCTGTTTTGGAACACAAGCATTTTGCTATATTGCAACAGTGTGTGTCTAATTTTTGGAAGATTACTGTTTCCTTTCTTGAAATCAGTTGACGAAATTGAGAAAGAATCTATTATAAAAAGATTACATTTAAAAGAGAACTTTTACAGTAAAAGATCTCCTTCACAGAACAATCAGAAAGATTAATTCAGTGAAATGTCCTGCAATTGATGAGTTTTAAGGGAGCTGTATGGTAAGACCAAGAAAGCCAACATGGCCCCTTTCAGTTTTTTAGTTTGTGTATTTGGGGAAGTTGCTTAACCTATTTAGCTCAGTTTTTTTGGGTTTGATCCTCCGTCTGCAAGAGGATTTGGCATCAGCAATGTTTTCTAAGGACTGTGTGAAGCTTGACAACCTGAGTCTGGAGAGGCTACATGAGAATTTTCTTTCTTTCTTTCTTTCTTTTTCTTTCTTTCTTTCCTTCCTTCCTTCTTTCTTTCCTTCCTTCCTTTCTTTCCTTTCTTTCCTTTCTTTCTTTCTTTCCTTCCTTCCTTTCTTTCCTTTCTTTCTTTCTTTCTTTCTTTTTTTCTCTCTTTCCTTTCTTTCTTTCTTTCTTCTTTCTTTGTTTTTTAAGTGGACTCCTACTCTACTGCCCAGGCTGAAGTGCAGTGGTGCGATCTTGGCTCACTGCAACCCCTCCGCATTCCATGTTCAAGTGATTCTCCTGCCTCAGCCTCCCAAGAAGCTGGGATTACAGGCATGTGCCACCACACCTGGATGATTATGGTATTTTTAGTGGAGACAGGGTTTCACCATGTTGGCCAGGCTGGTCTTGAACTCCTGACTTCATGTGATCCACCGGCCTCGGCTTCCCAAAGTGCTGGGATTACAGGCGTGAGCCACCGCACCTGGCCAACATGAGGTTTCTTTGACTCATGAGGGAGAAGCCTTGCAGAGTTACAGAGGGTGAGAGTACAGTTTACAGCTTTAAAGGCACTTGCAGAGTCTTAGATAGGACAAAACATAATAGTACAATCCAGAGGCCATTAAAATCTTCCTTCAGTCTCCTTAAAAACTGCACCTCCACATGCTACCAAAGGACAACTAATGGGTCACAGATGATGAAACCTCATTATGAAAATTGCTCAGGGCCATCATTAGGATTGATTTTTACCACTTGAATTTTGTTGACATATGGATTGGTTGTTAATTTAAACAGATGCAATCCTTCCCCAACCTCACCATCCTTTTGGATGTTTAGTCAATGCATTTCTGACCTTTAGGAAGAACTAATTTAGAAGTAATCTTTGGAGGCCATTTTTATTTTTTCAAACACTCTAAATTTTAAAAAGTACTTTGGTTATTTAAATAATGCATTTAATTGACTAATGTTTTAAAATAGTGTTTTTTAATGTTTTTTTATTTTGTCAAATTGTTCCAGAACAAATCTTGCTGAAAACCAAATAGCAGTTCCCCAATAGGCCTTATAAATATGACTCAAATTTAAACAGCAAATTCGTGCTCCTCAGTATTAAGATTATGCTGTCAAGAGAAAGCTGACATTAAAAAATAAATAAAACAAACAAAACAAAAAAAGTTTTTCTAGCTGGGAGTATTTCCAACAGATTTCCTCACATTTGCAAACATCTCAGAAATAAATCCTGTATTGGTTAGCAGAGTGCCTGTTAAATCGGTTGCATACCATGCTGATCACACCAAAGTATACTAATTTCCATCAACCTTGTGATCAACTGGCATTTCTGTGTTCCATAGCCCATGTGGTATTTTAAGCCTTACCAGCTCTTCCAAAAATGGGGGCCTGAAAGTGTGGCTGATATATACACCCAGCCAGTGGAAAAGTAATTCAGAACTCTGAGAGTCACTGTCAAAGCTTGCAATGCCTTAAAAGTATGACTTCTCTGCAATATAACATCTTGAAATACGATTCAATGTGGAAACTGTCATTAGGCACTGACTCTGAGGTCACTTCATAAATAGAAACATTCCCTCCTTCTCCAAGTCACAGGAAGAACCTCCTGAAATCTCCTTTCCTTTTGTTTACTGTAGAATATTTTATAACTACCATGGCTTTTGAAATTGAACGTATAAAATGGGGTTGGTTTTCCAGTAGCTTTTCAATAACAATTTTGTTGTTGTTTTGGTAGATTTTTGAATCCTCTCACGATGTTCTGAATTCTAAGGCAAAACGTAATCCCAAACTAGTATCTCTAGGAGAAATCAGCTGAGGAAGATAAATTTTGCACAATTTCAACTCAAAATTAAAAAGGTGCTTTAGAAAATTAATCTAATCTAGTGAATTGCTAGCACATTAGAAAAACTGTATTAACAGAGTCACAGGCATGTAGTGACGAATAGGCACACATGTACTATAAGCAGGTATGTATGACTATGAGTACTTGAATTGAGCATATATGTGTGTGTGTTGTTTGTGATATAAATCCATATTTATATTTGTTTGGAAACTTGATGGTTACAAAGTGCTTTCTGTACATTCTACCATTTATTACAGTTGTGGGGAAGCACTGCATGTATTACTAGGTGATTGTAGAACATCTTTGCAGAGTTACTGGAAGAAATCTAGAAAGACATGGATTCAAATAACCCTAGGGATTAATTGTAGAGTCTTTGATTCCAGGTATCCTCTACAATAATTCATGGCCATAGACTGATTAACACTGTAGTTGTAACTATGATAGAGACCCTAGGAGTATGACAAATTGGCCCCCAATTTGGCCCCAGAATTCCTTTCTGAGACAGAACGCAGGATTTTGGAAATAAGCAGGCTTTGGGAGATATTCTGCAGGTGGCACAGAACAACGTGATGTTAAAATTTCGGAAGAGTCAAGTAAGCCTCTCTCCAATGAGCCAGGTGACCTAGGTAGACTGGTTACTTAGTAGTGAAGAAAACATCTGCTGGGTGTGGTGGCTCACACCTATAATATCAGCACTTCTGAGGGGGCTGAGGCAGGTGGATCACCTGAGGTCAGGAGTTCGAGACCATCCTGGCCAACATGGTGAAAACTGTCTCTACTAAAATACAAAAAATTAGCCGGGCATGGTGGCGCTCACCTGTAGTCCCAGCTACTAGGGAGGCTGAGGCAGGGAAATCGCTTGAACCCTGGAGGTGGAGGTTGCAGTGAGTCGAGATCGCGCCACTGCACTTCAGCCTGGCAGCAGAGCAAGACACAAGACTCCATCTCAAAACAAACAAACAAACAAAAAACTATCTTCATTTTATGAACATATTTGCTTTTCTTTCAAGAGGAGCTTGGAAGTGGTCAGGTTGTAGTGGACTGGTGAGGACAGGCGTATTTGCCCTGAAGCGGCATCTGTACAGCTGCTCACTCTTTAATTAGATTGTACATGAACTTGGAGTGGTTTGGGATTGGCTACTAGCCTTTCCTTGAGCTGCTGCTGGTTGTCCTTGACATTCATTTTAATCTGATTTCTTGTTTTTTTCAGGAGGGTGGGTAGAGGGAAGAGGCTGGTGCACAGTTCTGATTTGACAGTTGTTAACTGTATGTTTGACTGGGTCATTTCACTCAGCAAAAGCCCTGAGTGTCGTCGCGCTCCTCAGGAGGGAGGCGTGCTGGCTACTGCCAGAGACAAGTTATTCAGCAGCATTCAGATTTGCCTAGTTGCTTCCAAGTTCCCTGCTCTCTTCTATCATATTCTTGTCTGTGTGGCATGACTATAACAAGGGGTGTATATTTATGCACATGACCAAAGCTCTCTGGAAGATGAGAGAACCATAGTCTTTAAAAGTCATTTGGTCCAATTGTCTTATTTTTTAGATGGTGAGACAGTCTCAGATGGCTGGACTAATTTTGAGTATGTTCACGTGGCTAGTATGTGGAGTTAGGACCCCCAATCTCAATGGACTTTCCCTAAACTGCCTGCAAAGGGTGAATGGTTGGGGTGGGGGTGATAGAAGGGTTGGATGACAGTGAAATTTATGAGATGTCTCCTCTCAAGGCAAGGAAGAAAGAGCTAGACACTGAATTTTCCCCATATTGTTCAAGTAATTTTTCTTGCTAGTTTGGTCTACTTCTGTTTTGATGATGTATTGGACATTTACTTCTAAATGGAATGCCTACCTGTATTTGATACAGGTTCTCTCACAGGACACAGGAAACATATAGCAAGAGCTAAGTTCTATTCTCTGCATCACTGTTGCATGGGTAGTTAGATGTGCATAATAGTTTTAAACAGCATAAAATATTTATCCTTAAAAGCATATGCCATTAAAGGTGCTGCTTTAAGACCAAAGCATCTGCTTGGGGTTCTTAATAAGACACAATTGAAACACCACCAATTTTAATAGAATTCTGCAAAATAAACACTACTAGTAAAATCTTCTGAATTTTTATGTAGCCTTAATAGAATGAAGTAGTACATGACAGGGACTAAATTCCTTTTAGGCCAATACCATTTTATAAGCTCCTCTAACTATTAATACTCAGTTTCTGTAATAGGTGAATTTTTAAAAAATACATTTATATTTATTTATGATGCTTAACATTACAGGTTATAAATATAGAACACCAAAGGAATATGAAAATAAGTCTATGTTAAAGATATATAAGAAGGGACCAGTGAATTCACATTTCATTGCCTTTATCCGGAGAGAAAATTACTGAATAGAATAGCAAACCAAGATGATGTTTGTAAAAGGCAACGTATACACTTAGCATCGTAGCTTATTTGATGGATTTTTTTTAAATATAAAAAAGCATGTTGTTTGGCTATTTGAATTGTCTTGTTGTCTGGGACCTTGTAGATACATTGTCAATCACCTTTCAGCTTCAATGAGCTTTTATTAAGAGTATTAGTCCTGCAGAATCCCCCAACTCATTCGAGCTCGTTAGTGATGGAGCAAAGACAAGATGTTCTACTTTCCTTTTCTGCGTGTTTGGGGAGCATCTTTTAGCTAGCTTCCTCTCCGTGCCACCAACCACTGCAAAATGTTATTCCTAAAGATATAACACATCCATCACGCCAGCTTGACGTAAAATTCCAGCTAAACCCAGTTAATACTGCTGTCTAAATATGAATTTTCAGCTTACTTATTGTCATTCTTTCATTTCATGGTTTATTTTTCCTATGGTTTTAGAAAAACGCAAGGATGTAACTCCTGAAACATTTCATGGTTTTCTGTTTGCTTACCCACACTTTATTTCTATTCTCAAAACTAGGAGAATAGAACATTCCTGATATGAGATGTGGCTGAGGTTGATCAATACCTGCCATCTCCCTCACATCCAGCAGAGTGTGGTACCATCATGCCCAGAATGTATACTATATGGTGTTGTGAATTTCCATGACTATTTATTTTCCTGGTGTCTCCTAGATGGTGAGGGCAGAAACCTTGTTCTGCTCTTCTCGAATCTATGGAGCATTTCAAAAAAAAGGTATTGGGAGAAATGCCTGGCAGTCTAGGACGGTGACTTAAGCTTAACCTTAGAATTTAAGCTTTACCACTTAACTAGCTCTGTGTCCTAGGACAATCACTCACTGTTTTGGACTCTAAATTTCTTTATTTGTACAATAAAATCGTTTCTTCACTGCTCACCTGAAGGAATTGGTGTGAGGCTCAAAATGACTAAAATGCATGAAAGGATTTTCTACATTTTTCTCCATATATCAAACATTATTATTAGGGTTCTTAACCCAGGAATTCTGTAGTTCTGTAGGTGAACTTTTAATAAGACAACTTTGTGTTTTTTAGGGGAGACTATTCCTGACTCTGATAATATTCGAAAACTGACCTTTTGGGATCTGCATGCAATTGCTTATATAGTTGTGTTATGGTTCTTAAATGTGTGTTTTTATCAAAAATTGCAACCCATGAGATCTTATTCTATATGGACTGATTTTAAAACTGGTTTTTAAAAATGATCTGCTTTTAAGATGACCCAATATCAGAAGCATAATGACATAGTTGTACACATTTCATTATTATCTTAGAATTCAGAGGAAGCACAGATCAGGACTTCTGGTAGCCAAGAGTAATGTTAAATTTTTTTTTGGTGTGACATAATCTCGAATTCACCCAGTCAGGATGTGGCAAAATCTGATTTTCTGTTTCATATGCATAGGGTATTTTCTATGGCAGCTTGCCACCAACCAGATTGGTTTAGATGCCCATTAATCAAATCAAGTCAAAACGACAGCATGCATACTCTGAAAGCTCCAGTTTGTAGCACCTAGAAGGAGGTCAGGTAGGCAGCAAACACCAACCCTGTTTTGCTGTGAGAATGGCAATCAACTTGTGAGGAGCTGCCATTGGTGAGAGGAAATATCTATGATGGTTAAAAGAATGGGTTTTGATGTTACTCAGGTATGGGCTCGTATGTGTTCTTTGCTTTTTACAAGTTATATAACTTCTAAGCCTCGATTTTTTTCATCAGTAAAATGAATATACAAATACTTACATAACAGGCATAATGGGATTGTTATGAGAATTAAAATAGGACATTGTTCATCACAGTGTAGGTGCTTTATAAAAAGGTAATTATATTATCTGCAATAACCAGTGATATTAAGTTATAATTATAATTTCAATTATATTACTAATAATGATGCTTACACATGATAGTTATTGTACTAAGAACTCATAACTATTAACTTATTTAATCCACAGACACAGATAAAGACTATTATTGGCCTGGGTTGACAATTGAGACTCAGGAAAGTTAAGTACATTGCTTAAGGGAAAAGGCACAATCGGGTTTTGAACGTAGGCACTTTGACTCCAGAAGCAGAGTTTTTAGCCACCACACTATGCCACTGATGCCTTTCTGCCCAGTGATACTGTCAAGGACTTAATATTTTAGTGAAATGAGTGGCAATGTTTTGAATGGTGCAGGAAGGACATTATAATACACTCTTGTGGTTCCTCATAGGTACCTAGATTCAACACTCATAGAATGGGTTTGTGTCCACTAGGTGGCATTGCTGTTTTAACGAAATGTGAACCAAGCCACTATTTAGGCTTAGGGGTCTGCTAAATTTGAGAGCACTGGCAGGACAGTCTATTTGCATCCCTAAATGTCTGATGGAAAAATCCTCCAAAATTTGGAATATAATTAGAGATATCTAAAGACTAATGGTATCTTGAAATAATTGAGGAAAATATACATGACTTTATTTTGCATGTCAATGTCTGTGCAGAGTATCTGGATAAATTTTGAGATTCTCTAGTCTAGTTCTATCAGTTCACAGAATAGACTCAGGGTCAGAGAGGAAAAATGACGTGTTCAGGGTAACCCGGACATGATGGTTTGTCTGTAGTTCTCCTTCCATAATATTTCCTGTGGTTGCTAAGTCATAAAAAAGCTGTGATTTATGAGTTCTTAGAAGACTCCTCTTTTGAGTAAAGGGCAGAAGATTGCTCCACTGTTGTGAGTTTTTGTTTCATAAGAAGTCAAACATATGTTCCAAATTAATAGTAGACTCAGGAGCTTAGGTATTAAGTTGTATAAATGCAAAGAAAAGTGCTTTTTCCCTCTTGAAAAGATTGAGTGACTCTGGTTTAAATGACTGTCCCTAGTACTTGACAGTGCAGTTTATGAATTGAGACCCACGGCAGGTAGCAGGTTAACAGAGGAGTGGAGAGACTCTGGAATCAGACTGTCTGAGGTGAACCCTGGCTGTGTCATTCAGTAACTATAGGACTCTGGGAAATCATGAGATATCTCTACGCCTCTGTTTCAGCATCTGTATAACAGAAATACTATTGTAATTTATCTTTTAAGATGTTTGGGGAAAAGTAAATGTGTGAAGAGCCCATGATAGACTAAAAACAAGGTTAAGGATGACAGTAATAATTGGCTATTTTTGTTCTTATAGTTGATGTTTAGTTTTTTTATGTCTCTCAGCTGTGAAAGTCATTACAGGTGCTTTGTCAACAATGTTACTCACTGTCACATGCTGAATTGCAAAAAGGAAGAAATAACACTTCAGGTTTATAACTGTGTAACATCGCTTCTTCCTCAACCAGATGGTACAAGTAGCCAAGAATATGACCATGTATTTCGTTATGTGTTCACAGCAGCTTAATTTAAAACACTTGTAGGCTTTAGGCTCCTATTTGCAGGTTAGACAGAGCAGGTGACTGAGCGCCTGGCATAAAACAATAATAGCTAAGCATTATTGAGTACTTCCTGAGTGCCAAACATTGCTATGTTTTACACATATCAATTCATTTAAGCTTTACAACGTCCCTGTGAGCTACAGACTAATGCCTTCCCCCTTACAAAGATGAAGGAACTGGGATTGAGAAACTTGTTCCAGCTTAAATAATAAGCCAAAGAGCCAGGATTTAAACTCAGGTAGTACGGTTCTTCATCACTCTGCTCTGCCACCTCTTGGGGGTAAAATGTAAAGAGCGCTTGAAGGTTCCTGAGCTCTAGCCTGCTTCCTCCAGTACACTAAATATTGCAGTGAAGCCTAGGATCACCACTGTTTGCTTAGCTCTTCTAGGCTACTGTTAACATGCCACCCTGTTACCCAGGAGAGCAATGTACTAAACCTACTTCAATATTTTTAAGGCAGTTAGTTGATGAGATTAACTGGTTAAACATTTAATAGACTCCTGAGTTTGATGGAGTAAAACAAAGTTGCAGCGGGTCAGAAGAGAGCTTGCCTAAGACAGGGCACTCTTGATCACTCCTTAGGAATAGAAGGAAAGAGGATCAGCTTTCTGATGCGAACATGCCTATGACTAGCTTATTTGTTGCTCTTGTGTTCTGTAACATTCCAGACTACACTCTTTTCATTGCTGTAATTCAGAATCCCATATGGAATTCTTGAATTCAGATTTACAAGAGCCTTGGCGGTCTTCTGGTCTATCGCCCTGACTTACAAAGAAGAAAGCTGAGATACTGTTTGCTTAAAGTTTGTCCCCATTTATCTTAGAGGATGAGTTGGGCCCCTGTTCATTTGGTTATTCCACACTGTTTCTCTATCTTTCAGCAATTTCACTTTGAATAGCATCAACTTTGAATACATGCCGAAATTTCCCTGTTTATACCAATAACATTTTTCCTTCAGTGAGAACCCAAATTCAACAGATAGCATCTGTTCTTTACAGATAGCATCTTTCTATTTATAATTTCTTCTTTCTTCCTTTGCTTGAAATAAACTTTTATGGGGCGGGGGAAAATGACATTTATTAGAATATATTTAAAAATCAATTTGTTTTCTCATTAGAAGCCGTGAATCCAAGTAATTCAATTTAGATCTAAGAAAATAACCATACTAAATTGGACCAAGGTAAATTCAAAGCAGCAGAATTGAACAAAACAAAACAAAACAAAAAAAGCACTGGGAGGAGACTTCCACTTACCGATTTCAGTCATGGTTATCCCTGGTGCTAACTGCCCATTGTTGAAAGAGCTATAGGTAAACAAGTTGGGTACGGATGTGAGGTCATAGATAGGTTCCTGCTTTATCTGTTTGATTCCAGTCATGTCAAGTCCTGACTGATCAGGGGACGGCTGACCGGAATCGACATTGTAATAACCTTCAGACTTGGGCAGGTCAATGACGTGCCCGTTGGCATAAGTGCCGCTGGTCTCATTGTTCAGGTTGCTCAGGCCATTGCTGATGCTGCTGCTGTACACCCTGGCAAGGGCTTCCGCCTCCCCACTCTGCTGCTGCCGCTGTTCCTGCAGCCGCTGCTGGTGCTTCTGCACCTCAGCATACAGGCTGTCCCTTTGCTTCTTGGACATCCTCCCAAATTTCACAGCTGGTTTGGAGAGAAAAGCAGAAAACAGCACTGTGGTTATCATTTGCGTTAACCACCTTAGGTACGATGGGTCATGAGATGGTTGTCCCTTCAACATCAAATGCACAAATGTCTAGCACCATAACTTCAGAACCCATTCATTTGGACTCCACATTTGGTGAAAGGTTATATTCAGAGGGGTACCTATCCTGGTTTATGCTCACAATGAGAAATAAATCTAAGCCAGGAAGAAATAGAAAAACTTATGTATGCATTTCTCATTGCCATGAAGTTGGAAAGCGTATTTTCCTCTTTTTTTCTTACCTGTGAAAAAAATGCAAAAAACCAAAATACCAAATTACCAATATAGTACTTGCTATAAAAATGTTAACCAACACTCAAAACTAACTTTTCCCTTAATCATTAGGATTACTAGATTACCAGATTGGACCCTAGTATTTCGCTTTCAGACTTATTTTCTGTTTTCTTTCTTAAATTTCTTTTTAATTTTTACAATATCTTTCTTTAAGAGACAGGATCTTGCTCTGTTGCCCCGGCTGGAGTGCAATGGCATGATCATAGCTCACTGAAATCTCAGGTTCCTGGGCTCAAGCAACCCTCCCGCCTCAGTCTCCTGAGTAGCTAGGACTACAGGTACATGTCACCAGGTACACGTCACCATGTCCAGCTAACTTTTTTTTATTTTTGTTGAGATGGGGCTTTGCTATATTGCCCAGTCTGGTCTTGAACTCCTGGCCTCGAGCAAGCCTCCTGTCTTGTCCTCCCAAAGTGCTGGGATTACAGATATGAGCCACCGAACCCGGCCAGGTCGATTTTCTAAATGCTGTGTTCGGTTAAGACCAAAGACGTGGGGCTGGGTGATAAACATAATTTTAAGCGATGGCATCATTTGCCTTCAGTTGGCTTTTGGGATCAAATGATAAGAATCTTTGGAAAACAGCAATTTGGAGCATCCAATGCCGAGCAATGAGCAGAACAGTAACTATCTTTTCTCATTCTACCACTCCCAAGCTTTATTTTTCCCATCTCTTCTGGCGATCTTCTCGGGCAGTCTGAGGAAGAAGAAGGAAGTGCTGCAAGTAGTCACAGAGTAATATAAAGGTGCTTTCACTTCAGTGTGTTGTTTATTAAGATACTTAACCTCCTGAACTGTTGTGAATATTGACATTTTTCTTCACAAGTTGTCAACTGCCTTTTTAGGATGTGAACATCCTGAGTCACTGGCCTACCTTGTTTGAATTATCAAGCATTGTTCAGCTCATGTTAATGCTGGGGACTATGACAAACTTGGAGGCTCCTCTCTGAGTTTCTGTTTTCTGTTCTTTTGTGACTGTATTCCTACCACCTCTTGGTGTTAGGAGCTCAGAGTATGGAAAAGGAAGGAAATGGAATTTAGAAAAAGGCTCAGTTCCTGGATTCAATCATGAGGGTTGACGCTCTTCTGAGGATATCATTTAAATGGTGACGTGCTTAAGAACTCTCTAGCACAAAGGGAACACAGAAGAAATTCCCTCAGTGAAAGAGCTGCTATTCACCCTCCTCCTCAAATATTCTTCCAAAATTCATTTTCTTGTTCCATTGGGTACAGAGCTACCATACTTATCTGAGCATAGGTTGATCAGAATGGAGACCATACCTCCCAACGCCCATCACTGGCGGGTGTGTAGGTGATTAAGTCCTGATTAATGGGAAGTAAATGGAAGTGTTGCATTCACTCCCAGGTATTGGGGCATGTTTTTCTCCTTGCCTGCTGGATTGTGGATGTGAGGTCTCGGCTTGAAGAAGACAAACTCTTTCTGTATCTTCTTAATCCTTCTTAAAAATCTACATTCTGGCTTTCTGATGCTGCCTTACTAGGTAAACAAAGTGATAATTATCTAGTAATTTTTTCTGTTTGAAGAAGACAAACAATGTGACTCATTCAGACTAAACTTCCCTTTCCATCTTAGTGGTTGCTTTTATATGGTCTTGAATTATTTAGATTGTTGTATTTAACTTTGTTTGTAGAGATACTACCTTTATTAGATTTTGATAGTCAGAGACAAATTTATTTGCTTATTAATTGCAGTGACATTTCCAGTTTGTCTGTGTACTGAATTCTACAGTAACTTGTAGGGCAAGCTTCCTCTGTATCTTTATATTACATCTTTCCAAGCAATTTATTACATATTATTCTCTAGGGGAAAAAACACCTTTTGTATAGGAAAAAATAAACAATTACAAATATTGATTCAGAAAGAACTTCCCCCTTCTCCCCCAGGAAAGTACTGCTTTTTATTTGCTGCCCTTCTGCCCTTTACATTTGGGTGGATTCAGAATAGCTCTTTATTGTAGAGTTATGGAAGTGAATACAAGGTTTGTATCCATTGTTATAGATTAAGATTTTTGTTATAGCTAGGGTACATTTACTTTCTGACTTATTTTAGTAGAATAGTTTTGCATTTTATTGGTTCAAAATTTATAGGAATTAAAAATTGAGAAGAAGTTCTTCTAACATAAATACAGAAATGCAGTATTTTTTGAAAAAATCTTTTCCGTTTAATCCTTGCTTTAGATTTCTGTATACACTTTATTTAGGAAATATACTTTGTGGAGGACTGATTGCGTTAATGACCCTGATTCTTCTTGTCTGTTCCTTTCCATGCCTTTCCCCATGTTAATTTGCAGTGCTCTTTCTTTCTTTGCAGGCATCCTGCCTAGAGTCATGTGACCCACTGTGAACCAATGGAATATTGACAAATATGACACAGCAGAGACTTGGAAAAGGCTTGTGTGATTGTGTACCTCACCATGATAAGGACATGCCTGAAATATCTTGCTGGAGGATAAGCTTGCTGGGGGATATGTGAAGCAGAGCCAAACCTCTTTGGTCTTCCCAGGCAAGGCTATCTACAATAAGCAGAGCTATAGAAGTGACCTGCAGCTGATGTATGCAGAAATCTGCTGTTAACCACAGACATCATAATCACAAGCTAATAATGTCAAAAGAGTATGCTGCCAAGACCGCTACCATGGTAAACATCTAAAAACTCAACAAAGAAAAGGTCTGCATTTTTTACAAAACTGACTTATCCCGTCACTGAGCAATTGAAATATTTTCAAGGAAACAATGTAAAATGACTACATTTTAGAGTTGTTTCAGGCATAATCCTAAATCAAAGACTTCACTGACAATGACTATACTACTATTCTAGAATTAATTTTATATTTATTTCAGAAACATGGATGAGCCAGTGTTTCAGTTTTATGCCCCTTCTTGCAATAACAGTTGTGAAAAATTTGGGAAAAAATTACATGACAAAAATAAACCTACTGATTTTCTTGACATAATTCATTTTCACTATTTGTAAATACATTTGTTGTATTCATAGAACTATTTTAACAAAGGTCATGTTAATATTTCAAATATTAGCATTCTTCTTATCACTACATATTAATCAGACTGGCATATATTTTAACTGTTTGCCTCTCTCAAACCTGAATTATTCTGTTAATGACATTCACTTGAGTATAAAGACAGCCTCTTATTAAACTGCTACCTCTTAAAGAAACCAGCACAATTCTGTATACATTGCAAGTGCTTTATAAATATTCAGTGATGATGGTATTTGCTCATTATATGCTCTTAACCCTCATTTTGATCCCATAATAGCAAAGAACAATTTTATGTGAAAGTATCGGAAATCATTTCATATTTATTTGAACTGTGATATTCTAAGTGGAATGGAAGTTTTTGATATAACTAAAAAATAAAGTCATAGCTCCTTCAAAGATTTCTATTTACATAAGACATGGACATGTGTTTTTGCTTTCAAGAGAACCCAATTGACTATCATCTATGACTTTCTATAAGTTTCCAAAATTATTTTATCTACTATCATTGGTTGTAAAGTTCTCTACATTTACATTTTGCTGCTTACCAATGAAACTGGTCTCAATTTAACTCTTTTCAGCTTCAGAGATGTGCCTCTTCTGCTGCCCCTTTTTTAGTGCTGTAGTCTTCGTATTAGAAATCTGATTCAATCTACCTACGCCTACTCATTATTTTAAAATCTTGTCTCTCTTCTCCTTCCTCTTTTTCTCCAGCAGAACTCCCTGTGATGATGAAATGTTCTCTGTGCTTTCCAATACGGTAGCTGCAAGCTGCATGTGCTTAATGAACACTTGAAATATAGCTAGTGTGACTGAAGAACTGAATTTTAAATTTTATTTAATTTAAATTCATTTAAATTTAAATTATTTAAATAGTGACATGTGGATTGGGCAATGCAGTTCTGGATAGAAAAAGCTTAATCTGTGAAACCTGTCCTTATAGGACAACTTCTATCTTTTTGTAGAGGCATGCCACTCAGGAGGACATATTCTAGTATCAATTTGTAGTAGCACAATTGGAAACAGTTACCCTGAAGATTCCTTTGTAAAGGGTGTAGGTAAAAGGGAAAAAAAAAATGATAGAGAAGATTCAGTGGGCATATGCATGCTACCAATTCACACACGCACACAGACACACATGTACACATGCCTTCACCTTTTTATACACATAAAGACACATGTATATGTAATTCCAAGTGGATTTGATTTTTGATTCTTTGCTTAAGCTAAATTTGAACAAATTCATTGTTGATAAATTTGATGACTAATGATATATTTGCCAAAGCTAATAAACCAGTATAGCAGTGAAATTTCAGGAGAGAATGAAAATCCAGTGTTTTCAACAGTTATTTTAAGCTATCTCCTAGTGGCCACGTTAAGTAGCCACATATGGTGAAATAAACATTCTCAGAGCCTAATCAACAGAGAGCAAATGCATATACCAAAATGAAGATGCTACTTTATCTCTGAGGGAAGTAGGGGGCTGTAGAAAACAGTTAAGTGTGAGGACATCTCACTCTGGCTATTCGTACGATTTCTAAAGCACTTTAAAAATAGTTGCTGAATCAGAAGAAGATAGGGATTATTCTGATTCAGAAATAACCCTGCCTTTCATTCTTGAGCCCTTACTAGACATAGGTAATCAAACATAATTTCAGGGCTTTTGAATCGTTCAATACTACATACTAGGCATTACTTATCAATAGGAAATAAAACCTATTCAGCTTCTTTGATATTAGTTTAATTTACTTGGCATAAGATACTCTTTCTAATCAAGGTTCAGACCACACTTTCTCTGTGTGATGCAGTGAAGAAGCAGCTTTTTCCCTTAGAGAGAATCATTTGTTTTTTTCTTCTGCTTGAGCCCCTTCTTCTTCACATTCCCCACCCCACCCACACCCCTGACCCTTTCTCCTCATGATTAATTTCACATAAGATGTGCTTAGGAGGCATTTTGGAAGATGTCCCAGGCAGCCTCAGGATTGTCTCTGGACCCAAAGTTGAAATGAATCATCATTCTTAATCCTCAGTGTCCTTAGACACTATATTGCTTTTATTTGCATAGAGGTTTATGTGCTGCAACGAATTCCTTCCTCCTTGAGAATAAATTGTGGCTCTGCTAAATGACCCTTCCCCCTCTCAACACATTTCTCTTATGTTATGGGATTAAGATCATCTAGTTTTGTGGGCTGTTGTCACTAAATCTGCTGAATATGACTTGGATCATATATTCATCTCTTGTCCATGATTCTGTTCACCAGCACAGACTCAGACCTGCCCTTCCAGAAAGATACTTCCTTTTATTGTAGGAGGAAGTAACCATAACAAATACCCTATGTCTTATTTCTTTGCACAATTATTAATGGGGCTATTCAGACACTGTGAATTAATGTGCTACCTACTGCCATATGGTAGACATGAAGTTCAAAATCATCAACTCAAATTCCCATATAATTATACCAAATAAGTATTGAAAAACACTGAACCCTCTCTCTGAATTTATTTGCCTTGGTTATACAGAAGTACACATTGCTATAAATTTACCTTAGGAGTAAACGTATGTGGTTAGTGAACCCAGCAAAACAAATTTAAAAAGAAAATCAGTTTATAGAAAAATTTTGGAAACCTCATCTCTGTAGCTTTAAAAGCTACCTATAAACTGAAGGGTTTCGGGTTAGAGTCTTTTTTTTTGGTCAAATTTGTTTTATAGGTGTACTTTTGTGCAGGACAAGTTTAGGTGAATTGGGAGTTAGAGAAAAGGTAAAGAATCTACTCACTCACGAAACCCCTTTATACTAAATGCATGCCAATTATTCATATTTCTTTAAAACTTGGAAGTTTCTTGTTTTCTGTGTGTCTATACAGCCTTGAATTTTACCAGAGGAAGTGGAACCAGAGGCCCAGAATCCACAGTGATTTACATAAAGACAGAAAGTGTCAGGGGCATTGTCTATGTCTCAGGCTCTAGGTAGAAGAGATTTCCATGGATCATTCAACAAACATTTAGGTGTGTACTTTTAACCAGAGCCTGAGGTTTTCATGAGACCAAGACAGAAATGGCCCCATGACTCAGGGCCATTCACAATATGATACAGGGGTGATGTGTCCAATGTCAGCAGGGAAAGAATTAGTTTCGATGAATGACTGAAAATGGGAAAAAAGCTAGGTAAAATTCTTTGCTCATCTTGTTTAAGTTTATTTGGCCTCTTCCATTACTCTAAGATGTTCCCTTGAGAAGCCAAGCCATTCAGTGTGGGTGGGCATGAAGGTGGAGTGCACATTGTATCATGTTCTGAGTAGGACATCACCTACACAGCCCTTCTGAGACTTGGACTTCTGCTCTCGCCTTTGGAAACTTCACTATGGGCTCAGATAGTCCAAAACCTCCTCTGGGTAATGTGACCAGCCAGCAGAACTTCCTGGCTTCCCATAGAAGCATATGCAATTTCTTAGTGTCTCCATACAGTAAGCAAGCCCGGTCAGACCTAAACAAAGCAGGTCAGATATGGCCCTGCTTTGTTTAGGACTTTCCGGCATTATGTCTGAAAGTCTCATGTCCCAGGACATCCCTCATTGGCAGGCAAACCTAGACAGATGGTTACCTTCAACCTAGGTCTATGTGGCTTCCACTAAACCTAGTTAGCACAAGTTGCTCCTTGAGTTACAGTAAAGTCTTTGCTTTCTTCCTATTTCATAGGCAATGCTCTATTTTTGTATGTTCTTACTTTTCCTTTTAATGCACTACTAGCACAGTGATTTTCTTTTCTTCTTTTCCCCAATTCCCTCATCTAGAATTCTTCCAGTGGCTTAAATAGACTCCAGCAAAGCATCCATGTGAAAGGACTTAAGAAAAAGGAAGGTAATGCCTTACCATCTCTTGACATTCCTAGGGCAAGACACTTCTGCAGTCGGCAGTGTTGGCAACGGTTTCTGTTGGTTCTGTCAATTAAACAGTTTCTCTGCCTTGGGCAGGAATAAGAGGCATTGTTCTGCTGGCTCCTCCTAAAGAATCCCTTGAGGGAAAAAGAGAAGGGAAGGGAAACAGATTTATAAGAAGGGACACAGAGAATATTAACATATGCATTTGCTACATTTTCTACAGTGAACATAACTGAGTTTAATTTTTTTTTTTTTTTTTTTTTTTTTTTTTTGAGACAGAGTCTCACTCAGTCACCAGGCGCCAGGCTGAAGTGCAGTGGCACGACCTTGGCTCACTGCAACCTCCGCTGCCCGGGTTCAAGCATTCTCCTGCCTCAGCCTCCCGAGTAGCTGGGACTACAGGTGTGCGCCACCACGCCCAGCTAATTTTTTTGTATTTTTAGTAGAGACGGGGTTTCACCATGTTGACCAGGACGGTCTCGATCTCTTGACCTCGTGATCCGCCTGCCTCGGCCTCCCAAAGTGCTGGGATTACAGGCGTGAGCCACCGCGCCCGGCCCTGAGTTTAATTTTTAAAGCTCTTTGGATACCTCTTCTTGTATGGCTTGCAGATATTTCTGCTGGGGAAAATATATGCTATCTGCAGAGATATGAAGGTATCATTCATTTACCCATTCACTCATTCATTCGTTCCTTGAATCAATGTTTGTGAAAGACATTTGCAGCTGCGCTATTGTATTTAGAAATAAACAGAAGTTTCTGCCTCCCAAAGAACAGTGGGGAAGGAGTAGCAAAGGAGAGTGTCACTGCTAAACCAAACATGACAGAAGTTGGTGGGAACAATCATACAGGCTTGTGTCAAGTGTTGTGGTGGTGAGGAACCTGAAGTATTGGTAAGCAAAAGCAACACTGAGGAGTATGTGCTATGGTTTTCTTAGTTTCTAAGATGCGTTTTTCCCCCACCATAAAATTTTTGAATTTGGCTAGAATACAGCCGAAAAGTGTTTTTCTTTTTTTTTAAGCTCTTTGAGGTTTCTTGCTATGTTGTTCATGCTAGAGTGTAGTGGCTATTTACAGGCACGATCATAGTGTACTGCAGCCTCAAACTCCTGGACTCAAGTGATCCTTCTGCCTCAGCCTATAGCTGGGATTACAGGTGTGTGCCACCGTGACTGGGTGTGGAAAGTTGTTTTAAATAATCAACCCTAACTTTGAAAGAAGAAAATATTATATATAAGCTGTTCAAAAAAAAAAAAAAAAGTATTAACTCAAAACTGAATGAATGGTCTCTACCTGGACCTTGGGCTATTCAGCGTAAGACGTCTTCATGCAAGTACATTTGGGTTCATCACTACAAAATGAACTGCCAGTGACCATACACTGCTTCTCTAAATAAATCCACAGCTGAGTTAATTTTTAAAAATTTTCTCCTTAGTTGTCTTATAGAAAACTCTGTTGGAGAAAATAAGCATTTTCTCCATAGATAAGTTATCATTCATCCATTCATTGACTCATCAATTTCCCTAATCACTCTTTACTCTTGAATTGCCTAGAGCAAAAAAGGAAAAGTACAAAGTGTCATGAACAAAGTGATGGTCTACATTAGGCTTTCCAAGAGAAATTTTGGGAAAAGATATCCTACAGCATCATCATTTGGAAGGAGGAAGTCTAGAAAAGTTCAGGAAGGGTAGACTCAATGCCTATCTTGCAGAGAAGCCTGGAATAGATTCCCTGACTTCCCTCAAATAGCTTCTGTGTTTCCTCAACTATCTACAGGATAAAGAAGCAGGGCCAGGGCTAGGTGAGCCTAGTGAGGCAATCACCTTGCCCACAACATTTCAAGGTCGTCTAAATTTTTGTAATTAGAAAACAGTATTTTAACACAATGTGTTAAAAATCAACATTAATGCAAAAATACCCAATAATTTAAAGAAAGGATCTGTATTATTGATATTCCTTTTGTCTTGAACTCCAATATGGCTCAGCATGGCATTGTTGAAGAGAGCCTGGTCAATCTGAGGCATCTCAGAAATGGAGGTGTGGCCAAGGATCTCCTTAGAAAGAGAGTCCCAACTGGCTTAGCCATTCAACAATAAGGACTAGTTTCATCCTCATAGATCCATGTGCATTCCTTATTTAATAAACCAGTGATGGCAGAATGAGACATCTGACTGTCCAGTTTGACTGAATTCATGGAGCACCTTAAAATAGAGATCAAACATAAGCCCCCAGGGATTAAAATGATGCACTTCATATACCCTGAAAACCGTCAGAAAGTGTAACCTCAGCCCATCAGTCTTGATTAAAGATGACTTGAAATTTACATTTTAAGACAGAATTGTGTGGTTTTTATCTCTGGATACTCTAGTACTACTTAGCAAAAGAGTTGACAGGACAGAAAGGACTTTTCTGAAGTCATAGCTACAGCCCTAATTTAAGACCAATTTGACATTAGTTACGAAGTGTTTCTTGCTTATCTGTTGCTCATTATTGCAAATGAGGTTTTTGGCATGAAAAAGAGATTGCATTCCAAATTTTTTTGAGTGAATAGGAATTTGAATAAGTGTACAAGCTGAATTGATGTTATTTAGAATGGATTGTTTATGTTGAC
This sequence comes from Ateles fusciceps, assembly GCA_036589455.1. Classification (NCBI taxonomy): domain Eukaryota; kingdom Metazoa; phylum Chordata; class Mammalia; order Primates; family Atelidae; genus Ateles; species Ateles fusciceps. The sequence goes on from JAZHEH010003097.1 coordinate 11,962,742, forward strand.
TTGAAAACAGTATTATGAAAACTCAGAGGTTGATACTGAATGTGCTGACATTGACATCAAATTCTGAAGAGAAATTTTAAGTTTTCTATTTGCAGAAAAAATGTAACATATTTGCAAATGTGGGGCTTTCCATGAATTAAAAAATAATGTGGTGTACAGTGCCATTTTGACTAAAACCTTAGAGTATGCTTCATAATAACAGCATAATTACTTTGATTGTGGATTCTTCTTTTAAATAGAAAGGATAACATTTGTTCTTGACTATTGGCCTATTGGGTTATATTTGTGCACTAGTTAAATCTTTTGTAAATTACTGTTTAAAATATTTTGTTTTTTAACCTGAACATATCCCCCATATTTTGAAATCACACATTTTTCAAATAGAGCTTATACATTCAAATGCCAAGCATCTCCATTTTGACATTGATCTAAAAATCAGTTTTAGTAGATATTAGCAAACCAGAGCTCTCAAGATTGCATAGCAAGCCAATAGAACGATGGAAATACTTTCAAGGAAGAGGATTCTGACTCCATAATTATTATTGTTTATGACGAAAACTATTTGTCTATCTGCCTAGAGGACGTAATAACTTATTCAAGAAGGGTAAAGAATTGCTGACATAATTTTGCTTATTGTTTCTTCTTGATAAGTTGAAAAATTGCATTAGAGTGAATAACATGCAATGCTTAATTATAGGTCTGCAGAGGAACAGAATGAGAAGAACATCTCATGATATTCACAAATAGATTATTACTAATCACTAAAGTACAGCAGTGTGTTGACAGGTTAGTATGTTAGTTAGTACTACGCTCCCTCCCTTCTTCTCTCTCCCTTTTTATTCTTATTTATTTCCTTTTCTTTTCTTTGTCTGGTTTTAATTCTAGGACTTATGCATTTTTGAGACTATTATGAAGACATTGTCAATTTTTCACACAGCACCAGTATTTGACAGTCACGGTATGTTTTGCCTTCTTTATATTTGAAAGCCTGTTAAGATTAAGATTAGATCTTAGACTCTGTGACTGTACTACATCTTCCTCAGTTTACTGGCCTTAAAAGAATAATTCACTTTGCTTGCATCTTTGATCAAAAATATAATTGCTCTGGCCAATAACTGTACCGCATATTACCTTTCCCTCCCAGACTGTGGCTGCATTTTATTTGTTCTGGTTACACATGGTCCTTAACGTTAGCTGTAGAACTGTTTTGATTTCCCCTGGCTGTTGGGTCTCTCACACTCACTTTCTTTCCTTCTAAGGATTCATTATTAAAACTTACTGTTAAATTTCAAAGTTTTCTTATTTTAGATTAGGTCTACGTTTACTGCTATTCCTCCAGCTCTTTATTTAAGAAAGCAACTTGCTAACGAATTAGTTTGCTATGGGAAAAATGGGTGGAATCTGTCTGGAAGGGGAATGCTGGACTAAGACTGAAAAACTCTGTGTTTTTGGCCATGCTCTGTTCTTTACTGTCTGAATCAGTGATGTTGATCAAATGACATAATCTTGTTTATACCTTCGGACCTCATTTGAAAGTGAAGAGGTGGGGGCAGGTGAATTTTAGTCGATTTAGAGATAATTTTGTCGGCTTCTAACATACCATGCTTCTCGTTTTCTTTTTTTTTTTTCCTGGAATGTGAGAATAAAGGATGGCCATATGCATATTGCAGCTCCTCTTTCTGAAGCAGATAGTTAAATATATATCTATTAGTTTATAATCTTTATTTTAACCTTTAGTTTTTTAATATAGTAATAAGTGCCTTGGCATTTACTGGAGACAATACTGCTAAAACAGCAAAATTTAGTATTCGTAACTCTGAAAATGTGCATAATTCAAGGTTTTAAATACGTATCCATTTTTAAAGAGCTGCTGACCAGTTAGACATAACAAAAAGGTAAAAGGCAAAGGAACAGAAAATCAACCCTCCCACCCACCGCACAAGAATTCGTGAATGTCAGCAGCAGGCAGAAGAATCCTTTAGCAAGCCTTCTTTAAAAAGGTGTCACCTCATCTTGTGAGGTATACAGATGCCTGAGGCAAATACAGAATCGTGCAGTATGAAAGTCCCATACCTTGCAGCCTTCACATGTGATGACTCCGTAGTGGATCCCAGAGGACTTATCGCCACAAATTTTGCATGGTATCACTTCGATTTGTGCTGAAAGGAGAAAATAGACATTTTGAGCATACAAAAATTTTCTTTCTCCTTTCACTCTTCCTATCTCTTTTCCATCTATCTCTGTGGTGATGTTTGTGTTTGAAAATACTGGGGTGTGGGTGGTGGTGTGGGAGTCATATATTATTATTTCAATGGGTATCCTAAGCTTCTTCTAAGTCAAAGTACATTTATCTGCCATTGTTGGCTTCGTTTTTCTCAAACTAAAAAAATATAGCCAGAACCCAGTTTTCCAAAGTCTTGCAGTCACTGTTTTCTCCTTTTTGAATTTGACCTTAAAATAGTATGACTCAAAAAGCCCTTGAACCTACGGCTTTTCTTTTCATGTTTTGCACTTGAAACATTAAGTTCCTGAGAGCTTTCACATGGCTTTATCTCAATGATATTTAAAATAAATACATAAATTAAAGCAAAACTCTGGGAGGGGGCAGTGCATAGTAGCTGTATAAATTGTGTGGCTGGTTGTTTACTTACAAAAATGCCAATAGTAAATCAGTCCAATATTTATTGAGCATGCTGTATATGTTCTCTAAGATAATAAAGGCTGTTGATGGAGGACAAGATGTGCTAACGATACCAATAATCTAATTAATAAAATAAAATTAACGCATGGAGAAATCAGGATAAATTATGAGGGTACTAAATATGAATTTAACACAAACTGAAATAGTTTCATTGGAGATGAAGGTATTTTTGTTGATTTTGAAGATTGTGCAGGATTTAATTAGCCTGAAAGGAAAGGCAAAGAGCATTTCTGCAGGCAGAAGGGAATGACAAAAGATTGGAGGGAGGTCTGGGATGATTGTGGACTGTAATCATTGAGATCATAATTTGGCTATAATGCAAATTTAGGTCAGATGATTGGCCAAAGGGATGATGTCAGATTATGGAGCTCCTGGGGTTAGGCAGAGGGGTTTTCACCTGATCTCACTGGCCATAAGGAATGAACGAAGTGAACAGGGTGAAGAAATAATGAAAGTAACTCACCTTAGAAAGGTGTGTTTGGCAGGCTACCCATAGACAAGCAGAAGACCAACTAAAGATGATTCCTAACTTGGGTGTTAGGTGATGAAAACATGGCTTATTATATCAGTGGCAGGATAAATGGAGAGGAAGATGTAAATAGAAAGATGGTTCAAAGGTAGAAGCTAGATTACATGATTTAAAAAAGGGAACAGACATGAAGAGTCAAAGGTGACTTCTAGTTTCCTAGCCAAGAGGCTGAGATAAAGTAGTAGGTTTGACAAAAATGGGGTTGTTGGTAAGGCAATTACTTTGGTGGAATATGGTGGGGCATGGGATTTCCATTTTCTCTGTGTGCAATTTGTTGTAATGTCCTGTATGTATATAGAACCTCTTGGCAAGATGATTTTAAATAATCAGCACACAGGTTATGGATGAATCCATGAGATAAAATTTATTTAGAATGTAGTGATTCCTATGTCTGATAGTATTCTAAGAGTTGTTAAAATTATACACACTAGGAAGATCTGCTATTTCCTCTTCCAATTTAAAATAATTATGCAAAATATACTTCAAAATGCTTTGTATATCAATCTGCCACTGGGATGCTTTTCTACAGTTTCTCACTCTTGAATATACAAAACAAATAAATGCAAGACATTGCCCTCTTTTTCTTATTATTTTACATTTTTTAAAAAAGACAATACTCAGCTTTAGGGTAGTACATTGTTTTAAAAAGTTAATATTTCACAGAAATTTCAAATCATCTTTGTAAGCAAAATATCCTCAGTGTTGTGCCTACTTTTCATGTGAGAAAAAATTGAAGATCCAGGTTGTTAAATTCTGGTTTTGAGTTGATTTGGGAAGTGACAACCAGAAATTAGCTAAATATCCTGATGCTTCATTCAGTAACCATTATCAGACTCCCACACAGACAAAATAAGACTACATTTTTAAATTCCTTTATTACTCCGATAGCTCCAGCTAAAGAGCTAATGACAAAAAACATCAGAAGAGACAAAGTCACCTAAAATACTTATGAGACTAAGTTCTATTCATTTCTTTTTATTTTAGCTTCTAGATTACGTGAACTAGTATTTGTTTTCAAGATTTTGTGATAGAAGAAAAATAATTGGATGATTCTATTCTGTCCTTCTGGACTCCAGTCCTTAGACTGTTAATGATTGGAGCCATGGCCAAGAAAAAAATCTCTGATCTTTTGTTTTCTGGTTTACAAAGCTTAACTGATAAACTTCATAGATTTGTGAGGATCAAGTAGATATTTTATGTAGAAGCACTTTGTAAAACGGTAAAGAGCTAGGAAATGTTATCCTTCACCACCATCATCATCATCATCATCACATCAATTATCATCGTTAACTGGTTTTCTAAGACTTTTGGATACAAAATATGACAAGCCACATTATTATTACTGTATCAAAGATCTTCTCATTTAAAAATAATCGAATGAATGACACTGTAAATCATTGTACTACGGGTTTTTTTTTATCAATAACCTTTCAAATGTTAGATTGTTTATAATGATTACAAAATTGATTGAAAATCTCAGGCATCCATTGTATAGTTTTTAGCTTATATGATATTAAGTCAGAGGGTCTCTTTGCATAAATTACTCCCCAGGGAGTAGCTTACACGTGGGGAGAATCTGCTTCAATAAGTTCTTAATTATAAAATGTTAAAGGAAATGAAAATAGAGGTAATTTGCCCCCTGGGGTGTGACAAGATGTTTTTGAAAGCCACAGAGGTTATCTTACACAACTGTGGAAATACAAATGAGATAAGGAACATTCGATAGAGCATCTGCATATTTATACATATTTATAATCCTGGCTCAACATGTAATCCTGAAGAACTATAAACATCTTAACAACATTTTTACAGAGAAATAAGTCACTTAAAATGTTATATGTATAGCTGTGTGTGGAAAGGGGATATCGGTTTGGAAATCTGTGACCATTTTAACATTGCGATAGAATAAATCATCTGAGGTTTATTCTAGGTAAAGGTAAATTTAAGTCATTTAAAGTACTAATTCTTTTTATTTTAGTAAGGAAATAAACTGCTTCTGAGCCACAGCTTTATAGTTTATACTATTTTTCTCTTTCTTTTTTTTTTTTGAGATGCAGTCTCGCTCTGTTGCCAGGCTAGAGTGCAGTGGTGCAAACTTGGCTCACTGCAACCTCTATCTCCTGGGTTCAAGCAATTCTTCTGCCTCAGCCTCCCCAGTAGCTGGGACTACAGGCACGTGTCACCACCCCCAGCTAATTTTTGTATTTTTAGTAGACAGGGTTTCACCATGTTGGCCAGGCTGGTCTCTGTCTCCTGACCTCGTGATCTGCCCACCGTGGCCTCCCAAGATACTGGGATTACAGGTGTGAGTGACCGCACCCGGCCTATATTAAGTATTTTATAAAGCACATCTTCCAGACAGCATTTCACACACTGATTAGAACAAATCCTGTTATTGCTCCAATGCCTGCCATTTCTAAATATCTTGCCATTATAATAGGCATAGCCTCTTGTGGAATTGTCTTGCAGTGAATACAGATCTAGTGACATGCTACTGACTGTGGTTTCCAACTGAACATCTTGGGAGGATTTGGTTGTTTGGAACTCACCAGCTGTTATAATGAAGGTAATAGAAGGTAACTGAGGAAGAGTTTGACTTTTGTACTTTTGCTTGACTCATGGATTTATTCAACAATAATATTCTCCAAGAGACAAACTTAGAGGAACTGAAATGCCCTGAGAGATGCCTCTAGTGAGGTTTATTCAGTTTTCATTTTTTCAATTTCTTATATATTCATTTCACTTATATTTTTCTATTGGTAATCCTTTGTGGAGACTACAGTTAAAATTTTATGTATTAATTAATGCTTTTGTTTATAAAGTTAATGCTATGTAGTTTTATCTTTTTTGAAACAATATTCTGACAGTGTCAAAGAGTATCATTAAAGATTTAAAATAATTTGCTGCTTTACTTTATATTAGAACAATTGATGAAGTACAATTAATTTACTATCTTGTAATCTGTCAGGCAGATACTATTCAACAATTATGGAATAATCAAAATTTATCTTCCTCTTTGAAGATGGTGATTCTCTCCCCGGAATCCCCCTGAAAACCCCTTCCTTGCTTAGAGTTCCTTGCCGTAACTTTGCATAAAACTACCATGTTTTCACTTCTTCCTGAGTATGGAAACACACACATTTTTAGTTCTGCCCCCTCAGAACCTCTGCTAGTAACAGCAGGTGTTAAGATTATATAAATGAATACAGGCTAATGAGTTAACTAGAAAATGCGTCACTCTCATGCAACAAAATACCTTAACTCTTAAATGCATCCATTAAGAATAGTAGTAATAATATAACTTTCAGGTACTTTCTGGTTGGAGGAAACATTTTTACTGTGTTTGCTCTTATGGCTCTCAATTTTCACCATTCTGACTCTTACAATTCAACTTGGCCATTTCTATATTCTGGGCATTTTAAATCCATTGAAGACAGGGACAAGGTCATACTTTGTTTTCTATGGTGTCTAAAGGAGAACTTTTATAACTCCTTAAAGCAGTGGTTCTAAATATTTCATTTATTTCAGTACAATCACGAGATCTGATATACTCCATATAAAAGAGGCAATAGGCAATATGAATTTTTTTTGAGACAGGGTCTCACTTTGTCATCTAGGCTGGAGGGCAGTATGATCATAGCTCACTGCAGCTTCAAATCCCCAGACTCAGGAGATCCTTCCGTCTCAGCCTCCTGAGTATCTGGGAACCTTATAGGTGTGTACCACCATGCCTGGATAATTTTTACATTTTTTGAAGGGACAGACTCTTGCTATGTTGTCCGGGCTGGTCTCTAATTTCTGGCCCCAAGTGATCCACTTGCCTTCTCCTACCAAAATGCTGGAATTACAGGTGTGAGCTACCATGCTGGGTCCAATTTTTCATATTTGGGGTAAAGAGAATAAATCAGAGATTGTGGGGGGATACATATTTTGGAAAAGGCCCCCAAGTGATTCTTGTATATGATGAGGCTCCCATTGAGAATTAAATGAGTTAAGTTATTAGCTAGAAATTTTCTCTACCATATAAATCACCTGTGAAGGTGGAAAAACCCAGGGACAGACCAGATCTGAACATTTTAAAGAGTCACCAGTAATTCTATGTTTTCTCACTTTTCATTTGGGGCTATACTTGTAGCATCTTTGTTTTCTGCTCTCTCTCTTCCTTTTTTTTTTTTTTGCCTTAAGGGGAAAAAGGACCATCTGACCTGGCCATGATACCTGCACATCGGACACTGTATTCCTCGACACAGACTACATTCCTGGACATTGGATTCACCTATCAGCTTCTGTTTCCCATACTTTTACAGTTATGCTAAAAGTGGGCAGTGCAATTAAATCTCTTAATGTCTGAGTAAAGCACAATTTACACATGTAGAAATTTCCAATAAAGATGACTATTTTGGTTAAAAATCCTTTTGCAGATGGTCTCAGTAGCCCAAGTTGTATCTCATCTACCCAAATTGTATCTCATCTACCATCTGTGACAAATCCAAGTTAAAAATCTCTGTTTGTACTCTTTCCCTCTCTCACTGGCAGACTGATAAGTATCTATCTCTATTAGGTACAAAATATTCTGATGTCACCTAATGACAAACCCAAAGGTGTGTGATGCAGCAGGTATCCCTGGGACCCAATTCCACTGTAACTGTGATTCATCAGACAGTAGCCCCAAGGCTAGGGTGAGAAGGAAACTTGGAAAAATAAGATCCTCAGAGGACAAATGTAAAAGTCTTGAACTTTGGCCCCTATACTATGGTAGAAGGTGGTGATTCTAAAAGATTTCCTGTCATTGGAGTGTGCCCATGTGTATCTCATCAGTACACGGTGCATCTCAACATCAGCTTCCTGCCTAAATACGCAATACAGTGCATGAAATTCAGTGTACTCTAATTTCTACTATAACACTCTCGTGTCTATGAGCATCTGGGGTCTTCTCTGTAATACTCTGGGCGGTGGGCTGTGTGAGTTTTCTGTTCCAATTGGCTGACAGCTCCTAAATAACTTAAAGATACATTTGGCTTTATATTATTTTAATTCCCTATACCATTGATCATTGGAAGCCAGATTAAGAAAAAAATTTCGACCATACAATAATGACAAAGGAAGATCATTTTCAAAGGCATAATGTGTAGGATTATCACAGAACAGGCTGATTTATCTTTCACACGTGAACATTTACTCCCGAAGGGTTGCTTGCTCACTCCTCAGAGGACGGAAACAACAGAACACGAGACCAACAAACAACAACAGTAGTTAGTATAATCGTTAAGAGAAAATACTTGGTAAGTTAAATATTCCCCTTGTAAACAAAGTAAATCACTTTTATAAGTTGTAGTGGCTTTAAACTCATACTTTAAAAATTAATTCCCATTAAATTAATATTGTCCTGTCAACATTTTAATTATAATGGGATAACTTGTGTATGGGACCTGACGTCATTCAGGTTGAGTGAATGTCTTCCATGACCACTCAAGGTGTGGACCACAGATCAGCAGCATTGGCGTCACCAAGGATCATGGTAGAACTGCAGACTACTATGACTCACTCAAGACCAGTGGAATCAGAATTTGCTTTGTAACGAGATCCCGAGGCTAGCATTCGAGTTTGAGCAGCACTGTTCTGTGACGTCCAGGTAGTCACAGTTTTAGCAACTCTAAGAACTGATGGAATTTTAAGTTTCCCTGGATTCTGGAAAAGTGGTTTCTGCTTTTGCCTTTTAGGGATTTCCTTTTGATTATAAAGGCAGTAGGGTAATGGAAGGGCTAGAAGAAAAAAAAAGAGAAAACTCCGGTCACTAACTGACGAGGCAGAAAAAGAGAAGACCGCATATTCCAGAAATATCTTTCGTTACTGTATTAACACCCAGTGTACCAGGTTTCCTTTGTAGATTTAATGATTGTTACCTGCACCCACATTTTCTCTACATTCTAGCAATGCTTGGTAATGCCACCTCCCTCTTCTGTACACTCACTCTTGCGGTTGTGGCTACTAGCTCACTCCCTGGATACCCAGTACTGACAAAGGCTCTCTTGAGGTTTAAAAACATACAGTTTTTCTATTTTAAACATCAAGTGGTACAAAGTTTACTTCTTTTGGTAAACGTAAGGCAGGCCAAGCAGAATTTTGGAACCAAGCAATGAACTCATTTTAGCTATTCATGGTAATTCTAGAAATGCAACATTTGAAAAGCTGTCCTGTCTCATTGAGGCAGATTAGTTAACACGGAGTTCAAGGGTCATGATGGATACTCACGGCATTCCTCTCATCTGTGGTATGCTGCCCTGAGACTTGCTGACTCAAAGTGTGGTCCCTGACCAGTAGCATTGCCCTTTCCTGGTGCCTGATAGAAATGCAGCATTTCCCTCCTACCCTGGGCCTATAGGCATCTGGGTTGCAACAGTATCTCTGTGCTTCAAATGTTACAGGGTGACATTTGAGAGGTTCTAGAAAAAGGAAAACAGTACATTCTGTAATTTACTCCTCAGGATCTCTCTTCTCAAACCTCTCCTCTCTGTGATGAGAACTTTATCTTTATGTATCTCTCTATATGAAGACATGTACTCTACTTGATAGCTCATTCTATCCACTTATGAAAAGAAGAAACAGAATTATTTGCTTCAGTAAATAAAAGTCATCTCTCTTGAGTTTCTTAATTTTTTCTAACCCCCTTTCTGTAGTCTACATTTAATTAAAACCTTCAACAGGAAGCTCGTGATTATACAGCACCACCTTCACTGAAGGACAGGGATGAGGCACACCACAAAACCAGGTCTCAGAGATAATTTAGAAAGACCAGGCAGAGTTTATTCCCTGGAGAATAATTCAGAAAGAGCGTAAAATAGTGTTTCAGAAAATGAAAAAAAAAATACAGCTTTTCTATGTTAAAAATCAAATTGCATTAAGAGAATGAAGAGACAAGTCAGGACTGAGAGAAAATATTGTGAAACATGCATGTAATAAAGTAGTTGAATCCAAAACATACAAAGAGCTCTTAAAATTGAAAAAGTGGGTAAAAGATCTGAATAGACACTTTACCAAAGAAGATTTATGAATGGCAAATAAGCATATGAAAAGATGCTGAATATCATATGTCATTAAGGAATTGCAAATTAAAAGCAATGAGGTGCCACTGTATACCTGTTAAAAAACTGACAAAACCAGTTGCTGGAGAGGATGCCGAGGAAAGGGAATGCTTGCTTGTTGTTGCTAGGAATGCAAAATGGTACACCCACTTTGGAAGGCAGTTTGACAGTTTCTTACAAAGCTACACATAGTCTTACCAAACCACCCAGCAATTGTGTGCCTAGGTATTTACCACTGAACTGAAAACTTATGTCCACACGACAACCTGCACATGAATATTTATGGCAATGTCACTCATAATTACCAAAAACTGGAAAGAACTAAGATGTCCTCCAACAGGTGAACAGACAAACCAACTGTGGTACATTTGTGCATTGAAATATTGTATCAGTATTGCTTTATATTTGACAATATAAAAAGAGCTATTAAGCCATGAAAACATATGTTGGAAACTTAAGTGCATATTACTGAGTGAAAGAAGACAGTCTGATTCCAACTACATAGTATTTTTGAAAGGGCAAAACTATAAAGACAATTTAAAAAATCACTGGTTGCCATGGGTTTGGAGTTGGGGGAAGAGGGTGAAGGACAGGGAATTGATAGGGTAATGAAACTGTTCTGTACAATACTGTAATGACACGTACATGTCATTACAGGTTTGTCAAAACCTATAGAATGGTACAACACAAAGAATAAATGGTTAATAATAATGTATCAGCGTTGGTTTATAGTTGTAACAAGTATACCATACTAACGCAAAATAATAATAAAGGAAATTGTGTCTGGGAGGTTGGTAAGTGCATAGACCTCTGTGTACTATCTGCTCAATTATTTTGTAAATCTAAAGCAGTGCTAAAAATGTCTATTAATTTTGCAAAAAAGTGAATTGCACAGAGGTGCTTCTTTTGCTGGAGGTAGTGAGGAGGATCTGAGATAATCCAGCAAAAACAAGTAAGGAGTACTTTAAGAACAACCAACTGAGTCAGCATCTGTTTATTTTAGACCACAGTTATATGCAAAACCAAGTTTCTATCTTCACAATGAATTCTATAATTCTACAGCCATACACATTTACATCGCTTGAATGCAGGGCAGACAGATGACTGCTGAATGAACCTGGAAGAAGACGATGTTAATATTAACTGCGGGAACTGGGAAGGGTTGGTGCTGAGGTGGCTTTTGAGCCAGGTCTTGGAAAGTGAGCAAGTTTCAAGTAGCAAATATCTATGGGAAAGGACAATCTTAAAGGTGGTGGCTAAAGAGTGAAAGATGGAAATCTAATAACAAGAGCAAAATTCCAGATTACATGTTTATTTTGGGAACTTAGTTAATGGGGGTAAATGAAAAGTAAATAGTAGCAGAATGCTCCCAGAATTACCAATCATGCGTTAATCTGTAGTTACTAACCATATATCAAGTTGAATCATGTGAAATTGCCATCTTTTTGTACAAAAAATTGTCAATATTGCCAATTTTATATAGTTCAACCAAGTATTATTACTCACTGTATTCTGAGATGTAATTCCTATACTGCATTGTTTTCAAGAATACTTGAAAAGTCCAAGGATACAATGCATGCTTGCTAAACATAACTATAAAGCCCTTAAACTATATTCTTGGAGTCAGACAATTCAAAGGTTGGGACAATAACCTTTGTCCCCTCACCCCCCCACAAAACACACACACACACACACACGCACACACACACACACACACACACACACGAGCCAAAGTCAAGTAACTGAAGTTTGAGGTAGAAAGCATAGATGCTGTTTCTCATTGTATTCATTGATAGACGCAGTAGAGACCATTCCTGAAGTTCTCAGCACTTGTTCAGAGAGTTTGAAAATAAGCAAAACATGTCTTTTTCTGGTTGGTGGCAAAGAAAGACTAAATCTCTTGAGTGTGTTAAAAAAAGAGACGAGCCAGGACGGCAGAGAAAAGAAGGAGGATATGTTCTAAAATATAGTGATCAGAGTCCAATTTCAATGCCTTTGTTTTAGAAAAAGAAAACTTGTAAAATAAAAGTGACATCATATCTTCTCATGAGGTATTTGAATGGATTATCAGCCCACACTAAGATAATGTCCATGTAAGACTAGAATGTTAGTACTATATGAACATTTCTCTTCCTAATCTAATAATAACTTTATTTAACTGGTTCATAACATCTTAACAATTTGCCTGGGTAGCCAAAAACCAAATGGTAGTATTTGTCCCTTTTTCATGTTTATAGACACTTTTGATTTTTAACGTGCCTTTAGCCACTGATGAAGCAAATACTTACATACACAAACTATAGAACATAGGTGACATATTTACAGGCATGCGTGCTCATGTGTTTGTGTGTGTGATTGTTTGGATTATCTAAAAGAGCTTTGATTTCTTTGAACATAGATGATGCTACAATGACTAAATATATTGTCAATTTTTGCATTGAAAATTATGTTGTTATATAATTTATGTTCCAGCAAATTTGCAATTTAGCCTCCATGGCTTCAGAATTGAATCTTGAAATAAAAGGAAATGATAGAATTGAAGGGACAATTTTAGTTCTTATTTCATCTCTAGAGATAAGAACGACTTTAGAGGTTAGAGAAGGGGCATGTTTGAGTTTAGTTTGTCTTTACCTATAATGGCCTTTTTGAAAAGGAGACATACAGAATTTAAAGGGAAGTATTTTCATTTGCACACCACACCAGAAATTGCTTCAGGAGCAAAATGATAATTTAGAACGTCACTCTAGAAGCTCCCTCTTATAATTTTGTCCTATGCAAAATGTCATAGAGGCCCGGTGTCAGTGTGGAACTGAGGTGGAGTCTTAGTTACCCAGCAAATGTAGAATTAGTGAATAGCTCCCTCAAAGACTGAAGCGCCTGTTCTGCTGATACTGCACACTTTCTCTAAAGAGATTACCAGCATAATCCTAAATATTATGGGACCCGAGATATCTTATATTTGAGCGCATCAGATCCAGCATGCTGCCCATAATCCCTACCAGATTTATTCAGTGTTTATGTAAGCTGGTGAAGCTGTTGTATGAACATGTTGACTGTCCCTTATTCCCAGAGACAGTTACTCTGTATAATTGCCACAAAAAGTAGTGAGAAAAGATGTTATAATTTTCTGACTTCACTTTAACAAATTTCCATCTTTCAGATTCCTTTTTCTACAGGTAGAACAATGTAATGATCTTTTGGTGACCTATACTATCATCTGAATGGAGATATTTATGGTTGTTGCATTTGTTAGCTGTGTTTGTTATACATTAATTTATAGCAAAGGCATTTTGATGCTACCATGTGAATTGAATTGGTAGAAAAAATTCCTTTTCCATTTTTTTGACATTTGAATTACTTCTAAAGAGGGAGATAATTTTTTTGGGAGGGGAATATTAGACGAGAAAGACATTACTGAAAACTAGAAATTACCAAGCATAGCACCAAGTATTTTATTGTAGGAACTTTTTTTTTAAGCTACAGCTTTAATTTGGGACACTCATTTTTATTCTACTAAAATTTAAGAGGAGAAAGAGAAATATCTGGTTCACTTTGCAAAATGTAGAAACACATTTGTTCATATAGTTCATTTAAAAAGTGAATAGTGTGTGTGTGTATGTGCATATAAACTCCTAAAATAGACCACTATTCTTTATGCAATTTTACAGTAGAAGATAAATTCATGTTTTTTTAAACACCATATCAGAGGAGAAAAACACATTTCTGTTCACCTGTGAGCTCTGCTAATTGTGGTTCAGACCCAAAGAGGATTAAGTACATAGACGTTAGTATGTCTAGTGTTATTAATTTCTAAACAACAGCAGCAACAATATCCTGAGTAAATCTGTCAGTAGTAAGGATAAATAGTTACTTAAAGACTCCATTGATGTCAGAATTGCAATCTGCTGGCAATAATTTATTTCACCAACAAAATCTTTAAATGTATATATTTTGAAATTGGTAATTGCATAGAAACAATATCTACTTTTTCCCTTACAAATACAAGCACCAGGAAGCTATAAGCATTGTGGAAAGATGTGATTCTGAGTTTTTATATTTAAAGGTGTTTTAGTTTGATTAGTAAATTTTTTGAACAATGTAGTGTTTATATTATTTGAAACAATTATATCAATTTATATTTTAATATTTCCAACTGTTGTGCATTGCTATCTAGTACTGGCAAGGAAATGACAATAAATCATTTTACCCTGAAATATTCTTAAAACAAGTTCTCCAAATCTGCCTATGTTATGAGATAATATGTGTCTAGGGAATTATGCACTAACTTGTAAAAAATTTAGGAGAAAAACTCAAACATAATTAACCTCATTGTTAATCATTCAACCAAATAGCTATTATCTTTGTAAATATATTTCTTACATATTATAAAGCATCTGGTACCATATATAGATATATATATATATATACACTGAATGAATTTTTTTTAAAACTTAAAAAAGTAAAATGATCATGATAGCAATGCCGATGACCAAAATCAAAGCTACAAACTGTGAGAAGGGTGTTCATATGATTAACCTAATGTTAGTGTGATATGGTGGAACTACTTGAATTTAATTTCAAAACTTATGCATTTGGTAGTTCACTCCAGGATATGATAGTATTTATACATAAATATATTCCCCAGTGTAAAATTAAGCCTGAGTGACTTGTTTCATTATATACATTCCTGAGTCAGAAAATGTTTTTTTGCCCCACACTTAGCTATCAATGTATTTTGCTGAGAGACCTTATAAATGCTTCCTTCCTTGCCTGGAGGAGGGTCCATACAGCTAAACGTCAGAAGAAGAAGAAAATGTAAAACTCACCAGTGGCGTCAGCTTTAGTTTTGAGCTGGTTCTCACACATTTTGACGTAGCAATTAAAAGTGTAACTGAAAAATATGACACTTTTCACTGGAGATCTGACGACTGCCCCTGCGTTAACCCACAACTACAATCCCAACAGACTGCATTAATGAGATTAAATGAAAGAGGAGTTAAAGGCATCAACGGCTCCATTTCATTAAGTAAAGGTGAAAGGCTGCTCAGGCTCGGAAGGTGGGAGGGAGAACATTGGTTTTTCTTTTGGATGCTGCTTATTTGCTAAAGAATGCCGCATTTGCTTAATAGCAATCAACAACTTCAAAATGTTCCCACCCTCAAATTATACAGATACACATAATTTCTGCACTTAAATTCCCCCTTTGTTTTCATCCTGTTGGAAACAGACTCGATATGCATATGGCATGTTACAAAAGTTATCCCTGTGACTATAAAAGTACAATATAAATTTTCTTCAGAATTAGTTCGTCTCAAATTATTTTGGATGACGGATCACATCAAGGTATTAGCATGTTCTTGTTCTTTCAAATATTGGATCACAGTTGTCTATGAAGTAGTTAATACAACAAAGGAGCAAAGAAAGCCTGGGAACCAGTTTAGAGTTAACACCAGGTGACCTCACCCAGCCCCACACCTGAAGTCTAAAGTGACTTCATTTCCCCAGTGTGCCCGGTGCTCCCACTTGTAAAGTAAGAATGATGAAGAAACAAAGATAGAAATTTCTGATCTTCGCCAGGAAGGATAAATATATGAATAGGTAAAAACTGCTTTAACTTCCATAGGAACAAGGCATGTTCTTTATATGAAAGCAAAATGCCTACGTATGTATTAGCTTTATTTAACTTTACTTAGAGTTGCTCAGTTGCTTCCATGGTGAATCCCAGATCTTTCTCTTTGCTCCTCACATCCCCTACCACCTTTGACAGCTCTCGATTGCTTTCCACTAATCACTTATCACAAATCTTTTTTCTTCTAATTTTTTTAAAAATAAATTTTATTATGTATATTTAAAATATACAATATGATGTTATAGGACACATGTATTATATATAGTAAAATAGTTATTATAGTGAAACAAATGAACGTATCCATCATCTCACATAATTACCCATTCCCCCCTTGTGGCAAGAGTGACTATAATCTACTAATTTAGCAAAAAATATAATACACAATTATGACAAATGATTTTTTCTTTTTCTTTTTTTAAACTAGGTTGTCTTTTAATTTAAAAGTGATATTTGAATATGAAACAAATCAAAATATACAGAAAGATACAAAGAGAAAATTTTAATCTCTCTGCATAAGTCCCATCCTCAGCCCTCATTACTACCCCATTGAGTTATCCACTGATATTTCCTTGCTTTTTTTTTTTCCAGAACAAGTCTATGCATATGCAACCCTATATGTTGGGGGGGAGTGTAAAATAGTTGAGCCACTGTGGAAAGCAGGTGGATATTTCTCAATTTCAAACAGTACTATCATTCAACTCAGCAATCCCATTATTGGATAAATACGCAAAGGAAAACAAATCATTCTACCAAAGACACATGAATCCATGTGTTCATCATAGCTTTATTTATAACAGCAAAAACATGCAATCAGCCCAGATAACCATCAATGGTGGATTGGATAAAGAAAATATGGTACATATACACCATGGAATACTACACAGCCATAAAAAATAATAAAATCATGTCCTTAGTAGCAACATGGATGTGGCTGGAGGCAATTATCCTAAGTGAATTAACACAGGAACAGAAAACAGATGGTTTAATAAGCCTCCTTTTATTCCTGTCTTCTCTTCTCTGAACTCAGTCATTCTCAGCTGTGGTTGCCCATTGGAATAACCTGGAGAGCTTAAAAAATTGATGTCCAGGTATTCCCTTCTTATTGATTTGTTTGGTGGCGGGGGCAAGTCATCTGGAATTTTAAACACTTCTAAAATAGTTCTAATGGGCAGCTGGGACTGAAGACCCTTGGAATGGTCCTCAGAATAACGGGAGACATATGGTAAAGATTCCTGACCCTGTGAACTACTGAGTCAGAATCTGAGGAGGGATCTGGGAATCTATAGGAATCAGTACTTAGGTATTTGTTATGGTTAGATAAGTTTGGTAAAATCTTTAGCAAAGAACCTTGGGCTTTGACTTAACACATCTGGTTGTCACTTCTTGGGTAAATTACTTAATTTTTCATATCTCAGGCTACTCATGCCTAAAATAAGATTGTAACACTTACTCATTAAGTCGTAAAAGGAGTCAATGTGGAAGTGCTTAACATTATGTCTGAAACATACTGGGAATTCAGTAAACATAGTTCAATATGAATCTGCATGCCTGTGCTCATCTTGGTGATATGCATTTTGGCTGTTGACTTTGGTTTTTATTCATTCAGTCAATATTTGTTAATTAATTCATAAGTAATTACTACTATTTGTACTTGGAAATAAATATGATGAAGCTCACAGTCCAGTGTGTATTTTAAACCTATGGATTTAATCCTATTTGATTCTTGTCATTGTAGTTGTTAGTTTTCTGCATTACACAAGAAATAAAATTCTAACTTAGAAGATCTGTAGGTAATGAGGATAAGTAAGAAAACCATTTAAGAACTTTTTTTTTGTCAGAAAGCAAACATTTTGGGGGATACCAAATATTATATGTATTATAGTTCAAATGTGGGAGACAGAATTGTTCTCTGTGAACTATTTAATAAGCTTTTTAAATAATGAGGTTGTGAAATATTAACTTGAGTAGAATGAAATTAATAGGCACCCTTCATAGGGTGCTGAAAGCCAAGTATTAGGGGTAGAAACTTACACATCTTTATGTCTCCTGAGCCTTGATAAAAATCCAGCTCCCACTCTTGCAACCAGGAAATGGGTAAAAAAGAGCATCAAAGGAGAATTAATAGTATCTTGATGCAGAGTATACTCATCACCTAGAAACGAAGGGCAGAGTTGGAGATAGGAGCTCAGACGTAAGGGGTGGGTCTAGCCTATGTTTAGGAGAAAAGGAGGATGGCTGGCATCTCTCTAAAGTTACAGTTTTATCACATCACCTTCCTTTATCAAAAACTTTTCAGCCCTCTAGGTTCCACAAAACAAACCCAGGCTCCTCCTTGGCCTACCTTTCTATAACCCAGGCCTGCTCTGTCTTCAGGCACTCACCCGTGATCCTAGGTCAAAGCCATCCATTCACCTTAGTCACCCCAAATGCCTCACTTCTCTGCCTTTTCATGCCACCACCTCTATCTTCTCCTTGGACTTCTGGAAAGCCTCTCTCCACTCGGCTCCAATTACCCGTATCTAATCTATTTTTGAAGACCCAGCTCAACTCCCACCACATTTGCAAAGTGTTCCCTGACCATTCACCCACAGTGATTTCTCCTTACTCTGGGATCCTATGTCTCCACCACTAATTTGGTCCTGGTACTCTTCAATAATCCTGCTTATATGTTTCTCTTTCACCTTGACTATAAGCTCCTTAGGGATAAACCCTCTCTTTATGTGTCTCCCAGTGTCTAACATAGGGATTCAATAAAATGAATGGACTTGGCTGGGGCGGTGGCTCACGCCTGTAATCCCAGCACTTTGGGAAGCCAAGGTGGACGGATCACCTGAGGTCAGGAGTTCAAGACCAGCCTGACCAACATGGTGAAACTCTGTCTCTACTAAAAACACAAAAAAATTAGCCAGGTGCGATGGTGGGTGCCTATAAATGCAACTAATCTGGAGCCTAAGGCAAGAGAATTGCTTAAACCCAGGAGGTGGAGGCTGCAGTAAGCCGAGATTGCACCATTGCACTCCAGCCTGGGCAACAAGAGTGAAACTCCATCTCAAAAAAAAAAAAAAAAAAAAAAATGAAGTCTATCCATGGTTGAATACATACTTGCTGCTTGACTGCAACATTAGGGGACGATATAGGAGTCTCACTGCCTACTCTCATGATTTTCCCTAATTCATGTTTCATGTTGGTGGCTCGTGTTTGGGGTATGTTTGTTTTCTTGCTTGCTGATGTTTAGTAGGGATGAGAGCTAGGTCAAAAAGAAGAGCACTTGCTTCTTTTTGTTCTTTATTTAATCCTAGTTGGTTCTAAGTGTAGAAACAAGGAAGTTGAAGCAAAACACTTCTGTTGATTTCCTGTTTTCCCTTAATATAAAACCCGTCCCTTTATCCTCTTTATCTGGCATTGAATTGTCACTTTGAATTGTTGTCCCAATGGTTAAGGTCTGTTTCTGTCCTGCTGGTAGATTTCGTTTTCTCTAGTTAGGGGATCTTACCTGTAGAGGCAAGAGGGAGTTGATTTCTCTCCAGGGTAGTTCTCCCTTGACCCAATCTCACGGTAGGTAGCAGCTATTTTACACTTTTCACACTAACATTATGCTTACAATTGTTCCTAGTAGCAGAAGACATTATGCTAGGGGGACAGAAATGTTCTCCAACCACCCACTGCTGCCAAGATTCAGGAGGAAATGAGGGATGAATCCCCTTAAATACAAGAAATGTCATGAAAATAGCTTGATTTTATAGAAACCGTCCCACAGTGGTTCTCAAAAAGTGTAGTCCCCAGACCAGCAAAGTCAGCAGCATCACTGGTAACTTGTTAAACATGTAGGTTCTTAAACACCACTCTAGACCTACTGAGTCAGAGACTCTGGGGCTGAGTTCAATAATCTGTGTGTTTTCTAGCTCTCTGGATGGTTCTGAGGCATGCTCATGTTCAGAACTGCTGATGTACACCATGCATTTTCTAGTCAGAAGGAGCTAAATTTAATAAACAGCTCTGTTTCTCAGTAGCTGTGTGGTCTGGATCAGTTAATTTTCAGATGTTTCAGTTTCATCATCTGTAAAATGGTGATGCTATGATCTGAATGTGGGTGTCTCTTCCAAATTCGTATGTTGAAATTCTTACCCTCAAGATGATGGTATTAGGAAGTGGGGTGTTTGGGAGGTGATTAGAGAATGAAGGAAATTAAGGCAGAGCCCTCATGAATTGGGTTAGTGTCATTGTACAAGAGGCTCAAGGGAGCTGCCTTGTCTCTTCCATCATGTAAGGACTAGGGAGAAGGCTGTGAACCGGAAAGCAAGACCTAGACGTTGAATCTGCTGGCACCTTGATCTTTGACTAACCAGACTTTAGAATAGTAAGAAATAAATTGCTGTCACTTACAAACCACGCAGTCTATGATACTTTGTTATAATAGCCCAAACAAATTAAGACAGGTGATAAGAATGACTACCTGATAGAGGTGTTGAAGAATTTAAAGTGAGATAAGTCCTGCAAAGCATTCAGTCCAGCCCTGGGCACATAATAAACATTCAATAACTTTGAGCCATTACTAGGATACTATTTTAGTGGAGAATAGAAAGTGTTCCATACTTTAAAAATCCTGTTATTTTTCTCTACACGTTTCTCAAAACTTGGCTGCACATTAAAATCATTTGGGGAGCTTTTTAAAAAATATCTGATTCCCAAGAGATTTACATCAGACTAATTTAGCAAGAATTTTGGGAAGTGAAACCAGGCATTTTTATTTTACAGAAGATACCAAGATCATTATGAGGTACAGTAAAATCTGCTGTTGCAATGTATTATAATCAATATTGTCATGAGAAAGTGTTGTGAGAGTAAATGCAGCTGAGAATTAATCATCAGTAATGAGACATGTCATATTCATTATTTCCATCCGAATTCAGTAGTGCAGAAGTACAGAGAAATGCCAAAAGGCAGGTTCTAGAGCAGGGTTTCTTATGCTTGCCATTGAAATTTTGGGCTGGGTAATTCTTTTTTCTGGGGAGTTGTTCCGTGTATTTTTAACATTCTTGGCCTCTGTCCACTAGATGCCAGTATCACCCCCTCAGTTATGACAACCAAACAGGTCTCCAGATTCCCTCTGGGGACAAAATAAGCCCCAGCTGACAACCACTGTTCTAGAGTTTCAGTGCCTGAATACAAGTCCAGGCTTTACTATTTAACAGTATGATTAGTGGAAGTTACTTAACCCCACTGTGCCCCAATTTCCTCTCCTGTGAAGTAGAGATGAAAATTGTACCCAACTGATAAAAGTTCAGTTTTGCTGCTTCAGAAATAAATGAGAAAATGCACATGAAGCAGGGGTGACAGTGTCTGAAACACGGTAAGTATTCAGTAAACGTCAGCTATCAATTGTATGTTTATTGCTAGTCTTATTTTGATTTCAAATCACTGAAAAAAAAATCTTGTCTTGAAGTCGTTACGTTGAAGTTGTGTATCCTTCTAGAGGCAGTATGGGTTGCATTAAAAAAGAAAAAAGAAGCTGTGTGTCCATTCATTAATTTATCATCTGACTTGAGAATCAGAATGACCAAACACTCATTACCTCCTAGGGTCGACAGTTGGTAGGTGATAGAAAAGAGCAAGGGTGAAAGGACGTATCAGAATTAGAAGAGGGTTCTGTTCCCACACTTTCCTAGCTATGCAATGTTAGGAAGTAACAGCCCCTCAGAACCATGTTTCCTCATTTGGAATTAGGAAAAATAATTATTATTTTATGTATTTGTTATGAGAATTGAATCAGATAATACATGTGAATGCACTTAAGCCGATATCCTGGTATACAATAGGCACTCATTAAACATTTAATTCTATTAAAATTATAGATGAGAGCATAGAAGGAAACAATGAGGGGAATAATGTGGGTATATCTGTGTCTTTTTGAACTTTGACTTTGCACGACATCATTTCATCTGGATTGATGAGTAAGCAGTGAAAAATATTTCTTCAATCATGACAACATTTTGTTCTGTCAAATCTGCATTGGTAAAATGAGGTATCTGAAGGGTACTTACTAAAATTCAGTATTATTTTAATGTAGTCAATTCTTTAGAAGGCTAAAAGAATGGGTTAATCTATTTACAGTTTTGCAAATGCTTTGTGCTATTGAGCACTTTTTTTTTTTTTTTTACAATTAACTAAGAAACTTTAGCGGTTTAATTTTGGTGCAATGTAGAATAGTGATTATTGCTTTAATTAGTTGTAAAATTATTCTGGTGACTGGGTTTGCAAATATCTTAACTTTGATTCAAATCCGTGTTATAAAAAGCCATTCACAGTTTTAAGTATTTTCCTGACAGTGTTTCTATTTATTTTTCATCAAAGGGAAAGTTATACAGATAACAGAGTAGAAAACAAAGAGACTAGCAATTTTCTTATTGGATGACATTAGGAGTAGAACCCAAAATTCGAACAGCAGAAATCTTGAACCCTGATTGCTCATTTACTAATATGTTTCCCAGCTTCTTTCCTATATTTTTTATTTCAAATCATAAGAAAACAGGAAAAAAAATGAGAACAGGAATAACTTCATAATATCATGTAAAATAGATTCTTTCTATTCTATTATATAAGTTATTAGATAGATAAAATATGTAAGGTAGATTTTGGGAAACAATTTTTATTTGCATAAAAAAGTGCTAAACATTTTTGATATTAAGCAAACACGTCCTAACTTGGAAATCCGAGCTATTTAGGAATAGAGATCTGGATGTTAGAAAATGGCTGTAACAATCATTTCTTACATTTTGACATTTATTCATTTATCAAATGCCTGTTTGTTGAGTGGATATTCCAGTACCTGAATTAAACACCTCACTTCATGGAACTTTCAGCCCAAAAGTTTATTGTGCAGGAAGAGAAACAGACTTTCCTGGTTCTTATTCAGCATCTATTTGGTTGTGTTCAACAACGGGGAGTTCAGCACATTGCAAAACAAGTTTCCCTGGTGCATTCTCCTGAAACCAATTATGATTCCCTCCAGCCCATATGTCTGTACTATGCCTATAAACCTTGCTAAAATAAAAACACAATTTCTGTGTTGCTCCATTGATTTTACCAGTATAGTAAACCCTATCAGAAATGCTATGGGATTAGTTTGTCATTACTTAATTTCTGGTGTGCCCAAGATGACTACCAATGATACTACCTTACTTCCTGAGCCCTAAGACTCTAGTTAGTAATTTGTCTTACAGCCATGGTGTACAGTGTTTATAGTGTCTGCAGTGCATTTGTGTATATATGTATACGTGCATATATGTATATAGATATACTTACACACGTATGTATACACTTACGTATATGTGTATGTATATATATAAATACGTATACTATATATATAGTATAAACATGTGTCTATATGAAATGTATCTTTCTCTGTCTGCTTTTGAATGGAGAACATTTCACTTATTTCTAATCTTCTGAAACATTTTCATTTATCCAGGAATCATAAAGATTGCCATCAAAGAAGAAACACATCTGTAGTCCCCCAGTATACCTTTTATCTGACACTTATGCTTATGTAAAGTGGCAAGTCTCACCTTTACAACCTTCAACTCAGTGTTGAGCTTCAATTCCACCTTAATGATGTTTGTCTCTACCTCCTTGCAGTCTGAAGTCATTTCCCTGAGTGAAGGAGACACCATTAAAAAAATAGACAAAAAAACTGATAACATAAGACTCTTTTCCCAAAGGATCTTAATTTGGAAGTTCACTTCAGATAAGTTCCTTCAGAAGCCCATATATGATGAAGACTTCTATTATTTGGTGTCATGGGTGATGGCAGTAATTTTGCATGTTGCTGAATATGCAACATCACAGGATGAGCTTTGAGTGTTTTAACCCAGGAGACATGGCTATAAGATGCTGCACCTGGGACCTATATTATTATACATTCTTGCATGGGTTTCATTCATGCTAGCTCAGAATTTTCTACCAAAACCATTCCTGTCTCTCATGAGTCTGGTCTTCCATTGTGGTTATCACAACAGCAACAAATAGAACAGCTACTTCTTTATAAACATTAGTGCTTTTTAACCCTAGATATGTATATTTGGTTCATTTATTGCCATTCTTTAGATTCCATTCTTTTTTTTTTCCTTTCTGTGCAAAGGCATCAACAACATATACTCATTTACATAAGAACCAGACAATCCTGTCAGAAAGAATTCAGGTACAGTCATTAGTGTTAAACCAACTCATCTCTGTTCCAAAACCGGCAAAAGAGTTGAGTTTCTCATCTTATATTTTCTAAGGAACATATTCACCAGGAGACAGTTTAACAACCAACTACAGTAAACTTACTTAAAAATGTAGAAGTCCAAGAATGGTAGCATTATCTTTGTGCGCAGCCCAAGTTTGCATTAGTAGAAAGAAATTTGTCCCTGAGGTATCTTACAAGGTAGAACTGCTCACGGTTCTTTTCCCTCGCTCATCCTGGGACACCTTACAGCCAACCAAAATCATGAATATTTTACTGAACAGAGTGAGAAACAAATGAGGAATGTAAAACCACATGAACAATTCACATTGTCAAACTAAATGTAGACTTAGCATCCTTGAAGAACTACATCTTTCTAACTCAGAAGTGAAAACAGGAGTTTAGTCTAAATAAAGGTAAAAGCAGAAAATTCAGAGAAGCAATCAAAGGCAAATACATCATGCCATTCATTATCTTCATTTTCTGATGTCTCCAGGGTCCATAGAATTAAACAGTAATAATAGCTAACATGGTTTGAGAACATATTATGGTAGGTACCAGGCAATATGTTAAGAGATTTAAATGCATTATCTCATTTATTTGATCACAACAGCTCTGGGTGGTAGATGTTAGTACTCTCAAGTAACTGGTGAAGAAACTGAGGCAGAGCAGGGCTAAGGAATGAAACTTTAGATTGGTAATTCTCCACATGTTGTTCTCCAATGGGTAGCATCAGTAGCACTTCCTGCTCCTGTGTACTTGTTAGAGTTGCAAATTCTCTGACCCACCTCAAACCTACTGAGATGTGGCCCAGGAACCCTAGGAATGAACATTATAGCAATTTGTGTCTTCAAATGCTCTCCAGCCTGATTCTAATGCTTGCTAAAATCTGCGAACAATGGCTTATATTACCTAATTAATAATGTGGATCCATGTCTGTTTGAGCATTTAAGCCCATTCTCTAAATCACATAAACAATATGTAGACTTGTTTACAAAAGTGAGTGATATTTAGAGCACTTCAAGAAACACATACTTTTTAATGTTCCAGTATTAAATATTGATATTTCTTCTATTTGAAGAAGTGTTGAAGAATTGTGCTTTCGCTTCCCATACTTTTAGTAGGGCTAGGTGATCTTTGCCAACAAAGACAAGCTACACATTACAAGCCTTTTCCTCTTTAATGTAAGGAGCAGACAGACACTGGGTCACCTCCTTGCTAGGAGCAATTTGCTGGCTACCATGGTGGACACACTACCTATCCTGTGGAAAATACAATATGTCACTCTTGTTGAAGTTTAAATTCCCCAAAAGGCCTCTTTTGGGATGCTGCTGGTCCCTAGGAGTTTACTGACCAACAATACCATAAGTTTTTGATTTGAAAGTCTATCTACAATCTTCCTAACCCTCATGAAATTTGACTTCCTGCTGTATAGCTGTGTTTCCAAATGAGAACTGTCACTTGTTCTTTTCTTTCTACCTTTTAATCACAGATATTTGGTTGGGTTGGCATTTTTATTATTACCATTTTTACTTATTATCATTAACACCTATGCTATACTTAATGTTGAATGTTATTTGGGACTGAATGAAAACATATTAAACTCTGGTTTCCCTAAAGAAAGAAAAAAGTACAAAGACAAATACATACACACAATGACCTCTTGCCTTTGCTTTCTAGGATGAAATGTTACTACATAAAACTTAAGGGCTTACCCTATTTTATCAGAACAAACACAAGAGTACTGAGTGTAAACACAATTTATAGTAGCATTTGCATTTCCATTTTATTTACTTTTTGTTTCTTATCCTTAATACTTGCTAGTTGCTCAAGTCGCTGTCCTAAGTACTATTAAGTGGTAAATGAAAATTATTTTCAAACTGCTTGAAAAACATTATTAAAATATAGCTGCTTTGGGGGTCAACAGAGCTTGGGGAATCTTCAGTGATAAATGTCATATCAAAGACTTAAAAGACTTCATCTTCTACATTATTGAAACAATTCATTTTTTCCCCGGGCTGAGATGAAAGTTGCCAAGTAGAAATAATTGCTATTTGACACCACTACACTTACAAACAAATAATAATTGGGTGATCTAGAGAAATAAATGTTGAATCATTGTCTTATGGTTGAAAATTAAGAGCTGTATCCCAATGGCTAAAGAATTTTTCAGATGAGTGGGAACATTTTACTAAAGAACAATACATATGGTCAACTCTGTGATAAAAACGCTCATAAATGAATAAAGCAATTTCACCATTCCCTGGAAACTAATGGGTCCAAGAATAGTTAATGCTGGGAATCTAAAAATGATCTTCTGTTTGCTAAAGGCAGTTGATGGGTGATGTGTTGAATGCACAGCTGCCTTAGGTATGTTTTAGAAAAGTGCTTATTCTGATTTTCTGAAGAGAGATTAAATGGCCTTGCCAAGGAGTTTATATTGCTTAGGGTATGAAAAAGACAGGCTCGTTAGCATACCTCAAAACAGGCAAGGATTCGAATAGTATTTACTCAAAAAATGAATCAACCTGTGAATTAAGACCTCATCAGCATTGGATATGTTCTGTCTTATTTGAGATTCTAGATCATTAGTTTAGAAAATAATAGGACATTTTTAAAAGAATTATGTTCTATGTAAATTATAGGTATATGAGAAAAATGAAATAACATTTAGTGCTTAAGCTACCTTTCCCTATATGAGAACATAATACCGGCTTGCACTGCTCAATTCACATGCATGGGAATAAACTTTACTCTCCTCTTTCCTTTTAGCATATTGGTTAGGATGATGGCATTCAACCTTTTAAAAAAATTATTACAGCACACTTAAGCAAGGCAAAGACCTTACAATCTTCCTACCCCACTCATTCCCACTTTCTAGTGGATTTCCTGCTCTCCGTGTGTCACATAGGCAAAATAGCAATTTTATAATGTGTTATGTTAGCCTAAACTCTTGATAATGTATTAGAGCCATCTATAAACTATCTAATAACATGTTTATTTAGTTTGTGAATACCAACATTTTAATAACTCCTAGTAATCGACTAAGTAAGTTATTAGTGAATTGGTCCTTATGCTTACATAAAAATGAAACTCAGTGGAATAATTATTTGTGTATTATAAGACCTGAGAAAAGGGCTTGTAATAGTTAATTAGGGTCTCACCTGGAGGAATTTATGATCCTCCCAGTGGACTGAGAATTAATCTTTGGAAAAGACCGGTTTGTGTCATGGGCTTTGGACCTGTACTCATGTTATGACTAGTCCACTTAAAAGATGTATCCTTAGTCAGCAGAACCAACTTCTCTGTCCAACT
Organism: Ateles fusciceps; assembly: GCA_036589455.1. Classification (NCBI taxonomy): domain Eukaryota; kingdom Metazoa; phylum Chordata; class Mammalia; order Primates; family Atelidae; genus Ateles; species Ateles fusciceps. Next base: position 11,990,222 of record JAZHEH010003097.1, read on the forward strand.
TTCCCCATTTATCAAACTGGTGCCGTGATTCCTTCCTCAAGCTTGGCAAATAGAAAGCTGTCAGCAGATGGTGGTCACTACAGAGGATGAAAACTGCCCACCTTATAGCTGAGTTCACTGCCACTGCATCGAAAAGAGCTGCAAAACTTCAGACATGCTGAGTGCCTGGGATTTCCTCATCACTGGAGGTTGGGCAACCTCTCCAAGAGCTGCTACTGGGCATATGCATGTTTGAGGGTCGAGTACCTGAAACTCTTCTGACCTGGCAGATCATGTATCAAGTAGAACTGTCCAAATAGACCACGCATTCCTTCCTCTAGAAGCTAGTTCTTATTCCCTACAATTCCAAGACAGGGAAAATTCAGCAATAAATTCTTATCAAATGCGTACTAAGTGCCTGAGCTTATCCTCATTTACACTAGCTAGTTATCCAGCTAACAAGTTGCTAGTTATTGTGGGAGAACATTATAAGCATTATCATTCCTATACTAATTATAACAGCAATAATAGTTACCATAAATAATAATACTTTACGTTTAAATGGCATTGTACATTTTTAATTTAAATTTTTTCACCATTTATAAATGAAACCAATTTATACAGTGAAGAGTTTCTTTACAGAGCAGAAGGAAAGACATTAAATAGCCAGCTATAAGGAAAGGAATTGCCAGCTAAGTGCAGGATTTCTTTTAGGGGAGAAAGGTGCCATATAACTCAAGAATTGTTCATTTTCTTCCCCCTCTGTGGGTATGGTTCAGTTCAGACAAAATAGCTTATGGACATAATAGTCTGTTAGTTAGATCAGCTGCCAAGGACAGATCGTACTTGTCATCATGTGTATCCTGTTATCATTAGGACTTTGGAACCGAACACTGCATTAAACATTTCACAAATATAAATCCAGAAGTCCTTTTCTCACTACCAGTGAGAAAAGGACTTCTTTTCATTAGTACCATACACAGGGCCAAAAGTTATCATGTATGCATCTTTAACATTTATTCTTTAAAACAACAATATAGGATTCATTCTTTTAGTCATTGTTTGGAAAATTATTAAGTACTTATTATGCTTCGGGTACAGAAATTCATTAAACAGTTTACATAATAAATTTTACATTTTATGATTTTTATCTGAGGAAAAGCGTAAAGTCTCAGCAAAAAGGCCATCGTGAAAGACATTTTATTCGGCCTGGGGAGACAGTGCGTGAGGGTTGCTCTCCAAGGTTTGTGACGTTTCCTTTAAGCATGATGAGAGGGCAGTGGTGTTGATGGAGGACCTGGATGGAAGTTAGATGCACCATGATGACATAGTGGGGCCCCTGGCTCAGCATGATGGAGGACAGGAAGAGTCGGTGTGAACTGGCCAGCACATAGTTCTGCTGACCGTGTGTTCAAGGCCTACTTTTGCTTTTTTTTTTTTTAAATAAAGAAAAGAGATTTAATTGTCTCATGGTTTGGTAGGTTTTAAGGAAGAATAGTGCTGGCATCTGCTTCTGGTGAGGCCTCAGGAAGGTCACAATCATGCTGGAAGGCCATTGGGATCCACAATGTCACATGGAGAGTGCAGGAGCAAGAGAGAGAGGGAGGAAATGCCATGCTCTTTTAAAAATAACCAGATCTCAGGTGAACGAACTTTGTTTCCTTGTCACTGTAGCCAGTGTCAAAATTAAGCAGTTGCTTTGCTTGTTCAATTCATCTCTTCCAGTGGGTGCATGAGTCTCATCTAGGCTGAGAAAAAGGAAAACTCATTCACCCCCCTAAAATGCAACCAGTGATTAGGAATTTGGAGGGAAAGTGCCTGCATGACTACTACTACTCTGTATTTCTTTTGCTCTTAATCAAAAGGTCTCTATAGTCAATGTCCCATGGTAGGAAGTCCTTCTATACTGAAAATTTTAGAAATCTCACAGGAAGCTCTATAGTGAGAAATCATAGAGAATTCAGTAGTAATCTTTAAGTTCCAAATTTAATGTAGCTTCTTTTAGGGAAAACAAACTTTTATTCACACATGTTAGAGGTCGCTTATGCATAAAATATCTCTGATATGATATACAAGATATTGGTAAAACTGATTGCCTTGGGAAGATGGTTAGGCATGTGAGGGGAATATATAATTGAAAACCTTCCCTGCCACTAAAATATTATCTATCTATATCTATATCTATATATATAAATATATTTCAAATATTCTTTAGGCAAAATTAAATTAAATTAAAATTTAAAATAAAAAAACAATTTTAAAAGATTACTTTTAGTGGATATGTAATATTTCTTCATGTAATGTGCCTTAATTTATTCAAATTTTTTTGTAAGTGAATGTTTAAGTTGTTTCTAAGCTTCTTTTCCCTACTATAAATTGCACATGTCTGTTTACTTCTCTTATTCCTAGAAGAGGAATAGCTAAGAAAAATAGTATAATTATTTCAAAAGTTCTTTGAAACATTGAACATTGCATGAACATGCCTATCTCATGCCTCTTACTGACACTGAGTATTACTATTTTTAAAAAATAATAATTGTTATATAATAGGTGAACAATGGCCTCTTGAAATCTCCATGTTATAAAACAATAACATATTTTACCAATACTGCCTTCTACCTGCCACTTAATATGAATTTTTGACTCTTATATGTTTTGTATCAAGCATTAGTCTAACAAAGTTATAATTTTAAAGGGGAATCTGCCCAAACCTAGATAGAAGTAGTCTGTAGATTTCTCATAATTTTGGTAGACTATGCGTTATTTTAGATATTCACTGGATAAAGAATAGAGTTAATTATCAATGTACAAGATGTACTGATAAAATAGGACTTATACTTCAATAAAATATTTCAATATATTAGTGTTGTTAACTCTAAAGCCTTTGAAATATTTTAATATCTTGGTATCGAGTCTGTCTGAGTAAGAAAACTGTATCAAATCTAGCACAAGACCCTTAACTCAGTTCAGTAGTTTAAATTGGGATGAGCTGTAGTTCAGAGGATGATCTGAAAAGACAATTGTGGGCGATAGACCGTGCAGTCCGTCAGTGATCCCAGAAACACCAATTGCTACAGAAGGACTTCATGAACCTTTCTACATCTTTGTTACCTTTCAGCAAGGTGGCCAAAGCACTCAGTGATAAACAGAGAGGTTTAATTCACTTTGAATATGACCTTCACCTATAAATAAATGTTTCCATAATTTGATTAAAGACACCATCAAGTATGAAATCATTTTTGGTCTGTCTAGTGCCCAAGATTTTTTTTTTTTTCAGACAAAGTCTCTCTCTGTTGCCAAGGCTAGAATACAGTGGTGCGATCTCAGCTCACTGCAACCTCTGCCTCCCGGTTTCAAGCAATTCTCTGCCTCAGCTTCCCAAGTAGCTGGGATTACAGGAGCCTGCCACCACGCCTGGCTAATTTTTGCATTTTTAGTAGAGATGGGGTTTCACCATGTTGGCCAGGGTTGTCTTGAACTCCTGACTTCGTGATCCACCTGCCTCGGCCTCCCAAAGTGCTGGGATTACAGTCATGAGCTACCGTGCCCGGCCGTGTTCAAGATTTTTTTATCATTTATTCTTTTAAGATATTGCCTTCTCCCAGGAATTACTTTCAAGAATAAAACCACCTCTAGGAGAAATACTGCACTCCTGAATGTGAATTAATCTTTTACGAGCCTGGAGCTTATTGCTAAGCTCTAAGTGAAGAAGACACAGGATGGGTAAGTTTTAGTGTAGCAGGGGGAGAGGGACATGTCCTGAGCTGCCCTAAGTGTCATTATTGGAAATGAATCTTCTTAAGACAGTAGCAAAGCGTTGGTTATCTGAAAGGCAGATGTAAGTCTAGGCAGGAGATGGCAGCATAAAAAGGGAAGGTAGAATTCACTAGAGAAAAATGTCAACTTCGTAATTTGTCTAGTGCTAGTTCTCAAGTTTCTTAACTGGTTCTTAGCAACTCCACAGCTAGTAGTTTCTAAAATAACTGGAAGTTCTAGGATGCTTAAAGTTCGTCCCATGGTCTGGCTCAATCATAATTCTGGGGTAGCCCTTAGCACCTCAGGAGAAGGCAAGGTACAGTGCAGGTAAAAGAGCCAGAGCATGGAGACAGAGTTCTGGGCCTCCCACAACTCAGCCTGGGCATGTCATTGAACCTTACTCTTCAATGTAGCTCATTATGTATAGCTACATGGTTACAATGTAGTTGGTAGTATAAATTGAAATATTGTATTTTGAAAGTTTTGTAAACATTATAGCATTTACAAAGCCTTTTAAAAGACTGTGCTAAATACAACACAACTCTAGGATGAGTGTTATTGTTAGTATTACTAAAATTGGTAAAGATTCTCTGGGATTGAGTGATCTTCAGGGACAGCAGAAGAAAGGAGATATTAGATAGCACTCATAATGTTAGATAATCTATGGGCTTGCTTTATTTATTTATTTATTTATTTATTTTGTGACAGAGTCTCGCTCTGTTGCCAGGCTGGAGTGCAGTGGCACAATCTCGGCTCACTGCAACCTCTGCCTCCTGGGTCCAGGTGATTCTCCTGCCTCAGCCTCCCAAATAGCTAGGACTACAGGCATGCGTCACGACACCCAGCTGATTTTCGTATTTTTAGTAGAGATGTGGTTTCACCATATTGGCCAGAATATTCTGGTTTGGTCCTCTCTTTGCATGTGTCTGCTCCTCCTTTGACCTTCTCTGCTGTTATGATATATCATTAAAGCCCTCACCAGAAGCCAGGGCCATACCTTTGAATTTCCTAGGCTACAGAGGCATGAGATAAATAAACCTCTTTTCTTTATAAGTTACCCAGCCTCAGGTATTCTGTTGCAGTGACACTAAACAGGGAACTCAATTAGATAGGGGGAATGAGTCTGATTATTATTATATCAATTGCACAGCATGCTGAATATGGCTAATAAATGAGTACTATATACTTGAATATTGCTAAGATGAAATTTCAGATGCTCTCAACACAAAACTGTGAATTAGTATAATATTCTACACTGCATTTAGAAATCATAGCACCACTTTGTACCCACAAATATATACAACTATAGACTGTACTTAGTCATTATATAATTCAAAAAACAAACTTAAAAAAAGTACAGCCCAGTTAGAAAACGTGTGTGGATCTGACCTGGCTGAAGGAGATACAATTACGATTGCTCTTTTCCTCCAAACTACAGATGGAGAGTGGGCTGTCATGATCTTCAGAGGGGGAATAAATGGCTGATTTTGCCCAGTGTTTGGAGGAAAAACCAGAACCTAAAAAAGATGATCTCCTAGCAGGTTCTCTAGGAATCACAGATTTTTAGAGATGGAAGTGGCATTAGAGGTCACTAATCTACTACTCTTCTTCATACCCAGGGACCCAGTCGACTGATGGGCAATTGACAGGCCAAGAGAGTGAGGTCAAGTTGCAGGTAAGCACAGTCTAATACAAACATAATGCAAAATACACATGGAATTCAAATGTTTTCTGGTAGCCACATTAAAAATGCAGCACAAGACAGCTGAAAATAATTTCAATAACACATTTTAACCTAATATGTATCAAATATTATCATTTTAGCATGTAACCAATATAAAATTATTGGGATATTTTACCTTCTTTTTTCATACTATATTTCCAAAATGTGTTTTATATTTGGACCACATCTCAATTTGTTTTCATCTAAATTTTCTCAATTTCATTTAACATTAAATTTTCAGAGATTGAAGTGAAACATAGTTCTGCCACGATGATATAGTTATGCTTAATGGAAACGATTTTAAATTACTTTGATATTTAAATGTAATAATGTTACAAATTTAGCTTACTCTGTGCATGTTTCAAGGGCTCACTGGCCACATGTGGCCCTGTGGCTGGTGTATTGGTCAGTGCATCTCTATATAATGCTCGTTTTCAGTTAGAGAATCAAACCTTGATATTTGCAGCCTTGTGCTTGGCTTATAGAAGATACTCAACAAAGAAGTTTTAACTGAATTGAGACTAAAATGTGGGTATTCTGACTCATTTTTCAGATGTGCCAGTTACCAATTACCTGGTATTGCTCCCACTTCCTATAGAGCGGTGATTCTCAAAACGTAGTCTCCTACTAGAAGCATCTGTATAACCCAGGAGCTTGTGAGAAATGGAAATCCTTGGGACCTAATTTCAGACCCACTGAGTTAGAACTTCTTGGGGTAGGCCCCAGTGATCTATGAGAACTACTGCTGTAGGTCTAAAGAAGTCTTATTTTCCCTAGGGCTCTTCCTGGGAATGAAGGGATGTCAAGAGAGCAAGAGCTTCTCATTCTGCAGTGCTGTCTGATAGAACTTCTGTGATAGTGGAAATGTTTTATATCAGCACTCTCTAACTTGTAAATTCTCTTTCATTTTAATTAGCTTCAATATAAATTTAGAGAGCTGCATGTTGTTAGTGGCTATCTAATTAACCTCTTTTTACCAATCAGGAGAAGCATGGGTTCAGTAATTGTAGTGAGGAATCATTAACCCAAACTTGGAGTGAGCTCAGAGCTAAGTCTGAGGCAGACTCTGTTAAGCAACAGCCCTGTCTTCTCCAGGGATACTCTTCGAATGGAGAAAAGATGGATTCACTGAATCAGTGTGTGTTCTAAACCCAAGATTAGGGTAATCAAAACAACCCATAGCCCATTGTTTAAGACTTGTGGACTTACTTTTTCTAGATCAGCAGTAGAACCATGAAGTCTCACAAGGAGGCCACGGCACACAATAATCATATTTTGTGTTTAGTAACTGGACAAGCTGTTCTCATCCTCTGGTCCCTGAGTTATCAGAACTGGAAGTATATTAATTTTTTAATGACACAGGCTATCTGGCTGTGCTGATGGTGACCCTTTTTATTTGTTAATTTTCTTTTCTAAGAAATGCTTTCTGGAGCTGATGAATGTCTCTAGTTTTGCCCTGGACTCTCTTCCTTCTGCTGCTCTTGGGGGCAATTACTATGATTTCCTGTACTTCTAAAGTACAGGTGTTTTCCATAATGACATAGAGAAAAGAAAATGACTGATTTTCAAGGGATGAGGATGGGATAGAAAGCCCTCAGTGCTACAACTCTTATTACTCAAAATAAGAGTGAATTAGAAGAAAAGTGACTTGCATTTTTTGTTCAGGTCATCATGCCTCACTTAAGCCAACTCAAACCCTGAGTTTCCCTGGATACAAATCATATTTGATCATGAGATTGAAGCGGGCTCTATGGAGCTGGGATGTAGCTTCTGTGGAAATTTACTAGCTAAGACAGAGGGATTTACAGTTCTGTGGGACCTCTGAGGAGCCCATCACAATGTGCTTGGTAATTTAGTTGCCCCCAAGAGGGTAAATGTGAGCTAAAAAAAACTCCAGCTCCTCCTCCTGATCCCTATCCACCTACTCTTCCCATAGAGAGGAAATTCAGTTTGTATTTAGTTGTAAATCTTAGACGATGGCTAGACCATCCTTACTTGCAAGTGGAACCAAAAAACAACATATGATGAACAGAGGGTGCCACGTAAACTGGTAAACTGGCAAAACAATTCTGTCCCTGACAAAAGGAAAGTGATACAAAGCTGTTATTTTCAATTGGTCCACCCGAAGTCTTGCCAAACACTGTGCTCTCCCTACCTCATCGATCTAATGCTTTAATTGGCAGACAGTAAAGTCTGATGGGAAAGTAATGGTTTCTTAAATACTTGAGAATGAAAAGCAAATTAAGTTAGCACAGTGTAAAAGGCAAGTAATTACATAATGTCAATCTTGTTTTATACTGTTTAGTCTTAAACAGCATACAAAGAAAGGGCATGGTCAGGAGTGAATGAATAAAGTAAGACTGCTTTGTTAGGTTACTTAAGCTCTGCTTACTTTTAGTGAGCAATGAGTTTCAGGGAAGGTTTCTTGAATGACAGCAAGCCTGTCTCCAAAGTCATCACTTTCTACTGTCTGTCCTAATGTGTACTAACCACTGACAGGATGATCGTCATTCTGAGCCAAGGATTGGTCTCGGTTTTTAGGCATGTTTCTGAATAGGAAGATAACCTGACTGCACTATGGAACCCAAGCAAAGGGTCACAGCATACTTTATGTTTCTGGAAGAGTGACTCAACTGGTGAAGGGTTCCCAGTTTTTGGTGGTGTCCAAGGCTGGATTTATGGCTTCAGGATGGTTTTCATCCTTAGGGCCTGGGTTTTATCATCCACCAAAAGAGATTACCCTCAAAGACTGGATGTGTAGAATAATCAATGGCATGGAGAGGGAAGCCACATGCAGGTAAAAAGGGAAGGATATCCTGGTGTAGAGAAAAACGAATGGGAACTTATAGGATAGATGATAATTGGGATATTAATGAAGCAGCTTCCCCTCCCCTCCTCCCTCCTTCCCTCCTTTTTCTCTCTTCTTTTCCTCTCAAATGAAAATAGTGGAATTTTATATGTATGTGTTTTTGTGCATGTGTGTGCTCATTGCAAAAACTTTATAGAATGCAACCAGAGATGTAAAGAAGTAAAACTGCAAATTATACTATTTCCTGGAAAAACAATCACTGTTAAGAGTTTAGAATATATTTTCATGAACTTTCTCCATGCATATTTCCAACTTTGTTTTTTTCTTCTGTCTCACATGTATGAATGTGAAGATATAATATAAAAATTTGCATTTAGTATACTATATCAATATATATGCTACCTGTAGATTGTATATATGATTTGCATGATATTTTGTACCCAGCTATTCCCAGTTTTGAATGTGTCTTAAGGAGTAGGCAAACAAGGATTGTGGTTCTTTTGTTTGGAGCTTTCATGAGGTTTGATTGAAATAATCATCAAGGACCTGGAAATTTGGGCTGAAGTATGAGAGGGGTGTGCTGACAGCTGTGAGTCCTTGTACTCATCATGGGCAGTGGTATGCAGTGTTCATACCTGCACAGCTGGTGCAGATAACGCAAAGGTCTCACTCATGCAAAAGGCATATAGATGACTTAGGGCCCCTCGGGGTGAATGTTCCTTATTTCAGTTAATTGACATTATGCTAAGTAAGTTTTATTCTTTTAAAATCATACTGAAGTCTCAGTCATCCAGTATTTTATAGATGGAGCCTTTACAAATTCCCCAAAAATACTGTGGTTGCTATTTCAAGCAGCATTATTTTTCTACTGCAGCCTCTTTGCATGGAGCGCTTTCTAAAATATATTACATAATTTTTATTTTTTCTGATTATAGTATTCTGAGCATGAGTTAACTTTTTGCGAAGACTCAGCTCCCCTTTCAGAACCCATTGCACTGATGTAATATATCAAGGCCCAGGTCTTTTGAGGTATGTAGAAATGCTGGTGTTTACACAAAAATGGCACCAGATGGCCATGCTTTATAAGTTCCCGTGTCTTCTATTTGTAGGTCTCTCTTCCTCTGTTTGCTAAGAATCCATTGCTCTTCTGGATGGATTGGTGCATTTTGCTACAGCAACTTCGTTCACTGTCCTCTCCCTTCCTTTCCATGGACTCCAATTCACCCCTTCTTATGGAGGACTTGGAAACCAGATAACCAAGATTGTTGGAATTATGTGTAATGTAGAATAAAATGGAAAAAATAAAAATAGACTCAGCATAGCCCAGCCTGATTCTACATGGAAGAGTGATGAGCTTTAGGAATGAATTTTGCTACCTATTTTGGTTATTTAGAAGTTCTTCTTCCTCTTCTGTTTTAATCAAGTCATGGTTATAGTGCCTGACATGCAATCAATAACTATTTGTTGAGTCGAATTAAGCAAAACTTACGGTGTGTATCTGGGGAAGACAACACTAGATGTTTCAGTAATGGATGGACAAAGGGCTGTACCCTTTGAGAGAAAGCTGCTGTGATTCTCATCAGCCCAAAAAACAGTCCACAGATACAAGGAAGACTTTCTTAAGGTTCAGAAAGCTCTTTGCAGCCCTTCTGACAGCTTCCTCTAGTTTCCTATCTCTCCTCACCGCTGAATCAAGGCTTTTGGAATGTTCTTGATAGACTGCCTGTGCCTTCTTATCACCCACTGCAGGTTTTGAGACATGTTACTGAACATTCCTTTTTCCAAGCATTAGAAAGCACTGAAATTTCTAGTTGAGTTTTTGTAAAAAGAACCTTAGTGTAGACTGAACTTCTAAAATTCAGCTAGCTTTATATTGCCTTTTTAAAATGGTCCCAATTGTGGATCACCTGAGGTCAGGAGTTTGAGACCAGCCTGGCCAAGATGGTGTGACCCCGTCTCTATGAAAAATAAAAAAATTAGCCAGGTGTGGTGGAACATGCTTGCAGTCCCAGCTACTCGGGAGGCTGAGGCAGGAGAATCCCTTGAACCTGGGAAGTGGAGGTTGCAGTGAGCCGAAATCACACCACTTTACTCTAGCCTGGGTGACAGAGTAAGACTCTGTCTAAAATAAATAAATAAATAAAAATGGCCCCAGTTTAAAATTGGGACCATGATATCCTATGCATGTGAATGAACCGCTTTCCACTGTTTGAATCGGTATGTACTCAGCAGGCAAAACATCACGGTCACCTCATTAACTCCCTCTTTAAGATGGAGTCCCTTAGCTTTAAAAATATTTTAAAAGAATACAAAAGTTGCCCACATTCTAGTTACAAAGAAACGAAAAGAAAACTCCAGATTTATGGCAAATAATCTAAATAAAAGCCATAAACACTCTAATTTAATATGGATAGCTGATGCTAAGTGGACCATAAAGTCCTGATGACTAGTCTGATTATTTATTTTACAGCTCTTATGTGATACGATGATGCTGTGTGCAAGTCAACATGCTTGGCGTTTAATATGGATTATTTTATTTAATCCTCATGATGATTTTCACTTACAGGTAAGAAATAGAAGATTAGAGAGGCTTAGTAAATTTCTTCAAATCGGCCGGGCGTGGTGGCTTACACCTGAAATCCCTTCACTTTGGAAAGCCGAGGTGGGTGGATCATGAGGTCAGGAGTTCGAGACCAGCCTGACCAATATGATGAAACCCCATCTCTACTGAAAATACGAAAATTAGCTGGGCGTGGTAGTGCAAACCTGTAGTCCAGCTACTAGGGAGGCTGAGGCAAGAGAATTGCTTGAACCTGGAAGGCAGAGGTTACAGTGAGCCAAGATCACGCCACTGCACTCCAGTCTGGGCGACAGAGTGAGATTTCATTAAAAAAAAAAATGTTTTCAAGTCAGACAATATGTACACGGCAGAAACAGGACTTACACTGAGACCATGGTATTGCGTTTTAACCACTACAACTTTTAGTCGATAACCCAGATTGTTATATATAAGTAATAAAGTAATTTCTATTACATTGTACAAAGACTCATAATTGATCTGACAGTAATGAGTCAGTCACAAAATGTATCTGAGAACTTGCTGTGCAGCAGGCACAAGCCTAGGCACTGAGAATAGAGTGGTAAACAAAAGACATTGCATTCCAGTCCAGTAGACAGTAGGGCTACTCCTAGAGGTCTTGTACTCCCAGTGTTGCTGCTGCTGCTACTGCTACTATTACTATTACTACTTCTACTGTTACAACTTACAGCTTACTATGTGCCCAGCAGGATTTTAAATACTTGCTATACATTGCCTCATTGAGGTAGGTAATATTGTTATCCACATGTTACAGATGAGAAAACTGAAGTGGAGGTAAATATGAAGTTGCTTGCCCAACGTCACACAGGTAGTGAATGGAGGGGGTGGAATTTGAATTTAAGTAGTCTGACACCAAAGTCGGTGTTCTTATCCTCCACGGAAAGCCACTAATTATAATAAATTAATTAATAGCAAGTGTGCAATTGTGGCAAAGAATGGGGCATGTATAACTGGAGACCAGACCTGGTGTCTGTGGTTGGAAAGGACTTCCCTGAGAAAGACCTGATGCTTGTGGTTTGGGTGGAGTGCAGAACGAGCGAGGCCAGCAAGTCCCTTGGGGGAGGAGATCGTGGGGATTCATGTGAGAGCACGCGAGGAGTCCCCCTGTGACATGCATCCTGTGCTTTTTACTTTTCTTTTAAAATTTGGTTTACATGAATGTGAAGATGAAGCATCTAAGTGTGAAAAAGAAAACTAATGTTTATTGAGTATTAGGCACTTTGCTAGCTACATCTGTACAATAAATTATTTTAAATTTTCATAAATGTCCTATGAGATAAGTCTTGGTATCATTTAAAAAAGAGAAACTTGAGGTTTACAAAGTGACTTGCCCACTGTCTCACAGGTTGAAGCCAGGATTTGCATCCAGTTCTGGTCTGGGCTCTTAACACTACATATGGGGACCCTGTATGAGGAGAAAATTTGTCGGTATGCTGTGTGTGTTGGGGGAGGGAGGTGGGAACCTGTGTAGTCATATTTCAGGAATGGAAGAAAGAGAAAGACACAGAAACCCAGTTAAAGTTTTTTGTTCTTTTAGGTCCACAAATTCTTTCATTTAAACATTGAAATTCACTACTTCTTTAATTCCACTTTCTGTCCTTCCTGTCTATTTGTAAAATTACTAAATCCTTAGATTGACTCTAACTGTGGGCAAATGATTCTAAGGAATATTCTGACCTAAAACATGGGCAATTATTTTCAAGTGATGTTTCTGAGGTGCTCTGTAATTGGACGTTCAATAAGTCCTCCTTGTACTATGCTGTGAATGTTAACACCATGTTTCATTTTAAAAGCAAATTATGGTTAGGATGATTATTTTCCTAAGCATGAACATGAAGCCTTCACTTCTTTTTGGGTCCCTTGTTTGTTTGTTTGTTTGTTTTTTTCAAACCATTATTTAATGGTCAGAGCCAAATCCAGAGGAAAACAAAAGAAATAAGAAACGTTAACAGGGAAAGCAGGCCAGAGAAAAATGTACAACTGTTTTCCTCAGAGGATTAAAAGATATCTTGCTTTTTGTACCCATACAAGGTAATACATGTGCCTTAACAGACTAAACAAGATTCCATTGATAGCTTAAAAGCTCCAGTTCTTATGTAATGAATATACTATTTCATGTACTAATGGCCTGAAAAGAATGAGAAATGTTTTTTATCTTACCTTCGGAAGAAAAGTTAACTGGATGATGAATTGAGTATAATACCCTTGTTCTGAATCAAAGAATACTCAACCATAATGAATGATGATTTATAATAATATTACACCATATATAATGGTATTTATTAGGATGAGACATAGACTTATTTCCATCAATAGCTTTGGCTCTTAAAAGCATTATTTTATGTGTAGATTAAAAACATAGGTATTGATTTCTTTGAGGCACACATCAAAATTCATTGACCTGAGTTTGCCAAAGTCAATATTTTTCTCATAAGGCTGTATATCCATATGTTTACTGAACCACAGAAGCACTTTGTGTATGGTTCTACGTATTCCAGATGGCTTATAGTTTAAGAACATTAGAATCGGAAGGAGGCTTAGCCCAAGTTCTTCAATTTCCAGGTGAGGAACCTGAGTTTCACTGAGAGTAAGCATCTTGCCCTAATGATTGCACTTGCCTCACTATCATGCTGGTGGAAAAGCTTGCTTGTTTAGATTTAGTCTACTTTTCTCACCACCATTTCCCCCACCTTCATTCAATATTTTGAAAATTGTCTTCTAAATCCAGAGAAAACTTTCTTTCTTTTTTTTTTTTTTTTAAAAAACTTCCTATGAGCAATATAGAATTTTATTACCTAGGAGCCATATGTCAAAGGGACAAAATAATCAAAATCTAGTGACAAATTATGCACTTTTATATTGGACTGATTTTTCAGACTAAACTCATGCCAGTTTATTCTGGTAGATTATTGCAGTAATGGCTCCCAGTGTTGCACATTTCCCTATATCGACACTTCTGGTAGTGCCTCCCACCCTGCCTTTAAAATTGGCCATGTGATTTGCTTTGGCTAATGGGACAATAGCAATCCTGAGAGCAGCAGAACTTGACATGTATGTACACACTGGGCCTTACCATCACTTGTTGCTCTTTGGAATGCTAAGATCACATATAAGAAAGTCCAGGCCAGCCTACTGGAGGATAAGTCATGCCAGCTGAGGCCCCCTTGATCACCACCCATCCTCCCAACCCCAGACATGTGAGTAAGGCCATCCTGGATCATCCATCCCCAGCCAAGTCCTCAGCTGACCTCAGAGATCAGCTAAACTGACTCAGACAAGAAGAACCACCTGGATGACCCCTAGACTCACAATTAATAATACATGTTTGTTTTTATAGGTTCCCAGGTTTTGGGGTAGTTTGAGAGACAATAAGGCTATGACTGAAAAACATAGAGAACAATACATAAAATAGGCAAGAGGGCGATTCCAGGTTTATCCATGTAGTCTGTCAATTCTTAAATAGTTCCAAAAATAAAAACCATCCAACGCCTTTTATCTTTAGAGGTGATAGAAGTTTGCATGTAACAGTAACTTCTGATGAAGAATTTCGCATATTCCACTAGGAGATGCTTAGGAAAAAACATGGTATGAATAGTATCTGTTGGGAGCAATAAAGCTCTGACCAAGTGAAGCTCAAATCCTGAAACCATCGATTCAGAGCACCGTGGGTTGACTGGGCTGGACTTCTTTAATTATTTGATCATTATTAATTCATAAGTATTTATATCATTCATAATACTACTTTCAGTTTAGATGAAGTTGTTCAATTTGTTGATGGAGAAAATTAAAATCTGAAGTTAAACAATCTGTAAGGCAGTACCAGCTAATGTCTATACTGAGAGAATGGACAGATTGGTTAGGAGGTCACTGTGCATCAGATATGACATTTAGCATGGAGCACAAGGTTAAAAAAAACTGAACAGTGCATCTACATTGACATGAACAGGAGAGGCTACATTGTTAATTGTATGATTAAACCAAAGTTAAAAATTTTGTTCGATCTGATCGACCTCCTGAGTGACACTAGCACATGCTGTTGTAATCCCTCTTCTACTCCAAATTCAAATACACGGCAAAACACAAATAAAAACATTTGCCAGATTTTGAGAAAATATTCCAACTTTGTCCATGTGGAGTAGCATAAGAAGTAGGAGCAGTGATTCCCAAAATAAAGTATTCTGAAAATACACACACACACACACACACACACACACACGCACACACGCGACACACACACACACACACGGACATTACATATATACTCATTTGCATATAATTTTATTGTTTTCAAAACAACAGAACAAATACAAATAAATAAAACACACTTCTCTTTCTCTCTCTCTCTCTCTTTTTCTTTTCAGATAGGGTCTCAACTCTGTCACCTAGGCTGGAGTACAGTGGTGCAATCTTGGCTTACTGCAACCTCCACGTCCCAGGTTCAAATGATTCTCCTGCCTCAGCCCTCCAAGTTGTTGGGACTACAGGCATGAACCAACGTGCCTGGCTAAGTTTTGTATTTTTTTATAGAGACAGGGTTTTGCCATGTCGCCTAGGCTGGTCTCAAACTCCTGGACTCAAGCAATCCACCTGCTTTGGCCTCTAAAAGTGCCGGGTTTACAGGCATAAGCCACCACACCTGGCCCAAAATAGCTTCTGTACAGTATATCTGTTAGTCTAGATTTTATATGCCATTAACATCTGTGGGTCATTAACACTTTGGTGAATTTATAAGTATCTTATGTTGTTTAAATATCCCCTGTGAAAAGAGTGCTATGTAGATTTTTTAGAATATCTAAATTCTCATGAGCTTATATAGGGTTAGAATTGAGTGGTAATATGTACAAACCATGTGAATAGCTTTTTATAGGGAGAGAAGAAAGGGACTAGTTGATGGTAGAGTACCAATGAGGCTGTTCTTCACAATCTAATGGTCAAGACAAGGCAAAAGGTAGATATAGCTATCAGCTTCATTCCCTCTAACACAGAATTCAGAAAGGGGGGAGGACTTCACCAAGATTACCAAAAGGCGCTACATTTTCAGTCTGACAACTTCAGAATAATTTATGACCTGCTTGAAAAATCTAATAGTAGACACCTGGTTACATTAAAAGAAAATAAAAGCGTGGAGTTTCATATAGAATATGCTATTCAATCTTTGGAGAACTCCATTTGCTTTTGTATTTGTGTAGTTTACTCTTTCAGTCCTTGATGTATTTTGAAATTAGGCTAGGGAGAGCGGTTTCCAAAATTTGGAATAAAAAGGCCTGCTTTGGAGTAGGTAAGTTTTCAGACCCATCCTAAGTCGTAGTTTTAGAAGCCATTGATGGGGAGGATTCACATTATAAAATGCTACCAATGCACTCAGTAAAACATCTACATTTGAAAAATGGCTATATTTATCTATTTGAGATAATAGTTATTTAGTCTTCAGGCAATACTTAGTGCTGATATATTTTGGGTGACTCTGCCATTATCCCAAGGATTTCTGTCTGGACCACTGCATTATGGCTGAGACTGAAAGCGGGGTGGGGACCCAGTTCTCCAGAGCCCTGGGTGTATCATCACTTTCAGCACATTCCAAAGCATTTGCTTTTGTATGGTTGTTTTGTATTCAACAACCCAACTTCCCATCCATTGACAGCCAGTCCTATTGCCAGAAGCTTTTGTTAGCATAACTGGCTATCCACTCTGAAGGCAGCTCCAGGACTCATTCTGTGGCTTCTGCCTCCATTTTCCCTATAGCTCCATGAGCCCAAGGGTCTATGACAGTAGCCACTGTCTCCATTACCAAGCTTGTATCTCCATTACCAACAAACAATAACTTTAAATAGAATAAACAAGTCTTGTTGGGTGTGTTCTTAATGGCTTTCTGTCCTCTATGATACTGAGCTGACATGAAGAACAGTAGACTCTGGGCTCTGAGAACCAACAGATAACCTTTCTGATACAATGAATGGCGTGGTGAAAGTCCCAGACTGCTCCTTAGAACCAAGCACACCATACTTCCTGTAGAAATAATAAGAAACTAACATTTAAACGAGTACTGACTATAAGCTGAACATTGTAGTAAGTCTTGTTTTATGTATTATCTCATTTAATCTTCGCAACAACCCTATAAGTAATTATATTATCATAATACCCATTTTGCATAAAAAAACTGAGAGGCAGAGAGAGGATACATAATTTGCCCAAGATTATGTAGACAGTACAACTCCAGACAGACTGGCTCCCCAAGGAACTCTCTACCCTCCATCATACTATCTATACAGGCTGCAGAAATGACACAGAAGTATTTTAAAAAACTACAACAAAACCCACATAATTGGTAACACTGCACAGGGAATAGCAATAAAATTCTGTATGATTTGCTGCACTGAGCCTACCAGTAATAGCCTATTTCATGATATTAATATTTTTAAATTCTCAGCTTCTCCAGCCAAAGTCTCAAGGTTAGAAAAAGTGTTTATGGCTGTCAAGACTGGCACACAGAAAGACAGCACAAGCTAAGTCCTCTGAAATGTTATCTCACAGAAAAAGTTGCATTTTGTACCCGTTCTACACAAAGACAACATTTGCATAAGCTTGAGCAACACCATCAAAGTGCTCAGTCTGTCTCCTAGTGAGCTTATTTTCTGGCTGGCAAATGCTGAATTCTGCCTTATAGAGGGAAGAGACATCTTTAACTAGTAGACAGCCCACCAGAACTAACACTGAGCATATTTTGATTCAGCTTTGAGAATCTCAAAAAAGTTGAGAGGGTTAGTGCTAAATAATATTTACTCCTTAGATGCTATACTTCAGCCATATGCCAACACCCTCACTCCAGCCTGAGTTCTAAGGATGGATAGAGTTGCTTTGTGGTCTGAACTGTTCATCTTCTACAACAGACAGAACATCAACCTGGGAGTAACTTTTGGAAATCTGTTTGTTTGAAAATGCTTCCTGGACAAAACAATCATTTGGCAAACAAATAATGACCTGTAGAATTAGTAACCCAAATTAAGGATATCGTAAATTTTCAGAAATGTAAACAATCCTGAAAAGAGAGTTAATGCAGTATCTGTTTTGCTGAATTACCATGACTGTGTGCAGAAATGGATCCAGTGTTTCTATAGGAACTGTCTCGGGTGTTGGGGAAAGGTGCTTGGGGCATGTGCAGCTTTGGGAATTGTCTGCATGGGTACGTGGCAGTTCCCCTTTAGTCTATGAGCTGCTTTATAACCATCTACCAAGGCAATAGTAAGTTGGTAAAAAGAAACACTTACATGAGCCCTAGATTAAAAAGTAGGTTTGTGTCAGTCCTTGAAGTGATATGCCTTGCTGAGTTTTGGGAAAGGAGGGTGGGTAGAAGGAGCAACATATGCCATTCCCCACATTTCCATTTGTGTACATGGGGGCCCAGTCCATGTGCCACATTGCTGCCTTATTCATGAGTAGGACCTGTAAGACATATAATCCCATGTAGACACCTGAGCAGGTACAAGCTCTTGGGTCATCTCTTGAACATTTAGCAGCTCTGACTTTGCTATCCCTCCTACAAAGCAAATTTTGACACAACCAAAAAGTGCATCTTTCTTCTTTTTTTGCAAGATACACTACTCAGATCCCACTCCTGTTTATCTCATGTGTATAGGATCCTTAGGAAGTTGCAAGCTAACTTCAAATTACCATAGAAAAACATTCTGTAGTTTGGGCAGGTCAAGGAACAATATTAGAATAATTTCACTTTCTTGAATATTCATGCAAATCTTGGCAAAATACAACATTGGGTTAGCAAATTACCATAGAAAAACATTCTGAGGTTTGGGCAGGTAATAGACATGGTTGAAGGGAGATGGGCTAAGACGACAGGGTGTAGGGGCTGAGGTGAACTAGTAAGTACCTGCTCTATTTAGAGGAGCAGTGGCTGCTCGCATCCAGCTGATTGTTGCTAAGCAAGAATGCAGACTCAGAGGGCCACCCAGATTTCTTTTTGTGTGTGACATCTTCCAATCTTGTAATGTTGGTAATCAATCCTAATGTTTCAAGAATACTGTAAGGGCCAAACAAAACAACATGGTGAAGGGTATTTGGCATGCATTCTGCCAGTTTGTAACCTCTATAAGGTTCTTTTCAATGTAATAATTTGCTCACATTTTTGAGTAACAATGACATTCCTTATCTGCCATTCATAGGGCATGGGCTCTGAGCCATTTTTCTAATATGGGGGAAATCTTCCACTGGCCCATTTGCCCTCTTGACTAGTTCTTTATTGTACACATAGGAAAAGCCAGCTAGAAATTCATATTTGAGAATGGTAGGAAGTCAATTACCCATAGAATGGTTAACTGGCTAATAATTTCAGCCCTAAATCTTGGTCTTATTAATATCATGGCCTAAACAACTAAGTATGGTTATAAACTTGTGTAGTCTTATAATTTTCCCACTCCACTTAAAGCATAATGCTATTTTGGGTGTTATTTCTTCTGACAGAATGCACTATTTCATCCATGCTGCTAACTTCAGAAGAGATATAAATAGACATTGAATAGATGATAGAATATTTATACTGTTACCACAAACCCAAGGAATCTGAGTTTTCTTTGAACTGATTGATACAGATGAAAATTCTTCATTTCACTTCATGAGTATAGCCTTTAAGAGCTAAAATAACAATGCTGTTTTTTAGAATGTAAAATAATAATGTATACATGTATAAAGTACATAGCAGGCGCCTTTGAGTTTCTGAAGCTCTAGAGAAATTGTGGCATAAAATATAAAATGTAATAATCCATCAGAGCAGTGCCTTGTCTTCTCATGCCTACTTGCTCTCATGAATTCAATATCAAATGATGTTTGGTTTTCAGGGGGGAATCAGTTCATTAAGAGAGAATTTCATTGCAGGTTTATACAGATCAGAACCTCTGAATAGATTGATGTAGATCTCTAGACTTTTGTAGGGAGAGTAGAAGATTTAAAGAGGAAGACTGAGGCTCATATTTTATGGTTAATGTCTCTTGCTCCTTTGTGTTTTGGTTTGAGGTCTGCAAACTTTTCCTGCTCAAGCAGGTGGAGACACTTTCCAAAACTGTCATGAGGTTGTGAAGACAATCAGTTCATTTCTGGCAAACCTCACTTGTTAATAGAAGCCTTCCTTTGTTCTTAAGTTCCTGGGATAAGAGATGAAAAACAAAACAAACCTGGTTTTCTTAGTAAATGATCTCTCCCCATTTTCCCCCCTGCAACTAGTAGTCTTAGTTTATTAATCAGCTGATGTAGCAGTAGAGCACATGGAGAATGTTTGTTTACAGCTCAAGAAAGAGTAGACCTTTTGGATCCTATTTCATGCTCTTAACCTTTTACCACTATCTGTTTTATATGTCATGGGTGCATTGTTTGGTCTCTGAGATTTCATGGAGCCTTTTCTCTGGGGCTTAGGACCTTTAAGAAGGTTTAAAGGTTTTAAGGGTTTAAAGCCCCTTAAGAAAAGGGGCTGGTGAATTTTCATGAGCGAAGAAGGAAGCTAGTAAATGCATTCTTATTTCAACTTAGGGACACATAAATTATGTAATTGGTCTGTGATTCTGGGCTACCAAGTTCAAGAACTACTCAAGAATAAGTCTTAAAGTAAAGGGAATAAATTAGGCTGCATCTCCATCTGAACTTCTGGCTCCTCCCCACAGCTGGATGGGGCAAAGCTTCATTCATATCTGGAGATTCAATGGAATATTTGATGCTGAAAGAGCTGTAAGTTCCCCTTATTTATTTGTGGACTTTCTAGAGAAATTTTCCTCTTACTACTTTTGGTGTTATAAACATTACCATCATACAGTCAAAGTAACTAAGGCATAGTTTATTTCAGTGGCTTCCCCCAAGGTAAGATGACATCATTATAAAACACTGGCTAGCAGCGTTTTCTTGTCAGTTGTTTGGGCTGATTTCCGTGAATTGGCTGGGATCAGCAGCTTAAGGAAAATGCAACTAACTGTTTGATCTACTGTCCCTGTTGAACATATTTTGATAGCCTTAATTCCTTTCAGGAAAAATAGTATATTCCTAAAAAAATCATTATAGAATTATTTTGGGGGCACAAACAAGAAGTGATAGTTTCTCTCTAATCTTCCCTTTAGCTACCGTCAATTAGTGTATCAACCAGACTTTACTCTTGGTCTTACACTGTTTGCTAGGCAATATCTCATGGAAAGATGATTCCAGATCCCAATCAAGGAACAATATTAGAATAATTTCACTTTCTTGAATATTCATGCAAATCTTGGCAAAAGATAACATTGGGTTAGCAAATTAACATAGAAAAACATTCAACTGTATTTCATACATATTTTGAGATTCTTTGTGTCACAGGGAAGTTTATTTTACTGGCTAATGATTTCCTCATCCCTCCAGCCACACTCTTGTTGAGGTATATTGTGTCTGTGCCATTTCAAATTTTACTCCTGCTAAATACGGTCGTCACCACTTATTCAAAGAGGACATGTTCTAAAACCCCAGTGGATGCCTGAAACCACAGATAGTACCAAATCCTCAAAATGTCATGTTTTTTCCTACACATGAATGCCTATGATAGTTTAATTTATAAATTAGGCACAATAAGAGATTAACAACAATAATAAAATAGAACGATTATAACAGCATACTGTAAAAGGTTATATAAATGTGGTTTCTCTCTTCTCAAAATATCTTAATATTTTCAGACCATAGTTGACTGCGTATAATTGAAACCACTGAAAGCAAAACTGTGGATAAAAAGGTACTACTGTAAAAGCTCTTTAAGGCTGCTCTGAAATGCCACCCCTGCCCTCCCAATGTTCTGTGGTCAGATAAGCCTTCCCAAAAAGAAACTCTGTCCACTGACAGATGAGAGCCAAGGCTGACTGATACAAATTGAAATAAAAATCTGGTATTTTCCCTTTTGTGTAGCTGGGGCTTTATATGTTACTTCCTTCCATTGTGGTGAGTGTGGTATGATAGGAAAAGTCAATGAAAGTGATTCTGCAGTTCAGGTTTGCAATTTACATTCTTAGGCAAATAAAGCTTGTTATCCAGAAGCTTTGTTAACCAATATTTTAATCTCGTATCAACTCAGCTCTTGTGTATTGCAACATTGTAGCTTTTACAAACCAGTTCAGGTTTGCAATTTACATTCTTAGGCAAATAAAGCTTGTTATCCAGAAGCTTGTTAATCATCAATATTTTAAGCTTGTGTAAACCCAACTCTTGTGTGTTGCAACATTGTAGCTTTTAACAAAACCAGGACTAAAAAAAAGTGACCCACCCCCTCAGAATTCATTTAATCCTGTTGTCTGGGAGGAAAGCCTTTGGGAGTTCAGCCTGTTTAAAATACTCAAAGATGCTACGAGCAACTTAAAACAGACCAAAAAATTAAAAAAAAAAAAGAAATATAAAAATGTGAAAGTACACTTTGCAATGTGTAAATCATTATTGTGTTTAATAAAATAAATAATAAAACAGTAGTTTTGCTACTGTCCAGCCTTTAATATTTAGTTTAAAGTTCTATGTTCATTTGCTTGTCTTGCTGAAAGTCCTATGAAATGGGATGTTTCTTATAAGACTAAATATTATTTACTAAATGTAAATTGTTGCTTATTAGTCTAGTTGAGGAAACAATGAAATAAACATTAGAAAATCTCAAAAATATAACTTAATGATCAACTAAAAATCTTCATTTATAGGATTAATACAGTATAAAAACTGGTTTGTTGGAAAGAGGCATTCTTCTACTCAGACATACAAAGTCAAGGTCAGTGAGTACTCTCTTTCACAAGCAGATAATTGCTGATTGGTGAGCTGGAGTACAGCCGGACAGGCAGAGGATAAGGGATAAGAAGGACATGCTGAAGCACATCAACCAGCAGAGTACCTGACTGGCAATGAAAACTCGTGCAAAGGACTTGAGTGGCCTTGGGCGGAAGATAGAACCCCAGTAGCGATTTCACCAGAATATACTTCTTATAGAAACAGTGCCGAAGACTAAAGGCTTGTATCATTTTAACTACATTTGTGGTATATAGTTAAATTAATAAGGTATCCTTAAAAGAATCTTCTACTCTATAACTTTTAAAATTCAAAATAAAATATCTTTCACAGCATTTTATGTCAAAATTTAAAGAATTCATTTGATAAGACATCTGTATCACTTGGTTGTCTTTTTAATTTTATTTTATTAAAAGTTTGTTTTCTGGCAGGGCTTGGTGGCTCATGCCTGTAATCCCAGCACTTTGGGAGGCCGAGGTGGGCGGATCACGAGGTCAAGCGACTGAGACCCTCCTGGCCAACATGGTGAAACCCCGTCTCTACTAAAAATACAAAAATTAGCTGGGCGTGGTGGCACGTGCCTGTAGTCCCAGCTACTCGGGAGGCTGAGGCAGGAGAATTGCCTGAACCCGGGAGGCGGAGGTTGCAGTGAGCCGAGATCGCGCCACTGCACTACAGCCTGGCGCCTGGTGACGAAACAAGACTGTCTAAAATAATAATAATAATAATAATAATAATTTCTGTCTTTTAGGTTCAGAAGGTACATGTGCAGGTTTGTTACATGGGTAAATTGCATGTCACTGGTGTTTTTACCTGGTTGTTTTTGACTTCCCAAAGTCCTTCATTCCTTAAACCTAAACATACTTTACTCAACCAAATAATGTGGCAATAGGACCATCTCTAGGAATATGTTCAACTTGGATTTGCATAATGCTCTTTATAAACATTTACTGCTTTCTTTCTCACATGAGCCATAAATGACCTAAAGAATCAGTATTTGTCCCCTTCCTAGAACTCGGTTTTTATCATATGATTTTGGTGATTGGAAACACTAAAAATTTAGACAGGATTGCTCTTGGATGACCCCTACTGTCCTAAGACTTTTAGTACAAAGAAAAACAGCAACCATAGTGAAAAATGCCCCATAAGGAGGCAGAGTGTTTAGTCCCAATTTTATCTTCCTCACTTGCTAGTGAATGATCTTGAGGAAGTCACTTACCTTCTCAGGTCCTCAGTTTCCTGATCTGTATAATGGGAGTGTGGGGTAGGGATTAATATTTTATCCAGTTAGGCTAAATAATATTTTGGGATTTCTTTCAGTTTTGCTACTTAAGATTCTTTGAGTTGGGGCCAAGAGAGCTGTGGAACCAGTCTCAAGGAGTATCACAAAGTTCCTTTTAGTTAAAAGACCAAGTTGAACAAAAGCAATTACTGCTTTGCATCATAACTAATCTGTAGGGTGTCAGGCATTTTATACTGGTTGTAATTTAGGTCTCATAACAAACCTTCAGAGCCAATGTTTTTGCCTCCATTTTATAGGGTGGGAATCCGAGGATCAGAGAGGCTAAATAACTGCAAAATACAAAAGCTGGGACAAACTTGCTTATTTGGTTTTGGTGTCTCTGCCTCCATCTCACTTTGTATCCATAATGGGTGTCACCCTCTGCTAACTTTCTCTCGGAAAGTGTTTTGCTCTTGGTTTTGGAGGCCATCTATCATCTGCCTTGCAACTGAATGTCCATAGTTCATAGTTTATTTCAAATAGAAATATACACACTACTTTGCCTACTGACTAGTATTTTCCATTTGAAGAGTCATGTACTGTGATGCCTGATAGTGGTCCCTAGAGCAAATTTAGGGTGAGGAAAAGCAAAGGAAACTAAGTAGATTCCTAAAACTAGACTGATGGTAACCCTGCATTAAAGCCCTTGACTGTAATGTAAGGTAGTAATAATTTGGAAGACAAAGGAAAGACACCAAGATTATTCTTAAAAGGAGGATAGGACTGTTACAGAACCGTTTTGACACTAGTGAAGAAACTAAATCCAATTCATAGATCTGATTGTATAGGAAGAAACTGATGAACATAGAGAGAAAATTGCTTCAGTGTGTAAGAAGATAAGCAACATGGTTTTTAATGAGTAGACATTTTCATCTTAAGCATCTCACTTAAGCAGAAAACACAGATACACACATGCAGTCTTTCCTGTAACCTACATACACTTGAAACCTCTAGAGCACTGGTCTTGGAGGCAATGTTGCTAGGAAGAGCATTATTTCTGCATCCAGACTGCCTGGACGCAAAAATCGGATCCTCCCCTTATAGGCTGTGTGACTGTAGACAAATGAATGAGCATTACTGCCACAGTTTCCCCATGGGTTCATTATGAGTATTGACGGAGTTAATATATAAAGCACTTGCCGGTACATGGCATGTAATACCCACTAGTTAAGTGCTAGCTATTATTATTATATAAGAATGTTCTTTAAAAAAGGCTTTTGGAACCCTACCAGCACGAAACTAAAAAAAGCTTTCAAAATAACATTTTCTAAGCCCACCAATTGCTTTCCTGGGCAGGTTCAAAAAATATACACTGATTAAAGATTCCATTTTAAAATGAAGCTATACAGATTGATGGATAATTTTCCAAAATGAAATCCAGAGGTTTTCCTGCCAGTCTTAAAAAAAATTGTTTGCATTATAATCATGGTGACATGTACAAGGACAATTCCATTTTCTCCCTCCTACTGAGCCCTCTTTGTCCCCTATGAGATCTTGAATTCCCTTCAAGTCTCTTTCTCCCTAAGCCTAGCTAACGCTATGGTCTGCCACTGTTGCCCTTATCCCCACTTCTGTGATGTTTCCATACTTCAAGGCAGGCCACAGAATGGCTGGCATACAACTGGGAATTCCTGCAAGGCTCGCCAAGTTAATGGCGATTAGCTGTTACAGACAGGAGCCAGGACGGGTGTACATGGTCCCAAACAATGGAGTCTAACATGCATCCACAAAAGCTTTCATCTTGAGAACATAACCTCTTGTGAGATATTACCAGAAGTCTCAAGGTAATTGCATTTTACTGGAATCAAACCTAACAAGTATTTTATAATTAAAGATCATGCTGGTTTCCTTTACTATCACCTGCAACTTAATCATGTACTTGAAGCTTCCCACAAATAGCGAGGCTGTTTAATATTTATTGAATATCCACAATTACCTTTACATTTCATTTCTCTGGAAACACACTCCTTTGGTTTGGCTTCTAGGGACCTTGAAGAAGACCATTATTTTATTAAGAAGGAGGCAAAGAAATTCTGTGTGATAATATTAATAATAACACCAGCTCACATTTCACAGGGCTTTTTCATTTACAAAGTGCTTTTACATGCATTATCTTGTTTGATCTTCACAAAATTGTGTCCGATTTGTCCTTCCTGCTCTGTGGAGTCTAATATTCCCTGTACCACTCTGTAAGGAGACTGCTTTTGTATCCCTCCCTCTTCTGACTTTTAATCTGCAAGATTTTAGGAGGCAGATCTCTAACTTACACAGGAAACTGTTCAACATTTTTCTGTGTCAACTGCCTTGTGAGTTCTGGTAGTCAGATTTTTAACAATTGGCCTTTTGAGATAATTAGCCTATTCCTTGGTGAATGTCCAGGCATATACATTTGTCTTGGAAGATAAGAATAGTAAATGAAAGTTAGAAATTTTTGCAGACAATCTGTATAAACTCGGGCTTTCTGTCAGGCAGGTGAATTCAAATCGCTCTGGCTCTACCACTTCCTGTACTGCTCAGGGGCTTCAGAAAAGTTTCTCAAGTGCTCAGGTGAAGAGAATGGCAGTGTCAAGCCATGTCAAATAAACAATAGACTTGGGTGAAAAGAGGGGGACTGCTAAGCAAATGCAAAGCCCTGCATGTCCTCCATCTTCCCTTTGCCCTGGGACTGTCTCTAACAAGTGGACATTTCCTGAGCAATCCTAGAGCCATCACGGAGGCTGAGACTCAGTTTCCTTGTTTGTAAGATGAGAAGAGTAATACCTATTTGCAGGGTAATTTTTAAGTTAAACAACGTGATTTGTTAAGAGTCTGGGTGTAAAAATGATAGTCTTGCAGTTGTTGCTATTGAGAGAGGCACAGTACCTTTTTTGTATCAGTCCGGGTATTTAAGGTGTTCATACTCCATGTCAACATGGCTCAACCAGTTTTTCAAGGGTTTAGGACACACTTTCAGCAATTCAATTTCTTATAGTTACTTACTTCCATATTCCTCCTGCACAAATACTCTTTTGGCCCCCATCAGTGCCAAGTTTCAGTCCCATATAAGCTTAGCACTGAGCAGTGTGATTGGGACTGATGATAGGAACGGGCTCTCCTTCGTGTTCAGTCTCATTCCTGAGGCATTGCTTTCTGTCTTTTCCTCTTTCTTTATAATCTCAGAAAAAAGTCACCAGAATTTTAAGATTTCTTCTTGCTTAACAAAATAGTATTACTTGGATTCTCAATCGTATGGCTGGCTAGTTTATGGCTTTTTAATGTTTTCAAGTTGCAGGTTTACATAGAAAATGTACCTGTGAGTTACAGGAGATCCAAAATGGTTGGAGTTTGTGCCCAATTCTGACTCTATGGTTTTGTCATTTTATAATAATCTGGTTGCACTATAATGTGGATGGTGGTAAAACCCTAGAGACACACAAATAGACATGTTTTCACCAAATTCCATGCTTTATTATTTTTTTAGAGCTCTTTAATGCTACTATTTATGCAATTGTTGTTAATGGCATATTTAAATTAATAAACAAAGAAATATTAAGGGAAATATTCATGAGGTAAAATAGAGAAGATAATTTGAGGATAAACATTGAAGTAAACGAGCCTGAAGTATTAAAGTGATATAACAACACAGCAAAATACTGGCTTATTTCCCCCTGGTAAACTTTCTCTCAATTAAGATTACACTTTATTTATTTGATATTGTATTTATGGAGGACCCTGAAACTGACTCATGGCTGAGTCTGTTTGCTCATTGGGTAGTGGGAGTTGTATGTGTGAATCAAAGCAGTCACTGCTTTTTTCGGGGGAAGGAGTGAATATGATAATGAGACCGCCAGACGATCAGGAAGACACAATGAGGAGGCAGTCAATAAAAGCTGTGGAAATCTAGAATGGACATCGTCTTCATCTTGCTGGGCTGATGTGGGCATCATAATGGCGCCTCTGTTCCTTTAAAACACTACTCAGATAATGGCCTGGCCTCCCACGCATTCCGAGAGGGTGCCTCTAGTCTTACTGAAACTCTATCCTGACCACAGACCTTATTTCCCCTTGCAGCTTTGATACCCTGTCCAGCCAAGTTATCCTCCAGAGACACAGTTGCTGTTTCTTTCGATGTGCTCCACTGTGGTTTTAGAAATTGCTTCAAGAGCACCTGAGGACAGAAATTCCCTCTGCCTTCCCTACCCTTTCCCTCTCATCATACACAGAAGTTGTTAAGAGTTTTATTAGTGAAGTTCTTTAACATTAATCTATGGAGACAATCTGGCAGTTGGTTATTGCTCTGAAAAGCAACCAAAAGGACTTGGAAACCAGACAGTAACTGGGAGGTTTTTGGCCAAGTGCTTTGTCCTTGTGAGTTTTTGAAGCAGCGTAAGTCATTAGCAAGCCCCTGCTAATTGAATTTGATTTCATGTCAACACTGTCACAGTCACATAGAGTACATCAATAAAATCCCAGCCCTGTTTGCTGCAATCATTAGGCCCAGTTGTTGTTTTTTTTTTTAAACAACAAAAGCTCAGGCTTTGGTTGAAGGTTGTCACATCAAGCTCAGGGAATGCAGTGCTTCCTGGCCTTCCATGGAAAAAAATTCAAGCACTGACGCTGTCATTTAGAGAGGAGCCAAAATTGAATGGGAAAACACACTTGTACAAATGACATGCACAAGTGGCTGGTTGGCCCCTCATTTGATATCTGATGTGTAACCCCCTCAAAACAGTTACAGATCATGTTTGAATTCTTTACAAGATGTACCCGTTAATTAAATGTCCAAAAAGGCACCACACACTTTGTTCAAAAAAAGTGAGGTCCATGGAATGAAGATGTGGAAAAAACACATTTAAACTCTCTAGTCTTCAGCAATTGAAATACGTGTGAAACTTTTGTTACTTTTACCTCAAGTGATATACTTGATAGGTTGGGAAAATGGGCATCTGACTGAATTATCAAAATAGTTTAATGCAAAGAAGATAAGATTTTCGTGATCTAAAATTAAAAGATTCTGAAGGGTGAAAAATTACCCTCTCAAATTTAGCTACAATTTGCTAATTTTAGAACAGTTGTTCGATAAGCAATTTCCTCACATTCTTACCCCTTATGCCACACAAGAGGGAAAATTGGGAATATCTTTCACAAGGTGGCACTGGGAGTTGTTTTAACTTATATTGTCGTGTTACACCTGGATGAAGAAACATATAAAGTAATTAAATGAAACCTACTGAGGAAAACGGGGATTTCAGCTGAATTTAGCTAATTAATCCCAAGACTGGCCACAAGTGTAGAAAGAAAAAATATTCCAAGGGATTTTCCTTATTAGTTTTAATTTAGCTCTGGGCAATGGCAGTGTCTTTCTGCTGGCTTTGTATCTCATTACCCTCAAGAGCACCCTTTTTCCCTCCTGTGACCTGCACTTCAAGGGTGATACCATCAGCTCATCAATTGTCAATGCTACCAGTTCAATAACCAGCTATCATGTCGGGGCATCTTTCTTGATGAGAGGCAACTGCAGATCTTGGCTCTCTCCAAAAATAGCCTGTATGCAGTGCCAGGTAACCCCAGATTTCCTCGGTCATCTAAGCTCAGGAAAAAAACTTCATACCGTGTGCTTTCTTTGGGACATGTTCATAGTCAAATAAGGATTACATTTCTCATGATTTTGGTCTTGAGACATAACTGACCATAATATTTTTTTATATCAGTACTTATTGTAACCATTTTCCTTTAAAACCAATACAAATTGTCTATATGAATAAATGTTATCTGTGTCTCCCTAGCCCGTTGAATTTAGCAGTCTGAATTTAAAAAGAGAGAACGATGGAGCTTTTCATTTAGTATCACATGGTACAATAATAGTTACTCCAGGGAATTAGCTTTCACTAAACCCTAGTGAGAGTCGCAAATTAACATCTCAGGTGGTGCTGTGTTGGAGTGTAGAAGGCCTTTCCCAGGTAGAGAAAGAAGTTCCCCAGAGGTCTCTGCACAATGCAATATAATGTTATGCAGAAACCAGGTAAGAGCCTCAGGAGAGAGGGAGAGGTGCAGAGATGCGCACCAACTGGGAATGTCCACGGAAGGAACTATCACGGCTTCTTTGTGTGAGGAAGATGGCTCAGACAGCATTTACTACAACCTGTGCTGGAAATCCTGCCTTTCAGCCTTGCCTTTCCTCTAGGAGAACAGGGCTATATTTAACATCTGCAGCCTCTCATTTTGTCAAATTATAAGAGCATGACATTGTGGAGGTGAAAGTTATCATATTAAAAACCAGAATTCTCATTTAAAAAATTATCCTCAAAGTTAAAAAATATTAGTTCATCTTTTTCTATCATGAAACAAATAATATTGGGTAATATTAGGTACTCTTCAGCAATGATAATATTTGTTAAAAATATCAGAGATAATTTAAGTAAAAAAAAATCCATATTTAGTTTTAAAAATTCTCTTAATGATAACCTTTTTTGAGTAAAAATGTGAGGCAGAATAGAGATTCCATCCGTGTGTTTTTTGTTTTTTGTTTTGGAAGAGAACAACTATTCCCCAACTCTAGTAATTAAAACTATCTTTTTTTTTTTTTAAAGGAAAGTAGCAATTACTGTAGTAAAAATTACTGCTCTGGAGTACTCACTGCTATATAGTATTGTAACGCATCAATTTTCATGTGTTGTATACCACAATATTCTAAAAGAAGTCTAGAATTTGAGAGATGAATGATTTAGTTAGGATTTAGATGAAATTCTTTGTTTCAAATTTAATGCAGACAGTATGCATTTTAAGACTTTAATTTTGCTTGTAGTAATTTAACCATTTTTTAGGAAATGCTCTGACTTTGCTGTTGATACCAACATCAACCACACGATGTCACCAATAACTGTAGTACTGACAGCTTTGGGAAGAAACTAATACACACATTTCTCCATAGGTTAAATTATTTTCTATTTTGTTCATGAATTTTCTTTGTGTCAAACTAACAAGGATTTACTATTAATTATATTATTTATTATTAATTTATAACCACAGTATGATTTCCAGAATTTACAATTTTTGGGGGTTTACTTTAAACAATATTTATAATAAAATGTAAAAGTAATATCCTTTTAAAAGATCCATTTGCTTATTCACTTTCACATATGTTCTGATGATATAACTGGGAGGTATAGTAAGAATTAGTCAAAGGGCATGTATTGAACACATTTTTCAGGCTCTGTGGTGAGACACATTCATACACACACACATGTGTTCACACCCAACTTCATGAGCCGGAGTACACTTGAATCCTAATCAAGAATTCTTCAAGAATTCTTTTCTAGAATTCTTTTGTTAGGTGAAGTTAGAAAGAATAGAATACTCTTTCTCCCCCTGAAATTGTACCAGCAATGTTTAATATTTATGTGTTAAATAATTACTCTTTTTGGCATAACACAAGATTGATTAAAGTAACATTTGACCTCTTTTCATGAAGGTAAAGCCAATCTTTTCTAACTCCAATTCTTCCCACAAATGTATTCTAAATTTACAAGGTTAAAAAAAATAAACATATTGTGATTGTAAGACCAACTTTTTCCCTTGAAATGGTTTATCATAATATTATGCTTAATTATGCAAATATGCTGGAGGCTTTTTTTATGGGTGCATCAGCCAAATTCAAATACATTAAAGATGACAAATACATATTCATTTACACATTCAGCACATATATGCCTGTATGCAGAATTCAATTAATTTACAAATAAATTGATACATACAATGAGACAAATATTAAAATATGAGAAGGTATGGACAAAGCTATTTGAAGAATTCTTATGGAAAATATCTTTTGGTTAAAAGTAACAAACTTCTAAGGAATCAAATTTATTTTGTGGATTATTCTCCATGTAATTCCGAAGATTTCTTAGGAAGGAAGAATTTTAGTATTATAAGATTGACAGTTTTACTAGCTCTAAAAAATATCAACTGAAGTTTTATGTTGTTAAAACGGGTATGCTGTTAGTTTTTAAGGAACGTAGGAGGGGAGGGGGAAAAGAAAAAAGATATTAATCAAAAACTTTAATGAGATTTAAAAAAATAGAATAAAAATTTTAAGAGTTTCCAAATATTTGGTGGGAAAACATACAGGTGAATCTTTAATTTAATAAGCTAGATATTTGGCCTTATTTATATACAGTAAAAGAAAGAGAAATGTACATTTGTATTATAGTTGTCAGATAGATAGTCATATTTGTGAAAAATGCAGTATATAATTTTCCTGAGCTATTTAAAAATATTTATAAATAAAACTACAAATTTTAAAATTTTGTAGTTTATTTTTGAGGTCACCTGGTTCCAATGATGAGCAGGAGCTTATAAAAACAGCACACATTTTACCTTCAAGGCTAGTATTTGTGATCGGTTTTTACATTTGCTATTTCAGTGCAACACATCAAATTTACAAATTAATCTTATCCCCAGACATCAAAAAATACAAAGTAAATATTTTGTACTTTTTTGGTATATAATAAACACTCTTGAATTGGCCTTACTTTTAAAATTGTCATCATAATAAACTTTCACAAAAAAATAGCATTGATATTTCTAAATAAACCTGCCTATGGCTACACTACACACTATACATGTATATGTATATGTGTGTGTATTTATGTATATATACATGTATGTGTGTGTATATATGTGTGTATATATATATATTCCTAATGTCTTTGAGTATAGTCTTTTTAACAACGAAGTTAAAAGAGCATCTCATATATTCATAAAAACTTAAGAAAAATGAAAACGAGCTTTATAAAGCTTGAAATAATAACAAATATGTCATTGTATTAATGACCTCCCAATTTGGACTTGCATAACAATAATAATAATAATAATTCTATTTTATAGCAATCTAATAAGAATTTTTTCCACTTGTGCCTGGTGACTGAAGTAGATTCATATATGCTTTATTTACACTATAACATATCAATGGTTTATATTTATCCTAGCAACAACCTGTTCAGCTAACAAAAACCTTAACATTGGTACATTCACACTAACGTGTGTAGCTAAACACATTATGTTTTCTTAGAAGAAGAGTTCTTCCTATAAGGGCTTTTTTGAGTTTATGATTTTCAGTATTTGATAGAAGATGAAAGATTTTCACAACCAGAACTGTGACACTATAAATATCTTGAGGAAACTGCAAATATTTTAATATACATTTATACTTATAAATATTTTAGGTTTAGATTTTAAATGTTGATTTCACTCTAGGTGATAATGCTAGTTCAAACCATTGTAACATTTTTAAAGACAATCTCCCAGTTAATTTTCTTAAGAAAATAAATGATTGCTGCTCTCATAGTCATATTTATTGTGCTAATTTTCATAATTTTAGGTGACCTCTCTCTGTCTTTTATATAATGACCTAAAAAATCACAATAATTTTGTTTGGTTTCTATTTTCAAAAAAATTATATAAATAGATGCTGTAGGCCAATATAGAAGAAATGTATTTTTCACCTGAATCAGCAGCTTTGGGAGTGTCGTCCAGTACTGAACTTTATTTTGTTATGTTTTGTGTGGCAATCTGTACAGCTTAACATGTGAAATGTGTTATAAAAATTTGGAATATTTGAGCTCTGTGTGAAATATTGACAGCAGGAAGAATTGGGAATGATGTGTTAGATTATTAACCTAGATAATTTGTCTGTTTAAATTACAGATTTGTGGTTAATGAACACATATAAAGCCTCTTAAGTTGCTAAAACTCTGGGTTGTAAAAATAAAATGACAGTAGGCTTAAAAGCTCTATGACAAGTCACCTGGCAGTTCTTGATGCTTGGTCTGGAATTCATCAAAATGTGTTTTCTTTCACGGCATTTCCAGTCCAAAGAAAGCACAGATACATGCAATACCTTCGAATGAAAGGAACCACTCACTCAGAGAGAGAAATTCTTCAGAGTTCTGAAAATGGGACTGCCCAGTCTTTATCTTTCGTACGTGGTACCATTTTCCTTATGACTGGCAACAAAGTCTCAGAATGAGGAGAGACTGTGGTGCTGAATTAAATTTGATATGAGTAATTGCTTTGGAAAAGACAGAATCTATCAAAACTATGGTTTCTGTGGAGACCGTATTTCCCCCGACATTTATCATGTTCCTGTTCCTGAGGGCTGTGACACTGAGGAACCTGACTTTTCTGTCCTTGCCATTACTTGCTCTGAATTCCTACCCCTTTCCCTATCTTGGTTATGTGAGCTCAGTAACTAAGAAGAAAATGTCAAGGTCCAATTCAATGTGGTCTTGTGTTAATCTCTGTTTCCTTCCTTTGGAATTCATCCAGCTTTCCTAGGACTAGAGGTTCCTCTCATATAATAGAGGGCATTCCATCCAGGAGCGGTGGCTCACACCCATAATTCCAGCACTTTGGGAGGCCGAGGCAGGTGAATCATCTGAGGACAGGAGTTCAATACCAGTCTAGGCAACATGGCAAAATCTCGTTTCTGCTAAAAATACAAAAAATTAGCCAGGCATGGTGGTGTGCACCTGTATTTCCATGTATTCGAGAGACTGAGGCAGGAGATTCCCTTGAACCCTGGAGGCAGAGATTGCAGTGAGCCAATATCATGCCATTGCACTCCAGCCTGGGTGACAGAGCAAGACTCCATCTCAGAAAAAAAAAAAAAAAAAAGAGAGGCATTTGTTGCCCCAAATGAGGTGGGCAAGCAACAGCTTTTTGAAAACCAAAACCTACAGAAGCTTCTGGGTTATTTTAGGTTCCTACATAGAAAGACCACTCACATCAACAAATGACAATGTCAGTATGACTGAATAACTGAAATACTAATGACATCTCTGATTTAATTGGGGCTATCAGCCTTACATCTTACCCCCCCCCCTTTTTTTTTTGTTTTTGTTTTGAAATAGAGTATTGCTCTGTCACCCAGGCTGGAGTGCAGTGGTACAATCCCAGCTCACTGCAACCTCCGCCTTCCAGGTTCAAGTAATTCTCCTGCTTCAACCTCCCCAGTAGCTGGGATTACAGGCATGCTACCACGTCCGATTAACTTTTGTGTTTTTAGTAGAGACGGGGTTTCAACATGTTGGCCAGGATAGTCTCAAACTCCTGATCTCAGGTGATCCATCCACCTCAGCCTCCCAAAGTGTTGGAATTACAGGCATGAGCCACTGCACCCGGACAAAGGGCTTATTTTATAGAAGATAAAGATTTGGAGAAGAAGATATAAAGAACCTCTGTGGAAACACGAAACTGTTAATAGCAGTAGAGACAGAGTAAGACAACTAATATCACTAACAAAATAATAGAAAATAACGTAAGTAATATGTTCTCATAACATGAGAAGAAATGTGCATGCATTATCTAGTATCCTCCCAACAACTCTGTGAAGTAGAATGATTTTGAGATTCTAACTTAAAAAGTTTAGATTTCATAGAGCTGGAAAAAAAATGAATTGCTGTAAAAGCTTTTGATGAAAGGCATTACTGGAGAGCATATTTGGGCTAATGGATTTCCCTGGTGTTGGATTTTATCATTTCCTCCCTCTTCCTTTCATCGTTTGAGGTGATCAGGGTTGGTAAAGGACAGCAGAGGAAGGAAGCAGATTTACCATTGCCCTCAATAGGTAGCACATACATTGATGACAATGGTCTTTTTCACTTTTATTAAAACTTTGTCAGTGCCTGAGAGCAAGATTGGAATGTATGAAGTATTTTTACACAACCCTTTTAATGAGGAATTTTAGGATTGGAAATCATCAGAACATCTTATTCAAAGAGTACTTGTCATTAATCAGGGAAGTTTTATTCGAATTAGGCAAGTCTGATATTCACGTTAAGAGACATGAAGAGGACTCTGACTTATGTCTAAGTATAGACGATGAAACCAGGAGCTCTTACTCAACAGAATATCCATAGGACAATCACATATAACCTGAAAAAGATTTATTTTGCCAACACACAAGCAGAAAAGTCTAAATAAAAATATATGAAAAAGAAGATGGTTTTTAGGGAAAGGCATGGTTTAAGATATTAAGACAAGTTTTTACATTTCACTTTTTGAATAAATGTAAAGATAATTTTCATCTTAACTTCACAATTGATAAGTTTAACTACTTAGAGGCCATGTGTCTGCTTAACAAGTTAAAAGTAAATAAAACCACTTTGATCTCTAAGGTACAGAAAACTTATAAAAAAAAAGTTGGATGCTGATATTTGCCAGCAAAAATGAGAGCTGGCAGTGAACAGTGATGAAACTCATCATTTATATGATGTTAGTCAATATATTGATTTTGATGTGAATATTTCTCAAAGATTCATTGTTCTTCTACTCAACGTCACTAGATGTTAAACCAAAGAAGAAAGACTTAGAAATCCACCTGTCGTTTCTCTCTAGCAATTCTCAAACAGTAATTTTATTTGTAAACATTTGTGAATAAATGGATTTTTGCACAGAGCCCTTTCTGTTGAGTGACTATATTGTGGTGTGACTTTGCAAAGAGTGGGTGTTTTTAGCTCAGAGTTATCCTGATATCTGGTATTCATGTCATTAGTTACTGAAACCAGATTCAAGTAACACATAATAGGAACCACCACTGACAGAGATGTAACAACACAGTAGGAAATTTAAAGAGAAGCTTGTTTTCTTTTTTCTGTGTCTGATAAGTGCCCATTACAGTAAAGAGATCTTTTTGTGATAGTTGCCACTGCTCAAAGATGCCAGTGAACCAATATTTACTCAACCCATGCTGAGAAGTTGTAAGCAGAAACATGTTCTGAATGTTTGCTGCCAATCAGAAAGCCACATTTTCTCAGTGCTACCAACCAAGCCTAAGCTCCTGGCCTCTTTACACCCTTTAAAAAAAATACCAGAACTGAGAAATTGAGATCCCATTAAATCTCAACCTGTCAGTACTTTCTCCTAGTCTGTTTCTCTTAAGAAATCTTCTTTTTCATTTCTAAGTTTTTTTGAATCCTAGAGAATGCCATATTTTTTTTAAAAGGAGACTAAAATAAAAACCACATTTACATGAACTCTACCTACCTTTCACCAACTGCGTATTTACAGACTGCTGAAAGAACCATAGCTGGCTATACAAAGTAATGACTGCAGAAATGGAAAAGGGGAAGAAAACAGAGCAACCAAGAGATACAGCAGCCAAAACAAGTACAATTCTTTTCAGCAACATACCCAAATGGGAGAAAATGGTGGGTTTGCAAGTTCCAGTAATTTACAGGTTACATAACTCACAAGGAAGTAGTGATGTAGCAGATGCAAGAAAGGAAAACTACAGTAGAAAATGATTTTCTTGGAAAACGATTCGAATACAGAGGCATAGGCATTCTTACTTTGAACATGAGGCATAAACACAAATCCTTATGCTTCATTTGCTTTTTCTCTAAGTCAATGAATCATGATTAACTTCACAATTCTATGCCTATTAGATAGCAACGATAATGACCTTCGTAGCTATACCATGAGGGAGATGGACAGATGTTAGAATACCATTTTACAGAGACTCAGAGGGCCTAAGTGTCTCCTCTAAGGTATCGTCGCCCAAAGCAGGTGATACTAGCAATTGAGACCAGGTTTTTGAATTCATAGATTAGAATTCTTTATATGTTTTTTTGTATAGGACATTGGATGTGACAGGTTGACTAGCGTTTGAACCAGCATTTGAACTAGTATATATCGAAGAAGAGGAATGAGAAACAGGCATGTTAAATTTTGTGGTGGCTGTTCTCCATTTGCCTATAACTGCATTCTTTTGCCATTGTTTGCCTTGCTTTGGGCCTCAGAAGGCTGGCACTTATGAAGGACATCACTGGTCTTTCCTGCCTTCTGGCTTCTCATTATAGTCACCATTGGGAGGCATCTATTTCCACTCCTGTCTTTGGCACAGCTCTGGCAGTGTCTGCATCCCTCTAAGACTTGCTTTCCTCAATCCCTAACCCACCCACTCAACTCACAGATTCTAGCTAGAACAGGCTGCCCTAGGGTTGTAGCCACTTCCTTTGTTGTTAGTTCTGCATGCCTCAGCAACCCTGCCCATCCTTTATAGATCGTCCCTTCATTACAAGTCTCTTCAAGACACGTCACTGTAAAAAATGCACAACTTCAATCTAATCACAAAGGAACATGGGACAAACCCATATGGAGGAAACATCAATGAAATAACTGGCTTTTACACTTTAAAATGTTAATGTCATAAAAGAAGAAAATGAACTGTGGAAATGGTTCTGATTCAAGGATACTGACAATCGGGCATGGTGGCTCATGCCTGTAATCCCAGCACTTTGGGATGCAAAGGCAGGCAGATCACAAGGTCAGGAGTTTGAGACCAGCCTGGCCAATATGGTGAAACACCATCTCTACTAAAAATACAAAAAACTTAGCTGGGCATGGTGGCTCACCCCTGTATTCCCAGCTACTCAGGAGGCTGAGGCAGGAGAATCTCTTGAATCCAGGAGGTGGAGGTTGCAGTGGGCTGAGATTGCACCACTGCACTCCAGCTTGGGCAACAGAGCAAGACTCTGTCTCAAAAAACAAAAAAAAAAGACTGAAGAGACATGATAACTGAAGACATGCATGATCTTGGATCAGACCCCAGGTAAGATTTTTATTTTTTGCTAAAAAGAACATTATTGGGAAAGTAGGTGAAATATATATAAGGTCTGTACATTAGGTAGTGGCAACATATCACTGGTAATTTCTTGATTTTGATGAGTTTACTGTGATTATATGAGATAATGTTTTTAAGAAATGCACATTGAAGTATTTAAGAGAAATAAAAGAAGGTGTCTCCACCTGACTTAAAATGGAACAAAAAATTAATAAATTTTCTATATTTACACATGGGAGGAGAGGGAGAAAGGAGAAAGAATGAAAAAGCAACAGTGATAAAGTGTTAATAATTGGGGAATCTGGGTGAAGTGTACATGGGTGTATTTTTGCTATTCTTGCAACTTTTATTTAAGTTTGAAAGCATTTCAAAATAAAAAACATTTCAAAAGAGTTTTCAAAAATTCTAGTTGTTTGCTGTCTCATTCCTGCTAAGTGCCTCACTGACATGGATTCCAATGTCCGTGTTGACTGATGTTTGTTAAGAAATGATGATACCCACCATTCAATTCCTTCATTGCTTCAGAGTTACATGAGCCAGCACTGGGTCATGGTGAAGGAGTAGACAGAAGAAAAGACAGGCAAATAGTACATCAGGTCTAAGAGGAGGCAAACTAGCAAAACAGTGATGGGAGTTCCTCCACCTGTGGTCTCAGAAGGGATTCCCAAACAAATAAAAATTTATGAATTTCTTGATATCCTTGGCAAAAAATGTATTGCAGTAATATTATATATTACAGATATAACAATTTATTCATACATACACACAGAGAATATTGCAGGAATCACAGTACATTGTAAAGTCTTTTACTTGAATTCCTACTCTATTGGATCTAACTTTAATACCAAGAATAATATTTGAGTATAATCTTATAGGTAAGATATGGAGTCACACCTGACATATAATTGAGTGTACAATAAGACAGTAGACTGAAATACCTAGTGCATTTGGGTATAGCAGTTTTCAAGGGTTCAAAGATAGCAGAATCAAGATTACTAGTGATTTGCAAGACCCCACCTTAAGCAAATGATCTAAGTAAACACCTAAAGCAATATGAGATATTGACAACATGCACCATCCTCTGGCACAGCACACCGAAAAGGATACGTTTTTATGATATTCTGGCCGATAATGTATATAAGCAATCTACTCATGAAAATATCAGACAAACCCAAATTGAGTGGCGTGACATTCTACATAATACCTGGCTAGTACTCCTCAAAAGTGCTAAGGTCATGAGAGACAAGAAAGACTAAGAGATTCTCATTGATTAGAGAGACACATCATCAACTAAATGCACAGGGGATTCTGGATTGGATCCTGGATGAGAAAAAGGACATTAGAGCAAAATCTGGTGAAATTTGAAAAGTGTTTGTGATTTAATTAGTAGTATTGTACCAATGTTAATTTCCTGGTTTTGATCACAGTATTCTGGTTATGTAAACTGTTAACATTAGGGAAAGTTGCGTAAAGGCTGTGTGTGAACTCTCTGTACTATTTTTGCCACTTCCCGTAAGTCTAAAATTATGGTATTTCAAAATATAAAATAAAATATTACTAAGGACTCATTCTTCCTAACAAAACTGTTACAATTCTAGTTTGAATGTTTCCAATTTTGTGGATAAACATGGCACATTAAGTTCTAAAATGTTATTTTGTGCTGGAAACAAAAGATTTGAAATCTTAAACTCATATTCATTTAGTTTGTACTTAGAAAGAGATGTCAAAGCATGATTGTATAGGCTTATGTTATTTATTTTAAAAAAAGATACTTTAGGACCTTTCAGGGGAATGTATTTCTTTATTAACTATTTCTCCTGATATTTCACTCCTCTTTTCATTGACATTTAGAACAAGAACCAGAGAAACACAGAATGCAGCGATTACTATTTGATGAGATGATACAATCCATTCCTCACATCTTGGGGAGAGACTCGATGAAGGCCTCCCAGAAAGCTGGAGATCTCTACTCCTACAATTTGATTGTAATATATCTTCTTCTCACTCAATTCACTGGCAGTATGTAGAAGAGTGTTGCTTACTCTCTTACAGAAGAATGGAAGGGAAGTTGAATCTATCTGCAGTAACATCATCTTTAATTTGACGCAGGAGCTGGGAGGAATAACTGCTTCTTGCTCACCCTACAGAATGAAAGCTAAGACTAAAGTTCTCATGCTGGATTTCACAGCTTAATCCCGATGACCAGTGTATTTTCAGATAGAATGAAGGCAAACAGTCTACATTCCCATGGCTCTAAATGGACCATGTTAAAGAAACAGGTTGCAAGAAAGAACCATTTATGTGTTTTACTTTTGATTTTTAGTGAGGGTAAATAATTACAAAATTACAAAAAAAAACTGTGATAATCCATACCAAACCAGAATATGTTTAGATTTATTATTATATGCATTAATTATTTTGTTATATAAATTATGATTAGACAAATTTATTAGAAAAATTTCAAAAGAATGACTAAGATCTTTGGAATATGCCTTAAAATTTAACCCAACAACTTTTGGTGTCTCTTTGGAAAGATACCAAATGTTTCTACCAAATCTAAAAACTTCTGAGAATATATGCATTTTCTTAGACCTGTGAAAAAGCAACCCTACTCGTGCCATTTTCCCTAATGTTTTCAGTTCAATAACCTGGTTTAGAATTAGAGGTGATTGTTCCTAGATGGAGACACAGTGCTCTTTAATGCACTTTGTGTGGATGACATTCTTACGTTGCTAGAGAATTTAAGGGATGTGGCATATTGAGCCTTCTGTCCTACTTTGAATTCTGAGTACTTTCATTAAGCCACACTCACAAGCACACTATAGATTAAAAACATTTTGCACTTCAAGTCATGATTTGCAATTTGAACTTTGTAGACTAAGCTGTAAGGCAAACACCCAAAGGATGCTTCTAGAGATGGATTCTTACTCCTAAATGACATGTCATATGAGAGGCTTGAGGTTCTCACATGTCGCTGAAGAATAGTGAATAGAAATGGGTAAACCGTAGGGGAAACAAATGGTCCAATTCTCTTAGCATTTTCTGAATACCTTTGCTTTAGGTTTTTGAGACATGAATATCAAGCAGGATTTATTCCATATGACTATTCAATATTAATACATTCAAATGACATTTTGCAAATGATTTGCAATGTGGTCGTATGACATTTATGTGGAATTCTTAGATCTTTCCTTACTGTCCTTGTTTGAAAGATCCTGAGAGTCCTAACTCAACTCCTTTCTATATGACCTTGAACAACGCCTTTAAAAGAAGCAGGCTTTGTTTTTTCATAAACAAGGGAGGATAACAGTATTACATCTACTGTATGGGAAGGTTATGAATATTTCAATATTGCTATCAAGGTGCATTCATCTCTTTGGTAGGAAAATGTCATAGAAAACCAGAATATTACTATTATTATCCTGTCTAGCCTGAGTGATCTTTAAAGTCCAAAGGTCCTGTCACTGTGTATAAAAATCCAGTCTGAAATATATGTATTTGTTTTTAAATTTCATCAGAATTTTAGCTCTATCAATAATGTGCAAAGTCAAGGTGAAACTGTAGCTATATTAAAAAGAAAAACAACTCACCAAGACTTTAAA
Source organism: Ateles fusciceps (assembly GCA_036589455.1). Classification (NCBI taxonomy): domain Eukaryota; kingdom Metazoa; phylum Chordata; class Mammalia; order Primates; family Atelidae; genus Ateles; species Ateles fusciceps. The sequence goes on from JAZHEH010003097.1 coordinate 12,032,343, forward strand.
ACATGTAAGGAAACATGGGTCTGGGTCAAGGGAGTTGTCATCCAGTAACTCCACCCAATACCAGTCTCATTTTCATACTGTGGCAGGAGCAGCTAGGTCTAAGGTGTCTGCCTTCCATTAATTTCTATACCTTGGAGCTTGGGAGGCAATATATAACGAGTCACTCTACCTCTTCCAGGGTTTTAGAAACCTGGTATTCTGGTATATATGGTAAATAAAATGATTTGTTAAAAAGACACAGATATACAAGGAAATATTAAGAAACATTGTTTACAGAGATCCGATGCCTTGAATTTTTCAAAACAGTAGTAATTTTACATATTTTTTCCCCTGCCCTGGGCCCATGGTGCTATCAAATTGAAAGCACGAAGTTTGGAAAATATGGCTACCAAATGCAACATTTTAAAGTGGACAACCATGCTCCAATCCAAGAGACTGAAGTCTTAATTAAATGGGTCAGTTACACTCTCCCTAGAATTTTCTTTTCTTAACTGTTGCCAACAATGACCACTTACATGTGTCTGCTTTCAGTGGACTCTCTCCAAGGTGGATATTTAATATAGTATTCAAGTGCTCAGATCCCTTCTACAGCTAAAGTCCCAGGACAGCTGGCGAATAACCAATCTTAAGGCTTATGTAAAATGACATCATGCAGATTGCAAAGCTCCTGAAGACAAGTGGGGCTTGCAGATTCTCGTCATTTCTCCCTCTATCTCTTCTCGGCGCTTTGTCCTTATTCTTCTTACATTGTATTGCTGTGATATTTTTAAAGTTCTGTCTCTCCAAATACACTGAAAATTCTGAAGATCAGGTACTGTGACCTACTCATTCCATAACAAGGGTGTTCAATAAATGGGAGTTGAGTGAACAGATGAATGAGTGGATGTAGTTTATGAAACAAGTGAATCTTCCATTCATTTGAGTTCTAAAGTCAACATATGTATCCATTTAATATAGGCTTAAAATGGGAAGAAGAACTAAGTTAAAAAGGTTGAGAAAGAGGGAAAACTGGCAAAGTAATAGGCCTATCTCAAAGAAGTGTGAACACAAGGACAACAGATTCTGAATGATGAATAATAACAGTCCCCAGCTCTGACAGTCACCCATCCTGCTTGGGCTCAACTGAATATCCTTTCAATCCATAGGCACACAGGCCGAATGCAGCTATTTGAGGAGCAGCTGCAAAAGGAAAGGTAGCTCTGAGGGCCGTGAGAATTCAAATGAAATATAACATTAATCAAGATGTTCACAGTATGGGAAAAATACAGTAATTTTATAAATAGCAATATTTACATAAAGTAAATATTAATGAAAATGTATACATAATGAAGCATATGTAAGTATCTGCTAATAATTGTTTGCTCTGGAGGGGGAGGACTATGACAGGCTATTTTAATTTTCTTCTTGTTTAAATACTTTAAAAATTTTACACAGTAATCGGTTATCATATCTTAAGTTGTATAAACTTAAAACTATAGAAAAATACAACTTGAACCAATAAATGTGCCTAATGGGAGCAACCAGAAAGAAATCAAACATGATGTTTTCTCCTTGTTAGGAAGTCAAAACCAAAACCAAAAAAAAAGGAACAAGACAGAATTTTAGTCTCTATGCTTCTGCTTGTAGTAATTTGTGTGCTGAGGCCCTGATAAGTTTGTCTTGGTTACTTGAGTTGTGAGGGGATACTATAAAGAGTCCTCAGCCATTACATAATTAAGGCCAAAGTGACAGGATCTTCTGTAAAAGCAAAATCATTTCCTTAGTCCAAATCACAGATACTGATATTTTTACATACCTAAATACATTAGTGTGCATGAGGTGGGATGTTTCAATGGCAAGTCACAGAAAGCCTGACTCAAATTGGCTGAAATAATTAAAAAATATACATTAACTCCCTTAAAATATTCAGAGTCAGGATAAGTTCAAGGTGCAATACCATTAAGGTTCAGATTGTTGTCTTGGCACTACTCTCCTCTGTGTGTAAGGCTTGTTCCTCAAGCTGGGTTTCTGCATGATTCCAGATGTTTGCCAGCAGCAACCAGAGTTACCTGCTTCTTCATTCATGTCTATGGAGGGGGCAGGAGCAGCTCTGTCTCAAGTATAGAATAGTAGTTTTCTCATCCATTTATTTGAGCCAACAACGATGTTAGAGAATGCCATGTGATGACTGGCTTAAGCCTGTTTCCCAGAGCAATCCCAGGCAAAGGAGAAGAGGTTACCTTGATTCGTTTAGACTTATTCAATCTGATAATGGGGATGAGAATAGGATCAACTTCACCTGCGTCTTATGAGCTACATGGGGAAAGAGTTTGCTCTTGGAAGAAAAGCTGGGAGGGGAGGTACTAGTGGGTAGAAAAAAGGAAGAAATAAATACTGAATAGGTGAGGACATATCTACTACACGACAGTATAGTCATAGTAGAAAAAAAATGATCAAGAAATGAGTCAAAACATCCAGAATCTATTGACATTAACACATCATTTGACTGTGAAGAAAGCTACAAAATTACTGGGTTTCAGCTATTGTAGCAATAGCAGGATGGTGTGAAAATATTTCTATGGCCCCATTCAGCCCCATTATCAGATCATTACTCATTTCCTACCGCCCCAGTCCTGGCTGCCTGCTCCCCCAGCACACAAAGCACCCACTACAGCATATAGGTAAATACTTTTAAAGCAATGACTTTCCTGGTGAATTTTTTTTGTTGTTGCCATTTATCTCACGGCAGATCAGCCAATTGCTATGACCCAGCAAAGCAAAACAGTGTGTGGTGCAATTATCTGGGAAATATAAGACCATCTATGCCATCAGATAATGCAGGGAAGGGTGGGCTTTGTTTCCTGAACAATCTGCCTGGTCGCTGTGGATGGTCCCCAAATCCTCAGATAAATGGACAGGGCTCCACTTTTCTTTGGCTGCATAACTCCAGCTCTTTGTGAATCAGGATCAAACTCCTTGCTATAGAGATAAGATCATTTATGCCACATTTTAAAAGCAAGAGTTCCTTTTGAAAGGCTCATTTTACTCTTTTAGTGTCATATGACACTCTTTCACCATCCCAGAGGGTCCAACGACCTACAGCAGAGGCCCTTGTGTTTCTACAATAACATATCTCAGTAATAAGTACAAGACATAAATGAACTGAATTAACATAATGCTTCTGTCTTCCGACAAATAGTTCTAGGGACTTACAGAAATCATTTCAACCACTAGCCTTCACATGGATGGCTATACATATACGTTTAAATTTCTAACAATAATTATTTTATATCAGCATCAGAATTACAAAGGCAGAAAGAAACAATACCAACAATTTGCAATAGAAAACTTGGTCTCAGAAAAAGTGAATTTGAGCCTTGCAAATACATGCAAATAAAGAACCATTGATACTTTATGACTCGATTAATTTTAAAAAATCACCAAAATATATTGTAAAAATGTGAACACTGCCAAAATTGTGGAATCAGCTGTATGAACTTGAGAAGTGACTTCTCTGAGAAATTTCTGCTGGGCTTACAGATGCTAATACCTTCTTATTTTCCCACGCTGACATCATATGCAAACTACCATGTCAAGAACGCATTTGCAGAATACATAAGTAGTGGAATGAAACATTATTAGTTCTTATTTGCAGCTGCTGCCAACCCCTCAGCCCAAGCTCTAATTGGAATTACAGTGAATTTAAAAGCAGTGGACACTCCAGGATCTGAATAACATACAGGGAACTGCCATCCAAGACCTACATTCTTTCAAAATGCATACTTCTGAAAATTCAAAGTTAAATAAACCCTTGAGCTCCATGACTTGATGAATGCAGTTTTAAAGATATGTGACTTTAAGTCTTTGCTGAATTATATATAGATTTGTGTGAGCAGTAATAAATTTAAACTGGACACGTACCATACACTTATATGTATTAAGGTTTTATTTCTCTGCCATCAAAAGTAATTTTCAAAGAGCTGTTGGTTTCTGGATTCTTCTCCATCAAAATGAGCAAGCTCCCACTTTAAATGTCTCCTGATTACTAGCTGCTTCTCAGGCTAATAAAAGCTGCTAAATCACTGCTAGGACAAAGGTCTCCACTGTGGTGCATGAAAAGAAGATTTACAGTCATATGCTATGCTGAACAGCCTTGTCCAGGGCAACACAGTGCCCTGCGTCTGTGACAGGCTAAACAAACCGCATGCCAGATCTGATTTTCAGACTTACATAAGAGGCCAGCCAGGCTGTAGCCTCAGTGCTTAGGAGAATAAACTGAATTGAGAGGGGGCTATGAGGGAGAAGATCGGGGCCAGGGCATGCAATTAGCATGTGCCTAGTTTTAATGACTGATTTCCTTGGATAGCCAATTCCCAGTGTTGATTTTGCTTCTGTGCCCACTTTTCTCTCTGGGTCTTGTTTTGCTCTCCTCTTCTGTACACAGACACACTCTGATTGAGAGAAACACCACCTGACCACTGGGGTAACTGTATCGTATTTGGCTGTATTGACAACTATAGAAAGGAGATGCTGGACAATGTTCTAGAATGACAAGATATCTTTTTAGTGGGGGACTGAATTCGTAATGCCATCTTACTAGCAAAGAAAGCAGGGGGAACACTGCTATGGCCTGGTGCTACCGAGTATTCATTGGTCATCTGAATTTTCAGGCTAGTATTTCAACTATCTTTACACTTTTACTGAGACCTTTGTATTAATTCAGTTCTCAACAAACAAACAAACAGGAGGCTTGTATTGAAGCTATGATCAGATAAATGCTGGTGAAGATAGATAGTGGCCCTCTATTCAGCTTTTTTTTTTTTTTTTTTTTAAGTTATTCAAATTGCATCTGGAAGAGGCTGGACTTTGGGTAGTTCTACACTCCCTTCTAAGGTTTGGCCGCGGCTAAACAGGGCTGGCTGTGCCTGCTCATTATTTATGCAGCTTTTAAATAACAAACTCCTGCTACTGTCCAAAAAGAAATGAAAGAGCCCAGGTGCTTTGGTGAAACATACCTTTCCCTGATGTAGGATAGGAGGGCACAGATAAAAAAGCAATGATGATTGACCCTAACCTGGGCTTCTCAGGTTGCAATTACAGAGAAAGGAAGGAAGTCCAGTTCAAGATGCAAATACATGGCACTAGGAGTCGGGAGGCCCAGGTTCTGGTCCTGATTTTGATGCTAGGCTGGATCATCCCAAGCAAATCACTTTACTTTTCTGGTTCTCAGTTGTCTCACCTGTGCAATCAAGAGTTCTTCCATGACTGCCAATCCTTCTCCATTACATTGTCCTATTTTAATGGCATAGCACTTGTTATTATTATTATTTTGTGTCTTTATATCTTTATTGCTTATCTCTCTGTGAGGGCAGATATCTTGATATCTTCTCTGCTTTGACCATCTTATACTGAGAACCAGAAGGGTGCACCGTGCATGATATGTGCTCAATATATTAGTTTATTGGCTGAATGAGTGAATGAATAAATGATATTATAAACATGACATGGAAGATACCCTTTTGCTCAGTATAGAAACATGATCCTACATTGAACTGTTAATAATTAAACACTTATATGTGCATATCACATGCTAGGCAGTTTTAAAGTACTCTATTTATTAATATATTAATATTCAATTCTCATAACATACTTAAGACGTAGTCCTATCATCACATTCCACATTTTACAAAAGAGGAAATGGAAGCAGAGAGAAGTTACTTGACTTGCTCAAAGTCAGAAAACCAGTAAGTACATGGCCAGGATTCAAACTCAGGTTGTCTGTTTTCAGAACCTGTGCTCTTAACCATTACATTACAGATGATAAGAAGAAATTCTGAAAATAAATCCTCCCCACAAAACATATCCATGCCAAAGGATTACTCATTAACACTTGATCACTTCCACTGATGAGATTCTCATTACTTTAGAATCAGCCCATTTCTTACAGTGAAAGCTCTGATAAGGAATTCTCCTTTTCTGACCCAAAATTTCTCCCAGTGCTGCCTCCACCCTTTAGTTGCAGCTTCACTCCTTGAGGCCTATAGAACAACTGTACCTCTTGCCCAGCATTGGCAAGATACTAGCATTGCCTCCTTCTCCAATGACCATCCCTTGTTCTTTCAATGGCCTCTTGTGTAGTGATACCTTAGCCCTCTTACTATACTGGCTGCCTCTCTCCTGAACATGCTCTATCTTGTCTATATCCTCTAATAATTTGGTCCCTGCATTGGATACAATATTTCTGGGTATGATCTGGTGAAAAAAAAAAAAAGGGGTGAAAAAAGACTCTATAATAAACTTTTGAAAATCAAACAAATGGCAACCACTATAATTTTTTTCCCAGGATGAACTTTTGCTTTCCAATGACTCTGAGAGATTTCAATATATGCTACAAAAAAACCTAAGATTAAGCTAAACTAAATTAAACTATTTATTGTTAAGTCTCTAATTTTATTGTGTAAGTTGGGATCCCTAAATTCATTTCCAATATAATAGTCTGGCCCAATCTGTGGTTTGGCTTTCTGTGCTTTCAGTTACCAACAGTGAACCTTGGTCCAAAAATATTACATAAAAAATTCCATAAATGAACAATTCATAAGGTTTAAGTAGTGTGATGAAATCTCTCACCACCCTGGTCTGTCTCATCTGGGGCAGAATCATCTCTTGTCCACTGTATCCATGCTGTTGACACTCTCCACCCCTTAGTCACTTAGTAGCTGACCTGGTGATTATATCAATTTTCTGGTATCACCATGCTTGTGTTCAAGTCACACTTCTTTTATTTAAAAATGGCCCCAAAGCATTCAGTGGCAATTTAGATATGCCAAAAGAAGCCATAAAGTGCTTTCTTTAAGTGAAGAGGGTAAAAGCTTTGACTTACAATAAGGAAAAATCATAGCGTATATAGGATTCACTACTATCCAGTTTCAGGAATCCACTGATGGTTTTGCAATATATTCCCCCTCAGATAGATAAGGAATAGCATAATGTGAAAACAACAAATTTAATTTGTGCCAGTGAGCATACATTGACTCCAGATCGGCACTGTTCCATGGAATAGAATGCAAATGTTACACGTAACTTAAAACTTTTTAGTAGCTGCATTAAAAAAGTAACAAGAAATAGATAAAAATTTAAAATGTATTTTAGTTAATCCAATATATCTAAAATATTATTTTTACATGCAAGTAATATGAAAATTATTAATAAAAAAGTTTACTTTTTTTGGTAGTCTTCAGAATCAATTGTACATCTTACACTAATAGAACATGCCAATTTGGACCGGCCACATTTCAGCCGCTTAACAGCTGGTGGTGCCATATTGGACAATGCAACTCTAAATGCTCATAGAAGAGATAATGCCCAGTACATATTTATTCTTTGGGCTCCCCTTTAGATTTTGCTATTTATGATTACCAGCATATAGGATTAACCTGACAATTGCTTTCTTCCAGGGTAGCTGTATAAGAAAAGAGAAAATGGTTTTCAGTGACATCCATTTCTGTCAAATGTACTGTCAAGTGGTAATTGAAAGGTGAAAGGGACCAGAGTTGGTATTGGCCAATTAAGAGTAACTTGAAGAGACCTAGAATAAAAACTACTTCTCTAACATTGGAAACTAATGGAAAAGTACTTCTCAACCCTAGCTAGGCTATAAGACCACTTGTAGAGCTTTCAAAGCTTACAGTTACCCAAGCCCCACCCTGGTCTGCTAAATGAGAATTTCTGGAGATAGAGTTTAGGTTATCCTGATCTGTGGTCAAAGTTAAGAACCACTTATTATAGTCAGTCAGGGTTGGAAAGTGTGTCTTTCTCAAAAGAGTGAGTTCTGTTCTTTAATGTTATTAGATTAGTATTTGCAAGTAACTTTAAAAAATTTATATTTACAAAACATAGATTGTTTTTTCTTCTTTAGGTGGAAAAATGGCAGAGGTTAAAAACATTCCACTTAAAAAATATCACACTAATTAACAGTGGGATGACATAAAATATTTTATAATACTTAAGAAAATATTAATGAGAGTATTTGAATTCATGTTTCTAAATTGATGCAATTGCTTAGTGTGGCTAGAAGAAAGGGAATTGGAAAGACACATAATCCTAAAAGTGGTAGAATGAGACAAGTAGTCTTAAGCAATGTGAAAGAGAATATAAAGAGGTACAACTTTCACAGAAAGCAACTGAGCAGTATGCATATTTCAAAAGTTTTAAAATACTGATACCATTTGATGCAACGTTGGATTTTCACGGGGTCAATTTAAATAAAGGATTGAAAATTTAAAGACTGAAATAGCATTATTTGTAACATATTTTATTTAAAAGAACATAAATATCCAATAATTATGCAATTATTAAACATATATGAAATATCCATTATCCACATTATGGATCACCATGGAAATTCAGGAAAAACAACAAAAAGCAGAGAAAAATCCCTAGAATATTTTAAATGAAAAGAGTAGGATACTAAATTTGTTTATAGTATTATGTACAGAAAATAAGGCTGCTGGAAGAGAATTCATTGATGTATTTTAACATGTTTATTTTTCCTTTATGTTTCTGCATTTTCCACATTCTCTGCAATGACCATTATTTCTTTTGAGGCTCACACTGCTCTCAGGATGGCTGCATCGACCCACTCCAGGGAGCAAGAAGCCACAACATAAACGGAGTTGTGCAGTGTGCTATTTGTGCAGCAAACCCAGATTACGCTGTAAATCCACTTATTCTGAAAAAGTAAACTGCAAAGTGAGAAACACTAAAAAGAACTAATCTGGACAAGAAACAGTGAATTCCATGGGATAAAGAAAATATTTTCTAACCAGAAAGCTCATTTTCAAAGCAGGGTTTGTCGTCCCTGCATTATTTTGAAATTATAGTTTTCTTACATTTCTCAGCCAACAGAAACTTGAGGCTTCAGAGAAGCTGAAGTTGTGAAAATCTTTTTATATAAATATAAAATATACATATAAAATACCTAATTTATAATCTCAATACAGACAATACCATTCAATGAAAAAAAACATCATGTCTAGGATAAGAGAAGGTGATCATAAGAGAAGCTACAATAATAACAGCTAACTCATACTCATTAGCTCGTGATCTGCTCCATCCTAACCCTCTCCCCCACACAGTCATGCTGTTACGGGTAACATTATGACTTGGCTGCTCTTGCTAAAAAAATGGGGAGTCATCTTTGAGTGATCTCTCATACTCCATATTCAATCCATCAGCAACTTGTTTGTGCTTTCCTTAAAAACCATATTGAAAACTCATTAAAAACTATATTGAAAAAACCTTAAAAACTATATTGAAAATGGTTTAAAAAATTTAAACCATTTTCAGAGCTATATTTCTGGTCTAAGTCACCCCTAATTTCTAGCCTGGATTATTACAGTAGCCTGGTAGTTGGTTTTCCTCATTTCTTACTTGCCTCCTTTCAGCCTATTTTCTGCTGCCAGGAGGAGTTTTAAAAACATATCAGATAGTATCACTCTCCATTACAGCATTGAATGAATTCCTATTTTACTTACCATAAAAATAAATTCTTGGCCAGGCACGTGGCTCAAGCCTGTAATCCCAGTACTTTGGGAGGCCAAGGCAGGTGGATCACGAGGTCTGGAATTCAAGACCAGCCTGGCCAATATGGTGAAACCCCATCTCTACTAAAAATAAAAAAATTAGGTGGACATGGTGGCATGTGCCTGTAATCCCAGTCACTTGGGAGGATGAGGCAGGAGAATCACTTGAACCTGGGAGCAGAGGTTGCAGTCAGCCGAGATTGCATCACTTCACTCCAGCCTGGGTGACAGACTGAGACTCCATCTCAAATAAATAAATAAATAAAAATAAAAATAAACAAATACATTCTTTACAATGTTGTACAAGGTCCTATGTAATCATGGGTCATAGGAATCACTACCTCTCCTCCCTTATTAATTCTCCCCTCACTACCTCATCTTTTTACACACTGCTGTTCTTTTAACATATCAGGTGCTCTCCCACCTCTGGACCTTTGCACGGATTATTCCTTCTGCCTGTGGTGCTGTTGAGCAGGTATCCACATCCCTCACTCCCTTACCAACTTCAGATCTGGGTACAAATATCATCACTTCAGTGAGGCTTCCCTGACAACTCTGTTTAAAATTGCAAGCCTCTTGGATTTACTATTAGAATTTCCCAAATCGGCTGTGATAAACCTCCAATCTTGGTTCCCCAATCCTAAATTTATCTCCTTCAGTGTCGGCAGAAGGTCTTTTGTCCTTGGCTAACTGACAGATTTTTAATCATCACTTATCTCCCCCTCCTCTCTAGCTCTAAATCTTAATAGGCCTTACCCATCCTTCTTCCTTCCATCCTTCTTCCTTCCAAAATCGAACCTCCTCCTTATTAAAAGCCAGGTTCCTGATACCTCAGATCCCATCTCTTCCTTTCTTGCTCTGTGCCATGCTTCATCAATGAAGGTTTTCTTATAGTTTTTATTGTCTCTACGAACCCACACACATACTTAGGTCTCTCCTCTTAAAACAAAATAAATCAAAACAATCCAACAATTTAATTTCTTTTTGAGACGGAGTCTCTCTCTATCACCCAGGCTGGAGTGCGGTAGTGTGATCTCAGCTCACTGCAGCCTCCACCTCCTAGGTTCAAGAGATTCTCCTGTTTCAGCCTCCCAAGTAGCTGGGACTACAGACATGCACCACCACACCTGGCTAATATTTTGGATTTTCAGTGAGACAGAGTTTCATCATGTTGGCCAGGTTGGTCTCAAACTCCCAAATTTTGATCCTGATATTCTTTTCCCTTCACTCTCATTGTCAGTATTCTCAAAACATAGTCCTTTATTTGTATCACCTCTAAACTCACTCACAAGAGACAATAGGCTCCATCCTAAACCTACTGCATCAGAATCTCTAGGTGGGTTTTGATTTCATGCATTAAACAACAACAGCAATAAAATCCACAGATGATTCAAATGCACAACAGGGTCTAGACCTACCTAGCACCACAGTCTCAGTTCCTAGCAGTCTATCTGCCACTTCTCTCTTAGAACTTTTCCCTCTGTGCTGCCCATGATTAAACTTCTAAGCATCAAAACCAATGGCTTTTTCTTGGCTTTTTTCTTCCTGAAACTCTCATCAGTTTATGATACCATTGATTACGTCCTTCTTCTTAGACCCTTTTCACTTGCTTCTGTGACAGTGCTCTACATTAGTTCTTCTCTTTTTGCTGCATTATTTGTTAGCACCTCTTCCTCTTTCTACCTCCTAAAGGCAGACAATCCTCCAAGGTCTCATGTCAACCCTGATCTCTTCTCTTACCATATATCAGAGATATCAGCTGTTTCAGCAATTTCAATGATGACTTTTCTGAAGATGATTCCCTAAACCCTGGCATATCTCTCCTTTCAAGTGGTAAACCCAGATTCTACCATTTCCCCATGGGAACCTCCAAGCTCCTCCATCTAAAATCAAATTCATTATTGCTTCCCATCATGGTAGTTTGAAATCTTCAAGTCATTTTTAGATTGCTCTATCTAGATCATCCCCATTGATAAGATGCCAAAGCTCACATATTTTCCTTCTCCTACGTCTTTATATTTATCCTTTTATATATAACTACAAAAATTCTCATTAGTACTACATTCTTGGACTAACACAACAACCTGTAAATATTTCTCTATTGCCAGTTCCATTCCTTTTATCTTTATGCCTTTGCATTTTGTTAGATGACTTTGTTTGAAACAAAATGTTGATTGTGCCATTGCCCTGATTTAAAGGCTCTACCAAGGGTCTATCAATTATTGGCCTATGCCAATGATAATAGACATATGTCCGCTAAAGAAACAAAACAAAACCAACTTTCAGGTAAGAGTTACTAAATTGTAATTTCCGTATTGCAGATTAATATTCTAAGGAGCATTGCAAGTCTCCAAAAAGAGTGTCTGAAGTGTTTCTAAGTGTAATTGACCTGGGAATTTCTTTCTCTCCTGAGAAATTTCCCCAGCCTAATCAGATTAGTTTTCTACAACCTCTCTCCAACCTTCTCATCTCTCTGTCTTTACCCTTGCTTATTTTTCTCCTTAAGGGTACTCTACTTCTTTCTCTGATTTTTAAAGGCTTTTCTTGGACAGTACCTATTTCACAAACACCTCTCTGATCACCTACATTGGGAAATTTGATTCATTCATTTCTAAAACAGAGAATGAGTTAGCTATGATAATGTTAGATATATTTACTATAAATGACTTGGGGTATTTCAAAAAAATCCAGTGGGCTCATTGTTTGTGTAAAATAATAGAGTGATTTGATGGATACAAAAAGGCACCGCAATCTTCCTCCAACTAGAACTACCAATGTGCTCCAAATGCCCATGACTGAAATAACCTTGGGTTAAACACTGTACCAGAAGATCTCTTTTGAGGCATAAAATCAGGAGGGAGGGCCTGTAAGTAAATTAAGTTATGAACTCCATGCAACTTAACACTAGTTAACCAAGAGCTATCACTTTGCAAAACAGAAGGAAGAATTCTCAACCCCAATAAGTGCTCAAAAAATCCTGCTCACAGTGGAAATAAAAGAGCAAATTTGCAGTTCTTTAGTACATAGCAATTTCCATAGAACTTTCAATACATTCCCTCATTCAAGTGGTGCAATATCCTATATTGCTAATCCTGATTTTAAGATGAGGTGAATGAGCCTCCAAGGAGTTAAATGGCCTCCCCAATTGCACCCAACCAGTGAGTGGCCATGCTGAATGCAAATTCTAAAGATCTGCTTTCAAAGTTTATGTTTATTCCTCTGAATGTGATGGGGACCTGACTGTGACATCTGTTATCCTTCTGCAGGTGGAGTTGACTTGGCTGATTGAGCTGGCTGGATAGGGGAAGGATTTTCCCCTCAGGATTTCTGTGCGCACAGAGGAGACAGGAATCTGTGCACTTGTTTCTGGTAGGACATGCGTGGTAAAAACATAGAGGAGGGCTGGTCATGATGAGGTTTCCTAGTTTGGGACTTCCATGAGCTACAGCATTGCATGACAGCCCAGTAAGGCTGCGTTGGGAGGGAGAAGAATAAGCAAGAAAGGAGGCAGGTGAAGACATTCAGGCTCTGAAGATGAATGTCAGTTCAGCACAGAACTAGACCTCTGTATCAGGCCTGCAGCCTCAGAACACATTTATTTATTTATTTAGTCCCACTGTATGCAAATGAGAAAATTATAACTCAATCACTGGAGCACGTCCCTTCCCCTACCTTTGGCTTTAACAATTTACAGTACTGAATTGTGCGTAGACATCTTGTGGTCTCCGGAAACTGAAGAACAGTCTTTGTGTGTGTGTGAGTGAGGAAAAGAGGGCTTGCTGTACCGGTGTGGGCCTTTTCAGCCTCCATCATGTGACCAGATAGCAATCAACATCAATAGCCGTGTCCTCAAATCAGAAGGATAATGATAGAGAATGGAGCAAACAGAGGTACCGAGTCAAGCGGCAAGCCTAAGAGTGTTTGGAGGAGGCGGGAACAGAGGCTGAGTAATGAAGACAAAATAAGAAAGTGAAAAGGTATTGTGTCTGCTGACAGTACATTTCACTGGCTCTCTCCACCAAAGAGAGTCACTGGTACAATATCCTGAAAGATTTCATCCAATTTAAACCCTAGGTCAAGGGATTGGAAACAAAACTCTCTAGCAGCTTGAGTTTAGCTTCAAGGTGTTCTATTTAATTGCAAATCCACATCACAGCCTAGTTTACACCTATATATGAAACTAGGTTTCATATTATATGCATTTAGCTGAGACTGTATTTCACAATAATTTCCTCTCAGGCTCTGATGAAGTGATACTAATTTCCTTTGCATTACTACAAAGAAAAATATCTCCCAATTCTCTGTTAAAGATCATTGATAGGGGGATTATATTAGTTTTTGATAGAAGTGATTAGGGAGATATTATTTACTGACAATTTGCTTTCATTTGGACATGTGCATTATTTCAAAATAGTTTTAACTACTTTGCTTCCTCCTCCATCAATTGAAGATTTAAAACATTTTTAAACTCAAATTCCTTGAACTTCTGAATTTACCTAGAGCGGTCTTTTGAAAACAGCCTCATGACTTCTGGGACGGATGTGGTCCTGATGTCAAGGCTAGAGTAGTGTCTGGCACACACAAAAAAATGGGCTCAACAAATCTTTGTTGAATGAAATAATGAAGAATGAACAAAGAGGATTCTTTGAAATTAAAAGAGCAAATGGGGCTCTGTTATTTTTCCACAATACATGAATTGGACGAGTGTCATGTGATGAGGCAGACCTTCCTCAAAGGGGTGTTCCACACCATCCTGTTACTCATATCTGCCTGCACCTGAAGCATGTAGATACCATTAGGGGTGAAAACCAGTGTTCTCACTTGAGGGTGGGTTGCCATATGTGGTGGAAAGAAGCATGTTGACTCCTACCAAGCTCAGTGGTGTGATTAATACCAAAATCAGTGAATGATTGAGTGGTGTGAGTGTACCTGACAGAAGGGCTTTGATAGGTCCGTCTGTCTGAAGGCTCTCACGATCAGGGACTGTGAGAATTAATGATGTGCAAATGGAATGAACATGTGTTAAGTACCTAAAATATGCCAAGCAGTATGTTAGACATTTTATATATGCTACGGAATTTAATTTTTATAACCTGTCTTTTAAGGTAAATTCTGTTATTCCCATTTTAAGCATAAGAATGCTGAAGCGCAGAAGTCTTAAGTAACTTGCCCGGAACTACAAAGGTAGGCTATGCAAAGACCAGACCTTGATCCAGATTATTGTATTCCCAGAGGCTTTCCATAATTCCACACCACATTTTAAGTAGGCCCTGAGAAACAAGATTGAGAAATGTGTTCTTGGGAGATCCTTGGAAGGATTCTTAGATAATTAATATTGGAATTGTGAGCATCTTGAGTAGAGTTAGCCATAATTTTTGGAAAAAGATATTGAGTAAGAAGCAGGAAAGGGATGATTTTGCTAAACGGGAGAAGTAACACCTTTTATCAATTGTGAAAAACTGCAGAGCGTATCTTCTTTAATATTGCCTCTCATTTTCTCTCCCTATCTTTCTGTGATTCTAGTTACCTGTATGTCAGACTTTCATCTTCCATTTTTCTTCCTTTGTCTTTTATGTTTTCTAGCTCCTTGCCTTTCTGTGCTGCATTAAGGGTAATGTCTTCACTAAGTCTCTCTTCAGTTGTGTCTACTTTGCAATTTAATGTCCATTGAAATTTGATTTCAATCCATGTATTTTTCATTTCTGTAAATGCTTTTGCTTTTTTGCAAATATGCTTGATGTTATTCATTGTCTCCTGCTTATTACTTATATATTATATATCACTTTCTATTTCTTGAGTCATAGGAAGCATACTAATTTCATATTTGGATCCTGTAATTCCAGTATCTGAAGTCTTAGGAAATCTAGATTTCCTGTGTTTCTGAATCTAGATTTTCTGTCTGTATTTTGTTTACTTTAGTGTTTTTGTAATTTTTGACTGTTTTAATTTATGTTCTATAGAACTTTGTGTGAATTCTTTGAAGTCTGGATTGAAGTTTCATTTTTTTTTTTTTTGAAGAGGATTGCATTTGCCTCTAGGTAGATATCTAAAGATACTACCAATTATTTAAGATAAATTTTTGTATTGGATTGGGCTCCCTCTCATTCACCTAGGTAATATAAATTTGGGCTGCAAATCCACAAGAGGGAAACTGTAGTATTAATTCTCAGGAATTTTTTATAGGTATTAAAACTCAAAAATTAGCTAATGTCATGAAGATCTCCTATTAGAATCTCCCTACTCCCCACAGTTATTGAAATAGAAGTTCATCAGGGTTGGCAAATAGCTTAGAAACAAAAGCTTTAATGCCCTCCTTCTCCTTTCTAGATTAGGTATGTTTGTACCTTTACTAAAGGAAAGCTTATATTTCTACCCAAACCTTTGTATTTAAACTCTGCAAATCTCTCACAATTTAAACACACATCAAAATTATAAATAGCCCTTTTCACACAACTATATCATCTCTAAAACTTCAAAGCATAGTTTAGGAAAAGAATTAATCACAGGTTAAATAGAATCAGTTTAAGAAAATGAAGGGAGGCAGGAGGATAAGGTGGCTATTTACAGCGGAGGGCTGTCCTTTTGTACTATGCACATCATTCTAAGTTTTTATTACAAGAATTATTTTATTATTTAAATCTGTTTTTTTTTTTAAAATATAATAGTTTAAAATAGAGCCCACTTGTCTTCATTCTAGCTTTCGCATATGTGCTTTTTTTGTTTGTTTGGTTGGTTCTCAAAAGCCTTTACTTTTAGGACTAGTCTCTCTCTGTTGCCCAGGCTGGAGTGCAGTGGCGAGATGTTGGCTCACTGTGACCTCTACCTCCCAAATTCAAGTGATTCTCATGCCTCAGCCTCCTGAGTAGCTGGGATTACAGGCACGTGTCATCACACCTGGCTAATTTTATATTTTTAGTAGAGACAGGGTTTCACCATGTTGGCCAGGCTGGTCTCGAACTCCTGACCTCAGGTGATCCACCTGCCTTGGCCTCCCAAAGGCTGGAATTATAGGTGTGAGCCACTATGCCTGGCTCAACAATGTATTTTTAAAAGATGTTTTCTCAGGCACCCTCATAGATTGCTGGTGGGGTGTAACATAATATAAACACTACAGAGAGCAGTTTGGAAAATACTGAGAGCAGTTTGGAAATGTACGTAAAAGAACAGATGTATTTAACTCTTCAACTCCGCAATCTCACTTTTGAAAATTTGTCCAACAGATTTACCTGCATACCTACAAGATGATATATCTATGTGGTTTTCTACTGAAGCGTTGTTTCTAAAAGCAAAAGACTGGAAGCATCCCAAATGATCAACAGAAAAGCATTTAAATTAAATATGGTACATCTATTCAATGTAATACTATGCCACTTTAAGAAAAATAAGAAAGACCTCTGTACCAATAATGAGATATTTTAAGTAAAAACTGCCAAATCACAAATGAGAGGGGCATCATATCCTACCGTTTGTACAATTAAGGAGGCTGTTACCAATATATTTTCTTATTTGCTGTATGTATTGATTTACTGAACAGATAGCGTGCCCATTTTATTCGCCAGGAATTCTTCGATGTGTTTTTCTGAGTATTAAACCAATTAATACTCAGTAAGACCCTTTGATGTGGATACTGTTTTCTTTATTTTTGCAGATGCAGAAACTGAAGAATAGAGGGGATAAACAACATGACTGAGGTTACATAGCTATGATGTGGAAGGATGTGAAAGAAAGTAACACAAACGATAAACCAGAGGAGGCAGGTTGGGGCACAGAGCAAGCAGAGGGGACAGGGGTGGGAGCAAGACCCCTCAGTATACTCCCTGTTATATATATTTCTGTCTTCAAACGGTGCGTACCAATGACATAAACAAGATTTTTTTAAAAAAAGTATACAGCCTTTTTAGTTGTTTTCAGTGGAAGTTATTTAGTTTGCCATATTGCTAGAAGAGGAAGGTGCAGAAGTGCAAAGATTGATTGTAAATTCTGTTTATTTCAGTCTTCTCTCTCTATCACACTGAAAAAAATCTTTTCATTCAAATAAAATAGTCTTTCCTTTTCCCTTTTAAAACTGAAAATGATGATTGCTTTTTTGTCTGGGAGATAACTTAGGGCTGAAGCAAGAAGCAAAATTACTCTGTTTCTTTGGAAACTTTTTTTCTGAGGGGTTAAGGTGGGTAGGTGATTTGGTAATTTAACCACAGAATTTAAGGTTTTCTGGAATTGTACATGAAATATTTTCCTTCTACCTACACACGGAATTCATAGTAAAAGCTGGCCCCATCCCATTGTCCCCTGGCTTCCCTGCCATTCTTTATTTCCTTATCCAGCTTTATTTTTCTTCATAGCATTTACTTATACATGCCATTTGTATCATTTTTGTTGTTGTGTTCATGATTTGTCTTCACTACAAATGAACAAAATGCTCTGTGAGGGCAAGAACCTTGTCTGGCTGCTTAACGCTGTAGCCCAGTACTTTAGAGCAGTGCCTCAAATGGGGCCTGCTTTCCGTAAATATGTATGAAAGTTATGAATAGAAAGTTCGTTTATATTCGAAATGAGCAATTTTGTACATGACATTTTGTTTCTTTTATTTGTTCTCATCCGAACAACAGCCAATCTTGGAAAGCTGTGCACTCATTTTTACAACATGATAGAAGTAGTTTCTCTAAAGATACTGCATTTCAACGGGTGTTATAAAGAGAAACCAGTAACATCTAAATGAAATCTAATGCAAAACATGCCTATAAATTTAAAACTAAATATATGTCATTATCTCTGATGTTTGCTTACAATTTTCTGCTGTGGTTCTTAATTGATTGCTTACTTCCATAAGATATTGCTCAACGTGTGAGGTGTATTCATGAATACCATTCTACAGGGTTTGTTTTAAAATTTAACTTGGTATTTCTAATCTTCATAAAAAATGAGCGTTAGTTTAGCTTTTTAAATATATATTTCTATATAATCATAAGTGGGGCAGGGTGTGTAGGTCAGAATTCTGGTTTTGTATTTAATTAGCATAGAGTTCATTAGCAAAAGCATTTCAGGAATGAAAACAACAGCAGCCACCATCATCTTCTTTGAGGTGAACATTACTATCTGTGTTTGATTAATTAAGGAGCTGGGATCAGGGAGGTTGAGTGAATTGTCCAAGGTCACACAGCCAGACAATCTTGGATCAGAAATGCGAAACTGCCAGTTTCATCTCACTCTAAAGACTATGCTCTTAATTATGACTGGAATATTTCCCTTTTACTATTTAACCCTTCCTTTTAATCCTGTTTATTTTTTTTGCATCTTTGTCTTTTGCTGTAAGCTGCTGAAAATTACTTTATGAAGGAGATCAGGCATAATATCTATATCTATATTATCTGTATATAAATAAACGTCTCCAAAAGTTTTCTGATTTTATTTGTATACTAATGGAATAATTAATTAATAATTGCTAATAAATAATAACAATTAAGGAGCACAGTATTTATAAGAGTATTACTGAAGCAAAATACTAACAGAGGAAGCACTTTCACAATAAATTATGCCAAATAGAAAACCTCTTGAAATTTTTCCCTGCTTTTCAAATCGTAAAGTTTCTTTCTTTCATTCATTTTTAATTTTTTAACTGAGGGGTGAACAGTGGACAAAACCAGATAAATTTTTCTATTGTTAACATTTCTTTTAGTATTTTAAAATTATCCAAGAGTGCTTCTTGAGAACAAGAATACAATCATGCATCACTTAATTTGGGGGATAAGTTCAGAGACATGCATGTTAGGTGATTTTGTTGATGTGTAAACATCACAAAGTATACTCACACAAGTCTAAATGGTATAGCCTACTATATACCTAGGCCATACAGTCTAGCTATTGCTCCTAGGCTACAAACATGTATAGCATGTGACTATACTAAATACTGTAGGCAATCATAACATAATGGTAAATATTTGTGCATCTAACACAGAAAAGGTACAGTAAAAATAGAGTATAAATTGCAAAAGTGGTACACCTATGTAGGTAACTTACCATTAGTGGAGCTTGCAGGACTGGAAGTTGCTCTGGGTAAGTCAGTGAGTGAGTGCTGAGTGAATGAGAAGGCCTAGGATATTAATGTACACTACTGGAGACTTCCTAAACACTTTATATTTAGGCTTCACTGTATTTATTTTTTTAAAAAAGTAATCGTGCTGGCCGGGCACAGTGGCTCACACCTGTAATCCCAGCACTTTGGGATGCCGAGGTGGGTGGATCATGGGGTCAAGAGATCGAGACCTTGGTGAAACCGCGTCTCTACTAAAAAATACAAAAATTAGCTGGACGTGGTGGCACGCACCTGTAGTCCCAGCTACTCGGGATTTTGAGGCAGGAGAATTGCTTGAACCTGGGAGGCAGAGGTTGCAGTGAGCCGACATCAGGCCACTGCACTCCAGCCTGGTGCCTGGCGACACAGGCAGACTCTGTCTCAAAAAAAAAAAAAAAAAAAAAGTAATTGGGCTACAGTGTTACAATTGCTTTGCCATAACTAGGAGATAGGTATTTTTCAGCTCTATTATACATTTATGGCACCCCCATCAGACCAAAATGTTGCTATATAGCACATGACTGTGTTATGTATTTCATTATTTAACATGCATCTTTTTATTATTTCTACGCCTTTACTGCTAAAACTCATCAAATGACATTTAAAACTTCAAATGGCTTGCAACTAGTCACCAAAGAAGCTCTTTGAAAATGTTTAATTTTGAACTAATGAATAAAATGCTTATTTTTGAAGCAGATTGTATAAAATTAAATATTATTCTTGTTTTTAAGAAAACAAACACCTGTTTGATGATTTTTTTCAACTCTAATTTAAAAAAGCTAGAGTTGAGGGTTTCATGTAGGGGGAAAAAATTAGCTTTTTCAAGTTTCAGGAGATGCTGTGGGCACTTTCTTTTGAATAAACAAAAAAATAAAAACTTTGGCAGGACGTGGTGGCTTACACTTGTAATTCCAGCACTTTGGGAGGCTGAGGAGGGTGGATCACAAGGTCAAGAGATAGAGACCATTCTGACCCATATGATGAAACCTTGTCTTTACTAAAAATACAAAAATTAGCTGGGTGTGGTGGTGCGTGCCTGTAGTCCCAGCTACTTGGGAGGCTGAGGCAGGAGAATCACTTGAACTCGGGAGGTGGAGGTTGCAGTGAGCTGAGATCACGCCACTATACTCCACCCTGGTCAACAGAGTAAGACTCCATCTCAAGAAAAAGCAAACAAAAACAAACAAACAAAAAAAAAACTTTAAGAACCAGAAAGCCAAATACAAAAAATTGCCTTTGCTTTCAGATGCTTAATACATTATTACTTCATTCACCTCTTTTTACTACATAAGAGGATACACAGTCTTTATGCTTCAAGTTCCCAAGCGCAAACAAAAACAGATTTTCATGCCAGGAACCATGGGGAAGAGGCAATGAGGAATGATGAAGGACGCACCATGACATTCTAGAAAACTACATTAAATTCAGAGAATAAAGATATGCAATCTATTTTCAGCTTGACTCTTAACTCACGCTATAACTTGAAGTCAGTCACTCAACCTCTTGGGCTCAGTTTCCTTATTTGTAAAATGGGTCTTATAATTGCTTTATATATATTACCAAGTGATTGTGGGAATCAATTCAAATTCAAATAAGTAAACTGTATGAGCAAAGGATAAAAGTGTAATATTAATATAAGAGAAAATTCTCTCTTGTGTGGGTAGTGGAGATAGTTAACACATTACAGAAAAGTTTAAAAATTATCTCTCTGCAAGTTAAAAGCTTTTTGAATGGCAGTTATTAAACTACTGTCATTATTGCTGTCTGCCAGGTGACTGGGGGCTAGTTAGCTGATGCTTCCTCTTTGTAGTTCTTACATTTTCAGATTTTTTTTTCTTGCTATGGAAACAGTTTAAGAAATGACTCCAGATACACAATCCATTTTTGGAACCTGTAAGTTACTGACTTGGTCTTATTGCTACAGGACAGTCAGAGTGAACAATTGGTTTGGAATAATATAGTTGAGTTTGCTCCAGGAAGTGAAAGAAGGGAGGTTTACAGTTGTTTATAATCTTAATTTATCAAATATTTGAACTAATGGCTCAAATAGAGGTGAAGAATTTCAGTTAATAGATTTCCAAGAACTTAGATGAAGTTGAACTAGTTAATATAGAGAGGAGCCTCTCTGTCTGTTATCCTATAGAAATACATCAGTTAATATAATTTTTCTAATCTCCTCTTCCTCTTCTACTATCTCTTTTCTTCCTTGTTCTCCTTCTCCCCTTCCCTCCCTTCCTCCTCCTCTTCAGCATCATCAGAATCCTACTCAGTTTTAATGCAGTATTTTAGCCCCTTTTTAGCACAGTAAGTATAGCAACTGACTCCTCCCTTTTAAACCTAAAAACAAGATGTTACTTTAATTATCTAAATTATAATAAACCATAAACTGAATAAAGTCTTGTCTTTTCTTGGTGTAAATAACTGAACAGAAGAATATTTCATGTAAGCAGAGAAATGTGCTATGTTTCATGAGATTTTGTAATATATTTACTTTTTAGATACGATTCTATTTGTTCCATTTGGGGATATCTGTTGAATCGATGACCTAAGATTGTCCTAAGACCAGGACCTACTATCCCTTATATCCATAATTTATAGATAATCACCATCAACAACAACAACCCTAAAATCCTATGTACTTTATTTTCCAGTCATTTGTTCTTACATTTGGCTCCTTATAAATAAGTAATGTTAAAATATGTTTAATTTGTATACCACTAACCTATGAATTCCAACATGCATGCGTTATCACTGGATTTTTTTTAGCAAGTTCCTGATTTTTTTCTGAATTTGGATAGCTCATAGGAATTATTATCACCTCATACCTTGAAACATTTCCGAAGTAGCCAGACATCTTCTTTTGTTAATATGCTTACCATAAAATGCCGAAGGAAGTTTCTCTAAAATCCTTGCAAATATCAAAACCATTTCTCGAAGTTCTTAAATTGAGAAATAAAAGTGGGAAGGGGGTTGGTTTTACGAGGGTGAACAGAAGCCTTCCGTGATTGTGTTTTACTAGAACTAGGGAGAGGAAGACTGGAAAATTTATCCCACAATTTTTTTCCATTCTGCCATCCTAGGCACAGTCCTGGAATCCCAGAGACACATACACATATTCTCATTAGCCAGATGTTCCCCTTGATTTAGCCATTCTGAGTAACCTAGAAGCAGGTGGGAAAAAAGATCTGCTTAGTGTTTATCCAATGGGCAATGTAAATCCCTCTCCTGCACCACAAAGATTTGTTTTTTCATCCCCTTTCTCCGTGTATTTTAATACATTGAATAGAACAATATGCTTCTTTTTGTAAAATGTTATACACACACACACACACACACACACACACACACACACACACACATCCCTATGTTGCTTTGGGAAAGACTGCAATTTTCATGTAAAATAACTGCATGTTTCACCTTGTTCTCCAGGGCTCCAAATTGTCAATCTTGTGATGCGCTGTCACAGCTTATGCGTGACTGACTGGTTACAGAGCCTGCTGATCTATATGGAGAGGTGAGAATTTGTCACTGTGCATAAGCAGAAAGATCAGTCAGATACAGTGATAGATCTGTTCTTTGCCTGGATTCGCCTGCTGCTATATTAGGGTAGCTTGGCAGCTGCCAAATCCAATTGTGAGCCTGGTTTTGTGGCTGAGAAAACAGAAAAAGACGAAGTAACGTCCTGACATAGACATTTTGGGGGTACAGTAGCTACAGAATGAAAATATTATTGTGATCATTATGTCAAAATATTCCCTTCCTCTGTATCCACCACAGGGGGGTGCAGCAGCAATTTCATCTTTTCTCAGGCATTGCAGAGAGAATTTATATATGGTGGCACTGGGACTCAAGTTAGCATTTAGGGTGTAAGTGGGTGGACAGGCAGGCTCATCCAGAACCCAGTCTGACTTTTCCAGGACTGCTAATTAGAATTAGCATCTGTCATTAAAAATGAAGCCATTGCTCTGGTGCCAGGGGCAAAATATGGTCAAATGACCCTTACGCAAGCTGCAATGGTGTTCTATGAAAATATTACAGATTTTGCAAAACTCATTAACGATGCTAAAGACAATGCACTCATTAGATTGGAGGGTGTAAAATGCACACAGTGGCTTATCTGCTTTTGTGTTCATTCACTCAGCTGTGCTCATTACTATTCATGTGGATCAAAGAGGGGAAAAGAAGTAAGATCAAAGAAATAATATCAGGTCATTATCAATCATATTTAACTAGTGCCCTTTAACTACCAACTTCCATTCACTATTCCGTATCTGAGAGAAACTTCTTTTCTCTGAACCCTCCTAGCTCCTTAAGGGAGTGCTAAAAGGCATTTAGTTTATTTTTATCCCTATATGAACCTTGCCGTTTTAATGATAGGAAGAAAATAGCAAACACAGGGAAAAGAGAATTGTGAAACAGAAGAACGATCAGCTTCAGAAAAGTTACATTTGGGCTCAGTCCTGAAGAACACCCAGTAGAGATATAAATAACTTTGTCAACAGAATAGCTATCCTGACACTACGGTGGTCATCCACTATTTGGAGAGATTGTCTCCTCAATTCAACATTAAACAAACAAGTCAATAGTACAGCACCCCTCTTCAATGGCCCCTTTACCAACCCCTAATGCACAATGTTGTTTTCAAGAATGTCAATAACTTTTTAACTTTTCAGTAAGAGAACACGATCAATATTCTTCAAGGTCTGAAATTTCAGCATGAATATATGCAGCAAAAAGGAATTAGACATTTCTCTAGGTTCCTCCTAATTAAAGAATCATAACTACTATAGCTGATGGATATAATAACAAAGTCAAATGTGTGAGAGCTGGCGCCATTGTTTCTGGACGGATGCTCAGCCCTGCAATCAATTTAAATAGGCTTGACTAGGCCCAACCAGATTAAATTAATTTTTCAAAAAAGTGTGTGTGTGGGGGATAGATTTTTAAAAGACAACAAAATAATGCTCATTAGAGCTGGTTAACCCTTGGAGAACCATGTTGTGATTAAAAGCATATATGTCAAAGGGACGCTGCTTCTATTTTATCAACATTAGCACTTCTCCAGGTTGGGGCTGTTGCTGTCACTGCCATTATTAGTAATTTTTCAGAACATTTTACAGAACATTTCAAAAATGTAGATATCATCATATTCCCAGAATGAGAGCAGCTGAATGAGGGCTCCTGTGGAACTATAAAGTCCTGCAAAATTTTGCATAAATATGAGGAAAGCCCCAGGAAAAACATTTTGACACTGACTGGATCCTCTCAGGGGAAAGCGTCTATTATTTTCCTCATGGGGAAGTTACATTTATTATATAAAATGAATTAGAAAGTCTTTGAAAAATGTTTGTGTGGAGTAGAGGTAGCAAACACAAATGCCTAGAGTCCAGGCAGGTAGTGTAATGAATAAAGCAAGTTCAGTGGGCAATGGAAATACAGAGAAAGTGATGCCCATCTCAAGATGGAAGCCACTTCTCAGCTCCACATATGTTGCCTTATGGAAATGGGAGCCCAAATCTCCTAGCTTTTTCTATTTTTTTTTTTTTTTTTTTTTTTGAGATGGAGTCTCACTCTGTTGCCAGGCTGGAGTGCAGTGGTGTGATCTAGGCTCACTGCAACCTCCACCTCCCAGGTTCAAGCGATTCTCCTGCCTCAGCCTCCCAAGTAGCTGGGACTACAGGCGCATGCCACCACACCCAGCTAATTTTTTGTATTTTAGTAGAGACGGGGTATCACCATGTTGGCCAGGATGATCTCCATCTCTTAACCTCGTGATCCACCCACCTTGGCCTCCCAAAGTGCTGGGATTACAGGCGTGAGCCCCTGCGCCTGGCCCCTCCTCGCATTTTCAAAGAGAAACTGAAAATCTGAATTTTTGCAAAGTTTCCTAATTTTAAATAAAGACCACTTACTTAAAGGGAACTCAACAAAAACTAACATATATACATATGTTAGTTTATATATGTATATATATACACACACATACACATATATGGAATTCATCACACCAGCTGCCATATTTAGCTCATGGAATATATTACTACACTATTCACATTTACTAAGGGTCTCCTGAATGTAAAGCTCAATGTTAATGCTCTGAAAGATGTGTTGGATATGTTGAAGACAAGAATTTTACTCCTAGAGAGTATGACGTATAGCTGAACCAATAAGGAAAGTAGCAATGTACAGTAAAGCATTGAATTCTTCACTCTGATTAGCAGTAGTAATAAGACTAAAATAGGCTTTTGTGGAATAAAGACTAGGAGGAGCGAAGGAGAGTGGGAAGGGAAAATAGAAATGAAACTTAGAGTGGTGCTTTGGAGCAGGATATCCAAACTGATCACTGAGAAAATGTGGGGAGAGCTGGAGAATCTGTTATATTTGAATGATCTTCAAAGATATACACGTCTATGTGATGTGACTGTTGTTAAAATAGGATTACATTTACATTTAGTCACTTCCCTCATGTATAGAATAGCATAGGAAAGAATGATATAAATATTATTCAAGTTTAATTCTTAGAAACTAATACTGACTTTAGAGATCATAGATAGCTGATCAAGGACAGGTAAGCTTGAAACAAAATTTCTGATTGCAAATGACTCCACAGCATTATATGTTCTTTTATTTTTATTCACAGTGACAGTGTGTCTGCTTAGATAAAAAGAAACACTGAATGGGCTTCAGACATCACATAGCACTAATTCTGATGAAAAATTTTCAAGATGTGACTTTAAATGACAATAATTTTGACACTGTGAATTTCAAGACTAATAATTCATCACCCTTCCAGATAAACTGCACCCCATCTGCAAGAAGACAGCAGTCTTTATGAAAAAATTCTCATGTAAAGTTTAGTATGTTTACACTCAAAATTTACTAGGGGAGGGTGGAAAGAGAAAAGCTATTCTGAGTTCATCTGTACTGACTTTTCTTTCAAAAGAAGATATCATTAAAAAATGTAGGGCTTATTTTTTTCCCTTGTATATTAAATAAGCCAAATAACAATAAAACTTGATTGTCATTCTATTTAAAGAAGGCAATTATGCAGTGGTTATACATATCCTAAGCTCAGATGTCTGAACCTAAGATGTCTGAGCTCTCTAAACGGATCTCATAATAGAATTGCATTTAACAGAGGGATAAAATGGCATAAAACCCCAAGCTTGGTATTTCTGAAATGGGAATGCCATTCATTCAGGAGAGGAAATTCAGCTTCCTCAGTATTTCCAGATCTTCAGTTTATCCTGGGCACAATATATATAGAAAACTGGAAGCTTTGGGGCCCCTTTTGATTTGGCTGTTCACATGGACCTTGTCTGAAGTTGGCATCTTGCACCTATTGTGGGGTAGGCAACTTTGGGGTACTGGCAACATTTTAAAAAGCAGAAAACTTGACTTTGATCAATTATTGTTGCTTTGATACAATAATCAATGAAATCTCAGTGTTTAGGCCGTCAGTTTACATCTTTACAAAGATGTGAGCTCACTCATGCTGACTGATAACTATTTCAAAGAAAACTGCCTCCTTAACAAAATGTTCTCACGTACTGAAGGCTTTTTCCTGACATAAATAGCATCATTAGGGAAGTACTATATTGCAGGATAGTATCATTAACAATATAATAATCTAGTACCTTATGAAACAAGGAAAAATGAAGAGTTAAAAGTAATTTCATTTCTGGGATGAGACTAACATTTAACAAATGAAAATGATAAAAAGGAAAATACCATTTAAAAAATATCTCAATTAGTCATTGGGAAATAAACAATTAGCCTACATTAGAAACAAGCCCCCTAGAGGCCAGCGTGGAAGGATCAATGTTCTTAATTCATACCTACCAGGAGGAATGATATAAAGGAAAATGAATAATTTCAAGCCACAAGCCATAGGTGTTTGTCTCCTTTGCAGATCAGTTCCTTTTGATTACCAGCATAAATGTCAGAGTGACAATTTTTCCTCTACTTGGTCCATTGTCCCTGGATCTACATGACAGAAAAGACCAAATTTCTTCTCCAGGTGGCCATATGGCCAATTCTACTTGCAGAAAGCAATGAGAAGTTTTCACAGCAGCATCCATAACATGACCAGTGTCACCTTTACAGATACTGTCTTCACTTCAATTCTCAGGGCTGTATTTGGCTTCAAATTCAGGATATACAAACTATGATAGATTTGACTTTGCTAAGCCTAAAGAAAAGCTGAAGAATTTTCAGTCAACTCCCAAAAGGAATGAATAGAATCACGTTTTCTTCTTCAACCACCAAAATCTAATAGTAAATACAATTTTACTTCTAATCGGAAAATATTTTGCTTATGTGACCTTTCATCATACTTGGACTGGAATTGGGATTTATCTTAGAGATTTGTAGAAACAGAAAGGGAGGATCAGTTTTCAGAAGAAACATGAAGTGCTTATACATTTGGGATGAGAGACACGATATTTATACTACAGAATCTTGAGTGGGCATGCCATCAGTCTGATGAACTTTTTTTGACATAACCGTGGAGTCTTGATAAATTAATACACAAATTTATTATTTTAAAATTTATTTTAATAGGTTTTTAGGGAACATGTGGTGTTTAGTTACATGAATAAGTCCTTTAGCGGTGATTTCTGAGATTTTGGTGTGCTCATCACCCTAATATACCAATTTAATTTAAAAAATCTATAATTTAGGACAGAAACCAAGGAGCTAGTTTCTCATTTCCCTAGGTATCGTGCTTTTATACAAAGATATATAATAATAGAAATGACAATATGCAACATTTACTGTGTGCTTGTTATGTACACTAGTCAGTTTAAAGCACTTTTAAGATACTTTATATTAGCTCTTTCAAACATACTATTTATATTTTAAAATAAACACAAATTTACTATTTATTAATAGTAAATTTTACTATTTTAATTCTCAAAAGTCATTGAGTCAAGTACTATTATTATGCCCATTTTAAAGATGAGAAGTTGAGGCAAAGAAAACCTCAATTTTCAAAGATTTAAATATTGGAGAAATATGCATTGATCCTCAAGGAGCAGAAATTATGGAGACTTTTTTTATGGTTATGAACTAAATTGTTAAATCTGATCTCAGTGTTACATTTTTTTTCTAGCTTTGCATTAACTATTCTTAGACTATAAATTTCTTATTTATCTTCTTCATTCTTCTGTTCAGTCCTGTTTCCATGACAGACTATTCTTCTTTTCTTTCTTTCTTAATTTTCCTATAACAAGTCAACCTTTAGAAGTCCTTGGGTTTTAATGTCTCTTCCCTCTATCAAGAAAAATAAATGCTATCATCTAAAAGTCCATGCTTGGAAATTCTGTAATTGCAGGAGGAATTTCTCTTAATTATGAAATATTTGGTGGTTGCAATAATACTTCCTCTAGTCTTCAACCATCTTCATAGATAATGAACAGCACATCTCTCCCTAAAATGGTTGTCAATCAGAGAGAGTTCAACCAACTGTTTTTTGAAAGAAGCTTCAAGAATTTGAATTCTGCTGGTCCAAAATCTTAGCTCCAACACTCATTGAGTGAGTACATAAGCTTAGGAATGTTATTTAACCTACCTTAGTCTCATTTCCTCATGGAAAACATGGCATTAATAGCAATATCCACTTCATGAGATTGCCTATCCAGGGCCTGGGATGGAGTAGGCACACAACAAGTGTTGGTCACTCTTCTCACCTGTGTAACAAAACCTGAAGCATAGGAGAGAATAGCACCTAGTAGCTCTTCAATAAACGCTAGTGCAACATTTCAAAAGAAGAAGAAAATAATTTCAGTACTATTACAAAAGAAGATGTTACATTCAGAGGAAATAATTTTCAGGTTGTGCCTAAATGGTATTGAAAACCCAATTACGCTCAGAGTTAGAGTGTAAAAACTACTTTAGGTATATCCACAGTCTGTCTCTGTCTTTCTCTCATTTGTTCACAGTTTACAAGTGTAAAGGGTAACAAGACTTTGGCCTGACACTCTAAATCCTGGATTCAAACATCCAGAGCTGCTGCTTTTCCCACCGCCAGACGGACGGCTGTGCGAGGAGAGATTAGGAGACACTTGAGACGTTGATGCCTGAGGCTTGCAGTACTAACCAGAATAAACATTTTTCTTTTTTCAGTAAAGCAAATATGCAGGGAGCAGCTGCGCTAGGAGAGTAGTATTTTCACAGTTACTTCTAGTAATAACTGCACTTTAAAAGTGTTTCAACACTTGGACTCTAAGAACCCCTCAGTCCCTTTATGTAGATTACAGTTTCACTCAAGTTGGATAATTTCTTGCTCTTCTTCCTTTAAGGTCTCTCTGGCCCTTGCCCTGGTTAAAAAAAAAAAATGATCTCTGGTTTTATGCCACTGAGGTTCAGGGAAAAGAAAGTGACAGATTTGGAGTTTCTTTTAAAAACACATAGATAGTTTAAAAATAAATGATAGCAAACTATATTTATGGTCATCTGTTGATCGTCTATATAGATCTCTGTCTTGGAAGAGTAGCTCCGAAACCCCATTTGGAATCATGTGAAATTACGTCACCACTCACAGCATGGTGTTAGCAGCCATCTATCTTCAAGTGCATGAAGTCAACCTGCTACCCTATAAACACGCTGCTGGTGAGATACACAGAGAGAAATATTTTGGAAGAGTGAAAACATTCTTAGTCAAAGCCTGGGCTCGTTTGTAGTGACAAAAATGGATTTGAAGGGACAACTCCTAAACTCCCAAGACATGCACAGGATACAGTGCAAAGAGCACTGGCCTTCACGTGATCAGACTTGGAAATCTTAGACAAAACATGAATTGTGGATGGTTGTGTTCTCTTCTGTAAAACCAGGGGATTGAGCTAAATGATACTGAGCCTGCAAAATCTAAAATTATTTTTGGTGATAATAGATGTTGTTTAAATTTTGTCATATAAAAAAAAAAATCCTTGCAACATATCCTTCTGAAAGTCTCTAAACCTCTTTCTTGCTTTATTATTCTTTGTAGAACTTACCATCATCACAAATACTTTCAATTTTACTTGTTTTTTAAAAATTACTGTCTACCGTTCCCTTCTGGAATGTAGGTTTCCTTAGGGTAGGGGAGTTTGGTCTCTTTTTGTCACTGCTTTATTCCCAGATTTTGAAACAGCGACTGGCACCTAATAGGTGTTCAGTGAGTACTTAAGAATGAATGATTCATAACTGTTCATAATTTAGCATCTTGTTTTCCATAGTAGAGTATGGGAATTAAACCTACTCCTCACATCCTACCTAAAAAATGCTTGAGAATAAATTTCTAATGTGAAATCTGAATAATAATCAAAGTCCTTTCACATTGAAAAATGTACTACCATTATAGTAACAGATAACAGTCAATTACTCATGCTTATGGTTTCTAGGTCTAAATTCTACGTGAGTCTTTTGGCTAGCTTTAATTAATAAGGATGTCTTTCACAAATTGTCTTTTGAGAGTAGCTGTAAATCTATCAACATATAATATTAGCACTTGATGGAATTTAGCTCTTTAATTCCAACGTTCCATTCAGGGAGGCTCTATTTGTAAACCTCCTGAAAGGCAACCCTTCCAAGCTCTCACCATATGTCCAACGATAGAGCCTGATGCAGCTCTCTTTGTTTTTTTGTTTGCTTTTTGTATTTTAGAGCATCAATTTCTAAAAGGTATATTGGCCCCTTTTCTTCTTCTGATCAGCCCGTGAGCATCTCCCATCTTTGCCCTAAGTGTCTTGTTTATATTATTGCAGATGTGGTGCATTCTGAAATTGGTTATAACTACACAATTTTAAAAACCAGATACCACCACAGCCATACCACAAATCTCAGTACATTGAGCATGCAAGAAAATACACCTTCCTCAAGTTTCTGGCCCACATGTGAGTTTTTGGTAGTTGACAGGAAGTTTGTGTTGGATCTCTCACAGATGCATCCTCATTAGCTGGAAGAAGTCATGGAAAACTCTGAGAAGCAGGCATTTGATGAAAATAGACCCATTCTATTGTGGCAGCCTAGGTCTGCAGAGCAGCTTCAAAGATGAGAAAAAAACTGTGATGGAGGAGGCACTGAGCAGGGGAAGGAGGAGGCACTGGGCTCACTTGGAGGTGAGCTCCATGCTGGGATCACTGCTGCTGACTGCCCAGTTGGGATTGGATAAGTCTTTTAGGGTTTTCTCATTGGTTGCTCAAACCGCAAAGTTAAATGTAAACGTTTTATTTCCTAAGGGGAAAGTGTGTGAGTTAACTGCCGTAATGAATCTCCAGTTTTAGCATAAGAATCTTGTTGGGGTTTTTTGTTAAAGAGGAAGTGAATGTTTGTTAAATTACTGGGTCCCTCTGTTAGAGATTTTGATTCAGTAATCTGCTTTTCAAATAAATTCCCTTGTGGCTCTGATGCAAGCCAGGAGTGCCTACTACAATTTGAGTGATTCCATATTAGAAGAGTTTTGATAGTCCGTTTTGGTTTCTTATTGTGAAAGGGAGTGTGTGTGAAGAAGCTGTAAATTAGATTCCAAGGCACAAACAACTTTTTCTTAAAGTGACTATATCTCATCCTTGTATTTTCTAACTAGTCTTTTTGCAATTTTTTCCCTATACATTAAAAAAATTAGTGATTAACTCTAGTACATTTGCATTTGCTTTCTCAATGTCTCTCAGCCTTAGCTCTATGTGAAAATCACCTGAATCTTTTAAAAAGATGCATTTAGTTGGGAATTTCAGGACTCAGAGGGTTCCTGAATTTCATCGAGGTTCTGTTGGAATAGGGATGAAAAGCAAAAAACAGTAGAATTCTATACTTATTACAAAAACTGAAAATGTATGCTGTCTAATTTATTCATCTTCCCATGGGAACATCTGAACTTAAATCCGGTTTCCCACATACCTGCCTACTTGCTGTGTTCATAGAGTGAACATTCTGTGTGGGCATGACATCCTCTTGTCCTTTTAAGAGGGACCAGGAAGAAAATCTGGCTGGTTTAATAAAATATGAAATGCAAGATGGGAAATGGAAGATAATTTGATCAATTATGTATAGAGATAAACCTCTAGCTTTCTCTATGAAAGAGTAACAATACAGTTTTACCACCCTACTGCCTAACTTTATTAACTAGACTATATAACTGTTTGATTTCCCACTGATTTCTAAAAAAGGATCTTGGGAACATGACTTCTCCTGCCTTGATTTTAGAATGCATTTCATATGGCATGCAAGCCTTTAGCTAGTAATGAAAAATCAATATAACCTCCAACTCTTTATAACTTCTACATTTTTCTTGCAAAGGAATTAATAAGTCACAGTAGTGATTATGGCACATAAAAACACACTTCTTTCTCCATTCAGTTGACAACATGAAGTATTGCTCATTTTTTGAAAATAAGGAGTCTAACATTGTCATTCTTGATCTAAAGATTATATAGCTTTGGGTTAATCTTTTGTGTTTAGTTACCAGCATTAAGAGTGTAAATCACTAAGCAGACTTAGTTTTAAGTAAAATTAAATATAATTTAATGAGTAATTATTGGGTACTTTGGATATCCTTAGCTTTGTGCTACAGCAGATTCAAGGTGAAAATAATAATTTTCCTTTCTAAAGATTTTCCTTATTAGATTATTAGAATATTGAATTATTAGGTATTAGGAAATTAGAATCCAAGATATATTTCCAAAAAGTTTTTAGCACATTAAAAAAAATCAGGTTTCCAGATGTGATCTTCGCAGGCTATATAATATTTTTATTTTTATTTTTAATTGTTGAATATAAAAGAAAGACAAATAGAATTTTTTGAATGTGGCTTTTCATATTTGAGTTATAATGGTTGATTTAAGCTTTGATTACTAGACAAGGGAAGAATCAATAATGGTTGAAAAAACATATTTACATTATGCAAATAGAGAAGACACCACAGGCATACTTTGAACAAACAATAGGATAGGTACTTAAACATTACATTCTTCTATAAATTAGTGGAATCTTTTCATGTATGCATTTAAATCAACAGCTCATCTTGTAGAAAGGAAACAAAAAGATCAGCAAAAAGTAAACGTAATTAGCTTTTCAGCAGAAGTCAAGACCTTTGGATTTCCTTCAAGATCTATTAAGACTGAATATATAATGACTCTGCTGTAGTATCAATCATTCACGGCAAGTTTTTTCCCCCAATTTCAGTATCCATAACGTCTAATAAAAAGTGAATCACTTTTTGGATATTGCTCTTGCTTAGACTGACCTTAACTATTCCTCCCTCTGAAATCTCACTTTTCTTCAAGCCTTTCCACACTCTTCCCCTCACTTGCCACCCCAGGGCAAACTAAGTCTCCTCTTCTGTGACCTCCTAGCACCTCAGGTAAAACCCCACCCTGGCATATCCCACTGTACTGGAATTACTGGTTGGTCACGTCTCCAGCTTTCTGTAGATGACGAGATATTTACCTTGTTCCTCTTTACTCCCTCCAAATTAGCACAGGTTTTGGTACATGGTATTTGGTAAAAAATGTGTGGTTGATTCAATGAATAAAGTCATGGCCGTAATTTTCATGTTGCAAATTTCAAACTCTGGTGTGGAGTACCATTGACTCATTCTCAAGAGCATTTCACGGCTTAGGAATTAAGACTGATTATGAACCCAAACAGCCTCAGGTACCTAATCAGTTCATCAAAAGTCAGGCCACACTTAATTCTGATTTGAGAAGGAAGATTCAACAGGAAACAAAAGATTACTTATCCTTATTAAAAGAATCAAGTTTAAAAAGTGCTTGGATTAACCGTCTTCTAGACAAAGAGTTCAGTTAAAGCTAGTTTGGAAAAAGCATCACGGGTGATTTTTTTCTTGTTAATGTTCTGATTATAGGGCACTGACAATCAGGACAGCACTTTCATTTTGAAAGTTCTGGCTGGAGTCCTCTAGTTGTAAAATGTTCATGTATGTATAACAACACAGATGTGGGACAAACATACTTTTACATCAGATCCATGGCCTGTAAATACAGATTTATACTTTGCATCTCTCCCAGTTTATGAAGGTACAAGACAAGATTTTGCAATCTTTCTTTCCTTAATCCAATGGCAGTTATGATACAGTTTTGCTAACGGTGGAGCTATTTAAAGGAGAGCATGAAAATGGCCAGATTGAAGAGAGGAAGAGGAGATGCAAGCCAAGCAAATGCTTTGAAAATAAATGGGAAAAAGTAGAAGACTACCAAGGTAAAAATCAACGAAAAGAGGGAAAAAAAGAAAAGATGAAAGGATAACAAAAGAAGAGAGAAAATGAATCAATCTCAAGGGAGAGAACTATGAGATAATGGGAAAACTGAGAAATGACAGGAAAAAAAATATAAACTTGTAAGAAAATGTAAGGGGAAAACCTAAGACTATAGCAAATTAAAAAACTACATTTAAATTTAAATTTTTACATTAAAAGAGGAGAAATTTGAATGAATCAGCAGATAACAACCAGAGTCAAACCTCAAGAAACATTTACCAAATGTTTACTGCTTGTTGCACACCTAAACTCAAGTGGGACCATCCCTACCCTATAAATCAGTGTGATGTGCTAGGTTAGTAAGGATTCGATAGAGCTAGAAGCAAGAAAAGGGGGTGCTCACATGCATTTTACATTCTGTTTCTTTTTTTAGGTTAGTAGTGATTTGCAGTGACACCTCTATTCATCAAAACACTTCCTTCCATTCTTTGGTTGATTATCTGGGTACAGTGGAGCACCAAACAATGACTTTAGCTTACAGGTTGTTCCTCGTGAAGAATAACCTACACAGATTCTGATTTATGTTGCCCTCTTTTGGTAACCATTTTTAAGAACTGAATATCAACACCATCCTCTAGGAAAGCAAGTGATGGACAATGCACTACCTTGTACATAATTTATTTTAGCAAATCAAAGAATGAGGCTTTACCCTTACTGAAGCACACACCCATCCACTGCTGTAGTACCAGTTTGTGATGAGTTATTGGGTTAATAATGTGAACTCAATTTCTCAGCCTTTATTTGACCTACATACAGGTAACTCAGACAATAATGTAATAAAATCACTGTGTGGAATAATTTTGGCTAGTTGTTCCTGGAGAGAAGGTGAATTCTACTTCCTATTTTTCTAATGCTTGTAAGATTTTGATGTCAGTGATTTTGGATCTAAAAATGCTTGATCTTGATTATTATATTAATGATGCATCAAATAATGGGCATTTTCAGCATGCTTAGTGGAAATCAATAAGTTCAACACAATGCAATTCTCCGAAGACAGTCAATTTTTTAGAGGGCTGAAAATGTAAAGCAAATTGAAGGCATGCTAAAATACAGCAATTTTACTAAATTTACTGCTAAAATTCAGTAATTATAAATGTTTTCTGGAGAAGGTTATCTTTCTATTAATCCATCCATCTTTTGGTTTGTTGCAAAAAGGTCTTAAGTGACTGCCCAATATATTTTCATTGAATGTATCAGTGGTGTGACAATAGAAAACAAAGGCCAAATAAGAACAAACCAAGCCTGTTGCAGACAAGAGCAGGAATTGGTATAGGATAAACAAGGAGCATATTTATAAAACATCAAAGGGCTAGCAATGCTGCTTCACCAGTCCTTATAATTTTATAGTAAGTCATCTAAAGAGGTTAACTGTACGTTCATACTATTACAGATTAGGAAACAAGGTATGGTTCAGTTTTCTTGGTGCATTCATTTAACAGACACTTGTGACAGGTACCATAATCAGCAATAGGGATAAAACAGTGAAAAATTAGCCTGTGACAATCCAAAATCAGGAGTAAACTGTAGAAGCCTGGTTCTCTTAGTTTATCCACGTCACTTGCTCAATAACTTCCCAGATGACACGATCATGACGTTTCAGGAGATTCCTATGGAAAAGTTCTGAAATGTATTATTGAAAGCTGTGCTATTTACTATAGAGATATTGTTCACTGTTCAAACTTTTATTTACTGAGAAGATTTCTTATACAGTTTCAGAAAAGGCTCATTTTGGTGTGAGTTTGATATTTTTTGTTGTAGATTTTAAAATCTGAATTTAATTTTGTACAGCAGAGTAAATTATGGCCCCCTGATTTATCCAGCTAAAGGTCGTGGGCTAATCCTTTTGGATTACGGTGAAGGAAAAGAAACACTTTAGTTAATTATAGAATGAGTTTGCATGATTTATCACCCCCAGATCTGTTATGGAAAACTTTCAAGGGATTCAATATACATGGGGTTATTTTTCTGGATGATACTGTTGTTGTTACAGCTGGACTTCACCATCTGAATCATCTTGGGTTTATGATTAGACCCTTAAGTGAAACATTATTTGGAATAAATTATCTTCCCAGAATAAAAACAAGAGTTTCAGCTCAAGCTTGGTGATTAATGCAGCAGTACAATGAAGTTTTAGTTAACAGCAGGCTTAAGAGACCAGGAAGATGCTATGTTCATGTATTTTTCTAGCTTGTAGGCAATGCCAATTGGCATCCAGTTGCCTAATAAACTAAATATAGGGTTAGTCAAGTGACGAGGATCGCCTCAATTTAACACCTCGACCTGGTTAATGAATCTGTCAAATCACAGAATTTTACCATTTATTTTCATGTCTAACAGGCCTGCAATAGTGTGGAGCTATAGATAGAAAATATGCTATAGAATATGTAAGACTCTAAAGTTAAGGATAATGGTTAGCTCATTATCAGGCAAGATAAAAGATCAGCAGAACAACAGGCAGGTTTGCAATGTGCAGAAAAAAAAGCCAGGCCCAGAAATAGAAAAGACGTATTAAATTCTAGGTAGCTGTTAGAAGCCAACTTTTAAAAGTTCAAATATTATATATAATTTATTGCTATCTATCAAACAGTAATACAACTAGTTAAGAACCTGGTAGATTTATCTGTCAGATGAATTTAAGTAAATAAACAAACAAAACATTTTTATTTTTTTTTATTTTAATTTTTTTTTTTTAAAGACAGGGTTTCACCATGTTGGTCAGGCTGGTCTTAAACTCCCAACCTCAGGTGATCCGCCCGCCTTGGCCTCCAAAGTGCTTGGATTACAGGCATGAGCCACCACGTCCGGCCCATACCAAAACATTTTTGAAAAGAACCTAATAGATTTGATATTTATTGCCTCATTTAATTCTTACATCTATTCAGTGAAGTAGCACTCATTGGTATCATATTGGACAGGTGAGGAAACAGATGAAGAGAAGTAGGTAAATGATCCTAGCCAACCCAGAACATAAGTAGGGCAGAAAGACATTTGATTTCAGAATTCAAGGTTTTCAAAGTTGTTTTTCTTTCATTCAGTCTGCCTTTCACTATTATACCGCAATAGCCATCCACAAATATAATACGGGCTCTTTACATTAACAACTTTGTATTTGTGTGGCAAAATTGCTTGTGAATGACTATTTAGATTTTGTGGCTGCATTAGATGAGAAAGAATAAGAATGTCTAGGTCTGGTCTTATCCCTCCCACTGATTGTCTGGTTAAGCCGCTGATTTTCTTTTCTTTTTGTACAGCATTGGAAAAAATGTCTTTCTTCATCGTCTGTGAAATCCTTAAGGGCAGGCTTTATTTATTTTCCCTTTTCTCTCTAAGTCTCCATGTGCTGTGTGGAGCAGTTAGCAAAGTGGGCCTTTCAGTTTTCAAGGATAATAAATAGTGCATGATTGTACCTGCCTCTTAGAGGTATTTTAATTGATATGTAGTTAATGAAGGATGTGGTGATGTTCTTAGAAATTGCTGTGAAATGTGAATTAAAAAATGATCAACGGGACTAGTGGGCACAGCTTGTCAGGCATGTTTTTAATTAGCATTTATGTAACTTTCCTATTTCTGGGCATCCTTGGGAAGACACATTTAAGAAATTAAAAAGGAAAATTTATTTTTCCAAAACGTTTCCTGACCTTCACAGAATAAAAACCAGTGAATCCGAGCTTCCGAGATGACAGACTGTCGGGAATTGTAAAGATGATTTGGGGGAGCGCATTGTTTGGCGGGAGGAGCTGAGCCTTCCACTAACAGAAAAGTCTACGTCAGCATTAACTTAGAAAATTTCTTTTGAAAGAGTTACAGAAGCAGTCCACAAGTATCAATATTCCCTGTACAAACTCATATCTTTGTTCTGTTCTCTTGCTCTTGTGCCGTCTCTCTCTTTTTGAATTTCCTATAAAAGCTAAATTAGGTCTCAAGGGTTCTGCACCACTAAGCAAGGATCTCTTCTAGTCCATTGTGATGGAAGTAAATGTACTCAGGAGAAAGATGTACTTGAAGGAAAGGCTAAAGAATCTCCGTTCATTGAATTCCCCTGTCTCCCACACAACCTACCCACCCTGACTTCCCTAAATACTTCCCGCGTGCATGTGTGTGCACACTCCAACCAGCCCTCAGCAAAACTGTGCAGTAGGTAGGATATTTATCTGAAATCAGCACAACCTTTCTGGCCCCATCTTGACTTTGTCATGACGGGATGGAATGATTTTTCAAGTTTTCAGGCCTTTGAGCTTTTACCTCATATTCCTATGAAAATAAGTTCTTAGGAAAGGATATGGTAAACTCATTTACTGGGGTATAAATAAAATCTAGGCTAAATTTTGCTGTAAAATATACTTTATCATAGCATTCAAAAACAACCATACTCTTCTTTTGATATACGTGACCCTTACCTTACTATAGTTCTAATGAATATGGTACTATTGGTGTATTGTAAGATTATGAGACTATGTAAAAATTAACTGTAATTTTAACAAGTTGGAGAAAAAGCATATTTTAGGGGACAGATCTGCTGGATCTTAAAATCACAAGGACACTGTAGTTCAGGATTTTGGAATTACATGGTTCTAAGGTAGAATCCCAGTGGCACGTCTTTTATCTGTTTGGTTTGGGACAGGTTACCTAGTCTATAAAAGCCCTTGTTCCCTCAAAAACTAAAATAACTGAAAACCAATCCTTGTAACAATGTAACAAAAGTATTATCCTGGAGGGCATGAACTTCTGGACTTTGAAACCTGGAAAGTACTCTGGAGACAACCACAGGCCACATTCTCATTCAGAAATGAGGAGGGCGGGCCCAAGACGGGACTTGCTCAGGCTACATGGGTAAGTGTAGCAAAATACCTCCTGATCTAAATTCTAGAAGTCTTTCCACTGAATCTCCCAAAGACAGTGTGTCTTTTGTGAGATAGCAACGTACCACTGTGTTGGATACTCCTTGTACTTGGGTGTGAGCCACACGGTCTCAAATTAAGACAGGTTGTCTTAGGGCCAGTTGCAGTGTGTGGTCATTGGTGGCAGTTTTTAAAATGCCGATTCGATAGAAAGACATGCTTTCCAATGTTTTTGAACAATCATCCTCTCATTTCACATGTTCAATTAACAGTGCCACAGAGGGAAGCTTTCATATTATGCACGACTGAAAGAGGAAGATACATTGGTGCATTTCCCCAGACCACTCACTTAGCTTTGGCTTGGCGAGAGTAAGGGAGATGTCTGAAGGCCGTGTACCCCAGAAAGGACCTCTGAGACAAACGAGACAGACCCAGAGGAGGTCAGCTTGAAGCATCTTCCAGACCTAGGTCTGTAACGGGGAGGGCAGAGCTGTTAAAAATCTGAATTAAAATCCCAGTTCCTTCAAGTAATATCTGGGTGACTTTGGATAAATGCCTTAACCTCTCTGTGCTTTATTTTCTTCACCTGTAACATGGATGTAATATTACTAATCTCAAGGATTTATTCTGATGATTAACTAAGGTACTTCATATGAAGTATTCACCACAGTGCTTTTCACATAGTAAGTGTTCAACAAGAATTACCTATGATGATGAAGAAGATTTAAACTAATGCCAGGGAACATGAATATTATAACTCATTTTTATTTATATTACACACTTATAATATTTTTTCCAAGATCATTTCTCTCATAGAGATGTTTTAAGTATAATTTTTCTTTTTCTATAAATTAAACACTAAAAAGTAAAACAATGGTTTTGGGCAAATGCCCACTAGAGTATGTGGTTAGCCTTTTTTTTTTTTAAAAAAAAATAGATTAAAATGTAAGAAAATATTTCTATTTCTGGATTCAAACATAAGTTTATCAAATACCTTTCAAACATTACAGCATTAATCTATATAAAACTTTGTATTCAGAAATAGGTTCTGCCTGAGAAAGCAGGTTTTGACTGCTAACAAGGTGCTAATATCCAACGCCACCACGCTGTACCTTTCTGCCAACTGACT
Source organism: Ateles fusciceps (assembly GCA_036589455.1). Taxonomy (NCBI): domain Eukaryota; kingdom Metazoa; phylum Chordata; class Mammalia; order Primates; family Atelidae; genus Ateles; species Ateles fusciceps. Next base: position 12,073,195 of record JAZHEH010003097.1, read on the forward strand.
TGGCTTGTATTTAATTAGACTACAAGATGTTGGAACGAGTATAGTGCAAGTTACATAAGTTTCACAATTTAGATCTCCTGATGTCAGTACCTTTCGTTACAGCAGAAAACACCATTGGAATCATGGGAATAAGGGGAATCTTAAAAATGAAATGATGAAGAAAAACATTGATTTGTTTTAAGAAAAAAATGAGAGAATTTTAGTTTTTTTTTTTTAATGACATGCATTTTGCAGGTGTGTGTTTGAAAGTAGACTCAGATGAAATTTTGAGTTTTTCTAATAGAAAGCATATTTTTTTTTAATGGGAGGGAGAGGAAAGACTCAGCTATTTTAGATTCTTGGAAGAATCTTCAAAAGTTATGTGTAAAGTATGAGAAAATAAAATATTAATTAGCTCCCACTGAAAAAAGGGTGAGCTCCGTCATAAACACTCCCCTGAAAGAACAAATCAACCTTCCACAGCTATGTAAAAAACACAATGGGTATAATAATATTCAGTGAGATGGTATGTGAGGAAACATTGCAATTTATATTTGGTAAATGTTGTGTCTATAAAATTTTTCAACCAGATTGTGCTAAACACATGTAAATAAATATAAGGAAGAAAACACCAGACTCAAATCAAGTGCACCAGGTATGTTGAGAACTGTTAGGTGGGATTGAGGATGCTCACTAAGAGACAGGTTTTAGGGCGGTCACTGATATGTCAGCTAAGCTGACGCTGCTGACACTGAATGCCAAGCCAAGTCTCCAGACTGCCTCTCTGCTTCATGCTTGACTCCTCTCTTTATTCAGTGACCCCTAAATCATTAAGAGGCAAGTTTTAAACACAGGAACAGTCACAGACTTCCTTTTTTTTAAAAAAAAGTTCAAACATTAGGCCCCCAACATTTTCAATTTATCTCAGTACAACAAAACTCCTATTTTGACATTTCAGCATCTCTCAATTCTTTCTTCTAATAACCAAATCTCTGCTTCCCAGTGAGAACTCCCTTGGAGGCCTATTGTACTGGGGTAATTATACATATATTATAGATGTTAGTGTAAGACTCTCTGAGTCTCAGCTTTCTCATTTGCAATGTAGAGGAGATAACAATACTTCACTTTTTTGTGTGTGACAATAAAATTCGAGAACAATAATAAGCCACTTAATGAGGGCTAAATATCAGGTGCAAGCTAAGCATATTATAATGTTATTTAATTTGATTTAACTTTTACACTGAGCCTATGATGAAGGCATTATTTATCTTCACTTTACGAAAAACTTGAGGCTTAGGGAAATTAGCACGGTAAGTGGTAGAGGTGACACTGGTACCTGAACTGCTTTACTACCATGCCTGGGATTGTAACTAGCCCCCCTAGGAGGTCAAGGACCAAATGCAGTATCTGCCACATAGGACAGAGTCAATGTTAGTTCTCTCTCTTATGCTTTGTTTCATTTGGGTGGTACACACACACGATTTCTGCTGCCAAGGTTTTGTTCCCTCTGTCCTTCCGCCTGAAAAGTTTCTCTGTGGTTCTTTGCCAGTAAAATTCTACACAGTTTGAAGGCTTGGCTCAGGTGACTTCTCATAGTGTTCTTCCTAATCACTGTGAGAGTGATCTTCTTTTTGAACTCATCTAGCTTTATCAGTTACAGGTGTCATTTGGCAATGCCATAGTGTGCTGTACTCTTAACAATTTGCATCTGTCATTTTGAAACCTCATGAGTTCACTTTGCAAGAAAAGTGACAGAATTTTGCAATGATGAGAACACAGACTCAGGAGATAAGACTGCTGGGTCTGAATTCCAGTTTTGCCATTTACTAGATGTGTGACTTTGAACAAGTTACTTAACGTTTCTGTACCTTAGCCTCTTCATCTATTAAAGGGAACTAGTAATAAATACTGTTTTATTACAAACTTGCCATAAGGATTAACTGAGTTAGTATTTGTTGGAAATTAGAGGCAAACATGACACATAAGTGCTATAATGGTGTTAGTTTGTTTAATAAATACATTTTCTTCATGGGATCTTTTTCAACAACTATGTAATGCTTACAGCATAGTAGATATGCTAGATGTTTGTTAATTTATTAATTGGTCATGTTTTGATTTACCTTTCCTCATCCACAATTAATTCAAATTTTCAATGGTCTATTATGGAGAAGATATAGAGTTGGTGTTAGGGATTCAAAGCTGTCTGACCTGAAGGGGTTCAAAATATAAAAGACAAATATATGAGAAGTTATACTTGAGGATTAATAAATTATTCAAAATTATGTTAAAATAACTGTATTGAATTATATTGAAATAATTGAATACTATAGCTTCATTCTATCAACTGTGGTCAAGCTGCCTAGTACTTCTAGAAATAGAGCTCCTTAGCCAATATCTAAGCTTGCTGAGGTTTACAATTGTCTTATTCTCCTCTAACATTCATTTTACATATATATAATTAAATATATGTTATATAAGTATCATTCAGCATATTTTAAATATACTGTTATCCTCTTAAGGCTTAAATACTTCCACTCATTTATTCAACATTTATTGAGTTTCAGGTTTTGTGCTAGATGACGAAAATACTAAGTTCAATAAGACATATATCCTGTTTTCAGGGACTTGACAGTCAAGTGTTGGGGTCAGCAAACTACTGCCCACTCAAATTTAGCCTGCCACCTGTTTTTGTAAATAAAGTTTTACTGGCACATTGCCATGATCGTTCATTTACACATCGACTGTTCTGTGTTTGTGCTACTCTGACATTATACGCTACAATGTCAGAGCAACAGAGACCACATGGGCCACAAAGTCTAAAATATTTATATTTGGGGCTTTACAGAAAAGTTTGCAGATAATTGGTCTAACGGAATGTACTGAAGTGTTCCTTTGAGGAGGATACTGTTTCTCTCAGGGTTGCTGATTCTGAGGTTTGTAGTTATTCACAATTTCTGCAGAAAACTAGCACTTTAAAAACTTGAGTGAAATAAGCAGTAGCTATTGTCCAAAGTCTCTCAGATATGACTGTGCCTGGTCGTCTAAGAAAAGTTAATGAAGAACGAATTATTATTCTGGGTTCTTCAAAGAGTTTGAAATAGTTGTTGGCCAAGTATTTGACTGATGCAGTTCCTAAGCAATAGGATAACAGGTTAATACAGACCTGAAAAACCATGGCAGAACACTGTAAAATAGGGGTCCTATGGCATTCTTTTTTTATTATGGAACTTTTGTAAAAGCAGACTAAATAGTATATACAATAACACTGCAAAGAATGTAATATTTGAGGCATTTTAGATTTTATATATTAAAATAAAACTAATGAGTTTCTATTTAAATATACCAATGGAATCTAAATCTCAAAATGTTTTAATAGCCATATCAAACATTTGAAAAGAAAATGCATAAACAAACTATTTTACAGAAATTTTGTAATACCTACTTTTTCCTTGAATTCATACTTTCACTTCCTGCTCATAATTTTATTCTAATGTCTAAATTCTCATGTTCGAAAGTCTTTTATTAATTACTAGGTTATACCTGTCTCCAATAAAAATAAGTATATATTTTATATTTAACCATTTTTTCTCTGTGAACCATTTTTTTCTCTGTAAATCTTATTAAAATTCCTTCTAGATTGAATTATTATCACTATCACTAGAACACAATTGATAAAAATCACACAAATATATTACATGTTTTATATTTATTAAGGTTGGTGCAAAAGTTATTGTGGTTTTTGCTGCTATAATGGCAAAAACTGCAATAACTTTTGCATCAACCTAATACTAAGTGTAAGAATAAATATTAAAAATAATTTATCTTTTAATATACCAGAGGGAGGTTTTTTTCTTTCACTTAATTCTGGTACTTTTGCTGGACTATTATTGACTGCTAGAATGTAATGGGGTTTCACATCAATCCTATTTATATTTTTGATTTTAGGAATACAAGTGTTGAAAAACTTATTCACATAAATATGAAGAGGAAAGGGAAACTAATTTTGCCATAGCAATTGAACTCACTTCTTTAAACTCATCCTGAGATACATGCCTCAAATCACATAACATTCTATTACCAAAAACTATTTTTAATGACCTATAACTGATAATTTGAATAGATCTTCCTTCAATTTTGTTGAAAGTAAAGGAAACTACCTGACTTGCAAAAGACTATTTTGCTCATTCGTTAAAATCATTCATTTTCTCAGCATCAAAATCAATATTTCAAATTGTCTGCTTTTTAAAAAAAATTATTTTACTTTAGGTGCACACTATATCTGGCATTTCTCCCCATGTTATCCCTCCCCACCCTCCCCTCCCTCCCCACCCCGGCGTTGTCTCTGAATTGTCTGATTTTTACTGCAATGGAAGTTTTCCATGTTGGGAACCATGTACATAAGATTTGAAATGAGTAAGAGAGTTCAATCTTTCTTTTGTGGAGTGGAAGTGATATTATTGTGAAGGGAGAGGCAGAAAAGAAGAAGCAGCTTTCTCAGAGGATACACAAGAAAACTGAGGATCTTAAAGTGATTCTGTTCAGAAAACCTTCATATAGTCCGAGGGCGACATTTCTCAATCTCATTATGGGCATTTTGGACAGGATAGTTCTTTGCTTTGTGGGCTATCCTGTACATTACAGATGTTTAACAGCATTCCTTACCTCTACCTATGGGACATTAGCAGCATCTTCTCAGTTGTGACAACTCCACATTTTTCTAGATATTGTCGTATATCTCCTGCAGGGCAAAATTACTGCCTGTTTTGAATCACTGTGTTAGGGGTATAGGTACTAATACATGAAAGCTACTTTAGCAGTGAACATCATAATGAATTCTGTGCTACTAAATACCAATGAGTTTCTCATAGTCTTATGAGCAAATTGAGATTCTTCATTTATCACAGAGCATAGGAATATTTAAAGTGTTCCCACAACTCCACCAATGAAAATCAATTCATCATCCATCTTATATTTTGAGAACTGGTATGTCTGTGTTGATATTCTTTAACATTCTTAGGAATTACAAAGTTTTCCAGCATTGTCAGGGAATAGATATGAGCTAGTTTAATGGAAACAAATTGAAGGCAAGCTGACTAATTTTTCTATATGAGTATCCTGATCTTCCTCTAACATTTAAAACAAATTTCCCCAATTATGAACCTTTAGAGACAAAAAGCGCAGTATTAATCCACTGCTAAAGAATTTAATAAGGTAGAATCCTTCTTTTCTCAGGGATGGAAAAAGCTTTTTTAAACTTCCTCTTCTCCTGATTATTATTTAATCACTTGTATTATTGCTATTTCTAGTACCTATTGTGAATTATATACAGTTCTTAAGAAGACCAGACTCTAAGGTCTTGAGAGCATGGGATTGAATCCTATTCACCTGTGTATCTTCAAAACTTGAAATAGTGTCTGGTGCATAATAGATCCTTGATAAATGTTTAATGATGAAGGAAGGAGTAGTTGTGCAAATATCAAATCAGTTAATTTTATCAATGCGCCGTTAAACTTTCAACCTTAACCTTATCGTCATACTAGATGACCTCAGGCAAATGGATGAGCTGAAAAACAAGGAGTGACAGATAAAGCACAGCCTTATTACTATCCAGAGTAACTGAGCATTCATTCACTTTGACGCATTTTGTTTTTTGGTTTTTCTCCCTTTTTTTTTTTTTTTTTGCTATATAGATGAGGGCTTGCTGTGTTGCCCAGGCTGGTTTTGAACTCCTGGCCTAATCTCCTTAGGTGCTAGGACCACAGGCCTGGGCACCACGCCTCCCACACTTTGACACTTAAAACTAATCTACAGAGACTGTGTGTGAAAATTTGAAAGTATAGAAAAAAATAAAGAAGAAAATAGTTATCTAAAATATTAATATCAAGGGGTGATTTTTTAAAACGTTTTTATGTTTTCTTCAATTGCTCTTTTATTTTTATATAATTTAGATCATATAGTACATACAATTTTGCATTTTATTTAGTTTTTGTTAGTCTTTAGTGAGGTCAGGATGATTTAGTCTTTTGTTAGTTTAGTGAGGTCAGGATGATGTCTTTTTTGCTCACTATTTTATCCCAGTACTTAAAATACATGATTAAGTACATATAGAGATTTAATGCTAATGAAGTATATGGAATACATGATGAGTATATAATAGTATACACAGTGAATACATATTACATAAAAGTATGTGGTAAAGAGCATTACAACTTAGGTTTCCCTAAATTATTGAAAACATCACAGTGAGGCCGCAATATGTTTTCGGCAAAAATCTTTCAGTATAAAGGTTTTTTTTGCCACTTTAGTTCTTTGGAAAGGTCGCAGAAGGTGAATTACTGGGCCAAAGAGTATGATATTTTTAAGGGTTTAAGTTCAAAGACTGTACCCTATAAATTCCTGCTACAGAATATGAGGGTGATTCATCACAACTGCTATTATTTGACAGCATTATTATGCTATTTATTCTGTTTGCATTCTTTAATAAGTGAAGTTGAGCTGTTTTTTAAAAATGTTTATTAACCATTTATATTTCCTCTTTTTACAAACCAAATATTTATATTTTTGACATGGTACAATTTTTTTAAGTGTAGAAACTGCATTTAAAAACTGTTTAAAAAGTGCTCTTTTATATTTTAGAGTTTTCTTTGGTTCTGCTACTCTGGGCACATTTCTATTCATACCCGTCCTGCGTATCTCACAAGATTGCTGGGTGTGTCATTGAGACAGTGGCTACATAAGCTTATTGAGAACTATAGAGTAGGAAACACAGGCAAGATATTATTATAAATTTTAACTGCTATTACATTTGTAGAGATGAGACTGCATCTGTCAGCTCCTCAGGTTTACATAGTTCCTTTCTTAAATGTTTTCAGAATTTTCCTTAAGAGCAGCTGCAGAATGGACTGACAGAATTAGTGAATATGAAAACACATACCACTATGTCTAAAACGGAGCAAGCAAAGAAGATACTTTACGTGCCGTAAAACAAAGAGAATCACCTGAGGTAAGTGTACAGTCTTTTCCAACCTGATATTGTTAAACACAGCAGATACTAAATATAAGATGAAGAAAACCCAACGTAGCTCATTTTCTTGCTAATAGCAACCGCGGTCAAATTTAGTCAAGTTGTGGGTGTCAGGACCATTCTATAATACAATCAATTGGAGTCCTGCAGAATAAATGACAGGGTAGGGCTATTATTTCAAGCTACGTTTTTTACAGTACAGTTTATGTTAAAGAGGCCTGAAAAATCACTCACAGTAGACTAATAACTGTGCTTTTAAAGAAATGCAAATAAACTTCATTTGAAAGCATAAAAATTAACCATATAAATGATAACTTGATGTAAGGAATATTAAGTTTCAGCCAAAATGCAAAACAAATTAAACTGCGATATTTAAGGAGGAGCAGAACTCTGCATTTCTTTAGAATTAATGTCAAATTTAACTGTTTTTTTTCTTTATATTGCTGGGCACGATTAGACATGGCACCTTCTTAATGTTGTCAAGGTTCTTTCCTTAAGAAAACATCTTATGCTTGTATGAAACATAGAAGGATGATAATAGGCCTTTGATATAAATAGTGCATTGATGAGAGTTACAGTCTCAGTCAATCAGACAAAATTAATTAAACTCAGGTGAATAAATGGTGGTATGCTAGGGTATTAGCACAGTTTTTTCCTTGAAATGCTTATAGCTGAAGATAGAGACCTGCCTCTTGACAGGCATAAAAACTAGAGGAAAGAATTGACAAGCTGAGGGTCAAATGAGTGCATTCATATCACAAACTAAAAGTGCATGTTGGCTATTGAATAAATAGAATTTTTTTAAATTTAGTCATCAATTGTCTTCATACCTATTTATTTTCCATAAAATTGCTTCCTTAAAGTGGATACAGATTCTTAGTGAGGAAAAAAATTGTAAATATGCAATTTTTTCAAAATTTGAAATCCATATAAAAGGTGATATATTAGTTTATAAAGTTAAATATTTGGAAGTTCCAAGGGAATAATTATGGAAAGAAAAACAAATTACTACTTATACTTTGAATTTGTTATTATTTTGACTAGACAGATTCAGTTCAGAATCTATAGATTTTTCCATAATACTTATTTTAGTTTTTCCTGAGATTGGTAAATGCCATTATCATTATTTGGGGGAGAGAAAGCTGTGGAGAGCTATGGTTTACCCAAGGAGATCTTGTGATTAAATAACAGTTTTACTATATTATTCTCTGTTATTTATGTGGTCAAAACATTGATGAGAGTTGTGGTAACAAGTTTTATCTTAAGGGGCAATGCTGGCCAAATGGTAGCAGAGGTTGCTTTTGGACTTAGCAAGTATTAATGCCATGATTGATTAGGGATATCTACTACGAATACAGGGGTGGCAAAAAATAGTATGGCCAGAGAGAGGAGAGAGAGAGAGAGAGAGAGAGCATAGATTAATAAAAATAGAACTGGACTTGAAGGCAGGAATCCTTCTTTCCAGTCAAATTTTGGTATCAGTCTCTTTTAACAGATAATTATGACCAAGTTATCTATTTTTCTCATTTAAGAAAAAGGACATAGTCAACATTGAAAATGTGAGAAATCCAAATGAAACAAATATTATCTAAGGAATTCCTTAAGACTTTTATAAGAAATGTAGTTTTGTTGTACTTGAGACTGTTATCTTGGAGGGCATTGCTTCTTAGACATCATAAATGCTCAATATTTAAGATTCGTTGAGTTGCATTTAAACCTTCTTCACTATAGAAGGTGTCATCTACAACTCTGCCAGATATTTTCCTTTACTTTTAAAGTGTTATTTTATTTTTAAAAAGTATACCTTTCACTCTAAATCAACACACAAATCAACCATGTTAGATAACTTTTCAAAAATCATTAATGAACATAAGGATACAGTACAATTTTGGTGGAAAAAATTCCAAATCAATTTATTTTATTACAAAAGAACACTTTATAAAACCAATCACATAAATTTTAATTAATTATAACATCAGTGACAGGGAGAACTGATCTTTAATAATATTAGTAAACAACAACAACAAAAAAACACAACTGGAAGGGTATTAAGGCTGTCTGAGTAGGATTCTCATTATTGGTATTTCTGAGTTGTCCTTGAGATAATTTACTCCACAAGCTCTTTTCCTTTGGTACTTAACTTTTTTTTTTCAAAATCACAAGAATGAAAGTATATATTCGAGGATAAAAGTGCTTAGAGTTAAGCTTATTAAAAAGTAGTCAGCATTTAAATGGGGGGAAAAAAACTCAGCATATTGAACTGTTTGTTTTAAATTTAATTTTAGAGCAAATAGATTATTAAGTTGGGATCCTAAAATATTCTAAATAATTTATTTAAAATATTTTATTCTTGTAAAAAACAACCTATTGCCAAGAAACATGTACCTTAACGATATGATGTGTTTTTCCTGAACAAATGTTCCTCTGTTTTACCAGACTGTGTGGCATTTGCTCATACTCAACAACTGTGGAAATTTGGAACAAGGTTTCTCCTCCTTTCTTTAAAAGTCTTTAATTCCTTTGCATGTGCCAGGCACAATTTATATACAAGTTAACAGGAAATGTTCTGTGTAATAATTTTATTATTTGTCCTGACAATAACAAAAGCCAGTTATTCATTAGAAATTCAACTTGTCTAAGTTCTTGAAACTCATGTGTTATTGTTTAGTTCTGGATTCTGGAGGTGAACAGCTGCTGGATGATAAAATATGATTTGAGTGTTTATTCTGGTTCAAGCTATATGATAAAATGTTTACTTGGGAAACTTAGAATATGAGTTTTCATGCTAATGCAGAATTACAAACCCATATGAAGCACTATGTGATCCTTTCCTTCGACAGGTAAAATGAAACTTTTTAAATGTAGCTCGTCAAATACAACTGGTTTCACTTATTTTCATTATACTAGGCAAATAAAAATAGTATGTCTGCATTTCATGTTCTCAGAGCTAATTACTGGCACCAATACATTTTGATCCTATTTAATAAGATTGTCTTTAAATTGCTTTTTAGTGGAAAAACCAAAATAGCGGTTTACTGTTTACTAAGTATGATGCATATTTACATAAAAGCTAGAGTAAAAACATTATACTCACTTTATATGCAACACTTTAAGTAAAACTAGTGTTCTCCAAGGGTTCAGTCTCCATTTACCGACCAGAATAGTACACTGGCCCAGGCATAAGATGAAGTGGTTGCATGTGTCTATCGTCACATAACATAGGAACACCAGAGACAAAGTGCAATAAGGGGTGGGAGAATGAGTGTCCAGAAAACTGGTTGTCTTATTAAATAGCTGATTAATCAAGGCTAGTAAAAGTTACAGGGGCCTTCCAAGCTTTCACCTTTTTGGAAAAACCTCAAGAAATGGAATCATTCATGCACTTCTTGAATTCTTCTAGTTCCAAGAAAAAAACTGGAAGTACCATAGTCACGATGTTATCTGGACATTGTTGCAACAGAAGGGCATAATTTCTTAGTCTAATAAATTCTAGTTAATGTTCAGCACTTAAAACAAGTATTTGCTTTTCAGAACTTAAAAGATGTGACTCTGTGGTCTTGCTCACTATGTAGAAATTTGAAGATGAGATTCATGCTAATGCAGCAGATTATGGCCAAGAGTGACAATTTGGCTGCCTGCAAGTTTTGAATGGAGGCATTTGTTTATGTGAATTTATCCCAGCCCAGAGTCTGTTTTTCAGCTTTGTGGTCCCAGAAACTTGATCTTACCAGTGTTTCAGAGTAGATCAGACATTAGTATGAGGACCTATGCTAACTAAGCTCTTAAGAGCTAATATATAAGACCAGAATGACAAATTATCCTTTCAAAATGATAGAGCTTTAACTGGGGGCTGTAGTGGACACTACTTTCAGCTTGATCAGCAACTCATTCATAGTGCTGGGATGGAACCAGCTAATATTTGCCTCTCACACTCAAGTTTTTATTACTAAGAGTCTCCAGAATTTCCCTTCTTTAAACATGCTGAAGAGAGAGAATAGCTCAAAAGTCAGCAAGACCACTATGTGTTGACTTTATAACTTTATTTTCAGAGTACAGTATTATATCCAAGTATGTGGAATGGAAGAGTTTGAAGAGCATCGCTGTGGCCCTCAGATACGGCCTACATACTCTATTACTTCAGTGGATTTTATTCTACTTGATATCTAGTAATCTAAGAGCATCCAGTATCTAATCTCTCTAGAGCAGATATCACTACTTTCAGATAATAGCTTAAACATTAAAGAAAATGAAACTCAATATATATCAGCCATTTCCTTTTTTTTTAAAGTAAGAATTTTCCTTATAAAAACAAATGTATAAGGATATTATAAAGTATTTTTATGTTTTCTTTTTCTTAGTGATACTTTTTAAAAAACAAGTTATACCTTCTTCTTTACACTAATACTTGTCTCACCTTCAATGCATTTTCTTTTTGTAATTTAAAAAATTACCTTAAAGACTTTCTTTTTTTTTTCAATTGTCACTTGAGAATAATTTTACTACTAGAAGTTTTGAGAGCAATACTGTTACTTGTGCTACATTAGGTTATGTTCTTTTTGGGATAGTTCTACTATAAACTCAATTTCACATAACACCAACCATGTAAGGCAACTGGGAGTACAACTAATAGTAATTTAATAGACTTCATTTATGATGAACAAATTAACCCGAAGAGGGGAGTCCTGCTTATCTTTAGAGGCCCATCTCAAACATCACTTCTCCTTGGAGAGCGATTCCGACTTTCTGATAGCGTCCTTGCTATGCTGTGTTCTGCTTTCTCTTTGATCCTAGCTTCCACTGCACAGCTGATTGTGCTTCATCAACCTGAGCATCCCTGGCGTTCAGCCCTGTACCTTACTTTGAGTGGATGTATTCAATAAATCTTGAATAAATAAATATGTGAGTCATGTACATTTCTATTTATATATATGGCTGTGAGAGATGACATCTTTGAGCTTATCCCTTTTAAAATTAAAACTGAAACGTTTTGGGAAAGATGGTATCGTTCTTGTACTTGAGAGTATATCTTAATTTGGGTTCCTAAAAATGAGTTGATCAATGAGTTTGACAAAGTTTTCAGAACAGATGAGGATCAAGCTTAGTTGGTTTCAGATAAGGAGAGACATTTGTATTTGAAAATATTAAAACAAAACAAAACAAAATAAAGCTGGTCAGAAAATTAAAATAAAATAAATCTGCATTTTTTGCAGCTAATAATACTCATTTATTTCATTCCAAGTTCTGGTTATAAATGCCAAGGCCTTTTTAAAAAGCTCTTGCTGTTTCTTTTTTAAGGATAATTTTGTGCTTAAATTCAGAATACCATTTGTACATCTAATTCAGTCCTAAAATATTGTATATCTGTGGTTGTCACATGATTACAACATAATCTAGTGAAATTCAGTTAATGGTATAGCAGTCTTTAAAAGAAGAATTCTATACTGGACAGTTGAGTGAGAATTTTTGAAATACACAATTTAAAATTAATTTATTGCAATATTTATTGAAAAAAGCTTGACTGTGAGGTAAAATCTACATAACAGTTTTCCTTAAGCATCCAAAATTTTTCAGATACTCCACAGTGCCAAGATATGTGGTTCATATGAACACAAAGTAATAAGTAGGGTAGTAAGAAAAGCATAATTTAGTAAAAAACCAAATTAATTTGATCTTTCCATCCTGATGTCCGTGATTCCTCTAAATTAGAGAAATATAAGCCAGGACCATATAATATGATAACTAATCACACAAAAAGTGACATCAATGAATACCCATTCTAGTAACTTTAATGTTAGCATACCCGGCCAGTTAATAAAATATTTACTACGCAGAGGTGAACACGCTGAAGTCAAAGCAAATTAATTTTGTTCTTTTCTAAGAGCATATTTTTAAGTAAGATTTTAGCCTCATATTTTGGCAAAGGCAAGATGTTCACTTTGGCTTTTGTAAAAACATGTCTATATCAAGAATATCCTAATTAAATTTAACACAAAATATATCATTTAATTATTACTATAAAGTTATAATCTATTTACAATATTTATAAAATAACTACTAACCAAGCAACGTGCATTGAATATAAAACACTGTACCTCCTAAATGTTACTTTTTAATGTTTTAAATGCTAACTATGCAAGTTATACAACAATGTGGGTAGTATATATATTGAATAATTCTAGGTCCTGAGATACACACTAATAAATTGCACTTATTACAGAGCCAGCAAATCTGGGTCTTGAGATATTAATGGTCACGTAGATATATTTTAGAGGTTACCTGAGCAAGCCAAAATTCTAAGTGGTTTGAAATGTACAATAATTTTGTCACATTATGATCACAATATTTCCTTTCATAAGAATCTACCCCCAGTGCCATTAGTTAACCACATGGTTATTATATGTAGCTTGATTCACTATAAATGCCGTTATAACACCTGTGGTTTCCCTCATTAAGAATTGAATGGATGGGGTCAGGGGTTGAAAGGGCAGCATATGCGCTATGAAAGAACTAGTTAACATAGCCTATTATATTGGTGCACTGGTAAATCTCATTTCTATTCATCAGATGATTAGTTCAATCAATATTTATTCCTCTATGCTTCCTTTGTCTTGTGCTACAAAGGAGACATCCTTCAAATTCATGGCATAAACCTTGTTATCTATGAATTTGTTGCTTAATTTGAGAGGGAATATTTTATTTACTTGGCAGTCCTGAATTCTTTGATTCCCTTTCCCTCTAATTATCATTAGGTAGTATAATGGAGTTTTGTGTAGATTATTTATAAATAGACATTATTAACAGTTTCTTTTTTATGCGACTCTAGTACCACGTGTATTCATATCTTCCCTTTGAATGCTCTGGAAAGTTGCTTCTGTTTCTCTAAATATGTTTGAGTTTGGAAGTCTGGATTGTGAAAGCAAAGATAAGAATGATTTTCTCTCTCAAATATTCATTCTCTTGTCTGAGTGGGTGGTTATAGGCACATACATATACATATTGCGTATCAGTGTGTATCAACAGACGCCTCCAAAGACTGCTATTATCTGCTGGGGATTCTGTTAAGTCAGAGATTCTATTCAAAGTAAGATAAATATTTGCAAAAAGCTGTAATTGGAAGATGATTACAAAATTACAGGAATAATACTTTTTGTTTAGAGTGCTTATTTCATCAAAGGTCATCATTCATTTTATCACAAAAGACTTATTTCATTAGTCTGCTTGGTTTCTATCCTTTAGATAAGAATAAGAATAACAGAACTACCTCTAGAATAAAAAAACACACATTAATTATTAAGCACAATTTCCATTTCTAATGTTTACTTTTCTATATATTTTAACATCACAATAAATGTTTTGTTAATGCTAAATTAATGCCAGTATAAATAAAGCCTTTACTTCTTTTTGTCTTTATGGAATAAACACAGAAATAGTTTAGTCTTAAGAAATTCTCCTCATATTATTAGAATGTCACTTGGATCACTAATATCTTTTGCACTCACAACATATGTGCTCATGAACCTTTGATGTGTTTCAGTTTGGCCGGAATTTGACAGTCTTCACTTTGGAATGAATTCTTATTTCCTAATATGTTTACTTGTAAGGCTTAGGCTTCACCAATGCACAGTGGCACTGATGTTATTGTTCACAATTTTAAGCCTCACTTTATATATAAATGTGCAGAATCCCAGCAGACCCATGCAAAAATAATTTTTAACTTAATAATTTAATTAAAGTTTTCATATTAAACTTTGATGCTATACTATGCACTTTAAATTAGAGGTATATTATTCATTGCAGTGGTATAATCTAGTAATGTGCTGTGATTTACACTTTTACATCTTAAAACTATTGTAATGAAAGGTATAAAAACCATGTAGGCTGTCTTACATCTCTAAAAGGTGAATACAGGTTTAGAAAAGGGGACATCATAGCTGAGAAAACAATTTACTTATTTTTTTATGTAGAAAAACTTCCTGTATCAAATCATATTAAATCCCTGTTGACAATTATGTATATGCTACTTTTGGGGGAAAAAAAGTAGGTATTATTATGAGATTTAAATGTCATTTTCATGAAGACCAACCCAAAAACTTTGTATATTTTTGGTGCTAGAGAATTTTTGTTGCTGCAAAATTAGGTTTCATGGCTTGGAAACACTTTAAAATGTAATTTAAAGTGTAATCTATGCAAATAAACTCCTGAATAGTTTTTTTTTAATGGCTGATTGTAGTTTAGCATTATCAAATTGCTGCCAAAATAAGTAAATGTTAACATTCATATTTGGTTAAGAGTATAAAATAATGTTTTTATTTGTTAAATGATCACATAAAATCACTTTAATAATGATGCAAAAACTCATCTTTTAGGGATTCGCTAATGAGCAAAAGCTATATTGTGGTTGATGGAAAATCCAAAGATTAGTCAGTTTTAAGTAAATGCCAATAAAGGAGTTTTAATCTTGTGTCCCTCATGTTTATAACGTTTGCTGCTCAAATTTCTTCATTTACATTTTCATCCTGGTTTCCCAATTCCCGATTATTAGAAAATTAGAAAAGTAAATCTTGGTGGTACTAATACCTATCCCAGAAGTCCAGTATGCCAAGCACTTCTGTGTCATAATACTTGTTACAAACTCACCCATGATGTTGGGGGAGGAAGGAGGAGTCACTAGATGTAACCATTTAAGAAAATATTTTATTTTTATGGCTATATATTATTTCAACAATACTTGAATGACAGCTTTAAGATTTCCTTTTAAACTGAATAACATTTCTTGGAATGAAGACAGCTTACTGATGATTACTTAATGAGCAATTATTAATGGACTACTAACAGAGATGTCCTTCCAGCAATGTTTTTTTAATTGCGGGAGGTGGAATGTTGGTTAGAAATATTTAATTGGAACTTGTGGAGGAAATTAAGAGCGAGAATTTGTTTAGGAAATCTAAAGGCCTTGCCAGTAGGACATTCCGAGCTCCATACCTCTGAAGGGCTGCCATACCTCTGAAAGCAAGCTGCCTCTTTTCTAAAGTTTAGCACTTAGTGAAAATTGACTACCTGAAAATAACAGATGAAAACTAGACTTTAAAAAAGCCAAGCTCAAAACTAGCAAGCATAAAACCAGATTTCTAATCCGCCCCAGCGACAATCACCTATTGATTGCGACGACATCTGTGCCTCTGTTTTTGGAAGCAGGGTTTTCCGTGGAGGCAGGAATGAAAAATCCGACCATTCCCGCGCCCCTGTGTGATAAACAGCCCACAGATCTTTCAAGAAGGAGCCTTGAAACCCACACCTCGGCTCACTTCTTTCTCACTTATTGATGGGCCCAATTAAAGGTCCTCCCTTTCCCCCGCCAGAAGTTACTCCTTTCAATAATGAAATCTACGGAGAAGCCTCTCTAGAACTTCTGTGGTACCCTCTCACAGACAAAGGATGAAAGTCTTTGTGCACCACCAAATACAACCTCCTCCGACCCGGGCCAGAGTAAGCCACCGCGCTGTGTCCCGGACTCAGTTCAGCCGTGGGGCAGGACCAGGACGTCAGTGATCAGAGACTCTTAACCCCTTTCTTTCCCAGTAGCTTCCCTGGGGATAGTCTTTTAAATGCCCTAGGCGAGGGAGGAGTAGGAGAGGGAATAGGTTTGCTGGAGTGGCCCCGAGGGAGACCACTCAATCCTAGATCACCTTTCCATCGCGCAGAGCAGCCTTAGCCAGGACAGTTGTCAGCTGCAAACTGTGGAGCACAGGCGCTAAGGAGGGCCACCTGGGAATGGAAAGCGCGCGCGTGGGTGAGGGAAATGGAGTGGGCCCACGGTAAAGCCCAGATCAAAAACAGCCCCTCTCCCAACACAGGCTGCTTAGTAGCCCTGCACGAGCGAAAGCTGATTCCTTTCCCGCTTTCACTTCTAAGTTCACGCTCAAGTTCAACCCCCAACTCCACAAGACGTCAGAGTAGCCTGGATCTTTTCTCAATCCCATTCTTATTGAACAGCCTCTCACAATGTGGAAGGGCACTGTCCGCAGAAAATAGGAAGAGTCAGTGAGGAAAGACCCTAGGGATCAGGAAAGGAGAGCCAGGAAGGGCGAGAGAGAGACCTGACCATCTTTGAAGCTTACATTTTCTCCAGCGCGTTCCCCTAGGCCGCCTGAGAGGTGTCTCAAGTTAGAAGTTGTAAGGGGTCCTCGGGCGCCTGGCAAGGCTGGCTCCCTCTGGGATAGGTATGTGGGCTTAAACTGGTTTTCTCAAGGTGAGCATAGGACCAGCGCTTGGCTTTCAATCCTTCAAGCTTTTGGAGTTCTCAAAGCGACCGCCGTGTCGAACCGGGACAGTCATCTGCAAATTGCTGCTTCAGGAGCGGCTAGATCAAGCTACTAACCCACCCCCATCCCGCGCCGCTCTCCATTCTACCTTGTAGGGAGTGAGCGGCTTTTTTGCCCTAGGTCCTAGTGCCGGGTCCGAGCTGAGGTGGCGCGTAGTTTCCGACCTTCGGAAAGTACGAACCAAGCCACAGGGGGAAAGTTAGAAGGGGGGGAAGGGAAGGGACGAATTGGCAGCTCCAGACCCGGACAGGGGGAAACCGAAAGAATGGATGGGATGGTGAGATGGGCCAGAAAAAGAAAAACAAAGACTGGGCCTCTTTTACTAAGCAAAGGTTCTGTACTCCTCAATTGCCCAAGTATAGTTTCTCGAAAGAATTTAGACAGTGGAGCATGTAACCAACCCTCAGCCGGGACAATCAGCTGCAGCCAGCGCGCACACAGGGTGCCTCACTCCCAGCGAGCGGGCCAATCAAGACCATTCCATCAGGACGTCCTTGTTTCTTATCTACAGTCAACCCCCTCCCCCATGGACAATCTCTCTCCTTTCCTTCTCCTTTCCTTTCCTAACACATCCCAGCATCCAGCCAGCAAACCCTTGAGTACAGGCTCGGGGCTCACCGCGTGCGAGAGGGAGTGGGAGTGAGATCCGCTGCCTCCTGGGGTGCTCCTCCCGGGGCGTAGCGGGAGTGAGTGGAAGAGGATCACAGCTAGTGGAAGGAGAAGACCAGTGATTGCATCCCAAGTGCTTCTTGCCTAGACCACCTCTTTCCGGGTCCAGGATGTAGGAAAGTCTGGAGCTGGCCGTTACTAACTTTCTGTTGTCAAGACCCAGGGGGGACGTGCGAGGGGTAGAGAAGAGTCCCCGATGAACCGCGGCCTGACCAGGAAGAGAGACCCGGGGTGGGGGTGGGCGCCCAGAGGCTTGCACAGATCCCCAGTGTCAGGCGGACACTTGCCTGGCTCTTCAGTAAAAGCGTGAAGAATGGCCGAGCACAGCGAGAAGGAAACCTGAGGTGTCCGGCAAGGCAGGAGAGGAGACCAGGTGACTCCCCGAAGCCCAACTGCCATCCCTTCCAGAGGCCCAGAGTTCAGCCGAAGCAGGTGTAACGCTACAGCCCCTGGCGTGCATCCCCGCGGACCCCAGCTCGCCCTGGGGTCCCGCCGCCGCCGCCACCTCCTGCGGCTGCGAGGGTCCTGGCCGGAGGAGGCACCCAGCACCTCCTTCCACTACGGGCCCCTTTATCTGACGAAAGAGCCGGAGCCCATGGCTCTCTGGCCGTGAGTAGCGTGGTCTTTCGAAGCCTCCAGAACTTTCTCATTACAACTTTTCCGGGGTCGCACTACTCCCTGGGCCGCGCGGGCTCGGGCACGAGGACCTGGCCAGGGCGCAGCGCCGGCGCGAAGGCGCGCGCCGAACTAACTGTTACCTCCAGCCTCGCAGCACTGCTCTTCTGCCTACTACCCCTGTGAAGGGACCTGCCTGCTGCTGGCCAGGACGCTAGTGGGCCTCGTAACCTGGCGAGTGTGTGCTCCCGCCTGTGCGCCCAGCGCGCCCAACCCCGGCCGGCGACCACTGCGCGCAGGGGCTTCCAAGCTGCTCCTGCCCAGAGGCATCCCTCCCTCGGCTTTCTCCATCCCGCGTCCGCTTCCGCACCCGAGAGAGACAGGCAAAAAAGATTCAGTGCAACTCAAGGACTGGTCGGATCCAACTAGCCTCTCCCCCCTCTCCAAAAAAGCGCCCTCCCGCGTCCCTCCAGAACTCCCGAGAGGCAGCAACACCTTCCCACAACTTTCTACGCCCAGGCCATTTGCAGCCCCACCTGCGAGAGCGAACTCGGGGAACTGGCGCCTGGGCAACCTTTTTCCCCTTCGGCTGGGTGCCCTCCCCTCCCCCATCTCCCCTTCTGGATGGAGTTGGCCGGACTCGGGGAGCCTCGGTGCCCGCAGACTCGCTTACCTCGCATGGTGTGGCCGCTCTCCCGCTCCGCGTAGTCATGAAGCTGCTCCCAGCCCGAACCCCGGAGAGCCCAAAAATCCCGCTCAGCACGAGTGAAGAAGGTGGTCGGCGAAGAGCTGCTCTGCCGAGAAAACCATCCCTTTAGGCGGACGCCTTGGCCGCAGGGTGACGTTTGCCGCCGCCGCTATGTTAACAGTTTTGATGTTGGTGGTGACTGTTTTGATGATTGTTTGTTTGTTTGTTTGTTTTCAGGGAGGGTGAAAAAAATGTTCTGGCTGGCTGGTGCCTGGGTTTTGTTTTGGTTTTGTTTTTCTTATTTCTTTCTCTCCAATGTGCTTGCTTTTTAAAAATGCCACCGCCTCCGGCTCAGAAGATTTCTTTTGTGATCACTTGGACTGAGGAGGAGGAGGAAGGGCAGCAGCAGGAGGAGGAGTTGGTGGTGGTTTTGTTAGTTACAAAGAAGAGGGAGAAGGAGCAAGGGGGAAAAAAAGGAAACAGAAAAGAAAGAAAGGCGGTGTGGATGGCAGAGCATGTGCGTTTTCACATGACATCTGTGCCTGTTAGCGGATCCACAATGTGAATTTTCACTGTTCAGTTACAGGGAGGAAGGGAGCAGCGAGAGAGAAAGAGAGGGGAGAGATGGAGAGAGAGCGCTGAGAGGGGCTTATACGCGAGGGCGGGCTTGGCCGCGACTTCCAGGCCCCGCCTGCTGTCAGCGCCGCCGCCAATCAGCGCCCGGCAGCGCCTGGAGAGGCTGGGACCGAGGGGAGGGGACGCGGCGATGGCGGGGGCGGGGGTTGGGGACCAGGGAGTCCTCGGCGGCCGGGGCTGCGACGGGGGAATTCGAGACTGTCCGAACTGGGCGGAGGAGAAGGGCGGACCGGGAGAGGCGGGCAGATCCGCAGGTGACAGGCACTTCCGATTCAGCAGAGAAGGGGACACTGATCGCGGCAGACCTTCGGAGGCAAGAGACGCGGGGCTCCCCCGGGTTTCACGTTAGGTCCCTCTCTCGCCACCCCCGCGGGCCCTGCAGAGTTAGTTTTGAATTTGTGCCAGCGCTTGGCCGAGCGCTGTTTCGGTAAACTTCGCGTCTCTGGCAGGGGTTTCCGTGGGCAGGTCTTTTGGGTGCTAGTGGTAGAATAATGCTAACCCACTTCCACCACTTTTAGCACAACTAAAATGCAGTCCCATGCAAGTAGCTGTCCCCTTCCTTTAAAAACGTCGGTCAGATGCTCCCTGACCCCCATCTTTAAAAGAAAAAAAAAAGCATTCATGTGTGTGTTCTTTTGTCAGGGAAATGGATTTTTATTAGCATTTGGAGAATCCCCTGGCGTGGACTGCAAGGACTGAAGGAGAACAGCTCAAATTGGCGGTATGACCACCTTACTAATTCAAGGCAAAGGGCTTGAGGCTAGAAGGTGAGATTGTAGGGTGCTCTTTAGAAAGGTTTTAGAAGGAATACATCGTTAACTTTAGTTGCCATCAGAAGACATTTACTCTATTTAGACGCGATAGGTAACTGAACATAGATAAACTTGTCTTCCTTAGGTGAAAATTGTCATCTATGACCATTTAATTGTATAAAAATCTAACACATATATCAAAACTGTTTCTTTGCAAGTTTTTCCTCCTCAGTTGACAAAATAAGCATATAGATGATTACACCTACTTCTTTCCCAATAGTAGGGAACTTTTTAAAAATTTTTATTATTTTTATTTTTGGGAACTTCTTAAATACTTGGCGTTAATTGAGCACTCTAAAAGATTAGAAGGTGAAAACATTTGCCTCATTCACTCAGTCATGAGTCTGGGGAGATGTCTACTTATTAGCATACCTGTTGGCACAGCAGGCCTCATCATCATTTAAGTATCCAAATAATTTGAATTTTGACGGGTATTTATTCGTGATATGTCATGTAACACAAAGTACAATGTAGAATTGGCAGTTATTTAGTTAATTAGGTCTCTCTACACTGCCAACTAGTTTTTTCCTTCTTGATTAAATAAAAAATGAATTATCTGCTGAATTTTTACCAGTGTTAAATTGACATAGCCCTGCTATATGCCATCCCATTTGCAAACCAATGTGTAATTTAGGAAAATTTTAGTATTAAGAGTGAAAGCTGATTGAGTCATTAATTAAATGAAATGAACAAAAGGAAGTTACTGTTCAGAACAGTTATTCCTTTATAAATACCTTTCTCCTAGATTTGTAATTGACACAGTAGTTAATCTTTTAAGATAATATTTAAGGCTCCCTGGCTTTATTATTTTTAATCAAGTAAAATATATTCATCATAACTGTGTTAAAGCTGTAGAAAGTTATGCTTAATTTAGTTGCTTCATTAAAAATTACTGAATATAAAATAGTCAAGAAACAAATTGTGACTATATCATTTTAATTTTGTTGCTTCAAGCAGAGACACTTGAATATTGAAAATTCTAAAGGCTTTGTAAACATTGTGTACTTTTTATTGTTGTTGTTATCATTTTAGATTTCTATTTCTCCTTAGCGTAAACAGGAATTTAAACTTTTGAAAAAATTCAAAAATTGAAATGTTTATGTTGTTTTAACTTTCTAAACATTTATTGAATTCTGATTTTTTTTTTTTTTACTGCTGCAGTATCTGTAATCCTTGAAAAAGGTAGTCAACATATGTATAAAAAGTATTTTACCCCCCATACATTTTTATATTCTCTTTGTTTTGTGGGTTCAACAAGGCATAATTTTGCTTAGAACATATTTCTTAATTCCTTTTGAGTATTTTTGAATAAATTATTAATTAGAAGACTCTACGTTATTCCATTTTTTAAAACTCTTATATATTCTCTATATATGGTGATGCAAAAGTATGTATTTTCTCTTTAAATGCTGATCATTGGTTGTAATCTGGCTGCCTGGGACATTTTGGATCTTTCTAAAAATTTAAAAACTGATTTGTTGAAATTTTCTAATAATTTTCACACTTATTTTAACTGAATGGATCCCATTTATGTAAAATAAATATTAAGAATTCGAATGAAAGAAGTATTTTCTAAGAACTCACAAAACACGTACATATAATCTGATGGTTTTATAACCTACCTGCCAGCAAATAACCATATTTCAAGTGGCATAATAATAATATGTTAATATAATGTCCTTGCTCACATGAAGTACAGTATCAGTAATTTTATTTGAATGATTGTGTCTGGTTTCCTATAAGCTTGAAACTCTGCTTTTCGATCTGGGCCTAAAGGATAGTCTAAGCTGATAGTTACATTTTCATTAAATGACAATCAGTCACATAGCACTGTCCTCAGTCTCAAGAATTGCATAATATTCCACTTAGGCTTGCATGCTCACCTGTTTTTCTGACACATTAGCGTCCCTCTGGTTGAGCTGTACCACGGAGTATTAATGACAACAAATATCCCAAAGGAGGCAAAGTTTTAGTATAAAGCCAACCAGGTAGGGTGACCACAACATTTAGGATTATTTCAGTCCTAAAATGCTTAAACAGGAAGTATAGTTCACGATTTTCTGAGCTGGTAAGTCAGGGTATTCCCTGGTCAGGGAATATTTGAAATAATTATGAATCTTGAAGGGACATTAGCAATACCAATAACAATGTTATATTTAGGATGACTGAAAGATCAGGTATGTTTAACTCTATTTAGGGAGCTGTGTGCTTGTGAAAATTGGAAAAGAGATATAAAGCTGCTATTAAATATTGTAATAGCCAGAAAAATTTAAGAACTTTTAACATTCAAACTTTTTACAAGTGGGAAGGGTGAAGTACTGAGCTCTCTGTTGCTGAAGGCATCCAAGCAAGTGTTGAATGAAAGGTTCTGGTAGCGATGCTCTAGTATACAGATTTCTATACCAGGTTGGAAATTGTCTAAATTACCTCCAAGATCATCTGTAGCTCTAAGCGTAAAGTTGGCCTCTATGTCCGTGAGTTCTGCATCTGTGGATTCAACCAAGAGCAGAGCAAAAATAAATTGCATCTGTATTGAACATGTACAGGTTTTTTCTTGTCATTATCCCCTAAAAAACACCAAATAATAATTATTTATGTAGCGTTTACATTGGCATTATAAATAATCTAGAGATGATGCATGTAGGAAGATGTGCATAGGTTACGTGCAACTACTACACCATTTTATATCAGAAACTTGAATATCTGTGGGTTTTGGTATCCGTGGGAGGTCCTGGAACGAATCCCCATGGATACCAAGGGATGACTGAATTCACGTGGAGTAAAGGTTGCTACCACTGCCCCAGCAGGCATCAGAGCTGTATTTCCTATCTGAGAATGCAAAATTCATGACAGCAGGAGCCAGAATTTCCCTAGAGTTTGTAAGAGCTCCTGGTAGTTTATAGGTGCTTGGTAATTATTGGGGGAATGAATGCTTTCTAACCTTTAGGTCACTGGATGTGAACGACAAATGGAGTGAAGACCTGAATAAGATCCTTCTTCTTAGTTTCTGTTGAATGGGAAGAGGAGGGTGGGGAGAATCTGCATTTAAATTCTCCTAATTTGGAGGGTCAAAAAATGATGGTTGAGATTTGGTTATGTAGTTATAAAAGAAAGCTGAATTTAGTTATTTTCATATTTATTACTATTATCAGTTTAATTTTATTTATTTAGGTATTTATGTTATTGAGAGGGAGTACCACTGGAGGCTGAAGTGCAGTGGCACCATCTCTGCTCACTGCAGTCTCTACCTCCTGGGTTCAAGTGATTCTCCTGCCTCAGCTTCCCGAGTAGCTGGGATTAAGACACCCGCCACCACACCCCGCTAATTTTTATATTTTAGTAGAGATGGGGTTTCACCACGTGGGTCACACTGGTCTCAAACTCCTGACCTCAAGTGATCCGCCTGCCTTGGCCTCCCGAAGTGCTGAGATTACAGATGTGAGCACCGTGCTCAGCCCTATTCTCAATTTTATTCCCAGGTGCTGAGTCTTCTTCACAATCTTTGAGTTCTTTAAGTTCTGGGTCATTTTAAAATATAGATGCAAGTTCAATAAGATTTCAAAATAAAAAAAAAGGCAAATATTAAAATTGAGCATGTACTTTTTAATACGTTGGAAAAGGTTGTAAGTGCCAAAGCATGAATGAACCCCAGTGTGTGGGAGAGGTAAGGCTAGCTTTGGGACAAGGAAAAAACATACAGGTCAGCAAAACAAGAGCCAACATTTATTGGATGAATCACGTGATCTCTCAACCTATCTAATTTATATTTCTTACAAGAGTCTACATGTTATACATTATATCTCCTGCTCCTCCCTACTTAAAAAAAATATTTTATGGCTAAAAGAACAGAGGCTTAAAAAAGTTTACTTATATCAGATCACAAATTTTAAAATGCTGGACCCAAGATTCAAACTCAGATATAGCCACTAAAATGTGTTTCATGAGTGCAGGAACTTTCATTTTATTTTAATTTTTTCAATGTTGAATCCACAGAATCTAGAGTCTTGCCTGATAAATAGTCATATATCACTAAATGACATTAAATAAGAACAGTGATTTTTTTTTTTTTTTTGAGACAGTCTCACTCTGTCGCCTAGGCTGGAGTGCAGTAGTGTGGTCTTGCCTCACTGCACCCTCCACCTCTCGGGTTCAAGTGATTCTTCTGCCTCAGCCTCCTGAGTAGCTGGGATTACAGGCACCCACCACCTCGACTGGCTAATTTTTGTATTTTTAGTAGAAACAAGGATTCACCATGTTGGTCAGGCTCATCTTGAACTCCTGATCTCGTGATCCATCTGCCTTGGCCTCCCAAAGTGCTTGGATTACAGGCGTGAGACACTGCGCCCCTCCAAGAACAAGGAATTTTGACTTTAAAAATAAAAGGATACTGTGAAAAATTTATGAAACAATAATGGCCTGATTTGGTTCATCATGGAGTTTAGGAAAATACTTCTGCAATAAATATTTCAGGTTGTAAATAATGTAAGCCTGAATTGAATTGGCACCAGGAAAAGGGGGGAAAATGAAAAGGTTGGATGCCTGACACATTTTGCAGGCAGAAGCTATGACATCGAATGCATGATTAGACTGGTGGTGCTGCTGGGCAGAGTGTTGGGTAAAGGAAGGGAGAAGTCAAACCAAACCTTCACCAGAAGGAGGCTTATAGAATGAATATCCCACTTATCTAAGTATTTAAGGAAGAAAGAGCAGATTCTTATTTAAATAGGGGAAATATTGACATGAATTTTCAATTTTGCATATCAGTGACAATGTACAACAGATAGTTGGCTATTGATAGAACTGGAGATTTGGAAATTGATTAGAGGTCAAAGTAAAGATTTATGACATTCAGGCTGTGCATGTTGGCTCTGGCCTGTAATCCCAGCACTTTGGGAGGCCGAAGTGGGTAGATCATCTTAGGTCAGAAGTTCGAAACCAGCCTGGCTAATGTGTTGAAACTGCATCTCTACTAAAAATATAAAAATTAGCCAGGAGTGGTGGTGAGCATCTCTAATCCTGGCTACTTGGGAAGCTGAGGTTGGGGTTCCAGTGAGCTGAGATCGCACCACTGCACTCCAGGTGACAGAGCAAGGCTCCATCTGAAAAAAAATAAAAAAAAAAAAAAATTTATGACATTCAGAAACACCAAGGAGAACAGAGACAATGTCAGATTTAAATGTGAACAAATAGGCACATAAAATAATAGAATTACATTTTTGTGTGTATTTATATAATATTTTAAATAGGGACAAACTCATCTACATCAGGAAACCCAGACACCATAAGGTTAGATACATTTTCCTATACATTAAAAGTAAGTATTTTAAATGGCAAAGTCCACCAAACAAAATCAATAGCCTGGAGAAAATATTTGTTGCACATGTGACAGATGAAAGATTAGTAGCCTTCATAAACAAATGTATGCAAACTTACAAACTGATAAAATTTAGATTTTAAAAAAACCCTAAAAACTGAGGTTGGTAGAGAAGAAAGGGGAGATAATTTAGTAGACAATTTTTTTAAAATGGTTTTTTCTTTATGGTTTTTGATACAGGTGAATAATTGGTTCTTCATGTTTATAGCTCTGTGAATAAGGTTGAGAAGTTCCTTTCCAGATCAACTGACAAGGCTTTAGGATAATTTCTTGTACATTTATTAAAATATTAATTAAAATGCAAATGTAATATTTTGTATAACTTCACTGTTCTTGCTGATAGTCTTCAAAATTTACCTTGAATTGCCTACTTTTCTGTACCTTCACTGCCTTGTCAATCTAATCTACTGTCCCTTTCCTGCCTAGATGGGTATAATATTCTTAGAATATTTTCTCTGCCTCCATTCTCGCCTCTCACCTCGTTAATTTCCCAACTGGCAGTTAGAGAGAAATTTTAAAAGTCAGATAATAAATATCCGCCTGTAAAACACATTATTGTCTTCGTATTGCATTTAGACAACCTATACTCCTTATCGTGACTTAGAAGTAGGGTGCATACATATTATGGTTTGCCCTGAAACCCTGCATAATTGTTAAAAGTGTCCCTTTCATTTTCGAATGTGTTCCTGTTTGAGCAATGCATAATAGTTACCCTGATGATTATAAAGCACTGCTGGCTTAAATGTTATGCTCTTAGAGAAATTGTCCCTCATAACGCTACCTAAGCGAACACTCGTTTATAATTCTTTATCAAATAACCTCTGTTTTCTTTATAGTGTGTATCAGAATTTATGATGATTTGTTTGTTTTCTTTTAATATCTAATGAAAGAACTCAATTAATTTATAATTAATATTATTATTAGCTCTAGGAGGCAGTAACCACTTCTTTTATTTTGTATTATATTATCAGTGCCTGGTATGATGGCTGACACTTAGTACATGCTTAGTAAGTTTGTTCAGTGAATTGATAACTTTGACTAATTGCCGCAATTAAAGTGATGTAAGTAATAATTCTTTTGCTTTTTGAAAACTTTGTTCACATGTTTGCTAAGATGTCTCCAGATCTCGTTATGACCACATTAAAAAATGCATGAAATATTGTTTTTCCTTTCAAGGCAACTGACATATAGTGATGATTTAATGTATTGGTTTGGAAGTAAATAAAACAGGACAACAACCAAAACAAACAAAAACTGATTTTGTCCTCAGATCTGCTATTTGCAATGTAACTTCTAGCTGGTTGTGAATCTACTGATTATGGACTGCATGTTTGTATCCTCTCTAAATTCGTATGCTGAGCGCCAAGCCCCATTGGATGGTCTAAAGAAGTAGGGCCTTTGGGAGGTAAGTAGGTTTAGATGGGTCATGACAGTGGAGCCCCGATGATGGGATTAGTGCCCTTATAAGAAGAGGAAGAAACACCACAATTTCCTCTCTCTCTCTGCCATGTGAGAGTACAGCAAGAAGATGAGCTGTCTGTAGGCTATGAAGAGGCCCCTCATCAGATACCAAAAATGGCAGCACCTTGATCTTGAACTCCTCAGCCTCCAGAACTCTGAGAAATAAATGTTGTTTAAGCCACCCCATCTAACATATTTTGTTATAGCAGCCTAAGTTGACTAAGGCACTGCCTGAAACTCAGTGTACATATATATGTATGTATATGTACTTATGTAGTTATGTGTGTGTGTATATATATATGTATATACATATGTATACACATATGTATATACACACATATATAGATACATACACACACACATAAAATATACACAGTTTTTTTACCTGTATGTACTGTGTGAATATACATGTATGTAAAATAAGGCTAATACACTTAAAAGAATAAAATGAGAGGTACTAGTGTAATGCTCAGAACATCGCAATCAAGCAAAAATCATTAACTATTGAGACATTTTTATTATTTTATTGGGAAAATCTGTTTCATGTATTGGTAATAGCAAAATTTTCAATTCAGGCCAGTTACATTTTGCTTGTTCATCACACTCTGCAGATACTGTTACGTGCTCAAAGAACAGACAGAATATAAACGAATTTAATATTTACCCTATTATCAGTTATTTTCAATTTGATTTTTCCCAATTGCTTCATGACTGCCCCTTTTTTTCCTTTCTTATTATATTTTGGATTGATCAGTTTTGGATTACTTCACTTATTTTCCTTCTATTTGCATGCTGGTTATACATTCTTTCACTATTCTACTAGTAATTTCTCTAGAGATTAACATGTGTCTTTGATTTTTATAATTAACAAAAACTAGTACTCTTACTACATTTTAGTCAATGCTGAGACCCTCAACATCCAACTCCGATAATCTTTCCCCACCTCCTAAATGCTGTAAGTGTTATCGTTGTCATGCATTGTTAATTCTACTTATATTTTAACCTCCTTAAGATAACATTATTCCTTAAGATAATATTAATTGCTATTACTATTATTGTTATTATTGTGTATGGTCAGAATTTCTTCACATTTGCCCCAGGCTTAGCCAATCTAGTTTTCTTGCATTTTTTATGTTTCCCTTTGAGATTATTATTATTTTTTTCTGCCAGAAGAAATACCTTTAGCAGTTTAGTGGCCTTTTTGTGTGGTCCATTAATGATGAATGTGCTCAGTCTTTCATGGTCTACAAGTGTCTATGTTGCTTCACTTCTGAAAGATATTTTCACTGCTTGCAGATTTTGTTTCTCACACCTTTCATGTAATTCCATTGTCTTCTGTCTTACATCGTCTCTGTTGAAGAATTAGCTATCACTCTTCTGGTTGTCCCTTTGAAAATCAAGCGTCTTACTTTTTGGATCCCTTTACAATGTCTTTGTCTTTGGTTTTTAGCTGGTTTATTGTGATGTGCTTAGCTGTGGTTTTGTTTTTAATTGCTCTCTCTAGACTTTGGAACACATCTTGGATCTGTGGCTGGGTATCTTTTTTAGCATTTGGAATGTTCTTGATATTTGCTCTTTTTATTTTTATTTTTGAGATGAAGACTAAGTCTGTCACCCAGGCTGGAGTGCAGTGGTGTGATCTTGGCTGACTGCAGCCTCTGCCTCCCAGGTTCAAGTGATTCTCCTGCCTCAGCCTCCTGAGTAGCTGGGACTACAGGTGCTCGCCACCACACCTGGCTAATTTTTGTATTTTTAGTAGAGACGGGGTTTTACCATATTGGCCAAGCTGGTCTCAAATTCCTGACCTTGTGATCCACCCACCTTAACCTCCCAAAGTTTGGGGATTACAGGTGTGAGCCACCATGTCTGGCCAATATTTATTCTTAAATGTAGTTCTCACCTCATTTTCACTGTTTTCTCTTCTGGAGGGAGATGGTGTTGCATGCATGCTAGAACCTTTCACCATGTCTCACATGTCCCTTTCAGTTTTATATGTAGTTTCCATCTTTTGTGTTCTCTAGACTTCCATCAGTATATTTTATACTTAACCAACTTCTAGTTTATTAATCCTTTCCTCAGCTACATCCATTCTTCAAGTCTGTTGTCAGATCTATCTATGAGGCATTTACTTCAGTTACTGTCTTTAGTCTTAGAATTTCCATTTTGTTCTTTTTTATAGATTTCCGTTATCTGATAAAATCCTCCACCTTGTCCTTTATTTTCTTGAACATATGAATACATCATTACTTTAAAGCCCATGTTCGATAATTCCAATATCTAGGTCATCTGTTCACTTGATATATTTTTAATATATCCTCTAGAGTTTTTAAATTGAAATTCTGGACATAGTTTATAAAACTTAAAGAATCTCTGGGTGATCAAAATGCTGCTTTTTATGGTGGTGTTTTCTTTCTCTGTTACAGAGAAGATTGGAATGAGCAGAGAAAACACAAGTCAAGACAATTTTGAAGATTTGAGTTTGAACAGAATTTTGTTGAAAAGCATGCACATAGGCCAAACTTGACTCACGGTATTTTCCACAAAGATTAAAGAACTTACTGTGTGTTTTTCTTCCCAAACATCAAAATTGTTACTGATACATAGTTGCATGTTTACAATATCACTAAAATTACTACGTTCCCTTCAACACACTCACTAAAATCAGATAATTTTTCAGTACAAAATGTTTTCATCCTTTCTATTGCTTGAAGGAGTAGATGGGAATCTGTGTTTTCCCTTGAGATTCTACAATTTGGTGAAAGCTCATCCTTGGAGTTTATTGCCACATTTCTTTCCTTGAAATAAAAAACATAGAGCTAACTGCAGCTACCTTAGAGACTAAGATTATAATCACCACGTCCCTTCCTTAGAATGTATCAACATACAGGCCATAGGTCGCTCAGTTTGAATGCTTGGCATTCCTGGGAACTGATGGCATTTTGATAAATGATGCACATACATAATCTGGAAATTTTAAGTGCATTGGCAGAGATCAGGAAATGTTCGTGTTAATAAAAGCATAATTTTCTGGATCAAAGCAGATAAGGGAGGCCAATTTTCTCACATGAGGAGAGCTGCAGAATCTGTTTACTAAATGAGAAGAGAGGTTGAGGGGAAGATGAGCCCTTTAAATAAGGGCAAAACACTTTATCAAAATAAACCAATTTTAGAATAGCCTATCTTCCTCTCTGAAGGGACACTGGGAGTAAAGGAATGAAATCAGCATGCTTTAAAAAAATTTTTAAGCAAGTCTACCTGAACTCCCTAGTGGGATGGCTACAACCTCAGTCAGTTTATGTCAAAATGTGGAGAAAATGTTTTATCCGAATGTAAATTCTGTTAACTCGACAGCCAAGACTTAGAAGAAGGAGAGGGGAAAAAAAAAAAAAAAAAAAAAAAAAAAAAAAAAAAAAACATGAGCAGGAGATGAAAGGTAGGAATAAAGAATAAGAAAAGGAATGAGAATTAAGGGATTAAAAAGGCCTTGAGAGAGACGGGGAAGGCATACATATGTCTTTAAAGAATGTGCATTGTATATTTCATGGCCATGTTTCAGATGAGTCATTCTATGGTGAATGAGAAAAGCAGGGGTGAGTCCTGAGGATGGTGAGCAGAAAAAGAAGAAGGGACAAAGGAAAACGGGGAAGAGGACAAATAGCAGGGGCAACTTTGGCTTTGTTTATTGGCTTATGTGAAGGGGGAGTTGATCACTTAGGACTGAATTGATTGTCTGGGTCCTGAAGAGTAGTATAGGGGTTTTTGTTGTTTGTATTTTTGGCAATTAAGTCTCAAGGGTCTCCTCTTAATGGCCTCTGTAAACTACCAGTCTCTATCTTTAACAACCATAGTCTACCCTGGGAAAAGGGAGTAATGGGCTTTTCTGCTTGTGTTTGCTTTATGTATGACATGCAAACATGAAACCAATAATGCAAGTCAATGTTCACAGTCCCCCAATAAAAGTTTCAGAAAGGCTTGTTTTTCTTTACTGCAAAGCAAGCACATATCCATTAACTAAATTGCTTTATGAAGTTGTAAAAAATTATTTTGGTAAAGCTGGTATTGTTCATTTGGGGATTATGTAAAATTAATGAAATTAGTACTATGAGATAATTATATGTTAAAAAGGAAAATAGTTTCTTCCAAATATCAGTAAATCTACAGTACAGTGAGGGTACAATACATTCAAGTGAGTCTTTTTTTTTCTTCAATAGGTTTGTTATACTCAAATGTATCAGAAACAGGAACAAAAGTATTTTATAAAAGAATTAATTTTTATGGGCTATGAGTCCCAAAGGGTTATGTAATCAAAGTGGAAGCAGAAAAGCATAGCTTTGATAATTGGTCATGTCCTGTCACACTTAACACATGTGCAGGTGTGTCCCCAGAGAAGGCTAGTGAAGTTATTTCATGTATTTAAACTCAGGGATAAGTCGATAAAGAGTTGTAGAGATTTGCTGAGATCACTTGTATCTTTGCTTCTGGAGATATGGGCGGGATATAAATGAAATGGGTAAATGGGAGTTTGGGGCAGCAAATAAGCTTGTGTTCTCTGCCACATCCAAGCGGTCCCTTGCATAAACTTCCTGCCCCAAGAGTTTTGGAAATGGAAGAACAGTGTCCAGCAGAGGGAGTAGTGCTGGTAGCAAGATCTGATTTAGCAAACACCTTTAACTTTATTGGTTTAGAAGGACCAGCATCTTCCCATTTGTGGGGAGCTAACTGCAGGCTACAAAATCACTATTTTAACCTCAAGTCCATTGAGCTCAAAATTCAGTAGAAGAAACTATGCTCATCTGCCTTAATAGTTATTTCGCTTTATTTTTATTAAAGTAGCACATGTATGAATTAGGAGATATCAGGGAAGTGCCTATATAATTTTTTTCAAAGTTAGCTTCAATCAAGAGTAGTTTATTATAGTATGTCTTATATTGCTCATATGTTACTACCTTCCCATAGAGTCAATTTTTTTCCTGACAATTTATGTTTCTTTTAAATGTTGAAATAGCTAAGTCTTTATTAATCTGGCTACAGACTGGCTTTCTTAACTTGGAAATTACCTTTTCTGGTTAATAATAGATCCTTACATTAGCTCTCAAAAAGCTCTACAATCTCAAAAAATAATTGTTTTTTCTAAAGGACTAATGAACTCAGCAGTAACAAAAGAACAGAAAATGGAAACATTAAAATGCCTAAGGAAAAGGAAACAGGTTTTGATCCCTGTGGGCTGTGATGAGTGGGGACCAACTCCATGTCTGTACAAGCATCCTGGACTCAAGAGAAAAATGTGGAGGATGTAGTTACAAATGATTGAGAGGAAGTCAGCTCTAGGGAGGAAAAGGAAATTATTTTTGAAAAGCATAGTTTAAAAAGCAGACTTTACAAAACCATCACTATATTTACAGGTGGATTTGTCACTCATTTAAAGATTCAATAAATATAGATTTGAGTAAAATCTTCCATTTCAATTTCCTATACATTTCAACAAAGGGCACACCTTGAGTAAATTTGGTTGCAAAGACAGTAAAAATTGTTAAAAATCATAGGTCATTTGACATTTATTTAAACAGAAGTCCTTCCACAAAATATTCTAAGACATAGATAAACCTAAAAAATTATTGTTCTATAAAATTTTGCTTTATAATTTATGTAGAAAATTTGTAGGAATTTTACAAACAAAAAGAAATACCCTAAAGCCAAAATATTAAGCAAACTAAATAAAAAGCTAAACTAAAATGTGCTAATAAGATGATCTTATATAATCACATCAAAATGATTGATAGCTTTCAATAGACTTATTTTTTTAGAGCAGTTTTAGGTTTATAGAAAAATTGAGGAGAAAGTACGGAGAGTTCCCATATGCACCCTCCCAATTCCACAACAGTTTTCTCTATTAATAACATCTTGCATTAGTGTGGTGAGTTGTTTTTACAGTTAATGAACTAATATTGATATATTATTAACTATTATTCAAAGTTTACATTAGAGTTCACACTTTGTGTTGTGTCTTCTATGGGTGTTGACAAGTGTATAATGACATGCATACACCATTGTAGTAGCATAAGTTCCATTGCCCTAAACACTGTGCTTCACCTAGTCATCCCTTCCCCGACACAACCCCTGATAAACACTGAACTTTTTACTGTCTCCATAGTTTTGCCTTTTCCAGAATGTCACATATTTACAATCATGCTAAGCCTTTTCGGATTAGTTTCTTATACTTAGTAGTACACATTGATTTTTACTTCATATCTTTTCATGGGCTGATAACTCTTTTTTCTTTTGGCACCAAATAATAATATTCCAATGTCTGGATATCCACAATTTGTTTATCCACCTATTGAAGGACATCTTGGTTGCTTTCAAGTTTTGGCAATTATGAATAAAGCTGCTATAAATATTCGTGTGCAGGTTTTGAATGGACATAAATTTTCAATTTATTTATGTAAATACCAAGGAGTGTATGATTGCTGAATCATATAGTAAGAGCATGCCTAGTTTTAACAAGAAACCACCAGTCTTTCAAAGTGGCTGTAGCATTTTGTATTCCTAGCAGCGGTAAATCAGAGTTTCTGTTGCTCAACATCCTTGCTGGCAATTGTCAGTGTTCTGTTTTTTTTTTTTTTTGCCATCTGAATAGGTGTGTAGTGGTATCTCATTGCTATTTTAATTTGCAGTTCTCTAATAACATATCATGTTGAGCATCTCATATGCTTATTTGTATTTGTATGCCTTAATGAGGTGTTTGTTCAGATCTTTTGTTTAAAAACAATTATCTTAAATTTATAAAACATATACAATAGTCAAAAAGAAAGTTTGGAAAAGAAAAATGTTATTTAAAATCACATTTAACCATATTATTGTTGTTTTTCTATTCTCTTTTTCTGTTATTTTGTTCAAATGCAAAAGGATTTTATGTAATTGTTATTATATATGCAATTTTATATAGTCCTTTGCAATTATAACATATCTTGTAATTATTGATATAATTTGTTATAAATAAGTAGATATATTACAATTAATCATTTCTTTAGGTTACTTCCATTTGTCATGCAATGTTTTTAAAAGCTTTTTAAAAACAAAACAAATTTATAAATCTTTTTTTTTGGTGAGACTCTGTCACCCAGGCTGGAGAGCAATGGTGTGATCACTGCTCACAGTAGCTTCAAACTCCCAGGATCAGGTAATCCTCCTACCTAAACCTCTTGAGTAGCTGGGACTGCAGGTGTGTACCACCACACCAAGCTTATTATTATTATTATTATTATTATATTTTTGTGGAGACAGAGTCTTACTATGTTTCCCTGACTGATCTCAAACTCTTGGGCTCAAGCAATCCTCCTGCCTTGGCCACCCGAAGTGCTGGGATTACAGGCATGAGCCACTGAACCTGGATCCTGTAGATTTCTTTTTGATTTGAAAACTGGAAATTCTGCTTAATCTTTTTTTTTTTTTTGGTAGATTAAAGTGATCTGTGTTGGAATTGCAGAATTATTTTGTAGATAAACCTAACAGAACATGTTCTAATGGACCGGTTGCCTATAAAACCAGAGACTTAAAATAACATAATATAAACAGGAGATTATAGATAGATATGGATCATTTCAACATGTAATCAAATGCTGACAAGGTTTTGCCCTGGTGGAGCCCCCAACATATGATATTTAATTTGGTGATTGTGAAAACCCGGAAGATAGAAAAGTGTCTTCTAGGAATACAACCCTATCATAAAAGCTCCATGACTAGTCAGTTCTTTGAAGAACCTCTCAAAGGTGGCACAGTTTTGAGCTTTGAAAGTTTTAATACGTTCTCTGTGATCCTAGCATTTCTAATTAGAACCTTAACATTTCTTATGACTTATCAGAATTCTGTGTTAACAGGGAGCTCTATAACCACCTTCCTGTGCTTGAAGAATGAGACCAGGATAGAGGTCTCTGAGCTAAAAGAAGGATTAGGCCAGGAAAAGAGTAAGGATTCAGAGTCAGAGGCTGGTCATTTACTCCATCTCTTCCTTGTTTCTCATTTGTCATACCAATCCAACAGGAATTTTTGAGAATTAAAGGAGGTACCATATACAAAAGCACCCAGCATCTGATTATTATTATCTAAATGTTAGTCTGTTCCTTGGAACAACTCCTCTTATTTATGGTTTATTGAAATTCTAATTGTTAAGGTAAGGCAATTCTGCGGTATATCTGCATGGTCAGGATTCTATGGGTTACGAGTGATAGGAAAAACTCAAGCACTTAAAAAATAACACTAGCTTGAGAAAAACAGGAAATTATTGGCTTATGACCAGAAGGAACACAGTTGGATACAGGACTTCACACACTATTATCAGGCTTGTCGCTTTCCATCTTCTGACTCTGTCTTTATGTTGTCTTCCTTTTCATGTCCCTAGGAAATGGCAAAGCTAGTTACTAGATGTTTTAGCTTATATTCTACCACCTGAGTAAACTCCGTGCAAATGCCATATCTCTTCTAACAGTTTCAGCAAAAGCCCCAGATCCGGTATCAATTGGTTTGGCCTGGATCATATTCATATCCTTGACCCAGTGGTTGTGGGTCTGATTGGCAGGTCTGGAAGGTGTCCTTGGTGATCTCTGAAGGGGTCAGCCCTACTGGAATTATGTGAAAGGAAAATGTCCCCCAGAAGAAAATGATTTGGCAGGCAAAATGACATGTGTGCATTTTGTGGTCCTTTTTAAGGAACATTGCAGGAGGGAAAGACAGTAAAAAAAAAAAAAAAAAATCACATTTATTCTCATTTGTTCTCCCCCAAGGGAATAAAGAGCTCCTGAATCAACTGCTCCTGCCACAGGAGTTACACAACAACCAGCCGTGTGGAACAAGGGGAACTGCCACTGTCTTCTCTTTTCATCTTACTACCTTGTCCAATTCTACCTTGTTTTCCTGAATTGTCACTGAGCTTTCTATATAAGTGAGGATGGTGTTTGTAAATCACAGAAAGACCAGTTTATCTGTAAAGGAACCACATGGAGAGTTATTGTTATTTTACACTACGTGAAGGCCAGAGGTAAGCAGACCAATACAGTATCTTCATGACTCCATGACTCCATCAGGGACACAGCAGCTTCTGTCTGTTCCTTAGACACTCATAGAATGTGGATTTTGTCCTCTTGCACTTTCCCTGAAGATCTCAAAGTATTTTCTCCACTTCCTGCCTTACCTCAGGAAGAAGTAGAAGGCAGAGGGCAGAAGTTGCATGCCAGCTAACTGTCTTCAGAGAGAAGGGTGGGGGCGGCCCTGGCAGCCAGGAGCTGGCCTGGCATTATCAATGGGCCTTGTTGCTAGGAGCTGACCTGGCACTCATGGCTAGGCCTTAGCAACTAAAGAGACAGTGCTAGAGATACCAGAATTATAGTTAGGGTTTTGAAGAAAAGGGGTGGAAAAAAGCCTTTGGCTATTCACAAGTTGGACTAGATGTAACTAACAGTGCACAGCCCAAGTGGACCTCTGTAAATACATTTCAAAAAGTTACATTAATTCTCTGTCTAGATTTATGTAAATAGTCTCAGAGAAGGCAAACTGAGATCAGCAAACGGCAACTGTGAAATACAGTTTTATTTGCACACAGGAGAACCTAGTTTTGACATTTTCTTAAACAACCAAGATTTATTCTTTAAAAAATTAAATAACACAAGTGATACATAAACACTTATGTACTATAAAACAGTCAAGTATTAAATAATATGAGCATACAGAGTGAACATTACAGTTTCCTTTCCCTTCCTCCACCATCTTCCCTTACTAGCAGGAACTATTGCTAAAATATTAGTGCATTTAGTAGAGAACTTTTCACTTTACAGTCACACTCATAATTTTAGTTTCTTGTGTGTGCGTGCGTGTGTGTGCGTGTGTGTGTGTGTGTGTGTGTATCATTGTCTTCCCTTTACATACAAGTTACTCTCTTACCATAACAAGTAGAACAGCTGAGTCTAAGGTTTAACTTTAACCTTTTGGTGACCAGACTCCAAAATGTCCTTTTCCAATTTCTATGGCCACAAATGGTGTATGAAACTAGTCATTTCCTCTTATCCTCACCAACCCAGAGTTACTCACTCTTCAGTTAAGCACTTGCTACCCCACTGCTGGTTTAATTTACATTTCCCTGATTATTATGGATGTTGAGGACCTTTTCATATGTTTATGGGCCGTTAGGAATTCTTGTTCTATGAGTTGTTTATCTTTATTCTTCTTGCTTTGTTTGGAGTGTTTATGTAGTATGGATATTAATTCTGTGTTGCAATCATACGAGTTGAAAACATTTTCTCTCACTCTGCAATTTGCCTTTTAGCTTACCATAATATATTGTATTATAGATATATTTATATATATATATATATTATTACATGAAAACATTTTTTTCTTTTTAGCTTCTGGGTTTTGTGTTTTACAATGAAAGTATTCTTTAATCCAATCTTGTAAGAATTTTCTCCCATATTTTGTTCAAATACTTTACAGTTTGGCTTTAGATTTAGCCAAGGGTCTGAGCTTTCTTATTTGGTATAATGTAGGTAGGAATCAAATGTGTCTTCCTACATGACCTAACGGAGTCAAAATTCTCCAGTTCATTTTCCAGCTCTACCGTTTGCTTGTAGTTCAGAATGACTAGCCTCTTCTGTGCCTCAGTTTTATTATCAGAAAGTGTGAATAACACTTTTATCTATTTCATAGGATTGTGGGACTGATAAAACGAATTATTACATGAAAAACACTTAGAATAGTGTCTGGCATATTGTAAACTCTTCTTAATATATGCTAACCACAACAAGAATCCCCCAAACCAAACAACAACAGCAACAAAACAAATCTAAACTCTCCTCTGGTGAATTGATACATCACATTTACTATAATTTATATACATAAATGGGCCTGCTTTTGGATTCTATTCAGTTTTATTGATAATTGTGCAACTTTCCTTTGTTTTAGTTACTATAACTTTAAGATATATTTGGCGTCTGGAAGGGCATATGCCTCTCATTGTTTGATATGGTTTAGCTGTGTCCCCACCCAAAATCTCATCTTGAATAGTAATCCCCGTAATCCCCGTAAGGCCCACGTGCATCCCCATAATCCCTGGGGCAGGACCAGGTGGAGGTAATTGGATCATGGAGGCAGTTTCCCCCATGCTGTTCTTGTGATCGTGAGTGAGTCTCACGAGATCTGATGGTTTTGTAAGCATCTGGCATTTCCCCTGCTTGCACTCACTCTGTCCTGCCGCCCTGTGAAGAAGGTGCCTGCTTCTCCTTTGCCTTCTGCCATGATCGTAAGTTTCCAGAGGCCACCCCAGCAATGTGAAACTGTGAATCAACAAACCTCTTTGCTTTATAAATTACCCAGCCTTGGATATTCCTTCATAGCAGTGTGAGAACAGACTAATACACTGTTCTTTTTCTAAAAAAATTATCCTCCTCATGTTTTTTCTACAGATGAATTTTAAAAGTGATCTTTTTAAGTTCTGTAAGAAACATCTTGTTGACTTCCATAGAGTTAGGTTCCACAGAAATTTATTTAGGATTGTAATTACATGTATAAATTACTTTAGCGAGAATTAATATTTTTATAATATTGAATTTTCCTGGAAGATGGGTTCACATGTGACACATTGTTCCAAAAATTTGTCTTATTTTATGTTCCTTAGCAAAATGTTAGCATTTTCTTCATATCTTGCTTCTGATCGTAAAGTGGCTGAAGAATTCCAGATGTTGTTACTGTTAGTCAGACATAGGAGAATGGGAGAGTCTTGTTGTATCTTAGCAATTTTGACTTGGTCAAGCTCCCATCCCTGAATTAATTCCTGTAACTAGAAGAATGTATGTATCCACAACTGCTTTAAACTTAATTCATGTCCCTGCCCTCCCCACCCCTCCCCTGCCGGAACTCCTGGGCAATAGGGAAATTACCTAAGAAGGCAGAATAAATGGAAATCTCAATTATTCCAACTTGGGTGTATACTTTTCTCCTATATTGATATTTGGTTTGATTTTTTTACTATTAATTAATTTTTTTTTTTTAAACTAATTTCTAGTATTTTCCTTGGGAAGGATTTCTATACCGTATACTTTCTGAATACTTGCATGTCTGAGAGTGTCTCTTGTTTCCTTATTCACAAAATAACAAAATGTTTAAAATATTCCACTGTTGGCTGGGCACGGTGGGTACGCCTATAATCCCAGCACCTTGGGAGGCTGAGGTGGGCGGATCACCAGGTCAGGAGATCGAGACCATCTTGGCCAACATAGTGAAACCCCATCTGTACTAAAATACAAAAATTAACCGGGCCTGGTGGTGTGTGCCTGTAGTCCCAGCTACTCAGGAGGCTGAGGTGGGGGAATTGCTTGAATCTGGGAGGTGGAGGT
The DNA here is from genome assembly GCA_036589455.1 of Ateles fusciceps. Lineage (NCBI taxonomy): Eukaryota > Metazoa > Chordata > Mammalia > Primates > Atelidae > Ateles > Ateles fusciceps. The sequence goes on from JAZHEH010003097.1 coordinate 12,113,155, forward strand.
TGCAGTGAGCTGAGATCATGCCACTGTACTCCAGCCTGTTGACAGCAAGACTCCATCTCAAAAAAAAAAATTCCGCTGTCTTCTTTTATTTTCGTGTAGTAAATGAGAAATTTGATGCCTGCTTGATTTTCTTTCCCCTCTCTTTCTTTGGTTCTCTCTTGCCCTTTCATCTTCCACCATGGGATGATACAGCATGAAGGCCTTCATCAAATATGCACCTTTTGATTTTGGACTTCCCAGACTCCAGAACTGTAAGAAATAAATCTCTGTTCTTTATAAATTACCTAGTCCCTAGTATTCTGTTGTGGCAGCATGAAATGGACTAAGACAGTCGTCTTCCTTGAAATAACCAAGCCTCATTTTATTTTTCTATGTTAGTCTGTGCAAGTTGAGGTTATTATACTCAGCATCTTGGGAAGTGCTATATTGGCAAGTAGCAGGGACAAAGAAAGCAGTTAATTTTCCAAATAGCTGGATTTTTTCCAGTAGTCCTTTTCTAGGCCTGAGGAACAAGAGGGTTGGGATAGTTTTTCTATGAACTGAGTGGATCCTGTTACCAATCTTTTGAAACCCTTAAATAGCCTCAAGATTGAAGTGCTCTGCCACATACTTTGCCAGAGGAGGCTACCTTCCTTTCAGTCTGATTCATATTGTGTCGTGGAGACTCCTATAAGTTGTATGTTGTGATTGAGAGCAGCTCCTTAGATGTTTGCAGCGTTTCCTTCAGGCTTAAAAAGTATTTCCTGCACTTCCTCCTGCCTCCTCCCTGGTTGCACTACAGGCCTCCTACTGCTTGAGTCACCTCAGCTGTACATTGGCTAAGGAAAGAAGCAAAGTATTTAGGCCACTGTCTTCTGAGAATTGCCTCTGATTTATCCTTAATTTTTTGTTTCTGAATTAGTCCATTTTCATGCTACTGATAAAGACATACCCAAGACTGAGCAATTTACAAAAGAAAGGTTTAATTGGACTTACAGTTTCATGTGGCTGGAGAAGCCTCACAATCATGGTGGAAGACAAGAAGGAGCAAATAACGTCTTACTGGATGGCGGCAGGCAAAAGAGAGGGAGCTTATGCAGGGAAATGCCTCTTTTTAAAACCATCAGATCGTGTGAGGCTTATTCACTATCACGAGAACAGCCTGGGAAAGACCTGCCGCCATGATCCAATTACCATCCACCAGGTACAACACATGGGAATTCAAGGTGAGATTGGGGTGAGGACATACCCAAACAGTATCATTGTGCCCTTGGCCCCTCCCAAATCTCAAATCCTCACATTTCAAAACCAATCATGACTTCCCAACAGTCCCCTAAAATCTTAACTAATTTCAGCAATAACGCAAAAGTTCACAGTCCAAAGTCTCATCAGAGACAAGGCAAGTTCCTTCTGCCTATGAGCCTGTAATATCAAAAGCAAGTAAGTTACTTACTAGATACAATAGGGGCACAGGCATTGGGTAGATAAAGCCATTCCAAATGGGAGAAACTAGTCAAAACAAAGGGGCTATAGGCCCATGCAAGTCTGAAATCCAGTGGAGCAGTCAAATATTAAAGTTCCAGAATGATCTGCTTTGACTCCATGTCTCACATCCAAGTCATGCTAATGCAACAGGTAGGTTTCCATGGGGAAGCTCAACCCCTGTGGCTTCAAAGAGTACAGCCTTCCTTCTCTCTGTTTTCACAGGCTGGCATTGAATGTCTATGGCTTTTCCAGGTACACAATGCAAGCTGTCAGTGGATCTACCATTCTGGGGTTTGGAGGCTGGTGACCCCCTTCTCACAGCTCCAGTAGGTGGTTCTAGTCCCCAGTAGGGACTCTGTGCGGGGGTTCTGACCCCACATTTCCCTTCTGCACTGCCCTAGCAGAGGTTCTCCATGAGGGCCCCACCTGAAATCTAGGCAGGGTTTCCCAAACCCCAATTCTTGACATCTGTGCACACACAGGCTCAACACCACATGAAAGCTGCCAAGGCTTAGGATTTCACCCTCTGAAGCCATGGCCTGAGCTCTACATTGGCCCATTTCAGCATGGCTGGAGCAGCTGGTACATAGGGCACCAAGTCCCTAGGTTGCACACAGCTCAGAGACCCTGGGCACAGCCCATGAAACCACTTTTTCCTCCTAGGTCTTGGGGCCTGTAATGGGAGGAGCTGCCATAAAAACCTCTAACATGCCCTGGAGAAATTTTTCTCATTGTCTTGGTGATAAAAATTCGGCTCCTTGTTATTTATGCAGGTTTTTGCAGCCACCTTGAATTTCTCCTCAGAAAATGGAATTTTCTTTTTTATCACATTGTCAGGTTGCAAATTTTCCAAACTTTTATGCTCTGCTTCCCTTATAAAACTGAATGCATTTAACAGTACCCAAGTCAAATCTTGAGTGCTTTGCTGCTCAGAAATTTATTCTGTCAGATAAAGCATCTCTCTCAAGTTGAAAGTTCCACAGATCTCTAGGGTATGGGCAAAATGCTGCCAGTCTCTTTGCTAAAACATAAAAAGAGTCATCTTTACTCCAGTTCCCAAGTTCCTCATCTCCATATGAGACCACCTCAGCCTGGATTTCATTGTCCATATCATGATCAGCATTTTGCTCAAAGCCATTCAACAAGTCAGTCACTAGGGAGTTTCAAACTTTCCCACATTTTTCTGTTTTCTGAGCCCTCCAGACTTCCAATCTCTGCCTGTTACCCAGTTCCAAAGTCACTTTCACATTTTCGGGTATCTTTTCAGCAACGCCCCACTCTACTGGTACCAATTTATTAGTCTGCTTTCACACTGTTGATAAAGACATACTCGAGACTGAGCAATTTACAAAAAAAAGAGCTTTAATTGGACTTACAGTTCCATGTGTCTGGGGAAGCCAGACAATCATCATGGAAGGCAAGGAGGAGCAAGTCATATCTCACATGGACAGTGGCAAGAAAAAAGAGTGAGAGCTTGTGCAGGGGAATGTCTCTTTTTTAAAACCATCAGATCTTGTGACGCTTATTTGCTATCATGAGAACAGCATGGGAAATAACCTCCCCCATGATTCAATTACCCACACCAGGTCCCTCCCACAACACGTGGAAATTCAAGATGAGATTTGGGTGGGGACACAGGCAAACCGTACCAATTTCCATTTCTTATTTATTTTTGAGACAGTGTCTTGCTCTGTTGCCCAGGCTTGAGTGCAGTGGCATGGTCATGGCTCACTGAAGCCTTGCAATCCTCTCACCTCAGTCTCTTGAGTAGGGACTATAGGGTGCACGTCAGCATGCCTGGCTAATTTTTTAAATAATCTTTTTGTGGAAATGGAGTCTCAGTATGTTGCCCAGAATGGTCTCGAATTCCTGGGCTCAATTAGCCCTCCTCGGCCTTCCAAAGTACTGGGATTACAGGTGTGAGCCACTGTGCTCAGCCTGATTTATCTTTTGATGGGCTTGTACTCGAGAGGATCTGAGGCTGCTTAAGTCCATTTCTCTTTAGAAAATGTAAGATGCACTATCCATTTTAGTACAGTAAATCCTCACTTGATGTCAAAATTGGTTTTTAGAAACTAAGACTTTAAGGAAAGTAAGTTACTGCTGCCCTCAGTTAACATTATTCTGTTATAACATTGATGACAAAAGTATTGGTTTTGTTATACATTGTTCTGCTTAAAGTCACAGTTTCAAGAACCTATCTACGATGTTAAGTGAGGACTTACTATGTATCATTTGCCTTTTGAAAAAGTGTTTATGTTTCTAAACTCTTGTAACTTAGAAAAACAAATATTTTTATTTAAGTTAATGATAGGTATCTGGAGGATATAATAGTTTTTCAGAATATGCTAGGAGTTAACCATTTTTTAGTTGCCATGAAAATTCATTTTATCAAATCATTTATTTATCCAACAAATAGGTTTGAATGCCTTCCTTTTGCCAGATACTGTCCTGAAATGTCTTTCAATGACCTTCACTGTTTATTATGTAGCATAGACACTCCTGGGGAGAAGGCTGTCATGTGAACTTGCATATTTTATTGTTTGTTTTAATCAGTTTTTATTTAACAGCTTAAAAAATGTCTTCTAGTCCTATGTCCAAAACCTTTAAAATATGAGTTTGTAGCTCCTTCCGTAAAAAGGTGGAGTCTGTCTCCTTATCCTTTGAATCTGGACTGGCCTTGTCACTTGCGTTGGACAAGGTATATGGCAGAAGTGATGATGTGCCAGTTTTCAGCTTAGGTAATTGGAAGTCTTGAATGCTTCCCCTTTCTTTCTCAGATCTCTGTGGCTTCTCTGTGAGTTGGTCTGTACAGGCCCACTGGAGTACAGATGAGCCAATTCAGCTGAGCCTACAAGAAACATCTTGCTAAATCTAACCCAAATTGCTAACTTGCAGAATTGTAAGCTAAATAAATGACTGTAAGCCGCTAAGTTTTGAGGTGTTTTTTATGCAGAAAAAAATAACTACTACAACATTTAAGCTAATTTGATAATTTTATTATATATATAGGATCTACATTAAGATATAGGTAATTGGTATCAAAATAAAAATGATTATTGATATTTTGTTTTACTTATTTTTATTTTTACTTAATCTGTATCTGTATCTCTAGAGCTATATCTGTATAATCTATATCTATGTTATCATTTTTATGTAACTATGTTTATATCTCTTTCCATATTAAGAGGACTAGCTTGGTCTAAACTGGAAATCAGGCTCTAATAAATCTAATAAATAGCAGAACTGTGTGTTATCGTAAGCACACATTTCGATGATTTAATTTGCATTAGAATAAAGAGAGGCTATATGCAGGGTGCTTTGAAATGGACACCTTAGGAGAGAGATGGGGAAAACATTACCTATTCTCCAGACCTGTTTAATAGACAATGTGTGAGCTGCATAGGCATTTTCCCTATTTCTGTGGAATATAATTTGGTTTTGGTGCATGAATCGTTGAAAGGAACATGCCGTTTGTGATGGTTAATTTTTTAGTGTCAACTTGACTGGATTATGGAATACCTAGACAGCTGGTAAACCATTATTTCTGGGTGTGTCTGTGAAGTTATTTCTGGAGGAGACTGGCATGTGATTTGGTGGATTGAATGGCAAAGATCACCCTAAATGTGAGTGAGCACCATTCAGTTGTCTGGAGCCAAACAGAGCAAAAAGGCAGATGAAAGGTGAATTCTCTCTCTCTTTCCTGGAGCTGGGACATCCCTTCTCCTGCCCTTGGGTATCAGAACTCCAGGTTCTCTAGCCTCTGGACTCTAGGACTTTACCACCTCCCACACCTCTGGATTCTCGGGCCTTTGGCCTTGGACAAAGAGTTACACCATCAGCTTCCCTGGTTCTGAGGCCTTTGGGCTTGAACTGAGCCACACTACAGAGTCACTGGTTCTCCGGCTTGCAGACATCCTATTGTGGGATTTCTCAGTCTCCATAATTGCATGAGCCAATTTTTCAAATTAACCCTCTCTCATCTATTTATTCATAATTCTATTGGTTCTGTCTTTGTGGAAAGCCCTAATATACTTATATTTTTGATAACTTGAAGTTCATGCACCAGGAAGCCTTGCTTTAATTGAGGGCATCAACACAGTGGCAGTAGAAGGGTGTGACTTAAAAGCAGAATTATAGGCAGTGGAGGAGACTATAAGGAAGGAACAAGAGACCCCAAGTGTATCACATAAAGTACAAAAAATCACTGTGAGTGACTTGGTTGGGAGAGGTAAATAGAAAAATCTTCTAATATTCATATGAACTTATTGGTTCTCATTTGCTGCTGTATTTGAAGCTTTTAGGTTACTTTAATAACCAATCATTTACTATCAATGGTCCTTTTTACTTTACATTTTAAAAAATGCATGCTAGAAATTAAATTTGAAAAAATAGACTGTTAAGGGAAAAATATTAATAAAAATAATTCCCCTAATGCCAAATGATAATAGATTTTTAGAAGTGAAGAAAATCTGAAGGCAAAATGTACAAACAGAAGCAAAATAGTCAGACTGCAAGGGAAGTGTACTTATCTGTCCTAAATGATATGGAAAATGAATTAGTGGAGAAACGATAGCATCATATTACCCAGAAGTGCTGCATTTTTCAAAAGTTACACTAAATATACTGTGATTTAATTTAGTTTCTTTTGAAAAATTTTAATTCATAATTGGAGTAATATTTATAACTACCGAGACTGAAGCATACTTTATGGAGTCAAATTACTTCTGTTGAATTTTTCAGGCTTAAGCTACCTCAGGATATAATTCTTACATTTAGAAAAAATTTAAATGGCATTATTCTGGGAGAAGTGTTTACTCCAATTACATCAAGTTCTAATTTAAAAAGATAGCAAAAGATGAAAGAAAACTGCATCACTTGAATGGAAATGTCATTTTGGGGTTGCACCAAATCTCCTTGATTTTATTCTCACTTCATCAATTACTCCTCTTTGGGTGCTCTTCTTCCTCTCAGTCCTAAATATAATGCTTTTCAAGGGCCAATCCTTACCTCTTTTACCTTCTCCCTTACTTTCTGTCTGATAAAGCTCATCTAATTGGATAGCTCAGCAATGAAGATGACTCCCAATTCTTTACCTCCACTTCTGTTCCTCATCTGAGTGCTTTCATTTCCAGCTTCATTGGCACCTCAGCTCTTGCAGCCCATCAGTGTCGCAAAGGGCAACCATCCTAATGTGAATTGATCAACTCACCTTCACCACTCTTTTTTTCCCTTAACTTGCCCTTTTTTGATGACATTAAATATCAATTATCGGCTACAATTAAAACCATAGACTTTGATTTCTCTCCTCTTTTTATTTTTTTAACACTGAAACCAAAAGGTTGCCAAATTCTGTGGCATCTGTAGACTGTGAATATATTGCCGCTGTCCTTTCCTTTCTATTCTTTCTGCAAATACACTAATTCAGATATCAATACCTCCGACTTGGGCCAGTGTACTAATCATCTCACTGTTGTTTATTTTTATTCACATTTTAATTCATTTGTCCCTCAATTAATTTGATTGCAATATGTACTCATTGAAAACTTCAAAATGCTTCCATGGCTCCTGAAAAAATATCCCAAATTCATTACCTCCATTTAGGCTTTTTTATTAAGACTCACCATTCTAAGCGTACATCCAGCTGACTTTCTTTGGGTGCTATAGATCTAGTAAAACTCTTCTACATACTCTTCCTTGTGCATGTACAATGATTTCTTGTCTCTGTTCCTTTTCTCTTTGTATATTTTTGTAGTACTGGATACTTTTTCTTCTCATATCAAATATTCAAATTATACTTTTCCATAAAAATCAAGCTCTGATATAATCTCTGTTATGGTACCAAAAAGTTATCTGTATCAGCTAAAATATATTAAGCATTTACTTTGTGCTGAATACATGATCTCATTTAATTATATAGCAGGATATTACTATTCCCCTTTGGCAGATGAGGAGATGGAGGCATAAGAAGGTGAGTGATTCATCCAAAGTCACACAGCTAGTAAGCAGCAGCGTTGCTCATTTTACTTTACTAAATGTCTCTGATCCCTTTTTTCCACTAAGGGCAATTAATGTCTCTCTTTTCCCAATATCCATATAATTTTTTCTGTACTTTTGTCGCACCTCTGTTTTATTAAACTTATTTGTGTGTAGGTCTCTTCCAAAACTGGAGCAGAAGCCATATTTGGTTCATATTGGTATCTCTCACAGTTCTTTGGGAAAGGTAGATGATCAATTAGTACACATACACAAAGAAAATATATTGGTAATGTATCAGTGGTTCTATTCTGTTGATACCTATTTTGCATTGTCAAAAAGAATTTAAGGGAACTTAAAATACTATCACAATATGATTATATATGTCTGTGATATCAAAACCATAATCACAGGTGTCATAGTCAGCAATGACAGTAGACAGTAATAATAACATATATATATGATGTATATGTAGCCACACTCATACATAAACATATACATACACATGTGTGCACAAACATACAAACATAATACATTTAGTATTACTTCATAAAATAATTTATCACAAGCTACTTAAATTTGATTTTCTTCTCTCTTAAGGCCTAATTCTTTTTGTCATATAATTGTCACTATTAATGATTATTTTGCTTTTGAGATGGTGAGACATATTTTATTACTGTGAATAAAGAAACTTCTTAACAAATTACTCTTTAAGAGTATATAGAAAATTGTGTGCACTGACTTCAAAAAACCCTTGAATTTCCTACCCGGTGTTTACTGTCAAAAAGCACAATGGGCATTCAAACAGGTTCTTGTAAGAAAAAAATTCTGTTTGTTTTGTCATACTTTTTCCATTAATTTAAAAACCAGTGAAAGCCTGAAAACACTGAGCTGTGTGAAAATAACCCCCAATTTTGAGTTTTCAAAATGCTCTTGGGAAGCACATTTGATGGATAATTGCAAATGCTTTGTGAAAGAGCTTCAGAACTGCATGAGCTTCCGGATTAAGGATGTATCATTTTGGAGCACAACAAGTCTTTTTATGCCTTCTCACATTTTTTGTTTGATGGGCCTCATCAACCTATGCTAGTGATGAAAACCAGTTTGCTCAGTTGAACAACTCTATAATGCTTGTTAATTAACTGTCTCCTAAAACTCATGAAAAACAGTTAAACATTTCATGAAATTCTGAAAATTAACATCCAACAGTCTGAAAATTAGTCCAGACAACAACAAAATAGCACCTTATGTAAGCAAGGTTTTTGTGAAATTTGCAATACTTACACATTGTTGGAGGCATTGTGGATTGGCGTAACCCAAGTAGAAAGCATTATGATATTATACAGCATGCATTGCCATCTAGCATATAGCATATGTGGAACCATAAATGTGCATTTTCTTCAGTAGAACAATTTTTTCTTGATAGCCTGTCCCTAGATTTGGTTTGATGACCAATCTAAACCTCTGCACATATTTCTCATGTGAGTATTAACACCCGTCTTGAGACTTTGAGTTACTTGAGAGTATGAATGTGTGTGTGTGTTTGTGTGTGTATATAGACAGAATGTTTTGTCTTTTGGATAATAGCTGCCATTATTCAGTAATTATTTTTTACTAACCAGTGTGATATGTACTTTACATACATTATTTCTTTATTTTTTTTAATGCTCCTGTTTGTTAGATATTATTCCACCAACTTTAGACATGATAAAACTTGACCTCAGAAAGATTAACTAGACACATTACAGCTAGCAACTGAGAAAATCCTGAGATTGCAGCATGCGTAACTCTGACTCCAAAGTGTAAAAGCCTTAACTACTGAACTCTTGATTTTGTTGTTGCTGTTGTTTGTTTATTATAGGTTGACTAGTGTTTGAGGTTACTTGTTCACAGATCTTACTTTCACAGATGTGGATCAAAGAACATTTAGAGTTGTCACTCACTGTTTGGATCACATTTAAAGAGGCTGTTGATATGCCATACCAACTTTCTGAGTGTGAAAGTTCTTTCATGATTTCCCAGTTGTCTGTCCATTTCTCAGAGCTTGCCTGTGCCTTCCTTCCCAAGGCCATAGGATAGGAAAGTTTGTCATGTGTGCACAGTGTGCTCCCCCACTCAGGGTTCTGAACTGTGTTGCAGTATGGGCTGCAGCTCTGTCACCCACACTCTATATCCTATGTCTTTTGGCTGCTCAGTAGGGGGAATTGTTCTCTTGCTGGTAAATCTATAGATAACAATAAACTTTCTCTTCCTCTTCCTCTTGGACCACAGATATTAATAGCTCAGCAGAACCTGACTCAGAACTTCCCCATAGTCAGTGTTCATGCTGTCTTTGTCCCTTCTTGACATCACCTTTTTTTAAGGCCAGCAGCTCAGAAGGGCATCAAGTAGATGCATAGAAATGTTACATGCTGAGCATCAGAAAGGATCCTTCCACTAAAGAAGTAAAATAAATGTAACCAAGATATACTTCTGTAGTTAGGTGCAGTTGGTAAGTGGAGGAACTTTTAAGAGTCTAAGCAATGGCCATTCATAGCAATAATCTCATTCATCTTCACAGCAGCCTTGTTGTTTAACTGTTCACCACAGCATGCCATGTTGTGGTGTTAACTTGCTTGTTCTTTTTCTTTGCTTTACGCTATTCCATTAAATAAATATTACACAATTTATTTGACAATTCTACTGTTGATAGACATTAGGGTTATTTCCTATTTGGGTTTTTATAAATTATATAGCTATAAAATTCTTGTGTATGTCTGTTGGTGGATATATATATATATATATATATATATATATATATATATACACACACACACATGCATTCATATAGGTATTAAAATAAATACTTTAGATACATTTAACAGAGTATATTTGTGCAAAGAACAATTCATGAACCAGGTAGTAATCAGAAAAAATAGTTCAGAGAGCTTTGTCCAGCAGCATAAGCAGTGAACTTTTATAGGCCAAACACAGAAATAAAGGAGAGAAATCATCTGCTTGGCTACAGCTAGGCATTTGCTTATTTGATTATAGTTTCATCAGTTGACTGACTGTGATTGGCTGAAGCTGTTCAGTTGTCTGTTTGTGATTGGCTGAAACCTGGCTGTTTGTTAATACTAAGTTAGCCTTCAGTTTGTTTGCATACTATATTTTATTGTAGTTTATTATAGAAACTCTAAGTATGAAGATAGACTCAGGCTAATGAACTCCTGCTAATTTTGCTTTAATAATTTCCCTGTTTTAGTCAGCCTCTCAAAACCTTCAACATTGACACCACTCTCTGTTACCATCTTAACGAACTTGTTTGGTCTTAGTATGGAATTCACAAGTCAGGGTGTCAGGTCGATGGAGTGATGCTTTATGTTTTCTTTATGTTTTTGTTATTCTAACCAGATTGAGACCATTTGATGCATAGTGGATGGCTGCATACAAGCATTTAAGACTCTTGATACAGTGTACTAGGGAGACTGCAATGATGACTAATAGGAGGATAATGAAAATTAGGATTAGGAATTTGTCTACAAATTGTTGAATTATCTTTCCTTTTAGTTTTCTTATATGGTTTCCAGCATAAAACTGCCAAACCCTCACTAGAGTTTTTGCCTGCTGTCAGATTTAAACAAACACTGTGAATACATGAATCTAAAAGCCTAACACTATGGAAGGAATCAGATGTGCAATTTGAACAGTAGTTGTACTTGGACTATGAATGAAATTTTTTATAGGATAAGCTAGAGGATCTCTAAGATCATGTAGGAATTTAGGCTTAACATGACATATTCATCATTCAGTTAAATTTCCGTGGAAACTATCAGTTGTGAAATTATAACCAAATCATATCTTCCCATGCATAAACAGAATAGTGGTACAGGAAAAGGAAGAAAAAGAGTAAACATTCCACAATGACAGAGGAAAGAAGTCTTGATCTGTGATCTTGGGAAAGCTGTCCACATCTGAGATGTCACCTGCTTTTGGGAGGAAGCTCCCTAAGTTTAGGTCTTCAACAGGTGTACACTCCTAAGTCTGGAGGGGCCCTCTTGAATTGAGAGACATGGACCCAAGGCTTGAGGTTTTGAAGTTTTGCTGATGTGTAGGTGGTGAGAATACAGTATAGTCCCTTCCAACAGGGTTACAGGGCAGTCCTTCTCTGGTGCCATTCCCAAAAGACACAGGCTTTAAGTCTTACTTTTTGAAATGTCTGTTGTTGTTTGTGGGTCACAGAAGGCTTCTTTTACCTGATGAAAATATATGTTGGCATAATGCATTAAAGCCTTGCAACACTGAATCATGTCAGAGTTTGTAAAAGCAGAAGATACAGAAGGTTCTAATATTAGGGACATAGGTCTCCTAGTATCTATTTCCTAAGGGATTAATTTGTGTTTTCCAGTAGGGATGGATATGCTTTCCATCAAGGCCAGTGATAATGTCATTAGTAAAGCAATCTAGTTGATTCAGTTAACTTTGTCAATTTCAATTTTTAAATGCCACTTGTCCTTTCAACTTTCCCAGAAGACTAAATAGGATAGGGACAATGGTACTGTTTGCAATAACTCATTTAACCGTTTTATAACTTTTTCAGTGAAATTAGTATTTCCATTGCTGCAGATTTCTCCAGAATGCCTCCAGTTGCCATAAAGGAAACACATTTTCTTTTTCCCCCTAATTAATTAATCAGTTTTTTTAATTGACAAATAAAAGTTGTATTTGATTTGTTTGGAGAAACATATCATGAAATGACTAAATAGAGGTAATTAACATATGCATTGCCTCACATATAGTAATCCCTTATTACACAGTTTCCCATTCTGTGGTTTCAGTTATCTGTGGTCAACCAAAGATGTTACATCACTAATTTTGCACTTTGAGGCTCTTGTTAAGTAAAACAAGGGTTACTTTAACACAAACACTTTGTTATTGTGACTGTTGACCTGGTAGCCAATATAGCTACTAAGTGACTAATGGCAACTGGGCAGGATGAAGTGCAATGGTACAAGATTTCATCATGCTACTCAGAATGGCATGTAATTGAAAGCTTATGAATTGTTTATTTCTGGAATTTTCCATTTGTGTTACAATGCCTATGTCATTCACCTCACTTCATCTCATCACACAGGCATATTATCATCTCATATAATCATAAAATGAAGAAGGATGAGTACAATACAAAAAGATATTTTGAGACAGAGAAAAAGCTACTTTATGTAACTTCTATTACAGTATTTTGTCATAATTGTTCTATTTTATTGTTAGTTATTGTTGTTAATCTCTTACTGTGCCTAATTTTTAAATCAAACTTTACCATAGATATATATGTATAGGAAAAAAACAGTGAATATAGGGTTTGATATTATTTCTAATTCTGGGCATCCACTGGGGGTCTTAAAATGTATCCTTCATGAATAAGTGGGGACTACTGAACTTCGCATTTTTTTTTTTTGTGGTGAGAACGTTAAAATCTCTCAGTAATTTTAAAGAATACAGTACCTAAATACAGTTTTGAATAACATTTTAGTTATTGTAATAGCATAGGCCTTCCTTAGGGGAAAAATTCTATCCAATCAGAGAACATACAGACTATTTCAAGACCATTTTGATATTCCATTGAGGGTTGAAACTGATGTAAGTATCAAATGATTTAGCAGGAGATGGAAATGTAATATCTGAGATTTTATTGTTTTACCAGGATTATGGGTTTAGCAAATAAGTGTTGGTTATAAATCATTCAAAAAATTTTAGAGCAGTCAACATACTAACTTTTTTTTCATAATTTGTATCATTTTATCTACTCCATGATGTGTCACAGAGTACAGACTTTTTAATAATGAAAGTTTTAAGGACTCAGGAATGATAAGGTAACCACCTGGGCCCTTTCTGAGTCTTTGCTTACCATAAAATTTACATCCTTTCAGATACCAGTTTTGTTTTTTAAAATTAGGTGCATAGCACTGTTTATTAAATAGATCATCATAGATGCTTTGACTTGGATCAATCTTATGAAATTCATTTAAATTGCATATTCTGACAGCATGAAAATCTATCAAGGCATTTTCTTGGTATTCAATTAATTCTTATTCTGCTTGATGTTAGGTTAGCAGTTATATGAACCAGTTAAGAATTCCTAGAGTTCTGAGAACAGTCTAATGGTCTTAATAGGGTCTAATTTATCATGTTTTTCTTTAAATATAGGGATTATTGTATCATTTTAAAGAATCTCTACTCATCTCAAGATCATTAAACTATTATCTTCTAGATGCTTTATTGTTTATCTTTTAATTTTATTATTCACTTGAAATTGATTTTTGCATGTAGTCAGACATTGGGGTCAAGTTTCTTTTTTCCATGTATATCTCATTGATTCAGAACCATTTTGTTGAAAAGACTGTACTTTTCTATCACTCTCCAGGACCACTTTTATCATAATTCAAGTGTTTGTGTATGTGTGGATCTGTGTCTGGACTGTATTTTCGATTTCATTATTAATTTAGTTACACTTGCACAAATTCCACACTGTTTCTATTACTGTATCTTCAAAAATAAGTCAATGTCTGGTACAAAAATACTTACTCTTTTTTCTTCTTTTTCAATTTTGACTTACCCATTTTTAGCTTCCTACATTTACAAACAAATTTTAGGATTCATTTGTCAATTTCCACATACATGCACAAACCCTGCTGAGATTTTGATTGTGATTGAATTGAATTTTTAGATCAATTTGGTGAGATCTGATATCTTTACAATATTATTTTCTAAACATGAACATGATGTATTTCTCTGTTTGTTCAATTTGTCTTTAGATTTGCTTAATGGTACTTTATGGTTTGTGAGAAGTATTCACATTTGTCAAATTTATTCCCAGATATTTAATATTTTTGATGCTACTGTAAATGGTTCAATTATAACATATTATTTTCAAATTATTTGGTTGTTATAGTAGAATAAAATTAATTTTTGATAATGGCCTTTCATCCTGGAGCCTTGCTAAACTCATGCATTAATTCTAATAGGTTTTCTGTAGATTAGATATTCCACATAAAGCATCATATTATTTGCAAATATTGCAAATTTTCATTTCCAGTCTCTTCACCATTTATTTATTTAGTCTAATTTCACTGCTTGAAAACTTCAGCACAATGTTAAATAAAAGTTCTGATACTGGGCATCTTTGTGTTATTCTCAGTCTCAGACAGGAAGCTCTCCCCATTTACTATTAGTGTTTGCTCTTCCTTCCTTCCTTCCTTCCTTCCTTCCTTCCTTCCTTCCTTCCTTCCTTCCTTCCTTTCTTTCTTTTCTTTCTTTCTTTCTTTCTTTCTTCTTTCTTTCTTTCTCTTTCTTTTTCTTTCTTTTCTTTCTTTCTTTCTTTCTTCTTTCTTTCTTTCTCTTTCTTTTTCTTTCTTTCTTTCTTTTTCTTTCTCTTTCTTTCATGTTAATACTTTTGTTTAGTATTTTAAAATCTATCTATATTTCCTTCCTTTCTTCCTTCCTTCCTTCCTTCCTTCCTCCCTTCCTCCCTCTCTCCCTCCCTCCCTCCCTCTTTCTCTCTTTCTTTCTCTCCTTCTTTCTCTCTTTCTTTTATGAAGGACTCTCACTTTGTCACCCAGGCTGGAGTGCAATGGTGTGATCTTGGCTCACTGCAACCTCCACCTCCCAGGTTTGAGTGATTCTCCTGCCTGAGCCTCCCGAGTAGCTGGGACTACAGGTGCATACCATCATGCCTGGCTAATTTTTTGTATTTTTGGTAGACATGGGGTTTCACAGTGTTAGCCAGGATGGTCTCAATCTCCTGACCTCGTGATCCACCCGCCTCGGCCTCCCAAAGTGCTGGGATTGTAGGCATGAGCCACCGTGCCTGGTCTGCTCTACTTTCTTTCAGAAAAATATGTGTCTTTTATTAGATTAAGTAAGTTTCCTTTCTTCTCTAGTTTTCTAAGGGTTTTTTCCCCCACGAACTGATATTAAAATTTATAAAATATTCAACCATAATTTCTGCTTATTATTTCAATGCGGTGAAAATATGATTTTTTTGCTTTATTTTGTTAATGTAGTGAAATGCACTGATGATCTTCTGATGTTAAATTGACCTTATATTATTATATTGCTAGCATAAAATTAGACTTGTTTTTTTTGAAATATCGTATAAACCCATTAACGTTTTGGTTTAGTACACACACATTAACACTTTGAGTCATGTGAGATATATATGTAATTTCAGTGTGTTTATACTTTTGTTTAGTATTTTTAAATCTATATTAGTAAATAAAATTAACCTGTTTTTTTTTTAAATTATAAAGTTCTTACCAGATTTTGTGTTAAGGTTATCATGTTCTTGTGAAATGAAATGGTCACTATTAAGGATTTTAAAATTCTCTAATAGTGTTTTTACTAATTGGTGTCATTCTTTTATTTAATACTTTATATGTTTTATGTTTACTGGTAAAGCTTTCTGGACCTAAAGGTTTCATGCATTTGTGTGAGTGTGGAAGATGTTAAAAAAATATATTCAAAACCTACAATAGACAGGACTATTTAGATTTTCTATTTTTGGGGGGGTCAATTTTGGTATGTTGTGTTTTTCTAGGAATTTGTCCCTACATCTCAATTTTAAAATATATTGACAGAACTATGTTATGGTATTATTTTTATAATGGTTTTAAGAGTTATAGTCTTGCCTTTTTTTTCACTTTGACTCTTCATTATTTATGCTATCTTTTTTATAATTCTCTTCAGAAATTTATTAACTTTATATTCTTTTCGATGGGCCAGCTTCTACTTTGTTGATCATATACTTTATGTTTGTGTTTTATTTCTTTATCATCTGTTGTTTATTTTATTTTTTTCTATTTACATTGGGTATAATTTACTGTTTTTAGGAACTTCATGAGATGGATGCTTAGGTCACTGATTCATCAGACTTCTTGAGCTAGCAATAATGAAAGGACCATAAGATGCTTTAACTGCATTTATCTCCCTTCTCTCCTCTGTATGCTATTGCTGTTGTGTATTTTATGGTAAATAAATTCTATAGTAGTAATAGTAAATACTATGTTTTTTGTTTCTATATTTCCCTAGAATCTGGGCTATCCCTGTGACTTGCTTTGAGAAACAGAATGTGACAAAATGACGTTGTATAACATCAGAATCTGGACTTAAGATAGTGTAGGCAGCCATCATGCTGTGAACCCAAGCTGTGTGGAGAGACTAAGTGGAGGCAAATGGGGTCACCTCAGTCAACAGCCCTACCTGATATTTCAGTGCATAACCAGCACTACCTGGCAGCCCTGTGAATAGGCCATCTTGGACTTTTCAGCCCAGTTGAGAATAATGACTACATCCTCAGCTGATAGCACATGGAACAGAGGGACTACCTAGCTAAGCTGGGCTCGTATTGCAGAATTGTGAGACATCATGAAAGTTTGCGTTTGTTTTAAGCCACAGAGTTTTGATGTGGTTTGTGATATTTTATAGATTACTAAAACAACAACTGCCATTAAGCATTGAATGAATTAATAAATATATGACTTTATAAATAGTGATAAGTTGTATGGTGATTGCTTGGATAAGTTTCTGTCAATTATTTATATATTAGGAAGAAAGAAAGCAAATGTAGATTCGTGAAAGGAACAGTGAATACAAATTTGTTGAACTGCTGCAAAAGAACTAGAAACTTTTGGAAACATTGAGAGCTAAGTCAGTTATGTGATTTCTTTGGGTATGAAGCTGTCGTGTAAATACAGACTTGTCACAAATGCATCTGTTGTTTCCTAATATCCTATAAGAAAGTAACCACCATTAGTGACTTAGGCTATCTATCTGATACATAATAGGAAACCAGAAATGAGCATGGGTGGGGCATTATTCTGGAGTTTAGCTATGGTTCTGAGTCTCTGTTTTTAATTAAATTTTTAATCAAAATTCTCAAAACCAAAACCTCTTCACCTTCAAGAAACATGTCAAATCTTAATACTCATAAATTATCATAAATTTATAGATTTTCATTGTAAAGGAGAGAACTATTCAGTTAAACCTATCTGCCCCACCTTCTATAAATAATCTTCCCAAATTATCTACAGGAAGAGGTCTTTTTTTTTTCTTTTCTTTTTTGAATAAATTAACAAGGAAGATACTCAGAAGTCATTGCTTAAAGAAAAAATTGACATAAGAAACCAGATAATTTTCATTTTTTATTGGGGAGGGAAAAAATTTAAAAAAGGAGACAGGCAGGGAAAAAAATGCTGGGTCTTTAGCATTTAAAAATATTCTAGATATATGTTCATGGTATGCCCCAATTTCCTTCACTGTCACAGTTGCCTTTTGCATAAAGAAATACAGAGTTTTTTTGATAAGGTTACAAACAAGTTCTTCCAATTTTCCTTTCTCTATATTGTAAAAGCAGTGCACTTTTTAACAGTGACATTCTTCATATTTATATTCTTCTCATTTTAAAGATGAAGAAAAGTTCAAGGAACCAACGGAATATCAATAGTTATTTGACATCATAGAAGACTGAAAATTTCAAGAAAATAAACATCAAAGCCTTTATTATTTTTGATGAAATCTATTTCACTTCCTAAGAGTAAGCCAATACGAGTACACATGTGATTTTTAGTGTTCAAATACTCCCTGATGTATTTCAGCATGCATTGCTTAACAACAAGGACATTCGCTTCCATAGACAAAAATACAATTATTACACTATGTAAATTTAACACTGACAATTCCATTATCTTATGTATAGTTCAGATGCAAATATCTCCAATTGTCTCAGCAGTGTCTTTTAAAACATTTTGTTGTCTTATTTGATTCAAGATCCAACCTAAATCATACATTACATTTCATTTGTCATGTTTCATTAGTATCATTAATCTAGCATAATTTACCATGCTTTTGCTGCCTTTTATGATACTGGCATTTTTGAAAGCATTTGAGTAGTCAGGGATTTTTTCCTCATAATTACATCCAAGTGAAACTTTTTTTTGCAGAAATATTATCTATGTGATCTTGTGATTTCACTGATTGCTAAATTATATTTTTTTTGGTTAATTGGTATCTTACAGACTTTTCCATTGTAATAATATGTAGTCTGTAAAGTGATACATTGACACAATGAATATCTTTTCCCCCCAACCTACATTCATTGGTTTTCTTACCTGAGTCAATAACTACTATGGTGAATGCAACACAGTGATTTTCTATTTTTATAGCTTGATGGATTTTGCCACCTTTCAGGTTGAGTTAATGCAGTACGTGCGTTTTATTTAGGATTGTTTAGTATTCTTACCACTTACTACTAATATCCCACATTTCTTTTGGAAAACCACTACTTTCTTATTTTCCATGTGATTTAGAGTTCCCCTTCACTTTTAAGGATGGGCCAAAACGACAGTCTAATCTCATCTCTCTGGCCACAATAAGTGTTGCAAGAATGACACCTGACCCCCAAAGCACTGATACAGCAACAGTAGATTTTCTGAGACTCCTGCAAAAATGAAGCAAGCTCTCTCTTTCATAGGAATTACCAGGGATAATCATCCTTCTTTCTCAGAAACCTCATACTATGTATCTTGTTTGACTGACCACCCATCAAACACCATTGTAAAGAGCTGAATTGTGCCCCTGCAAAATTCATGTGTTGAAGTCCAAACACCTAGTACTTCAATATAGTCAGAGTTTGACTGTATTTGGAGAGGACCTTTAAAGAAGTAATTAAAATCACTAGAATTGGCCCTAATCCAATATAACTGTTGCCTTAATAAAAAGAGATTAGTCTCTCTGAACAAGTTGAGTATAGAAGAAATAGACCTCAAAGCAATAAAGACCAGATATGATAAACCCACAGCTGAGTGGGAAAAAATGGAAAGCCTTTCCAGTAAGTTATGAAGCAAGATAAGGATGTCCACCCTCACCGCTACTATTCAACACAGTTCTGGAAGTCTTAGCCAGAGCAGTTAGGTGAGAGAAATAAAGGACATCCAAATTAGAAAGGAAGTAGTCAAATTAGTCTTGTTTGCAGAGACATGATCTTATATTTAGAATATCCTAGATTCCACTAAAAGACTCTTAACACTGATTAACAAATCCAGTAAAGTTGCAGGATACAGAATCAACATACAAAAATCAGTAGTATTTCTATATGTTAACAGTAGTTGATCTAAAAAAAAATCAAGAAAGCAATACCATTTACAATAACCAAAAAAAAAAAGTAAGAAAAAATTTGGTCAAAGAAGTAAAAGATCTCAACAAGGAAAATTATAAAACACTGATGAAGGAAATTGCAAAGGACATGAAAAAAATGGAAAGATATTCTATGCTCATAGATTAGAAGAATCAATATTGTTAAAGTGTCCATACTACCTAAAGCAATCTACAGATTTAATGGAATCCCTATCAAAATACCAATGACATTCTTCGCAGAAATAGAACAAACAATCCTAAAACTCATATAGAATAAAAAAGGACCTCAAATAACTAAAAAAATCTTGAGCAAAAAAGAACACACCTGTCTGCATCACACTATCTGACTTCAAATTATACTATAAAGCTATAGTAAACAAAACAGCATGCTATTGGCATGTAAACAGACACATAGACTAATGGAATAAAATAAATAACACATAAATAAATCCATGTACTTACAGTCAACTCCTTTTTGTCAAAGGTACCAAGTGCATATGATAGAGTTTGACTCTGTGTCCCCACCCAAATCTCATCTTGAAATGTAATCTCCATAACCCCCACACGTCAAGGTAGGGAACAGGTAGAGGTAACTGAATCATGGGGGTGGTTCCCTCCTGATTTTCTCTTGATAATGAGTGAGTCTCATGAGATCTGATGGTTTTATTGGCATCTGGCATTTCCTCTGCTGGCAATCATTCTCTCTCCTGCCTCTCTGTGAACAGGTGCCTTCTGCCATTATTGTAAGTTTCCTGAGACCTCCTCAGCCATGTGGAATGGTGAGTCAATTAAACCTCTTTTCTTTATAAATTACCCAGTCACAGGTATTTCTCCACAGCAGTGTGAGAATGGACTAATGCAGCATACATTGGGGTAAGAACAGTGTCCTTAAAAAATGGTGCTTGGAAAACTGAATATCCATATGCAGAAGAATGAAACTAGAACTCTGTTTTTCACCATACACAGAACTCAACTCAAAATAGATTGAACAATTAAATATAAAACTTGAAACCATAAAGAATTAAAATAAATTGTTGAGAAAATGCTGGAGATGTTGGTCTGGACAATGATTTTTGGGTAAGACATCAAAAGCATAAGCAACAAAAGTAAAAATAAACAAATGGGTTTACGCGAAGCTAAAAAGTTTCTGCACAGCAAAGAAAACAACAAAGTGAAGAGACAATAACAGAATAGGAGAAAGTATTCGCAAACTATTCATCTGACATGAGATGTATAACCAGAGTGTATAAGGAACTCAACTCAACTGCAAAAACCAACCAACCAACCGACCAAAAACCCCCTCAAAACTCACAAGAACAAATAATCTGATTTAAAAATGGGCAAAAGATCTGGATAGCCATTTCTCAAAAAAGACATCCAAGTGACTAATAGGCATATAAAAAAAGTTCAACATTACTAAACATCAGGGAAATGCCAATCAAAACCACAATGAGATATCATTCAACCCATTTAAATGGCTATTATAAAAAAGACAAAAAATAACACATGCTGGTGAGGATGCAGATAAAACAGAACTCTTTACACTATCGGTGGGAATGTAAATTAGTACAGTCACTATGGAAAACAGTATGAAGGTTCCTCAAGATACTAAAAATAGAACTACTATATGACCCAACAATGCCACTGCTGAGTATACCTCCAAAAGAATGGAAATCAGTATACTGAAGATATAGCTGCCCTCCCATATTTATTGCAGCACTATTCATAATAGCCAGAATATGAAATGAGCCTACCTTCATTAATGGATGGATGAATTAAAAAAAAGGGGTAAATATACACAATGGTCATAAAATAGAATGGAATCCTGTCATTTGAAGCAATATGGATAGAACTTACTGGGAGGTCATTATATTAAGTATAGTAAGCCAGGCACAGAAAGACAAACATCACATGTTCTCACTTATTTGTGAGATCTAAAAATCAAAACAATTGAAATTATGGAGATAGAGAATAGAAAGTTTACCAGAGGCTGCAAAGGATAGGAAGGAGGGGAGGGGAATGAAAGAAGTTGACTAATGGGCACAAAAATACAGTTAAATAGAAAGAATAAGCTTTAGTATTCAATAGTACAGTACAGTGACTGTAGTTAACAATAATTTATTGTATATTTCAAAATAGCTAGAAGAAAATGAAGAGTTCCCAACACAAAACAGATAAATGTTTGAAGTAATGGATATCCCAATTGCCTTGATTTGATTATTATATATTGTATGCTTGTATCAAAATATCGCATGTGCCCCCCCCAAATATGTAAAGCTTTTATATATCAATAAAAAAGGAAAGAAAACTTACAAACTTAAATAAAAATGTCAGGACACACCACTCTGTGTATAGCTGCCATTTCTTTTTCTTGAGAAAATAACAATTTTGCTACTTAAAGGGAAATAAAATCCTAAATTGTAGAAAGGCGAGAGAGAGAGAGAGAGGGGAGAGAGAGAGAATTAGTATAGACATGTAACAGTGAAAGACCACATGAAGACACAGGGAGAAGATGGACATCTATGAACTGAAGGACAGAGGCTTCAGAATGAAATTAATCTTGCTAATGCCTTGATCTTGGACTTCTAGTCTCCAAAACTGTAAGGAAACAGTTTTGCATTTAAGTCATCCAGTCTGCGTACTTTGTTATGGCATGCCTAGCAAGTAAATGCAACCATTTGACATAAAGTCTGGATCTGATGGTTAGATTTTTTTTTTTTTTAGACGAAGTCTTTCTCTGTCACCAGGCTGGAGTGCATTGGTGCAATGGTGGCTCACTCCAACCTCTGCCTCCCAGGTTCAAGCAATTCCCCTGCCTCAGCCTCTGGAGTAGGGGACTACAGGTGAGAGCCACCATGCCTGGCTAGTTTTTTGTATTTAGTAGAGACGAGGTTTCACCATGTTGGCAAGGATGGTCTCTATCTCCTGACCTCGTGATCCACCCACCTCAGCCTCCCAAAGTGATGATGAGATTCTTGAGCTAGAATCTGGCCTATGGAATCTGAGGGTGGAGGCCAAGCTGTAGAATGCAAAGCAGAGAGGTACAGAGAAACAGCTATTGGTCTACTGCTAACTGAAGTCAACCTTCCTTTTCAGCAAAGAAACTTTATTATAAGTTTATAATTTCATACTTACCAAGAAGTTTCAAGAATAGCAAATAGAATCCTTTGCCCAGATTCACCTGTTGTTAATATTTTGTCTTACTAGCCTTATTGTTGGCATTCTCTCCTCTCTCTCTCACTCTCTCTCTTCTACTTTTTTTCTCTCTCTCTCTCACACACACACACCCCACATACATAGGATATTATTTTTTGAACCATTTGAGTGTAGGTTGCATACACTATGCAAATAAGGATGACATATTTATCCCTAAATACATCTGTGTGTATTTTCTAAGAATAGAGATATTCTCTTTCATAACCACAGTAATCACCTTTAGTAAGCCTCACATTGGTACATTACTTTTATCTAATTACCACCTATCATGTTTTTTATTAAGTCACCCACTAATTTCTTTTTAAAGCATTTTTAACGGTACAGGATACAGTGTAGGCTCATTTGGTTCTTATCTCTTTAATTTTAAAACATTAGTCTCATACAATTTCCACAGCTTTTATTTTCTTTTTCGAGAAGTTAACATTTAAAAAAACTTCCCCTTTTTCTTTTAAAGAGAACATTTTCAATTTTGATTTTGTGTGATTTTCTTTATGTTTAGATTTATATTCTGCATTTCAGGCTGGAATAATGCATATGTGATACTGTGTTGTGTTAGAGACATCATTGCTGTTTTAATTAATTACTTCTTTATTCTGCCCTTTTTCTTGGATAGAAATCACCAAGAGAGCAGTGACCAACCTTATTCTATTTACATTTTTAGCTCCAAAACTGACCACACAGCCTGGCACATGATGGGTGCCAAATAAATATTTGATGACTGGCAGAGGAGATAATGTAAGTTTTACTTAACTTTTCAGAAGCCTGCCTAAAATTGAGGTGCAGTTTTGCACTGCCATTCAGTATTATCTTGTTACTAAATTTGAATGTGTTGGGCCGGTGACCCCAGGCTGTTTGTCCTCTCCTTCTTGATTAAGAAGTTAGGGCCGAACTAGGTTTACCTCCTTCTACACCTCTTCCCTTTCACTGTCTGAGGTGCCCAATCCTCAGTGATTAGTGAGTATGCCCTGTTCTGTGTGGCCTCAGTGTGAGAAAATACATATTTCTCTTCATTTTGCCAAAAAAGCTGGAGGCATTTTTTTCTAGACAGCAATGAATGCATATTAAATGAACTGTAATTGTCTGCTAAATGTATTTCATAAACAAGCAAACCAGAGCTAGATTTTTCTGAGCCTTTAAAATACTTGGGATACTAAAAATATCCTGTCAACCTTGAGCACAAAGCTGTCAAGCCAGAAACATTAAGCATTTCTGAAAAAGAATTCGGAGGAGGTTGGTGGAGACACATTGAAATTCATTGTGAATCTCATTTTTTAAGAATGAGGAGGCAGCTATAACATTGATGTGCATTTATCCTAAAAGAAAAGAATGAATGAATTCTACTCACATTGTAGGATGCACAACTCACTGAGATTTTGCACATTATGAAAATTTCCTCTTTTGCTTTTCAGGAGTGTTATCTGTGGTTGGTTTGTCAAGCAGGTATAAGCCATTAAATGGTGAGGCTAGAACTAAAAAATGTTAAAATAAGAATATATTGATATGTTTGTATATGTTGAAGAAAAGTTCCCAAATATGAAAGTGTCTCGAAATGTTTTCCAGAGTTTGACAATTTTTTAAAAACACTCCCATTTGAAAAGTATCTGCAGTAATGAACTGCTAGTCAGAACTAAAACTGAGAAAGAAAGAAAATAAAGCCGCGCAGGAAAAATCCTCACTGAGTAGCATTTTCTGCTGGGGAGTCCATTGGCATTCAGTTGTCTCATTTAATTATCCCTCGTGTGATTCAACCATTATTTATGAGCTTCTTCTTGTTCTTAAAGAGCTCTGGGCTCTGCTTGCCAATGTTATGGCATATGACGAGGCACAGTTATGCGGCGGGGGTGCGTGTGATAATGCATTGGTCCACACTCCTGGCATGTTTTCTATCTGAACTCATCAGCTGCCAAAAGGATGCAGAGCTCTCTCTTTAAAGAAAAACACTAACTGGGGTTTCAACATTGTGTGGAATTTGGCAGGCATCACATGCTCCTGCATTATTTAGGTAGAATACAGTCCCTAAAATGTGAGCAGTACATGTTCAATAAAAATCATTTGCATCGGATTTACACCAGTTTCTGTCTGATAGAATCTCTGCCACTTGCAGTGAGGAAATGAATTCATAGAAATAGTCTGATCTTAATTAATGTAGTTGTTAGACATACAATCAATTGAAGCATTTCACGTTTTTACTTTCAATCCAAACTCCCCTCCCACCTCCATTGCCAGTTTGAATTAAATAGTCCATTGTGTAACTGCCTTGCTTTCAGCTGAGTTAGAATGTTGATATGAAATGTAAAAAGCAACAGAAACATCCTACTAATTTCTGGATGGGAAAAAAGGGGAGGCAATGATTAATAGTTAAAAACACTGACAAATTCAGTTGCCAGCAGCATTATAGCTATTTAAAACAAATTAGTACCATTGATTTGGAATATAATATGGAGATAAATGGTCATTAATAAAGTTAACAGTGATTTTTTTTTTGTTACTAATCGATGAACTTGGTTCCACGTCAAGCTAAGTAAAAACGTCACTTAATAAAGATTTTTTGAAATAAAAATAATAGCTTTGGACACAACTCGTACTTAATATATTTTAATTAAAATGCCATTTCTAAATGAGACTTTCATTTTTTTTTTTTGTGGAAAAGAATACATCCCTATCATGGAAAAATCTTTAATTGTGCAGGTCTTCTAGATGCTAGTAAACAAAGTGTTTAATATAAACGACTAAGCAAATCACAGTGAAGCATTGATTTTGCCGGTTTAACTAGATTGATATGACAGAACAGATAAATTATAATTGAGGAAATTAATAAGTTCTTATTCATATTTTTAAAAGACTATAAATAATAGACCATACATTGTAGTGTCATAGCAATGAATCATAGTAGTTATTAGATTGGTCTGGACTAAATTAGTTTCCTAAGGCACAGGCTATATAGTCAGAAAGAGTTTGCATGTTTAACCTCTTCTGAAGAAATATTAAGAGCTTTAGTATCATTAATAAAATTTGCAAATTTACTCATCTCTTCAGAGGTTTATTCCCTTTCTACTGACCATCCACAACATTAAAGCAAGAATATAACAAAGCTTTTAGAACAAAAAAATCTATTTGCCATTGAAATACCTGAAATCTACAGCATGCAGGTCTTCTGCCAATTACTGGACAAAATATGTGTGTTTCAAGTGTGCATCAGTGGCTTCAAGTTTGAATTATCTGTGGTCAGAGTTTCTACTCAGTCAATTGGCTATTAAGATGAATAATTTAAAGAACCTGCAAACAACTCCATATTTTAAAGGCTATTTAAGCTTATCTCTGTATTAATAATATAATCTGAAACTTAGACATTCTACCTGTGATACTTGCTGTTTTCCTCCCCTGCCTCTATGGAATTATTTCAAAAGGACAACTAGTTAGAATAAATATTATTACTATTTCTAATAGTAATATTATCATTATCTGGTTGTAAATATTTCAATAATCAAGAGCTGTCCGGACTTTTAAATTCATTTTTACATTCAAAATGGTTAAAATTCCACATGCTCTATAATTATCTGTTTTATAAAATATAATAATCTTTACTGTTAGTATATGAAATACAGATTTTTATGTATCAGCTTCCTTAAATCCCTGTGGAAAAATTCATATATTTTAATGACAAATATTTCAAAAGTAGAGAACACCACAAAAAAGAAATGTGCGAAATCCTTTGCACCCAGAACTAGCAAATGTCAACTTTTGTCATATTACGTTTAGATTTTGTTCAACTTATCCCCAATCCAAATTGCTTTCTCCATCAAGTAACCACTGTCATGAAGTTGGCATGTGTCCTTCTTGACTGTGCCTTATACTTTGCTGTGTATTCATGCACTCAAAATACTATATTGCACTACTTTGTTTTTAAACAATATAATTGGTGTTAGACAATATGCATAATTCTGCAATTTGCTTTATTGACTCAACACTGTTTTCAAGGAAAATCATAGTTGTTTTAGGATTGTATTCCGCTTGTTAAAATTAGAATTATACACATTTCAATCTCAACTAGACATTATCCAGATGCTTTCCAATGTAGGGGTTCCAAAATACACCTCTACTCACAGGAATGGAGAACTCCCACTTTGCCACATCCTTGCCAATATTTTGTTCATCTGGCAAAAAGTTATATAATGCTCAAAAAATGGGCAGGTTCTGTTCTCAGAATTTTGAAAACATGAACTCATTTAATTCTCATTACATTTCTGTGACATAGGTGCTTTAATGTTCTCAGTTTACTGATGAAAAACTGACATAGTTAGGTTAAATAACTTGCCATGGTCATACAACTAATAAAGGGTAGAGTTACTTTTGAAATTGGACAATACTTGTCAATTGTATATTTTAATTTTCATTGCTTTTGACTATCTTGTAGGTGATATGTGTCTACCCAATTATTAGTGTGGTTGAATGTCTTTTCATAGTTACTGGAAGTTTAAATTGTCCCTTTCCTATAAATTATTTCTTGATATCATATGCCCATTTTTCTATTGAGTTATTTGCTTTTCTCTTGCTTATTTGTGTGAGTTCTTTACATAAATTTGCTACTATCTCTTGTTTGTCATATGTAATGAAAGTATCTTTGCTCAGTCTGTAGCTAGTCTTTTTGTTTTCCGTAGACTTTTTGAATATGTAGAGACAATGCTGTCAATATTTCTTCATGTACTACTTTGTGCTCTTATAAGACAATCTTTTCCTAACTTGACCTCAAATAGATATTTTGTATGTTCTTCTAAAGCCTTAACTTTTAATTTGTTTTCAATATTCATAAAAATTTCACGTTGAGAGGTAATGTAACTTTATTTTCCATTTGGAAAGTAACCTGTTACAATTAGTTTTGTTAAAAACTCACTTGTCAGTCTTGGGCTTGTAATGTTCTCTGTTAAATGCTGAACTTCCATATAAGGATGCATGTCTGTTCATTCTGCTTCACTGCTTTTTGCATCTATTCCTGCAGTAATACTACCATATTTAACAAACAAAGCCTTATAATGCTTTGAATATCTGGAAGGATGAGACTTTCCTTCTTCTCCTTGCCATTTCCTTTTCATTCAGGTATTTTTCTTCTTAATTTGCTTTCAATCTTATGTGCAAAGAGTACATTTGGAGCACATTTCTTAGACAAGCATAGTCTTGTTTTGTTTTGCTTTGGTTTTCTGTATTTTTATTGATGATTTGTATTTCTAGGATTGCCAAATTTAGAAAATAAAAATACAGGATGTTCAGTGAAATTTGAATTTCAGATAAACAACATTTTTTTTAATATAAGCATATATCAAGTATTGTAGGGAACATGCTTATATTAAAAATTCATTTATTTGTCTGGAATTCATATTTAATTAGATGGCCTGCATTTTATCTGGAAATTCTATTTTAATTGTCTTAAAATGGAAATTAAGAAAATGGGTCATTTGATAGCAAAGATATGAAATCAACTTTAGTGCCCATCAAGGTGGATTGGATAAAGAAAGTGTGGTTCATATACTCCATGGAATATTATGCAGCCATGAAAAGAGTGAAATCATGTCCTTGTAGCAACATGGATGTGACTGGAGGCCATTATCCTAAGTGAATTAATGCAGGAATAGAAAACCAAATACCACATGTTCTCACTTATAAGTGGGAACTAAATAATGGATATTCATGGACATTAAGATGACAGCAATAGACACTGGGGACTTACAGGAAAAGTGGAAAAGGTTGAAACTATTGGGTACCATGCCCAGTACTTGGTTGATGGGATCAGTAGTATCCCAAACCTCAGCATCAAACAATATACCCAGGTAACAAACCTGCATATGTACCCCCAAATATAAAATAAAAGTTGAAATTATTAAAAAATAAATAAATAAAAAGAAAAGAAAGAAGACAGAAAAGAATGTGATCTGTATGGTGTTTATTCTTTGGACTTTGTTAAGACTTTCTTCGTGTTTTTTCATGTGTTTTATAGTTGTTCATATGTTTTTTTTCTTCTTTAATAGAGTGTGGGTCTCACAATGTTGGCCATGTTGGTCTTGAATTCGGTCCCAAGCAATTCTCCCTCTTCGGCCTCCCAAAATGCTGGGTTTACAGGCATGAGCCACCACACCAAGCTTGTTCATATGTGTTTAAAAGAACAATATATTTTTTGCTTGCAGGCTGCATTGTGGATATACACTTATTAAATGACATCTATTAACTGTGTTCCAATCTTCTATAATCTTACAATTTTTTTCTTTGCTTTATCTTTCCGTTTCTGGTAGAGGTATATTATTGCATATTTGTCTATTTCTTTTGAACATTATGAAACTGTATTTTAAACCAATTTGTTAGGTACACACAAATTCGTGATAGTTGTACAATTTTTCATAGACTGTTGTCTTTAGGTATTGTAACTTCTTATCCTTACTGCTTTTTTTCTTAATTTATTTCATCTAAAATTCTTATTGTTACATGTCTTCTTTTGGTTCATACAGTATTTTTGTTTTATAACTTATCCTATTCCATTTAAAATATTCAGTATTGTCCTATTTCAAATATTCAGTATTAACCAGTATTATTCTATTATACAAAAATTTTTAACAGGATTTAGAAAAATGAATCTGATAATCTTTATCATTTTTAATTAGTGAGTTTAGTCCATTTAAATACATTGATATTACTGGTGCACATTTGCAGTTATTTCTATTATTAATTAAGCTGTAATTTTTTCCCCTTTTTTACAGGAAAGTTGAATTAATTAACCTTTTTATTTTTCATTTTTCTGCTACTTTGGAAATCATTATATTTTTTAGTGTTCACTCAAAATTTTAAACATACACAGCCATAAAATTTTCTAACAAGATCCAGACTTAATCAATATCTCCATCTTTCCTTTGGATAGCATAAGAAATGTTTCATGTTTTTCCTACCCAATGAAGAGTATTCCACTTTTCATTGTTTAGACTTTTTTCCAGATCTTTCATAAGAAGACATTTTTAATATGATTATATTTACTCCTTATAAGTGAGTATTTGATTAAATTTACCAACACATTTTTATGAGTTTCTGTGGCTATAACTTGTTTCTGTCATTTGACTCCTCTGTGTTCATTGTATATTTTGCTGATGAACATCCTCTATGGATTCTTTTAGATAGTATCTATGGATGACAAGATCTTAATATTTGTATTTCTGCTAAGATGAACAAATGTTTTAATTTTTATTGGTTAAAAGTCCAAATTCATTTCCATCTTACCTACTATCATCTATAATATTCACATCAAATGTCCAGGGAGAATTGACCTAATAACTTTCACAAAATTTACACGAAGCTCCCAGGTTGCAGCATACTTAAGATATATAATTGAAGTGAATGAACAGACCTTCGTATTATTTTTATTATTTTCAGAGATAAGAAAATAGAAGGTATGTTGTAAAGGCAAAAGTTTTTAAAATGGAAATTATAATTTTAATATTATTTCGTTTCATTACATTTGATTCTAGTTATGATTAACTTCTGAAAATGATCACTTTTTTTCTTCTTTGAAATTCTCTATTAACCATCTGTACAAATATTTCCATGAAGATGGTAAAAAGAAATGAAATGCAGTTGTTAAATAGAAAAATACATATGCAGTTTCATTAAGTACAAGTATGAATGATTCTGGAGCAATCTTTTCTTACTCTTTTATAAATCAAAGCTCTTTGAACATGCCTTTTTGCAAGCTTGCTTTCAACATCAGATTTTTTCTTTGTATTTTCTAAGGAAAATTTTTAGAAAATAGAATATTATTTCCTCTTGGAAAGGTATGTCATTATTCGGTGACACATTGTTCAAACGTCCAAAAGTTGTTTTTAGAAGGTCTCATTTTTCTAGATTCATATGTTCTTGTGAAGAAAAAGGAAGCTTAAGAAAACATACCAAAGCATCCGTCTTACTAGACAACACCTACTGGCAGCTAATATATATTTATACATTTATATATTTATATATATTTAAGTTGATATATATGAGTGTATACATATCGAACCTTGCCAAAATGCATTATTATTTGCAAGGTTTTCTTAAATTACGTAAAAAGGGAACTGGATTTTCCCCTTACACTGAGGATTGCCTTTTGTGGTGATAGTTGAAAACTGCCTATATGATAAAACCCAGCTGTAATAAAAAAAAAAAGATTGCTCTTTGTATATTCCTTTGAAAGAGTTCTGCTTAAAATAATGTTTTATAAAGATGATGTGCTTTTTGTGAAAGAGTCATACGGTTACCACCTTTAAATTATCTTAAACATCGCATCATGCTTTGTGAAATGTATCATTAAAATCGCATCTTGAGTCCATGTTGTCGCAGCAATTGATTTTTTGGGGGGAGTGCATTGACACTGAAATACTTAATGCCATCAGAAAAATATGGAAGGAAACTGAACTGATAGGCTATTCTGCATACTGTATGGATTTTTCTCAAGTTATCTGGGCAAGTCTCACAGAAATAAAACAAATAAAACATCCCAAATACCCGCAATAGTCTATATGTACACACCTCAGACATATCTCAGATGTATATAAGAATGTCATCACTATAATTTAATACTCAGGTAGATTTTTGTACTAAAGAGAGATATTCCAAAAACATTCTGAATTTAATAATAAAACAAAGACACCTAAGTCTTGGAAGAACTAAAGTAGAATTGGAAAGCAAATATTCTTCCTTCAATCTAAAGCAGGAAATTGTTTCATCAGGTATACATTCCACTAAAATGGGTAAACAATTGACACTGGCAAACTCGAAGCTTAGACCTGGTTGACTTGGCATCATCATTTAACATACCAGAAGATATGACAGCTGCCCAGAAGGAGTCAAAGTGGTAAGGAATGCTCCTCTTCCCTCTCCATTGCTTTGGTCTCAACACTCTTAAAGGGAAGAGCTGTCCATTCCTGTGACTCTCCAACCCTACATGTTAAGTTCCTTAAAAATGTACTGGGCATCTGTTTCAGTCCTTTTGTGTTGCTCTAAAGGTATATCTGAGGCTGAGCAATTTATAAAAAAAAGACGTTTGTTTGGCTTGCAGTATCTGCAGGATTATACAAGAAGCATGGTGCCACCATTCATTTCTGGTAAGGGCTTCAGGAGGTTTTCATTTCTTGCAGAAAGGGAAGGGGAGCCAGCAACACATGGCAAGAAAGGAGGAAAGAGAGAGAGAGAGAGAGAGAAGAGAAGAGAGAGAGAGAGAGAGAGAGGAAAGGGGTGCCATATTCTTTAAACAACCAGTTCTCTTGTGAAGAAAATAGTGTGAGAACATACTCATTACTGAAAGGATGGCACCAAGCCATTTTTGAGGGGTCCATCCCCATGATCCAAACACCTTCCACCAGGTGCTACTTCCAACATTGGGGGATCAAATTTTAGCATGAGATTTGGAGGGGACAAATATCTAAACTATATCAACATCTATATGTTCCATGCATAGCACTTGGTGCTAGAATACAGAGTATGTTAAGATGAGTAATAGGAGAGTAGGCCTTTTTAAATCTAAGTTGTTCACTTCTCTATCCCCAGTCCTTAGCACATTGTGTGGCATGCATTAAAACAGGATCAATAAGTATGTGTTGAATGAATGAAGGAAAGTTTCTAAAGTAGACTAAATACGATCATATATTCTTTGGTTTTTCTCTTTGAAAGATAAGTCTGATTTCCTTTTCCTTCTATTTGGGCTGGCCTTAGTGCATTGTTTGAACAATATAACATGAATAAACTGGTGCTCTGAGGCTTCTGAAGCTGGGTCTTTAGAAGCCATGCAATTTCTCTCTCTGCCTGTTTGAATAATCACTCTGATAGCCCTGGAAGACCATTGAAGAAATTCTACTATCCTGAGACCACTGTGCAGATTGGCCATTTGCAGGCATTCCAGTGGATGATACCAGCTGAGCCAAATCTTCTAGCCATCCCCTCCCAGACACTAAACAAATGAATGAGGCTGGCTTGGATTCTTCTGGCCAACCCATCCACCAGCTGATACCTACAAGATCTAAGCTGACAGTACATGGAGGAAGAAATTGCCCAGATGAGCACTGTCCAAATTACTGACACACAAAATTGTGAGACAACATAATGTTGCTATTTTAAGTAGCTAAATATTGGAGTTATTACATAGCAATAAATAAACAGCCCCCAAAGGATTACAATTTAGGGTGAATGTGAGGAAAGGTAAAAAGAATCTCAGATATGCAGGTGAATATACAGATATTTATAATCCAAAGTATTATTTTCTAAATCAGATTTCTCCATAGAGGGCTATGTGAAAGCCTGAAAGAGATAATGAGCTCAGCTTAGGAGTTAGAATGTTTATTGCTTGAAAGAAATGAGGTCCAAGCTCATGTATCTCTTTTGAGGGAGAAATGAATGAAAATGTGACATGCCACATGACAGTTTCTTTTTTCTGATTTAGATCACGTTTTTGTTAATGAATGCAATAAATGATAATTACTTTTTTTCACTAAAACAATAATGATCAGACCCTCAGAGCTATTCTGGGGGGATATTGGAGACTAGCTGCGCAACATAAGGTCACAAGTCCTGAGACAGAGTGGTTGATTATCCAGAATTGACCCAGCTGCTGAGAAAGTGGCAAAGCATGGGCTATCCTCAGTATTTGGTATCATGGAAATCTAGGGAGAAGAATCATAATTTTCACAGTAGCTGAGGAACAGTATTTTTGGGCAATGTCTGGTACATTGCTTAGCCCTTTCGCAAGCTTGTTTACATCAAAAGTTTATGGATCACCTTCAGACAAGATATTCAGAGTTTGTCAATATAGGGAGGTAACACTTGTGTCTGAGGAAGAATTGAAGATTTCCGAATCAGTGATGCTGAAATACTACAGATATATCACAAATTGAATTTGGAGGTGGTACACTTGTTTCTTCTACCGTAAACAGAGTGACCTAGCGTTGTAAAGCCTGATTTATGAAGTATCTCTCATTTCTAAATTTACAGGAGTCTACATCTCCCACAATTCTTTCTTGTGCTGCTGTGAGTACTGTGAGTTCTTAGGCCACAATTTTATGCCATTTAACAACTTTGGAGATCCTCACACTCAACTTCCAATGGAGAATTAATGCTGCTGCCTCTGGGAAGCAGTGGACACCTCCATGAACTGGAGATCTTTATGGACTCCTTTAGGCTTCACTGTAGATTCTCTCTCACCTCCCCAAACCAGCACATTTGTATTTCTAATGACAATATATGAAGTACATCTTACATCTCTTCCCAGAGCTGCAACAGAACATAGCAGTACTCTCAGATGTAGCGGAGTAATTGGGAACTAGCCATTCAGTCTTTCTCAAAGTTCAGAAACAGTGACTGGGTTTCCCCTTTCTGTATCATTTGGTTTTTATTTTTAGTTCAGGTTGAACTGAAGGTAAATGGGGGAGAATTTTTCAAGTAGATCAGCAAAGTGAATATTGTTATAGGATTATGACACTGGAATGGATATTTAATCATCAGTGAAAGACTATTCTTAAGTCTGAAGTGACTGGAGACATTTTCAGTCTAGAAACAGTTAGTTGTAAGTTGTGCTCGAGATGGGCTTGGGGGGGGGAGAAAATAAAGTTTTCTCTTCTGGAGAGTAAAAAAATACAGTTTGTCTTGCACAGATCATGGCTGTTGAGCACAGGAGTTAGCAAGGACTCCATCTTGGATGCAGCTGGAGGCTGGTGTAGGAGGATCGAGGGAGTTTCCCCTAATTAAATGACAAGGTGGAGAACCATCTGCATAGGACCTACGATGCCAGGGGAAGAAATTTGGATACTATTTCAAGGTATTTGGGAATAACAAAATATATTTGAGTAAGAAAGTAATAAAATTAATGCAGCATTTTAAGTTGAAAGCTTGCCCAATATCATTCATCTGGCAAGTGGGAAAAATGAAATTTAACCCCAATTTACCTAATTCCAAAGCTGGTGCTCTTTTGTCAGGTTAGGCATGTATCTAAGAAATGGATTAGTTAATTAAACCAGAGTGGATTCGGTGGGAATGGCAAGGTGATAACAAAAGTAAGAAATATTGGGAAGTCAGATTCATAAAGACTTGAGAATTGACAACTGACATGGAAGGTGAAATAGCAGAATAAGAACTATAAAGTTTCCTTCCTAGATGACTGGTAAAACATCATGGCTAGGAAAGTTTTGAGTAGCAGTTGCATTGAGGGAAAAGATTATACCTAAACTTTCTCCCAGCATTCAAATACTGCCTCTCTTAGTGTGAATTTCAACTTAACCCTGGTTTTATTATAGAGGTATCCTCAGGTTAAAGTGGCAAGTACTTAGCTGTTGTTACACATTGGGAAGGAAACTGGGAGAGAAGTTAATTCACTGTATTTGTCATGGCATGTTGGTGGGCTGGGGTAGTCCTCTACTTCTCCATCCCTGACTTTGGTAACCTGTGTACTAGTATTTACATAGCACTCCATTCTAGTATTTCATCTGAACATGCCTTTTTTTGATAGATTCTCAAGTTGTAGCCCTCCCTTTTTTCATCAACATTTATATAGAGAAAGTCCTGTTTTTACCCAGCTGTCATGTTGAAAATAGATTTTGCCGATCTTTATTACTGTTTTTAGTTCCTGGAATACTGGAATTTTAATTGACTAGTGAAGTAATAATCTTTTTTAACTGTAACCCTTGCACAGTGAGGTAAACACACCCTCGTGCAATAAGAAGGCTATGATGTATGGTGCCCCCCACCCCAACCCAGGAGAGTCTGAAGCTGATTCTCAACCTACGCCTCCCTCACTAGGGAACACTGCCTATAATTTTAGTTCAGCCAAGGTGTCGCCTTACCCAAAATAACAATAGAACCCAAATCACAGAGCAGCTAATTTAAGAGTTACTTTCTGACATAGCTTCATGATCTCCAACAATTTTTCCCAATCTTAGAAAAAACAGAGAAACTTGAGACAAGATCCAAGTGAGAATTTATAAGGGGGATATAGAAAATAATTATTGGCTTAACATTAATTTACAGTCCATGGGCACGTGGCATAGAAAGTACAAAGAATCTTTGGGCTGCCAAAGCGAGGCAAAAAAACAAACCCCCCCCCCCCCCAAAAAAAAAAACCAAAAAAAACCAAAAACAAAAACCAAGCTGAAATAAATAGGAATACTTAAGGCTCTGCAATGAAACAGGCTTCCCTTGCTACTAACTCTAAGGTTACCCATCTTCTGCCCAAAATGCCCCTGCCAAGTTCTGTTTTCAATGTGACTAACCTACAGAGGGCACCATGTAATCCAGTTAGTCTTTGCAGGGCATATTAAAAATGGGTAGAGCTGGTAAGAGTGAAAAAGGTAGATACATGCAAATATTAGATTAAAATAGATAATCTATATTTGTATATTTTTCTCCTTTCCCACAACTTATTTGAAATGGATTTGATTCTATTCCAATTGCAACTAGTACCTCAGACAACTTGTTTTCCATTTTCAGTCAAAAATCTATTAGTGAAACCAACTGAAATGCATAACTTATTTACCTTTTCCTCAGTTCTTTTATAAACGTGCACATGTTCACATTTATCTCCACATGGTATGTCTTTCTTTTTTTTGAAAGAAAGAAAAAGAAAGAAAAGAAAAAAGAGAGAAAGAGAGAAAGAAGGAAAAAAGAGAATGAAAGGAAGGAAAAAGAAGAAGAAAGAGGGAGAGAGAACAGGAATCTTGCTCTATTGCCCAGGCTAGAATGCAGTCTAAAAATGGGTATTGAAAAGCTCTTTTATACTAATAATTGTGTTATACAATGGAGACAGGAAGGAATAAGGGAGGAAAATAACAAACAAACAGCCAACCAATATTTCATTTAAACCTATGAAATGCTATGCAATTGCTGGGGAGTGATTTACTCCCAACCATGTGGTCACTTTTAGAATAGATGTGATGTGTTACTGAAAAAAATGTATGTTTTGTGGATTTGGAGTAGAGAGTTCTGTAAATGTTTATTAAGTTTACTTATTCGAGGTCTAAGTTCAAGTCCCGGGTATCCTTGTTAACCTTCTGTCTCATTGATCTGTCCAATATTGACAATGTAGTGTTAAAGTCTCCCACTATTATTGTGTGGGAATCCAAGTCTCTTTGTAAGTCACCAAGAAGTTGCCCTATGTGTCTGCGTGCTCCTATATTGGGTGCGCATAGACATAGTATCATTAGCTCTTCCCGTTACATTGATCCCTCTACCATTATACAATGTCCTTCTTATCTCTTTTGGTTTCTATTACTTTAAAGTCTATTTTATCAGAGATGAGAATTGCAACTCCTGCTTTTTTTTTTTTTTTTCTCTCCATTTGGTTGGCAAATCTTCCTCCATCCCTTTGTTTTGAGTCTCTGTATATCCTTGCATGTGATATGGATCTGGATGCAGCTTACTGATGGGTTTTTGGAATGGCTGATACTGGTTGTTCCTTTCTGTATATAGTGCTTCTTTCAGAAGCTCTTGTAAAGCAGGCCTGGTGGTAATGAAATCTCTGAGTACTTGCTTGTTCATACAAAATTTTATTTTTCCTTCACTTATGAAACTTAGTTTGGCTGGATATGAAATTCTGGGTTGAAAGTTCTTTTCTTTAAGGATGTTGAATATTGGCCCCCACTGTCTTCTGGCTTGTCGGGTTTCTGCTGAGAGATCTGCTGTAAGTCTGATAGGCTTCCCCTTGTGGGTAACCTGACCTTCTCTCTGGCTGCCCTTAGTATTTTCTCCTTCATTTCAACTCTGGTGAATCTAATGATTATGTGCCTTGGGGTTGCTCTTTTTGAGGAATATCTTTGTGGTGTTCTGTATTACCTGGAGTTGAGTATTGTCCTGCCTTGCTAGGTTGGGAAAGTTTTCCTGGATAATATCCTGAAGAATATTTTCCAGCTTGGATTCATTCTCTTTGTCACATTCAGGTACACCTATAAAACGTAGATTAGGTCTTTTCACATAGTCCCATATTTCTTGGAGACTTTGCTCATTCCTTTTTACCCTTTTTTCTCTAATCTTGTCTTCTCGTTTTATTTCGTTAAGTTGGTCTTTGACCTCTGAAATCCTTTCATCTGCTTGATCAATTTGAGTGTTAAAACTTGTGCATACTTCGCGAAGTTCTCGTATTGTGTTTTTCAGCTCCATTAATTCACTTACATTCTTCTCTAAATTGTCCGTTCTCATTTACATTTCGTCAGACCTTTTTTCAAGGTTCTTAATTTCCTTGCATTGGGCTAGAACATGTTCTTTTCGTTCACAGAAGTTTCTCATTATCCACCTTCTGAAGACTGATTCTGTTGATTCCTCACATTCATTCTCGATCAGGCCTTGTTCAATTGGTGATGAGGAACCGAAATCCTCTGTAGGAGGAAAGGCATTCTCATTTCGGGTGTTTTCAGCCTTTTTGCGTTGGTTTCTTCCCATCTTTGTGGATTTATCCACCTGTCGTCTGTGTAATTGCTGACTTTCAGATTAGGTCTCTGAGTGGACATCCAGCTTGTTGGTGGTAAAGTTTTTTCTGTTTCTTAGTTTTCCTTCGGTGGACGCCCCCTCCCCCACAGAGCTGGACCTTCCCCAGTTCAGCTGTACTTGCTGTGAAACTCTCAATCCTCATCAGTTCCAACTGCTGTTTTTTTTTTTGGTGGGGGGGACCAGCCTTCCCCTGCGGCAACCCACTACGCCAGCTGAAACAGCGGCGTTAAGATTCTTGGTGCTTTTCTGCTCGGGAATCTCCCGGTCTGGTTCCCCACTTCAGTCCACTTTTCAATCAGCTGAATGGGAGACTCTGCCTTCCCAGAGCTCCAACGCCAACTAAAAGGACACTCAGTCCCGTATACTCCGGACTGAGAACGGCCGCACTGGGGTGCCTGCAAAACTGCCGCGCCGGCCAAAAGAGTTGCGCTGGCGACCAGTGGGGGCTCCTCCGCCGGGAATCTCTTGGTCCGTGGGCAATAAAAATTCATCTGAAAATATGGCGTCCACTCACTCTCTATGCTTTCAGTGGGAGCTACAATCCTGAGCTGCTGCTAATTGGCCATCTTGGATCTCTCTCCCTCCACATGGTATGTCTAAGTTTTTTTGTTTATGGTGTGATAAAGAGAGAGTGAGCACGCATGTGTATGTGTGTGTATATTGAGAATTAGGCCCTCTCATAGGAGAATAAAACATTGAAAAATCTATAAACAATATTCTACTGAAGCTATTTCTTATTTATGACTGGATATTGTTTAGGATTCTTTACATCCAAGTACCCATATGAACTAAATTTAGAAATTCCTTGAGAACTTTCTCTTTAAAAACATGTATTAAGATGATAGGAAATGAAAACAATCACCATCTGTCAGTTTATTAGGCTTTAAGTAAAGATTATACCTTGTACATGAAAAAATAGGGAGCTGACAAGTGTAATATATGGAGCACCTAGAACTGTGGGGTGATTTCCTTTCTCTCTTGAGAATCCCACATTGTGGTCTTTCCATGTGTTAGCAAGCTTGTAAGAAAAACTCCAGCACTAATTCATACCATAGCAAAATGGCTGCCTCTATACAGTTTTCTTCTCTTAAGGATATTTACATTGTATTGCGGTTGATTCTAAATGGTGTACCTGCTCCAGAGACATTTTCAAGCATCAGCCAGCAAGTGGTAGATATCTTTTTGGGTAAGGGAATCAGGGACATCACATCTTTGCAGAAAGATTTTTGTGCTCCACAGTGTGACTTATCAGTAAAGAGCCTCCAGATTGGGATAATGTTAGTGGAAATACGTGGTAAGATGACTCAAGGACCTGAATCCAGTGTCTTGGTACTGTGTAAGACTCCTAGAGCCTTGACATAGTCCTGGGGACAGGGATGAGATTAAAATTTTCTGCCAGGTGGTTTGAAAGGAGCCTTGTAATATAATACAAATTAAATTGCAATACAAAAATTGTTTTTTTTGCATATTATACTCTTTGGTCTAAGATTCATATTTTCTGTAAACAGATATTGCTTTCATTCAAGGAGTTTATATACTAGGGTGTTTCCACATAAAGATTTTTAGAAGAAATTCAACATATCTATATATGGTATCATTAGGAAGCTAAGAAAGTACAACATTTAATGAATCCTTACCGATAACTTTCAGCATAAAAATTTCCATGTGAATATATTTGTAAAAGCACTGCTGACTATTTACTTGGCAGAGAAGGGGCTCTGTGAAATGCATACTCTAGATTTCAGTAGAGGGGCGCTCTGGTTTCAGACACACTCCAATGCATAACTTTTGATCTTTTGATGATATAAATACATACAGGACACAGGGGAGCTAATTAACCTAAAATCTGGTTATGCTACTCATCAGCAGATGGACCTTCAGTTTAACTTCACCTGTAAGAAAACACGGTGATGTCTCAATTATCAAATCACCTAAGAAGTAAATTGCTTTGAGTATACACCTATCTCTTGCTTAACAGCTTTAACTCTTCTCTGAAAAATCTGCCACTAAATAAAAAGCTGGTAAATGAAAAAAATTTGATTAACTTTAATAGGAAAATTTGTGAAGAGTTCTATTCCAAACCATAGATAAACAGACAAACAAACAGACATCCTTGGATAATGGAAACAATGTTATAATGTTATAAACATTATAATAATTTAAAAGTAAATAAATATAATTTATATGTAAAATGCAATGTAATAACTCATGAAAAAAATGAAACTCCAAGAAGTTGGTGGTAGGTAAGAAGAGGCAGAGAGAGATATTTTTTGAAAGGGCATATTCCTTTCTGTACAAATTTATCCTCCAATTTTTCCATTTGTTTGGAGGCTAGTGATTAACCGGCACTCAATCTGCACTTAAAAGTAATATTAGTGAACAGGAAAACACCTTCTATCTGTACTATTCCTTCTTAAAGTATATTTATTTAGTATGTTTTGGGTGGAAAAGTTCAAAAACAAAAGAGTCAAATGCGAGAAGTTTCTTAGGGGCTTTTGAGGAAGTTCTTTTTCATTCTTCTAAGAGAGCTTTTGGAAATGATTCTCTCTCTCCTCTTGTGGAAATTATTGATCGTGGCCATGAGCCCTAAGGCACAATAAGCATTTCAGAACCCAGTTTGAGGGAGAAGCTC
This sequence comes from Ateles fusciceps, assembly GCA_036589455.1. NCBI lineage: Eukaryota > Metazoa > Chordata > Mammalia > Primates > Atelidae > Ateles > Ateles fusciceps. The sequence continues at coordinate 12,154,082 of JAZHEH010003097.1, forward strand.
ACCTAGGAAGAAAAGACAAAAGCTCATGCAAGGATGAGGAGCCACTGGATTAAGGCAATAATGTATCAAGTTATGTCAAGGTGAACACATTCAAACTCGTACAAGCAAGATCCTAAACAAGGACACTGGTAGAGGAAACATACTGGGGCAAATTTAACAGAAAAACAGTCACAGAAACACAGATACAAGCAAGGGAAGATGCTGGCTGTATTATATGTTGTATGTCCAGGCTAGGTGGGTAGGCAAAAGGAGGAAGAGGGTGTTGGGAACCAGAGAAACGTAAATATTTGTCTTTCAAATGGTCATGGTCATAGTTTGTGGTTTACCTATTTAGGAGGGCTTTCCTACACGGGATCAGAGATTTGACATGTCCCTGATCAGGCTCTTCCTAGAGAAAATGATTCATTGATAAATTACAGTGAGATTGTATGAAAAATGCCAATAATAACATTAAAAAGTCAGTTGGGTTGAGTACAAATTGCCCCCAGAGTCTTCGGACTTTGGATAAACCCCTAAGAATATGCTAGATTCTAACTGGGGCTTTATCACTCCATGAATTCGGTAGCTTGTGAGTGGTATGAGAACAGAGGCACCAAAAGAATCATTGTCTCCAAATATCTCTCCTAGTTGAGTCTACCAGTTGCGGGGAAATTGGCACCAATAGTTGATTGGAATAAACAATGAGCATTTCTGTTAAAATGCAGAGTTGTTAATAGACATAACACATTAAACTCATGATTCCCAAACTGAGCACTGAGGTCACTTAGGGCTCCGATGTAGATTCAAAAAAGCACTGCAATATATTTAAAAAGTTTAAGAAAAACAGTAAAATCTCTTGGACATTTTGTAAACTACAAGCTCAAGATAGCTAACATTTTTAAGGTCGATGACTACATTTCTTTCAATGAAGGTGGTGAAGTCCAATCTGATTCACAGTTTGAGAAATTTGCGTAGTGTCCAACAGGCACTACATTTTTTTTAATATATATATTTTTTATTGTACTTTAGATTCTAGAGTGTATGTGCAGATCATGCAGGATTGTTGCATAGGTACATACATAGCAATGTGGTTTGCTGCCTCCATCCTCCTGTCACCTATATCTGGCATTTCTCCCCATGTTATCCCTCCCCAACCTCCCCACCCCCAACTGTCCTTCCTCTAGTCCCCCCAAACAGATCCCAGTGTGTGATGCTCCCCTCCCTGTGTCCATGTTTTCATTGTTCAACACCCACCTGTGAGTGAGAACATGTGGTATTTGATTTTCTGTTCTTGTGTCAGTTTGCTGAGAATTATGGTTTCCAGATTCATCCATGTCCCTACAAAGGACGAACTCATTGTTTTTTATGGCTGCATAGTATTTCATGGTGTATGTGTGCCGCATTTTCCCTGTCCGGTCTATCATCGATGAGCATTTGGGTTGGTTCCAGGTCTTTGCTATTGTAAACAGTAGGCACTAAGTTTTTAAGACTTAAATGCTTGTTAAGGTGCTTGGACATAAGAATTTTATAAATAGGGCTGTTAGGTATTTCTTTTCACCTAGGGATAACATGAAACAATTATTGAGACAATTAAGGATGTCATGAACCAAGAAGACATGGAAAGCCCTGCATTTACTAATCATATGGCAGTATTTTAACCACTTAGATTCAATGAACACAGCACATGTTTCTATGGGGAAGAGGGAATCAGGAAATTCCTTAGCAAGTGGGTGTGGAGTTTCAAGAAGGCTTGCTTGGCGAGTCATTAGAACTTTGGGTTCCTGAAGGAGAGATGCAGTAAAGATGTGGCATATGGCTAGGAACAAAATGGGCATGACCTTTATGATTGAGTCTAGGGCCAAGCTTGCTATTGGGTTGATGGACCCCCAGTCTCATATGATCTGGTCTCACATTTCTGAAGCTTGGACTGAACTGAAATGTCTTTAAACCCAGAGTAAGGCAAATAGCCATTATGCTTATTATATTCTGCTCTTTCTTTGGCATCGAGTTTCCAGAAGCCTCAAAATTAGATATGCCTTTAATAGAAAGTATTCCATTTTTAATAGGCTTTTATAAAATTATCTTTTTTCTTTGCAAAAAAGAATTACCAAAATATTACCATAGAAAGCAAAATATATCACTGATACTCCAATATCTATCAACCATGAGCTATCTCCTTTTCTCTCTGCAAGTGAGATTTCTCATAAGCAAACACTAGAAGACTATGATTATAACCATCTAATACCCCTTAAGTAACCTAACTGGCAAGACTCTATTTGGGTTACCTGTTATGATAAAACTCCATTTTTTCTTAGCTTTATAAAACAAATGAAAACCACTTTCATGTTCTGAATTTTTGGGTATAAGCATTCACTGTGTTCAGGTTAAAAACCTAAGTAATTTCTACCCACGGCTTTGCTTAAACTCTACTATTTCATCCAGAATTATTGTATAGATTGAAGTTAAACAACAGATGAATACTTGGGATTTCTTATCAACTTATCCAGACATTGATGGAAAGCATTCATAAACTGAGATTTTTTTTTTTTTGGGCGATGCATAGAAGAAATTCTAGTTTGTCAAAAACTGTCTTTTAGATCATTCCCTTTTAAGTTCTATCATTCTTACTTGGTCCTCTGCACTTTTTCTCTTTATATCTCTCAAATAACTGAAATGATTTTGTGAGATTTTTTTTCCATGTTAAATATAAGCTTTTTTAAAAAAAATTCATTGCAATCGAGCATGTCATTTATCCCTCTGCCCATTTTTCTTATATTAAAAGGTCTCCTGCTGGAATTTAATTTCAAGTTAAATCTTTACCCCACCCTCAGGCTGTGAGACTGAATTAAATAAATCCCACTAAAAGTAATAAACCACTCTTAGCTGTGGTCTTGTGATATCAGTTGTCAGCCTGTCAGAGCAAATCTGAGTGTTAAATTCACTGCCTCTGCTAGTGAGGAAAGAATCAGAACAGCAAAAAGCCCAGGGTATCAGAACTGCCGCAGTCACTCCGGTTTCATCTCAGCAGCAGGACTTAAGCATGCAAAAAAAAAAAAAATCTTTGAAGATGATTTTCTTGATGACACTCTTTTAAAATTCATATTGATGATAAAACAAAGGCTCAGCTATCGTTATTATACTTTATTTAGTAATGCTGCAAGCCTGTGAGATCTAGTAACAAAAAGGTAGTATTACTTATTTTTAGGGAGGAGGGACAAAACAGAAATAATTGTGCTGATGAAGAGTGATTGATTTTAGATTTATCTTAGTCAGGATTTGTGTCCAAATGTATGACTGAAAGGTGGACAATTTGAGAGAGAGAAAGAAAAATAACACAGGTCCTCAATTTTCTCCTTACGAAAATTTACAAGGAAATTAATTCATCGGACACAGTCAATCCCTCACACTTCCAAATAAAATGCTCTAAAGGGGGAAATAGCACCCTCCCTCAGTACCTTGTCCAGGATGCTTGACACTGGGAACAATCCCAGTACCAGGCTGGATTTATGGGTGTGACTAATAAAAGGTGACACCTGGCTTCAAATCTGTTGCCTTGTCATTCAGTGGACCAATTTACAAAATACTTGTTTACCCTCAAAGCACTGAGCTTGTCCCCCCACAAAAAGGTCTTAAAAAAAAAGAACATTAAATTCTTCATATTAAATTCTGAAGAGTTAAAGTTGTATAAACAGCCAAAAATCAATACTGTCAGTGATTTGGTATTTCTAAAGAACAGGACAACAGCTCAGCAGATTAACTTCCCTCCTCTCCGTGGATAAGCAGAATATTGCCTTCCGTAGAGATATAGCTGGAGGAATTCCCGGGGGGTGGGGGAGTTGAACACAGACAATTCTCTGAACAAGATTTCAATTGAGAATTCTGGGGTATAGAAAGATGATAGACATTTCCCAGTAATTATTGTAGTTGCAACTTTCATCTTTCTACATCTTTATCCAATCAAGCACTAGCGTATGGTTAACACTGAATGCCTAGTAATTCATCCAGCCCTGCCTCCCATCCTTTTAAAAACTCTTATTATTTCCCGATTTGGAAAGGGAAACAGTTCTAGGGGGAAGCATGTCCTAGGAAATAGCTTCTTTCTCATATTTTGATGTAAATATTGGTGGTCAAAATTATGCTATTTGATTTGTTATACCTGCAAATACGTTGCAAGGTCATATCCTTTTCTATCCTCCTAAAGAGATTATTTTCAAACACAAATATGGGGAAAATAATTTTCAGGTTCTTATAGCAAAAAACCAATGCATCATACTGATGTCTTTACAGAATTGGACTGTTTAGACAGTAGTCAAATACTTTCATATCTGCAGTGCGGTTATTTAGCAGTAATAATCTGCACCAAAGACAAAGGATTTTGTACTTTAAGTCTGCGCCTTAATTTTAAATAATTGGAATACATGTTTGTTAGAATTTCAATTTTTTTTAAATTTACAAACTTGCATTAATACAGTTCTGCTTAAATTTTATTTGCTGATTTATCAAGTTATGAAAAATGAATGGACTTTGGAATCAGAATGATCTCGTTTGAAGTCCAGCCCTTCCACATACTAGCTCTTTAATGTCTGGCTAACTTTATCGCTCTGAGCCCGCAGTTTACTCATATGCAGCACGGTGACCACATTGCTTTTCTCACAGGGCTGCAGTGAGAATGAGTAAAAGTAACATATGAAGCAGTTGGCTCAGGGTCTTGCATGTGTCAGACACTCTCTTCTGACTCTGAATCTACAATAGGTTTTATTGCCTGTGAGAATCCATGTTGACACATTTAGCTGAAATTCTTGAAGTAAATGTCTTCCAAAAAATTAGTGTGGATAAATTTTCAGAGTCAGGATACATCAATGATGATGTAGGAGGCATCTCAAAAATATCAAGAATTTTCTTGTTAGATCATGAACTTCAGATCATGACACTTAATTTTGGTCTTGAATTTTCACAAGATCAGATGATTTTACAGTTAAATTGTGAACACCTCACTTGCAATTTCATACATTTATTTTCTCAATAATGATGTACCAAAAGCCCATTCTGTTCAGGATTTCCACTAGGCCTAGAGGCCAAATACTGAGCAAAATGAGTAACGTTACTCACTGTAGAGTGGGAAAGGCAGATAAGCTACTTAAAAAACAATGGTGGTAACAGCATAAGTAGGCACATGGGGCCATGGGAGCATGTTGGAAAGTACACAATGAGCAACTGTCAACTGTAGTTCATGGGGAACCTCCATTTCTTTTTCTTCTCTGAACTTTTATTTTATGTTTGAGGGTATGTGTGCAGGTTTGTTACGTGGGTAAATTGCATGTCTCTGAGGTTTGGTGTACCCTGTCACCTAAGTAGTGAGCATAGTGTCGAAGAGGTAGTTTTTTAACCCTACGCTACCTCACCTTCACCCTTCAAACTCCAGTAATCCCAGTGACTATTGATCCCATCTTTGTGTCTGTGTGCATTCAATGAAAGTTCTATTTCTAAACTCTTTCTCCAACCCCACTTCACATTTGTGGTATCACTTTCTATCTTTTGCACCTGGTTCCCAATTTGTTTAAGATGTACATATTCCCCTTATGGGAATGAAGGAAGACCTTCTAATGTTTTTGGGAAATATATTTGCTAATGCTACAATGATAGAATTTAAACTGACCACTATATCCTGTAAGGCTGTATATCAGCTGCATAGTTTAGGAGTCCAGCGACAAGTCCGGTGGGTAGAGTGCTTCTAAACAAGTAACACAAACCATCCTCTTGGGTGACCATTTCTTTTGTCATGTGTCTAGTGCTCAATGTTCTGAGTTTTTTTTCCTATGAATTTGATTTCTCAAGTATTTAACTGTAAAATGAAAGTATATTAGAAAATATCAGTTAAAAGCACTGGGAGCTTCCTGACAAAGTAATTGGCCCTTATAATTAGAGCCAAAATAATGACAATGATGACAATAAAAATTATAAAGATCTAATATTTATTGGGTACTTACCAATAAATATTATTGTGCTGATTATTGTTCTAGAAGCTGACATCTTAGTCATTCAACAGCAGTTATCAGTCATATGAAGAAAAGATTTGAGGTGTTGGCTACAGACTTCACCTTTGTGACAGGATAGACAAATTTTGCCTGAAATCATCCAAATTAAAAGAGTACTATGTTTGGAACTTATAGGATATCTGACTCTCTGGACAAGGATTGCCGTAATGAGGAAGACAAGATGAAAGATTATATCTCAACTTATCTGAGCTTCTGGGCAAAACAAATGACTTTTAATTTCATGAATGAATTTAAAAAAATCCTCTTTTCACATAAACCAGTATTTTTCTGTTCATTTAGTTCAGTATGGCCCAAAAGGCCATGATTGGCAATTTTTTTTTTTTTTTACTTACCAAAATATATCTCTTTGATGTTATTTCTTTCCTGGGGGAAAAATACTTTCGATTTAGCATTTTAAACTCTAGCCCCTTTCATAAATCCAGACACAGTAAATTTACAGGGTAATTATTATTAGTTTTTTTTTTTTTTTTTTGAGACAGAGTCTCACTCAGTCACCAGGCGCCAGGCTGGAGTGCAGTGGCACGACCTTGGCTCACTGCAACCTCCGCTGCCCGGGTTCAAGCATTCTCCTGCCTCAGCCTCCCGAGTAGCTGGGACTACAGGCGCGCGCCACCACGCCCAGCTAATTTTTTTGTATTTTTAGTAGAGACGGGGTTTCACCATGTTGACCAGGACGGTCTCGATCTCTTGACCTCGTGATCCGCCCGCTTCGGCCTCCCAAAGTGCTGGGATTACAGGCGTGAGCCACCGCGCCCGGCCCTATTATTAGTTTTTAAATTAAATGAGAAGCTTCCTTTTGGATTATGAGAGACATGTGTTTAACTTCTTTGTATTATTGTAAATGTCTGGCTTAGGCCATGTACAGTGTTGATTTCTAATAGACATTTGTTGATTGTTTGACATGTGATTACAATATAAAGATTTTACTTCAGTTAAATACTAAGGAAATGTCACATTCTCATTTTATTTTCCTACAAACACTGATGTCTTCTGAAGATCAGAAAGTTTTTGCCTTTAAAAAGAATTCCCTTTCTTCATATCAAATTGTGAGTTAGAAACTTTTTCTTTAAAGTTTTGATGGCTCTGGGTACATATTTCAGTAATTCTAGATCAAATAATCATAGAGTCTGAGAGCTGGAAGAGCTTTCTGCAGCATTGTGTCCAGGGATTACAAACTCAGATGCCTCCAAGGGTCAGGCAGGTAACATAAATATGTGAATCTGGCTGGGTTTAAGATCATAGGGAGGAGGGAAGCAAAGCCTGTAGCAAACTAGAGACTGAATAACCTGTCAAATTCAAACCCAATTCCAATCATAGAAAACAGGTTTCAGGGCTGTATTTGGTCCACCAACTACCTGTTTATAAACGCTGAAGTTAATCCTTTAATTTCAACTACTGGTGCATTTAATCCTACTCTTAGCACTTTTTTTGGGGTATAGACATGCCATCATTTAGTCGTAGGGTCCAAAAGAGCCATAAAAGGTACACAGCCTAACAACCTTAAATTGTCTTTAAGTCACATCACAGAGCTGCTATAATCACATTTTGTGAATTATTATCTAAGTAAATTTATGCAGGGACAGGGGACAGAGCCTTAAAATTATTTGAATTTTTGCATTTTTTTGTTTTTCAAATAAGCCTTTAAAAATACCTCATGAAATTCTTTATGTGTTTTTCACTGGTTTTTTAAGTCAGATAAACAATGTTTACCTTTTGTGGGCTGTTTTACCTTGGAAAATTTGCCAAGTTCATTGAGCCTCACTTTCCTTAAAAGCATATCAAGTTTACTTATCGTCAAGTTACTTTTTGGATTAATAAGAAAATTTCTGTAAACTGCCAGGCACAAAGCTTGTTCATGTTTGATGATCAGAAAATGTGAATTTCTTGCCTTCTATGCCCTGAACAGCTTCCCTTCCTTTTTTCCCCTGGATTTGGGCCTATAACTTCTTTAAACCAGTTGGCAATAAATTGGTCTGCATTCTATCCTTTCACTCCAGCGGAGATCAGCAACAGGGTTGTGAGTTTTGTTTGTAATACATTGTTAGATGAATCCTTTTGTATAAAAAAAAAAGAATGTAAACATTTTCTTTAAGGATCTTTCTTGGAAATTTTCACCCCCTGGTTAAATAACAATTTGTATTCTTTCAGGTACATTATTATTTTTCTTGGTTAATGCATCTTTCCTCTTTGTACCTTTTCTTTCAAGAAAAATAAGATGTTAAAGAAGACCTCCAAATGTTATGGGGTCTTTAAATGTTCACTGTAGGAAATCTGGGTTTCTAAAATTAGCACTGGTGATTTGACAGGGTAGGAAACTACTCTGCTATTATTTGTACATGTTATTAGAATGGCTATAACCTAGAGTTCTGGCTGGATTTCCCAGAAAGAAGTTCAATCAAGTGTTCTGTTTCAAGACACTATAATTTTTTATAATTTTTCAAGAAACTTAGTAAATTTGCTCAATAGTTCTGTGCTATTGCATCATAATAAAGGTAAAAATGTGCAATGGGCCTCCCAGAAGTGACAGAATTAATTCAAAGTTGAATTTTGGGTAGGTAGTTTCAGTTGGGCAGATTCCTCTTTTAGAATTACTGAGAAGTTTTCCTTCAGAAATGAATAAATGGAGAGAAATATGTCATTCAGCAAGCAAGAAGAACCCAAGTATGTTTTCCCTATAAAACTATACTTCACTGAAATATCAGCACATCAACATTCATTATAGACATTATATATTTCTCATTACTCTGTGTATTCGTCCATTCTCACACTTCTATAACGAACTACCTGAGGTTGGGTAATTTATAAAGAAAAGAGTTTTAATTGACACACAATTCCACAGGCTGTACAGAAAGCCTAGCTGGGAGGCCTTAGGAAACTTATAATCATGGTGGAAAGTGAAGGGGGAATAGGCACATCTTTACATGGCAGCAGGAGAGAGAGAAAGCGTAGGGCAGGGTGCCACATACTTTCAAAACAACCAGAGCTCGTGAGAACTCACTCACTATCATGAGCACAGTCAGGTGGAAATCCACCCCATGGGCCCGTCACCTCCCACCAGGTCCCTTCCCCAAAATGGGGGATTACAATTCAACATGAGATTTTGGTGGGGACACAGAGCCAAATTATATCACTCTGTAACCAGTAGATTAAAAAGGTCACATCTAAGGATATATTTGATGACCTTGGTTACCTAAATGGTATTGATGTCACTTTTCTGCAACTTTGGCTATTGTCATCTGTAGGCAGTTTAAAAAAAAAAATATTTCCTAGTCACATCTGATCCAGATTTGTTTTTCAAAAGCTATTCAGAACAAAGCTACAAACAACCTATAAAATGCTTTTCCTTGGTGAGCACTAATAGTTCTGGGTTTTGCTCTACTTTTCCATGGGTTTGAAACTGCTCTTTTCAAATGGCACCTTGGGCATTCTTAAATCACTCAGTCACTTTATCTCACTCCTTCTGTTATTTGTGATTTCTACTGTATTTGTATTTTGAATAGCTTTAGTCAGAGTTTATTCTTTTTTGTTTTTGTTTCCTTCCATTCTTGTTATAATTCTTGATAATTTTCGTACTGACGTAAGGAACTGGCTTCCCTGTCCTTCTGCTCTTCTCCACATGCTTTGAATCTTTGCCATCACCAGCTTTATGCACTACATAATCTCATGCTCAATGAGTACTGGTGTTGTGACAGGGAAAGGAGCTGTTCTATTATTATTTGTACATATTATCGGAATGGCTACAACTTAGAGCCATTGGATTCTCTGGTGAAAAAAAGCCAGCTGAATGTTCTGTTTTAATTTGCCGTAACTCTCACTCTTGTTCTCTGATCACAGCCACTTATCTTTCTAAGCAGTTAGTCACCCCCTTTAAGTCCCACCTCGCCAATTCTGCCACTCCACCCTTTTTGATTCCACCACCTTTTCACCATCTCTCATTCCCATTTGTATTCTCACTTCTTTGTATATCAAGTTTATATTCAATGGACTATCATCATGTTTCTTTTTTTGCTTCTCATCTCACCCACCTGGCCCCTCTCTTTCTTTATCACCCTCCTAACAAAATTGCAACCTTATATAAATCCTACTGAGATTGCCCCAATGCTCTGCCTGGATTTTGTGCAGCCAGACATAGCTAGAAGAAGTGCACACCTGTGCAGGTTGGTCCCACTTTAAATTCATGACTTCAAAACAAAATTGGGTCTTACGCTGCTTGGCAAGCCTACACTGCTTCCCTCCTCAACTCATTTTTCCCATTGACCATTCAATTTCGTTTCTCTTCTCAAACTACCTTCATGACTTTACTGTTCTTACACTCAGTCAGTGGCCTTATTTTCTTTTTGAGTCAGAAAAGAACTTTCAACCAGGCAAGGTGGTGTGCATCTGTGGTCCCAGCTACTTGGGAGGCTGAGGTTGGGGGGATGGTTTGAGCCCTGGAGGTCAAGGGAAGGGACCTGTGTTTGTACGACTGCACTGCAGCCTGGCTAACAGAATGAGAACCTGTTATAATAAAAAAGAAAAGAAAAGAAAAGAACTTTCACAGGCCACCTCACTTAGAACTTTGTAAGAGAACTAAAACTCTTTTCTTAGAGAATTCAAAAAGCATTGAGTCTAGCCAAAGCTAGCTTATTTCTTTATTTGATGTTTTCAAAGTTCAAAAGTCATTCATGCTTGTCACTATAAGAAATCAAGTGCCTGGGACTTTCCAGGCTTTCTCATTCAAAGTCCTATATCCCAAGAAACCTCTTGGCCCTAGGCAAACTGGGTTGGTTTATCACCTAGCCAGGAAACAACACACTGTACAGGCAGGCACAGCAAAGATGAAAAAAAAATAGTGATCTCACCTGGCTACCTTCCTATTCTTCCATAGCTTTATGTTTAGACCAACACATAGAAGCATAGATACAACAAATATACAGGGTGTGTTTCCCATTGTTTTTACTAAAATAGAATCCTGCTGTACACATTTCTCTGCAAGTTGTTTCCTTTTTCTTAATTAAAGAAATCCCTTTACAGGGCACTTAAAATGGAAAACTGGATGTTGTGTTTCAGCAAAACTGGATCTAACCAGCTGAAGTTGATAAATAACCATGAACATTGAGTGATCCCAGGACACTAGACCCTTGGTTGACCTAAGTGAAGACTCTTCCCTGAATAAGGAACAATAGGAATTGTTTAATCAACTGTGTACAATTCTATGGATTCATCCCTTCTTATTCAGAATTTAATTTTCAATCTTGATTGGCATAACCACCATGAACTACACATTTCTAACACTTAGAAAGTTTTGAATTTTCCTTTTCAGTGAACCACTCAGTAAATTTTATTCACTGGTGAGTGTTTTGTTGGCTGACAACTTCAGTTTTTTTTTTTTAAAGATGGTCTCTGTTTTAAAAATTTATGCCTAACGGTATGTAGTGCATATACAGACACACACACACACACATACACACGCACACACATGATTTTATATACATAAATCATTATACATGTGTTTTTTGTTATTGTTGTTTTAGATACATCTTTATTTTTTTTAACTTCTTGCATTTTCCTAACAGGTTGTTCCTCAGATTCCCACTGTTCACCTGTTTAATATCCTTCCCTATTTTTCTGCACATTCATAAGATGTATGTGATGCTTATATAATCATGCATAATAAAAGGTGGATTTTGGTCTTGTTTGCTTTATACAAATTGTATAGCATTAAACACGTGGGAGGAAATGTTCAAAAATGGCTTCCTATAATCTCACTTTCTGATATTCACACCCTTGGCCAGTCCTTAGACCTTGGATGTGAGTGGGATCTAGTGACTTGTTTCTAATGAATATGGCGAATGTAATGGCTTATAATTCTAAGCTTAGGTCATACTGTTGGTGGTGGGCTGGTTCAAGTTCTTGACTTCATTGCACAAAAGAATTTGAGAGTGAGTCCAAAGTAAGAGTAGGCAAAGAAGTTTATTGCAAAGCAAAAGTACACTCTGAGAGGCAGAGTGGACTGCCAAGAGGGAGAGACAGCGGCTAGCACCTTAAGAGGATTTTTTTTTAATGGGAGCTGTAAATAAATACTGGTTAGGTCAAGTATGCAAAAGAGAAGTTGGCACATGTGCTCTGTATCTACATGCACCAACCTGTATCGCATGTATCATTCATTAGCATATAAAATCTCCATTGGGGGTGTTTTTTACTATTAAAATGAGGAAAAGTTTACCATAAGATAAATTTTGAGCCTAGCTGCACATGCAGGCTCCTGGTGAAGTCCCTGCCCCCTCCCTCAACACAGAAATTTGTAGCTAATAGCTTCTTGGGCTTTCAGTGCTGATTGGTTGGGGACTGGTGAAGTTATGTCAGGAATAAGGGGCTTTTTTCCCCCTCTTTTCTGAATTGTACTAGGTATCAGGAATGTGTAACCATCTGGCAGCCTGCTGGTATCCTGCAGGACTACTTACCTTGCAAAAGAGTTAGGTGCTCACTCATGGGGTTACTAGCAAAAGAAGACCACTGTGCAAGAAGCCTACAGGACTTCATACAAGGGGACAAGTCAGTATGGCCTGCTAACCTTACTAATCTGCCTCAATACCAGTCTGATTCCTATCTTATTGGGACTTTCTTTGCTTGCTTGTTTTGAATAAGCGAGGTGTCATGTTGTGAGCTGCCTTTTGAAGAGGTCAAGTGGTAAGGAACTGAGAGTGGCCTTGGGTAACTGTGAAGAATTGATGCCCTCAGTCCAACAGCCTGTAAGACACAGAATCTTGCATAAACTGAGTGAGTTTAGAAATAGATTCCATCCTCATTGACCCTGCAGATGACTTGGCCCCAGCCAATATCTCCCTTGCTGAGACCCTGAACAGAGGACCCTGTTAAGCCATGTCTAGATTCTGGGCCCATGGGAACTCTGAGATAATAACTGTTATTGTTATATCACTAAGTTATGGATTTAACATAACTTTTTATGCAGCAATAGAAACTATAACACATTTCATCAAATTTCACTTTTCTCATTTAAAAATACAGTATGGAAGTCTGTCCAAATTAGTTGATATAAGTTTGATTCATTCTTTGTTACAGCACCTTACTACCTTGTGGGGGATTTGCCATAATTTATTCAAATATTTCTTTCTGGATTGATATGATTTGGCTCTGTCCCCACCAAATCTCTTGAACTGTAGTTCCCATAATCCTCATGTGTAGTGGGAGGCAGTTACCTCCATGCTGCTGTTCTCATAATAGTGAGTTTGTTCTCATGAGATCTGATGGTTTTTTAAGGGGCTTCCCCCCCTTTTGCTTGGCACTTCATGTGAATCAGGCTGCCATGTGAAGAAGGCCATGTTTGATTCCCCTTCTGCCATGATTGTAAGTTTCCCTGAGCCTCCCAGCCCTACAGTACTGTGAGTCAGTTAAGCCTCTTTTCTTTATAAATTACCCAGTCTCAGGTTTGTCTTTATTAGCAGCATGAGAACCGACGAATACATGGATAGTCATTAATTTGCCACTATATTTATAGTGGCAAAAAGCTCTAAATCAAGTACAAATTTTAAAATTACAATTAGAAGCTGATTTTCAGTCTTTCTATATTTGAGATGTTGATTTAGAAATTTGGAAAATACACACATATGAGAAATACTAAGGAAGCCACATTTTCATATTCTATAAGAAACTTTAGATGAAAATTATGATAATAATTTTAGAGCAAAATACCATTAAGGTAGATTTATATTTTGTTTGCTCTAGAGAAAACATTTTCAAAAATAATTAAAATAAATATTTTGTTGATTTTTTAAACTATATGAATTGTTTTTAAATTATCTTCAGAAGTATAAAAATTAATAAAATAATAAGTTAAACAGATGTTTAAAATTAACTAGTAAAATATGTTTAAAAGTGTTAGCTCCTTTTAAAACTTTGGCATTGAAAGATATTTTAAACAATAGTTTCCAATTTTACAAATAGTGCAAATACATATTCTTTGTAAAGATGTAAACATTGAAGATAACATTGAAGTTCCCTACTCCATTTCCTTTTTTCTCTCTCCCAGAGGGAACCGCAACTATTGCTTTGGATATTGGTATGTGGTATTGTATATCTTTTATATATTTTCAAGGTCTTTAATTCCTATAAATACGTGTATATACCTGTAGACACTGTAAATTATGTTTTATACATCATTCTAGAAGCTACTTTATCAATTGGCATTTGAGAATACAATTTTAACACCTTCTGCAGTGCTTTACGACTGATGATTAAGTTCTAGGAATGTGGAATGATAAGTTTCTTTGATTTTGTGTTATTTTTATCTTTATATTAAGTTGATTTTTTTTGTTCTGTTGTCATGTGTAATCAATATCATTTTTACTTTCCAACAATGTACTGGCTTCCATGTTAATGCAATGATGTTAGTAGCTAAGCTGGCAAACAAAATTCCTTCAATTTAAAGTGTCTCTAAGTACATTTCACCCAAGGAAACATTTTGAAACCATGTGAAGCTGAAACCTTGCCTGCAAGCATTTCTACTGACAATCACTTGTCTAGTTTAAGTAAGGGCTAGATACGTTTTTAACATTCAATGTCCTAATGCCTTTAAAACAAATCTTTTCAGCCTCAACAGCAAAACACATTTTAGAAATGCCTGTTAGTAGAGCAAACATTTCAACCAAAAACATTTGAACTGTTAAATTCTCTTGCTGAACCAAATGTTTGGCTTCAACAAATGGTTTTTAGATTTGCTTTGGTTCAACTTTATTCCTTCTTAAACATTACTGTGAGGATTTTTATAAATTAAGAGCTCTTACTTCTAAGAATATTTGTGCAATTTAGATTCAGTTTGTCAGATATTTGTGGAGCATGTTCTTTAATTGCAGGTACTCATTCAGGGATAAATACTACACAGCCGCCGCTTTTAATTAACATGTCAACTAATGGGAGAAAGAAAAAAATCAAGCAATAAACCCAATATATTGTAACAAAAGATAGTCAATTAATTAATCAACCAGTGAATTCTTCTTAAATTTTAGAAATTCTAGGACTACAACCTATCTTTAAGAAGGGGCATGCAAAAGGACACAGGAGTAGTTACCCAATCTCTCCATAGTAAAAGGAGACCAGGACATGTATTCTGAGAGATAATACAAGATCCAGGACATGAAGGAAAGAAAATTGACATTGCACAGGCAAAGAAAACCATTATCAGCAAATATGTAAACATTCCAGACTCAGAAACAGAAAAGCATTGTATGTTGGAAAAATAATGAAGCACATTTTGGCGATGGGCATGGTGGAGACAGAGGGTCAGCTGGGAGAAATAGACAAAAACCAGCTCATGGAAGACCTTGTAGTCTGTTTAGGAAGCTAATAAGTCAAGTACTTATACTATATCTTAATATTCATGCTGAAAGCCAGCTGTTTACTAATTCAGTGATAATAAATTTAAGCCTTTTACTACCTTAATAATCCTTGAAAAAGAAAATTTGATACATATTCAATGGATTGGAAAAAGAATGTTCAGCAAATTGTACTTTGTAATATATTGGTGCTTGGGTGCAGTATGACTCTGACATTAAAAAGTTCAGACTAAAGTGGATTAAACTCACACCCATACCACAATCTGGTTTCACCTATAACATATTGTGTGTTTGGCAAAGGCCTTAATTTAATGGTGTGAATTTTCCATAATGCCTTTGATTTTGATTGACCAGCAAGGAATCCTGGCAATTGCATGTAGAATAGGCTGACAATTCTCAAAGGGATTACATCCTGGTTAAGGTGATACTGACTTTTGAAAACTTCTATAGAGTTGTCATGATTTAAAAACATTGTAAGGTGAGTCAAAATATTATGCTCTCTTTTAAGGATCATCAATGTGACGTAAATACTCCGTATTTTGGTCAGATTTTCACTACTGAAAAAGAAATGGTATAAATTTGGAAAAACCATTTAAGCCTCTGGGTCTACTTTGTATAAAACTGAAGAAATTAGATAAAAACATCTTTTAGTTGTAAAATTATACAAATTGAAGTCATCTGCTTTGGAGTAAAATTATCCCTATTTTGAGTAACAAAAATATGTAGTAGCTCAGCTACTGGTAGGGCTGTCCAGTATCAGAATATCTTAAATAATTTGATATTTACTAAGCACCTACTATGTTGAAATGCTATTATAGGCAATGAGAATATGTGATGGCTGTGGTCATTTGAACTACTAATCAAATCTTTCTGTGTCTCTGCACCATATTAGAACATAGAAGGATTGTACTTCCTGGCCTCTTTGTATTTGGATAGGGCTATGTAACTTCCTCTGGTCAATGTGGTTGTCGGTGAAACTGGCATAGGTCAGTTTCTGGGTCACAGAAATTAAATGGCCAGTTTGAGACCCTCAAATCTTCTTTTATCAGTGTTCCAGATAGTAGCTGTTCCATCAGCATGTGTCCTGAAATGAAACCCAGCTGAGCTGCAGTGGACATACAGCGTTAAGTGAGAACTAAACTTTAATTGTTTAAAGCTAGTGAGGTTATAGGCTTGTGTGTCACCAACGCCGAACTTAGCCTATCCTGGACTAACAAAATGGGGAGCAAGACAGATAAGGCTACTGTTCTCATGATACTTATAGTCCATTGGGAGATAATAGAAATATAAGTAGAAACCAATGAACATGATCATTTCAATTAGAGATTTAGGATGGGTGGCCATTGAAAAGCTTACTATAGATATTTAAATTGAGAAAAATTGACAAAAATAAGCCAGTCATCAGAAGATCTTTGGAAAGAGCATTTCAGACCCAGAAACAGCAAGCACAAAGGTCCTAAAATGGAACAAGCTTAGTATGTTTAAATAGAGAAAGGTAATGTGACTGGAGCCCAGATATTGTACGTGAGTCATAGAGTGTAAGGTTGAAAAGATGGATAATGAGCTTTCTCAACCTTGGAAGCACATTAGGTTCTCCTACAGTACCTAACAAAATACCAGTACCAGCCCCAGTTCCAGATATTCTAGAGTTATAATAGGCCTCGGCATTTTTTTTAAGTTCACTAGATGATTCTAATGTGTAACTTGGTAAAAATACCTGATGTAGAGTCTTTTTAGATTATGGTTAATTCTTGATGATTAGAATTTTACTCTGAGTTGTTGAAAATTTTTTAGGAGAGAGGTGACATGACCTAACTTCTGTTTTATTAAATCACTCTGACTGCAATGTGGAAAATGTATTATGAGTGAATCAGAAAGATTATTGAAAAGGCCATAATGAAAATTTAGATGTGAAATGATATAGATGGGACAAGGTATTAGCAGCGATCATAGAGAAAAATTGTTGGATTCAGGATATGTTCTGAAACTAGTGCTAAATTAACTTGCTGATGGATTGGATACATTTATGGTAGTGGTTGGCATAATGAACCAAGGGAGAAGTAAATGCTGACACAGATTTTTTGGGTGAAAAACTGAGTTAAAAGGAGAGCCCACTAGCTTAAATGGGTAAGACTAGGATAGTAATTGGTTTGCAAAGTGGAGAGAACCAAGAGTTGTTTTTAGGACTTGTTATATTAAGGTTGCAAGTACTAAACATTCAGTAGAGGCATAAAGTAGACAGATACCAGAGTTTGGAGAACAGAGGAGAGATGAGAAAGGAAGATATGTATTTGGTGTTTATTAGCAAATAGATTTTTAAAAGCCAGGAGATTCATGCAGTAATAAAAGAGAGCCAAGGATTGCATCTTTGTATGCTCTGATGTTTAGAGGCTGAAAATATGTGGGCAAACCAGAAAATACTGAGAGGAAACAGTTAGCAAGGTAGAAAGAACATCAGAAGCATAAGCAGTCATACTATTGCCAAGAAGAGTGTTTTAATGAAGCAGTAATCAACTTGTTGACTGCTGCTCCAAGGTGGAGTAAAAGGAGGATGCTAATAGCACTCAAATCTAATTCTCTTTTGTATTTATACCTGATAATTCAATTGGTATACATTTAAGGAAATGGCATGGAATAGTGCAGTGCTCTTCAAATATTGGTGCAAATACTTCTTAAATGAGTTTTGGAAAATGAAGTGCCTTTTGCAAATTTGTAAGTTGATCTGTAAAATATTTTTATTATAAATTCAAGTAATAGTTCTAAATAATGTAACTTTCAAAACATTATATATATTTATGTTTAAGATAAAATTATTGCTTCTCTTTTTAAATGGACCCAGTGGCATATAAATATTATAGTCTATCATTTATTTAAAATATGCATGAACAAGTTCTTCTTTAGCAGTTGAAATTAAAAAAAGTTTTCTTCAAATTTATGTTTTAATTCTACTTCCTATATTCAATTGTATCTTAATATATTTTTATGTGTAAAAGTCTTTTACTGACCACTCTATCATATATAATGCAATAATAATACATAAAAAATTAAGGCTAAATTAAAACAATCCCGGTGCTTTTAATTGTTAAGATTCTTCTTCTGGAGTGATGTCAGCAAAAGAGAAGGGAAGGTCCAAGGTCTCCTTCCCCTGCCACCTATCTTCCAGAAAAATAAAAAGCAAATACAGTTATTACCAACTTTGTAAGAACTATGAAAGATGCTCAGGTTTTTCAGCAACCAAGCAAATGCTGAATTTCAAAGCAATAGGAAAGCTTTGTGGTGTTTTGACTTGCACTTGTTTCACCCTTCCTGGTGTGGCTGCAGTCTTGAAGAAGAAAGTCTATGTTCTCAGTGCAGGACTCTGGACGCTGGAGGGAGCAGAGCTGATCTGATTTGCAAACTATTGTGTATGTTGGTTCTGACTTATTTGGGGGCTGCCTGAAGGACTGTCTTATGGTACTTGTCTTTTTCACCAAACTCACAGCTTGGACTAGAAAGATGGTAGGCATCACTCAGAAGTCCTGCAAGGTGAATTAACACTGTAGACACTTCACATAAAAGATTATGGTTAAAAGGCACTATAGACCACATAATGCCTGGGAGCAAAAGCTGGGTAGAGTTTCTTTTGAAAATTGGGTTATTCAATGCACTATGAATATGGGGAATTTAGAAAGTCATGTACATGACCAGGGCAAGGTATATGCTCAGAAAAGACTAGAGAAAACCCTAATTTAGAAAGCTGTGTACATGATCAGGGAAAGGTGTATGCTCAGAAAAGACTAGAGAAAACCCTAAGCTTACATCTCAGGTTGAGTCTTAGGCTCAGTGCAAGCCTGGCTAAGTTTTGAAAGAGTGCTTTGGCACACAGCCAATATACAAAGACTAGAAGAGGGTTTTATTTTTTGTGTTTTTTTTTTGTTTGTTTTTAGTTTCTGGTCTTCAGGGAAATTTCTGTCAAAACCCTAGCTGAACACAAGTTGAAGAACAGAGATTTCAATGACTATACATGATAAGTAATGGTGTCTTTTCATTAAGAGTTTGAGAAAGTCACTAAGCCAATGAATTGCTATAGCCTTTAATATCAGAAAGACAGAAAAGTAAGAAAGAGAAAAGGAAAAAAAGAAAAGAAAGATAAAAGAGAGAAAGAAAATGGAAGGAAGGATTGAAAGAAAGAAAGAAAAAAAAAGAAAGGCAGGAAGAAAGGAAGGGAAAACACTGGGGAAGGGTAAACAATCTGATTTCCAGAGTTACCACATTATACTGTTTAAATGTCTGTTAACAAAAAAAAAGTAAGGCATATAAAAAAATAAGAAAAAATGGTCCAATCAAAAGAAAAAAATAAATGAAAAGAAATAATCTCTGAAGACACCTAGAAATCAGACTTACTAGCAAAGGCTTTAAAACAACTGTCTTGAATATGTTCCATAAGCTAAATAAAATCATGTTCAAAAAAGTAAAAGTCAGAAAAATGATGAAGGAACACAATGAGAGTATCAATAAAGAGACAGAAATTGTAGAAAGGAACCAAATAGAAATTCTGGAGCTGAATAATATAGTAACTGAAATAAAAAGTTCACTAGAGGGTTGTAAAAGCATATGCAAGTAGGCAGAAGAATCAGTTAACTTGACAATAGTACATTAAAATCATTGAGTCAGAGTTGCAGACTGAAAAACAAATAAGAAAAGGTTCATTAGAGTCTAAGAAACCTGTGTGATATCATCAAACAATCCAACATATGTATTATGGAAGTCCCAGGAAAAGAATGGACAGAAAGAATAAAAAGAATGAAGAAATAATGGCTGATACCTTCCCAAATTTGACAACATACATGAATCTATATATCAAAGAAAGTCAATGAACCGTAGTAGGATAAAGTCAAAGAAACCCACACCAAGACACATTATAATCAAATTGTCAAAAGATTAAAAAACAACCTGGAATAGTGTTCAGCTATAAAAAGAAATAAAATTCTAATACATGAAAAACATGGATGAACCTTAAAGCATTATGCTAAGTAAAATAAACCAGACACAAAAGAACAAATATTATATAATTCCACTTGCATAACTTATCTAGACTATGCAAATTCATAGAAACAGAAGGTAGATTAGAGGCTATCAGGCACTGGGGTACAGGGCATGTGGAATTATTGCTCAGTGGTTATAAAATTTCTGTTTGAGTGATGAAAAGGTTTTGGAAATAGAGGTAATGGTTTGCACAACATTGTGAATGTAATTAATATCATTGTATTGTATATTTAACAATGGTTAAAATGACAAATTTATATGCATTTTATCACAATAAAATAAATTTACAAAACAGATTATTCTTCTGTCTTGAGTTATCATTACTGCTGTTATTAGCATACAGTTGATTACTCTCTTTATATACGCACACACACACATACACATACCAAATCTATTATATATTTTGATAATAATGATTAACTATAAAAAGTATACTTAATTGGAAGTGTATCTTCTAATGAAATGTATGGAAATTGATTTTTCTGAAAAAAAAACATGCATCCATGGATGAAGCTTATTTATTGCTACAACGAGATAAAATTCAGAATCAATGTTTTGCTTTACCTTTTATCATGACCTGTGTGCTAAGAAAATTTGTTGGCATGAATAAAGAATGAGAATGGAGAGAGTTTTGCAACAGCAATGTCACACAATCCCTTGATGGATGTTGCTGTTGAAAAGAGTGAATGAAAGTCATTTGGGCCATCTTTTCTTAACCTAAAGTCAATGTTTTGAATTGCCTCTGATATTTTCTCCCAATAACAACATACCAAAGTAAAACTAGGTATGCTTCAGAATTACATCTTTCATTTGCATAGGCAGAGATAGGTAACTGTGAAAAAGGAGGTGTGAAAGAGAAATCAACACAATACCTTCAACTGAGTTCCTTGGAAAGACTTTGTGTACTTCCATGGTCACAGGCACTATTCAGAGTCCTGGTTTATTGGAAATAAGATTAGACTAAGATCCAGGAGATTTGCCTTCCAGGCTAAACTCTGTGGCTGAGAAGCAGAGAAAATAAAGAATTGAATGTGTTTCAATATATTTAACTGCTTCGATGCTATCTTCATTGGCATTCATAAGCTAAATTTTATTGATGTTCTAATACAAAGTTTTAAGAGAGAGAACATTTGGCAAAGAAAATAAAGAACAGGGAACCATAGTTAGAGGTTATCCAGGAAACATTTTGTGTAATTTAGTGTTCTTTCCCATCATACCTTCTATGCCAGTTAATGCTCTTTTATGTACCGTTTAGTTTAGTGAGTTGGTCCCCACAAGTCAATTACTAGGAAGTATTTATTGAGTTACTTCACCTTAAATTAAAATCTTTAATAATCAAAAGTACATCAAATAAGAAATGCTGAAGTCAATGTGGAAAGGAAAGGCAGTTAAAAAAAATTGACAAAATCTCCAAATAAGCTCTTCCAAAACCTTATAGAAGAAATGCCACTCTGGTTACAGTAGGAAAAAACCAGAGATACCACTAGGCTAGAAACTTTTTTTTAATTAGCATAAAACCATAAATGTGCTAAATGATTTGGCTGGTCAATGAGGATGCCTTGTACATTTTTTAAAAAGTTAACTGAATGTGCTCATATTACAGAGTGTGGCCAGTACTAGAGCCATTTAGGCTTTGCCTACATTAGACAGTGACCTGAAGAAAGTTATCCATCAGATTTTATTGTACTGTGGAAGTCTCATGCTTATGGTCTTTTGGTTTCTAGTGCAGTCTTTTATAATTTATTGTCCCTGGAAGTCAGAAAGATCTTGGAAAAATATTAAGACATCTGATTTATCTTATTTTGAAAAATCTTCCAATTGTTTTCCTTCACAAACACCTTGCAATGACCCAGAAGGCTCCTGGCTATCATGTTAACCTCTTTTCAGAGCTCCCCCCTATGATCTGTAGTCCAGCTGTTGTCCATCTTTCTGTGTCTGTTCTTCACACATACTGAGTTTATACCTGCTTAGGGCCTTTTCACATACTGTTCCCACTTCCTGAAATTTTCTTTTCCAGATCTTTGCTTGGCCGGTGCCTTTTTACCCTTCAGGTCTCAGTTCAAAGAGAGCCTCTTCAGAAAGGTCTTTCCAAATCACTCCTTCCTATTCTCTCACTACTGTTTACCCGTTGCATGTTACAAAGAAATGGTCTTCATAACACTCATCATTCTTAAGAATTTGCTTGTGTAATTATTTGCTTATTTATTATTTGTATCTTTCCTTGCATTGCAATTTCATCAAAAATTCAATCTTGTTAGCCGCTGTATTCTAGTCTTCTAAAACAGTATAGAGTAAGTGCTTAATAAATCTTTGTTGATCATTGACTAACTAGATGAATTTTCTGACCTTCTTTTTTTTCTGGATAATTTATTGCCAAAGTCACTCATGAACATTTTTTCTTATGCACAGTTCAGTTTATTTTAATTCTTAAAAATTGGTTGACTTGTACATAAGAAAATTGACTTGACTGAAATATTTGGCTAATTGGTCTGTCACCATAGGAAATATAATCTGGCCAATAGCAGCAAAAAACCTGAGATATCTAAGTTCATTTCCATTTTTGGAACTAGAATAGGAAATCAAGCTGAATTGCAAAAATCAGGTCTTTTATGATTTGGATTTCCATTCTTTGTATCTGAATCCCTCAGTTGATCTGAAAGTGCTAGTAAATCATTAAGTTACCCTTTTTTTCAGCAGAACATCCTTCTTATATCACGCCAGGCTCCCACTTACCGAGAATTGCCACTGGGGAATGGGTCAGATTGCAAGCAGTTACCTGAACGGAGTGGGCAGATAGTAGCATTTTCTTCTATCTGTGCTTCTGTCTGTGCTTACTAGCAATTACATTAAATAAAGTTTGAGATTTCAAACTGGGTTAGGTTTGCTTATGCAGTCCTCTTTTGGCTGCAATCAAAACCTTTCCCACTAAGAAGGTTAATCTCTCAAGAAGCAAGTCATAGTGGACTGATATTTATCATTTGTGCTTGTTAACAAACATTTCTTAGCTATTGGCTATAAGCAGGCTGTAGCTAAAGTTTGGTTGATACCAAGAGTTATGAAGCCCAAAGTACTAGGGAAACTGTTGAACAAAATCAATTAAATAGTTGTCTTTTTAAAAACCACTATTATTTAAATTGCAAACCTCTGCCTCATGCTTCAGCCAGTTTGCAGGTATTACTATTTTAATCATCAGCAGCCCAGCTTATTAAAATAATTACATGTTAGTATTTCATTTTTCTCAATTATATCGGTTTCAGTTATAAGTTACAAATGAGTGTTTACTTTTTTAAATGATGAACATAAAAGCAAATAACATTAGTATCCAAGGATGACTTTTTTATTTGCCATTATTTTATTTCATCTGTAATTAAATGGAAGTAATATTTTAATATTTTACTCACAGATAGTATTGGTTATTCTGCGAGTGCAACAGAGTAAGTATTTAAAATTTTCATTCAAATTTAAGTCTCGGCCTTGGAAAAGATATATGAAAATATTAACATAATTTTATTTTCCTTTTCTTAAATGTTAATCTCTCTGATTTCAGGGAATATGCTCCTATGCCATTTCATAGGATAAGATGGTGAATGAAAAATAAAAAAAACTGATTTAATAATCAACTTATTTTAAAAGCCACAATATATGAGAAAACTTTCAATATTATTCACATTTGAGAGAAAGCAAATACATGAGTAAGTACTTAGAAGAAGTGTTGAGCAAGGTAAAATTTGATAGATATAGGTAAGGATTGTACTGGGTTTTCACAGAGATTTTATTTTGGAAAGAAAAGAGAACAGAAGAAAAATAATTATCTGTTGATAAGACATTATTTTTAAAACCCACTTTCATGATTTTAGGTTTTTATATTCCCTATTGCTGGCTGTCTTAGAAATATTTTGCTCTCTGATGTCAATAGTGAAGGTTTAGAAATTATGAAAGATTTTCTTTTCATATTCCAAGAAAAAACCTTTTCCCTCCTTTTATCCAAAGTAACTGACCCCAAATCCTCAACCAACAAGACCTGTTTCATTAACCTTTACATTTCAGCTGAGAACAACAGTACACTTATATGTTAGAGTGCTTGCTCCTTAACAATCTCTGAAATAAAACAGCCACTATTTAAAATTTAGTTATAATTACAGTTTTTGTTGATTTTGTTAGATTTAAAGAACACTCTGGCTGTATCTAATAGGTCTGTAGTTCAATCTTGGGTGCACAGGTGGAAATATTCATATGAAATTTAGCCTTCTCATAGTTTCTTTTTCCTTTGGTTTCACTGTTTTCAAAGTACATTTGATCCTGCATTTTTTAGCTACAGCCATTGAGCCAACTATCTCCAATACCTTCCCAATCTCTTCCCCATTAATACTAAAATGTGTGCTTGTTGAGGGATAAGATCATGTCTATGGCATTTTTGTTTGCCTGATGCTGGAGTAGCAAATAAGCATCATCTCTGTGTCAACTGCAAGTAGATTGCTAGTAAATGCCTGCAGTGATATATAGAGAAGGCTATAGAGATATCTGAGGCTATGTCTGACGTAAGTGGAAAAGATAACTGTGTTTGATTAGCAATGCCTGCCATGGGCATAGGAAGAAAGAATAGCTTTAAGACTACGTATTTGCTATCCTTGTGCTTGTGCTTAAGGAGGTGTTGTAAGAGACTGGCACTTTATAAATGTTTGGTAGATAGATGAAGGAACTTCAGTTTTATTTGGACAACCATTTTATGCAGCAAGAAAACTCAGAAGATCCTTTTCATCCTAACCTTGAAAGTTTCCCTGTCACTCAGTCCAGAAACTACTCCCTGGTTTTGCCAGATAAAATCAATGGTTTCTGGACCTCACTCAAACTGAACTTCCAAAATGTCAATCCATATAATTTACTTCTCACCCAAGTTTTGTATTTGTCTTTGAGTGCCATTTGCATTTCCTATATATTTGAGTTAATAATAGATGCGATCTAGCCACTTTAATTTTGTTGTCTCTATGTTCATGGTTGATCCTGGACAAATTATGAAGTAGGCTAAGCATGTTCTCTGTGGTCTTAAGTTTATTTTCTACAATTTATTTTCTTCCCCTGCATGGCCCTTTCCATAATACCAAAATCTGCTTTCAAGAAAAGATCTGCTATTATATAATGCAATGCTTTTAAGATAATATACTAACCTTCATAGGAACATTTAAAACATGCCTTTTCTATTTTTTAATTTTTTTTTTTGAGACAGCGTCTCACTCTGTTGCCCAGACTGAATGGAGTGCAGGGTGCAATCATGGCTCACTGCAGCCTTGACCTCCCGGACTCATGATGGTCCTCACTCCTCAGTTTCCTGAGTAGATGGGACCACAGGTATGCACCACCATACTCCCCTAATTTATAATTATTATTGTTGTTATTTGTAAAGATGGGGCTCCCTATGTCTCTCAGGCTAGTTTCAAACTCCTGAGCTCAAGGGATCTTCCCACCTCAGTCTCCCTAAAACATTTAGATTACAGGCATGAACCACCACACCTGGCCCTAATTCTTGAGTAAAAGTCTTTGTCTTCCTCCTTCACATATGCCCTTTGCAATTCTCTTAGACTCCATAATCTTTCATAATGAAGACAGTACTTATACATTGCTTTCTGTACAGTATCAATAAAACATTTATAAAACAAGCAAACAAATAGGACATCAAAAAAGTCTTGATCTAAATGTGTGATGATAATCTAAAAGTGATATTCTTTTTGTCAATTAATAACACCTAAACACTTAGTTCAAAATACAGAGTCATGTTATTTCTTCTTTCCAGTGCTTGCCCAAAATGCAAATAATGAAATCTACTCTATAAGCTGCATTAGAATGAAACACATATACATACCATTTAGCACAAATACAGTGCCTTGACTCGAAGGACACTCAATCAATGATAGGTGCTCTTACGACTTGTGCTAACACTTGTCTGTATCTCAAACATGTTTTCCCTTCACTGCTATGCCTATGAAAATGTCACCTATTACTCTATCAAAATTTGAATGTTTGTTGTGGTAAGGGCAGCGTGAACATGACTATTTGAGAGGTTCCAATAAATCAACATCTATTTTTTCTCAACCAAGTGTTTTATAAGGACTGAAGACATATAACAAGTGATTGATTTCAATTTTATACTGTTTTCCTGACTGCGTGATTTTGTGTGTGTGTCTCTGTGTGTGTGAATATGGTATACTTTTCAAGCAGAAGAGAATGTTTTAAAAAATGTGGTTGAAAGGAAAAGAGACAAAACAATAAATCTATAAATCCAAAATGGTCTTCTAAGTAACCAGGTTGTATAAGTCCACAGTGATCCTCTGAGTAATTGAGAACTGGCTCTATAAATGCTTATAAGCATATGCCATAAATCTGTTTTGTTTCCCCATTTATTTTATAAGCTGCTTGAAGGGAAAAATATTTATAACTTTATAGTGCTACTGTAATGGCATACGTATCATGAAATTTAGTAACTATTTTCTGAAGAAATATAGCAAACTTTCTACCAAATTTTGTGTTGCTTTTTCATAATATAGGTTTTTGAAAAATATTTATTTATTTATTTTTTAATTATACTTTAAGTTCTGGGGTACATGTGCAGAACATGCAGGTTTGTTACATAGGTATACACGTGCTATGGCATAATATAGTTTCATCACTGGCATATGGCTACCTGCTGGGGACTACATTTCTCATCTTGCTTTGCAACTTGGTAAGGACAGGTGACTATTTCTCAAGACAGAATCTGAGTGGAAATGATTATGCCACTTCAGGGTAAGAGTGGTAAAGAAGGGAGTGTGTTTGCTCCATGCTCTTTTTCTGAGGACTCCACTGAGGGACGTGGAGACAGTAGCACTAGTGCCTTTCCACTACAATTGCTCACACTGAACTGTAATGGAGAAATAAACTCTTACTAAGATACTAAAAATTTGGGGCTTGTTACCATGGCAAGCAATTGCCTAGTAGTAAGCTCATTTTTCATTTGCATGCCCTAGCATTCCCTAAGCTCTCAGCAAATTTGAGTTGCTTTCAACATCAAGCCTAATTCACAACTACACTGCTAACTTTGATTTTACTTTTATCTCAAATTTCATCTGAACTGTCTAAATTCTGACATCTTAATTACCTAAAGTTTTGACATGCTGCATGTGAACAAATTTAGTGGAATATTAGTTATGCTGACGGTTTAAGATCTTCCTTTTGGCACATCAAGACGGGCTGAAGCAAGACCCTCACAATATTGCTATACTATTCTTGTTAAGCCTTTCTTCAGATTGTTGCTTGGAGTCATTGTATTTTTGATATTTTCATATACAACTACTTTGTGGCTGATCAGGACAGACAATAGGCTGCTGTTTGACTTAGAAAAGTTACTGTCTTCTGTTTTTCCACAGATATTCTCTGTAACAATAAAGCCACAATATTTGTCAAAC
The DNA here is from genome assembly GCA_036589455.1 of Ateles fusciceps. NCBI lineage: Eukaryota > Metazoa > Chordata > Mammalia > Primates > Atelidae > Ateles > Ateles fusciceps. The sequence goes on from JAZHEH010003097.1 coordinate 12,181,910, forward strand.
ATGCCTGAATGAAAAACAAAATCAAACCAAACACCCAAAAGAGAAGTTTTTGTTTGGATGGTGAAAAGAACTAAAAGAAATCAAAGAGTAAATGACTTCAAATTGGTATCTTTCAACTATAATTTTACTAAGTTGCTGTTTGGAGCATTTGTATGTCATATTTTTCAAACATATTTTTTCTTTATAATGATAAATAATGGTTTTTTAGTCTTTTTCAAATATAAGTTGTTCTGTGCACAAATACAATTGTCTATCACTAGACATGTTATAGAGAAGGGCCAGAACAATAAGTTTGCTTTATTTTTAAACATGCTGCACCTTTGTGATATTGCAAGTAAAAATCATCTTCCAAACCTGCTCTGACGACTTTCATAATGTCTTAAAATTTTAAATTAAAAAATGTCAAATTATGCTATGTCTATAATTAAAATATTTTAAATCTTTTCATCCTTTTATTTAGCCTTAACCATTTGCAATCCATGAAATATCATAAGCAGAAACTATCTGAAAACAACGTTAATTCTAGGGACTGAAATAATTATTATGATGACTGTCACTTTAATTTATAGCATACTGATAATATACCATGTGAGAGAGAAGAAGATCCAGCATTCTGGATTCAGGCAGACCTAGTTTGAGTACCTGCCACTAACTAGTATCATGACCTTGCGAAAGTTATCTAAATTTTCTGAATCAATTATTTTTACCAGTAAAAGAATGGATTAGAAATAATATATATAAATAATCACTTGCATTTATTAGGTGCTCAATCACAACCACAATCAGCTTTTTAATATTTAATTACATTTGTATGTCTTGTCATTTGAGAGAAATATAACTATGAGGATTTTTTTTTGAATACTTTGGAGTCAGAAAGCTGTGGTGTTAGGAAGAACTTTGTATCAGTCAGCTCTTTCCACAATAATGCTAAGTAAGAAACCACCTCATAATGCAGTGACTGGCAATGATGGGAATTTATTGTGATGCTCTGAGGTCTACAGGTCCATGGATATATCTGATTTAGAATAGGCTCATCTGCTTTAGATGGCAAAGTAAGTTGGGTTCAGCTCCAGGCTGTGCATTCATTTAGTTCAAGTCTGTTCAATGTGTCTTTGATCTGGGCCCAGTTGGAAGGAACAACATCTACCCCGGGATGACCTCTCTTGGGTGAATCAGCAGGCACAAAGTGCCTTTCAAACCATGCAAGCACATCTGCTAATTCTTCACTCTAAAGCAAGTGATTAGCTCAAGTGAAGTGGGAAAGAATACTCCTGATGCGTTCAGAGGGGAGTGGGTATTTGTGGCATATTCAAAGTATCACCATTATTTCAGAGAATAGGGGATTAAGGCAAGAATGAAAGTAGCATAGGTCACCAGAATAGAAAAATAAAAAGAGGGCGTTGCTAGACTTTAGTCATATTGCAGAAGAAACTGAATGAGATGAGGAATAGAAGGAAAGAGAAATGGGAGAGAAAAGGACAAGAAAGTTCTGAGTTTTGATATGCAACAATGCTAAAGAGACAGGTACTCTAAAGAGAAATGCTTTTAAAAGTAGCAGTTAGTTTTGAAAAATGGCATGTGTATTTCTCTGTCATGACAAAATGAAACAGGCAGAGTACACTTATTCAAATGGGCTTTGTGGGTTCAATATTCAGACTTATTCATGCATGCACTAGTTACTCTTGCATCATCTCTGGAAAAGATATATTGTTCATGCAATAAAATATATAATAAATTGAAAGCCAAGAACATGATTAGTTTACATGAAATAAACTATTTCCACAAAATGTTAAACCTATTTTGGCAATATCTATTAACACGAAACAGATGTGATTATATCTAATGACTCAATTAATTAAAACAGATATATCAGAGTATTCATTTTTTAATTAATTATGAGCCTTAGTTTCATTGCTGTGAATACTGAGAAGTGTTTTCCTAAAAACATTACTTGGAAAATATTTATTAATTTAGGCTTTTCATAAGCTCAGATGTTTCTCCTAAAAAGACTGGATTAATATAATTTTATAATAAAAATTAATTTTCATTTAAGTGTTCAATCAAAAAGTTGTCTAGACACTGAAAATAAAAAGATGAACTTAAAATGAGAATCCCTGTCCTGAAGAAGCACAGAGAAAAAATATAATTGATAATTTTATACAATGTGTTAGAAGCTGTAATTGGAAAACATACAAAATATACAAACCGTTTGCAGTGAATGGGATGTGAAATTATCATCAGTGTGGTGGTGTTTGGCTTGAGTTGGAAGGACAGAAAGAAGTTGGCTTTGTGAATGTTTGGTAAGAAGAATTCTGATGGAAGGAGCAGTGTGTGTAAAGGCAAAGAGATATACAGATGGTATAGTGATTGTGGGAAGTGAGTAATCCAGGGAGGCTGGTGTATCTATTTTGTAGGGAAGTAGTAGGAGACAGGTTTGGAAGCATAGTTTGGAGTCAGAATTAACAGACACACTCATTAGTTGGGCCATTTGCGCCTTTCCTATAGCTCTTTTCTGTCAGTTCCACCAAGATGACCAACCATTTTCAATCGCACAAAAATGTTGAAAACTCTTTCTGCTGGGAGCTTGAATTGAGCACACAGGTAGGGAATCCTGGGACAGATATTTGCTGCCCTAAGCCTGAAAAGACAGCAAAGTTAGTCTTCTGAGATGGCATGACATAGATACAGTGAGAAGCAGGGGCAAAAACCAATGTGGGGTCAGGGAAAAGGAAAAAAAAAATGAAACAAAAACCAAAAAAAAAAAAAAAAAAACAAGGAGGGTATCTGTCTTGGTTACAATGCTTCTCAGACTCTTATCCTGGGAGCCTGTGAGGCCAGGGTCACTTTTGGCCTTGAGTTCCTAGAGAGTTCTCTTTGGTTTAAGTTAACCCACCTTTTGCTAGATTCAACCAAAATGTCTTTCTAAGGCAATTTCAAACTTTAGCTTTTGACAGGTGAGTGGTGGGAAAAGATTTACATTATATAATTGTAATAATAATATAATAACAACAACAATGATAATAGTTCACACTTAGTGCTTACTAGGCTAACACAGTGCCATGTGAACACATTTTACAGGTATTAACTCATGGAATTCTTTAAACAATCTGGTAAGTTAGATGTGATTTTCAGATGTCATTTACAGATGAGTTAACTAAACTGAAATATAAAAAAGTCAATCTAACCTAAGGTTTGTGTGCCAATCATCAGCACCACCTGTTAGAAAGACTAATGTATTGGTTTATGAAGACTGACAAGTCAGAAAATCCAGCTGGCAGGTTGTTGTAACCAAAAGTCACAGGCCAGCATGGACTGAATGGTAAAACAGGATAATGGCAGTAGGGATGGTGGAAAGATAACTAAGTTAAGAGATATTTAGGACATAGAATCAACAGGACTAGGACAGGCAGGAGGTAGAAAGGTAGTCAAGGATTTGGCCAAGATTTCCGACTAGAGTAAGACGTACATGGTGGTGCTAGATCATGTCCTGAAAGAATGTGCACGTTGGCTGGTCCAAGTGCAGTGGTGTTTACAACTAACTGATCACAACCAGTTACAGATTTCTTTGTTCCTTTTCCGCTCCCACTGCTTCACTTGACTATCCTAAAACAAAACAAAATTAAAAAAAAAATGTGCATGTCAGTGGAGGCTGGGAAGTCTCTGAGTACAACACTGCCTTTGGGATTGTGATCTTTCCACATGGGAGACCGAGCCCCTAATGTCATCCACTAGCCTGTCTCCCTCCTGAGCTCCTCACAGTCTTCCTCTCCCTCAACTGCAACCCCAGGCCCTGGGTATATTATAGATGACAGATCTAGATCAATCTATTGGTCTCTTCATTTTCTTTCTTCCTTCTTTTCCTCCTCCTCTTTCCTCCTTCCTTCCTTTCCATCCATCCACCCCATATATTTTCTCTAAAACCTATTGTCTTTCCTTCCCCACAGATATGTAGACATTTGAAACTCAAAAATATGTGGAGTGATACTCCACCCACCCACGTTCGGTCCTTCTGTTTGTCACCTCTCATTGAGGAAATGAATGGAGAACATTGTTCTATCTGAAGGTGGAATGGCCAACTGGAAAGAAGAACTAGTGAAAACAAGTAATATCAGGGATAATACTTACGCTCACTCACTCTGAATTATTTTGATAGCTTTCTAAATGCTTTCCAGTCATTCTTTATTAAAGTCAAAACTGCCTTTGAACACCAAGAAGTTTGTGGTTTGGAGCCTGATGTCCCCTGCATGTGTTTCTTCCTGAGCCTCATTTCCCGATCCTTCATCACCTTCGCTCACCTTTAACTCAACTCCCCAACTCATATTCAGCTCTTGCACTCTCCACCTGGTACCTTGAGCCAACATTGCCTTCACTCCTTGACCCACTGTCTTAGGTTTTGGGCTATGTTTAACATTTGCTTTTCTTTTATAACATATCTTACTCAGGTTTCTGGCTTCTACTCTGCTAGATCCTACTCTGTAGCTAAACTATAACAAAGATTTCCATAAAGTTATCTGTTCATTTGTGTTGCCATACCTTTTATTTCATACTTGTTGTGCAGGGCTAATATTTAGAATGGCTGCAAATAGGATTTGGTTAATCTAAGGTTCTAGCTATTAGACAGTTTCAAATGGTTGTTCCAGTCTTGTATCCTTGTAATCAAAAAAATGATTCTTCTTTCTTTTCCCCTAACAACTAGGGTTACCAACCACCCTGATTTGCTTAGGACTGTCCTGGCTTAAGCACAGAGCATCCTACATCCCTGGCTTCTCAGTCTCAGGCAAACTGGGATGGCTGGTCTCCTACATCCCCACATGATCTTACTTATCCCTCACCTTTCCCTTCCATGATTACGAAACCTGGTTAAGGTACTTACATTTTCCCCCTCTGGATTTTATTTCAATAAACTTCTCACTGATTTTCAGTCATTCCATATTAAAATCTAAACTGCCTTTGAACACCAGATTAATTTTCCTACAAGGCTTGCTTGGTAATGTCACTATTTTGTTCAAATACTTCCAGTGCCTCCCTTTTGCCTCTGGAATAAAGCTTAAATGCCTTAGGCTGATATTTGGTGCCCCCCATAATCTTTCACCAGCTAACCTTTCTCATTTTGCTTTGGTGACTCAGGAGTCACTTAATATCTTTTAGAACTTAAATTAATTTCTTTATATGACAAGTTCAACTTAGCACAAATGTTAAGGCACATCCACTAGGAAAATAAACCATAAAATAATCTGGAAATTAATAATTTTTTAAATAAGCTATAATTATTTTTCTAGTCATTCTCACTGACAAAAACTAATCCTGCTTTATAAATTATTATATTGTTATTTTAAAGACGGCTCAGTTAGTAATTACAACTTCTCTAATTTTGTGTTACTGTTCCTTTTATAGTGAAAAAAAGACTCGTTTTATTTATGTGACTTTATAGACATTGTTTAACATCCTGAAGAAAATATCAGCGGGCCATGAAAACAATGCTCTGTACACCTCCCTTTTCTATGACTGAAAAGAAGTCTTTTGATGACTTTCTTCATGGGGAAGAATAACTTAGAGTTTTTTTCATTTATTCTAGGCTTCTGGTTTTTTTTTTCCCCTGGGATTTTCAGACTGTTTCTTTTCCTCATATTTAGTTTTATTGATAGGTGTACTTTTGCCTGCTGAGGGGCCTGGGGCATCTCTATTTATAACCCTCCTAGCTCATTCTAATCCCCGAGGGTTCTGCTTGCTCCTGCACGGCTGCTCTCCTCCTTGTCAAGACTTTAGTGTAAGTCCAGTGTCGTCCTTCAAAGCAGGCAAATGGCTATTAATGATGTTTGGTACTTGCTAATATACATACTGCCATCCATTATCTCTTTGTCCTTTTGTTACTCAGATGCCAACAACCCAGAGCCAGTCTCTACTGTGGATTTTCCTCTATTTTGTGTACATTTATCATTAAGAACAAAATTATGTAAACATTTTTGTTTTAGTATGAATTCAGTTTTAAAATATTCTTAGGTTGGCATTGTGTTTGAAGTAAAAAAGTCTTTGAGTTATATATGATTTCATTTTTAAACTCTGCTTTATTGAAGTCTGTATCAACTACCCATTTTTCTTATTTCCTCCACTTGTAACACTCTATGAAGCTCTAGGACTAAACATTACACACTGCCCTGTAATAAAGGCTTTGGCGTCTGTGGTGATTTTACAACATGACCACAAACATTTTGATTCCACTTATGCCACTGAGGCATAGGTTCTAGGTCTTCTCTTCTTGAACCTGGGTAGGCTTGTGACTTTTGGCCAATAAAGAATGGCAAAAATGATATGTGACTGCAAAGGCTAGGTCATAAAAGACTGGACAGCTTTTGTCTTATTTGCTGGGATACTTACTCTTGGAGTCCTTAGCTACTATGCTGTAAGTCTGACTATCCTGAGGAAGCCATGCTTTAAGGAAGCTCAAGCGATGTGAAAAGGCTACACGTGGTCATTCCAATTGTCAGTTTCTGCTGAGCCCAGTCTGAGTGTCTGTCTTTGTACCAGATACCAAACATGTGCATGAAGAAGTCTCTAGATTATTCTAGCTTTAGTCATTTAAGTATTTCTAGGTGAATTACTAGACATCTTGATGCAGAGATAAGCCATCCCTCTAAAGCCTATTCAATTTTCGGGTCTATAAATTCATGTTACTCCACTAAGTTTTAGGGCATTTTTCTTTTTTCGCTACAATGACTCTCAGAGTCAGATGTGACTAGGTTATTTAATTTCCAATTTTCAGGTTCCTCATCTGTAAACAGAGAACAGTAATGATGCCTTTGTTATTGGCTTTTTTTTTTTTTTGAGAATTCAGTGAGAGTGCATGTAATTGAGCCCTGAGGAATAAGGACTCAATTCATGGTAACTATCATTACTATTACAGGCAATAATGATAAACATTTTTCTGCTTTTAGTGAACCTAATGATTGCTTTCTAAAAAATTGTGGCAAAGTACACACAATATAAAATTTATCATCTTAACTATTTTTGTGTGCAGTTCAATAGTATTAAGTCTATTCACATTGCTGTGCAACCAACCTCCAGAACTCTTTTCATTTTGGAAAACTGAAACTTTATAGCCATTAAACACATTAAACAACAACTTCCATTATCCCCTCCCTCTGGCTTCTGGCAATGACACTTTTATATTCTGTCTCTATACATTGGACGACTCTATGTATCTCATATAAGTGGAATCATACAGATTTTATCTTTTTGTAACTGGTTTCACTTAGCATGATGTCCTCAAGGTTTAACCAGATTGTAGAATGTGTCACAATTTCCTTCCTTTTTAAGGTAGGATAATATTTCACTGTATTTATATGCCACATTTTTTTAATCTATTAATCCTTTAATGAACATGTGTGTTGCTTGTCCCTTTTGGTATTGTGAATAATGCTGCTATAAACATGGATATATAAACATCTCTTTGACAATCTGATTTCAGATTCTTTAGGTATATATTAAGAAATGGAATTACTGTTTCATATGGTGATTATGTTTTTAAATTTTTGAGGAATTAACGTATTTTTTCCACAGTGGCTGTATTTTTTTTTAATAGTAGCCCTGCTAATGGGTGTGAGGTGTATCTTGTGATTTTGATTTGCATGTCTCTAATGCTTAGCAATGTTGAGCATATTTTCATGTGCATATGGTCCATTTGTTTATCTCCTTTGGAGAAATGTCTATTCAAGTTCTTTGCCCATTTTAAAATCTGATTGTTTTTGTGTTAAATTGTAGGAATTCTTTATATATTCTGGAGATGAACTTGTTATCAGATATATAATTTGCAAATATTTTCTCCCATTCTTTGGGCTGCATTTTTATTCTGTTGATTGTGCAATGGTTGCTTTTAAGCAAATATCTTGATATATTATTAATTCAGTCTAAATCAAGTTTGAAAATGTATCATCAAAAATGTAAATATGACAGTGGAATTAACCTTGAATCAGGAATGATTCTTACTTTAAATCAGGCTTCATTTCAAGATTAGCAGGATGGATAGTTTTGATGAGAAAATCAGGTAAGCAAAGTAATATTCCTTACTAAAATAATTTGTATTTTCAGGAGCAAAGGAATATTCTTCAGATTTTGGGATTTTGTTAGCCAGTGCTAGCTCCTAGTGAAATGTCCAGTGTCTATCAAGTGCTGTACTGGTATCCTTATTGTAACTCACAGAGGTCATTGCACTGACTTCTACCCATCATGCTTTTCAACTTGTTGATGGAAAACCTCTGTAGTCTCTGTTGTAGCCCTTAAGCTATATGCAGTAACTTAGTGTAGTAGTGATTGATCTTATTTTGGCTTCAGGTGCTGATATATAGCCGAAAGATCAGTTATTTTTTTTTTTTTAAGGAATTCAGTTTACTTTTCCTTGATGTTGTCTTGTAATTGTATACCTCAAAGTATATTTTAATTGATCACTTTAAGTTTTCTTCATCCAGGTATCTATAAATCTCCATTATACTCTACTTTAGCACAGATGCTTTAAATAAAGATTTATGTTTATTTTAGATGCACCAGTTAGAAAATGACTTCCCTAGTTAGGTAGAAGTTAGGAAATTTTATGGGATTTTAGAAAAATAACAGAAAATGTCAAAAGAAGTTTAAAACTCACTAACCTTTAGGCAAAGACTCCACCTTCTGACACATGAGATACAGTGAATTAAGCTTAATATGCACATATTGGGGCACCAGTCAACAAAAATTATTACCATAAATTTAAAATTTTACCCATACCTCAACCCTCAAACAGCAAAGTGGCATCTACTCTCTTGAACTTTTGAACATTGGATGAATGAGGATGATTTGTTAGATTTTGATTTAAATCCCTACGGGTATGCAGCCTAATTCTTAAGAGGTTTAATTTAATTTCTTTCAGATTTTAAGTCACTGAACCTGTAAAAACTGAAAGGTGCATTAAATGTATGTGTACCTTGAGAAACTTCTAGAAGGATATTAGGAACAAATATTTGTAGTTTGGAAAGAGGGCAACAGGAACCAAGAAACCTGGATTCTAGGTCTTCTTCTGTCGGTAACTAATTATCTCTGTGACCATGGGAAGGTTACTCGTACTTTCAAGCTGTCATTTTCCTGATTCATCTAAGCTCATGTAAGGCTCTAACATTTAATTTTTCTATATGTCTATAAAAATTACGGAAAAAGGTAGGTAAAGATGCTTTTCCACTGACACACAAACACATGCACACATGCGTACATGTACACACAATCTTTATGTTATCTAAACTTACTCATGTGAATTGTTAGCTCTGTAAACTTAATTCATTTTAAATAAGAGTATACAAACAGTGCTTACTTTCTTGATTATTTATATATTACACTCAGAGGGCACATTATGATGAATCCATTATGGATGCAGGATGGACAGAATGAATATAATATGGCTTCTGTCCCTGACAGTCATAATTCCTCTGGCAGGGCATCAAGTAATAGTCAAAGGTATAAAAATAATAAAAAATGGATATTAATATAAAAAAGGAAAAGTGATGACTTTTCACTGTAGTTTAATATGCATATTAATTTCATCATGACAAAGACGATGGTAGCAATTCTTTTTTGTTATTAATGTCTAGATAATATCCAGAGGAAAGTGATCAGAAAGAAGAAAAGGTTGAGAATCACCGGCATGAGTGGAAAGGTTAAAATAATTAGGATGTTTAGCCTGGATTGGAGAAGTCTTGGGGGAGCTGATGACTATTTGTTAGTAATTAAAGCAATGTCATTTAGATTTGGGAGGTAAAACCAAGACCAGAAGGTGGATATTTGGTAAATTCAATTTAAAATTCATGGAAATTGAGTTTTATTCAGTATGAGGAAAAACTTTCTAACAATTGAACACTCTGGTAATAGTTTTGGCTGCCTTTTGAGACACACTATTTTCCATAATGAGAATTGTTTGAACAGACATCAGTTCAGTGGGCAAACGTCAAATGGCTTGCCAGGCAGGTAGCCAAAAAAGGCAAGGTAGGTAAACTGAGGCAAACGAGCAGTGTATGCTCCATTGAAAGTTTGCCAGATCTGATTTTTCTAAAGAAACAGGAAATCAAAATTTGCATGTTAGTCTTTTGATATGCACATGTTGGCTTATTTATTTTTTACAAACTCTGTGAGCTGACTAAACAAGATCCATCTGGTTTTAGCACAGACAGATCATCTAGTTTGATCTTTGAACTCTATTTCTGATACCTAGTAGACATGCCATCTGTAGACCAATCACAGAACTGGGTATATGAGAGGTGGAAACACTAAAAGGTTGGAGGATCAGATCAAACTTAAGAAATGAGTAGGATTTACAATAAATTTATGCTGCAGAGTCACCTGATACACTAACCTTTGCATATGCCTAACCATATAGGAACAAGAATTACCTGTCCCAACAAAATATGTAAAGAGAAATAACCCAAGCCTTTGGATGTTTCCCCTGTCAAAGATTCCAAGTAAACTATGTAAAGATAGAATGGGAGGGAGAAAAGTTCAAATAGATTCTCTAGATCTCCATAGTGCTTCAGGAAATGAAGAATGAGGATTCAAGGGCCACCAGTTAGGACTAGTACAATTCAAGGATCAGCTGCCCATGTTTTCCTGATTTCTTCATTCCTGTGGGATCCTTTACTACTCACAATACTTTACTGTCTAAATAAAATGGCACTATTTCCCTTTCCACTGGGAATACAGTGCCTCCTCCAAATCCCCACCAATCCTCAGGGCTTATTTTCTCAGTACTCTTTTTTGCTCTCAGGTCTTGCATCCAGTGGCTGTTGCTCCTATTAGCCGTGTCAATCCACATGAGATGGGAATGGGACAATGGGAACTATCAGGACAGGTGCCATCTAAAGGCAGGATGGAATTGGCTTACTAGCTACTAAGTGCTAGTCAGTTGTTGCCATGTGGTAACGCAGAACTTTTTTTTTCCATTGGATCATAAGTGAGGTAGTTACATCAGATTTTGCATGAGCCTTGGAAGAAATACACGGAGGTTATATCCCAGAAGAACTAGTAGTTTAATAGTGAATATTAGACCTTCCTCTACCAAAAAGGTCCCCAGTCCCCCAGTGGCCTGCTCTAGGCTTCTAAGATCTTTCTCCTCCCCTCCTTCTCTCCTGTTCCTTCTTACCTCTTCACAGCTCTTCTTCCTCAAGCTCCATGTTCAATTTTTCATGCTTCTTCATGAAGTTCAACTCCTTCCTCTCCTTCCTTACATTCCACTCAGTTCTACCTTTGCTTATTCAAAACCTCATAAAATTACTTGACTAAACAAAGGTCCTACACTTCAAATGTAGGTGTTTTAATCACATGTAACACTTGCCTGATCTTTGTAATGACTATCTCTTTTCTTTCATGAGACCCTATTCTTAGGTATGGCCTCCTCCCACACTACATATGTAAGTGAAAAGTGGCCACAATAGCTTTGTCTTTCTCCCTGCTAGGAATTTAAGTGTTCCTCCTGGAAAGTTGGAATATAAAAAATTAGGTGCTTTTGCTCTAAATTGTGTTTTTATCAATTACACAGAGCATATGTAAATTTATTTTACAACTAATTTGAAGCAAATAGGGACTTCTGCTGCCTGAAGTCTGCTGAAAGTGGTTAGATCACAGTAGGCCTTGAAAATACTAGATACTGGGGAGGTGTTTGAGGTATAAGAAAAGACCCAAAGGGGAACCTGAGAAGCAGACATCATGGGGAGATGGAAATGTGGAAAGGGAATATAGACCTTCAGATCCAGGACAATAACAGTGACCAAAATTGTTGAAAGATTGGAGAAACCCTTCTCATGTTTCAACTTTAGCCAAAAGAAGGTAGACTCTTTCATGCTTTTTCTTTTCTGACATCCTTTCCTCTCTGACTCACTTGTATCTCATGCATAATCCAAATTACTTTTAGGTTTTGGAGGGAAGGCAAAATGTAACCTCTGCCTGTTTCAGAGGTTTTAGCATGGGTTTTTTTTTAATCAAAAAGATTAACAAGAGATAAACAGTTTATTAATGCACATAGAACATATCACACAGGAGAAAGCTCAGGGAAAAGTAACTCAAAGTGGTGGCTCAAAGCTCTGGTTTTTGTAGCGACTACAACAAAGAACAACACATTTGTAGAAAAATGACAAAACAAAGGAAAATGGTTTTTTAGGTTTTCAAGAGTGGGAAGCTGTGGGAAAGTAAATATATTGGAGGAAAGTAATGGAGGAAGGTTTGTTTTGGAACTTCTCTGGTGCTGTCTCTAGTTAAGAGTCTAGCATCATCTCCACTAAAGTAGAAGTTATATCCCTCCTTAGGCAGAAAATAGGATGGGTAGAGAGAGCTATTCTTGAATTTTTTTGCTTCTTAACTGCTTCAGCGCAAAATAATTTTGTGTCAAAGAGACGTATTTTGGGGTAACATATCCTGATTTCCCTCAATGGCCCCAAATCATAGCAAATTCCTTTTTGGCTTGACTCTAACTTGTTTTTGGAATTTTCTGCATTCAAATACAGTAAGCTTTCTTCTTTGCTCCCTGTAAGAACACTGTAAACCATATAGCTCATTGCCTCTCAAAGTGGAGTTTTTAGAAGCAACACCTGCATCACCTGGGAACTTTTTAAAAATGTAAATGCTTGGACCCTACCCTAGAAAGAGTAAATCAGGCAGTGTGAAGGTAGGGCCCAGAAATCTGTGTTTTAATAAGTCCTTCAGGAGATTCTAATGCATGCTCAAGTTTGAGAGATGAAGCCTGGCCTTCAGTTAGCCCTGCTAAGCCTCTGTACTCTTTGATTAAGCTGTTCAGTTTGAGATTTGCTCTATGAACTTGGCCAGCCTCCATTCATGTGGAAGCTAAGAATCTAGCCCCAGATCTGTGCCTGGTTTTCCAAACCAGTTTATCAGAGAGTTCTGCACTTTGAGCAATAAAATAAACACTATGCTTCATCTTTCTCAGCTTTGTATGTATAGTCTCAGAATTTTGAAGGGAAAGAGTGCTAAGATTTGGGTATCAACTTTCATCCCAAATCTTCTCTAACCTGGTATGTTGGCTAATAGTTTTAATTCCCTGGAAGAGATTTGTCTATGGAATGGGAATAGGGAATAAAAGTCATAGGCTAAGAATAAAGTTAAAAGATAGTATGAATAAGAAAAAAGGTAACAAACTGATATTTTTAACTTAAAGTAGTGAAGGATGTTCAGTCCTAGAAGATCAATCTGGATTTATTCAGCAGCTGCTGGTGCAAGAAGTCATGGATAGGACATAAGCATTACAAAATATAATGTGAGATAATTGTATAGACATTTTAGTGTTAGAGCAGACATTTATGTCTAAGACAATATGAACTGTGGTATGTTTGTGAGGGGTATCTCTGGTTAGGATATTGGGCACAGAAATTTATTTTGGAGTTCTTTGATGCCAACACTGTGGCTCAGAATATCATGAGAACCACAGAAGTTGCTGGTACACAAGACCACTCTAAGTTTACATTTCTCCCACCTTCTTGTCAGTAGAGAAAAGGAGTAAGACTCAGGATGAGGTTACATCTACATGGTTTCAGTGGGAGCCACCATGTTAATATAACACAACCTTTTTACTTGAACATTGATTGATCTTGGGTTGAGCACCTGACCCATTTGGGCAAACTGTGCTATTGTTCAAGAGCTTAGGACTCATTCCACAATATCACATGGCATGGGTTTAGTGGTTCTCAAATTTTAGCAAACATCAGAATCACACAGATGTTTGGTAAAGTAGATTTCCGAGCTCCACCCCCAGAGTTTCTGATTTAAGTTGGTGTGGAGTCAGGTCCATGTATTTGTAATTCTAACAATTTCCCTGCTAGTGCTAATGCTGCTGGTCTAGAAATCATACCAGAGGAACTAGAATCACTGGTTTAAGGAATAAGCTTTGTAAAGCAAAAAAGAAAATTACAAGGACGGGATTTCCTGAGAAGGTCTAGTCTTCCTCCTCTCTTTATTCAACAGAGACACTTCCTGGGGCAAGGATACCCTGCTGGACAAGCAATGTAGAGTTATCTATGTTCCATTAGGGGAACTTCATGCTCCTGTGGGTGTTCCTCTTATAGAGAAATCATGAGGGTAACCATCAGTGAAGGATGCCCAGTGTACTTTGGTGCTAGGCAGAGTGGATTTGGGCACCAGCCCTTCACATCAGCAATTTAATAATTCCAACTATCTAATACTTGGGAACTTGAGAGATAATAGGAGTTATCTCCTACAGAAAGAAGGGAATGCAGCAGCCCCTACTGAGAGAATAAAGAGGGAATCTTCCTTTCACCTTTCCCCACATTGTCCTGTCCTCCCTCAACTCTGGTCCTAGCCAGTTCATTGTTCAGGCAATTATAAGAGAACTCTCAGGAGCATTTTTAGTAATTCTGCTCATCACATGACACATGCTATCTACTCCATACCCAAAGCCTCTGATCCCACTAATTTTACTAGTGCAGATACCTGATCCAAATTGGACTAATCAATGTCTTTCCTTGAGAGTTGATTTCAGAGATAAAACAAAACTATTTTACCTGTCTCTTGAAACTCATGGAATACAAATCCAGGTGCTCTTGTCATTGGCTATTTTCAGCCATGTGACCCAGGAAACCCAGCAACCTTGTCTGAAGAAGGAGAAAAGAAGTAAGGCCACTTTTAGAGAAGTAGAAAGGAGATATGGGGGTGGGAAAAGACTGGGAAGTATTTTAGTTTTGCTTTCTGTAGTTTCTGAGGCCCAGAAACTGATTTCGATCCTGAGGATTCGAGAAAGAGCCACTGTCCTCTTTGGCCTAACTTGTTGTGTGATGGATTTCTGCCCTTTGTAAGAAAAATACTGGCAAAGACATCCTGCTTCCTTTAGAAGTTGTCATTTCCAAGCAAAAAGGTAAATTGAGTCACAAGAGGTTTCATTTAAAATAAGTCTAGCAAAGGCCTTCAGAGCTTGTGTTCCATTTTAATTTGAGCTTTTCTTTGCAGAGGCTTCATTATGTGTTGGGGGGTCACTTGGAATCACTTGCGTCTCGAGTTCTATCACAGTTCTGTTATCTGCAGGGCTTGGAAGTTAAAAATGTCATTTACATTTCCTAAGGCTCAATTTTCTCATCTTTATTGAAGGACTATATCATTTATCATACAGTGTTGTTTAAGAATTGACATGAAAAATAAAAGTACATAGCACAGTCTGTCTGATTTTAATGTGTTTAAATTTCAAAACACATTTTCTAATTTTGAAAGACATCCCCCAAACATGATGTGTTTACAATAAGATATATATAACAAGCATAAAAACAAACAAAAAATTAAGATTTTGCAAAAGAAGAAAAAGAAATTGTCAGGACCAGTATAATTGCTGAGTCTATTAGTCAGGGTTCTCCAGAGAAACAAAACCAATAGTAGACATTTG
Source organism: Ateles fusciceps (assembly GCA_036589455.1). Classification (NCBI taxonomy): domain Eukaryota; kingdom Metazoa; phylum Chordata; class Mammalia; order Primates; family Atelidae; genus Ateles; species Ateles fusciceps. The sequence goes on from JAZHEH010003097.1 coordinate 12,197,316, forward strand.
TATTTGTATACATCATATATATATATATATATATATATATACACACACACATCTACTATATATATATCTGCTATATAGATATTTATTTATATATCTGCTATATATATTTATATAGATATACTTTATGTATATATATTTCTTAATATACATATCTGCAGGGTATGTGGGAGGCTGGGGACCCAGACTCATAGTTCAGATTCAAATGCAGTCTGCCGGCAGAATTTTCTTTTCCTTGAAAAAGATCAGTCTTTTTCTACTGAGGCCTTTAACTGATTGGTTGAAGCCAACCCAAATTATGGAGAACAATTTGTTTCATTTGTTTTATTAATTCAATGTTTACTGCTTTAAATGTTCATTGCATCTAAAAAAATCTTCACAGCAATATCTAGAATAATGTTTGACCCAATATCTGGCTACCATGGCCTAATCAAGTTGACATGTATAATTAGCCATCACATTAAGACTGATTTTATTATCTATTTATTTATTTAGAGGCACAGTATTTCCCTGTTGCCTGGGAAGATTGTGCAGTGGCGTAATCATAGTTGATTGCAGCCTTGACCTCCTGGGCTTGTGATCCTCCTACCTGAGACTTCCAAGTAGCCGGGACAATAGGTGCATACCACCGGGCCTAGCTAATTTTTAAAATTTTTTTGTAGATACAGAGTCTCGCTACATTGCTAGGGCTGGTTTCAAACTCCTGGGCTCAAGTGGTCCTCCTGCCTTGACCTGCCAGTGTTGGAATTATGGATGTGAGCCACTACACATGGTCCTAAAACTGATTTTAAATTTAATTTTGAGTTTCCTAGTAGCCTAGGAAAAAAGAGAAATGTAGTTTTTATGCAGTCTTTCATTAAGTAAGACAATTTTCTTGGTAGAGACTGTTTTTCCATACATTGAATTCCAAAATATGGTATAATTTCTTATATACAATTTTGCATTTGGACCTTGACTGATATTATAGGCAAGGTTTTTAAGAGTTATTGTTTTATAATTAATGGAGAAACAATTTTGGTATGGCTATTTCTGGTAAAGATTCTCTGTAAAATCAGTGAAGGTTATCCTTCCTAGGATCCTTAATTGGTGGCTTGCTTTTGGGAACATTTCTAACTCCCACACCCCTCTCATGAGTTGGAGCAAATTTATAAATATGTAGCTGCTTTACTTCTTCAGGGCTTGACTAAATCAACTTTTTAGATATCTTTGAATTTGGAAAAATGCCATCTCCTGCATCCAATCTGTCACCAAATTCTGTCATTTCTGACTCCAATATTCTTTAAAAACTGTACATTCCACTCCGTCCTGTTGCCAATGTCTTAGTTTAATCTGTTATTGTTTCTCACATGAACCTAGGCAATAGTTTCCAAACTTATCTTTGCTCCTTCTTTGGTCACTTCAAATGCTGTCTTTACACAGACACCAGACGGCCCATTTTTGGGACACAATTGTCATGCTACTTTTCTGTTTAACAATTATTTTTGATGTCTCAATGAATAAAAAACAGAGTTTCAGCATCACATGTACCCTAATCTTTGACCATGTCAAATTATTTAGACTACTTAGAAAACGCCATCACTTAGACAGTTCTGCCTCTGCAGATTGCCGTTTCCTCTGCTTGGAGTACTCTGTCCTCCCAACCAGCCTAGACAAATCCCAGTCATTCTTTAAGACTCAACTTAAAGGCCACCTCCTTTGTCAGACCTTCCCCTGACACATACAAGCAAGAAGTCACTCCTTCCTCCTTTCCCCAGATCAACTTTAACATTAGAGTTACATCTCCATGGGTGTCAGGATCTGAAATTAAGACATAAACTGGAAATCACAAATAGTATCACCCTTGAAAATATCTTAAACTGCCCATCAAATAGAATATGTTAAGTCTACATTCATGCCACATTGAGACTGACATACTATTGCTCTGTGAGTCCTACGTAGAGCATTCTTCCCTCAGATATTGGGATGAGTTTGCACTTTCATTAATTAAACACATGTAAAGGAGTTGGATTATGTTTAGTTTATGTTTCGTGGTTTTATATAATAAAGATACATAGTGTCTTTAAAACTAGAAATGTACTCAATACTCCACACTGAGAGGTACATGCATGTGGAGCTGAGGCTGAGAACCACTGACCGCCATCTTCTGTCACAAGCAGGCAGTAGGTATATGCTCACCGAAAGGAACAGTGTGGGGGAATTAGCTGCACATTTAAATTGTTTCTTTCTGCTTTTCTCTCTCTCCCTCTCTCTTGTGCCAAACTCAGGAGTTTAATACAAATAGATTAAATGATTATACTCTATGGTGCATAACTTAATTCTAGTCTGTTAATTTAGGTAGGGCACTCACATTGTGATGCAAATCTTTGTTTGATGCTCAGGAATCCCCAGCCCATCAGAGTAAAAAGTTCCCTGAATACAGACCTATTTTTTTTTTTTTTAATAACTGTTTCCTTTCCTCATACATTATTAGAATTTCAATGGTCATTTCATGAATCAGTTAATAGAAGGCAAAGGACAAGCCATTAAAATTTCCTTTAGCTTTCACTAGGAACTTTCAATATGAGGAGAGGGAAGTTTAACATGTCTGGTCATTTGTGACAAGGTTCTGCATGGGAATAAAAATAGTCTATTTGATGGGCTTGTGAAAGGTAATATAGGACAGATAAAATATCGCATAAATGCTAAATAATAAAGTGACAAGCACAATATGTCAGGGGATGCATAGTAATGCAACTATGTCTGTAAAACATTTACTGTATTTTGTCTCTAAAAATGTACAACAACAACAACCCACCAAATGGCGGCATCTGTGCTTATTTCCTCCCTGGTCCTCGATATTTGGAATCCTTTCAATGTTCAATGCCCAAAAATGCAATAAATATTTTTACTTTGGTACATCTATATTTTAACACTGGAGTTGGTACCAGCCAGGATTGTGGGGTTACTCACATCATGTGACTCTCCTCCCACCATACAATGTGTTTACAAGTGAAAACTGATAAAATGAGCATCGAAGGCAGCCTGGGAGGGAGAATGAATGGGAGAAGGCATTGCAAAATGTATACTGAAGGCAAAGTGTGGAAGACCCAAGAAGGGTGGGTACTGTTTATAGGCAATCTTATTAGAAGTGGTGGGAGGAGCAGGAAGTGGGAGAGTAGGTATGTATAAGCTCTGATCTCTTTGGGCACCAGGTGGCACTACTGTCTTCTCTCCTGGCTGTTGCCTACCTGTGTAGGGGGGAATTCCAGAAACCTATTTTGTAGGAAAGGCTAGAAGATTAAGAACCTATATGGGTCAAGAGAGAAATAGGTGGACAATACAGAGATCAGAATATTCCCTATTGATCAAATCCTAGGAATGACTGTAATCATGGCACTCTGCCCATTTTTAACATTGCGCAAGGCATGAGGGACATGATTTGTTTTGTTAAACTCAAATTTATGAACAAGAGATATTGTGTAGCTTAGAGTATTAAATCGTAAATTTATTAGTAAGTTGACTTGCCAAGTTCCTAAAGGCAGAGAAATGTATAGAAAACCAACCAACCAACCAACCAACCAACCAAAACAAAACAAAAAATCAATCACTACACGTTACTTAACACATATGTAATATTCAATTGGAGGGTATGTATCTGCTTGTTGTATCAGGAAGATTCCTTCTCTTTGGCAGTACTTGGTTCCTTGAGCAGTCAGTTTCTGTGAATGGGATAACTGATCTAATTCCCCTTTTCTCACTTGCTATTTAGTAAATTTAGAAATAAATACGGGAGCCATTTGTAGCCAGTATAACCTTTTGCAAGACTGTAAACACATTTTAGCCACCTCCCTGGGCTTTATCTTTCATCTTGCTTCTGCATCTCACATCAGTATTTTATATTATATTTCACTTTCCATTTTAATTTGTTGTATTGTAGAAGTCATATGCTCTGGAAAGCTCTTATAAATACTTTCTGAAAAAAGGAAAGGAAGACATACAATTAGTTATGTATTATAACAAATCTCCATTGGGGTATACATTGCTAAATACCAAGAATCAATAGAATTGCTCCTGTCCTCAAGAAGTTTACAGCCAAATGATGGACTTAGGAGAAAACATGCACTAAATAAAGATTTTTTTCTTAAAAATAGAAGTTTTTGGAGTAGAGATATCTAAGAGTAAACACAAGGGAAAAGAGATACTTGGTTCCATGATTAACTTTGTAGTTCTACTGTTGGCTTTGTGTAACCTTAGGCAAGACGAGTAACTGTCTCCGGCATCAATTTTTCAATAGTAAAAGGCAGATTCACCTTGGGACAAACACTTGGATAGACTACAGTGATAAAAGGCATGGTATGTTGTAATATCTGACTATTGTTATGTAACATTTGATTATAATGTCACTCTCAGCAAAACTAGTAAGAAAAAGATCAATCTAAGTCATGTATTAAAAGGAAAAAATGTGTTTTGACTGAAATTCAGCACATTTTCTATAGGAAAGTGCCATACTATAGATGCTATGGGTAGAGTAGATGCTGTTCTTATTTTTAAGCTTCTATTTACAGCAGTTTGAGACAAATATTCAAAATTGTGTTCTTCATGTAAGAAAGTAAATGTTTTTAGAAAAAAATACAACATAAGCTTTTTTTTTTTTTTTTTTGAGAATTTTGGGCTGGAAGAGAAGGAAGCTAAAGAAAGCAAAATTGGAAATATTCTCCACAGACTACTTTTCAGTAAATTTTAGAGCAACCAACAACACAACTATTTGCTATTGCATTGAAATTGTTTTCCCAAATATTTTCTAATTTTTTTGTTTATTAATTTTTTCTTTTAAAACAGGCATATAACCAAAGTACATTACTTTGTAGAAATGGTGGTGAGATTATTTTGGGATAAATGAAGAAGAAAAGAGGTAGAAGCTACAGAGGAAGGAATGGAGTTTGATTCTTACCTTTAGTTAGGCTTAGTGACTTCGTGGAAAATCATGGGCCAGAGACAGTGGAACATAATAGGCTTTGGAATCAGAGCTGAGAGGAACACAGCTTAGTCTGCGACACTGGGCATGTTCCTTCACTTCTCTGATTCTTGCATTCTTTGGAAAAAGTGGGCACAATAACATCATAGCATCAGTCTCATTGAAAGAATAAGAAACACGTATAAAGTTTCCAATTCAGGGCCAGATGAGGCTCCCAGTAGATGATCACTAGATGGCAACTAATAAGGCAGGATGATTCATTCAAAATCGTCTTCTTTTATTTCTGTTTAGGAGAGGATGCGAAATGGTAGCTTGCATCATGGCTTCACTTTATAGTGGGTGGCAGATTACTTAGATAAAGTATGTTAGTGGTCTGTAAACTGCTGCACAAGGCCAATCTCCTACTAGTCTTTCTCCAGTTTTGAAAAGTCACCCCTTCCAAGCTTTCATTTGCCTTTAACATCTGTCTTCATCAATAGCTAGCTTCCATGAGGTCTAGTCTTATCTGCCTTCCTTATTCATATTCAGAGTGCAGGGGCCATGTTTTATAAAATTTAATAGTAGGTAGCACAAAATCATACATTTTACTTTTTCCTAATGACATATATTTTTAATGCAATCTTGTCAGCAAGGGCAATGAAAGATCAGCCTGATGCCCCAGTTATTTTTCACTTGTATTCCTTGAACTGCTTGCCCTGGGTGACTAGTGAGAAAGCCAGCACTTTTTGAACTCATACTCTGTGTAAAACATCCTGTTCAGCAAATTACACACGAAGGGGGAACACCTCAGGTGTTCATCAGGTGGCTAATACATAAAGCTCTCTTTCTGGAATTGAAATTACTCTCTACTTTGAACTCCCAGCTCACTGGGTTATACCCATGAAGAAATAAAAATAAAATTCTAAGCCCCCAACCAACTGAATGGTTTTGGTTAAGGGGAAGCCAGAGAAAACTTGGAAGCTGAGCCCCTGGCCATGACAGGATGGGAGGCTGGGCATGTCCCGTTATGTCCTCTCCCTTGCTAACCACCCTTAAGCTTTCTTCCCTAAAGGTTAAACAGAAACAAGCCCTTTGGAGAAATGTTACTGCTGATTTCGCCCATCTGGCTCACTGTCGCCCTCCCTTTTGCAGTTTCTGCACAACCAATCAGCATTCCTTCCTGATAAGAAACCACTGACCACGAAGTTGTTCTGGCCAGTCTTCCAAGAATGAGCAGTGAGGGTTTTGCTGTCCTCTTCTTCACCTTTTGATGTCAGAGGGCTGAAAACTTCACTGTCAGATCATGCTAATGCCACCATTTTTAAACATGGGTTACATGGAGAGGCATGAACTTGACTGCACCTGCGCCTGTTTCTCCTTTCATAAATATTCATAACTCCTCCTGTAGCTTATTGAATATGTACATTCAGCCCTCCTCGTTCAGCATACATCTCTGTCTTATTCTTCCCACCCTTGAAATGTCTGTTTCTGGTTTCTGGCAAGAGGCTATGTTTCCCAGCCTGTCAGAATGGCCACCCTCCAGGCTGCAATTCTTTATGAGAAATAAAGCTCCACTATATAAATGTATGAACCTTTTCATTCATCAGTTGACACTACTTAATCAAATAGGGGCTCTTTTTTTTTAATTTCATGCTTTGCATTTTCATTCAGGGGTCTTAGAAAGTGCTAGGATTTGGACCTAATTCCTGGTAACTTCATCTGTCAGTGCCAATGTTCACTGAAATACTATCATACAGGTCTGATCCTGAGAGTTTGGTCTATGTGGCTCACCACCTAGACTGCCTTCATTACTCCTGGCAAAACCTCTCAGTCTGAGTCCAAGTCCCTGACACTTCCAGGCTCTCAGGACATATTCAGCTGCTCCTTTATAACTCCAGAGACAGAGCTCCGCTTTCATGTGCTTCTCTGATTCCTCAGCTCTTTCCTCTACTGCCATTCAATCCTCCAAAACCTGGAAGCAAAGATGTAATGAAATCCTTTTGTAAGGAAACTGAGGCTCAGAGAAGTTCAGGAACTTGTCCACTGTCATATATGTCACATGTGGAGAAGTCTACTTTCAGAGCAAAGTTTAACTAAATTCATGATTCAAGTTTCTCCCATTATTCTGGACTGCCTCAATTATTTTAGTTAAAGTCTTGGGTCTTTTTAATTCTTATGCTAAAACCTATCCTCTAGTACTAATTTTTAATAGTTTAACTCTTATTTTTAGTTTAATATCACCTTGGAAAATAAAAACTGGAGCTTTAAAGGCATGTTTCTCAAAATATGGTCTACATCAGAATTACCTGGACTACTTTATTCTTAGACACAATCACAGCCCTACAGAATCATTATCTCCATTGGGCTGTGGAATCAGTATTATTAATAAGCTCACTAATAATTACTATTCATGCCAGATTTAGTAGATTATTTCTTTAACATGTGTAGACAAGTTTATTTTGATCTTAGTAAGGAAAGTGAGAAATAATTGAAATATAAGGTGCTAAGATTTTGAATTGGTTTATCAGGTTAGCTAATTATTGAAAATTTTGGGTATGGAAGAATGACTTTAATATTGGGAAAAGAAGAAGAAAACAGAAGATCAGCAGATGGGATCCTGAAACCTCAGACAAATTTCCTCTCCTTCCTGATTTTGCCTGCAGGTAGTTCTGTGTGAGAGTGGATGAACTGGTGAGAAAATGTATTTGAAATTTAAACCTACAGTAACTTTTGGGTTAAGAACTATATTCCCAAATGAAATAACTTCGTTATTATTTTTAACTGCCCCTGCCCAAATACCCTAAGGGCTTAAGCTACTTGATATAGCAGTCTCAGTGCTCACTTTCAGAACCAAGAAAGCTTTTGTATTTTATTCTTCACATCACAGTAAAACTATTAGTTGGGCTGAATGCCTGGGTTCAAAATTTCAGAAATTTGCACCTAAATTGCACCTGTAAAATATGTCCTCACACATGTAGGTGAGTCATTTTACTTGCAAATTATTGTTTTGCATATGCAATTACTTGCTTGCATCTGGATATACATTTTGTGGGACAATTAAGTGTTTTTGTTAGAAAATTAGATCACTAATTTTATGTTCATTTTTATAAGACTTAGAACTTAAACTACCAGAATGTTTTTAAACAGAAAGATCAATAATGCATATGGTCTAAATTGTGAGGAAGGGGTACACTGTTTCATCTATTCATTTGTTAATTTGACAAATACATTCTGAATGCCTGCTGTGGGTCAGCTGCTGTACTAGATGCTGAAGTCACAATGATAAACAAATAGTCCTGCATCCGGACATGGATATTAATATTATGTTTAGGGTTTAGGGAGACCAGAAAGTTGTCAATGTCTTGTCTGATAACTTCTGAATGTGCAGTTTTCATTAAATCTCAGGTTATTTTCTAATGTGTACCATATCAAGTAGAAAATTGACAGTTGTCATTTCTCACTACTTTCACTGATGGAGTGAATAATAAAATGGTGGATCATTTCTGATTTGATTTTGCTTTCCTCCTAATTCACAGATTAGTAGGGTAGGTTTGTATGTCTTTTGTGGAATCATTGAACTCTAGATCAGATAGTATGTGGATGATTAATAAAAGCATAATTTGGTGAAAATTAAAGATTGGTGATGATCTTTGAATGAATGCCTTTGCTATGGGAAGATATTCAGAGGTTTTGCAACATTGATACTTGTATACTTTTCTCTGGGTAAAAACTATATTTTAGAGTGCTTAGTTTGTTGGGATACTGACTTCAACATTAGAAAGACATTGCATTACACACCTACACATTTCTTCCTCAATAAAAATATATCAATACACCTGCACACATATGTATCTTATATGTAAAAGTCTGTGTAAAACACTGGTCTTTTAAATATATCAGTTTATCATTCAGAAACTAATTATAATAAAACATTTATAGATATTTTGGGTTGAAAGAAACTTGAAGGTATTTTTTACTTAGTTCCCTTACTTTACAAATAAGTAAACTGAGGCCTGGGGAGGTTAAATGAATTCTAGGTATTACACAGAAGCTAAGGCAGAGTAAAGACTAAAATCTGGTATATAGACATTCATTATTTTTTGTAAAATACCTTTTGTGAAGAAATGTATTGGAAACCAACTAACAAAGATCAAAGAGTCATACTCAGGTATCACCATGAACTGTAATCTGGAGCTGTTTAACATGTACACTAGCCTATGTAACATGTACATAGGATCTTGCAGATCCTATGGTGATGTTGAAAGCAGTTCTTCTTTAAATAAATGTGGGAGGAAGACAAAAATTATACAAAATCAGGGGAAGAGTCAGAAAAGCAGAAGTTTGTCTTCTCTGTTAGACACTGCTTTTTCTAGTAACCACAAAGCTTGGCACACATTAAGGGCAAATAAAGGTAAGAGACGCAGTGATGGTAAAGGGAAGGAATAGGGAGAGAGATATCTGGAAATTTTATTTACTTACACAAGGTTTATTTTGTTGTAGTCAGGGTCCCAACAGAAAACAGATGTCAAGCATAAATTAAAAATATTCCAAGAAAATGTATTTGTATAAGAACCAATTACAGATAGAAACCACAAGAAATAATACAGTAACACTGGATTTGTAACCATGGCCTACCTACCACCTCTAGGCCCAGAGGAATAAGAAGAGAGAGAGTAATTATTAGACCCAGAAGGAGAAAATTTTCCTGAGAGGGCTGTCTTGAGATAAGCAGTGACCTTCAGTGGAGAGACACAGCCAGGCTGAGACAGGGGGATCCCAGCAGAAAAAGTCCCATAATGTTGTTCTCTAATCATCTCTGATTTCTTGCTGATATTCCCATTGTTAATTCTAACTGGAAGCCAGAAATCAAGGAAGAGCCCATTAATGTCATCTGCTAATGGGGAAGAAGGCAAGTGCAGAAGTGTAGGTAGGGATTTATAGTTGCAAACAAATGGCACAAGGTACACTCTTCCAAAAAGCAGTCAGGCACTCTTACAAGGATATATAGAATGGTAGAAAATGGCATAAACTAAAATACTGTGAAAGCAAAAAGAAAATAAAGAACTGATACCATTGAAACTAAAAGACCGATATACAATTGCTCACACTAGATGGAAAATTATTTATCTCTAATGTAATCGTTTAGAGATAGATGGATAGTCTAGGGGCAGCTCTGCTCCATGAGGGCAGTGTTCTTTCTTTTTGCTTTGATCAACACCACCATGTTTAAATTTTAGTCTGTAGGAAAAATCAAATTACGGTGTGGGGAGCAAGCAGCTTCCCCTTAAGAAAGTGGCTGAGATATTACAGACCTCTCTTCTGTACCTCCTCAGAGTCCCTGGGTGTTGGACCCTTCTGTGACCTCCAGCTATTTGATTCAGTTTGTCTGTCTGTTAGGTCTGGCAGCTGGGCACCTAGGGCAGATTCAGCCTTTCACCCCCAGAAAGCTCTCTACTTGGCCTCTGCTGATCAGCCAGGCTTCATACCTAGATTGTTTGGCTGTCTCATCCTGTCTGGTCTTAGGTGAAACACAATGCCACTGTGCGTGGTGTTGGGGCTCTGAGTGGCTGCCAATGGCCAAATACTCTCTAGATGTGCAGGTAATTCTCCGTGGGGTGATTTGGACCAGTGAGAAATAGAAGAATGGAGGAACTCCAGTTTCTCTCTCACTATCACATGTACCCTTTCATAGCCCTTATCAGATTCTTTGAAGCACAGTGTTTCTTGGTTGTCCATCTGGAGAAGTTGTATGCATGAAATAGATGCCACTGCCAAACAATCAGCTTTGTGTTGTTGAAACATCATTTTACGTCTTTCATAGCTCACTTGCCTTTGTCCTCATTCTGGATCCTCTCAATTTAGGCCTCACCAAAAAGCATCTTCCTTGTATCCTTGATTCAGGCTTTGTGTTCTAGGGAAGCTGATATAGGACACATCTATTCACATTTAGTTGATCAGCCCTGGTTCGTGATAAAACTTGAAGTAGAAAAGTGTTTTGTTCAATAAGACAAATGAGTAAATTATGGAATTTGGGGATTAGTGAGAAGTTTTTGCCAAAGAAGAAAATAAAGTCCAGAATGAGACCAAAAAAAAAAAAAAAAAAAAAAGAAACAAACAAAAAATAAATAAAAAGAAAAACCGAAAACAAAATAAAATGTGTAACATAACTCTTTACACAAAGTAGATAAAAAAACCTTGATTTTTTTTACAGAAGCCAACACAGAAAAGAAAATATTGTTTATTTTTGTGTTTATTATACATTGAGAAGAAAAAACTACACAAACCCAAATCTTTAGAAAAATTCCAAATTCGTTGTGTAAACTTCAATGAAATTTTCTTTCTGAATCCTATGTCACTTATGAACACTATCAGAAGTAAATGATACAATGTATGACTAATAGTGACTTCATAATGAAGATATTTGATTATCTTACTCAATAGGAAGTGTAGAGGTCAGCATCCACAGGTCTGCCAGTATTCCAACCATCAAAGGTAGGAAGTGGGGGAAGGAAGTATAGGGCAGGAGAGAAGTTTTCTTCTAATGTCTTTCATGGTATGGGGGAAGATCTTTCCTGAAATTTCCCTGCATTAACTTCTGTTTATGTCACACTGGCCCAGAACTGGGTCATCATGGCCACTCAAACCTGCAAGAGTGGCTGAGAGAGTGAGCACCTGCCTTTTTGAGCCTGAGAAACTCTAAATGAGAAGAGTTGAGAAACGGCAAATGGAGATGCAACTGGTAGTGTTTTTTTTTTTTTTTTTTAAATAGGTTCTCATAATGAGAATTCCCTGTGATATAATGAATAATATCCTAGATAACATATTACAGTAGATATGTGACATTCCCTATAGCTGTACATGCTTTCCATACATGCTGATGACATTATACCACCCTTTGATGCAGTAGACATAATTCCTCAGAGCGAGAATAGATAGGGGTAGAAATGGTTGCAGTCTAGATGCGTATGCAACTGATGTAACTTGCATATTTTAGAATGTGGGACAGTTTGGTCTGAGGGTTCTAAAAACCCATCCCTGAATCCAGAGTTTTAAGGCTACTGTACATGTTAGACAGCTTCAGATTATACTTCATGGTGATGCCTGAGTATGATTCTTTTATTTTGCCATTTCTATACAGACCCAGAATTACTAGGAGATAATCAAGTTAGGGATAAAGTTGCCTGACTTTTGGGGGATAACTAGGAAATCTAGTATGAATGCATGCATGCTACCTCTGCTTGGATGTAATCATGCCAGGGGACCAGGATTCTGTTCAGAATATTATTTCAAATTGGCTTCAGTGCTTGCACAAATGGGCAATAAAGGCCCGCAAGATATACTCCATATTATATCACAGAAATAATTATACCTGGGGAATTTAAGGCAAGTAAAAAATCACATGCTTTCCTGGACAAAAGCAAAATATCCATAAAGTATCCATAAAATGCTAAGCTTTCAATAGTGCCATTTTCTGGTGTACCCTCCAAGATAAACTGCGAGTGAATATGCACCAAAATAACTAAATGAGGTAATTGATTGTATGCAGTTGTTATTTATATACCAATTAAAAGTAATAGAATGGCTTCCAAAAATAACTACTTCAGCTTTAGAATAATTTCTCTGTACTTCCTTTTGACAATAATCAGCAAATAGGATTGATGATTCAGGCCACTAGTAGTATGAAATAATAAAACCATGCTGTCTTTATATACTAAAATATTTGCCTTTTTTGTGCCAGTTTTGCCTTTTTTCCTTAAAAGTGAAATAAGCTAATATTTATTGAGTACTGTACTTACTTAAATCTCTTGACATCAATGAAGTAAACACTATCTTCGAAATGTTAAATGACTTAGTAAAATTAAGGGGTTTGTCCAAGTTATGCAGTTGCAAGTGGTAGATCTGGAATAATGAGGAGGCCTGAATTTTGTGAATCTAAAAATACGTTAGAATTACTAGGAAACCAGACAGAGAACTGCCCAGAATTTCTGCTTCGCACAGACTCAGGATGTCTGAGTTCAAGGTCATATATGAGGGAGGTACAAAGTCTGTTGACCTTTTTCTCAGGCTGTGCTTATTTCATGAGACAAAGCCTATCAGTGTCATGAGGTGAAGATGTCACAATTTTTTTTCATAATCCACCTCCTGCTTCATAGTAAATGAAAATCCCACTCATATTTTAGCATTGGGCTACTGGTAGTATTGTTAGTTTTAGCCCTTGTCTCTGTTTTTGTCTGTGCCCCAATGAAAACTTGGATGAGAGCATGTCAAGTATTACTAATTAGAGGCAATTTTAAATTGAAAGTATTGTTTCATGGATTTTTAAAGTGTACTTGTATATGATTATTTACTTTTTCTTGTATTTCTCAATTTTTAATTCTTTTAAGGCTGAAATTCTAGTTTTATGCATTATAACTTTCAGTACCCTGCTCCTCCCCCACCCATACACATTCCATATATAGCACAAGCCCACAACACACACACACACACACACACACACACATGCACACACACAAGACAGTCATACACCACACATACCACACCATCACACACATTCACATACACCTGCTTGCTTTTTTTATACCTTGCAGTAGTCACACACAACTGAGCAGGACGAGAGGGCACAAAATATGGTGCTTTGTACTCCTGGAGGTGTAGCCTTCTGATGTTGAATAACATAAGTAAAAGAGAAACATGGAAAGCCAGCTTAGCAGTGCCTATAGATACCTAAAGATTTTCAAGTCGTTTGTCAGTTCAGAGTATCAGAGACACAGACTTGTCTGTGTCAATATATCCTCTCTCGGGCACACCATGGGCAATGCGGTCCTAGGGACAGTTGTATTCTGTAGTTAGGTTTCCTGGTTTTTAGTATTTTCCCCATAGCATCTTAAAAGTGCCTTGTAGCTAACCTAGACTAGCCAAACATAGATGCATTCGTGTCTACCCATATCAGATTTGTTTTTATTCCAAATAGGTCATAAGCATCAACATTTACAACTAAGGAACCTTTGCAAAAGTGCATCCTGAATTTTAGATGACAAGAATGGAAGACATCAATGCTATATGTGGAAAAAAAATTGAAGAATATAACCCAGGATAGAATGGATTCGAAAGGATTCAAGTTAAAAAAGCGAAAAAAATCTGAGACATATATATATATATATATATATACATTCAATCATATATTTTCTCTCTATATATAAATATATATATAAAGTATCTGTTTACCTTTTATTACACACACACACACACACACACACACATATATAAAATTCCATTATATTTTAAGACACAGGTAATTTGATAACTTGGGGACAGACCAGGATCTCTTTATTTCCCAAATTATTAGAAATATTTCAAGTTTTTTTCTGTCCCATTGGATTGTCTCATGTATTTGAATTGAAGCTGTGTTTTCTCCTTATCTTGAAAGATTTAAATTTATATTCCCCAGAATTTACTCAATGGGTTTTCACTTTGTTGATGAAAATCGTACTTCCAATAATTTAGCAGACAGTGGTGATAGTCTTGAAGCTAAATTACAGCAGCATAATTATCTCTATCCAATTTTGAATACTACATGATACTTTGTATACGGTATGAGTTTGATTTGGAAACTGTATTAAACATGGGAATAACACCACTTTCTTAATAATTTTCATTTTATATTATTTTATTTGGATTTTCAGGGCATGTTTGTTGAGAGTGCTAAAATAGTACAAGGTCAGTGCAAAAGTGTTGCAATAGCTAAGAAAGTAAGAACATTGTTCATTTTTTTTTTTTGGTTTCTTGACAAAGATATCAAAAATATATTATCCCTTCTCATAAAGGGAAATATAGATAACCGTAATGACAGATAGAAGTTTTCTAATCTCTAGCTTAAAATGGCAGGTATGGGAACAGAGAATAAATAGGATTTAATTCTGCCTAGCAGAAAGAGTGGCAGAAGGAGCTTTGTGGACGAGATTAAATTAGAACTGGACTTTAGAAGATGGTTAGAGTTAGGATTTCCATCTAATGATGGCGAACTAAGTAATTTAAACAAAACTTTCTTATAAGGAGAACTTTAAAAACTGCTTAAATGTTTAAAAATTATTTTAAAAACTATAGCTTTAATTTGTTATATGTGATTATCTTTATATTTAGACCAAATTATTTAGATAGATTAAGAAATGGCCAAGAATATTGATTTCATCTCAGTAAATTGTAGTCTAACACCAAAATCTTATTTTTTCTTATATACTTAAACAAATGTATCTCTCTTTATATGTATCTGATGTTTATGTGTATGTATGTGCTTTTTTATTCAACTTTTATTTTAGGTTCAAATGGGACATGAGCAGGCTTGTTACATGGGTAAATTGGATCTTGCAAAGATTTGGTGTGCAGATAATTTTGTCACCCAGATAATCAGCATAATACTTGATAAGTAGTTTTTTAATCTTCACCGTCCTTACACTCTCCACCCTTAAGTAGACCCTGGTGTCTATTATTCCTTTCTTTGTATCCATGAGTATTCAATGTTTAGCTCCCATTTTTAAGTGTGAACATGCAGTATTTGGTTTTCTGTTCCTAGATTAATTTGCTTAGAAAGACGGCCTCCAGCTCTATCCATGTTGCTCCAAAGACATAATCTCATTATTTTTTATGGCTGTGTAGTATTCCATAGCATATATGTACCACATTTTCTTTACCAAATCTACCATTGATGGGCATCTAGATTAATTTCATGTTGTTGCTATTGTGAATAGTGCTGTAATGAACATGTACATTCATGTGTTTTTATGGTAGAACAATTTATATTCCTTTGGGTGTATATCCAGTAATGGGATTACTGGATTGAAAGGTAATACAGTGTTAAGTTCTTTGAGAAATCTGCTAACTGCATTTCATAGTGGCTGAACTAATTTACATTCCTACCAGCAGTGTACAAGTGTTCCCTATTCTCTGCAACCTTGCCAGCATCTGTTATTTTTTGACTTGCTAATAATAGCCATTCTGACCGGTATGAGATGGTATCTCATTGTAGTTTTGATTTGCTTTTCCCTAAGGATTAATGATATTGATAGTTTTTTCATATGCTTATTGGTCATGTGCTAAAAAAAGTATTTTTAAAGGAATCAAACTATTAACAAAACTATGAAGACTTATCAAGTAGGAACCAGGAAAAGATAAAGATCCAAAGAAGTAGCCATGGCGTTTAGGTTTGTATTCCCCCTTGGAAAAGTAAGTTGAAATAGGTACTAGTCAATTGCAGAAGGTGTGGCTGAGAGGAGGAGGGGCTGAACAGCACTAAATGGGCAATTATTGAAGCCCAGGACCTATAGTCAGAATAACTCAGCTTAGGAACCCAAATGGGCTGCATCATAGAGTAAAGACGAACTATCATGCTACCAGTGAACTTGTACAAAGACTTTCCCAGAGAGTTAATGCCTATTAGTGGTTGGCAAAAGCAAAGATAAATCCTCTCTGGCGAAAGAGAATGTTCCAACTCTCAAACTATTTTTACAAATGACTCATAAATAAAATATTTGGTATAAAATAAAAATAATCAGGCATTTGAGAAGACAAATTCACATGAAGAAAAGCCAGAATATACTGCAGATGAAATAAATAATTTGATGAAATCAAATTAAGAGTTATTTATATATAAACACTAAAATAGCAGGGATTATTAAGTTAAAAAGTAAAGATTCAAAATTTTAGCAGGGAATCAAATTAAAATTCTTGAATGGAAAAACTTAGTGTTCAAAATTGAGACCCCAATGAATAGATTTAATAGCAAATTAGACACAGTTGAACAGAAGAATTAGTAATCTAAAAGATAGGTGAGAAAAAAATATCTAAGTGGAAGCAATGAGAGCTCCAAGAATTACGATACAAAATAAAAGGTGGTATAGAGAGAAGGAATAACATTCATTATTTGGAGTCAAAGAAGAAGACAGAAAAAATGAGCCAGATGCATTTTTGGAAGAGTTAATGACCAAGAGTTTTCTAAGACTAATCACAGATATCTAGACATAGATTCAAGAAACTATATGAAACTGAGGTGGGGGAGAGAAATTCATGATTAGGCTTGTTATAATAATAAAATTGCTAAAGATCAAAGGTGAAGAAGAAAAAAATCTTAAAAGCAACCAGAAAGAGAGATAGTCTTTAAAGGAGCAATTCTTAAACAGTCGCGGACTTTTCCAAAGACAGAATAAAAGCCAGAAGAAAATTAAATGATGCTTTTATGTAACTGAAAGAAAATAATTTCCAAAACAGAATTCTACATTCACTAAAAATATTCTTCAAAATGAAGGTGAAATAATCATTGTGGAAGACAGTGTGGGAATTTCTCAAAGACCTTGAACAAGAAATATCATTTGATCCAGCAATCCCATTACTGGGCATATACCCAAAGGACTATAAATCATCTTATCATACATGCACGTGTATGTTAATTGCAGCACTATTCACAATAGCCAAGTCATGAAATCAACCCAAATGCCCATCAGTGACAGACTGGATAAAGAAAATGTGGTACATATATAGCATGGAATACTGTGCAGCAATAAAAAGGAATGAGATCATATTCTTTGCAGGGACATGGATGGAGCTGGAAGCCATTATCTTCAGCAAACCTCCACAGGAACAGAAAACCAAATCCTGTATCTTCTCACTTATAAGTGGAAGCTGAACAATCTGAACACATAGACACAGGGAGAAGAACAACACACACTGGGGCCTGTCAGAGTGGGGAGGAGGAGGGAGAGCATCAGGAAAAATAGCTAATGCATGCTGGGCTTAAACTTTGGTGATGGGTTGATAGGTGCAGTAAACCATCATGGCACATGTTTACCTATGTAACAAACCTGCACATCCTGCACATGTACCCTGGAACTTAAAATAAAATAAAAAATGAAGCTGAAATAAAGACATTTTAAATATTATATTTGTTGGAATAGATTGAAGTAGATTTATCACCTGTTATCCTACACTGAAGAAAATACTATAGGGTGCTTTTAGGTGGGAGAAAAATTATTCCAGAAGGAAATGAAGTGATGTTGGTAGAAATGCAGGGCAAGGCAATTTGTACATCCATGGGTTAATCTAAATGAACATAGCCTATATAAATAATAATATTAATGTTATATTTATTGTATCATATATATATAAATAAAATGAAAATACACTTAAACAAATACATTTCATTCTGCAAAGGAATTAAAGGAGACAGAAATGCTTGCACTGCCCACATAGAGTCACATAATACCTATTAGACTTGATTAAGTCAAGAATACAACAAAATGTAAATAGATGAGATGCTCCAATTGTAGAATCAGATTTTTTTTTAAAATTCAACTCTATGCAGTTTAAAGAAGACATATCTAATACAGAAGGAGACAGATAGCTTGAAAGGACAATGCTGGGCAAAAGGATTCCCAATAATTTCACAGATAAGCCAGGGCGGTGAGTAGTATATTTATAGCATTGTCCAAAGACTGCAATTCACATAAGTGACATTAAGGGAAGAGCCCTCTCTTAGTAACATTGTCTTTAGCAGGCATGGTTTACAGGATGAAGGAAGACTGAGAACATTAATTTATTAAGAAATCTTGTTCCTGGTACATTTATGATTGAGACAAAAAAAAAAAAAAAGAAAAGAACTTTTAGTTTCTTTCAAGTGACTTGGTTGATAGAATTATAAAAAATTCTACAGGGCTGGTGAGGAGCTGGGTATCAGTGACACTGGTATATTCCATAGTTTGTGTACTAAAGGAAACACAAATTTATACTCACATAAGGAAACCACTATGTTATCGTGAACGTAAGTAAAATGAAATGTTTCCTATTGTATTCACCATGGCTGACATAACTATAACCCGTTGGGTCAAAATTCACTTAATTGAGTGCAAATAAAAAATTAAATAGTAGCTCGAGAGGGTGATCCACTTATATCTATTTAAATAGACACACAAAAGTTGTCAAGTACAGTGATTAACAGACTTCACCCTTTGTTGATGTAAAGGATGATTTTTTAAAAACGTTATTATCTACCTACTTCTCCACCCACAGGCTTGAGCTGTTTCACGAACTAATATAAAATTGTTAAATCCATTTTATGTAGTACTGTTATGAACCACAAGGGCTATAATTTACTTTTTACACATTTCTTTTTTCTTTTTCTTTTTTTTTTTTTGAGACGGAATCTTGCTCCGATGCCCAGGCTGGAGTGCAGTGGCGTGATCTCGGTTCACTGCAACCTCTACCTCCAGAGTTCAAGTGAGTCTCCTGGCTCAACCTCCTGAGTAGCTGGGATTACAGTCATGTACTACCATGCTGGCTAATTTTTGTATTTTTAGTAGAGACAGGGTTTCACCATGTTGGTCAGACTACTCTCAAACTCCTGACCTTGTGATCTGCCTGCCTTGGCCTCCCAAAGTGCTACACATTCCTTTTTTTTTTTTTTTTTTAATTTTCTCCCTTTGGTCAAATTTTTTTTACACATGCTTTATTTAAATGTTGAAGTTCCCATCCACGAAGGATTTTAGTTCCTGGGGTAGGTAGCATTAGTTGATACAGTACATTTAGTTAATGAGACTATGATACAGATAATTATCTGTAAGAAAACTCGGGACGAATATGAGCATGAGCCTCCATTTATAAATAAAGCCACTGCATAAATATTTATATTAGTCTCTGCAGTGTGACTAACGTTGGAAATTCATTGTACTTCTGAAGAAAAGCCACTTGGAGACCTTCAAGTAGGATTTACTTTCCTGATGAGTTGTTGATGAGTTTTTAATCCTTGATGGTAGGAAGTAGTAAGTACAGGAGGAAAGCAGAGGAGATGAGGAGAAATTTGCTCTCATAGAGAGGCTAGCAATCTTGGGCTGGGCTGGGCAGAAGGCAAGGTGAAAAAAGAAACACTCAATATAGAATTAGAAAATTATAGATGAAAGTGGGGAATTCATTGTTTAAATAGAAGATAATTTGTGTTTGATTAAATTTATTTAGAAGGATAATGTAAATTTAAGCCATGCTCAATGCGTTTGGGAGAAAATATATGAGAAAGATTTTTCAGTGGGTAGGAGCAAAGTAGCAAACTGAAAAACTTGTCTTGCTTCAGAGGTAGTACAATAATCTATAATGAGCTAGTTCGTGTGACAGTATTTGCAAATTACTCAGGGGCCTCGAGATCCTAGAAATCATCTGAAGGAGCACAGTGGCCTCCAGGCAGAGTTGCTGAGCTTCCTACGTTGTGTCAATCAAAAATCTACGAAAATATGGCCTCTCAGTTTTCAAAGTCCTGAGTGATAGGACTTGGAAGCGCAGTTTTATCTTCCACAATGATCAAATTTTACAGGGCAAAGTGGAAATGAAACCAAGTTGTAGACACGCTGATTTGACAACTGTGCTGGACAGCACCCCCAGCTCACGCTAGCCTAATGCTCTTAATCTGGGGATTGTTGGAGAAAAGACCAGCTCTTCAAATCACTTTTGACTTTGAAGTGGAGAACTTGTTTATGAAGGAAAAGAGGCTAATTATTTAGGCAAATTCAACCATGAACTCACTAGTGATTCTGGAAAAGAAGCTCATGTCTTTATTCAAATGCCATTTGACCCATCCAGGGTATCGTTGTCTTATACTTAACGATGGTATTAATAATTTGAATAAATAGTTATTGCCACATTATGTGGGTGTAAAGTTGAGGATGAGGAAAATGCAAAACATATTTTTAAGGTCAAAGCTTGATCAATTTTCTCTTTGTCTTTAATCTATGGACTCATGACCTACAATTCCTTTTTGCTCATGAGGTTTTCATGTTACAGATCATTCCTGCCTTCTGGAGCTTTTATTCCTACAAATATTACTAGCTTGTATGTGACAGATATTTTTTTTTAATAATTTTAGTTATTTCAGCAAATACAAATGGGTGAGTCAGTCTCTTCAAAAGAAACACTTGGGAGTCCTGTGGAACGAAACCACCTTTATGTCATCTCTTACTTCAGCATCGTTTTGGAGGAACAGTTAAGAAGAGAAGTAAATCTTGTGTGATTGTTTGCCCAAAAGCAAAACGTAAATGGAGTAGTATAAGATATTTGACTGTATCCATAGAAACCTTCTAGACTACCATTCTTAGATTTTGCTTAGGCTAAAGCAGGTGACAGGGTTCACATGTTTTAAAAAACCTTTTTGAGGGGTGGTGGGAAGCTATAACTCCATGATCACAGAAATCTAGTAGTTAAAGAAGGTTCTAGCCCTTAACAACCAAGAAGCAACATGTAAATCCTAGGTGTGAGTCAAATGTGACTCAGGTAATGATAAGGGCAAGTCACTCTCTTCCTTCACTAGAGAAATAATTTCAAGACCTGCCCATGCTACACTAATCATTATCATCATCACCACCATTTTACAGTGAAAAGTGCTATTAACTCTGCAAAGCAGTTTCATACTAATGATATCTTTGATTCTCACAGATAAGCAGAGAGATATTACTATGGTTCATTTTACAGAGGAGGAAATCAAGGCACATAGCCATTAAATAATTTGCGCAAAGTCATATCACTAATTAGTATCAGATCAGAGCCTCTTCACCATCAGACCTGGGCTCTTAATAGCAAAAATTTTAAAATAAGAAATCAGCATCCTAATTTATACCCTATGCAAAGGCAGTGAAAAATACTAATGACTTCAGCAGAGAGTGTGGTAAGAACTGGATTATATAAATGCTTAAGAGTAAGCTTCTCCTTCCTGATTAAGATCTTTTGTAAAAAACTTTTGAAAACAATACAGAATTCATATGCTATAAATATAAGGTAAAAATGCATCAATGTAGTGGTATAAGCTTTCAGAACTGTAGAATACTGAACTCAGTCTAAACAGGTACGATCTACTAAAATTAAATCATAGGCACATCACTGTTTCATTTTCATGTTTTAAAAAACAGCTTTGAATGGTCTAAGTCCTTATCAGAGTGAGTCTTTTCTGTTCTAGGTGAGAAGCAGAACATAACTTCTGATGGGGAACACAAGGTTCAGTTTAACTTGTGTTGGTCAATGCCACGCTTAAATAATTGCCAATAAATGTGTTTTGATCATTAAGAACATGTCTACTTGCTAAATAATTTAAATTATATTTGAAATACTTGCTCCAGAGTACTGATTATATCAATTGTATGAGTCAAGAAAACCACTTAACTTTTATAAGTGTCTCAGTTTCCTTGTATAAATCAAGTATTGTCCCAGTTGATTTCCAAATTCAAATTCTAGCACTCAGCTAAGGACTAAAGAATGTACTCATTTGCTCTGCCTGTAAAACCTGATTTCATTTTCATTATCTCTTACAGGTCAAGAGAGGACATGAGGGGATCCTGCCACAAAACTGCTTACTGAATAGTAATCTTTCTGTTTTTCTTTTTTTTTTTTTTTTTGAGATGGAGTTTCAGTCTCGTTGCCCAGGCTGGAGTACAATGGTGCAAGCTCAACTCACTGCAATCTCCACCTCCTGGGTTCAAACGATTCTCCTGTCTCAGCCTCCTGACTAGCTGGGATTACAGGCTCCTGCTACTATGCCCAGCTAATTTTTGGCATTTTTAGTAGAGACAGGATTTCACCATGTTGGTCAGACCCGTCTCGAACTCCTGATCTCAGATGATCTGCCCGTCTCGGCCAACCAAAGTTCAGGGATTATAGGTGTGAGCCATCATGCCTGGCTATCTTTCTGGTTTTTTTTGGAGATGGAGTCTTGCTCTGTCACCCAGGCTGGAGTGCAATGGAGTGATCTTGGCTCACTGCAACCTTTGCCTCCTAAGTTCAAGTGATTTTCCTGTCTCAGCCTCCTGAGTAGCTGGGATTACAGGCGCCTACCACTACGCCGGCCTGAGTTTTGTATTTTCAGTAGAGACAGGGTTTCGCCATGTTGGCCAGGCTAGTCTCGAACTCTTGACCTCAGGTGATCCATCCACCTTGGCCTCCCAAAGTGCTGGGATTACAGGCGTGAGCCACCGCCCCTGGCTGAATTGTAATCTTTCATTTCCTTACTGTCATATTATAAAATAACACCTTTAAGAATTTTATTCTTCATTCTACTGGACCCCAGGCTGGTTTCCTATCCTCACTCTAGTCCTAAGTGCAACCATTGTGATGGCTTTGCTGCTGTATTGGTTCTAGATGAGATAAAACATTGCCCAGAAATCTTCAGAGAGAGACCTTAAACTTCTAGGCCTGATCATTTAATTTCATCCTTATTTTATCCTTTTCATGAATTTTAGGAAACAGAGTGAGGGGAAAGAGAGAAAAAGAGTTTTTCCAAATATGCTACCCTTAATGAGACTATTCCATTTTTCCTCACATCGCATTAATTGTTTTTAATTTTTCTAGCTATCTTGACATTCATGTCATATGGAAAACTGAAGGAGCAGAGGGAGGCATTTATTTCCAGAAGAGGTCAGAGAGCATAATCAGGGGACAGAGACTAGTAAGTAATCAAGCATGCAGTACACACTTTCATTAAGGCCCATGTGTTACAAAACCACAATATTTTAATATTCTGGTTCCTGCTGTTTATGCTGAAGAGGTTGTGTTAAGGTTTATTTTAGTTATATTTTACAAAGCATAAAAGTGTAACATTTTCAGTCTTATTAGAGATGCAATGTGTTATTCTAAGGTTCATCTTCATTTACATGAAAGGAAAAAACTCCTCTTGATTAAGTAATAAAGAAGGCTGATTGTTTACAGAGCCAAGTAACAAGACTCAATTGTGTACCATGACCCAATCTCTCCTTAAATCTAGAAATTCTTATCCAACTTAATGATGGCATCTGCTGGGAGGAGAAAATTTCCATAGTACATTTTTGCAACAACCCCAAATATCATGGAAACAAGCCAGGAGACAAATTTAAATGAGTGTAATCCTCTAGGAAAGATACACTTAGAATTTTTCTCTTAATGGGAACTTAGTTTGCAGACAGCAAACAGTCTACCCAGAAAACGCCAACAACATCTGCTGCTGTTGGTAAGAAATGACCTCTTAATCATGAGCTATTCACATCAAAATGACTGCAGCCTGTTGGAACAACACGAGTTTTCTTCCAGAAGCCCCTTTCAACAGTGTCACACAGACCAAATGCCAAAATTATCTTTTACCTCTTTGTTTTAAATGCAATTTGCTAAGACAAGGTAAAAGAAGGCATAGAACAGAGAAGAACATCAGATCAACTAAGCGAGATGAAGGCGAACTGATTTGTTTGGCATCTGCTCTGGAAGAGTAATGCTCTGGCACGTCTTTATTTCAGCTTAGATTTGTCAGTTTGAGGGAATCGTCTCTTTTCTCTCTCCACTAGGTCCATCTTTACTGTGACTGTACCAGATGTTTGTTTTGATTATAGGATAGTAGACACCAGCCTCCTGACCAAAATGTCTGTGAGAAGAAGAAGGAGATAGGGACAGGGGAATAGACATCCTTTACAGGTTAAAGGCCCTTACCCTTTAAATCCCTGTCTCAGGACATTGACCTGATAGAATATGGCTTATATGTCATATAGTTGGAGACTTTATGCTATTCTATTTGCAGTGACTCACAGGGGTTTGCTTTATTTTCAGTCTGTCGCCATTTAAGGTAAAGCAACAACATAAAAATACCTTCTTGTTGACTAACTTGGGAACTATATCTCTTGATCCAATATTTAAGGTTATTTTATGTTACCTAAATCCAGTGTAGAATCAAAGAATTTGAAGAGACCTTAGAGCATCGAGTCCATCCTACCTTTCCCTCATAGTCTCCTTTTTATAATATTCTTGACAGAAAATCACCATTCCTGCTTGTATATTTCTAGGCATTGTGTGTAAGCTTTTCAGTAGTGACAGTAGTGAAAAGTAAAAATCTCCCTCTAAGTAGTTTCTACGGTAATTTTTTTTTTTTTTGTGAATCTCTGTTCTACAGACATCTCTTCAGATAAATGGAAAAGACAAAACAAAACAAGAAAAAACATTTAGCTATTGCATCCTCCCCACACCAAGTCACCTTTTCAGGACTACAAAGTGTAGATTTCTTCTATGACGAGATTTCCAGATTCCTCTCTGTCCTGGCTTTCTTTCCACGCACACAACCTAGGATATGTAGGTGTATTTTAATGTGTATTACAAGGTGAGTAGAACATAGCAGAGCTGATAGATATAAAGAATTTTAGAAATAAAAAGAACATCCACATTTTACAAAATAGAAACGGGGACCAGACAAGCAATGCAAACTGTTCCATGTCACACAAAACGTCTCCTCTCTCCCAGAACAATGTGCTTTTCACTTTTTTTCTAGACTGAATTGCTTATTAACTAGATAAAATGCTTCAGATGTTATCTGATCAGGCCAGAGCTGGGGATCAAATGCATTTTTCTCTATTAACAACCATATTATTTGTCTGTTTGTTTTATATTATTTGTATAAACTGTAGTTAAACTAGGTCTTAAATTTTCCCTTGTGTTTTATCTTGTGTAGTTTAATCAGGGTACAAACTTCTCAGGATCATTTTTGAGTCCTAATTCTTTCATTTCATCAGTACATTGTCTATTGCTTTTTGACTGGTGCAATTGTTAATTCTCAGAATGCTTTCTGTGTCCTTGTTCAGAATATTGTTAGAAGTACTCAACAGGACAGGGACAAAACCAAAATGAAGCCAAAAACAACAGAGAACAAACCTGTGTCATTCTATCGTATCTAGTTCTAGATTGAAAATGAATTAACCAAGATATATTGGAACTGCTGTTGAATCATGCATGTTTATGCTGGATTGTGTATTCACGCATACTATGTTTTCTTCCTTGCCCAAAAACATTCTATGAAGGCCCTTTTGCAGTTGCCTTACTGGAATTAAGAAGCTCTTTAAAATCTGGTAACTATAGAAAAAGAAAAGAGGTTATTGTAAAATGCTTTATCCTTAGCAAATTCCTTAGTAAAGGAAAGAGATCTCTTCTTTCTTCCCTATGAACTCACTAATCTATTGTTTAGTAACAGTCTAGAATTTTGCCAGGAATTGATACAAATTCATAAATTATTGTTAATTTTTCATTTAGAATGTTGTTGAAAATCAGGACTTTTCTCGGACCTCACCTGTTCATGAATTCTCAAATATTATACTATTTTAGTGATGATATGCACAAATGCTTAATAGCTTGGCATATAAATGTAATGGATTTAATTCTGCATGTAAAGTTGTTTGTGCTCTGTTACAAACTAATCCTTGGTTTCCTTTTATTGATGTATGCCCTCATATTTTAAGAATTAAAAAAATTAAATAAAAAAGAACCATTATAAAATATGTATTCATTTTAAAGAAAATGACATAAAAAGATCTATATGCATAAGTGTACTTTGAGCATGAGAATATTTCAATTAACCATTAAGTCCTTTGGGTACCCTTGCCAATTCCATCTTCTTCCCTGCCCCACAGAAAAATACTGCCATACTAACTCCCCTTTCCTTGAAGATATTATTCTATTTGTTCCACAGCTTCTCACTTATGGTGTGTCCCCCTCTTTACCCAGCACCAAGATATGCAATTTTCTTTATAGTCCCCTATTGAATGCAGTGCCAGTGGTTGTACTTTTTATTTACGATTGTGCTGAGGGCTTTGAGATCTGGGAAATTTGAATATAAGTGTATGTTTATGTTTCCTATTTGACTTCCACCTTTACGTGATTTTTCCCCATGCCTTGAGGACTGTGAAAAGTTCATTAGAGTTCAGAAAATTCCCTCATTTTAGTCAGCAAGTGGTCTTCTGTGGCCTCTGCTCATCTCTCTGGATTCCTGTTTGCTCTTAGTTTTTAACACAGATGTCTGTGTGTGTGACACAGATGTGTGTGTGTTTTCTATGTCTTACTCAACTTAAATTATTTTCATCAGAAGCATTGGTCAGGAAATGAAATGTGCTCCACACTTTTCAGTTTAAAGGTAATTTTTGATGGGGAAGGCAGAATAAAACAGAAGTTCAGTAATTCTATTATTCAATTAATATTGTGTCTTTGTGGCCCTACCTTCTGCTTTCATCATAGCTGTTGCCTTAGAAATTTTTCCCAGGTGATCCTCACATTCTATTCTTGCTCTTATACTTAGTTCAGATCTGTATTGATATGTATTGTTTTCAACCTGATATTATAATTTCTCTTACCTTTTAGAGACTTTTGTCCTTTAAACTCTTTAGAAATGAGGTCATAATTATCTTTACAAAGATACAACAGAGTCTCAGAATCAGAAACAAAATTTCTAAGAACTTGCATAAAATTAGTTTTTTTATGGACCTTTTTATGGACTTATCTTACCACCATCCTCCTTTATGAGAACATCTTGTCCCCATATATTGTGGGAGTCACAAAGCCTTCTCTGGCTCATTATATAGCTATACAGAACATAAACTCTGTCCTCTGAAGCCAGTGATTGCTCATTGTCCTGGGGAATACTTCTCAATTGAAATGGAATATCAAAAGGTTTAATGGGATTTTAAGACAATACAGTTAACCAAGCTGATTCAGCTTTTTAATGGACAGTTGGATTTCATTGAAACACTCAGAAAAAGACTTAGGTTTATTTAATCAGGCTCTTTCCTATAAAAATAAAGGGTTGTTGGTAATTCTTATTCTTAGTATCCTCCAAAGACAGTATGAGATCAGTGAACATATACTAAGTGTTTGAATATCTCTTTGATATGATGAAAATAATTTTTGGTGTATTCTGCCAGATTCACATTTGAAACATCAATGGAACGCCTGTGAGGAATGAGAGAATGTGAAGAAATAGAAACAATCTAGTATTCATCATACAGGGATCTTTTATAACCACCTTGAATTTGTAGGGTGTTTGTTGTGAGAAAAATGCTACACTTTGGCTATAATTGATATGAATATTGGCATATGGTATTTAGACTAATCTAACATTTTAGCAAGTATCCCTGGTCCAAAAACAGTTACGATATATTACCCAGTCAAGTGATACTATGTAAGACTTAAAAAATAATTGAATTATTGTTATTTATAAATGTTTTTTTCACAAAGTAAATTAGAAGCAAAATTTGATTAACTTTAACATTTATAAAACTAGATGTAGTTAAAAAAACCCTTGGCATAAATATATTTTATATCTGTGAATACATTATTTTATGGGATATTCAAATTAAACTATCCTTTCTCACTCTTTGTATTTGGAAATTTATATTTATTTTTGTTGGGAAAAGCAGCAAAAGAGAAAGGACTAACAGAGTGCCTACATAAACTGGTTATGAGTAACACATAAACAAGGAACAACAAACTGCGGCAGGCCGCAGGAGGCCTCTGAGGAGGAAGGCCTCTCTATGTCTTATGTTCAGGTGCAGGGTGACCTTGGCTCTGTTACCATAAACATTGTGCTCAAGGACGTAAAACCCCTTCATAGCACTATGACGTAGCCAGACTTGTAGCCTTCTTGTAAGGTCTGCTTTCCATCAACTGTACATAGATAATAAGTTAAAGATAACCACATGTTCTTGTTTTGTGAAACTCCCAAACTGCCACTGTTATCAATCCTTAGGATGATATACCAGTTCCGGTTCATTAATTCACTTCTGACTCACTGGTTCATGCCACCATCACCCTCACCTCACCACTACTCCACCCCTACCCTGTAGATCAAAGTGATTGCAACCAATAAATGATCAGAGTTCAGGGCCTTCACTGCCTCTTCCAGAGTAATAAGTGATAGCCCCCTGGTCCTACTGTCTCTCTTAATCTTTTTCTCATTCCTTTGTCGCCACCGAACTTGGGGTACCCACGGGTGATGTAGGGCTGGTTCCCTACATTCTGGTGCCCAACGTGGGGCTCATGGATTCCTACATTCTGGCACCAACGTGTGGGGCTCATGGATTCCCTACAATTTTAATCTGAAATTTTGTTGGTTAGTTTTGTAAATCTTACTGTGACTTTAAATTTTACAAGTAAACTTGCATCTGGATTTTCTAATGTGTATTATTTATGGATTAAAAATAATCGTGAATTCCTGTAAATTTTATGAACTTTGTTTAAACATCATTGGCAGGATAAGCTTGTTCATAGACTCCTATTTTTCATATATCCTTTTAAAAGACACTATATACCTTAGGAGTATGAAAATCCCTAAGATACTGTTCCCAGATTTAAAGAAATTTGGAGTATAACAGGGGAAACAGAAATGCTTCCAGATGATGTAGGGACGAAAAAGAAGGCTCAGATGAAAAGAACAAAGAAACCTGTTTATTGTCAAAGTCCCAGGTTAGAACTATTGCACTATGGTTTGGATTGCTTTACAGACCCAGCCTTAATTCCAGTACAGTAACTTTTCTTGACAGACTTGTTCGAGAGAGTAAGACAGTGGACAAACCATGGTAAATTATCTTTCAGTGGCATAAGCGATTTCAACATATTTGTTGTCTGAAGGATAGAGGAAAAGAAAAGAAAGAAGTAACACTTGAAATCTGGTCCCTATAGGGAAGGAGTTCAGTAGAACATAAGATAGCCTTCAGAGGTTAAATGCTGAAGGAGACATGCTTTCTTATCCCTTCAGTCCTTAACTATATTTGGACTTGCGGTTTTCATGAATAAAGACAAAATCCAGATTAGTATGACTACCCCAGCTTTAATGGTAATTCTGCATACTTGCTAACTTTCAATAATAACATAAATTCTAAATTACAAGAAATAGATAACCACAAAATGTATTGCAATATTTTATTTTCAGTGGAATCAAATTTTAATCTTTGCAAGTAGTAGAGAATAGGAATTTGAAAGAATTGTGTGTAGTGGTAAAATGACTTTCAAAGAGATCAGAAAAGCTTTCCTTATTGCAAGCTAAACAGACTTTAAATACTAAGTTTTTGATGCTTGCAGAATAGTAGGTATTACATTTAAAATCTTTGGTAATCTGATAAGTGGACAGATTATGTTGTGTATTAATTTCCTAAATTACTAATGAGATCATAAATCTATTGACCGTTTGCTCTTTTTTGAGAAAAAGTAAATCTATTGCTATTCATCTGTTGGCTTCTTTTCTTTTTGAGACTGTCATCTTTTATTGTTGATTGGCAGAAAAAAGATGCCAGTTTCTGACCATGGTAGAATAACGGGGTATCGACATATTCCCTCTACAACCAATTAGAAAATTGGACAAAGTATAAGAAATAACTGTTTTCAGATATTGAATAGTTGTTATCCCTAGAAGAAAAGAAACAAGTGAGGTAAGCCCATGATCACCCCTTCTTTCAGTCTAGTGACACATTCTGTATCCTTTCTCCTAAAGAAGACTCACTCAACAGAGCATGGCAGGCTTGCTGAGGTGAAGAGGCAGAGTTTGTAACTAAGGATGGCTGCGACATTCAAATCTGAAGTTTTAGAAGGAAGAAGCTACTGAGAAAAGAGCTTTAGTAATCTGGATAGGGATTTCTTTTTCAGTCTTTGCTTAATACTAATATTTAGTATTAATACTAATATTTACTATTAAATACTGTGTGAAGCTGAACAAAAGAACTATAAGGAACTCTAAGGAGCTGACTAAGGAGCTATAAGCTGTACAATTCCCAGAACTCATACAGAATGGTGAATTGATTCATTTCCAGTCACTCAGAGTAGAGAGTCCTCATTCTATACAGAGAGAATTAGGTAGTGACCCTGTTAAAGTGACATATTAGTAGTAGGTGTAAGTTATCCCTAGAATAAAGTCTACTTGGGAGCATGCTAACAAAGCTTAAAAATAAGGCTTGAAAAGAGCAAACTGAATTGTGATTTATCTGCCTTCCAAAATGAATTCCAATAGCATTTACAGAAAGACAACAAAATCCAAACCCACAAGAGCATATGACTTCAAATTTCAGCATCTGAACAAAAATATGAGACATGCAAACACATGTCTATTAGATAGCAGAAGAATCAGTCAATAGAAAGAGATCTATAAATGACAAAACAGTGGAACTAGTAAAGACCCTACAACACTTATTAAAAATATGCTCATATGTTTAAGCATTTAAAGGAAAACATGAATATAATGGATATATCAAAAAGAAATAAAACCTGTAGAAATTACAAAAAAAATTGAAATGACAATTTTATTAGACAAGAATAACGCCAAGTTAGAAACTACAGAACAAATATCAACACATTTGGGGAAATAACAACAGAGTCTGTGATACCTAAAGTATATATAGAAAATGATTAAAAATATTTGACAGTTAATAAGCATTAGCAAATACTCATTAACCTGCTGGACAATATGTGGAAGACACAGTTGCAATTACAGTCTTAGAGAAAGAGAGAGAGAAAGGCAGAAAACAATGCTTGAGTAAATAACAGTTTAAAAACTTTTCATATTTGATAAAAACAATAAATCTAAGAACTCCACAAATCCCAGGAATGATAAATAAAAAGAAAAACACACTAAGGCACATCAAAATCAAATTGCTAAGAGCCAATGATGAAAAGAAAATCATTCAGGAAAAATCAAAAACAAAAACATATGTACAGAGGAACAAACATAAGATTGACTGCATATTTCTTTTCAGAAACTCTGGCTTCCAGAATATAAAATGACAATTTTAAAGTTGTTAAAGAAAAACTTGTCAATCTAGAATTCTATATCCAGGGAAATTATTATTAAAAATGATGACAATAAAAAGGCTTTTCAGAAAAATGAGAGCTGGGCAGATTGATTTCTAGTAGCCACGCTAGATTAATGTTAAATGACACCAGATTGAAATTTCAGTCTGTATAAGGGAATGAAGAATATCTTACATGGAAATAAGTGGGCAAACATAAACATAAAGATTTTTATTCTCATTTTAAAATATTTTTAAGACCTTTTACTGCTTAATACATTATTACTAGGTAGGGTTTGTCCCAGGAATGTAGGATTGCTTTAACATTCAAAATAAATTTATCATATTATAATAATTAAAGAGAGATAAAAACCATATACTTATGCCAAGAGATGAAAGAAAATCATCTGGCAAAACTTAACACCAAATAATGATAAAACTCTCTGCAAACAAATATTAGAAGTGAGCTTCCTCAACTTTGTTAAGGGCATCTGTAAAAACAGTTAACATTGTACTTAAGGGTGAGATATTGAATACTTTCTCCCCAAGACTGGGAACAAGATGAGAATACTCACTCTTCTCTAAAACTTTCTACAAAAGGTCATTCTAAGAAATCTTCAAAAAGTTACTAAAACTAATAAGTTAATATGCAAATTCATAGACACAGGATCAATATAAAAATAAGTTGCAGAGTAGCAACAATTGGAAAATGAAATTCAAAAAATGTAATTTGTGATATAAAAAATAAAATTTCTAAGAACAAATTTAATAAATATGTTCAATATCTATACACTGAAAACTACAAATCATTACTGAGTAAAATTAAAGAAGACTTAAGTAAATGGAGTGATATGTTTTGCTAATGGATCAGAAAGCTCCATAGTGTTAAATGCTGATGTGCCCTAATTGATCTATAGAGTCAATCGGTCTTAAACAAAATCTCAACAGCCTTTTAAAACAAATGTAAAATGGAAACCTAATTCTAAAACTCATGTGTAAAAGCAAAAAATCTAGAAGAGCCCAATGAATTTCAAAAGAGAGCAAATTTTTATTTCAGGACTTACTGTAAAGCTGCAGTATCAAGATAGTGTGGTAATGGCATACAAATAGTCATATATATCAATGGAACAGAATATAGTCCACAAATAGACCCATATACATATGGTTAAGTGATATTCAACAAAATGCCAAGATAGTTCAATGGGAGAATGAAGAGTCTTTCGAAAATTATGCTGGAAAAACTGATAATATATGTGGAGGGAAAAAGAATGGAGACCTTACCTTATGTCACCCACAAACATGAGCTCAAAATGACCATAGATCTAAACTTCAAATCTCAAACTACACAAATTTTAGAGAATAACATAGGTGAGCACGTTGCAACCCAAATGGTAGGCAAACTTTTATGGTACAAAAATGTCTTATGAGAACTTTGAAATTTAAAACAAAAGTTGATTGAAATTCATCACAGTTAAAAACTTCTGGGCTGGGTGCAGGGGCTCATGCTTGTAATCCCAGCACTTTGGGAGTCTGAGGCAGGTGGATCACCTGAGGTCAGGAGTGCCAGACCAACCTGACAAACATGGTGAAACCATGTTTCTACTAAAAATACAAAAATTAGCCAGTTGTGCTGGTAGGTGTCTGTAATCCCAGCTACTTGGGAGGCTAAGGCAGGATAATTGCTTGAACCTGGGATGTGGAGGTTGCAATGAGCCTAGATCACACCATTGCACTTCAGCCTGGATGACAGAGAAAGACTCTTCTCAAAAAAAAAAAAAAAGGAATCTTCCGCCTTTTGAAAGACATTGTTAAGAAAATGAAAAGCAAAGCCCTAGACTGTGAGAGCATATTCACCATACATGTACTGACAAAGGAGTTATATCCAGAGTATATAAAAAACCCTTGCCACTCAATAATAAGAAGACAGATCACTCACCAGAAAAATTATCAAACATCTTAAAACAGGAATTTCAGAAAAGAAATACATTAATGGACAATAATTACATGAAGTTATGTTCATCATTAGCCATCAAGAAAATGCAAAATAAAATGACAAGATAGTGAGATATTTCTACATACACATTAACATGACTAAAATTAGAAAGACTAACAATACCAAGTGTTGGATAGTTTGTATAATAACTAGAACTCTCATATATTGCTGGTGAAAATGTCCAGTTATGCAATAACTTAAATAGGTTAGATATTTTTCATAAAGTTGATCATATTCCTAATATATAACCTAGCAATTCTTCTCCCCCAGATGTTTACCTAAAACAAATGAAAATATACGTCCACACAAAGACTTATACAGGAATGTTTCTAAGTTTTACTTACAATGTCTGAAAACTTCAAACAACACTAATATCCATTATTAGGTGAATGGATAAACAAAATATGGTATAATATAGTAAAATATTATCTGCAATAAAAATAAATGAACTACTGATAAACATAAGATGGATGAATTTCAAAAATTCAGAAGCCAGACATAAAAGAGTATATAATATGTGATTCCATATATGAACATCTAGAAAAGGTTAATCTGATTTATGGTATCAAAAAGCAGATTAATAGTGGCCAGCATTGAGGAATGACACCAGGATGGGGAGATGATTAACTAGGAATGGGCATAAGGGAACGTTTTGGAGGATGAAACTATGTCTAGAATATAGTTGTGGTTGCAATATTTATAGCTTGACAAAACTCACTGGACTATACACACTTAAAATTGGAGCATTTTAAAGTGTGTAGCTTATACCTCAATAAAGCTGATTTTTTTTAAAAAAAGGATAATCTTTTTCCTCTAATCATTTGTTTGCAGTAATTTTGACATACAGGAATTCAAATTTCTACACAGTCAAAATATATCAATCTTTCGTTCACAGCTTTCGAGTTTTGTGTCATATCTAGAAAAGCTTTCCCTGAACATTTCATAGAAAGGCCATTTAAGGGAGTGTTTCATAATGCATCTTCTGGTATCAGATGCCATCAAGAGACTGTTTACACTTGAGCAAGTGACTTTATCTATTCTGTAATTTTTTCATGTTTAAGTCTGTGCATGATATTGCTTCTACCTTAATGATAGAAAGAGAGAAAATGCAGGCAATATAGTTAGAGTACTAATGGGTATATTGGAAAACTTAACACCAGCTATTTTTATTATCTTATTTTCTTAGAGCATTTTTGATTTGAATTACTACACATGTTAAGAGACATACAGAAATTGTGATGAACACTTGTGTAGCCACTACTCCATTTGGTCAAATCTTAATTTGATGTTGTACCAAATTTGTTTAGGATGTCCTAACTTTAAGAACTAGTGTTAGAATTGAATCTGTCTTGGCACTTTTTGATGCCCATCTTTTATTGTACGTAGCTTGATGCTCCCCAACCCATATATAGTCACTTCACTGAAATTTGCGTGTATTTGTCTTGTCCATGTAGTAAAGTGGTACTATATATTTTTACATATTTTAAATCTTATGTAAATGCATTGTTATACAACTAGCAGTTCTTAGTGGCTATAATATGGTTGAAATTTATTTATGTTTTTACATGTTTAAGTAATTTTACACTTTTATTTTTCATGTTTATGTTTCTAACCTATCTGGATTATAGTTTACTATACAGTATGATGTAGGAATGTAATTTATTGTATTTTTTAAATGATTAGCTGTATATACAATCTCCATTTTTCTTGTAGTCTTAAGTTGTGCCACTTTATATTCTACTATACTTAGGCATATATATATATATTTAATTATATTTAAAATATGTTTAAAATATTGGGTATGTTTCTTGACTTTCTCTTCTGTTCCACTGATCTATATCTTGAGTTCCATTACATTGCCATAGTATTTCAATTGTTTTAGCTTTTTATATAATTATCATAGATTTATTATATTTACATTTGAGTGTATATATACATTTGAAAAATTCATATAGTCCAAATGTTATAAAATAAGTCAGTTTTTAATTTTAAGATTTATAATATATATAACAGAAAGGTAATTATTTTTATAGGATAGAGTATAAACATAAATCTTGACAATTTAAAAATAATATTATAAGTAACAATTTTGGAGAAAGGAAGACTGGTGGAAGGAAGTTTAAGAGTTTTACACAATACTTGTTTTTCTAAGTAAGGGGCCAATAGATTTTTCCTAAGCTTATTTAATCAAGTAATGGAAGTCTAAATGTATTAAGTAATAAACAAACAATTACAATTATAAACAAACAATAGGGGATTAGAGGAAGAAGTGGAGGAGTGGTGTAAATGTACTACATGTTTTAGCTTTTAAAGGACTGTCAACTTGCACACATATGTTTATAGCAGCACAATTTGCAATTGCAAATATATGGAGCCAACCCAAATGCCCATCAATCAACAAGTAGATAAAGAAATTGTGGTATATCCTAATGTAGATGACGGGGTG
The DNA here is from genome assembly GCA_036589455.1 of Ateles fusciceps. NCBI lineage: Eukaryota > Metazoa > Chordata > Mammalia > Primates > Atelidae > Ateles > Ateles fusciceps. The sequence goes on from JAZHEH010003097.1 coordinate 12,233,249, forward strand.
ATGGATGCAGCAAACTACCACCATGGCATGTGACAAACCTGCACAATCTGCACATGTACCCCAGAACTTAAAGTATAATAAGTAAATTAAAAAAAAATAAATTGTGGTATATATATGTGATGGGATACTACTCAGCCATAAAAAGGAATGAATTAATGGCATTTGCAGCAACCTGAATGGAACTGGAGACTATTATGCTAAGTGAAGTAACTCAGGAATCAAAAACTAAATATTGTATGTTCTCACTCTGAAGTGAGAAATAAGCTGTAAGGATGGAAAGGCATAAGAATGATACAATGGTCTTTGGGGACTGGAGGGAAAGAGTGGAAGTGGGGTAAAGGATAAAAGACTACAAATTGGGTTCAGTGTATATTGCTTAGATGGTGGCTGCACCAAAATCTCAGAAATCACCACTAAAGAACTTACTCATGTAACCAAATACCATCCATTCCCCAAAAACCTAAGGAAATAAATTTTTAAAATGAATTTGTATTGTTTAAAGTGGCTATGTAAAGATATAGTTACATTGGTAACTACCGGAATTTTAAGAAATAGAATTTGTTAATAGTAATTAGAGAATGAACTAGAGGTTCAGGATGAAATTTCTCTAAAAAGAACTTTTTGTTTTTAAGGAGGACTAATCTTAATTTTATTTGTTATATTGTTTGCTTAGAATATTTTACTTTCTCAGAAGACAGGGTTTTTATTGAAGAGGTGGTTCTCCTTTCAAATCAGTCTTGTCTCCCAAGAAGGACATTATGGGAAGTCAAGATTGATCCATTTCTATCTTTTGTCTGTCATCTAAATGCCACTCTTAGGATGATTAGAGTGTCAGAAGGGTGAGTTCTTGAGCTTCAAGGCCACCTTGATAATTCTCCTGATAGTATACTAATTTCCTCTTGTTTGAACCTCTGTCAGTTATTACTGAAAATAAATTACTTCCTTAGAAACACCTTTGCCTGATTGCGAGGTCTGAGTGTATTCACACCTATTTTTAAAAGTAATTTCTTCTTTGGCCTTTTACTCATTGAAATATAAGACCACAAAGTGACGTTATCTTCCAGAAAACCCAATTCTTGATCTAGTCTCTTTCTTTTACTAAAGATCCTTGAGAATTATGCCTTTCTCACTTACAGTTCCACTGCTAAAGCCTTGGTTTAGGAAGACTTAGTTTAGGTAAACTCATCTTCTATTAGGACGAACTTGTTGGTTAAGTTCTATTTTGGCCCATTTGACCAAAATATTGGGGTATACCCCACAATGGGAAGAAACAGTCCTGAGTGATGAGGCAAATAGTAAGAGCTGTGGAAACATATTTAAAATCTGATAGAATCCTTAGATCATTCTCCACAGTGATCAAGTACTATTTTTGAAAATGGCTCATCAGGATCAAAGAAAAAAGTTCTATTTATTATATATTTTTAGGAATTTTAGAATCTATGCTTGTAAACAAATAGTTTTTTGTTTTCAAGATTTTGGACTTTCTGTTTCTGGCCATTGGGGTGTAAAAGGTTACATATAGGGATAAGAAGGTATTTTGATGTATTGGCCAAATTTGCTTTTTAAGCTTTAGGGGAAACTGCTGTAAAGCTGCCCAACTAAAATGATAAGAGTTATTTTATTCTGATTTTTATATAATTTCCTGGCAAGCAGAAAATGATCTGTCTTAACACTTATATTCTTCCTGCCAACATGTATGCAGTATGTTTGGACATATGGTCTCATTTTTATGATCTTTTAACCTTTATTTATTTTACATACCCTATGGCAGAACTAATCTTTTGTGGGACTTGAATGCCAGGAAAGGTCCCATCTGGAGCCTCTGAAAAAAAAAAGAGGATTGCTTCTATATATTCACTTGAATGAAATAATTTTAGTTCTACTTTTGATTTTCTTAACCTGGTGGCTTAATACTTAGGAAAAAATCAATGGGAAAAATTTTCTCTTTCTTCTGTGGGGTGTAGTATTATAGAAAACAAGAAACATGCAGTAAGCAACTGTACTGCCAACCAACCTTGGTTAGAGAACATTCTTTTAAAGCTTTGGTCATAGAAGTTCAGAACTGTATTTTTACAAACAGGTGATGTATCAGCTAGGAAAATGTGTTGCCACAAATGGTAGGAAACCCCATATACCAAAGGCTTAAACAAGATAGACGTTTAATGTTTCTTTCTTTTTCTTTCTTTCTTACTTTCTTTTCTTTCTTTTTTTGAGACTGAGTCTCACTCCAGCCCAGGCTGGAGTGCAGTGGCGTGATCTCGGCTCACAGCAACCTCTGCCTCCTTGGTTCAAGTGCTTCTCCTGCCTCAGCCTGCCGAGTAGCTGGGACTGCAAGCACATGCCACGACGCCTGGCTAATTTTTTTTGTATTTTTTTAAGGAGAGACGGGTTTCACGGTGTTAGCCAGGTTGGTCTCGATCTCCTGAACTCGTGATCCGCCCACCTCGACCTCCGAAAGTGCTGGGATTACAGGCCTGAGCACAGCGCCTGGCTGACATTTAACGTTTCTTATGCAAAACAAGTCCAGAGTTATGCAGCGCAGGGGCTTCAGTGTTTTGGCTCTGCTACTGCTACAGTGTGGACTTTGCCTAAAACAGCTTCCAGAGCTTCAGCCATTATATCTGAATCTCAGCAGAATGAAGGTTAAGGACCTTCTGCAGTAAAATTTTGATGAAAAGTAGTGATGGAGGTCGCCTTTGCCTCTGTCCCAATCTTGGGAAATATTTTAATATTCCTTTATGTATAATGTTTACATTAGATATAAATTTAAAAATCTTAAGAATCTCCTTTCTATTTTTACTCTACTAACTTTTAAATTATGAATGGGTATTTTGTCACGTACTATTTTTTGCATTTATCGAGATATCCAAAATTCGTTTTGCATATTGATTTATGAAATATATTGGTTTCTTCTTAAAGATTAAATCAACTTTGCATTATGGAATAAATACAGCTTAGTCATTCTTTCAGTATATCATTGGATTCAGTTAGCTGATATATTGTTTACTACTTCTGAACTTGTTTTTATTTATTTAGTTTTGAGACAGAGTCTCACTTTGTTACCCAGGCTAAAGTACAATGTCGCGATCTCAGCTCACTACAATATCTGCCTGTCAGGCTCAAGCAATTCTCCTGTCTCAGCCTCTCAAGAAGCTGGGATTACAGGTGCATACCACCACGCTCAGCTACTTTTTGTATTTTTAGTAGAGACAGGGTTTCACTACATTGGTCAGGCTTGTCTCGAACTTCTGACTTCAGCTGATCCATCCGAATTGGCTTCTCAAAGTGCTGGGATTACAGGTGTGAGCCACCATGCCCAGCCACTTGTATTTATTTTTAAAGGGTGCTTATAATTATCTATTTTTACTATGTCTTTATCAGGTTTTGTTTTTTAAAGTTTGGCTTCATAGAATGAGCTGGGAAATGACCACTATTTTCTTCTTTGCTAAAATAATTCTATAAGATTGACATGTTTTCTGTTTTCTCTATTTAGAAGAATTTATTGCTGCAAACATCTGTAGGTGCATTCATTTATGATTTGGTAACTTTTGCCTTTCTTTCTTATTAGTCTTCCTAGAGATTTATTAATTTTGTTAGTCTTTTTAGAGAGCCAATTTTTGGCTTCATTGATTTTTCTTAATTATACCTTTATTTTCTATTTTATTAATTTTTATTCTTATTGTTAATTTATTCCTTTAACTTTATTTGGGTTTAATTCACAGTTATTTTTCTAATGTTGGATACTGCTATTTACATAATTTATTTCTAGCTTTTCTATATATACAGTTAACACTATAAACTCCCTCTGGGCCATTCTTTTGCTGCATTTAAAAAATTTTTATATGTCGTATTTTCATTTTCATTCAGTTAAAAACGTTTTCTAACATTTGTTGCAAGTTTTTCTTTGACCTACAGATTATTTAGAAGTGTACTGCTTTATTTTTAAATATGTGAGCTTTCTAGTTATCTTTTTATTTATATCAAGCTTAATTTCACTCTGGTGGGAGAACATGGTATATATGATTTGAACCTTTTGTAATTTGATTAGACTTGTTTTGTGGCCCAATATGTAGTTCAATTTGGTTCATGAAAAGAAATCTGCAGTTGTGTGAAGTGCTCTGTGTATGTCCATATGTGTCAATTAGCTGAGTTTATATACTGACTGATTTCATGTCAACTTGGTTTATCAGTTATTAAGAAAGATGAATTAAAGCTTTTTTACTATGACTGTGTTTGTCTGTTTCTCCTTTGAGCTCTATTAGTTTTTTGCTTTATGTTTACAGCTATATTTTTCATGCATATAAATTTCACATTTTAAAATTTATTTTACTGTATATATTTACACTGTAGAACATGTTTTGCTACATACATATACATAGTAAAATGATTACTGTAGTCAAATTTACAAATCTAACACTTTCTTTTGTTGACTTTTATGGTGTGTGTGTATCTGTGTGTGTGTGTGTGTGTGTGTGTGTGTGTGGTGTGTTAAGAGAATCTAAAATTTCCCTTAGCAAATTTTCAGTATACATTAATTGTATTCCTCAAGAAATTCAGCATTTTTAAATCTTCTTCAAAATTTACCTTTTCATTATGAAATAATTTTCTCTTTCTCTAGTAATGCTTCTTGCATTAAGTCTGCTTTAACCAATGTTAGTGTACTTACACCAGCTTTCCTTTGTAAAGTGTTTACATGACGTATTTTCCCAGTGTTTTAATTTTTCTGTGGTCATACATTTAAGGTTTGTCTATTGTAAACTGCAAATAATTAGGTTTTGCTTTCCCCCTCAGTCTTACAATCTAAATCTTTTAATTGGATTGTCTAATTTATAAGAATAATTATACTAATACAATTGATATGTCAGGTTATATCAGATATATTACTATTTGCTTCCTTGCTATACATCACACAAATTTTTTTATTCACTTCACATCTAAATGGTATTTTTGCAGTGTAGAACTCTACACTGGCAGTTATTTCTCTCAACATTTAAAGTGTATCATTCACTTATGTTCTGTTTCCATTGTTTTTGTTGAGTGATCAGCTGTCAGTTTTATGATTTTTTTCTTTGACGTAATGTGTCTTTTTACTTTGGCAACATTTTTCATTATCTTTAGGAGTTTTATTATGTCATTCATAGTTGCAATTTTCTTTTCCTTTATCCTGCTTAGAATTTTGTTTTTCAAATCTGTGCTTTGATTCTCCTATAAATCTGGACTATTCTTATTTATTATTTCTTCAAATATTGCCTCTGCCTCTTATTTCTCTCCTCAGCTTCTGTATTTGCAATTAAATGTATCTTGGACCATTTCACGCTGTCTCATATGTAATTCATATTATTTTTTTACGTATTTTCTATATCTTTTGTTCTCTAGGCTTTACCCAGATTATTTTCTATTATCCCGTCTTCTGTATTACAATCATTGTTTTTTGATGTGTCCCTTCTGTAGTAAGCCCATCTGTTTATTTGTTAAATTCAGTCACTGGGTTTATATTTGATTGCTTTGTATAGTTTATAGTTGTTTCTACTTTTTACATTTTATTGTTTATGTTCTTAGACATACTAATCACATTTAAGGTCCATGTTTTATAACTCTAATATTTAAATTGTGTATGAGTCTGTTTCTATTGTCTAGCTTTTCTCTTGGCCCTTTGTTGTGACATGCCTAGTAACTTTTAATTTATCACTAGATATCTTAAATAAAATTATGGAAGTTCTAGATGATGATTTTTCTATTACAGAGCATTTGCCCTGTCCTATCATAAAGAGCTTGAATGAGGCTACATCAACTTATTTCATTCAGAGATTGAGCTGAGTAGGGACCAAGTTATAGTCTTTATAAACTTTGATTTACCTCTGCATTGTCTTATCTCCTAAGATATAGTCTTGAATTCTAAACTTTGGGACTGGCATGTTTAATATTGTTTCTATCCTTAACTCAAGTTTTCTTTTTCTTATCATGATGAGATTGCTGAAAATTATCTTTGCTTTTCAGAGCCTTTCCATTTGGCTTCTTAGCTTCTTTCCTTATGCAGTTGAAAAGTTCAAGAAATACTCAAGTGAAACACTATTGAATGGTAGGCTCAATTCATTGCACCTCCCTCTTTTTTTTGAATTTTTGCTCCTTATATCCTAGCTGCCTGAAAGACCTGAACTTTATCTCCTCAGTCTTATGAGAATTTCAAAAGCTCTTCCGGCTTTTCTGCCTCTTAGCAATGTCTTCCTTCCTAGATTTTCAGCCTCTCATCTGCACCAAAAATACAGAAATGCCTTGAGCAGAAAAGTAGCTCATAGGACATATCAGCTCACCTCTCTGTTATTTCCTTCTCTTTGAAATGTCTGCCCCTTAAGTACTGGCATCCTGGACAGCTATCTGATGCTTATAAACAGATTTTGTTTTTATTTTCAATACAGATTTAAAAAATATTTTTAATGTACCTATTGGTTTGCCAAAAGCTACTATATTTCATCTGGAGATAAAGTCCCCCACACCACTTCAAAATTAATATCATATTAAATTTTTGGCTGCAAGACTCAATTAATGAAGAACGTCACTAAAAGTTAAAAATAGTAATATTTTACTGATGGAAAATTAAAGTTAAATAAAATATTTATAGAGTGCTTATAATGAATAAAGAGTGGAACTACAGTTTAGATACAATAATTGTAATAATTACTTATAATACTGATAATAAAAGGCAAAATATAGTCTTTTATTTGATAAAGCTTACAATTTTAAGGAAACAAAAATCCAATGTACTTAATTATTAGAGAACAGATATACACAAAAAAAGTAAGTTTACATTCTAGTTAAAGAGTTGGCAAACTATAGCTGGATTGGTAAATCTGGTCCACATTCTATTTTGGCGAATAAAGTTTTTTTTACTGGAACATGGCCATATTTATTCATGTATATATTACCGTAAAAGCAAAGTTGTTTCAACAGAGATTGCATGGCCTGCAAAGCCAAATTTGTATTTACTAAAGTACTGTATTTCAGAAGTAATTTGCAAACACCTTTTCTAGTTTTGGCATTGTTTTGGGTCATCACTTATTTTTATTTTTTGGTTGATGGTTAATTTCAAAAGTTCTCTAAGAATTAAACCCTTTCTTACTTTTGTGGCTCTTTAAAAACTGTATGTCCTTGCTGGGATTGTTACAGGTAGTTAGGCATGAGTGGGGCAGGAGAGGGCTCTCCCCTACTCGCTAGAAATGTCCAGTGATGGTTTGGTAATTATCACATTGCCTTTCTAAAAGTGATTGTAAGGTGTATTGTTGAGTTGAAATGAGGAAACTGAGGCTAGTATAAGAAAATGTAAGTCCGATTTATTCAGTTCCCGGGCGAGGTTCTATGGTCCAGGTAAGGGCCAGAGAAGTCGTACTTAACTTTTTAGGGTAAGGGCTTTTGTAAGGAGTGAAGGCATTTGATTGGATATAGGGGAGACAAAGCATAGGGCACTTGATTGGATATTGGGACCCAGGAAGTGGAGTGAAGGCATTTGATTGACATAGGGGAGACAAAGCAGAAGGCACTTGACTGGATATTGGGACTTAGGAAGTGGAGTGAAGGCATTTGATTGACATAGGGAAGACAAAGCATAAGGCACTTGACTGGATATTGGGACCCAGGAAGGGGAGTGAAGGCAGTTATTACTGGTAGGTAGGTGGGATTTTTGGTGAGTAGGCTGCCTTGGGAAAAATGACCTTGACGGGGCAAAGTGCTTATTGGGCAAGGGAGTGCTATCAGGCAAGGCTTGTTGGGGCTTTCTGAAAATTTTTTGGGCGGGGTTTTCAGCGGGGGCTTGGTATCGGGTGCAGAGCGGTGAGGTAATTCCCCTGTTGCCGGGAAGGATGAGCGTGTCTGATCTCCTGGCGAGGCGACCGGCCTTACAGTGATAAATTGGCAGCTTTGCCAAGAGAGAGGCATTTCCTGATGGTCCACATCAAAATGTTAATTGAATGTTGTCCCCAGTGAGAAGCAACTTCCTGGGCATGCACATTAAGAGCCAAAAATGACCAAGTATGATCTTCCGGAAAAGAAAAAAGCCTCAGATGGGCATGTGTGTAACTCCCTAAACACACTGCCTGTGCTCAGTTCCCAAGGATAAAGAGGGCACCGTGCATGTGGAAATCCCACCCTAAGAAGAATCATGGGAAAGAGATGAGCCTGTGAAGTCCCAGGACCAAAATTAAAGGTCTTTTTCTGTCTTTGACATTCAGGTGCCCACTTGTGTCTCTTCCAAGAGATCTTTCCTTTCTTTACTGTTCTAAGACCTGTTTAAATAAACTTCCATTTCTGTTCTGGAACTTGCCTGGGTCTCTTTTTCTGCTTTATGCCCTTCAGTTGACTTCTTTCTTTTGAGGAGGCAAGGGCTGCAGTTGCTGCAGGCATGTACAGATTCGCCGCCTATAACTCAGGGTAACTCGGATCTCTTCCATCCGTAACATGTTTAGGTCTGCGGAGTTCATTTCTGTGATTGCCATCTTCAGTTATCACTGTTGCTTACGCTGAACCTACAACCTTAATTTTTTGTTTGCAACTGACATGGCCTTCTAATGCCTATGCAAAGTTTTTGTGTCATTTGTTGTTGCATCTTCTCTTATCTGGACAAAATTTATCTGGCTGAGATTATGACTGTGTAAAAAAGCAATTTGAACTGTTGCCAATTTTGGAGCCAGGAGACTCAATAGGGAAGAACAATCACTTTCATGCCTGGAGACATTCCTTGAGGCATTTTACTTCTCAAGGACCAACCCTCAGGGAATATTGGGCCAAGTGAAGTATTCCCAAAGAAACAGAGGGCTCAAAGCAGCCAACTGTAATCTTCATGTATTTGTCAGCTTAGCTTTCTCAGTGAAGACTGCTTTTTGAAATCTCATTCTTTCCTTTCTGGTTGCATCTTCTTTCCCTCCTCTTTCATTTTTATGGGGCTCCTTCAGTCTGTGTAGCACTTCCCCTGCCCCTGACATATTAAGAGATTTTAAAGTCCTCTGTCCCTGATTTGAATTACACACAGTGTTTTGTAGTAACTGCTGCTTATTTTGGCTCTTTGTGTAAATAATTGAACAGCCATTAAAAGAAGATAATTGGTTGACAGTTTCATTATTCTTGGAATAAATGGAAAGTCTGTGGACTGAGATTGAAGAGGCAAAGAATAGTCTTGGAAATGCAGAGGGTAGATTTATAGAATATATTTCTATATTTAAGTGTTAATGCCACACTTAAATAGATGAAGCATGAATTCCTTTCATGTTTCAATCCATGTTTTCTATCCAGCCTAAATAAAGTTCCTCAAATGACATAAAAATACGTGAATGGATGGAACACTAGAAACCAAAGGTAAAATATCCATTTTTAAGGTAGGAGTTTTTATTAGGTGAGTGAGATAACACATCGGAGGTAACTGGATAAAAATAAAGTTTGAATTGTTTCATCAGCATAACATCAAACTATAGTGTGATAGATCCCTTCACTCTTTAGCCGAGTTGATTGCTTAAATTATAATGTGCTACTAAAATGTTTTTGTCAGTGCCGTGTGACTCTTCCACATATATAGGGGTGATAGGTATATCTTCTGATGTTTTTTTTTGTGGGTGAACTCACCAGGTAGCATTGGTGAAGAAACCAGAAAACCTCAGATATGATTTACCAGTTGAAATTTTAATTGATGGTGTTGCCAATATTTGCAGTCAGTTTTGCAAAATGACAGGTTTAGGGTAACTGAAAGAGTTTATCGATGATCACAATTTAGCCCAGTTAAATTTGATAATGATACTTCACACCCATCCCAAGTAAAGAGGTGAACGCTTACATAATGAGGATCACCACACTGTTAGTCCAGCGTAGCACTAGCCACAACCCCATGTCTGCATAAATAAAACTGGATATGACCTATCAGAGTTGGTAGAAGACATGCAATTCATGCAATTGATAATTCCTTCTTAACCATTGAATAAGTTATTGTTCTCTTAAATGTGAAAGATCTAGAATTTGGGCTCAAACTTGGACACTTGGCTGTCTCAAGAACCATTTTACCACGCTTATATTCTAATTTTTCTTTCCCTTCAACTTCAGTGATGCAAATGGAAGGCAGTGTTCTGTTTGAAACAGCCATTTTAGAGGAAAAGTGTGTAATTACTGGTGGTGAAATCCATCTAGCTCCTCCTCTATTTTTTTTTTTTTTTTGAGATGGAGTCTCACTCTGTCACCCAGGCTGGAGCACAGTGGCACAATCTCAACTCACTGCAGCCTCTTCCTCCCAGGTTGAAGCAATTCTCCTGCTTCAGCCTCCCAAGTAGCTAGGATTATAGGTGTGTACCACCACACCCAGCTAATTTTTGTACTTTTAGTAGAGATCGGGTTTCAGTATGTTGGCCAGGCTGGTCTCAAACTCCTGATCTCAGGTGATCTGCTCACCTAGGCCTCCCAAAGTGCTAGGAGTATAGGCATGAGCTATGGCACCTGGTCCTCTATTTTTGAAAGATAAATGAGGAGACTGTAGATGCTTAACCAAGTTCAATTATGTTTCCTTTTAGCTCTTGCTATTGAGGTTGATGTGTATGTAACCACAGTGAATTGTGTATATCCAGAATCAGGGTTTTCTGTTTCTTTCTTTTTTTTTGAGACAGAGTCTCACTCTGTCACCCAGGCTGGAATACAGTGGCATGATCTTGGCTCACTGCAACCTCTGCCTCCGGGTTCAAGTGATTCTCCTGCCTCAGCCTCCTGAGCAGCTGGGATTACAGGCATGTGCCACCACGGCCAGCTAGTTTTTATATTTTTAGTAGAGATGGGGTTTCACCACATTAGTCAGGCTGGTCTCGACCTCCATAATCTGCCTGCCTTGGCCTCCCAAAATGCTGGGATTCCAGGTGTGAGCTACAGTGCCTGCCCTCAGAATCAGAGTTTTCTTCTTGTAAGTGTAAGAGATCACAGTGGCATTTATACTTGCTGCCATAGGCTTTCATTAAGATGATAGATTGCTTGCATTGATTTATTTGATATGTGGGCATTCCTGTGGTGTGAGTTTTTACTTTAAAATGTACACAGTTCATCATTTGGGCTCTTCTCTTGCATTGACATGAATGGGATTTTAAACATGCATTCTTCCAAAAGCCTTTCCTTCATTAGGTAAACATTTATTATCCTTGAAGGAATAAGATAGGACTCATTGAATGTTTTTCTGGATTTTGTGGGGGTACTTAATGAACATTATTATTTTTAACATTTAGATGTTTCTTCTACTTGATATCAGTGATTGCCAGTTTCTTCAGACCTCTGTTCGAGAGTTGAAGCCGATTTATAATCAAAGGGATGTTCAAGTTTTAAACTAAAAGGAATAGAAACAACTCACACTGGTTCTTCCTAAGCGCTGAATTGCATTTTAAAATTCCCTTTTGAACTATGATTCTGTGGAGTCATTGTACTAAGTGAATTGCTGCTTATTAGAAAATCTGACTCAGAAAAAAAATGTATGCATACACACACATATGAAAGTATTATATATATATGAGTGGTTTGGTACAGAAGGAGGAAGGAATATAGTCAACCAGATATACTTATTGAAAGTTCCAGAGACAAAGTTTTGGTAAGTAAGATTCCCACTGCCTAGTACGAATTTCTAGAATCCGTAATTTGGAAGCAAATGACACACACTCACAGTAACTTGTATCCCTCAAAAGATATGTTCACGTCTTAAGTACCTGTGACTATGACTTTATTTGGGACATAGGGCTGTTGCACATAAAGTTAAATTAAGGATCTAGAGATGAGTTCATTCTGGATTTAGGAATGGATCTGAATCCAGTGATTGTTGCCCTTATAAGAGAGGAGACTGAGATTTGACACACACTGGGACGAAGGCAATGTGTAGATGGAGGCAGAGACTGAGTTACACTGCCACAGCCAGGAGGCCTGGAGTGAGGAGCCAGAATGCCAGCTACCAGAAGCTGGAAGAGGCAAGGAAGAATTTTTTCCCTAGAGGCTTCCAAGTAAGCATGACTCTACTGACACCTTGATTTTGGACTTCTGGCTTTCATAACTGAGAGAGAATAAATTTCTGTGTGCTCAGCCACCACATTTCTGATAATTTGTTGCAGCAGCCTTGGAAAATTAATATAATATGCATACTGCCGTTCACACGAAGGGATCCCCCGAGATTTGTGCCACATGAGACCTGCATGATTGGGCCAGATAGCCCAGATCTTCATGTTTAGAACACATCCACTTATCCATTGCAAAATTTACTCCCCAATGTTGATATGCGTGACACCTGATTCATGGAATTTCTGTATTGTATTTTGAATTACTTGTTTTTTAATCTTAGTCAAGAAATTATGTGTTTCCTAGTTAAATTTCAATCAAGATACTCTTGTACACTTGGGGACTTTACCTAGATTACTTAATAAGCATACTTTATATTCTTTATAGTTATCCCTTTGGCTTTTGTAAAATGCTTACAAATTTAGCACTTTATATGATCATATTTTTTATTGTTCTGCACACAACATGTTTATGCAGCAATAAAATGGGAAAATACACAGGTTGAGCCTCCTGCCCTTAGATTAACAATGACGGGGGACTCAGGAATAGAACTCTCTTTCTCAAAACTATTATTGTATTTATTACCAGTATACTCAGGTAAGCACTTGGCTATACAAAGACGGGCTTCATCTCAAAATACTTCTTAGGTATAAATCTTATCTTCTCACCTATTGGCACCAGCTTTCTGAAGGCAGCAACTTGCCTTAAACCTTTCACATGACCATCACCTCTGCAGGGATGTCTCTGCTACAGTGGCTTGATAAATGCTAATCCAACTAAATTGATGTGTGGGCTTCCAAGTCACACTTTGGCATTTTAGATCATTTCCAGAAATTTCTACAAGATGTGAGAATGTATGATGATAAAACAATCATCAAACCCCTCCCTCTGACATCTATTACTTAATTGGTTGTCAAGTTTAGGAGAAAAGAATTTTAATATTATGTGGAGGAAAGATTTTATAAACTGTAATCAATTGTTTAGAAGTCTACTAACCTCAAAAAGAAATACACATAACATATTCCTAGAAGAAGGTAACTTTGGAAGCTAAATTTGTGACAAAGATGTTTTGGGGAAGATAGGAAAGAAATTAGATGTATGGTTACAAATAGTTCTGTAGATTGAAAATTAGGCAGCTCTTTCAATTTGCAGGAGTGAAAGGGATGGGTAACTTTAGTCCAGTGCAGAAGAAAAAAGCATAGACTGGTCACTCTGTATTGAACTTGAGTATTTCTTATTTTAATTGACAACATTCACATCTCTGAGCTTCTCATTTAGACTTTGATAAAATCAACTTGCAGAGGCAGATGGCAGGCTGTTATTTTTAATTCACAAGCCATGTTAAATGTATGCCATATGTTATAGAACTTTTCAGGCTCAGCCTTTTGAGTGCTACCACAATAAACTCACCAACTTACAGAAAAGGAAATCTGACAGGAAGAATTATGCACTTGCGGGTTACATTTTTGAAAACTGAAGTCAGTTACTTGTCTCTTTGCCTGATTTAAGGAGGGGGTGGGTGAGGAGAAAAACCTCTCAGCAAAATGAGAAGCCACACATTGAAATGGTAATATCTGTGTAAAAGAGAAGTGGGATTAGAGTGTCTGATTGTTGCTTTGTACTGAGAAGTGATATGTCGTATCAACAGTATGACACCTCTGAAGAATATATAAGGCAGCCCGGTATAATCCATGAAGAGACTCAGACATGAGTTCTAATTTGTATACTGCCAATGACCTTCAGCAGGAGACTCATCTCTCTGGCCTTCAGTAGTACACACGTCAAATAAAAAAGAAGTTGAATTAGGTAATCCCTAAAACGTCTTCCCAAATTTACATAGAATTTACATTTGTATTTTACATACTACAAATCACAACCCATACTCCTGGCTGCTTATGGTGAATTACTGCCATTTTTATAGGTGCCATATTACACATAATTGTTTCCTTTTTTGACGAATTCTTCACTTGACAAGACTCCTTCAATTGCTATTAGTGAAGGTCACTATGGTCAACACATTTATTGTTGAGTTGCTTTTATGAAATCTATTTATTTATTCGTCATATGTCTGTGATCTTTGCAAGAGGTTTAATATCTGAGACGTTACACTGGTAATAGATATACAAGCAAAGCTTTTGGCCACCTGCCTCTGCTCCCCTGGAGACAAGTCAGTTTCTGGTGATGTGATTCTATAGATCAGGATTACTAGTTTCTAGTGAGAAGGATTTGAGAAACATTTATCCACTGATGAGAACTTTTGCCAGTGTTTACTTATTGCACTATTTAATATGAATATCAATATTCATATTACATTGTCTGTTAAAATGAGCTTTTATGAACCTGTTAATTTCCTTTTGGATTCTTTAAGTAGAATAGGAAATGCCTCCTGCTGCATGAGCAAGAAATGAGAGGGAATTGTCAGATGAAGCCAGAAATATCTGAACTAGCTGGCTGGGGTCTATGGGTAAAGGAGGGAGGAAGCTTTACGAGAAAAATGCAAAGAAAGGCTATGGCTCTCAGAGAATAATTTATGTGCTGCTCTTCTTTTCTTCTCACGGGATCCTCATCCTTTTAGTGCTGTGTTTTTATCTGGGAACCCTGAGTGTGACACTCGTGTTCAGCCAGAAGCACTAGATGTAAGTCAGGGTTTACCTAGTGTGTCTTGAGTGGGGTGGGGTCAGGTAGTGGAGATCTGAAACTCTTTGATAAAGTATTCATATCTTTGAATTAAACTGTGTCCTTTATTAAAGATGAGGATTGCCCAGGAAGTATGCCCTTTTTCATAACTCAGAGTCACCTTTGTATAACCCTCAGGCTTTATTCTTATTGTAACTTCCTAGTTTCTATTTCAATACAGTAAACGAACACAGCAGCTCCCTGAGATGATTTTCCTGCTCCTACCTGGTCTGCCTTTGCCACCACAAACCACATTGCAAGAGAGCCTTCCCTTACTCCTACGCTCCGACTTGCACTTACATCCTTCACTTCTCTCTTTGTTCTTTCACGCTTCTATACACGTGCACACACACATGTACACACAAAGATGTGTCAGGCATCTGGATCTGGCTTGGCTGTTTCCATTATTCCCCGCCACTGCACAAAATGCTGTTCCCTAAGCACGCTATTTTCAGAGTCATCTTTTTATGTGTTTGTCTTTCCCACTTCCTGAGCCTATGCTTCTTGAGGACAGGGGCTCTGTCCTGTTTGTCTTTATATTTCTAAAATGTTGCTGGATCTTCATAGGAAGGACACAGGTGTTTATTGAGTAAAAAAGATGAAGTGAGTAAAAAAGTGCAGTAAAGGATGAAGTAACGAACAGCCTAACTGGTTAGGTCGAGAACTTCCTCGATTTCTAGGTCATTTATTTATTCAGTCATTCATCAGATAACATTTTCATTAATGATTTCACAGAAGAGGTTGATAACACCAGAACTCACTGCCTGCCCCTGTGGAGTTTGTCGTTTGTGTATGTATGTGTGCATGTAAACCTGCACATATATATTTAGAATGAGAACAACTATTAAACGGAAAATTATTTGTTTTACAATGTTGGTTTAATCATTTCCAGTAATCTTTTTGTTGCCTTCAAAGTTTTTGGAACATTTATATATATAGATATCTGGTCAAAGTGTGCTGCACTGCCAACTGCAGTTGAGATTTGAGAGTCCAGAATAGACGGACCAGATGGGCAGCTTCCCTCACAGCAGAGTTTCCCAAAGTGCATTCAGCAGAATACTTGTTTCGAGGGGGTGTTAAATGGGATGTTACTAGGTGTTATGAGAAAGAAACAGAGATAGAGATAAAAGCAGAGCGTGAGATTTACATACTCATATCATATACATATATGAGAAACATTTGAATTAAATGAAGTTAAACAGATTTATTCCTTCAAGATTTTTCAGAACCTTCAATTCACCAACGTACTTGGAAAAGGAATAAGAGACAGAAATTAATTTGATCATTTCTCCAATTTATTTTCTATAAAACTTCTAATGTGTAAAGCATCCCCATGAAGTGTTGGTCCTGTAAAACCACAGGAAATTACTGAATTATTAAATGGTAATTGAATTGTGCACTCCTAATTTGGCCACACTTTGTGAATTCATAGGTTCCTGTGGGTATAACTATATCTGAGCTCTCTGTTTGTCCTGAGCTCTGGTACACATGTGTTTCTAATTTTTCTGGATGTTATTTGACATCTGGCTTCTGGCCACAGTAGTAATGTTTCCCACTCATCCTCTTCGCTTCCTTCCTTTTTTCAGACAGTGTTCATTAAGGCAATCAGAAACATTTCAAGATATTTTAAGCAGAGATTTGATTCAAGGAATTGTGTAAAAGGTATTGGAAAGTCAGAAAGCAAACAGGAGAAGGTAGAGAGAAACTGGAACAAACCAAAGGACATTTTTGGTCTTGTTTTCTCAATTCATGTTCTTAAAGCTGCTAGGCTAGAGCCACCTTGCCCTCCACACTGAGTTGCTGGAGGCGGTGCTGCTGCCTCTGCTGTAATTGGAACCACACTGATTCCGCTGAGCTGGACTCTTCCAGGAGGCTGGACTCTCACTGTTGCTGCTGAAATGGCCACCCACACAGCTAGAGCTCAGTCACCTGTTGTTGCCTTCAGTTGCCTGTGGCTGGTACTACCAATGAGTTGGCCGAAGGAAAGGTAAATGTCACCTTCCTTCTCTCTTATTTCAAACCTTCTGCTATTGTCTTCCATTGACAGAAGTCATTAGGAGTTCAATTGGCAAGGGGGTTTAGAAATGTGGCATGCAAGCCTCCAGCCCTGGTGTACACAGGAGATTACAGAAAGGGAAGTATAGGGATGAACTCAGCAGACACTCCTGAGTGCAGTCCACTTCTTAAGGTACTCAGCATCCATAAGCACCTTTGTACTCATACTTAAGATTTGATACAAAAATAAGAGGTATGAACCTCTCCTTAACAAGATGTACTATCACTTTTTACAAATAGAGACATTTGATTAAACCATTGGTAAAATTTGTTGACTTTATAAAATTGTCCACTGTATGGATCCTCTCTGTAAAAGCCTCTGTTGACCTGCACTTCTTTATGTAGCTTATATCCTAAGGTTCATAACAAGAGTCACTTCCTTACAAGTTTTCTCCACTTCCTAGTCTTTCTCTATTCTCCCTGACAAACCTCAATCCTAGATCAACCTCAGTCAGCTAATGTCTTCTATATCTGATCCCTTCGCAGGTAAGTATTACTGGGAGATAACCATGGCAACTAGCAGACTTGTATCAGAATAAGTTAAAATCACTAGCCTCAAGTGAACATCCTATATCATCCAGCTCTTCTCTACTAAGTTTGCTCGCTACTCTGTGCAATGGTTATTTCAAAATCCCTGTTTGCTTCCTCACATTCATTCAATAGTACTGGGAAAAGAGAAAGCAACAGCTCTGAGCTCTGCCATCTTCCTGAGAGAGTCTCATATGAATCCATGCCTGCATCTGGCCTCCCTTCTATCCTTGTGCCACTGTTCTTCATTCTCTTAAAGGCTAATGCCTTCTGGAATGCAACATCTCTCACTTTCTCAAGATTTCTCTTTTTATTTCAAAAAATAATTCACACCATCACTGACAATCTCTGCCTCTGCACTACTCCTGTCACCAGATAAACATGATCACAAATTTAAAACACAAAAAAAGCAAAACAACTCTCTATGTTCTGTCAGTATCTTTTAGCTGCTTTATTTTTCCATTTCATTTCACAGGTTGCCTAACTGCACTGCCTGTGCTTCCTCATTTCCCAATTATTATTTCCTGTGCCCCAGTTTGACTTCTTCCATCAACTATCCACTGAGACTGCTTATGTCAAGTAACCAGCAAACTCCATTTAAGGAAATCAAACCGACAGACACTTACCTGCTTATCCTACTTGGCACAGTTGATACTTTCTTCTGAAAATTTACTGTTGTTTTCTTGTTTGTTTCTTAGTATAGCTCCTTTTGGAAAAAGTTCTACTTGTTGACAATCTTCAAGCCCATATTTTAGGGGGATGTTTTCTATCTTTATAGTCTCCCTAAAAGTTTTCATTAATTGCCAGAATTCTTGATGACTCTAAAATCCCCATCTCCAGCTAAGAGAATGCCTCTGAGCTTCAAGCCTTAAGTACATGACTAAATTCTTCACAATATCACTTAAATATCTCTTGAGCACCTCAAACTCCAAATCTCTAAAATTTAGCCTGTGGTTTTCTTTTTCAAATAATGTTTTTTTCAGTACATCCCTCATCTTAGAAAATGGTCCTATCCAATTAACAAAACCAGATTATTTGAGAATCATCTTTATTTATTCTTTCTTTTGTCCTCTATGCAATGAGTCTTCCTCATTCATTTGACCAGTGTGACCTGTGGATTTCATAGGAAATGATTTCTCTTCATCTTCATTGCTGCCCAACTTGTTCAAGGCTCCATCTCCTTCCAGTTACACTAAAAAGCCATCCTCTGGCCAATGTTCTACAATGCAGTGCATGAACTGACCTTGTTCTACATCTTTAACTTCATCTCCAGCCTTCTTTTCTCCTCATTTACTCCTTTCACGCACTCTTGGACTCCTTTTGGTTTTTCAAATACATCAACTTCTTCCTTGCTTTAGGATCTTTTCTCACTTTGTCTTGTCTTCCTGGAGCCCCCTTCCTCCAAGAAATTCTGGCATTTTCTCTTCCTTTGTAACTGATCAAAAAATGTTTACCTTCATTGTCATACTTAGGTCTTCTTATTTTCCTCTTACAGCATTTATTTTACTTTCATCCTAGCACTGATTTCAATGTATGATTACCTGTATATGATTTGGATTTATTGTTTGGATCCCTTTCTGAGTTATGAGCTCTATAAAGCAGGAACTTTGTTGATTCCATTTAGTAATGCGGCCATTGCCTGATGCATAGTGGATAATAGTATTTGTTGAAAGAGTGAAAGCATGAAAAATGATATCTCAATGGAATTATAGGAAGAATTTCACAGAAGAGTATGACTGTTTGAATCTCATCTATTGAGCTCTAACAAGAAACCTAGATGGAGAATTGTTTGGTTTGAACGATTAAATACAGAGAAAGAAGTAACAATTTTCCACTTTAATTTGGACATTAAACATCTGTGACCAATATTGAGCCTGTCCTCATAGAAGAAGCTCTTTGTCAGCCAAAGAATGAAGAGGCTCTGAAAATAACTTCAGACCAAAGCTCCTGCTATGCTTTGAATGTGTCTCCCAAGAAAGCATGTGTTGGAAATCTAATCCCCAATGCAACAGTATTGCAAGGCAAAGCCTAATGGGAAGTATTAGGTTATAAGGGCTCCACCCTCATGAATGGACTTCAATCTCCTGCTCCCTCATGTTCTATTGACCTCTTAATTTCTGCCATGGAATGACAGAGCAAGGACACCCTCACTCGAGGAAGCCCCTTAATCCTGGACTTCCTAACTTCCAGAGCCATAAGCCAAATAGATTTCTTTTCTTTATAAATTATCTGATCTCAAGTACTCTTTTATTAGCAGTAAGAAGTAGATTAAGAAACGCCTAAGAAAACAGCATCATAAAACTGTTGGAAGATGTGTACCAGGATTACCAGTTTATTTTAAAATCCCTTGGTTTTGAATGTGGTTTATTCATAAACCCAGAATTCTGGGTTTTGTATCACTCTGTTGTGTAACAGCAGGCTAGAACTTTTGATATTGTTGAAAGCCTTGGGAAAAAAACAAGATAAATTCCATTTTGAATTGTCTTCTCTTTTTCATGCAGTAGAAATTGAGTAGAAGAAAGGATGCCTGAAAAGTAACAAAATATATTATTTTCTTTGGCCTGACAACTCTTAGGGGTGGGCAGAAGTTGGGTACTATTCTTCTGTTAACATGAGGAGAGAAGGACTTTATGAAAACTTCCCCTTGCTTTAGTTGATTAAAGCTCCTTGTTTACATGGGAATAAGAGCAGTAAAGCCACTGACAGGCAACCATAGAGAGTCAACTCTCAGTGGCACACTTTTGCTAATTACAGTCAAGAGCTTGTAGGTAGTCAACTACCAATTTAAGAAGATTTAACTTTTAGTATTTTGCCCAAGTTTTACTTTTTAATGGTGCAGTTTTCACAGTACTATTTAAAAGAGAAAGGAATAGAAAGTTAAAGATGAAAAACATAACTTGTACAAGATCTTTCCATGATTATAATTTGTGTAACCCTATCTGGGTCTGTGTATCTACACTATATTGCTTAACCAAAAGGGCTTGCCTTTGTACTTGCTTTTGGGGACTGTGAGGAAAGGGTGAAAAATTTGCGAGACTGATTCATACCTTGTAGTCAGTGTTAGGGTACTGAAAATCAGTCTTCCAATCCAATGGCAGTTTGGATGATGGGAAAAGAATCAAATTTTGGAAAGCTCGGATGTGTTATAGGAAGAAAGAATGAGCAGAGAATGGATAGAGAAGTGACCCTGGAGGCATAAACACAATTCGGCCCATTGAGCTTTGTTATTTATTGAACTTTGTCTTTACATCATAGCTTTTATGCTTACTCTTGAGAGATTTGGCAAAGTAAGAGCCTGAAAACTCTAAAAAGTACAAATTCATAGGAAATAGGAGATAATGGCAATAAGAAAATTGGAAATCTCTAGTTCTGTTTTTCAAATGATAAGAATACATTTTATGTAGTTCTCACTTTTTCATATATTTCTATTTTCCTAATTAAGGTTTATTATGAACACCAGGAGCTGAGGATCATTGTATATTGCTAATTGGTGAGACTTTTGTAATTACTAAATTACAACCAACTAGGAATGATTAGGGGACTATCTTGTTTTTAAGAAGAATTTTTCATTCCAGTTACTGATTTGGACTCTTCCTTTTTTCCACAGTACTGTGTGGAAGACAAAGTTAGGGTCACTACACTAAATGCAGACTATACAATCCTGTACTCAAAGAGCCAAAATTTAGTTCTAAGTTCCTCATTGTTCAGGGCAATGATGTCATTGGTATTAAAAGACACCTAGTTCTAAACACACAAGTGAGTTGCTTCAAGGAGGTATAACCGTCTTTGGGACCAGGAGCAGTGTCTGCTATGGGTTTTTCACAAAGAAGACATTTCATAATAGAGGGAAATATACCTGCAATACCTTCTCTACGATACATCCAGCAGTGAATTTTGTATGCTAAATCTTATATAATCCTTCAATACACCAAGGCTACATTAAGCTAAAGTATGAATGAATATTGGTAAATACGTAAAAGAATAAAGAAAGTGGTCCAAGAAATACTTTACATTGATTTAACAATGAAAATATAGAATACCTAAGGACGTATGTTATATCTCAGAAATATTATGAACTAGTACTAGAAAGAAAAGGTAATGCTCTCCTATTTTACTAGAAGATTTTGTTTTCTTTTTCTTTTCTTTTTTTTTTTTGGAGAGATGGGGAGTCTCACTGTGTCAGCAGGCTGGAATGCAGTGGCACGATCTCGGCTCTCTGCAATCTCCGCCTCCCGGGTTCAGGAAATTCTGCCTCAGCTTCCTGAGTAGCTGGGTCTACAGGCATATGCCACCACACCCAGCTAATTTTTGTATTTTTAGTAGAGATGGGGTTTCACCATGTTGGCTAGGATGGTCTTGATCTCTTGACCTCATGATCTGCCCACCTTGGCCTCCCAAAGTCCTGGGATTAGAGGTGTGAGCCACTGCGCCCGGCCTAGAAGATGTTTAATAGAAACTTGGACTACATTTTTCGCTTTTTTTGTTGGTGAAATTGGGCAATATCGACTCCTCCTTGTCTGAGAAACTAATTAAAGTATCAGTGTTTTGTATTGTACAATTAGTTTATAATTGGTTTAATTAAGCAAACAAACAGAAACATCACTAGAAGGACCATTTTCTCATTTCAAAGGCAATGCATTCCAAAACACAACACAACACACATAGCCACAAAGAATTGCTAATTGATGGTGCTGAATATTTTATTTTTAGATTATAATCAAAAGAATTTGACTTACAACTTAAACAAGTGACATTTTATAAAAGGAAATAAAATTTTCCCCTGAGTAGTTTTGGTAAAGGACGGAATTCTCATTAGGAATAAAACACAGCTGAAGATCCATCCATTTTCTCTTTTATAATGGAAACACGTGTTTTAGTCCCCATCAGTCCTACATATCCCTTAAAAATCATGGAAATGAGCTGGATGTATTAAGTTTATAGGAGTCAGTTAGGTCTTTGCAGAACTTCTGCCAAAAGGTACTAGGCTAGATGGAGGTATTTATTTATTTTATTTTTATTATTTTATTTTATTTTTGAGATAGAGTCTTGCTCTGTCACCCAGGCTGGAGGGTAGTGGCATGATCTCGGCTCACTGCAACCTCCACCTCCTGGGTTCAAGTGATTGTCCTGCCTCAGCCTCCCTAGTAGCTGGGACTACAGGTGCCCACCACCACGCCCAGCAAATTTTTTTTTTGTATTTTTAGTTTAGACAGATTTTCACCGTGTTAGCCAGGATGGTCTCGATCTCCTGAACTTGTGATCTGCCCACCTTGGCCTCCCAAAGTGCTGGGATTACAGGTGTGAGCCAAGGGGCCTGACCTGGAAGGAGGTATTTATGTTCTATCTTAACTTGAATTGTGACATACCATTTTAGATATTATTAAGTTTTTATTGACTGAGTCAAAGTACATTAAACCAAAAATGAAATGTTCACATTTAGTTCATATAACATATTTCCCGTATCCCTTAAACATCATAACATATCACTGATTTTCTGTCTTACCAATTTTAGTAGAACATAAATATGAATGGAGTAGCTTAGATTTTGGTTCTCTCAAGGTGATTGCATAGTCAGGTAACCCAGACGTATCTAAATCCTCTTCTGGACTTCTGCCTGTTTTCTGTGGTGTTTCTAGGGCAACTGTTTATCTAAGGTATAATGTGATTAGAAATCAAAGTATAATTCATTCAATATTTTTCATTAAGTATCAAGAAGCAGGCCAGGCCCTGTACTGAAGTGCTAGGGATGTTGTGGTGAACAAAAGGGACAGAAATGCTTTGTTGTAGAGCTTACATTCTAGCAAGCAAATAAATAAAATGTGGAATGGGTTAGATTCATTTAAAAAATAATTCAGAGTCCTTTTTTTTTTTGTTTTTTTTGAGATGGAGTCTCACTCTGTTGCTCAGGCTGGAGTGCAGTGGCACGATCTTGGCTCACTGAAACTTCTGCCTCTCGGGTTCAAGCGATTCTCCTGCCTCAGCCTCCTGAGTAGCTGGGATTACAGGTGCACGCCACCATACCCGGCTAATTTTTGTATTTTTAGTAGAGACGGGGTTTCACCATGTTGATCAGGCTGGTCTTGAACTCCTGACCTCATGATCCATCTGCCTCAGCCTCCCAAAGTACTGGGATTGCAGGCATGAGCCACCTCACCTGGCCCAGAGTACTTCTTAGTATCTCAAAGCAGACATATGTGTCTGAGTTGGCCTAGAGCACCTGACTTATAAAGAAGCTCTCCTTTTATCTTTATCTTTTCATTTATTTATCTATGGATTCATTTTTAAGTTTTAGATGTGTGGGTACATGTGCTTGTTTACCACCTGGGTCTATTGCATACTGGTGGGGATACAGCCTCTAGTGTACTCATTACCCCACAGGTAATTTTGCAACCCTCGCTTCTCCTTTACCCTCCCTGCTTTTGGAACTCCTGGTGTCTATTATTTCCATCTTTATGTCTACGTACACCTATTGCTTAGAGTCCACTATAAGTGAGAACACGTGGCATTTGATTTTCTGTTTCTGAGTTATTTCAGTAGGATAATGGTCTTAGCTCCGTCCATGTTGCTGCAAGGGATATGATTCATTGTTTTTTTATGGCTGCATAGTATTCCATGGAGTATATATACTATATATTTTTCACATCCAGTCAACTGTTAATGTTATCCTTATCTTTACTCAGCTGGCCGTGGTGTTGCCAGTAGTGAGTGTGCCCTACCTATAACACAGGTGAGAGAAAAAGTAGAGAGAAGTTTTATGGCAGTGATTTTGCCCACCACTAAGCATGATCATATAATGCCATAACTGGATATTTGCAACTTCTTGAGATAGAGGAAATGTATTGGAGAGGTGGAGGCACTCTCAGAGTTAGAAGTAATGTGGAAAAATCAAACTCCCCCGCCTCTTCACCTGCTGCACAAGAAATTATGCATTGCTATTTTCAGGAAAATACTTATTATCCATATAACACAAACAAATTCTTCCTATTTGGATTGTACTCCTCTATTGACACAGAACGAGTAACTATACTCCGGTAGTGTTCATTGGCTTCATTTTCTGGAAATGTCACAAAACCTAAATGTGAATGCCTGTAGCCCAGGATACATAACTTGGCTATGATGTGCATCAAGAGAATCCCCCCTTCAATGCACTCTCACAGCTGTGATGCTTCTTTTTAACTGTTATAGTTAATTTATTTTGCTTAAATATGGAGTAATGAGGATAAGGTTTCCTTCCCCTCCCCCCATAAGATTATAGTCCTACAGTCAGGTAAAAATTTCTTGGTGTACATGGTAATTATTTGAGGAGTATATAATTTCTTGTAAATTGGCTGCTGCTAGTGCACTAATTCAGAAGGCACTAACTCATTCACAAACAGGATCATTAGAAGCCAAGCCAAATCTGCCTAGTACAGTATACCAAAGCTGCTTCAGGACTTTTCTCTCTCTCTCTTTTTCTCTCTGTCTGTCTCATTAATTCCATTTTCAGGCGGCTGGAGCAGGTGGGGGCATTTTATCTTCTCATCTCATTAATCACTTGTGGGTTGCTGAGGAGAGCTCTATTATTACCTGGTCAAAAGACAGCATAATCCATAACATCTTCTAACAGCAGCACAGCCAGCTGTGGGGCCAAGGTGTTACTATGCAATCAGGCTGAAGTAATTTATGCAAACTATTATGATACATCTGCAAAGGAAACCTGCTTGCTCAACCAGGAGCGAGACAATTCTTTAACCCCCACTTGCAGGACTGGCCCCCTGCAGCATTGTCACGTGATCACAGCTGGCTTTTACTCTCCTGCCATTTCTGCTCTGTATCTTTTCTCCTTCCAACCTCTTGCCACACTCCAGTGTCCCAGGATCCTTCCAGAACCCTGCTCTACCTTGCCTCTATCCCACTAACTGCTCTCAGATTTCTGATCCAGACATTGTTTTCTAAAAAAACGCATTGCCCCTTCCACATTTTTTTTTAACCATGGCTAAATTTTTAGTTAAAATGTAGCAATATGAAGGTGAAATTGTATTAGTGTTACTTGAAACTCCTGAAAATCTATATAGGCTGCTACTTTTCAACCATTTAATCACTCAACTTTCCCATGAACCTCACAAAAATCTGCGTATGTTGAGTGTTAGCTAACGTATTTTATCATTAAAAAAATCAGAGCCATAACATAACTGCTAAAGTGACTATCTGATGATGGAGTTGATGTAATTCCAGCCCAAAGAAAAGGATTCTGACACTTTACTAGCTTTTCAGGGGGAAATAGAAGACACACACAGCTCTTTCTGAGATACTTAAAATAGGTTAGGGATCCCCATGACTTGGTTTGCAGGATGGATGGTAAGTTGTGGGTGAGGTGGCCCAGGCTTCACACTCCCTGAGGAACCCAAGATACAGCTCTAGCCACAAAGAGCATTCATTTCGGAAAGTTGGACAAATGATGCTTTATGCTCTTATTAAAGGAATGGTGACTGAGGTATTTAGTAAAGAGACTCAAAAGGATTAAGCTTTACTCTTCAGAAGGAGGTTTGCAAAGCCTGATAGTTAGAGACTTTAGGGAAATTTTTTGTTCAGTTTTGTTTTTGTTTACAATTAGAATATAGGAGTATTATTTAATTCTTTAATACCATTTGAATATTATTATCACTTGGTTAGAACGTCAGAAGAAATAACTCCACTAAACATTGACTGGAATTATTAGTGATTCTGTAGTTCTTCTTTTTAAAGCTGTGCTAAAGTAAATTTGTTCTAAAACCCCGCATCCAGCCTAAGGTCTGGGGCATGGTTTCCCACTGAAATTTACTGTATGTGCTGTGCTTAACCTTTGGTGTGTCATAGACTTGTGTGGCAGCCTGGTGAAGTGCAGGGATCCCCTAACACAACTGTGATTTATTGCTTGTCACAGGCATAATTGAAGAAAATGATATGTGTGAGAGGTTAGTCAAAATAAAAATGAAATTTTTTTTTCCCGTCTAAGAATTTGCCCCCTTTGCGTTCTGTCTCAGATTAAGAACCTCTGCAAGTGTAATCTGTTTTTGTGACCTGTTGGAGTGCGGTGCAGATTTGGTATTGGTTAAGTTTCATGCAACAAGATAATGTGGAGGATTTTTTCAACTATCAAATCAACCCACAATTTTATAACCAGAAATTCATATAGAAGCAGAGCTCTGATGCTTTCTCCGCCTTTGAAGTTTAGATTCTCGTTCTATGCTGACTTGTTCTGGATCCACCTGAAGTGCATTTCTTTACTCTTTCTACAGTGAATGTATGACTATTGTCCTACTGTATAGTGTCCTCTTTGCTTAAAACAAACAAACAAACAAACACAACAACAACAAAAATCAACCAAACAAAAAAATCTCTTGATCTTCTGACTTCCCTGCATGTTGATGTTCAGTGACCTCAGGGCTTCTATCATGGTTCTATCTCCCATGAATGGCCCACCTCCAACCCCCATAAAAAAATTGGAACAAATGAGAAGGACCAGTTTCTCATGTTAATTAGGCTAACTAGAAGTTTCAGGAAAATTTAACATAGTACTTTGCCTTTTGCTCTGACTTCTTTTTGGTAGACACCTAGAGTTACAATACCATGTGTACGAGTCCGTTTTTATGCTGCTGGTAAAGACTCATCGGAGACTGGGTAATTTATAAAGAAAAAGAGGTTTAATGAACTCACAGTTCCATGTGGCTAGAGAGGCCTCACAATCATGGTAGAAGGCGAAAAGCACATCTTACATAGCGGCAGACAACAGAATGAGAGTCAAGTGAAAGGGGTTTCTCCTCGTAAAACCACTGGATCTTGTGGGACTTATTTACTACCATGAGAACAGTATGGGGGAAACCACCTCCATAATTCAATTATCTCCACCTGGTCCCTCCCAGGACACATGGAGATTATGGGAACTACAATTCAAGATGAGATGCAGGTAGGTACACAGTTAAACCATATCACCACGTTTTTGTATTTCAGGAATGCGGTAGAAACCTGCTAATGCAGTTCAGGGCACCAGCCTCATTCACATTCTTCTGATAATGATTCCTTCTAACTAGAGTATAGCAACAAACCAAAGTCTAGCACCCTGAAGTGATCTGGCTCCATGTCATATTTAGTTGCCAGATAATATACGAGTTAGTTTGTTAACTTACAAGAGAACAGATTCTCACCTTCCTTGATGAATCAAAATTTGATTTCTTAAACATATTCTGTATGTTTCTGTAAGTCTTACAAAATCTTATCGAGGAGAATGCACAAGCTAGTTGATTACATTGAGTTTATAACTAACATGGCTTAGGTGAAAGAACCTGTGATGGAAAACAGTTTGCCTTACACTTTGCAATCGGATGATTTCTTCTGTTACTTAGATGCATAGTGACCAAATTCATAAACGTCATATTATACTCCATCTTATTTGTCAATTTCTTCAAAAAATTTTTTAATTTGAAATTTCTGTGGGTACATAGTAGGTCCATATATTTATGGGATACATGAGATGTTTTGATACAAGCATGGAATGTGAAATAATCACATCATAGAGAATGGGGTATCTATCCTCTCAAGCATTTATCCTTTGTGTTACAAACAATCCAGTTACACTCTTTAGTTATTTTAAAATGTACAATTAAGTTTTTATTAACTAGTCACTTATTGTGCTATCAAACAGTAGATCTTATTCATTCTTTCTGACCATCTTTTTGTATCCATTAACCATCCCCCACCTCCTTTCTTCCAAGACTCCCTCTGCAGTTTCCAGAATCTGGTTACTAGATTCTGGGAAGGTAGTGGAAGGTAACCATCCTTCTACTCTCTATGTCCATGAGTTTGATTGTTTTGATTTTTAGATCCCACAAATAAGTGAAAACATGCAATGTTTGTCTTTCTGTTTCTGCCTTATTTAACTTAACATAATGACCTCCAGTTCCATCCATGTTACAAATGACAGGATCTCATTCTCTTTTATGACTGAATAGTACTCCATTGTGTATATGTACTACGTTTTTCTTTATCCATTCATCTGATGATGGATGGACACTGAGATTGCTCCCAAATCTTAGCTATTGTGAACAGTGCTGCAACAAACATGGGAATGTAAATATCTCTTAGATACACTGGTTTTCTTTAAATATATGCCCAGCAGTGGAATTGCTGGATCATACGGTAGCTCCATTTTTTGTTTTTTGAGGAAGCTGCAAACTGTTCTTCAAAGCAATTGTACTAATTTACATGCCCACCAAGAGTGTACAAGGATTTTCTGTTCTCCACATCCTCCCCAGCGTTTGTCATTGCCTGTCTTTTGGATACCTGTCGATCTTGCATTAAAATGATAGATGAGGCTGGGTGCCGTGACTCACACCTGTAATCCCAGCACTTTGGGAGGCCGAGGTGGGCAGATCATGAGGTCAGTAGTTCAAGACCAACCTGACCAACATGGTGAAGCCCCATCTCTACTAAAAATACAAAAATTAGCCAGGTGTGGTGGTGTACACCTGTAATCCCAGCTACTCAGGAGGCTAAGGCAGGAGAATCGCTTGAACCTGGTGGGGCAGCGGTTGCAGTGAGCCGAGACTGTGCCACAGCACTCTAGCTTGGGCAACAGAGCAAGATTACGTCTCAAAAAAAAAAAAAAAAAAAAAAAAAAGAAAAGAAAAAAAGATAAATGAAAGCCTATGGAGGAAGGGGGCACAATGAACCTAGAAACTGTGCCATGGAAACTTTGGTTGAGGGAATTGGAGTATTTATCTTGGAAGAAAGAAGATCATAAAAGTAACATTTAAGAATCAGAATGAACATGAACAGTCTTGAGTAAGTGAGTTTCAGTGTATTTTCCATTGTTCTAGAGGGCAGAACCACTAAACAGAAGAAAGGAATATTTTAGCTTAATCATTTCACAATGTAAACACATGTAGAAACATCACATTGTACCCCATAAATAATACAATCATTATTTATCAATTAAGAATAAAACGTTTTCAAATTATAAAAAATTAAATGATGTAAACCATAAGTAAACAAATTATATTAAAAATGAAGGCTAAAATGTTAAAAAAGAAAGAGATTTCTATTAATTAGATTTTTAAAAAATAAGCAAAAGCAGAAGGCAATGACTTCTGGATTCTTTGAAGTCTTTGTTGGGAGGATGTGAGCTTCTGTCTAAATGATGGTGAAATGAGGGTGTGTGTAGAGTGAATGGATAGTGAGGGTGAGCTTCTGTCTAGATGATGGTGAAATGAGGGTGTGTGTAGAGTGAATGGATAGTGAGGGTGAGCTTCTGTCTAAATGATGGTGAAATTAGGGTGTGTGTAGGGTGAGTGGACAGTTTCCAAGGGCTCTTCCAACTCCTATAATTTATAATTCTGTGATTTAAGAGGGGATCTAAGAATGAAGCTCTCACTCTGCAGAATGTGGTTTAATGATCTACATTAACATTTTAGTTCATTATTCATATTTCTGGCATGTGTCTATTTAAGTACACCTTTCTGGGAGCCATAGCTGGGACTGACATTAACATAGAATAGTATTTTATTTCTGCAAATCTAGCAACAGAAAGACATATTAAATATTTTTACCATTTTTATCCAGGATAAAAACATCTCCTCCATCTCCCAGCTCATGGGATCATAGGTTCATAATTTTTTTTCTTTTTTTTTTTTAATTCCACAGGACAATCTAGATGCTTTGTAGAAACTGCAAATGTTAGTCCCATAAAAATCCACACATTCACTAGCACACAATTTTTGCATACAATTCTAGGGGCATGTGCAACCCCTGAAGCCCATTAACATTAGAGCTCTTTGGACTGTTTTTATTTCAATGCAGAAAAATGAATCTTATGAAGAAACCATAGGGCTGCCCTCTTTTCTGGTTTCTCACTTGCTCCTTGTAGTTGGTTCTACTCTACAGTGTGGCAGGGATCTCAGGCAGCGGGCTAGATACTTCCTGTGCTGCTTCTTTAGCATGAGTTACCTGGACGTCCCCCGTGACTCCCACAATACGACATTGGCAAACTGCCAAAGATGATTTCATAATCTATAGCATTTTATTAGCCTTAGAAGATTGTTTTGGTTTGTTTGCTTGTTTTGCTTTGTGTTTAGCTAAGCAATGTTTTAAGTTGTCCTGTAAAGCATAACTGTCTTCCTTCAAAAGCAAACCTCTAGATCAAGTGCAAGTAGCTTACCCAGAAAGTGCAAGAAATGCCAATAGAGAAGAGGGAAGACATGAAGGAAAGAAAGTTGATAGAGTTTGTGGGATGTTTGAACACCAACCCATGTCAGCCATTGTTTGAAGGCTGCTGGAGGTGGGTATCACTTCCTGCCTCCTGAGCATGTAGCAAAGAGGGCTTCAGCAGCTGGAGAAAGCTCTTCTGGAAAAGAAATTCAGGAGGAATTCAGGAGTTGGTATCGAGAAGTTGGAAAAGTGGTATATCCACTGAAGTAGTGGGACTGTGTGGATACAGATGTGTCACTTACAGAATCTGCTGCAAGAGTTTTTTATGGTGTGCTTGAAGTTTCTTTCAATACATGTTGCAGCAAACCTAAATGAGAAAAGTTTGTTAATCTTATTTAAAAATACTTTTTGTTTTTAGATTCCTACTTTCCTAAAAGTATCTACTGTTATGAGTAGGGCTATGTTGTCACATTTTCTTAGTGGAGATAAATTGGTTTAAAGTCACCCACAATTCACTTTTGATCATCGGTTCAACTTACATCAAATGTTTTTCCATAGTTCCTGCCTTTAGGAGACATAATGGCTATGAGCTTTATGTCCCTTTAATCTTTTGATATAATTTGGTAAGAGAGTGCTTTTGTTCTCAGGCAGAGTGTGCTTTGGAATGCAGTTTTGAGTTCATTCAATGATTGCAGTACTTTACAGGTATAAACGCTAGGAGCATCTCCCAGGTGTGTATAAGCGAACCTCTCAATTAATCCAAATGGATATATTCTTTTTATTCCCCCAGAGATGCCTTGTATTGCCTGTGAAAATCATAAAACTACCTACCTCAGTGCCACAGGACATCCCTGGATTTCATGGTCAAGTGAGCTCTATACATTATTAGATCATCCTCCCTGTGTCCATAGTTAGTTCAGATTTCCATATGTGCATAGTCTTCTTTCTCATAAAACATTCAATCTTATCACCTGCTCCTCCTTTTTAGCAGATGATATTCTCTCCTATCACAGAGAAGCCACAAGAAGTGAACTTTAATTTCTTGCCATCAAGCTTGTAGCAATCTGGACACTCATGCTTCCTCATTTCTCATTCTCTGTCCTCTGAAGGTATTATTTCCACCTCTGTTCAAGATATCTTCTGCTCCTCTCTGCTTCTTGTGACTCTTCCTCAGAGACCTCATTGCTGTTGATTATTTCTTTCTCTCCATAAAATACCCTCAAGTCTCCCTTGTCTTTGAAAATCAATCACTCCATTGAGCTTATTACTGTCTTATCTGCTACTCTATCTTCTTTCCCCACTCAGAAACAGGCTCCTTGAAAGACTTGTTTTACACTTGCTGACTATGGTAGGCAGGATAATCATCCCTTAAAGATATCTGCATCCTAATCCCTGAAATAGGTAATATGTTCTTTCACATTAAGATTGTAGATGAAATTGAGGTTGCAAATCAGCTGACTTTAAGATAAGGCGATTATCCTGTGTTATTCAGATGGCCCAATGTAATCACAAGGGTTTCTCAAATTCAGAAGAGGAAGGAAAAAAAGTCAGGGTCAGAGGGATGTGATGTGACCAAGACTCAGCAACTACTGCTGGTTTTGATGATAGAAGAGCATCGTGAGCCAAGGAATGCAGCCAACTTCAAGAAGCTGGAGAAGGCAAGAAAATGATTCTTCCTTAGAGCTTCCAGAAAGAAACACAGCTTTACTAACACCCTGACTTTAGCTTAGGTAGACTCCTTGCCAACGTCTGACCTCCAGAACTGTAAGATGATAAATATATGTTGTATTAAGTCACTGTTCATGGCAATTTGTTATAGCAGCAACACAAGTGTTGAATTTAGTGTTTTACTTCCTATTCTACAATCTGTGAAATAAAGCTTTTACTTTTAAGAGTTTTATTAGTCAAGCTTCTTTAGAGAAACAGAAACTATGGGACCTATCTATCTATCTATCTATCTATCTATCTATCATCTATCTATCTAATATGTGTATCTACATATATAAAGAGATTTATTACAAGGAATTGGCTAACATGATTATGGAGGTTGACAAGTCCTAAGATCTGCAATCTGGTAAGCCAGAAAATCCAAAGGTGTGGTTCCAGTCCCAGTTCAAAAGTCTGAGAATCAGGAGAGCCAATGATGTAGTTCCATTCTGAGAGCCAGTGGGCACCAGACCCTGGAAGAGCCAATGTTTCAGTTCAAATCTGAAGGAAGGGAAAAAATAACCACTGACATCCCAGCTCAAGGCAGTCAGGAAAAAGGAATTTTCTTTTATTCAGCCCTTTTGTTCTCTTTAGGCCTCTGACAGATTAGATGAGGCCCATCCACATTAGGAAAGGCAATCTGATTTAATCAGTCTACCAATTCAAATGTTAATCCCATCCAGAAACACCCTTACAAACACACCCATAATATTTGAACAAATATCTGGGCACCCTGTGGTCTAGCCAAGTTGACATCACAAAAATCAACTAGAATTTCTCTCATCAAGGCCATCAACATTTATTTTGATGCCAAACCCAATGGACACTTTTTAGTCTTTATCCTACCTGACTCTTCAACAGCATATAACATGCTTGGTCTTGATAAGCTTCTCTAATCTCATTGATAAATATAATTCCCATCCTAAACACTGTATCCCAGCATATAAACCTACTTTAAGTCTTTCTTACATGTTTTCTTTCTCTTGCACCAGAAACTTTGTACCTACTGCTTGCTGTGCTTAAAACTTTCTCTCCAGCCTCAGTCCCTGCTCAGTGATTCTTTTACCTGTATAAATCTCACCCATCCTTCATTTTGCTAAAGTGAAATCTCCTTGAGGGAAATTATCTTGTGTTTTATCATTATATTCCCAACACCTAGCATAGTCACTGATACAAAGTTGTTGAATAAATGGGAGAAAACCAGTAAACATGTCTTACCCTGGGGAAAAGTAGAATAAAAATTAATGAGCTTAGTCTGGGCATGGTGGCCCACACCTGTAATCTCAGCACTTTAGGAGGCAGAGGCAGGTGGCTCATTTGAAGTCAGGAGTTTGAGACCAGCCTGGCCAACATGGTGAAACCCCGTCTTTTAAGCACTGTTTTACCTGCATTTCATAATTTTTAATATGCTGTGTTTTTATTTTCATTCACTCAAAGTATTTTATTTTCCTCTTGATTTTTTTCTTGACCTGTTGTATATTTATGTGCATTGTTTAATTTCTACACATTCGTTAATTTTCCAGTGTTCTTTCTGCTATTGGTTTCTAATTTCATTTCGTTGTGGTCAGAGTACACTTTGTTATATTATTCTTTTAAACTCATTAAGGTTTGTTTTATAGCCTAGCCTATGGTCTATCTTGGAGAATGTTCTATGTGCTCTTGAGAACAATGCACACTCTGTGCTGGGTGGAGTATGCTATTGCTTTCTATTAGCTTTAGTTGACCATCTTCAAAATGGAATACTAATCTTGTGCTGCTTGTATTAAGTAGACGATGCTTGAATCACACTTGATAATATATATAAAACAATTTTGTAATTGGACTGCTATACTAGCAGCTTTCAACTGGGCATTGTTTTGTTTCCAGCAATGGTTTGAATGTCTCTCCCACAGTTTCTGTGTTGAAAACTTAACCCCTAATGCAACAGTGTGGAGAAGCGGGACTTTTAAGAGGTGAATATGAACTCTGCCACCATAAATAAGTTAATGCTGTTATTGTGGAAGTGGGTTCAGTATCAAGAGATTGGAGTTCTTATAATGCATGAGTTTTGCCCCTTCCTTCTCTGTCTTGACATGTGATGCCTTTCTCCATGTTATGATACAGCAAGAAGGCCCTCATCATATTTGACTTTTTGATCTTGAACTCCTTAGCCTGAAGAACTATGAGCCAAAAATTTTTGTCCTTCATATTTTAACCAGCCTCAAGTATTCTGCTATAGCAGCACAATATAGACTAAGACACCCACTAAGTGACAATTGGCAATGTCTGAAGACGTTTTTGATCATCACAACTGGAAAGGTGCTACTGGCATCTAGTGGGTAGAAGTCAGGACTGCTGCTAAATATTCCACAAGTCACAGGACACTCCTCTAAAATGTATGGTCTAAATGTCAATAGTGCCAATGTTAAAAAACTCCACACTATACATGGGTGACCCAGCAGTTGCAGAATAAATGCTAAGAGGAGATACAGGTAATGTTTATAAACTCATGGACAGCATAGATAAAGGGAAGTTATGTTTAGTCTCAATTTATTAATATATTTCTTTCTTTCTTTCTTTTTTTTTTTGAGATGGAGTTTTACTCTCTTTCCCAGGCTGGAGGGCAATGGTGCGATCTCAGCTTACCACAACCTCCGCCTCCGGGGTTCCAGCGATTCTCCTGCCTCAGCCTCCTGAGTAGCTAGGATTACAGGCATGTGCCACCATGCCTGGCTAATTTTGTCTTTTTAGTAGAGATGGGGTTTATCCATGTTGGTCAGGCTGGTCTTGAACTCCCGACCTTCGGTGATCTGCCCGCCTTAGCCTTTCAAAGTACTGGGATTAGAGGCATGAGCCACCATATCCAGCCAATTCATTAATATTTTAAGCAAGGGTGTATCCATTTAACTTGAAAAAAGTAAGTTGAAAAATGTATATACTGAGTATATATACATGCAATCACATTTTTTACACTATACATGCAATCACATTTTTAAAAAATGTGTGCAAAAAAATTCTAGGTCCTCCATATTTTCCATAAAATTGGTATAATAATAGTAACAATAATTGGAAAAAGAAAGCATATGTTTAGATTCTCATAATAAAAATATGTATAAAACTATGTAAGTAAAAAATTTTAAATTAACCAGTACATTAGAAAGAAACATAAGACCTATTTATCTGGAAAGAAGAATAATTTTTAGCTCATAGCAGAAAATTCAGTTTCAAAGAGGAAGATAGGTGTTTTGCAACCTGAAGAGTAAAGGTTTTCCAGTTCAAGAACATAAACAGCCTTCTAAAGCAAACAAAATGGGTAAGATACATGAGAAAGATAACTTCTACCATGTCATACTACCAAACAAACTTACTAAAAAGCACTTATTAACATTTTGTGTTTTTCTAGAAAAGATGGGTCTAGTTTTAAAAACTAGTAAATTATTTGAACCTAGAGGTACCTCCACGTTGGGTTTCTGTGAGTTCAGGGGAAGATATTTCTTTTCTGTTTATTAAGGAAAACCAAGGATGTTTTACAGGATGCCTTTGACTTTTTATAATCAGACACTGAAAACCACTTCTGATCTACCTCAATATTTTTATCACTTAGATTCCCCCAAACAGAATGTAGTTCTAAACAAGTATGGCATTTGGATGTCATTATTGCTGTGATTATTCTGAAACTTCTGAGTTTGCAGTATGTAACCTCACATCTGATTTACTCTTACATGTATCCTAAGAGGACGTAAACACAATCACAGGAAAATGACAATATCCATGACTAAGCTCTATCTCTGGTACATTCATTTTAGTCAAACTTCTAACTTAGCTAAGTCTTTCAGGAGCTTTAATGTTTTCAAAACTCCTTAGAGAATCTTTCAAGTAAAGGAGACTTAGAGTCACACATTGTGAGGCTGAACAGTCAATGGGAATGCAGATAATAAGAACTTAGCAAACCATTAGCATGCAGCTGCTTCGCTTCTTAGAGAGTAATTTTTCGTACAAGTGGACTGCATTCTTTCTGGGCTGCATTTACTGCAGAACACCTCAGGAAAGGGCACCATTTGCAAGATTTTTAGTAGAATGGACCATCCTCGGAACTTTTCAAATAGCTCACCCTCAGTCTTAAATGTGATAAAGATCCCTGAATTTCATGGGATTCTTTTTTATGACAGGCTGCTAATCACCCTTGATCCTATGATAAATTTAAATACTAACTAATCCACTTTGAATAGGGATTAAGCTTTAATGTAGGAGGAAAGTATTCATTAGAATTCATTATATCAATTTGTAATTTGAATGATGCATCTCTAAATAAGATACTGCAGTTTCTAGTCATTGTAAACTGAGAAGCTTAAACATCCTTATCATTAATTAATGGAAAGAGAAATAAAATCTATAACAATCGAGGGAATACGTACCCCCCACTTCCCTTAGCTTCCTAATATAGCTAGCTGTTATTTTTAAGATGAACAATACCAAAATAGAATAATCACCACGGTAGAGGGAAACATAGCAAACTCAAGTTTGTGTCAAGGATAATTTGATGTACATGAAAAATGGAATACATATTGCAGATTTTCTTATTTTGATGTATGCTTTATTCATGTTGAGCTCATTGTCAAATTATCTTACAAATTCAACATGGAAATCAGATCAGATAATCATTTATCACTGTCTTACATTCTCCATATTTGGAATAAAAACATCTAATACCACTGAGCTAAAGTTGAGTAATAGCTCCCAAATTGAAGTAATATTTTATTCCAAGTAATTGCTACTATAGTACAATAATTTAAATTTTGATCTTAAGATATTTAAGTCATGAAATCAGAATGACTTTCCTCTTTCTCTCGCCTTAAAAAAAATAAAGATGTCTGTAAGTAGACATCTGTAAGTAGTCATTTGCGAACTTAATGAAGAACATAAAATTTCTGGGGCCTCAGTACTTAAGAAAGTACTTCATTCAATTTAAAACATTAAATCATGATTTAAACACAGTGAATTGTTCTTAAATTTTAATGCTATACTTGTGTAGAATGTCATAAAACTCGATGTTAAGAATTTGTGTTCTGCTGAATTTGGTAGCTTTTTAAAAGTAATTTTGTCAAGATTGACAGGAATATAATAGGGAATGCTTGCACCGCACTTGATGTGTGCCAGGCACTGTGCTAGTGCTTTATGCAAATTAATTATTTTAGTCCTATAACAGCCTCATAATGCAGGTACTATTAGAAATACCATTTTGCAGGTGGTGAACATAAGGCTAGAGACTGAATGTGTCCAAGCTCACATGAAGGGTTAATGAGGGAGCTGGGATTCGAACTTGGATAATGTGGCACCAGAGTCCATGCTTCCACATATTCTGTTGTATGTACAGTTTTGTTGGATACTCCATGTCTCTGGTGTGTTTTAGTCAAACTTCAAACTAAGCTAAGTCTTTCATGTCCTCCCAATGGTCCAATTCTTATGTATTTGGACATGTAGTCTGGCTTCCATAACAGAACAATCTCCTAGTCCTCTTCTTCAGCTCATGATTTAATTTTTTTAAGACTGTGTCTTGAAAGGAGCCCAACCCACTTTCGTAATCCTGAAGCCGCTCTGGTGAAAAGTGCCATCATTGCAGGCAATTTCCAGAAAATTTATTCAATTCCTCTATTTATCACCTTACTCTTCACTTTCTTTTTACTACCAGCTAGGTCCAGACCTCCCAGCCTCGTAGAACTGGTGGTAAATTTTGACTTCTCTGATTTTTGACTATAAGTCTTTCACAGATGACTGCTTGTATATTATTTCCTTCATTTTCTGCTGCTGGTCTTATATATCATTTTATTCTCTGTATTTTCCTCAGTTTATATTATTCCTGTGTTAATGAAAATTGAATTATGTAGTGGCAATGATATACTCTGAAATTTCTGTGCCTTAACGTAATAAAGCCTAAGTTTCACTAAGTGTGTTTGTTCACTAAGTTAGTAGATTTGGGAGCCTCCCATTTCTGGGCCATTATGGAATCTGAATGTAAAGAAGCTCCAGAGGAATGAAATATACCAAATTTTGCAAACAACTAGTGTAGTTCACTCATATTTACTAGACTTGCATATGTAAAGCTCTGCTGCCAGGAGCAGGTGGTGTCTAAGGGGAAAAGAGTATGGTGGCTATAAGCTGATTCTTAACTGCCTTAACCCCCAGGTGACATATGTTCTGGCTGAAACTAGTTTATTAATACAACTTAAGTGAGAGTCTGGAAGGGAAGCAGAGGGGACCACATAGAATATCTGGTGAGCATTGCCCATCTTTCCCACAATATACTTAGACTACTAAGACTTCAACAATTTTTTCTGTATAAATTATCAATCTTTTTATCCTATTCTGTAAATAAATTTATAAACTGCTTATACTATTTCTCTTGTACTATTGACATGTAGTAAAGATGACCTTATATCATTGAAAGCCTAGAGTACAGGAATATTAAATACTAATAATATAATGATATTTTGCTATATTAGTAATGGACATTAACAGATTCAAAGTCAGGCAATAAAGGTGACATTTAGTTAAGTCCATGATGACATGAAAAAAAAATTAAAAAAAAACAAACTCAATTTTACCAGTGTGTTGCATATCCTCTCAATTTCTCTTGCCCTATCTTCCATAAATTTTACAAAGTAAAGCATATATATCAAGGAAATTTCCATAAGATATATTATAGACCAAAACAACTAAACTATGTTATTGTCTTGGTGTTATGGGGATTCTCTTGTATATAGAATTCTGAGGTAGGCAAGCTGTAGCTGATTGTCCACAGTTATATAATGGTTTTTCAAAGAACAGAAGGAGCATTTCAGTTTGAAAGCCCTTTGTAAACAGGTAAAACTGTAAGTTTGCATATTTGTTTGTAACTTTATAAAATAATGAGGGTGCAAATATGAGGTTATTTCTTGTGAGAGGGTAAATAAGTCCTTATGGAGATTGATCTCAGAAAAGAACAAAACTATTTTTTTGTTTTAACCTGGTCAAAGACAGCTGCCTTATAAAATAAATGAGATCTTCAACTTGAAATCTCCTTTATGTGACTCAGTCTTCTCTAAATGTCTAAAATTCTAATATTGTGACTTTCATCTGAGATCCTCAAATTTATACTGACCACTACGTAAGTGTTCTATAGGACTGGGCTTTCAGGTTAAATGATGCCGCCAGCCAAAAGTATAATTTCTACTTCCATTGCCACATCAAGCGAAACAAAATACTAGCTACTGGATAGGAAGAAACATTAATATAATTATAGATTATTGGCCCTTGCTGTAAGGAGAAATAGCTTAAATTGATCAATCACTTGCCTATATTTCTTCAAATTATATAGACTGCTTGGAAGACAATTTAATGATCTATTAATAATTGCAAAACTGTTAATTCATAGTAAGAAAAAATAATAAAAATAAGCTTTAATGTTTTGACTTTCTTTTATTTTTATATTTTATTTTCAAGATGAACTTTTGATCCAATTGGTCTTTATTTTTTTGGTTTTAGCCATTGTTAATAGAATTTGTAACCCATTTTTGGAAAGTGAGTTTTATATATAACCATTTCATTGTGGTAATTACATATTTTGTTTTATTTTATTGTGAAATTAGGAGCAATGTAATTTTTTGTCACATTTTCCCTAACATTTGTAGAGTAAGCCTAAGTTATGAATGTTTTCTAAAAGTTTACATCAAAATATTCCCGTCAACATTGGAGAAAGTAGTTAGATTACACTTTTACCACTAATCATGCAAATGAGGCTCAGCGGGAGACAGTTTACCCAAAGTCAGACATTCCATGGATTCACAACAAGTTTTCTCAAAGACTAGTTGGCTAAATACAAATACCTCCACTGTCCTGAAATTTGTCCCAGTCAAATCCCCCTCTTTCAAATCCTCCACAATAGAAGACTTGGGTCCCCCACCAAGTCCTTGTTTACATGTTTAAGCAGATTTTTTTTTCTTTTCCTTTTCTTTTGAAAAACCTGGCCCTGCCTACTGGCATTCATGCTACCCATTCCCATGTAGAGGTTGGTGATCTTCCTGGTTGGAAGTTATTGAGGATCATAATTTGAATATATTAAAAAAAATTGGACATGCCACTGAATGATCAGGCATCAAATGGCTTGGCTCTTCTTCATTAAGTACAATACAGTGGTAATTCTCCTATCACCAGAATGGAAAATCTTACTGACAATGATTCAGCCAGACTTTATGAAACCCTACCAATGTCAAGAGCTGAGTTTGCAAACTGATGGCCATAGGTTGTATTTGGTAGAAAGCTGTGTTTTGACCATACTCACATGCTTTGTTTTGCCTTACGCATATTAGAGCCTACATCTAAAAAAGTTAGGATATTTTACAGAAAAGTTCAGATTTAAGTGTCTCTTCAAAACTCAGAAGTTTCAGCACACTGAACCTACATCCCTGCATTCAGCTACTGGTGTCTAGTGCCTGCCCTCTTTAGGTGAGGTACATGGACTCCAGGTCACACCTCCTCTCTGCCCACCCCAACTCTAAATGGTCCTGTGAGACCTGCTTCAGTCATTGGCATGACATGCCTCTTCTCTGCAGCACTTGAACTTGTGACCCTCCAAGTTGTTTTTGTTCTAAGTGTGGCCTCAGTGCCACTTTCATCACAATCACCTGGAGTGTTCACTAAGTTTGTAGATTCAGGGGCCTCCCATTTCTGGGCCATTACGGAATCTGAATGTAAACAAGCTCCAGAGGAATGAAATATACCAAATTTTGCAAATCACTAGTGTAGTTCACTTGTATTTACTAGACTTGCATATGTAAATCATTGGTGATTTTCTTTTTAAACTCTAAGCCCTTGATTCCTGACCCAACACCTGAACCGGCCTACCTTTTGCATTGCTTGAATTTTTAGCTATATGTAATATAATTATATTACATGTAATATATTTATTTAATTATGTGTAATATATAATATGTATTATATGAACTATAATTTATTATTTATAATTATTTATTATATGCATTATATTAATTATATGTAATTTAATTATATGTAATAGCATGTAATATATTTATTTGCACTATAATTATATGGATATTTAATTATATGTAATATAGTTTATGCAATATGTAATACAATTTATGCAATATGTAATATATGTAAGAGTAAATTATTAAATATTAAATACATAAAATATTAACTGTATTAAATATCAAATACATAAAATATTAAATGTATTAAATTAAATACATTAAATTTAATACATTTAATTATACGTAATTTTCAATTATATAGAATATATATACATGTACATATGTAAATATGTATATATACATTTAATTATATAAAATATGGTATATATACATATTCCATATGACTCAAGAAAAAGTTTTGCTCCTATAAATATAAAATTTGAACCAAAGAATTCTTTTTTGAGATGAAGTCTTGCTCTAGTCGCCCAGGCTGGAGTTCAATGGTGGGATCTCGGTTCACTCCAACCTCCCAGGTTTAAGTGATTTTCCTTCCTCAGCCTCCAGAGTAGCTGGGATTACAGGTGCCCACCACCATGCTGGGCTGATTTTTGTAGAGATAGGTTTTCACCATGTTGGCCAGGGTGGTCTCGAACTCCTGACCTCAGGTGATCCACCCACCTCAACCTCCCAAAGTGGTGGGGATGAAAAGGTGAGCCACTGCACCCAGCCTGAACCAAAAAGACACTAGATTGACTGCGTTCTTGGGCAAACAGGATCTGGAAGTGGTGGAATTGCTGTGCATTTCGCAGTGCATACCTGAAACTCATTTCACCTTCCTTTTCTTTCTTCAGTCAAGTTGTATTTACTTTACATCTTTCTCTACTGGGAAATTACTATGTTCACTTGTCTTATAATTTTAGAACAAGTCTACATAAACTTAGTGGTAAGTTTCTTACAAGACTCAGGAGTCTTCGTCTTTGCCCTTTTACCTTTATCTTACAAGATTAAGTGCTAGAAAAAGCTTTATCCTGCTGTGAAACTAGACATATTAAAGCTAAATATTGAGGGTTATATAATTTACTGCATTTCTTCTCTTTTTAGTTGAGTGACCAAGAATTTCAAAATCGAATTTATAACTTAAATTTAATAATTGTTTAGATATCTATGACTGGAATATCTGCCTTTAACTTCAACCCCATTTGGAATCATTTGTTCTAATCTTTTTAAACTTATTTTTGAGAATTATTTTTAATATTATTTCTGAGAATTAATTATTTTGATAATCTCTGAAAATTATTTTTAATAATATTTATATAGATTTTAAAAGGTTAATTTAAAAGACTGAATAAAATTGGGTGTGCAAATGCAAAAAAAAAAGAAAAACAAAACAAAAACTTAGAAGCCTGATTTTCTTTCAGCAAATAAGTTTTAGTACACTCTCATAATTAGTTTTAACTCATGTTTTTTTGTTGAATGCCAGCTGATCATCAAAGGTAAACAAATTTTTTAAACTGAAGTTCAGTTTACATATTGTAAGATGTGCTGATCTTAAGTGTACAGTTTCATGAGTATTGACAAATGCACATATTCATTAACTTGTACCATCATCGAGCAATGAAATATTTCCATCAGTTCACTCAGCATCTTTTCCAGTTAATCTCCAGCCTCCAGAAACATTCAGTGGTCTACTTCTTACCATCACTGTGTAGTTTTGCCTGTTGCAGATCTTTCTGCAGATAGAATCATTATGCAATACGTAATGAATTCTTTTATATGACGCTCTGTTCACTGAGCAAAATGTTTTGTGAGACTTATCCATGTAATTGCTCATATTTGCAATTCATTCATTTTTATTGCTGAGTAGTATTCCACTGTATGAATATGCCAAAGAATTGTCAGTTCTTCTATTCATGAAAATCAGGCTGTTTCCAGTTTGGACTTATTATAACAGAAACAGAAGCTGCTAAAACATTCTTATACAAAGCTTTTTGTGGTTGTATATTTACATTTGTCTAGATATATATGCAAGAGTAGAACTGTTGGTTCTTAGGGTAGATATATGTTTAACATTTTAAGAAAGTACTAGATTTCCAAAGAGATTTTTCTAGTTTACCTTCCCATTGAAAATAGGACTCTGATTGTTCCATATCTTCACCAGCAATTAATGTTGTCTTTTCTCTTTAGCTTCTAATAACACTATAATGATATCTCATTAATTTGAATTTCAGTGATGGCAAATAATGTTGATTACTTTTTCATACATATATGTGCAATTCATATATCTTATTTTGTGAAGTCTGTTCAAGTCATTTTTCCATTTCTTTGGTGGAGAAGTTGTTTTTTGTTATTAATAAGTTGTAGGAGTTAGTTCTTTGTATATTCTATAGCCAAATCAGATATATAGGACACAAATATTTTGTCTCGTACAGTGTATATATTTACTCAATGTTTTATTTCTTTTGATGAGCAGAAGTTTTAAATTTTTATGAATTCAAATTTCTTTCCTTTACGATTAGTGTTTTTTGTTTCTTCTCTAAGAAATCTTTGCCTACCCCCCAAATTATAAAACTATTCTCTATTTTTTTTTCCTGAAAGCTGCATAGATTTAGTTTTACATTTAGATCCAAGATATAGATAAAACTAATTTTTGTGGATGGTGTGAGCTCAGTGTGAATATATAGATGTACAGGTTTTTCAAAACCATTTGTTAAAAAGACATATTTCCCCATTGAATTGCTTGGGCTCTGTTAGTGTATATTCTTTTATCATATATGTGTGGGTTTATTTCTGAAGTTTCTATTCTGTTCTATTGATATATTTCTGTTATTTTGCCAGTATCACACTCTCTTTATTTCTATAGCTTTAAGTCTTGAAGGCAGATATTCTTCTAATATCATCCTTCTTTTCTAAGATAAATTTGGCTATTTTAAGTTCTCTGCACTTCCAAATAAATTTTAAAGTAAGATTGTCCATATTACAGTAAGTTTTTGGATGGAATTTTGCTCAGAAATGCATTGAATCTGTAGATGAATTTGGTGACAATTGACATTCTAGCATATTGAGTTTTCCAAATCCTTAAATATGGTATATCTCTACAATTCTAAGCCCTTTAAAATTTCTCCAAGCAATGTTTTATAGTTTTCATTCAGAGATACTGCATGCCTTTTGTTAAACTTATCCTGACTATTCTATATTTTGGTAAGCAATTGTAAATATTATTATACAGCAATTATAATTTCTGTATTGTTACATTTCTAAGCCTTTTAAGATTTCTCACAGCAATATTTTATAGTTTTCATTCAGATGTACTATGTGTCTTTTTATTAAACTTATCCTATTTATATTTTGGTGGGCAATTGTAAATATTATTATACAGTAATTTTAATTTCATTATCCAGTTCTTTATTGTTAGTATAAAGAAATGCACTTGATTTTTTTTCATTAACTTTGTATCCTGTGACTTTGTTAAATTTACTTAATAGTTGTGGCAATTTTTTTTTTTTTACAAATTCTTCATAACATCCTACATAATCATGCTATCTTTAAATAAAGACAGTATTCTTTCTTTCTTTCCAATTTTAAACCATGAATTTAATTTACTACCATATTGTACTCACTAGGGCTTCCAGTACAATGTTGAATAAAAGTTGTGAGAGAAAGCATTCCTGTCTTATTCCAGATCATAAAGAGAAAGCTTTCAAAATTTAATCATTAAATATGACAGGGAATGTACGTTCTGTATAGATGGCTTTTATCAGGCTGAAGATTTTATTCTATCCCCAGCTTGCTGTGAAGTTTTATTTTAATTGTAAATGGAAATTGAATTTTGTCAAATGCTTTTTCAGCAGCTAT
Organism: Ateles fusciceps; assembly: GCA_036589455.1. Lineage (NCBI taxonomy): Eukaryota > Metazoa > Chordata > Mammalia > Primates > Atelidae > Ateles > Ateles fusciceps. The sequence continues at coordinate 12,278,218 of JAZHEH010003097.1, forward strand.
ATTATATAAAATTTTTCCCTTTTAATCTTTGGATGTCATAAATTATATTTATAAATTATATTTGCTGATTTTCAAAAGTTAAACCAACCTTGAATTTTTAGGATAAATGTCATTTTTCCATTATATATTACCCATTATATAATATATTACATATATTATTACATTACATATTATATTTTAATATTTTAAAATATATTTCCAGATTTGATTTTCCAGCATTTAACTAAGGAGTTTTGTGTCTATGTGTGTAGGGATATTGATCTGTAATTTTCTTTTCTGATGCTGTGCTTGTCTGACTTTTGTATCAGAATTATTCTGGCCTCATAAAATGAGTTGATAAATGTTCTTTCCTCTTCTACTTTCTGAACTAATCTGTTTGAACCGATGTCATTTATTCTGTAAATGTTTGATAGAATTCACCAGTGATGACATCTGGGCTTGCTTCAACTTTTTATATCACAAATCTGATTTATTTAATCCACCTAGATATGTTATCATAATCTAGTTTTTATTGTGTCAGTTTTGGTAAATGGCATGTTTCAAGGAATTTGTGCATCTCATCTGTATTGCTGCATTTATCAGGATAAAGTGTTCATATCCTTTTATAATAACAAGGTCTGTAAAATCTATGGTTACAATCCTTCGTTCAATGTTGGTATTGAACGTTTGTACTTTGCTCTTTTTCTTGATGATTCTTGTGATAATTTTTATGAATTTTAGTAATCTTTTCAAAGAATCAACTGATTACTTTTTATACTACTTGTTCATTATTTCACTGATTTCTTTATTTTTTGTTTTCTCCCATTTTGTTCTGTTTACTTTGTATTTAATTTGCTTTTTTTCCTCTTCACTTCTTAAGATATAAGCATAGATTATTAGCTTTATATCTTTCTTCTTTTCTCCTATACGGAATAAATTGTTAATGTCCCTCTAAGAATGCTCCCGCTGTATCTGTTGTGTTATTTCATAGCTTTTGTTTTTTTCACAGCTATATTGCTGGATTTCCAGAAAAAAACGATCAATTATAGCATTGATATTTAAAATCCATAACATAGCAGTGCTCTCAGGGCATTGATAAATAGCTCTACTAAAATAATTTAAAACACATAGCAAATTTTTTCTGGAAAAGAAGCTTTCAGTTTGAGAAAATGATCATATATTTTAGGTGAATTTAAAAAAATACCAAGTTACCAAATTGCGTGTGAAATTTATGAATTATTATAATTTTTTTAATGAGCTGGTAGCTCTCTATTAACATCGGTCTCAACATTCAAAGAGGAAGAACAAAAGCCTGAGTGAAAAATAATTTTAGACACTATCATCTTTTAATGTTAGTCAAATCTTTGACCAAACTCTCTTATGATCAATTTCTAAAAACATTGCCTATGTCAATGTCAATATCCTGTTTGTTACATTGCACTCAAGTTTTACAAGATGCTACCCTTGTGGGAAACTGGGTAATGGCGCTACAAGATTTCTCAAAATTAATTTTGAGAAATATCAATATTTATTTCTCAAACCTATGACTGCATGTGGATTTACAATGATATCAAAATAAGAGATATAATTACAAAAAAAAAAGAAACCTGGCACATAGTTGGAGCTTATCAAATATTAGGTTTTTGTTTGTTTGTTTTGAGATGGAGTTTCACACTTGTCTCCTAGGCTGGAGTGCAATTGCATGATCTTGGCTCACCACAGCCTCTGCCTGCCGGGTTCAAGTGATTGTCCAGCCTCAGCCTCCTGAGTAGCTGGGATTACAGATGTGTGCCACCACGCTGACTAATTTTTGTATTTTTAGTAGAGACAGGGTTTCACCATGTTGGCCAGACTGCTCTTGAACTCTTGACCTCAGGTGATCCACCCACCTCCACCTCCCAAAGTGCTGGGGATACAGGCATGAGCCACAGCACCTGGCCAAATATTAGTTATTTTTAATGTTATTTGCTCTATAGTACTATCACATTGTAATGGAATGCATTAGTAGAGTTTGTCTCATTAATTCCAACACTAATTGTGCAAATATTTATGGATGCTTATAAGGTACAAGGTCTCATTGATTAGGGTTATAAAGACATGACCCCTACTCCCATGCTGTCATGTAACTCCGCTACAAAGAAGGAAAGAAGAAAATCCTCTGAGTATTGTAATAGGAGGTGTAATGAAGTAGTTAAAAGCAAGGTTTAGAGCCAGGAAGACTCATGCTGAATTTCCTTGATTCCTGTATTTTCCTTAAAACTGTATGTTTCTGGACAAATTACCCTCTTGATTTCTATTGTTTCATCTGCAAAATGATAATTAAAATGATTTCAATTTCTTTTAAATAAGTTTAAATGAGATAATATAATACTTTAGTCTTGTAATAAAAATAAACTGAACACCTATTACTTGGCTCTGTAAGACACTGAGGATCCAACAGTGCTTAAGCAAATTATGTCAGCCTTCACGAAGTGCAGCCTTGTGGGATTTTGAACACTCAGAGAGATTTGCTATGAAATTCAATGCTTTCACTGCCAAGTTATGAACTTTTCCCTTGGACTGTTAAAAAACAGTAATATATCTCTACTTTAAGATAAATGAAAGCACCTAATGTTTGCTGTTACATATGCTGTATAATGTTTTCTCTGTATTTCTAAAAATGTGTATGCAAACTGAAATATATTTTCAGCATAATTTCATCCATGTTTTATTTTCATGTAGGTTTGATTTTTGATGAGTAGCAGGTACTTGCTTAGCAAGTGATCAATAAGTAGTAGCATGAAAAACAAATATGTGTGTGTATATATATACAAATATCTGAGATACAATGGGGATAAGATGTTTTCTATCAGGAAAGGCTTTTTGGAAGAACTGCCATTTGAGCTGGACCTGGAAAGAAAAAAAGATAATATTTAAAATAATACTTAAAATAATATTTTAAGCATCACTCAGATTACACCTAAGCATCACTCAGATTACACCCACTTTATATGTCCTGGTAAATAGGTACTTTAAATATATTATTTTATGTGTTATTGCATCTGCCATGCAATGCTGGCTACTGAAGCTATGAGATAATAGTACATTCAGCCGGGTTGAGTTCTCGGTCTTTGATCTAACTATCCTGAAGGAATACAATAATTTTCTCTAAACTCACTGTACAAAGTATCTAACTTCTCAGAGATGGTGCAATGGGCTTTAAAGTCAAGTCTGTAGTTATTTATGCCAGCCAGTCTTTTACTCAGTATTTCTCAGAAAACAGCAGTTCGAACCATCAGAGCTTAGCTTTTCCCTTTAGAAAATTTGAGACTGATTGTACATTTTCTCTGAAGAAATTCTTATAACTTTTAACTTTACAAAAGAAAGACTCAAAATTTGTGTAAGGAATTATGCAAAATAATTGAAAAGCATTATAATTGATAGAACTATAAATTTGTTTGAGGGCATTCATGTTCTTCTCATTGGCTTTCTTTCTTTCTTTTTTTTTTTTATTGTCTGAGACAGTGTCTCACTCCGTGGCCCAGGCTGGAGTGCAGTGGCATGAACTTTGCTCACTGCAACTTCTGCCTATTGGGTTCAAGCGATTCTCCTGCCTCAGCCTCCCGAGTAGCTAGAGTTACAGGCACATGCCACCACACCCAGCTAATTTTTGTATTTTTAGTAGAGACGGGGTTTCACCATGTTGGCCAGGTTGGTCTTGAACCCCTGACCTCAAGTGATCCACCTGCCTTGGCCTACCAGAGTGCTGGGATTATAGGCGTGAGCCATCATGCCTGGCCTTTCTCATTAGCTTTCTAGTTAACTTTACTTGGTGTTTGAATTCTTCCTCGTGCAAAACGCAAGAAGGCTTTGATAGTATGTCTACAAGTTTACTTTCCTAAACTCTTTAGTTTCTTTTTATATATCATTTATATTTATAGAATATTTATAGAATGTCCTCTTGTGTCTAACCAAGGGTATAATGCAGTTTTTAGCTAGTTGAAAACCAGAGCTGCTCTTAAGATTCTCAACACATGAGATACAAAAAAGGAACATGTCAGAGGAAATTTAGGAACCTAGAAGGGAGGGGAAGGATTGGAGGATCTGACAATAGATGAATTCACCTGAAGGGATGACCACCTCCCAATTTAACAGCTTAATTACCAGTTCTGCATGTGGCTGAGCCTTCTGGAATTTTTGATAAACATGACGAGACATGATTATCTTCAGCTTAGCACAAAAAAGTCTATTAGATATCAGATGCAAAACACAAAAGTCCTTTGAATCTACCATTCTTTTTTTCTTACTTGGCATATGATTTGCTTGCGTCTTTTTTTTTTTTTTTTTTTTAAATTAAACCTCTACTCCAAGAAAAGTTTCTCTTCTTGGAACGTATTTTTGGTAACAGTTTTTGTCTCATGGGGGAGAGGTAATGTGATAAGTTTTTTTATTCAATCGGTCATCTAAAAATGAAGGTAAATGTCTTTTTTTTTAAACAGAAATCTATTTAAAGCAACTTAGAAAATGTATCAGGATTGTGTGTATAATTATGGTATTATATATTCTTACTATGTAGTGTTACAATGAGTTATTGTTTTAAGATAATTTCATTGACATATATTTAGAGGTAATTTAGAAACACATTTAGAAAATGTTTCATTTCAATTACTAAAAAATATTTATAATACACAAGTCAGGTGTCTTGAAATACGGTTTCTTGAATAAGGTGTCTTGAAATTCTGGGGGTTGTTTTAGTCAAACCTTTATTTATGTATACATATTTAGTCCAAAGAAAGATCTAGAAAACAAATCTCTCTGAGACTAAATTGAACATCTGAGGCTTGTGGAATGCTGAGGATAGAAAGAAGGTCATGGAAATGAAATTTGTATGTCTATCATTCATTTTTGTTGTTCTTCTATTATAAAAATATTTCTGTAACAGCTGGATTCTGTTTACCTATCGTACTGAAATATGACAACATTCTCTCTTAGCTTTAAATTACATAGTTTAAAAACATAATAGTAATAGCTTCCTGCTTTACTTGTCCTGGTAAATAGGTGCTTTAAATGTTATTTTAAATTATTTTTAAAATCCTAAATTATTCAATCTAGAGTAGGCATTTTATGGCTATTTTTAACAACATGGAAACTGAGGCTAAGAGAATTCAAATAACTTGCCCAAAATCACAACATGCTAAGTGTAAAGATTTAAACCCAAAACACATGCTCTGAACACCAATTCTAATGCCCTTCCTATGGAAGCCTTTGCAATTGTGAAACCCTTTTCATTTTCTCAAAGCAGAACCTAAACAGATGTACGGCATTATTGTCATACTGCCGATGAAATGGCTCCCCCGCAGGAAGGAGAGCAAAACAGCTATATAGTCAGATGGGGTCTGGTTGCCACCTGTGTAAGTTTCAGGCGATGCAAAGAAAGGTTGGAATAGTTGGACTCATGGAAACCTGGCCTCCCTACTTATCTGCAATCCTCTTGTTTCAGGTCATTTACATTCACGGAGCACTTCAGGACTCATTGCCAAGGCTCTGGTGTAAGCATCTCTTTGGTATGCAGGCACAGATGAAGCTCCTGAAGATGGCTGGTGCCCCAGGTAGAAAGTTGACCCAAGTGAGTTCTTTGACTCTTGAGAAATGAGCTCAGTTATAAGAAAGGAGAGTGTTCTGAGACTTGAAACAGAGGAAGGAGAAAGTGAGTAAAATTGGATTTAAATGGAAATCTGATGTTCATTTGAATTTGTTCCAGTTACGCTTGGAATGCCTGATGCATTTGAATTTTCAAGTTTAGAACAGTATTATGTGAAAATGCCTCGATAATTCCAGAAAAGAATATGTCTAAGGGGAATGAAGAAGTAAAGGTGTCTTTTATTACTTTCAGCTTTTCCTTAAATCCATTTAATTATGACACCAGCTTACACATCTGTAATAGCTTTTCAGGGCACTTTGTGATATATAACTTTGTTTTACTCTTAATAGATCTTTGTTGTAGGCAGCACAATTTGTATTTTCTTCACCCTGTTGATAACTGAGGGGCAGAAAGATCACTTAAATATGTTATTACTTTTACAATTTGTGGTAAGTTAATAAAATAGAATTATTTAGAAAGATGTGTTTGTGTGTGTATGTACATATATATGTGTGTGTGCCTCAAGACTTTAACTTTAAACATATAAGTATATATTCTGACATGGGCTAAGGCCTTCGTTTGCATATATTTTTGATGATTGAAGTTCCTTATGATATTTTTTAATGTAAATCAGACCCATATTGAATCATCTATAATTTCTAGAGTTTTATTTGGCAGGGGAGAGTAGGTACTTAAATTTTTAAAGCAATGGGGATATCTTTTTTCTATATTTTTAATTGTTATTTTTCAAATATTTTATTGTTATCATATTTGAAGTTTGTTAGTCACTTGCCTTTACTGAGTCTTACTAAAACATTCAATAGCATTTTCATAGTACTATAATTCTATTTGCAGATCCATGGTCTATTGGTTTACTAATATTTAATTAAGTTGTACAATTGCAATATAACAAGTACAGCTGACAGGGACAGTTTTGGGAACAAACACAACTGATTCTATTAAACATACAACACAACGAGTGGGAGCAGACGTGTGGATATACTTGTGGGTAGTCTGCTAACTGTGAGCATACAATGTGCCAAAGCATACGGATGTTTTAGAGATGGAAGGACAAGCTTGGATTTATCAGTTTCAGAGACTTCTATTTTGACTATAAATAGTTAAGTTGAGAAAAGAGCACTTTCTTCTTAGTCATCTTGAATATAGGCACAGATTTAGCTGAAGTCTATTCATCACAACATCTACTTATTCAACCAATATTTATTAAGTATGTGTCAGATACATACTTCTGGCAGCTGGGGATACAATATAAATAGAGCAGGTATAAATCTCTCCTCTTATGAAATGTAAAGTCTATAAAGTAGAAAGACATTAAACAAATTAAACATGAAATATAGTGAAAAGTCTGTGGCAAAGGCGAAGTGGTGTTTGAGATAGGGTCTGTGATTTGAAGGTCTTACTGAGTTCATATTTCTGTGAAGATGCAAAAGAGAGGAGAGTGTAAAAATACTTGAATGGCTTTAATACAAACCAAATGCAATTGGGTTCAAAGGAGACAGTTTTGATATCGCTAGGTGTGGAAATTTGTTGACCACCTAGAGGGGCAGCAAGTGCAAAAGCCCTGAGGCAGAAGAATCAGTCTGTTTGAGGGAGAGCATGGAGACCAATGTGGCTGGAGCAGGGTGGAGAGGGAAAAACAATAAATTGGACCAGAAAAATAATGAGGGGGAGGATGGAAGTAGAGTTTCACACAGAATCTTCTAGTTTCTGTTACTAGGACTTTGGCTTTTACTCTGCAAAAAACAAAAAGACGTTGGAATATTCTGAGTAAATAGGAGACATGATCTGAAAGATGATAGCATCACCCTGTGTGCTTGGTTGAGAATGTCTTAGAGAAGGCTGAGAGTGAAAACAAGCAGACCAGTTAGCAGGCTAGTGCAATGTTTCAGGTGTGGGACAGTGGTAAAGTAGGCAATTTTTTAGCAATGAAGTTAGCAGTAGAGATAGATAATTATTTATATTACTAAAACAATTAGAACATAGTAGGAGAGATGAAGCCAAAAAAATGAGAGGCAGTCAAAATATTTAGCAGTAGAAGATTATCTAAAATCATATTGTGACCACATAATGAATTACTATATAAAATGTATGTAGAAAAATATCATAATGACACATTCAATTACAATATACAGTAATGCTAAGTCAATGTGGTACATTCCAAAATAGACTAATGATATTTTTGCAAATACAAATTGCACGCATATTTTATTTGAACATATAAGGTGTACAAAAGACATATGCATGAATTATGAATGCTTTAAAAGATTCTTATTTTTACTCCTCTGAACTTTAAAAAGTTTTCTATACAGTAAGCATGCTAAAGACATTAGCTGATTCATTTCTTTGTTCCATCAGTGCATTTTTTTGAGCAGGGACTATCTTTAAAATGTTGCTCTTGGCTTTAAAAAAATATTAAAAATGAATGAGACGTAGTTCTTGTCATCAGTCTTTATAATTTTGTAGATGTAGAGTAATATAATGATGTATATACTAATATTATTAAAAAGTTAGAGAAGCACAAATAAAATATTATAAGGGGTTAAGAGGAGACAAATATTTAGCTCAATGGCATTTGAATTTGGTGGAGAAATATCAGGGAAGTGTTTTGACAGTTTGTGGAATAGAATTCTCAGTGGAGGAAACAGAATTAGCAGAATTGTAGTCAGGGATGCATAAGCCATGTTTGAGAACATATTATTTAGTACAGCTAAAGTGTAGAGGAAATATATGTATATAAGTAGTATAAGGAAGTATAGTTGTATATTTATATGTATAGTGTAGATTCAAGAAGTATATAAGTATAATGGAAGATAATCGGACAAGAAAAATGGAAGACAATGTAAGAATATTGTTAGTCATTAAAGAGTAGCATATTTGTGCTATGTTTATATATGACACACATTTGCATAAAATTTATTTAACTTTTGTAGACTTACATTCATAGATTAGCTAAAATCCCTATTCAGTTACTTAAATTTTTAATTGTAGACTTGTGCCACAAAATTGGTATTTATTGAAAAGAAAAATGTACCCTTATGATTCACTCTCTTCCAGAAATATTTTTCTGATTTATTTTGCATTTCATCAATCCAAATATAGTGGAGATATCTATTTACGAATAGAAAATTTTACTTTAGCTCCTCATGTATTGAATTTTTCCTAGGAGGCAGCTGGAAGAATCTAGTTCATTATATGTGAAGTTTATTTGGAAAAATGAAAAGAATTGTTGCCCTACAGAAGAACTTGGTAGTGACGTCTGCAGAGAGGTGCTGGGCATCTTGTTTAAATTCCTTGTGACTTAGGGCTGTGGAACTGAGCCAAAACCAGCATCACGGCTGCCCCTAGTCACATTGCTGCAGTTTGTAAGTTTGCATTAGTCAACAGCACTTGGAGGGTCTGATTACTTACTTGTGAACATTTGCTCTTGGCTGTAAACTGGTAAATAAACAAAGGCTCTGCATGAGAGAGCAATGACATTTTGGTAATTCTAGGGGAAAATAAGTCAATTTGAGCACTTGATTATAAAGAGAGGAAACCAAGATGTTACATTTTGCAGTCATTTGTCCCCCCCCCCACCCCACATTTGTAACTGACAGATTGGATTTAACACATGGAAACTGGAAGACTACTTGCCTTTAAAAACGGTCTAATTACATTTGGAACTTAAGGGAAATAGAAGATTCCAGGATATTTTTGTTTTGAATTTGAAATTGGGGACAGCGCATGCACAGTTGTTTGTTTTCACACTTTATGGGAATGAATCACACCATGTCGACCGTGAGATTTAATTATGTATTTAGCAGAGAAGCTGGAGATGTGCCAATGCAATAGCTAAGCTGCTGGAATAGCCTGGGCACAGCCCCTTCCAGCTTCCAGACACTGCAAACCTTTCGTAATAGGACGTTTAGCATAGGAGATGGAACAGTGTTGATGAGATGCATAAAATCTCAGTGGAATGCTTCTGATAGGAAACAAAATGCTGATGTTAAAAGAAGGACGTTTTTTATAACAGGGAGCAAAGCCACTGAACCTCTGGGCATAGGGTCTAACTTTAATTGAAGCAATTCGAGCAAAACATGTCATCTCTGCTTGTTTCCATTGTTCATTTCGTCTACAGTCTGGTGTGTGAACTCTCCATCCTAAACCTTTGCACATAGACAGAGCTTGTTGCAATATTTAGAGCCTGGGGACCAAGGAGTAAAATGAAACTTGAGGTTTTTTTATTTAAAAATTTACTATTATTTTAATGAGTTTTCTTTAATACTCAATTCAGAACCGAATTGGCTGAGAAAATTTTTGGATCAATGTATGTTCAAAGATTTTTTTTTTCTGATAACAGTTAGCTAAATAAGTTAATTTATTTATGAAGGATTCATGAAGGCTACTGAAATAAACTAAAAAGAAAGAGGCAAGTCTGATATGATTTTGCCATAAAATATATTTTCTTCTTAGATGTGTCTGATCCAGTAATTTTCATTCTAAGTCTCTTGAGAGTAGCTAGGATAAACCTAGAGTTGCTCTTTTTTTTCCCTTAAGATGTCAAAAGCCTAACAGAAGTCATACATTTGCTAGCATGAGAGAGCTGTAATGCTAATTAAATAATATTTTTTCTTGTTTGCTATAATTATATCACCCTGGCTTATTGACTGTGGATAATAATTGAGGGTTCGACGAGAATAATAAAAAACAGAACTTTGACAATAAAATACCTGGGTTCCAAAGATACAACTTCTGATAGTTATAGTCTTATGATTATTTTTGTCTACATGTTTTCTTGCCCCTAAATAAGGATAAGACTTCTACACAAACGAAACATGATGAAATTGGACTTAGAATAGGAAGTAAGGAATGCTCATTTCTTCTAATCTGTAATAAATTCCACTTGAGATAATATTTGATCTCTTGATCCTTGGTCTCTCTGTCTATAGACATTGAATGTATTCTCCTAGAGTCTATGTTAGTGTTTGTGAGGGTTGTTTGAATTTGCTTTCAGTGAATCTTCTGACATACAATAATACAGATATATTTTTAATAATACTACCAATGAAATGTATGTATCAGGTAATTTCCAGTGAATGGAGTGGAACTGCTTGTGATCAGGAATGACGCTTTCTTTATGTTGATGATGTCACGTAGGCACCTTCAAAGGCTGCAATTGTCCAGTTTGCTGAAGCAGCATTGTTGATTAATTGATTAAACGAATGAAGTGGGGCTTTTGCCATCACTGCACTATCAAAAAGTCACTCAATGGTAAGTCCTTGATAATATGTAAAATAAGTTAAAACAAAAGAGAGAAGAAACTAAGAAAGCCATTCATGACCACTGATAGAATTATGTCTCCGTGGTGGGCTGGCAGAGCAGCAGCCCTCTGCTGTGATACCCCTTCAAAGAACCCCCCTGGGCCAACCCAAAGAAAGCTGACAGGGCCACAGTTCTGTTCTGGGGCAGATGTGAGTGGCAGCAGGAAGTGGGAACTTATAAAAGCCTGGCATCACACCCTGACTTGGGTCAGCTTCAAAATTAATTTCTTTTTTAGTTTTTTATCTTCATAGATTTAGGAGGACAAATACAGTTGTGTTACATGGATATACTGTGCAGTGGTGGAGTCTGGACTTTTATTGTAACCATCACCCGAGTAGTGGACATTGCACCTAATCAACAGCATTTCATCACTCACCCCTCTCCCACCCTCCTACCCACTGGAGTCTCCAATGTCTATTATTCTATTTTATATGTCATGTGTACCCATTGTTTAGCTAACACTTATAAGTGAGAACTTGTGGCATTTGACTTTCTGTTTCTGGGCTATCAAAATTAATTTCACCTTCAGAACTTCACTTGAATTTGGCTGAGGCTCTCATTGAGACCACATTACAGCTCAGCTTTTTCCTCTGTTTATATCTTTCCTTTTGCTTCCATAGGTGTTGATCCCCCAAGAGCCTCCTGCGCATTAGTTTCAACCTGCAACTTCCCCCGTGTGTACTAATGAAAGGGCCAATCTGGGCAGCTTTTATGTCCCAGGCTATCCCAGGTCCAGTAATCAGCCTGTGAGGCCACCTAGTTCCTTAAGGCTGAGTTGTTCCTCTGACTACATCTAGCCATATGACCCAAATCAACCTCTGCATTCATAAGAAATCTTAACATTCATTTATGTATTTCTTTCTAACTACCTTGAAGAACAATCTTTCCCGAACAAAATTTGTTGTCTATTCAGATCGAGAGCATGTGAGATGATTTCAACTGAACTGAAGCCATGATCCATGACTAGCAATGTCATCATGGTCTTTTGGGCAAAATGCCATGCTTTAAGCATCAACATTCACAAATCAATAATGTTATACACCTTATTCTAGTTTGAGAATGTTTCTTTGGATCCCAGATATTGAAAATATCATCCTGTAAGGAGCTAGGAAGTGTTTAGTCATTTCTGTTATGTGTGAAGGACAACATTTAAAATATTTCGCTAAATTTGTTTTTTTTTCTATCTTGCTTTGAAATTTCTATCACTTGTAAGATAACATTGTTTTGTTCGATGTGTGTTTTGGTGTCCCCCGATTAAGCCTGTTACTGTGATTTTGTTTTGACACTCTTGATGTCAATTTTCAGGAAACACCTGTCTAAAGAACAACGTGGAGCTCATCGTACAGAAGTGAGCCAGCTATCTCTGCCAGGCAGAGTAGAGTTCTAGCATCTGTGTCTTCAGGCCAAATGATGCATGATCCAGTTTGATTTAATTTACTTATTCACATTGGAGAGAATTCAGAATACGAAAGTATGTTCACAAAGAGACCATTTCCGACAAATCCAAAACAATTTCTAAGTGTTCCTGGAACGTGTAACTATTGATTGTTAAATCAGAACTTACTCTGAGTTAAGCAATTCTTGCATTATATCTTTAGAGCAGTAATGCGGAACTTGCTTGACCGTGACTCTAGCTAATAGGTGTTGTATGCATAATGTGAGAAAAACAATCCACCTCTTCAAATATGTTTCTTAATTCACCAAGATTTGCATGTACTGAAGAAAATGAGCTTTTATCTCTAAAAATTATCAATCTTTGTAAGTGCTCTTTCCGTATTTTCTTGGCAGTTACATACACATGCTCACTTTCAAATTCAGAAACAGTAATGATTGGTAGCAGCAGTGATTCAATCTATACACTGAAATGTCCACATGATATTTCACCTCTTTATTTTCTAGGGAATCAAATAAAAGCCAACTTCCAAGGACTCTTCCTGCTGGGATGATGGGAAGCTTGACTTCTTTCTCCCTTTCTTGGGGTTTTCCTATCTCCACTGGGGTGGGGGCCATTAATCTGGGGCCTTTTGCAGAGAGAAGACATTAGTAGTGAGAGCTTGGTAGTCATCACAGTCATCTGTCTGCTTTGACAACTGCTGAGATGTTCCTTGCTCCTGCCCACATGGCCTCTTCAGTCCTGGCCTCCTCTGTTCTTTCCATGTCATGCTTGTGACCTGGAGCTCCCTGAAAGGCTGTCTGTGGCCACACTAGTTTGAAGCACTTCTCTCAAATCTTGTCGCCTCCTAAGCACAGCACACAAATTCTCTTTATCATGTAACCCAGTGCCTATTCTGCCTTTCCTGAGCTCCCTGTCTCTAGTCAGGGTACTTCTATATTTCTTTCCTTTTTTTTTTTTTTTTGAGATGAAGTCTTTCTCTGTTGCCCAGGCTGGAGTGCAATGGCTTGATCTCTGCTCACTGTAACTTCTGCCTCCCAAGTTCAAGTGATACTCCTGCCTCAGCCTCCTGAGTAGCTGGGATTGCAGGTGTGTGCCACCATGCCAGGCTAGTGTTTGTATGTTTAGTAGAGATGGGATTTCACCATGTTGGCCAGGATGGTCTCAATCTCTTGACCTCGTGATCCGCCCACTTCGGCCTCCCAAAGTGCTGGGATTACAGGTGTGAGCCACTGCACCCAGCTGGTACTTCTACGTTTCTGAATGGTGTAGCCATTTGAGGGGGAAAAATACAGAGAGACTTGCAGTTTCTATAGTTATCATTCCTCAAAATACAGAAATCTTACCCCCTCGAGAGCAGGTTACTTGCTTTAATGTGTAATGATAATAAAAATACATTGTGCGTGGGGGGAAAGGGATCACACAGATTGAGATTTTAATATCTGAACCTACTATTCAACCACAAATCTTATTAGTCATTTATTGAATAGCTTTCTTGTTTTAGACAGCTAGAGCAGGTCCTGAGTAAAGAAAGGAAGATGCAGAGTACCCTGTGCAGAACTTCTCACCAGCCAGCAGAGGGAGTGTCTGAAGCTTCAGTGCAGAAGTGGCCAGTATGGGTCCCAAAGAGCCAAGATGGCTTCTGACAGCAGTAATCAGGTACAGGGATGCTCAGTGATGGGAAATCAAAGGCCTTTGTCCTAATATACCTAAGTTTACATTCTGACCAGCTCTGGGATCTGGCACGCCACTTAATCTTTCTGTCCTTTAGTTTCCTAATCTTTAAAGTGGACAATTTTAAAAATAATTTAAACAGTTTCTGATGCATACTGTTATTACAAAAGTGATTATTGATGACAATGATTATTGATGAGAACACCAGGACATGGAAAATGTGGTCACCCTCTCTCATCCTGTCTCCCTGTCGGGACAGAAAGAATAAGGTGGAGGAGAAATATTGAATTGACAGCATATTTACCTAGATGGACTGGAATTAACACTAGAAGAAACTAAATTTACTTTGAATTGGTAAGATTAAGTTTCCTGACAGCAGAGGAAATGGATGTTTATAAATCCATTTTTTCACAAGTGGGTCAAAGTGTCTCTAAATTCATATCTTGCTGGATAATTAGATAATTCCCTTTTAAAAATAACATGTGGTTACAGTGAATCAGACACAAATGCAGGATTTATTGGCAAGAACTAATTGATTCTAATTAGTTTGATACCTAATTTGGTTTTATGTTTCTCTCTTTGCGTTTTACCTCCAAATTGAAGACTCTTTACCTTAACAGCTTATACAGCATAATCTGTTAAACATTTCTGGAAAAAGAAATATATCATTCCTTTTGAGAGTTATTCATTCCAATCATAAAATGCCACAGGCTTTCTCCTCCCCCACCTCACCCTGCCCCCATTCAGAATTCTCTAGGGGAAGAAATGGTAGGGAGATGAAAGTCCTTTAAGACTTCTCCTTTTAAGAAATGAGACTCTCTTTTCCCTAATTTAATTAAAATAAACATGACTTGAGAAAGAACATGAAATACCTGCAGGTTTAATTCTAGTTTCTCTCCATCTGTCAGACCCATATTTTCTGAAATGACCTAGCAGCTGTGCTGCAAAGACACTACATTAATGCTCTACTTTATCCATGTGTAAGACTCAAGCTATAGTAAATATTTTAATATTTTGTTTATATTAGGTATAGCCACCTTTAAATAATGCCATTGAAAGCTTAACATTTTCCTTTGAAGGGTAGAATATTGGCAATTGAAATGGGACCTCTAGTTCTATAATTGTTGACCTACATGAGAGTCACTTTTCAGTGATTCAGATTGGGCCATCATCTGCTACTGTGAGTAGAGGTGAGCATATATTTTATATGGTCTCAAAACAAATTTATTTTTTAGGTTTGTAAAACAAAGCAATAGTAATTTGGTGATAACACCTGGACACAAATTGATGCTTTGCTCCATCATTCTGTCATTCAACTATTTATTTATTGAGCACCTATTATTTGATGCATGATTGGAGGAGCAAGGAAGAGGACTTTATTTAGATACAGATCTTGCTCTCATATATGTTAATGCTTAAGATTCCTTTAACAGGATAAAGTAATAAGTGTCCTGCCAGAGGAAGAAGCCAAGGATTACTTCTTAGAAAGGGTGAGAGGGGAGTATATGTGATTAAGGAAACCCATAGAGAAAAGTCAGCTTTAAATCTGAGACTTGAAGGATAGATGGGATTTCAGAATGTGTTTTCAGGGGGACAGGTCTTTTTTGGAAAGCAACGGCAGAGGCACATTCAGAGGAGGAGGCAGGAAGGGATAGAGCATATGCGGGAAGGGTGAGTATTGCACAAGAGATGAAAGACAGTAAAACAATAATATTCCCCATAGCTGATACCAGCTGAGCTAGGAACTTTCACAGAACAGTGCTTCTTAAAACCTCCTCTGGGATGTAATAATAGTCAAGAGGAACTTGATAGTACAACCAGAGAACAGTTGTGAGTTTTACGTTTCTTTAAAGCTGGACTTTTTTTTTTTAATCATACCAAGTTTGCATTTTATTCCATTATACAAATACATTTGTTTTCACATAAAAACATCTTAAATTATTTTCATGAAAATGCCACAGTCTTGTGTCATAGGAGTGGCCCCCATCCCTGGATGTATGTGACCTGAATTTGAGAAGCATGAACACACATTTGCTCACATACTAATAGCAGAAAATAAGTACAGAAAAGAAGATTAATGGCAGATTGTGGTTGGCCTTGAGTGAGTAGTTCTTTTTATTTACTTACTTATTTTGAGACAGAGTCTCGCTCTGTCACCCAGGCTGGAGTGCAGTGGTACCATCTCGGCTCACTACAACCCCCACTGCCCGGATTCCAGGGATTCTCTTGCCATAGCCTCCCAAGTAGCTGGTACTACAGGCATATGTTCTCGTGCCCAGCTAATTTTTGTGTTTTTAGTACAGATGGGGTTTTGCCATTCGGCCAGGGATTACAGGCGTAAGCCACTGTGCCCGGCCATTCATTTTGACCCCTCTTAACTACTTGATTGGTCAGAATATTCCTAATTCCGCATGGTGCGTATACTTTTTAAAAAAGACTTTTTCAGTTATAGTGATTAATGTAATTCATTTTTCTTTAAATTTGCTCTGATACTAATTAATGAACAAATGCATTACAGCCTCTTTGTAAAAGATGAGGGCAAGGTAAGTAAGGCATGCTGTCTCTGAGGGCTTCAGATTTTATCTCTAATACTCAAGATTATAAACTTGGATATTACATTAGCCTTAGATATGCTAGTAATCAAGTGTGGCCAGACAGCTGTCTCCTGATTACATATCTGAGAACATAAATATGGTATTTATGCCAATCAAAGTCAACTTCAATTCATTTTTTGACTAGTTCCAAGCTTAATAGAGTGTTCTGCAAACAGAAGAAGCTTAAGAGATCAGCTGTGAATGAAAAAATTATTTACCCCTCAGGCGTCTTCAGGCTAAAGATACACAGTCCCTCAATATATTCATTAAATGTGAGAAAGGCTGCAACAACTTAGCAGGTTTGCTGACATGGCATAACTTATGTAAGAATTGTCTGGTCTATGAAAGAAAGGTTTTTTTTTTTTTTTTTTTTTTTAAATTGTGAAAACTGTCACAACATTACAAAAAGTTTGGCAAATAAAGGGAAGATATCAATCATAATTTCAACACTCAAACATTAAACCAAATGCAATATTTTCAATATTTGTGGGCTCTCTTCCTTTTGTTTTTCATTCAAACGGTCTTCCATTATTGCAATCATAATGTACTCATAACAACTTTGTTCCTTCTTACTAAAGTTAGCTTAAGAAGGATTTTTATGTGTTGCCATGTTGACTTATAATTATCCATTTAAAAAACTGCATAGTTTCCAATCAGGTAGATGCACTATAATTTATTTAACAATCTCTAAACTGTGGACATCTTGTTTACTTTTAACTTTTTGCATAAAAGAGTTTCCAATGAATGTCTCGTGATCGTTGTGTTTTCCATTTTGGGGGGGAAATTTTTTTAAGATAAATTCCCCTACTACATAATGACATTGTGTAAAAATTGGTGGCTTTGGTAAGACCAATTAAAAGGGGTGTTAGACACTAAAAGCCAGTTTTCAATGGGTTGGACAGTGAGTGGTGGTGAAGTCCTAGAACATTTTTCTGCTGACTGTAGAAAATATTTTCAGAAAAAGATTGAAACTGTAGGAATAGGGAAGAATGACTAAATGAAGGAGGTCCTGAAAAGGCAGGATTGTTGAATGTCCATGGAAAGTTCACAGTAGGAAAAGGAACATCTCCTTCTATAAGTGGGGGAAATCACAATTGTAGATATGGATGCAAATTAGCCTATTGGTTTAGTGGCAACAAGCTGAGGGAGTTGCAGGGGTCATTGGCCTGGAGGAGAAGAGAGAGTGTCTATAACAGTCATTATTAAGAGTGAAAGAAAATTGACTAATAGTAATAATAGCTGGAATTTTCTCTTGTGCACTCATCATGTGATTGCTGGTGTGCTGAGTGCTTTTTATGAATTGTCCCATAATAGTTGTGTCATTTTCCACCAATTCTCAATGGCACTAGTATAGGCAGGGTGAAGAATTTACTCAAGTACGAATTTTTGTGGGGTTAGTGGCATGGAAGAGCAATGCTAAAAGGGAATTAGGAATCCTGGCCTGAGAGATGTTGAGGGGGAGGGATCATCCTTCTCAGATAGATGGCATGTCCTCTATTTCTGCACAAACCTTGAATGATATACGGGTGGAAAGCAAAGTGGAAAAATAGAATTTAAACATTTTGAGTGGTCATAATAATAAGAGGAGCCATATCATTGTCATTAACATCATCCTGGAGAGGCACACAGCACAGTGGTTACTTTGGAGGCTTCAGGGCCAGCCTGCTTAAGTTAGATCTAGGCTCTGCTGCTTACCAGCTATTAACCTTTGGCCAGTGTTTCTATGCCTCAGTTCTCTCACCTGTAAAAAGGGAATGATAACAGTATATGCCTCATAAGATTGTTTTGAGGATTATAAAATCAAAACCTATAAAGCACACAGAGAAGCTAAGTCTAGAGAAGCTGCCGTCATGTTTATTATTATAATAATAACTACCACTTGTTGAGGCTCTAAGTACTAATGATATGCTAAGTGCTTTATTCCTTTAGTTCATCTTATTCTCACAAAAACTTTCTGAGATAAGATTATTTTCTCACTTTTACAGGTGAAGGAACTGAGGCTTAAAGAAATTGAATCACTTGCTTTATGCCCTTCCGACTTATAAATGACAGAGCTTGGATTCAAATCCAAGACTGTTTGACCCCAAAGTATTAGGCAACTTTCTTGAGCCAGTGAAACTTCAATGTTTTTGTGTGTATGGGTGTGTGTGTCTCATGTGTTCTTCTGTTTCTCTTTCTCTCTTGCTAAAGCTCTTAAAGTTTGTTCTTTGAGCTATCTCAGATGTGGCTTATCCACATCCTGTGACGTTTCTTTACCGTTTCCTTCTGGCGCATCAGACCCTGGCATGTTTTCCCTCACGGGGGCCAACACAGCATCCTGCTTTGGCAGACGACCGCCCTTAGGCTACCAAAGACACTAGTACATCTTTAGGCTCTCGTAAACCCTAAAATGAACATGGTTACCCGGAGGTCTTATTAAAAACAGGTTAACTGGCTTCAGCTTGAAGTCTATGATTTTAAGGTTTAGAGTGGGGTCCTAGAAATTCCATTTTTCACAGGTTCCCAGATCTGAGAATAACAGTTTGTTATATCTCTGTGTCACTATCTCAGAGTCCTCATTTTAATCAATTATATTTATAACAAAATACAACAAAAACAAATATTGTTGTATTATACAAAAGAATGAGAAACTCATTTAAAAAATCCTACACAGAATATTTCCTTTTGGCTTACATTTGTCCAATGTCTCTTTGCTCATTGCTTTTTTCATGTTGTTTTAAGTGTTTCTTGTAAGTGGCATGCCACTGGTTCGTGCCTTTTATCCTGACTGTATTTAGGCTAAAAATGCATCCAAGGATCTAGTCTCTTAGTGTTTTTGTTTCATCTTTTTTTAAATTTTTGATGTTTTAGATTGATCATTTCCTTTTCCTTTTTCTCAATTATTTGTCTCCTCAAGATTCTGTTTGTTCAGATTTTTCTTTTTTAATTTGAGGGCCTCTTATCTGTATGTTTTTATTCCAGTAATTATTAACACCCCTCTTCCTGCTCTTTTAATGTGGTATGGAGGATTCTACCATAAGTTCTAGACAATGTACCCATTATTTCCTAGGTCACACTCTGTTTCTCTACCACCATGCTCTAACACCTTCCTCCTCCAGCCTCTTCTTCCTGTAGAGTCAAGCCTATGAAAAGCCTTTACTTCTCTCCTCTCCTCTCTTCCCTTAGCCCTGTGAAGTCTTTGCAATGTTGTACCCTTACTCTCTCCCCATCTATCTTCAAGTCCTAGGGTTTGCTAAGATTATTATTACTTACTAGAATTTTAGAAATGAGGCTGTGTACTTCCACTTGAGAGTGGTAACAGAAGATAAATGAAGGCAGTGGGTCCCTTGGCTTTTATTAAATCACACCATTGAGACTTTTTTCTTCTTTCTCCTCCTCCTCCTTTAATTAAGGCCTTATTCTCAGCAGGTGGCTACCTTGCACTTCATTGTCTCAAAGGAGCTTGGCTTGGGCTGTGAAGTGTTCAGTGTGTGCTTGCCTGTGTGTGTGCTTCTGTCTGTGCGAATACTTCCAGCAGCAGGGACAGTAGTTTCCCAAATACAGAAACATCCAGGGAGCTAGCTGTTGTTCCACCCATTTCTGTGCCTGTTTAGAAAGCAAATGGAATGAAAAAGAGTGAGAGAACTCTTTTTACAGGGATAACCTGAAGTGCCTGTAATGTATTGTAAGCAGGTAAGTTACTTCTATCTAGTTATCAATGACTTGTGGCATAGCTCACGACAGTCCTCAACACAGTCTGTTGTGCCCTAATCCGCAATTTAACCACCTCTGCTCCTTGGCTTCCCTGAAATTGGTCCTCAGTCCTCCAGCTTTCTTGAGATTTCAGCGTCCTTAACAAAGCATAGGTACCTGTCTGGTTCCTCGACAAGGAGCATGTAGTTACCCTGCTGTTCTCTGCACAGACAGGGCACGTTGTCGCCTTATAAAAGGTAAAGGAAACTTTCAAGAAGAGACTAGGTTCACCTTTTAACAATTTGTTTTTGGGTCCTGAGGTCAGGTTACATTATTCTCTTTACCAAGATGAGGCATGCTCTCTACTCTCTGAGAAGATATCCCAATATTTGCTTGTGCCTTTTGAAGGACTAATTTGCCTTCCTAAATAATTTCAAGATGTGTCTTTATTTTATGTTAAAATTTCCATTTGAAGGCTTGGCGACTCTGTCATTTCCTTTTTTTTACTAGACACCCTTGGGATGTGTCCCTGACACTGTGAAAGAGGCTCTGTTGGGTGTAAGGTTTATGAATATGAAATGAAGGAAATTTGCATGATTGTAAAGCATTTTTTATTGAAAGTCTTTTGTTTGAGCACAAAATCTGTAACAGTGTATGAAACACTTAATGAACCTAATCCTTGAAAAAAAAAATGAAATAAGAAGACCAAAGTAGGGTTGTAACTTTTCTAAATGTTTTATTATTTAGCAACCAGTTTATATCTAAAATAGTGTTAACATCAACATCATTTAAAAATTCCTGATTGTCACCTCTTTTGGAGTTTTGGATATTTACTTCTTTGATGAAAACATAAAATTTGATTATAGCTTTTCTTTGTTTATTTTTTTAAAATAGAAAGTCTCCAAAGACACAAGGACTTTAGTCTGGGTCTCGCTCTGACGAGATGAGGTAAGTTATGGACATTCCAAACAAAACAAATGGTAACACTCACCACTTTAAAGTGAACAGACATCATTGTCTTCCTGAATATTAGTATGCACATGCAGAAATTAAGTTAAATGTTAGTGTTTTTCTTGAAAAAATTAAAATTAATAGCAAAAGGGAGATAAGAGATTGAATTACTAAGAGATAAAGAGAGAGACAGAAGGGCTCTTGCCCACCTGGCCTCTTTACCTGGGAGTGGGGCGATTCAACTTAGAAAACACATGGTGCCATTTTTCTGGCTCTGTATGTTTAACCTGTGCACTTTCCCAAAATGTGTATGTTAAAATACCATCCTCACAGTGTTATGTAAAACTGCATTGAACCCGAGGTTGAAAGACCTTTAAACTAAAAAGTAGCCTGATGATCTAGTCCCTGACTTGAAAATTTCTTAGTTATAACCTTGGAAAAAAGTCGATGAATCATTTTCAACCCCATTTTCCTCTTTTACAAAAGACTGTTGTAAGGAACAAAGATGATGGACGTGCAACTCCTAGTTTTTAGTTTATTTTTTAACTCTTTCCAAAACTATAAGATACCCTTTACATCTAAGGCATTCTTCCATTTCTCTGAATATTTGTACATGGTCAGGGAGTTTTTTGTTTCTAAATGATGAATGTGCTCATATGGGAACACATTCCGAATACATTTACAATTAATTGTTGTTTGACTACAGAGATCATTGAAAACAGCCAAATTTGAATCTTTCAGAAAAACAAAAAAGCATTGTTCCTCAACTTATATTTTTATAGAGCTGAATCCATGAAACCTTGGCAAAGTGTAATTATGGATGCCCTGTAGCGTTTCCACAAACACACTTGACTACTTGCCATAGGCATAGGTACCCCTGTAGTTTTCCCCAAATCATACCTCACATTCCAAGTGACATCCTCTGCTTGAACTCCATCTACTGCCTACACATTTTCTAGCTTTAGAAACAACGGCCACCTGTTCTATTTTCCCCTACATCTGAAAATCTATTTCTTTATTACATACTGTTAGGGTAGAGAGATGAAAGGAAGGGAGAGACTAGAAGGTGGCTCAACAGTTGAGACAGATTTATGGAGAGTAAACCTGAGAAGGGCTTCTGGCCGGCAGGGTCAGGAGCTAACTTCTCTTACAGCCTAAGGCTTTTTAAAAGGGCCCAGTTGAGGAAGTGTGCTGTAAGAGATCTTCCTGTGAGGGAAGGGTTGGGAAAGGGCCGGCTGGACTTGGATAAGCTTTGTTGAGATTAGGGTCATTATGTTCTGTTGAAGATATGAGTGGAGCTTACATTTGTGGTTTGGTCAGGTAGCAATGGACAGTTCTGAGAAATAAAAGTTTGATACTTTAAGATGCTGCAATTTCCTTAAGATGAAGGTGCTCTTGAATTGTCACATACCTCAACAAAGCAAGAAAATTTAGCTAACTCTAAATTTGTCATGAGACTCAAAAAGCAATATAGCAAGTTCAGGCCTGGAATTTGGATTTTTACCCTTATTTGTTCATGCAGCATTCATGAAGGATAGAACAAATGGCTGTTCTTAATCATTTACTGTATATTTGTTCTTAATCATCTCTCTGTGGATAAGGATTATCAAATTGAGAAGGAGTGGGGACTGTCTGGCATTTTTATTGAATTAGTGAATAGGTAATGTTGAGGATATTTTAATCTTGTTCTTCCTTTGAGGCTCCATGACCTTTGAGAAGAATCATCTGACTCAGACCACAGCAAATGAAAAACACACACACACACACACACACACACACACACACACACACACACACTTCTCTTAAGGAGGTAGAGACTGCCGTTAGCTTAAAGCATTTTGTTTTTTCTTAATAGTAGATTCTAGTTGTCAAATGAGTTTTTGCTGAAAAAACAAACAAAAACCAAAAAAACCAGACTGAAACGTCTCTAACTGTGGTTTGTTAAATCAACCTTTTTAAGTTTCTGAATATTACACTTTCCTGTGCTTACATGTGGAGAGCAGAAGACAGGAAGCCTACTGTGACACATTGCTTTAATAAAGTGATTATCTTTAGTATGCTCATGATTTGTCACCAGAATTTCATTTATTGTTAGATTAACTCTCAAGCATTATAATTTGGAAAGTTATCAGGTTGCTGTCAAAACTTGAAATACTTCTACTAAATTCATTTTTCAAAAATTTATCTCATTGGAAGGATAAAGAAGTTATATAATATCTATATATTACAAAATTCTTCAAAATGTAAGCAGTATCACCTCAATACTTCGGCCTTTGTCCCAAAAATGTTCTACAATAATGTATTTCCTATTTTGTCTGTGTCATTTCACCAATATAAAATTTGCACATTCTTTTTCATTTCTTTTTTTTTAAGTAATTTTTCTGACACTATCCACCTGGAGACATTCTTTTCATGTATATGCTATATGTTGATTATATGCAAATCTCACTTAAGAGGTAGTATAAGGCATATTGGGGCTCAGATAGAAATGTCCCTATCATAGAGATCCAAGGTTTTATTCTCATTGTCACCCTAGAACAATCTCACCCTCACCCCAGACAGGTAAATGGACTTGTCAGAGAAAATTAGAAATTGCAAATGTTTAAATAAGCATCAGATAGGAGCAGACAATGTTGGTTTCCTAACCAATGATTATTCCCCTCTTCTTATTGAACAGAATGCCAATTATGTCAAGGGATCATGGCATTAGAAATATATTCCTAGACATGGACACAGAGAGAAGAACAACACGCACTGGAGCCAGTCTCGGGGTGAGGGGCAAGAGGAGGGAGAGCATGAGGACAAATAGCTAATGGATGCAGGGCTTAAAACCTAGATAATAGGTTGATGGTACAGCAAACCACCATGGCACACATATACCTATATAACAAATTTATAGGTTCTGCACTTGTATCCTAGAAGTGAAAGTAACAACAACAAAAAAATGTGTTCCCAGAAAATCAGCCTCTCTAGTCCTAAAGAATAACCACAGCTGATCTGGGCCAAGTAAATTAATTCTATTCCCTTTTGCCAGTGAAATGGTACAGAGATGGATGTATGAGGAGTTCTGTAGAGCCATCTGAGATACTTACAGGGTAGTCTGAGAGACTTCTGGGAAACATTTTTCTCTCTGATGAAAAAATAGAGACATGTGAGAAGAATTGGCCCCTCTCCTACTTTTTGATTTTTTGACATTGTAAAGTGAGGATATGTTGCTTGGAATGGCAGTAGCTATTTGCCGACCACGAGAGGAAAACATGGAGGGTAAAACTCACTTGCTAAAGATGGCAGCATAGTCAATGGAAACCACCAGATTCCTAGTGGCACCATGCTACCTAGCTAACCTGCTCCAACCTACCTTATACTTTGTTATATAAAATAAACATTGCACTCATTATTCAAGCTACTAGTCATTGTTGTTGTTGTTGTTTTTTTCTGTTACTTCCAGCCAAAAGTATCCTTATTGACTTAAAAGCTTTCTTTGATTCACCAGTTGGCCTGGCTGAGATGGTGGAAAAGGAAGACTCTATGGCATATGGGGTCTTACATATCCATTAGCTGACTTCTTTGAAGACTTACCAGGCCTTTCACTGTTACAATGACAACTATATCTTATGACATATGTTCACAAAACACATTCTTCACTATATGTATTGGTTGCCCATGCTATTTCACAGAGAAAAATACTTGGAGAAACAAGATTCCGGGTTTGTGTATTATTACCCGTGCCTTGGTCTTAACACATAATTTGTCACCGTGCTGTCCTTGTTCCATGCTACCATCAGTTACAGACAATATCTCCTACAGATTTTGTTGCCTTATACCTTGCTGTGGTGGATTTAGTTTTCGGATGAAGTTTCCATGTTTTTCTCGTCTACACAGCCCCTCTTTCACGTTTGTGAAGTAATAACTGCCAACCCAAGAAACATAACATCCATCCTTCCTGCCTCCACTCTCTCTTTCATGACCTCTCTTCCAGGTTTATTTCTAAACAAAGCCCAGCTTGGATTCAAGGCCTTTAAGTGGGATTCTTCAGGTGTGATTCCTTTTTTCCTTCACTAGGGTATTTTAAAGCAAACTGAAGAATCATAGAATTTTGTTTGTAAATATTTCAAAATATATTTTGAATGTTCTAAGACCTGTCTTAAAAAATGACATGCACACCATTCTCATACTTAAAATAAACAATTCCTTAATCAGTCTGTTAAAATTCCTTGATTATTTCGTTAATGTAATTTTATATTTGATTTGCTTGAATCAGGATGTAAAATTCACACATGAAGCCTGCACATTGTCAGTGATTACATTGGACATTACTGAAACTTGTCCTTGCTTTTTTTCAGAATACCTCGTTGTTTTTTTTTTATGACATATCTTTTTACTTGCCTTAAATTTCTATTTCTTCCTTCAGCTCTCTAAATTTTAAAAGACTTTTTATAAAATATCCTTCAGTTTGTTCTGTTATCCAAGTTCTTGAAATATCCAGTCTTCATTTGTTAGGCCGGCTGACTGGTTTCTTACTGTGATTTGTTATTTTGTCTCTGAATTCAACTTGGAGGAGGAGGACATTTGCAATGGCTATCCTTTGTGCCCTGCAGCAGGGGTCCCAAGCCCTGGGCTGTATCTGTGGCCTCTTAGGAACTGGGCCGCACAGCAGGGGGTGAGCTCAGGTGAGCCAGCATTACCACCTGAGCTCCGCTTCCTGTCAGATCAGCAGGGGCATTAGATTCTTGTAGGAGCCCCTGAACCCTATTGTGAACTGTGTATGTGAGGGATCTAGGTAGTGCACTCCTTATGAGAATCCAATGCCTGCTGATCTGAGGTGGAACAGTTTCATTTGGAAGCCATCCCCCTCCACTGGTCCCTGGAAAAATTATCTTCCATGAAACTAGTACCTGGTGTCAAAAAGGTTGGGGAACCGCTCCCCCTGTGGGAGGGTTTGACATTGGTTTCTGCAGATTTCACCAGTTGCAGGTGAGCTTTGATCACAGTTCCTTGGCTTGGAGTCCCCCTTTCCTAAGAGGAGTGTTCACTCAGACCCACACTTGCTACTTGAAGTGTGGGGGCCCTGAGGAAGTCCAGACGTGTTAGGGAAACAGAGTCCATGAACAAGAACCAGTAAAAACAGTAAACAGACTGATAGGCTGTCTCAGACTTCAGATATTAGAATTATTATATCCAGATTATTAAAATATTGCTTAATATGTTTAAAGAAATGATCTAAAAATGTGAGAGTGTCTATACAGAACAGGAATCTGTAAAAAGGGACATAGCTTTTTTGATAAAGATTTAAGTAAAACTTGTAGAAATGAAGATGATCATATCTGAAACTTAAAATTCAATGGATATGATAGGCAGCTTCTGTTGTGCTGCCTAGCACAACAGAAGACAGAATAAATAAAATAGAAATTTGAGCATAAGACATACAGTACAGAGAAATTTAAAAATATATGTATAGTTGGTTCATCATACGTGTGGGTTCTGCACTCATGGATTCAGCAACTGTGGAAGAAAAATTTTTAAAAAAGAATCTGTACTGAACATGTACAGATTTTTATTTTCTTGTTATTATTCCCTTAAAATGTGGTATAAAAACTGTTTACATAGCATTTACACTGTGTTAGGTATTATAAATATTCTAGAGATGATTTAAAATATGTGGAAGCTATGCATAGGTTATATGCAAATAGTATGTCATTTTATATAAAGAACATGGGCATCTTCAGATTTTCGTATTCATGAGGTGGTGGTTCTGAAACCAGTTCCTTCAGGATACCAAGAAATGACTAAATATAATAGAGATACAAAACTTTCAAAATAGAGAGAAGGACTAACTTAAACTTAGTCAAAACCACAGAAAGAGGAAAGATAAGATAAATTGGAAAATACTTCTAAGTAATAGATGATGAAAATATCACATATCAAAATTGGTGGAATGTAGCTAAAATATGTTCTAAGGAACTGTGTATATTAAAAGGGAAGACTGACAGAAATTTAACAATTTAATATCTATTTTAGGAAATTAGAGAATAAGCAGAATAAAGCCCCGAGTGGAAAAAGAATATAATAAAGAAGATGAATTTCTTAAAGAAAAAGAAAAATGCAGTAAAATAAACACATGTGAAAATGATTCAAACGTTGAAAAACATCTGGTAAGATAGATTAATAAAAAAGAAACAATTCATAAATAACCAGTGTCAAGAAAAAGTTCTATCACTATAGAAACTAGAGACATTAAAAAATTAAAAGAAGATTTTAGAAACAACTTTATTACCTATACATTTTGAAAATTTGGATAAACTGGGCAAATTCCCAAAATGTTTCTAAGAAAAAAAAATTTTTTTGAGCCTAGATCTTGCTCTGTCACCCACAGTGGAGTGCAGTGGCGTAATCACAGCTTATTGCAGACTCAAACTACTGAGCTCAAATGATTCTCCCACCTCAGCCTCCCAAATAGGTAAGACTAAAAGCGTACACCACCACACATGAGGTTTTGCTATGCTGCCCAGGCTGGTCTGAAACTCCTGGCCTTAAGAGATCCTCCCAGCTTGGTTCCCAAAGCACTAGAATTACAGGCCTCAGCCACCATGCCTGACCTGTTTTTAAAAACTGAATAAAACTGTCACCGTTAAAGAAATTGAGAAAATAATTTAAAATCTTTCTATAATCCACAACAAAAATCCTAGGCTCACATGATTTCACTGGAGAGTTAAAGTAGATAATTAATGAAACAAAAATTCTCGGCTATACAATCTCTTCCAACCAACAACAAAAACATGAGTTATATTCTCCTACTAATAGTCTGGAGGATAGCATAATTGGGATACCAAATCATAAAACAAATTGTGGAAAAGAATATTATAGGACAACTTTATTTACTGACATGGATATAAAAATCCTAAATAAAATATTAGCAAGTTGAATCCAGATTTCTATCTTTTTAAGTAAAATTTATGGGACTCCATAATTTGAACTGAGCTGGAGGCCCCAATAGGCCAAACCAAAATGGAGTGACTCATGCTAAAGTTTCATGTCTCCAAACTGAAACTAAGTTGTTAATCGAACCTTCTAAGAAATTAGGATAGAGCTGATGGCCAAATTTCCAAATCAGTCGGTTTTAGCTGGCATGATAAGAAGTTCACTCTGTTTTAACCCTTACAAGGAAAGAAACGTTAAGTAATTAAATGTTAACCAGCTCACTGTTTGTATTCTGCTATTTTCTCACTGCTGCTCAAACTACGTTATAAAAACCGACTGCTCTGTCATGCCCATCAGAGTACGTTATCTAAATCTTCAGATGAGATGCTGCCCTGATTCATGCTCATCTAATAAAAGCCAATTAGATGTTTAAACCAAATTTGTTGAAATTTTATTGCTTAACAATCTCTATCTCCATTTTATCCGTTTATCATCACTTAGTTGGATTTATTCCAAGACAGCAAAGTTAACTTAACATTAGAAAATTAGTTATTATAGTTCACCCCATTAACAGATTGCAAGAAAAAAAAATCATATGACCACATTAGTCTATGCTGTACAGCATTTGATAAAACTCAGCATTCATTGTTAAAACTCTTAGGGAACGAATAATAAAAAGGAAAGATTGGAATAATGATAAAACTTAGTAGTGCCATGTTTAAAGCCTTTTTCCTGAGAAAAGGATAGCCACTCTAAAAACAAAAACACACAAAAAACTTTTATTGAGCATGGAACATAACCAGTCTAGTAAGACATAAGAAAGAAATGAAGGATTTAGATTGGAAAAGAAGGAAACAAATGAAAATGTCATACTGAGCAAAATGATATAATTGTGTAAGTAAAAAAACCCATAAAATGTATTGATAAATTATTAGAATTAATATTTAAAAACCACACATAAAAGTCAATTTTATTCTATATATTATTAAAAACTAGAAAGTACAGTTTTAAAAGATACAATTTATAATAATTTAAAAAATTATCAATAACAAATATAGCAAAAATAAACACTGATGTTTTAGGATAAATTTATAAGTTTTATTGAGAGAAATAACAGCTAAATAAGTACCTCAGCTTTATAAAGATGTTCCCATAATTATATAGCCAATATAATCTCGATCAAAATCTTTACAGTTTTATTTTTACAAGTAAGTTTTCAAACTAATTTCATGATTAATTGGAAATACAAAATACCAGTAATATTGCAGACCTCTAAAAGAAGAAAAAGGTATGAGGTTTCCTTTATCTAATATTAAGAACTATTATAATCACATAAAATTAAGAGTGTGGTATTAGCATATGGATAGATAAAGAAATCTTTGCAGCAAAATAGAGAGCCCCAAAATATGAAAACATTATGGACACTTAATTATAACAACCTGATATTATAGAGCAGTGGACCAAGAAAATGTTTCAAAAAGAGATAACAGGAAAATTTTGTATCTTCAGGGGAAACTTGTTACCTGGATCTCTGCCTCACATCATTTATAAAAATAAATTTCAAGTGGATGTGAAAAATTAAACTATACCTATTAGAAGATAATACAAGACAATATCTTCATTATTTGAAGATTTAAGAAGGAGTTCTCAAACAGGACACTAAAAAGCATTAAAAATAAAAGAAATATTAATAAATTGAACTATATGAAAATTACTCTCTTGGTCCAAAGTTATCATTAAGAGAAATAAAGGCAAGATATAAAAGAGATATTTGCAGTTTCTATAGATAATAAACAAATGAATACATATTATCTACAAATTGTAGCACTTTATACACACTTTTCAACATCTTTCTTTTCATTAAAACAATATATCTTGGAGATGTTTTCATGTTTAAATGCATAGTTATGAATCTCTCTCTAAAATTTGTGTTGCTGTTTGTTGTGTGCCTTGCTAGCTCTGCTGTTTTTCTGATAAGTGTTATACCTTTTTTAGGGTGGCTTATGTTTGATTAGAATTTAGTGCACTCTAGAATTTCTCATACACTGACCCATAATCCATATAATTAATATATAAAAACACAATTAAAAAGATCTTTTTCACATGTGTAGCTATGTCTTTATTCTCATTTTAGTATTCATTTAAAAATGTATTGATTTGAAAACACAAAAATAGCTAACATAATAGTGCTTATAATATGCCTCTTGATATTCTAAGTGCTTTACATATATTTATTTCAGTACTAATAATAACATTCTAATGTTCATGCTATTATTAAATCCATTTACAAAGATATGAAGATAAATGGATGCTGATCAATGTCCCATAGCTACTAAGTGTCAAAACAGAGATTTGAATCCACACCAGAGATTTGAACTCTGGCTCTGGAGATTATGCCCTTTGCCACTGTATAACACAATTTAAGTATGCTAGGAATTCACATGGCAAAAGGAGGCACACAGGGAAAATTAGCTTCCTTCGAGCTCCTCTCCTCAGAGCAACCACAGATTCCAAATTCCAGTGTTTTGGTTTTTTTTTTTTTTTTTTTTTTTTTTTTTGTCTTTTTCAGTTTGGGCTGCTATAAAAAATATATCACAGACCAGATGATATTTTGAAAACAGATGTTTATTTCTCACAGTTGGAAGCTGAGAAGTCCAAGATCAAGGTGCCAGCAGGTTCAGTGTCTGGTGAGGGCCTTCTACTTGGTTTTGTCCCAAGGGAGAGAGATTTTGTATATCCTCCCCTTTTTTTTTAAACCTCCCAAAGGTCCTACCTCCTAATATTATTATATTTTTAATACAATATATTATAATTGGTATAATTAGAATGATATTAATAAAATATAATTAACATATTAATATTGTTACATTGGGGATGAGGAGATCAACACATGAATTAGAAGGAGACACAAACATTAAATTCATAGTACCTTCCAAAAAGATTCTATGCTTCATCAGCGTAAATGTGTATTCATCCGTCTATCTACCTCTATCATCTATTTATCTATATTTTTATATGAAGCAAGAAACACAGAAAGCATAAAAGAGAAAATACATTTGAATATGTAAACAATTATCAAAAATTGTCTGGGTGAAGATGTAATTTTAAAATGCCAAAAGCTAACCAATAAATATACTGAGAAGAAATGAAATGCATGTGACAGTCACATTGTAAATATCTTCATTATACAAATAATTACTGCAAAGTAATAATTGGAGGGAAAAAAACAAAATGATGGACAAAATATATGACAAGACAATTTAGAAAAAAAGAAATTCAAAAGATGTATGTATAAAAATGATTTTCGCAATGTTCTTTGAAGATGATTTTTGCAGTATTATTTGAAGTGGCTAAAACACTGGAAGGAAGTTGAACATTCATCATTGGGGAATGGTAGGCTATTAAATATACAACTGTTTCTAAAAAAAAGGAAAGAAAAGCATGAGTTAAAGTTAGCTGTTTTGAACTGCAGAATGTTCATGTTATACTATTCAAATACAAATGCAATTTGAATAATGTGCATTCAATTATTCCAGTTTTGTTTATAAAAACCCAAATTTGTAAACAAAGGCTGCTGTATGTGCATATATACTGGTGAAAGTTTGTATGACTGCAGAAAGTTTCATACTGGGCTACTGTCAGAAATTACTTGTCACAGGGGCAGGAGAAGAAGGTCAGTAATTGGGTGAGAATTTTATTCCTTAATGTTGATTTTTTGTCTAACTTATTACAATGATCATATATATCTATTCTAAATATACATTTGTTAAAGAAAAATGTAGTAAATGGAGATCCTTACTCTAGAGGTATTTGATCAGTTATCTGCAAATAAACTGAGTCTACAATTAAGACAAATTTTAGGACTTCTTTGAGTAAAACATGCAGTTATCAACAGTGATTTATCCACAGAGCTGAACTAGTGAAAGCCAAGTGAAAACCCACAACCTGAAGTATGTGACAAAATATTAATTAATGATTAAAACATGGCATTTTCAATGTTTACTTATTGATTAAATATTTTTTTCTGCTTATTAGTATTTCTACAAACTTGTGAAATTCTTGGGATCCAGTTTTCTTCATTCAGTTTCTGTGTTGAAAAATACACTTATTTTTCCAGGCATCAGATTTTGTTGGACCATTTAATTAAAGCAGTTATAAAACAAGCGTGGCCCTGGACAGTTTTGACAACCCAAACAAACTGAAAGTCAGATAGAGGGCTGCAGCGTTGCTTCCCTCGCTTCTACAGTTAGCTTATTAGGTGTCCCAAAATCTATATGGAAATAAAGTCAGGTGCAAATAAAAAAACAATTAACTTTCTAAAATAACAAGAAACCCTACAAATAAATTACAAGAAGATTTCATATTTTAAATGAATACAAATTAACAATGAGACAACTGTAATCTGCAATTCTTTGAAAAAATCATAACAACAAAACAGATGCAAAAACAAATAAATATAATTATTACTATGTATTTGTCATTACTCTTCTTTCTTTCAGCCTATTTTCTTTTCCAAAAGTAGCCAATCAAAGCTATATAGCCTCTGACTTATATTAAACACCAGTTGTTGAAGGTTCTATCCAGGGTAATTATGGAAACAAACAAATAAAAAACATCGAGGTTGGAAAGGAAAAATAATTTTATCTCTATTTGTAGATGACATGATCTTATATACAGAAAATCCTAAGGAATCTATTTAAACTATAAATAGATTCATTCCAATTTAGGATGCAAGATGAACATAGAAAAATCAATTTTACTTCTATGTACTGTCACTAAAAACTCCAAAAATGAGATTGAGCAAACAATTCCACTTATGATAGCATTAAAAGATTAAAATTCTTAGGTATAAATTTAACAAAAAAGTGCAAGCATTGTACACTAAAAACTGTCAAACATTGTTGAAATAATTAAAGTTATAAATAAATAGGCATTTCATTTCATGTTCAGGAATTAGAAGATTTAATATTGCTAAGATGGCAACATCTCCAAATTGATCTACAGATTCAATACAAATTCTAAAAATGTCCCAGCTTTCCTGCAGAAATTGACAAGCTGATCCTACAATTCACATAGAAATTTAAAGAAGCCAGAATAGTTCAAACAATTTTAAAAAAGAAAAACAAAGTTAGAGGACTTACAGTTCCAATTTCAAAACTTACTACAAATCTACAGTAATCAAGACAGTGTAGTAATGGTATAAAAATGTACATATAGACTTATATAGTAGAATTAAGAGTCTAGAAATAAATCCATAAGTTAATGGTCAATTGATTTTTCACAAAGTGCCAAGACGATTCAAGGAAGAAATACTAATAAAAATAGAAAAAATAATGTTTTCAACAAATAGGCAGGAAGAATTGGATATCCATGTGCAAAATAATAAACTGAATGCCTTTCTCAAATCTTAAACAAAAATTAACTCAAAATGTATCGCAGACCTAAATGTAAAGGCTAGAACTATAAAACTATTAGAAGAAAACCCAAGAGTAAATCTTCTTGATCTTGAGTTAGGTAATGGTTTCTTAGATTCAACTTCAAAAGCACAAGAAACAAAAGAAAAAATAATTTGAACTACATCAGAATTAACAAATGTTTTTGCCACAAATATTATGAAGAAAGTAACAGAGCAATTGATGAAATGGGAGATGATATTTATTAACAATATCTGATAATGGACTTTATCCAAAATATATAAAGAACTCTCACAACAAAATTTTTTAAAATAGCAAATAACCCAATTAACAATTGACTGGATAATCTGAATAGACATTTCTCCAAAAAAGATATACAAATTATCAATAAACAAATAAAAAGATGCCAAACATTATTAGGAAAATACAAATCAAAAATCCTGATAATACTATTTTACACCTACTAGGATGGCTATAATTAAAAAGCCAGATAATCACAAGTGCTCAGAGGATATGTAAAAATTGGAATGCTTGTATTTTGCTGGTGGGAATTTAAAACACTGTAGCTGATTAGAAAACAGTCTGGAAGTTCCTCAAAGCCTTAAATATAAAGTTACTATGTGACTCAGCACCCCTGCGCCTAGGTATATACTGAAGAGAAATAAAAGTATATGTCCGCATGAAAAGCTGTACATCAATATTCATAGCAGCATTACTCATAATAACCAAAATGATGAAATAATCCAAATGCCCATCAACTGATGAATGGATAAGTGCAAGTGGTATATCCATGCAATGGAATGTTATCAAGCCATAAAAAGGAATCAAGAACTCATACACGCTATACCTTGGAACCTTGAAAGCATTAAGTGAAAGCAGCCAGTCTTAAAAGGCCACATATTGCATCCTTCTGTCTATATGAAATGTACAGAAGAGACAAATTGAAAAAGACATAAAATTAATTAGTGGTTGCCTAGGTCTGGATGGTAGGGGTTTGTTGGGAGGCAATGAAGCATGATTAGATTTTTTTTCTTCACAGTGGACAAAAGTGTTCTAAAATTAAATTGTAGTGATGGTTATACAACCCTATGAATATGCAAAAAAAATATTCATTTATACATTCTAAGTGGGTGATTTGAATGGTATATGAATTATACGTCAATAAAATTATTAAAATATAATCTTTAAAACACCACAGATTACTTATTGTTGCAGGTTTTAAGTCAAACACCTGATGTACTAGTCTGTGGATAATTGCCCCTGAAAGGAATGATAATTCCACACCTTTTGAGAGCCCATTGGAAAAAGCAAATGATAGTCCTTTACCTTCAAATATTGCTTGACATTTCCAAAATATGCTTTCTTATATAGGCCATCTCAGTCGATCCTTCTAACAATCTTGTAATATAAACACATCAACCATTAAAATGCAGAACAGCAGATAAATAAACAGAGGTCCTGATGGATTAACTGGTTTTGCCAAATTCATATCCCTATAAAATAGAAAATCATTTTTTGGCTTCCTATAAAATGCATGCTTTATTTTTAATTAATGTTTTAAATGAACAAATAAAAGTTGTGTATATTTATTGCATACAACATAATTATTTTTCATTTAACTTTTAATTTCAGGGGTACATGTGTAGGTTTGTTACATAGGTAAACTTGTGTCATGGGGGTTTGTTGCACAGATTATTTTGTCACCCAGGTATTTTTTTTTTCTTGTTTTAAAAGAGAGAAAAGAAAAAAGAGAGTAAGAGAGAAAGAAGAAAAAAAGAATAAAAGAAAGGGAAAATGAAGAAGAAAAAGAGGGAAAGAGAACGGGAATGTTGCTCTATTGCCCAGGCTAGAATGCAGTCTAAAAATGGGTATTGAAAAGCTCTTTTATACTAATAATTGTGTTATACAATGGAGACAGGAGGAATAAGGGAGGAAAATAACAAACAAACAGCCAACCAATATTTAATTTAAACTTATGAAATGCTATGCAATTGCTGGGGGAGTGATCTACTTCCAACCATGTGGTCACTCTTAGAATAGATGTGATGTGTTACTGAAGAAAATGTATGTTTTGTGGGTTTGGAGTAGAGAGTTCTGTAAAAGTTTATTAAGTTTACTTATTCGAGGTCTAAGTTCAAGTCCTGGGTATCCTTGTTATCCTTCTGTCTCATTGATCTGTCCAATATTGACAATGTAGTATTAAAGTCTCCCACTATTACTGTGTGGGAGTCCAAGTCTCTTTGTAAGTCACCAAGAAGTTGCCCTGTGTATCTGGGTGCTCCTGTATTGGGTACACATAGACTTAGGATCGTTAGCTCTTCCCGTTACATTGATCCCTCTACCATTATACAATGCCCTTCTTATCTCTTTTGGTTTCTGTTACTTTAAAGTCTATTTTATCAGAGATGAGAATTGCAACTCCTGCTTTTTTTTTTTTTTTTTGCTCTCCATTTGGTTGGCAAATCTTCTTCCATCCCTTTGGTTTGAGTCTCTGTATATTTTTGCATGTGATATGGGTCTGGATGCAGCTTACCGATGGGTTTTGTGGAATGGCTGATACTGGTTTTTCCTTTCTGTATGTAGTGCTTCTTTCAGAAGCTCTTGTAAAGCAGGCCTGGTGGTAATGAAATCTCTGAGTACTTGCTTGTTCATAAACAATTTTATTTTTCCTTCACTTATGAAACTTAGTTTGGCTGGATATGAAATTCTGGGCTGAAAGTTCTTTTCTTTAAGAATGTTGAATATTGGCCCCCACTCTCTTCTGGCTTGTAGGGTTTCTGCTGAGAGATCTGCTGTGAGTCTGATAGGCTTCCCCTTGTGGGTAACCTGACCTTTCTCTCTGGCTGCCCTTAGTGTTTTCGCCTTCATTTCAACTCTGGTGAATCTAATGATTATGTGCCTTGGGGTTGTTCTTTTTGAGGAATATCTTTGTGGTGTTCTCTGTATTAGCTGGAGTTGAGTATTGTCCTGCCTTGCTAGGTTGGGAAAATTTTCCTGGATCGTATCCTGAAGAATATTTTCCAGCTTGGATTCATTCTCTTCGTCACGTTAGGTACATCTATCAAACGTAGATTAGGTCTTTTCACATAGTCCCATATTTCTTGGAGACTTTGCTCATTCCTTTTTACTCTTTTTTCTCTAATCTTGTCTTCTCGTTTTATTTTGTTAAGTTGGTCTTCG
This sequence comes from Ateles fusciceps, assembly GCA_036589455.1. Taxonomy (NCBI): domain Eukaryota; kingdom Metazoa; phylum Chordata; class Mammalia; order Primates; family Atelidae; genus Ateles; species Ateles fusciceps. The sequence goes on from JAZHEH010003097.1 coordinate 12,314,935, forward strand.
ACCTCTGAAATCCTTTCATCTGCTTGATCAATTCAACGGTTAAAACTTGTGCATACTTCGTGAAGTTCTCCTATTGTGTTTTTCAGCTCCGTTAGTTCACTTATATTCCTCCTTAAATTGTCTATTCTCATTAACATTTCGTCAAACCTTTTTTCAAGGTTCTTAGTTTCTTTGCATTGGGTTAGAACATGTTCTTTTAGCTCACAGAAGTTTCTTATTATCCACCTTCTGAAGCCTGATTCTATCAATTCCTCACATTCATTCTTCATCAGGCCTTGTTCTCTTGATGATAAGGAACTGCAATCCTCTGTAGGAGGAAAGGCATTCTGATTTCGGGTGTTTTCAGCCTTTTGCTCTGGTTTCTTCCTATCTTTGTGGATTTAACCAGCTGTCATCTGTGTAATTGCTGTCTTTCAGATTAGGTCTCTGAGTGGACATCCAGCTTGTTGGTGGTGAAGTTTTTTCTGTTTCTTAGTTTTCCTTTGGCGGATGCTCCTCCCCCCACAGAGCTGGACCTTCCCGAGTTCAGCTGTACTTGCTGTGAAACTCTCAATCCTCAGCAGTTCCAATTGCTGTTTTTTTTTTTGTGGAGGGGGAACCAGCCTTCTCCTGCGGTGACCCACTACGCCAGCTGAAACAGCGGCGTTAAGATTTGTGACGCTTTCCTGCCCAAGAATCTCCCAGTCTGGTTCCCTGCTTCAGTCTGCTTTTCAATCAGCTGAACGGGAGACTCTGCCTTCCCGGAGCTCCAAAGGCCAACTAAAAGGGCACTCAGTCCAGTTTACTCTGGACTGAGAACCACCGTGCCAGGGCGCCTGCAAAATGGCCGTGCTGGCCAAAAGAGTCGCGCTGGTAACCCGTGGGGCTCCTCCGCTGGGAATCTCCTGGTTCTTGGGCAATAAAAATTCGTCTGAAAATGTGGCATCCACTCACTCTCTGCGCTTTCAGTGGGAGCTACAATCCTGAGCTGCTGCTAATCGGCCATCTTGGATCTCTCTCGTCCCCCAGGTATTAAGCCTAGTGCCCATTAGTTATTTTTCCTGATCCTCTCCCCTCCTCCCACCTTCCACCCTCTGCTAGGCCCCAGTGTGTGTTGTTCCCTTCTATGTGTCCATGTATTCTCATTATTTAGCTTCCACTTTTAAGTAAGAACATGCAGTGTTTTCTGTTCCTGCATTAGTGTGCTGAGGATAATGCCTCCAGCTCCATCCATGTTCCCGCAAAGGATATGATCATGTTCTTTTTTATGGCTATATAATTTTCCATGGTGTATATGTACTGCATTTTCTTTATCCAGGCTTTCATTAATGGGCATTTAGTTTGATTCCATGTCTTTGCTATTGTGAATAGTGCTGCAGTGGACCTACACATGCATGTCTCTTCATGGTAGAATGATTTGTATTCCACTGGGTATATGCCCAGATGTGGGATTGCTGGGTCAAATGGTATTTCTGTCTTTAGGTCTTTGAGGAATCACTATTCTGTCTTCCACAATGGTTCAACTAATTTATACCCATCAACAGTATGTAATGTTGCCTTTTCTCCACATCCTTGCCAGCATCTGTTATTTTTTACTTTTTAATTATAGCCATTCTGACTGGTGTGAGATGATATCCCATCATGGTTTTGATTTGCATTTCTCCAATGATCATTGATGTTGCACTTTTTTTTCATATGATTGTTGGCTGCATGTATGTTTTCTTTTGAGAAGTGTCCATGTCCTTTGCCCACTTTTTAATGGGGTTTGTTTTTTTTCTTTTAAATTTGTTTAAGTTCTTTTTAGATGCTAGATATTAGACTTTTGTCAGATGAATGATTTGCACATATTTTGTCCCAATATGTAGGTTATCTGTTTACTCTGTTGATATTTCTTTTGCTGTGCAGAAGCTCTTTAGTTTAATTAGATCCCATTTGTCAATTTTTGCTTTTGTTGTAATTGCTTTTGACATCTCTGTCATGAAATCCTTGTCCTTGCCTATGTCCTGGGTGGTATTGCCTAGGTTGTCTTCCAATGTTTTTAAAGTTTTGGGTTTTACATTTAAGTCTTTAATTCATCTTGAGTTAACTTTTGTATATGATATAAGGAAGGGGTCCAGTTTCAATTTTCTGCACACAGCTAGCCAGTTATCCCAGTAACATTTATTGCATAGGGAATCCTTTCCCAATTGCTTGTTTACTGCCAGGTTTGTTGAAGGTCAGATGATTTCAGGTGTGCAGTCTTATTTCTGGGTTCTCTATTCTGTTCTATTGGTCTATGTGTCTGGTTTTGTATCATGCTGTTTTGTTTACTGCAGCCATGTAATATAGTTTAAACTCAGATAGCACAATGCCTCCAGCCTTGTTCTGTTTGCTTAGGATTGACTTGGTTCTTCAGGCTTTTTTTGGTTTCATATGAATTTTAAAATAGTTTTTTTTTTTCTAGTTCTGTGAAGAATCTCAATGGTAGTTTAATAGGAATAGCATTTAATATGTAAATTGCTTTGGGCAGTATGGCCATTTTAATCAGTCATGGGATAGTGATTCTTCCTATTCATGAGCATGGAATGTTTCTCCATTTGTTTTTGTCAACTCTTGGTTTCTTTGAGCAGTGGTTTGTAGTTCTCTTTATAGAAATCTTTCACTTCCCTTGTTAGTTATATTCCTAGATATTTTATTCTTTTTGTAGGAATTGTGAATGGGAGTTTATTTGTGATTTAGCTCTTGGCTTGCCTGCTGTTGTTGTACAGGAATGCTAGCAATTTTTCACATTGATTTTGTATCCAGAGACTTTACTGAATTTGTTTACCAACTTAAGTTTGGGGGCTGAGATGATGGGGTTTTCTAGATAGAGGGTCATGTCATCTGCAAACAGGGATACTAGAACTTCCTTTCTTTCTATTTGAATACCTTTTATTTCTTTCTCTTGTCTGATTGTCCTGGCCAGAACATCCAACACTATATTGAATAGGAGTGGTGAGAGAGGACATCCTTATCTTGTGCAGGCTTTCAAGGGAATGCTTTCAGTTTTTGCCCATTCAGTATGATGATGTCTATGTGTTTGTCATATATTGTTTTTATTACTTTGAGGCATGTTCCTTTAATACCTAGTTTATTGAGACTTTTTAACATGAAGTGGTGTTGAATTTTATTGAAAGCCTTTTCTGCATCTGTTGAGACAATCATGTGATTTTTGTTTTCAGTTCTGTCTATGTGATGAATCACATTTGTTGATTTGCATGTGTTGAACAAGCCTTGCATCCTGGGGGATAAAGCCTACTTGATCATGGCAGATAAGCTTTTTGATGTGCTGTGGAATTCACTTTGCTAGTATTTTGTTGAGGGTTTTTGAAATCAGTGTTCACTGAAGATATTGACCTGAAGTTTTATTTTTTTATTGTATCTCTGTGAGGTTTTGGTATCAAAATGATGCTTGCTTCATAGAATCAGTTAGGGAGAAGTCCCTCTTCCATTTTTTGGAATAGTTTCAGTAGGAATGGTACCAGCTCTTCTACAACATAATGTTTTTGAGATATGTATACTTTGTGAAATGGCTAAATGGGTCTAATTAACACATGAATTACCTTATATGCTTTGATGGTATTAATACTTAAAATCTACTCTGTTAGCAATTTTCAAGAATATGTATTCATTAATTATATGTTGTACAATAGGGTTCTTCAACTTATTCCTTTTAAGTGAAATTCTGTTTCCTTTGACCAACACCTCCCAAATGTCATCCCTCTCCTAAGTCCCTGGTAATCACCATTTTACTCTCTGCTTTTATGAATTCTACTTTATTAGAAGCTACATATAAGTGAGATCATGTGGTATTTGTTTTCATTTGCCTGCTTTATTTCACTTAACACAGTTTCCTCCAGGTTTATCCATGTTATTGCAAATAAAATAATTTCTTTCTTTTAAGGCTGAATAGTATTCCATTATGTGTATATACCACTTTTAAAAATTCATTCATTCATTGATGGACACCTAGCTTGAGTCTATATCATGGTTATTGTGAATAATGCTGTAATAAATATGAGAGTATATCTCTTTGAGGTGCTAATTTCATTTAAATAAAAAAATCTTAATTTAATGTTCTTCCACCACTTCTGGCTGACTTGGATTTTTTCCAAAGTGATTGCCAGCCACATCCACCAAGGTGAAAACATTGGAATTGAGCATGTCTGAGATCTTTTTCTGTATTTTTTTTCCCTCTGATTGAGAGGAATGTCTCTCTTTTCTATACTTGAACAATTTTGCACCTTGGATATTAAACTATGATTAGTGACCATGAATTTTACTCACACAAGGAAAATATAATTACTAGAATAAGAAAAGCACAGAATGTAGGATTCCAGAGGAAAATGAAATCTACAAGAGAGACAGGACAAGAAAAAGGAAAACGGAAGTTTTATAAACCTAAGAATCAGGTACAAGTGAAAAGAATATTTCACATAAACTCATGAATCCCCAGCACACAATACCATACCTTGTGAGGCTAGAAACCTTTCTTCGTGCTCAATAACATGGCGTATTCTGGCAGAGATGGCTATGATCATCTGACTGACTTGGAATGTGATAGGGCAGAAGGGTTAGCAGTTCCAAACATTTGCTTCTCTAAGGGCTCCAATTTTTTACTCTATGAAAAGTTGGCAAGGAGCCCAATTCTTGATTTTTTTTTTTTTTTGCTCCCCCTTCTCCCTTGCCAACTTGCATTGCGTGGCAACTGGGAACATGCCTGATCACAAAAAGAAAATTCTGATTGAGGCCAAGCAATGTACTAAACCCTAGTTGAACTTTGAGCTTTGCCTCTGACCCAGATACGTTCAACCCAGGGACTTAAATACCACACGTGGCAGTTATATGTGGAAATGGGATGAAACTGACTTTCTGCCTACATGCAGAAAGAGAGGAAGGTGCCGACAAAGAAGAGCACATCTCTTAGCTTTCATATTATTCAAATAGAGCTGGACTCTGTTAATATTGGTGACACACAGTTAGGTAATGGTCAAATTTCAGCTTTTCAAAAATCTCTTTCATATAGCTTAGAGTACCACAAACATCTCTTGAGTTGTTTCAATACTCAAATATATTGAACAGGGAGGTACATCATAAGAGCAGTCTGTTGCTCTTTTTAGAAAATATTTAAGAATTTCTATTTTCACTTGATATGAACAAGTCTCTTTGCATTCAGAATTTATTCAGAAATTACCAGGTTGTCATATATGTGTTATCATAGCTCATGTCATTTGACTGAAGATTTAAAAACAATCCATGAAGATATTATTTTATTTTGACTCTGTCTGCTGAATGCTGTTCTTACAGAAAAAGAGCACAGGTAGCAAAACTTCATCTCCCCCAAATGTACTTCAATACGTTTTAAGTGTAAAAACCTAATTTAAAATAATGTCAGCATCTTTGGGCTGTAGAATATGAAGCTCAGCATCTTTAAATTATTTAAGAGGTCCACAGAGAACCAGTTATGCTTATAATGTCAGATTTACTCAAAGAAAGGGGAGAGCAAAGCAAAGTGTTGAATAAGGGTTTCCTATGCAGTTTCATTGAGTTATATCTGCATTCCGTAATTGCAACAATAGTCCTACCATACTTTAAAACAAAACCAGATATGCATGTACCTAAGATTATAAAATCTATTTTTTGTGTTAGTTTTGTGTTTTTAAAGCAAATATTTGCTTGTGTTTTAGCACAGCTACTTCTCTCTCTCTCTCTCTTTTTTTTTGCTTTTGTTTACTAACAATAAGACATATTCAAAAAATGTTAAGAAAGGCAGTGTCCCTGCCACCTCTAAAACTTGTCATTATTTCCAGTCAATTTCTAAATATATATTGTGTATCACTGCCTTGGTTTCCTCTTTTTCAATGGTCTTGGATACAAAATAAGAAACTTTCTCTTGCTTAAGGCAAAGCTATATAAACAATTTTAGGAGCATATTAATATATAAAATTTTATTTATTTTAAAAAATAAAAATTAATAAAACAAGTATAATGCTCAGAGGACTTTTTGGTGGTCTAGAGTTACAGGAAATAACAATGAGAATTTCTGAAACTAGAAGCTCTGTCTAAAGTGAACATATTAGCATAGTGAGAGGTCATTGTAAATCTATTCATTTCTAGAGTTTTGTATAAAACTTTCATGGTATTTTAGAGTTCACTATCAGGAATTGAGTACTTGTGAGCATTGTGTATCTATCATCTCCTAATAGTGATTCAAACTCTTTTAAGAAATACACATAATGAGAACTAATAATCATTTAATAATTATTTCCATATTAAGGTTACAGGTATTGCAGACAAAAATAAATCATTAAGGATAGTCAGAGAGATCTGCCAAAGTCAGAGCACTATTAAACCCACCCAAAAGAAACTGTGATATCAAAAATTCAGGAAACGAAAGTGGAGAAATGACAACAGATAACTCAGGAACAAAAAGGATCATAAGGGAATATTATGAACAATTTAACGCCAACAAATCTGACAACCTAAAGAATGCATAAATTTCTAGAAAAACACAGCCTACAAGGTGGGATCAAGAAGAAATAGAAGGCCTAAACAGACCAATAACAAAGAAACTAAAGTGGTAACTAAAAACCTCTCAACAGAGCAAAGCCTCGAACCTGATGCCTTTAAAGTTGAATTCTACCAAACTTTCAAAGAAGCATTAATATCAAAACTTCTTAAAGTCTTCAAAAAAATAGAACTGGAGAGAATATTTCCTAATACATTTTACAAGGCCAATATCACCTTGATACTAAAGCCAGACAAAGACACCCCAAGAAAAAACTACAGGACAATATTTCTGATGAATATTGACGCAAAAATCTTCAATAAAATATTGGCAAGTGGAATTCAACAACATATCAAGAACATTATGTATCATCATCAAGTGTGATTTATCACTGCCATGCAAGGTTGGTTTAATACATGCAAATCAATCAGTGTGATAGTTCACATTAGCAGACTGAAAAAGAAATGATATCAATAACAAAAAGCATTCGATAAAGTTCAGTATTCTTTCTTAATAAAAATGCTTAACAGTGTAGATATAGAAGGAATGTTCTTCAATGTAATAAGGTCCATTTATGAAAACTCCACAGCTAACGTCTTAAGCAATGGGGAGAATTGGGAAGCTTTTTCTCTAAGATACAAAACAAGGATAACCACTTTTGCCACTTGTATTCTACATAGTATGGGAAATACTAGAAGAGCAATCATACAGAAAAAAAAGCAAAAGTTATCAAACTCAGAAAGGAAGAAGTAAAGTTATCTCTATTTGCAGATAACATGATTCTATATGTAAAAGATTCCAAAGACTCCACCTAAAGATGGGTAGATCTAATAAATGAATTAAGTAAAGTTACAGAATATAAAGTCAACATACAAAAATCCATAGGATTTCTATACACAAATAATGACCTAGTTGAAAAAAAAAATAAAAATAAATCTCACTATAGCATAAAAACATACTTAAGAATAAATTTAACCAAGTATATGGAGGACATGTACACTGAAAACTATAGAATGTTTATTTAAAAAGTGGACACACACAAATGTTAATGTATTTTGTTCTCAGGATTAGAAGAATCAATATTGTTAAAATATCCATAGTACCTAAAGCAATGTGAAGATTCAGTGTAATTACTATCAAAACTCCAGTGGCATTTTTTCACAGAAATAGAAAAAGCAATTGCAAAATGTATATGGAATCAAAAAAGTCTCCAAACAGCCAAAGCAATTCTAAGGGGGAAAAAAATCTGGAAGCATCACACTTCCTCATTTAAAATTATATTACAAAGCTATAGTAATCAAAACAGTATGATACTGGCATAAAAGCAGACAGCTAGACCAATGGGACAGAATATAGACCTCAGAAATAAATCCTAACATATATGGTCAACTAATTTTTGACAAGACCACAAGGAAGACACAATGGGAAAAGTATAATCTCTTCAATAAATGATACTGGAAAAATTGTTTCCACATTAAAAAAAAATGAAATTGGACCCTTATACTGTACATAAGAATAAAATCGAAATTAATAAAACACTTGAAACTATAAAACTCCTAGAATAAAACATACGGGAAAAGCCCCTGGATACTGGCTTTGGCAATGATATTTTTTGGTTATCATACCAAAACTCAGGCTATAAAAGCAAAAATAAATAAATGGCACTTCATCAAGCCTAAAAGCTTTTACACAGTAAAGGAAACAATCCACAAAATGGAAAGGCAGCCTACACATTGGAAAGAAATATTTGCAAATCATGTATCAGATAAAAGTTAATATTCAACATTTATAAAGAACTCATACAATTCAATAGCAAGAAAACATATAGCCTTATTTAAAATGTGAGTAAATAACTTGAATAAATGTTTCTTCAAAGATGATATAAAAATGGCCAACAGGTACATAAAAAGATGCTCAGTACCACTAATCATCAGGAAAATGGAAATCAAAATCAAAAACTCTGTGAGATAGCACCTCACATCTGCTAAAACAGCTAATACGAAAAAGATAAGCAATAACAAGTGTTGGCAAAGCTGTGAAGGAAAGGAAAACCTTGCACACTGTTAATGGGAATGTAGATTGTTACAACCATGTGGAAGACAGTATGGGGGTTTCTAAAGAAACTCAGAATAGAACTACTATCTGACCTGAAAATTCTTCTTCTGGGTATATACCCAAAGGACATAAAATAACCACCTTGTAAAGATATCTGCAATTCCATGTTCATTGCAGCATTATTCACAATAGCTAAGATATAGAAAGACTTTGTGTCTGTCAATGGATGAAAGGATAAAGAAACTTTGTCATATATAAAATGGACTTATTGAGCTTTAAAAATTTAAAAGTTTGGCTGGATGCATGCCTGTAATCCCAGCACTTTGGGAGGCTGAGGTGGGTGAATCATTTGTGATCAGGAGCTCGAGACCAGCCTGGCCAATGTGGTGAAACCCTGTCTCTACTAAAAATACAATTAGCTGGGCATGGTGGCGAGCACCTGTAGTCCCAGCTACCAGGGAGTCTGAGGCGGGAGAATCACTAGAATCAGGGAAGTGGAGGTTGCAGTGAGTGGAGATCATGCCACTGCACTACAGGTCTGGGTGACAGAGTGAGACTCTATCTCAAAATTAAATTAAATTAAATTAAAAATTAAAAAGTTGCCACAACATGGATGGACTTGAAGGACATGCTAAGTGAAATAAGCCAGACACAGAAAGAAAAATGTTGCATGATCTCATTTATTTTAAAAAGTCAAATACCTGGAGATAGAGAATGAAACAGGTCAGAGTGGAATGGAGGTAATGAGGAACTGTAGATCAAAGGATACAAAGTAATAAATATGTAAAATGAACAGGTAGAATGATCTAATGTACTACATGAGGACTGTAATTAATAATAGTGTATTGTATGCAGGATGCAGGACTTGGGCTAAATGAGTAGATTATAGCTACTCTTACCACAGTGGTGGTGGGGTGGGAATGAATAACTATGTGAGATGATGGCTAGGTTAATTTGTTCCACCACAGTAGCCATTCAACTATATGTGTAAAATATAACATCATGTTGGATAGCATAAATATACATAATAAAATTTATTTAACAAAACCCCTTTTGTAGTATGTCTGATAATGATCTAAATTTACAATTACTCTAGGATTTAAGAAAGAGCAGACTTCTGATTACACAGAAAGGAGTCTACTTCTTTTCTATACATTTCTGAGTTCTTTAAATGGACTTCCACAGTTATTTCCTACTAGACTGATAGTTTCATATAGCTCAACTAAGAAGTAACTTGCTTGTGAGTGTCCTTTATTATTCTAAGGATGTAAGCAATATGGGTTGTTTGGGAGAGGTCTCTGTTTAATAGACAGGCTCCCTTATCCTACAAGGAACACTGCCTGCAATGTATTGAGTTTCAGAGGACAACCGCAGTCTTTACTGAAATAACTTTTCTCTCTAGGAAAATTTCAACCTTATTTCTGAATTAACTATCCTCTTGCACTCTGCTTTCATTTACAGTTTATCAGGAATTAAGGAGTTGTCTATGTTACTGATTCAAAATTTATCCTATAAATTCCATTTTCAATCTTTGCTCGCTTTCTCTCCTTTTCCTCCTTGCCCTCTATTGATAAAAGGATCCAGTACTTATCCCTGCCTCATTCCTCAGGTGGCCCTTCATCCACTGTTGCTAGGACTCAGGCTCTGTTTTTCTTCTCTCTTACTTCACTTATTTGACCAAGATTTTGTTGGCCTCAATCTTTCCTAATTTTCATTTATAATTAATATTCTATCCACTGCAAAATTCTCTTGAAAAATGCTCATCACACTAGTTAGTTAAAAGAAAATTAAAAAATTTAAAATGATGTAAATTATCTAAGGGGAAACATATACAGAGAGAGAAAAAGGAATTATGAGACACTTCTGTAATTGAGCCTGAAATTTAATCTGACCTCTGGAAGTCAAAGTAAGGAGGAAAAAATGATAGATTACCTAGCTAACAATGTGTAATAAATGGAAGAGGACTGGTTCTTCAGCAAAGATAAACTTTTTTGGTGTTAAATTCTAGGGAAAAAGACTACCATTTTTACTTTTATAGTAAAAGGAATTGAGTAAAATCATGGGCAATGTATTTAGTAGTTTTGCCCCAGATGCAGAAATATCTCTATATTAGAGCAAACAGTGATATGAGATGAAATCATGAGTAGTAAAGACACTTCTACAAAAATGAGGTAATACAGATCAATCATGTTTCTTTCTGGTGATCTAAGTTGATACAATAATAAAATGTACATAACAGAGAGAAGTGACTCATAATCTAGGTGGATAGGCGAGATGAGACATATATCAGTATTACCTTGTAATCATTTCCAAACTATGCAAACAATCCTGTCTCCTTTCTCCAGAGAATTTTTGATTTAGCCATTCCATGAGGCAAATTTCACATTTTTCCAACTGGTCATACAGAGTGATGTACTTTTCTTTGCATAAGCAGATTTCCACACATGGACCCAAACATGTCCTATATTGATCAACATGGTCTTTAAAATATAATTCAAAATTGAAACAACTGTTTAGTATGAGAATACATTTTTAGCACACATTACAGTTTTCCAAAGTTTTAACCCTCATCACATTTTGTATTCCCTATAACAATTTAGTAAGATAGTTAGGGCAAGTATTCTGATCTTTTAACATTTGTTTTGATTATTGAAATTATATGTTATTGTGTTGGAAAAAAGTCTCAGAAATATTGAGAAAGGATATCGTTGGCAGTAGGAGGAAGGTTAGAGAAGGAGTGCCAAATAATAACTGAGATAACAATAGCTGAGTTATAATAAAGATTTATTTGAAAGAGATAACATTTTAAATTAGGAGTGATTAAAATATCAGAATTGATTTCATTTTTTTGAAGCAGCATCTCACTCTGTTGCCTAGGCATGATGTTGGCTCACTGCAACCTCAGCCTCCCGGGTTCAAGCTATTCTCCTGCCTCAGCCTCCTGAGTAGCTGGGATTATAGGCGCTTCACCACGCCCAGCTAATTTTTGTATTTTTAGTAGAGATGGGGTTTCACCATGTTGACCAGGCTGATCTCAAACTCCTGACCTCAAGTGATCCATCCTCCTTGCCTTCTTAAAGTGCTGGGATTACAGGTGTGAGCCACCATGCCAGGCCAGGAATTGATTTCTGAGAGCAAAATAAAGATTCAATTTCCCACACATTTGATTTAGATATGAGATATGTTTGTTATAATATTTCTATACACATACTGAAATTCATACTCATATACACATATAAACAGCTGGTATTATTATATACATATAATTCATTAGCCTGCTCTTTTCACTTACTATATCTCCATATTATAAGAAAATAATTTTCTCATTCTGGTGATTTCCATTGAAGGCAATTCTTATACCCCAGGCTCTCCTCCATATATGGCTCATGACATCCCTTTTTCTGATAGCCTCTCTCACCCCTTATCAGTGTTTCAAATTGTTCTGCAGTGTCCTTTGGAACTGGTATCTCTTAATATCAAAAATTTTTGTAGACTCAGACTCTCCTCTGAATATTGCTTTGTTTATCTTTTCTCTATGTGAAACTTGACTTTTCAAAGAGGACATCATTCTCTTCTATCCATCTTTAGTAGAGTCTGTTTTCTCTTCATCTCCTTTTGTTGGACTGGACCAATATCAGTAAAAGAACCTAGAACCTCTATTCCTACTTTTAGACCACTCTACTTCACTTTCTCCAAAAAACACTCCCTAAATCCACCACAATTTAAAATCTCACATCATTACAATATATCACCCTATTTTGTCTTGTGGTCATCTACCGATTCCCAAGTCATTTCCTCTCATTGTTGAAGATTTGGCTAGTTTTATGGTCGTTGTCTCCAATATCACTCTGGTTTTGATTTTTTCTAATTTCAATGTCCATGTAGAATCTCTTCACACTCTTATCTTTCAATTCTTTTAATCGTTCTACAGTTTGTGTTCTACCTTATTTCATTTAGTAATTATTCCCATGGGAGACTCTAGATCATGTCATTACCAATAACTCTAACACTCCCCACCTCATCTCAGCTTCAAACATGCCTCTCTGACCACCACAAGTTGTCTTTTCAGCTCCCTCTCTACACTGGTTTTCCACTCTGTCATTCTCCTTACCACCACCTCTCGCCATTCAATCTTCATTTACTCTCTTAGCCACGTTTATTTGCATAACCATTCATTTTAATCCCTCCTTTGGATATATCCTCAAATGTTTTGCATTATTTTTTGTGGGAACCTTATCTGGCAAAACACCAAACTCTATTTCCTTATGTTAAAAATCTAATGTTCTTTTTCGGAACGATTTTAATGTATGTTGCCAATCTGATGCTCCATTACTCACAAAAACTTGTCTATTTCCTATAAACAAGCCTGTTCTCCCATATAACCATAATATATAATCATCAAAATCAAGAAATTCACATTAATAGTACTCTTTTGATGCCATTCTAATTTTATAGTTGTCTCAATAATGTCTTTTATAGAAAAGGACCTAATCGCTCAGTCAGTTCTTGCTTTTCATATTAGTTTCTTACTGCTGTCAGAACAAATTCCCACAAACTGAGTGACTTAGAAAACATGAACTTAGTCTCTTATGATTCTAGAATTCAGCATCCTGAAATCAGTTTCAATGGGCACAAATCAAGGTGCTGGCAGAGCTGGAGGTTCTGTGGGGGAGAATCTGTTTCCTTCACTTTTTCAGCTTCGTGTGGCGACCCGTATTCCTTGGCTGCATCTTCCGAGTGCATCACTCCAATCTCTGCTTCTGTTACCACATTGTCCTCACGTCTGCCTCTGCATCCTCTTGGGTTTTTCTTACAAAAACTGTTGTGATTGCCTTGAACCCATGGGATAATCCAGGGAAATATTCCTGTTTTAATATCCTCAACTTGGTAACATCTGCAAAGTCCTTTTGCCATACAAAGTTCCAGGCATTAGGATATAGGAGGCATGTTTAGGGACATTATTCAACCTAGCATAACTTTCATATGTTGAGACTTTTGAAGGTTAGAGTCGAGTTATTTTGTAGGACAACCCTAAGGTTGGGTTTTTCTGATATTTCCTCATTGCATTCTATCATGTGATACATGTTTCTCATTTGTTCTAGTGATATTAAATTTGATCCCTTGTTCAAAGTGGTGTCTGCCAGGCTTCTCCATCATGTAGTTATACTTTTTCTCTTTGTAATTAATAATTTTTGTGGCAAGGCACTTTGAGACTATATAAATATCATGTCATTTATGGAACTTTTAATTAATTTATTTCTATCAGCAGGGATTCTTGGATTTCTGTCTTTTAAAATGTGTCATAAACTCCTATTATCTTTGTTCAGTTTCATGCTAAAGTGGTGCCTGAATTCTGGGAGCTGTTTCAAGCTGCTCTCTGTTTTTATTATGTATTAATTTCGTTGATAAATCCTTTTTTTTCAGCTGTTATCTGAATACTTCTGTACTGTCTGGCATAGTAAGATATAGCAGGCTCCTGTTATATTCTCCTGCCCCAGAACTGGAAGAAGCTATTTCTCCAAGGAATCCTGGTCCCTTTTAGTGGAGAGTGACTTGTAGAAACCAAGATGCTAGTTCTGCTCATGTATTGGGATGTCACTCTTTCTAGGCCCTCTCATTGGACAAGGATAGGAAAGATGTACACACAGACACACACACACACACACACACACACACACACACACACGCACTTGCATTTTTACTTATTTTTGAATTTTGTCATTATGCCAGACTGAAACATTGTACCCATCAAAAACTAACTTTCTATTCTCTCCTTCTCCAATCTCCTAGTAACCACTATTCTATTTTGTCCTTATGAATTTAACTACTATGGGTACCTCCTATAAGTGGAATCATCAAATATTTATTCCTTTGTACTTGGTTTAGTTCACTTAATGCTTTCAAGGTTTATTCATGTTGTAGCACATATCAGAATTTCATTTCTTTTTATTAAGGCTGAATTTCATTATATATATAGACCATATTTTAAAATTTATTTACTTGCAAAGACATATTATAGAATCGACCTTGGTGACCATCAACGGTGGATTGGACAAAGAAAATGTGGTACATATAAATATACCATGGAATTCTCCACAGCCATAAAAAAGAATGAAATCATGTCCTTTGCAGCAACATGTATGGAACTAGAGGCTGTAATCATAAGTGAATTAACACAGGAATGGAAAACCGACTACTGCATTTGTTGATTGACATTTGGATTATTTTCACCATATGACTATTGTGGATAATGCTGCTATCTGCAAATGTTGGTGTACGCTTAGCTGTTCAAGGCTTTGTTTTCAATCCTTTGAGTAAAAACTAGAAGTTAACTTGCTGGACCATAAGATAATTTTATTTTTAAATTTTTGAGGAACCACTATACTGTTTTTCACAGTGGGTACACTATTGTACATTCCCAGTAACAATGTACAAGTGTTCCAGTCTTCTTCACATCTTTTCTGACACTAGTTATTTTCTATTTATTGTTGTTGTTTGTTTTTAAATAGCCATTCTAATGGGTATGTAGAGACATCTCATTGTGGTTTTGATTTGCAGTTTCCTAATGATTAATGATGTTGTGCATCTTTTCATGGGCTTATTAGCCAGTTATATATCTCTTTTTGGAGAAATGTCTGTTCAGGTCATTTGCCTCCTTTTTAATTGGGTTGTTTGCAAAACTAGCATCTTCATATAGAATTACTTTAGTCTATTCTAGTTCTCTCCTTTATTGGAACAATAAGATATCCAGCTTGCTATTAATTGCAGAATGATAGAGGGGAAAAAAAGACTTTGAGATAAAAAATGTATCAAAATATATTTCTAAAATACTAAACCCATTGGACAGCAAAAAGACAATTCTGTTTGAGTAGAAAAAGCATTTTAGTCACTTAAGTATATTTAGCAACTTCTATGTGTGAAGCATTATCCTAGACACTGGAAAGAATTTTTGTTAATAAAAAAAATTTAATGTAAATATGATCAGTTATGTTGGTAACAGGAGAAAGAAGCACATTTAAAAATATTATATTTTTATCTTTTATTCTATTGAGTCAGGTTATCTATGTATACACTTGTGTAAATAACATACTCAAGGTATTGCCCAAATCAAAACTTCAATACATATCTATTACTTTTTTTTAAGACTGCATATGTAGAGTACTCTTTGATTTAGAAGAGGTAAAATGTATAATGATGCTAAAATCCGAAGTATGGAGTTGTTCTACCACATAAACATTCTAAATATTTCTGGTGGAAACTGACTTTTGAGTTTTCCAAATACTTTATGTTGAAGCATTAAGAATAAAGGAAGCTATATTTGCAAAAGGATTAATTTCATTCATCTCTAGTGTGAGTTACCAGGAGCAGCATATCAGAGAGAAAATCACAGAGAAATGGGTAGAACAACACAGGAAAAAGCCATAAATGGATAATTATTTTCATGCCTTCATGTCTCTTTACATCCATTTCAATACTTCCACCACGTTTTCTTCATCATTTGATTTCTGTCTTTATAAGTTTATAGAGTAGAGTGAAACAAAAGACTTAATTTGCCAACAATAGCAGTTTTTCTGTCTGGTAGAAACACAAAAAAGATATTTAAAAAGTATTTGTATTTTTGCACTCTGGGCTTCTTATGGTTCAATCAATATGGAAACATAAGAGTCTCAGTAAGGCAAAGTTAAAAAAAAAATTGTCTGCTTTGCCTGAAATCTGCACGCAGTGGAAAACGGATTTCAGTTCTTTTTGTATGAATTACTATTGACATTTAGTATGATGAAGAGTCTATGGATTCCAAATGCATTAAGCACATGGGACAAATCATGCCTGTGCTCATCTTAGGCAACTCTCATTCCTCTTCTCTGTAATATTCCTTTTCCAGCCTCTTTTTTGGGGACCTATAGTTTGGTTAAGAAGGAAATGGCCTTAAACTTGAGTTTGTTCCTGATTGCTGCATCTTCTTGACCAAAACTTATGTCACTGCTTTTCAACTATTCCCTTATTTTTGACATAATAATAATTTAACTGTGGCAAAAAACAGGAGAATGAGTGCTTCTGCATTTTATCAAGTGCTTATTCTCTTAATGGGATTTCACTTTAAATGAGGGTACAAATTAATCATGCTGTAATATAGTGTTAAATATTCATATTAATTTTGCAGACAATGCAATGCTAAAGTATGTTATTCAGTCAAAAGGTGATTCAATCACAGTCAAAATGTGATTAAGAAAATAAAAAATAAACACACATCTTACTGAGTAAGAGAAAGGCCACATCATTGCAACTGCTGCTACAGAATAAGCAGGGAGCAAACAAATGCTTTTCAGGGCATTTCTACCTCATGTTCTCTTGTAGACCTTGATAGACTGTGCTCTTCACAAGATCTGCTCCAGAGGAAGGGATAGGTGGTGGTGTAAGTTGAGAGTAAGGCCAAATTTGGGAATTGGAAAGCCTGTTATTAAGAGTATAATCAGTCTACTCTACTAGTCAGTGCTAAATCAGCAAGCATTTGACTTCAGTGAATTTGAGATAACTCTCTTTCCCTTACAGGAAACTGTTCATTTCAAAAAAGGCAAACTGTGTGTCTTATAACTTCTACAAGAGCACCAGAATAGCTTTTGATTTGACCTGATTATATTTGTTAGCTTTATTATTTCTGAAGCTTTTTAAGATATCCTAATATTTTACTTAGTATGTATCTGATTAGCAGTCAGTAAACATAGAAAGCATTATTGACCTACAATAGAAGTCCTACATGCACAGCATATAAAAATCTGTTGCAAACTACATGTTCCCAACTGGCCACCATGTTTTTATGTATGGGACATACAAAAGGCAACATAATGTGAAACATTCAAATCATATCATCTTTTTTCTTGGCTTTCTCTAGGTTCTCTTATACTTTAATACCTCTTGGTCAATATATAGACTCATCCAATTGCACAGGATACTTTCAAAAATATTCACTCAACATCTACTTTGTGATAGACACTGAAGTAGGAGTGAACAAAAGGAGATATACCTGACTTCATGAAGCTTAAGTTTATATATTACTCTAAAGATAACAGAAATAGTTTCTAAATGGTTTTTCATCTAAGAGCTCTCCTAAAAGCTGTAAGTCATCTGCGGATTATTATGCCACCTTTACCCAATTAATCCATGTTAATGACTTCACCAGATAATAATGACTCTGATTTAGAAGGAGATAGTCGCTAGACACAAATGTTTTCATTATCACAACTGTGCAGAAAATATTTTTAAAATGAAGGCAAATTGATCTCAATTGCAATTCCTATGGCTTTATTAGTAATTATGAAGGGATATTAATTAGGATATATAGTTAATACTGTAACTGTGGTGTTTTTTTTCTTAAATATATTCTCGGTTCCAAGTTTTATACGAAAGCATAGATTTTTCAATTTCTTTCTGATTGAAGGAGCTAGTGTCGTAAAAATTACTCTGCATGAAAGAAAAAATGAAAGCACTTTTATATTTTTAGAGTTATTTTCGAGAGTTATTTTGCACCATCTGGTGGGTAGAATAATGGCCATCAAAAGTGTTCATATCTCACTCCAAGAACCTGTGAATATGATACCTTACATGGCAAAAGAAACTTTGCAGATGTAAATGTGGCTAAGGAACTTGAGATAGGGAGATTATCTTGGATTATTTGGGTGAGACCAATCTAGTCACATGAATTCCTGGAGTGGGGAACATTTTCTCAACTGTGGGCACAGAAAATGTGAGGCTAGAAGAAGGAATAGAGAAATGCTACTGCTGGCTTTGAAGATGGATGAAGGGCCATGAACTAAGGAATGGAACGAGGCTCTAGAAGCTGGAAAAGATAAGAAAACAGATTGACTTTTACAGCCTCCAGAATGCAGTTCTGCCAATACCTTGATTTTAGGCCAATGAGAATTATATAGAGCTTCTGATCTAGAAACTGTAGTACAAGTTTGTATTGTTTTGCTAAAGTTGTGGGAATCAAAACGGAGTTGCTTGTGTTAAAACCCTTGACAAATGGAGCTGGGGAAGGCCATGCAGTGGGGTGGTTCTCATATATGAACGCCTGATAACAAAAACTATCACAATAGACTACAAAACCCACAACCTTGCACAAAGGCTATCATAACCTTACACATACACACAGAAAAAATACAAAATATTTTTGTGAGGATATCTTCCCAAAAACAACCTGTTTAAACTCAAACTGATGCCACCCTTGTTACTGATCCTTATATCGAAGAATAATTATTTTAAAATAATTATTTAATCCTTATTTTTTCTTTAAAAACATTTGTCTTCCTTTACCTGCCTGAATATGGACATAGTTTACTATGGCATGCATATTGCCATTGCAATGTCCATTTCTGAATAAATATTGTTTTCTTTTAGAAAGTTTCTCTTCCTCTGTTTTTTGGGTTGAGTTGATGGTGTCAGAAGTGGGACTGAAGGAAGCTTACCTTGGACCAACTGTGGACCCTTGAATCAAATTTTATATCCACAGAGACTTTTATGCTCTTTGTTTCTGTGGTTAATCTTCTTCCCTGGTTAATCTTCTCTCAAATTTTCAAACTCCTTCTTTTTGATATTATTCAGGATCTTATTTGTCTATAAGTCCACCTTAATTGACAGACTTCACACCCACTTGGGACTTTACAGCCCTTTCTGGTAAGTATCCTTTTGGAGAGTACTCTGGTTTACACACAATTTACATTCTGTTTCTGAGGCATATGTTTTCTGGTGAATTCACTTTCTATGCAACTGATTTAGTGTTTTGTTTACACTCTTGGCTTGAAATTTTTGCAAGAAGTCTTATTTTGATTTTATTTTGATTTGGTTATGCACATCTGTAAATAATTTGGCTTTTTTAACATTTTCCCCCCTTGCTTGTTTCTAAACATCTTCTAAAAACAAAAATTAAACATTCTAAATGGTGAGTGCCAGATTGTCAAATAAAACCACTGTGGAGGCTACCATACAAAACACTGGTCCAAATTTCTGACATTCCCTGAAATGATTCATAGAATTTTATTTGACATGGAATGGAATCTTCAAAATTCCAAAGCATCCGAACCTCTCTGGGACTCCAGCCAGTTATACATTCAAATTTTATGGTTTATTCTTGCACACATTTTTAATCAATGGACAAATTACACCAACTCTAATTTATTGCCCTTAAACGGGATCATTCAAACTCTGCAAGCCCGTTTTTCTTAGAACTGAATTAAAAATTGTAACCAACTATAGAATTACATGTGGAGCCTTCTAAATTCTCTATCTTTCTATGTTTTCATTTGTTTGTTTGTTTCTGCTTTCTTTGAATCTGCTGACTTTTCTGCTGGTATTAAGATGCACTCACAGTTTATGACATTTCAGCAAAAGTTAAAAAAATGTCTCAAAAAATTTTCAAATTAGTGGCTTTACAGATTACAATAGCTTCATGGTAAGCTTAACATAAAAAAAGATCACTCTGGTTTTAATGTGATTTTGTAGCTTCATAATTTTAAAACATCTTCTAGAAACAATATTAATGGCTTTACAGATTGCGACAGCTTCATGATAACCAGCATTCCAGACATCTGGGTCATCTGGGTCATCTTTTTTGAAAATGTAAATTTTGGTTTCTGTGGCTAACAGTTGCTGAGGGTGATGAAACAGTTAATTGAAGCATTGATATTCTAAAAAAGAATAAAATAAAATTTTTAAGAAGTTAGACTTTCAAGTCAAACAGGTCAAACCTTTGAGCTCAGAGAAATAATATGACATCTTGACATCTTTGTCCAGTGCAAAAATTTCTTAGTCTGCCATGCATGGCCAGAAAAGCCAAAAAAAAAAAAAAAAAACCAAAAAAAAAAAAAACCCCCGAAAAACCCTAAAAAACTACAAATAACTTTTTCTAAAATGCTTCCCTGCCCACGTTGACTAGTCGAGCAAATCAAAACAGCAAACAAAAGAAAAATTTGTTACTAAAATTCAAGCCTGCTTGTAGATTTTTGTTTCTCTTTATAATTCAGTCACTTCTAACTAAAATGCAAACATTTAAAAATTTACCCATAAACTCATTTAAAACTGAAAAAAGAGGAAAAAAAATGTAAAATATATTCTATGAAAACCAAACTTATTTATCCAAAATTTCAGACCATAGTCTTCATCAGATTACCTATCAAGGCCATATGAACAGGTCTCATTTTGTCAGAAATATAGTTTGAATCCAGCTGATTTTTATAAGCTAGTGAGTCTGTCTTACTATGTTTTACTGTCTCATGATTAAAATTCTATAAATAAAAATTACAAATTCTTTGTGTGTGTATATATGTATTTCAGTGTATGTTCACACATATGAACATGTATAATGTTGTATGTTGTATCTGCATAATAAAATTTGGCACAGTGGGCCAGAATTCCTTGAGGAGTTCTATTCAGATTAGCTTAAATAAGTGAGCACTCATATAAATTGTTTAAATATATGCTAATTAACTCAGACACCTTTTAGTTTACATAACTTAAGTAAATCTTTGATAAATAAGCTGGCTTTAAATTTGTTGATAAAATAGAAATAAAATGTCTTCAGAACATTTTATTAATAATAAATGTTTTATTAATAATAATTATTAATAAAATAGATAAAATGTCTTCAGAATTGTCAACATAAATTTTTGCCTGGGTCTTCTGATCAGACAGGATTGTTATTTCTGGTAGATGTTTTAAAATTATGAAGCTATGAAATCACATTAAAACCAGAATAATCTTTGTTTATGTAATACTTTTATAAGTAAAACTAACTTTATCTTGTTGTTTTGATGACAACTGTATCTTCTTAATGATCAGCAAAATACTCGAGTATTTAATTTTAAGGCTGTTACTTAGGTAAACACCTGATATTCTTAGGCTATAAAAATGATTAACAGAAATAACTTGAAATAATTACTAGTTTTGCTTAATATATCAGTTTTCATAAATAATCTAGGTATAATTGTTAAAATCAATAAATTCAGTGAGTGTATATAAGATAAACCTTTGTTAATAATTATTTATGTAATTTGAAATTTTAGTTATTTATGTTAAACAATAAAAACTCATTGAAGTTATAGGTCATTCTCAGATCACCTAGACTTGAGAGATAAAATACTAAAACATAAATTGGTAAAAAATAAACATAAGTTTGTTCTTGGTTTCTTAAATTTTGTACAAAGGCTATATTTGGGACTGTTAATACATATACAAATTAAATAATGGAAAAACATGTTTTAATTATAAAATGGTTATCATCTATAACATAATGATATGTGACAAACTGTTCAAAATTTCTTGCTTTCCAGGTTTTCACTAAAAATTAATGTTACTGAAAGTTTAAAATTCTCATTTATATATAACCATATACAAAGCATTAAAAATTATAAAAACAATATCAAAGATATGTTATTTTTTAAATTGGCTAAATTTAGAGGTTATTTAAAGTTGTATAAAATGTGCAGGAGGTTTTGATTTAATTTGGAAATCTGTTTTTAAAAGTTTTCATCCACCATCAGAACTGCAGCTTCCAGTTTAGAACAATGTTTCTCTCCAGTATAATTTGATTCTGTACTTTTAGCTTTTATTGATGGATCTGAATCGTGCCAGGTAACTAGCAAGGCAATTTCCCATGTTTTTACTAATAGCCATGTACTTTCCTGCTCAAGATCCTGGCTTTCTTGTTTATGTTCTTCTATAATGTGGTGTACAATCAAAATCTTGGACACATACTCTTCTTGTTTCTGATTAAATTCAAGTACTTTTCCATCAGGTTTGACTTCAAAACCTCTTGCACATTTTATACAACATGAAATAATCTCTAAATTTAGCCAATTTAAAAAATAAAGAACATATATTTGTGTTTACATTTTTTTTTATCAAAGACACACCTAAACTTTTGTTATGCTTTGTATACAAACCTGAAGTCCAAACAGGCTTCCCATAAAGAGACATAATTATACTCTAAGAGATGCTTTTTTGTTGTTTGTGTATGTGTGTGTGTGTTTGTGTGTTTATCTTTTGGTAACTGGTGTAAGAAACAAAGCTTTTATATTTTATCAAGATGGTTTCCTATGTTTCATGTTGACTTCATTAGATTTTTAGATTACTTAGGAAAACTGAGCTTTCAAAGGGTTAGAATATTTTTTTAGTCTATATAACTTTCTGTATTGCTTTTAAAATCTTTTTCTTGTTACTCTTGAGAAATGGCTATCGTTTCACAGTGACTTATGATTTTGTTTTGATCAGGTGTTTTAAATATTTTGCCATCTTTGACTAGGTTCTCAGAATTAAAATTTTAAATTAAGTCATTTTGAGATAGAATTAACTTGGAGATTGTTCAATTGGTGCCTTGGAAAGCCACAAGGGATGTGTCTCTCATCTTGTAGAGATATTAAATAATTAGGCTTATTTGGTAAATTGTAAAAGAAAACATTGTCAAATGATAAGTGATGCTAGATCTTTCTGTTACATTTATGGGTATGTTATTGACAATAAATGTTCCAAAATTATAAAAAGTTCTTTGAAATTTTATATGTCATCAGTCATAATTCTAGTTCTTATGCAGTATACCTCAAATAACCAAATTTTCTCGTCAATAGCTGATTATAACAAATTTCCACCAGATTTTTAAAAAATTATTTAGTAATTGTATTTCAATAGGTTTTTAGGGAAACAGGTGATGTTTGGTTACATGGATACATTCTTTAGATGTGATTTCTGAGATTTTGGTATACCCATCACCCAAGCAGTGTAAAGCACTGTACCCAGTGTGTAGTCTTTTATTCCTCTCCACCTCCCAACTTCCCCCTGAGTCCCCAAAGTCCATTGTATCATTCTATGCCTTTGTATCCTCATAGCTTAGCTCCCATTTAGAAGTGAGAACATACAGTATTTGGGTTTCCATTCCTTAGTTACTTCACTTAGAATAATGGTCGCTAATTCCATCCAGGTTGCTGCAAATGCCATTATTTCATTCCTTTTTATGGCTGAGTAGTATTCCCTTATATTTATATTGATATAGATATAGATATAATAGATTTGCTTTTAGGTTCTTAGTCATGAAATCTTTGCCTAAGACAATGTCTAGAAGGGTTTTTCCAATGCTATATTCTAGAATTTTAATAATTTCAGATCTAAGATTTAAGTATTTGATCTATCTTGAGTACATTTTGTATAAGGTGAGAGATGAGGATCTGGTTTTATTATTCTATATGTGGCTTGCCAATTATCCCAGCACCATTTGTTGAATAGGGGTGTCCTCTCCCCATTTTATATTTTTGTTTGCTTTGTTGAAGATCAGTTGGCTGTAAGTATTTGACTTTATTTCTTGGTTCTTTATTCTGTTCCGTTGGACTCTGTGTCTATTTTTATGCCAATACCATGCTGTTTTGCTAACTATAGCCTTGTAGGGTAGTTTGAAGTTGGGTAATGTGATGCCTCCAGATTTGTTCTTTTTGCCTCATCTTGCTTTGGCTATGTGGGCTCTTTTCTGATTCCATATAAATTTTTGAATTGGTTTTTCTAGTTTTCAGAAGGATAATGATGGTATTTTGATGGGAATTGCATTGAATTCATAGATTGCTTTGGCAGTAGGGTTATTTTCACAATATTGATTCTATCCATCTATGAGCATGGGATGTGTTTCCATTTGTTTTTCTTCTATGATTTTTTTCAGCATTGTTTTGTAGTTTTCCTTGTGGAGGTCTTTCACTTCCTTGGTTTGGTATGTACCTAAGTATTTTATTTTATTTTTCTGCAGCCATTGTAAAAGGGGTTGAGTTCTTGATTTGATTCTCTGGTTGGTTGCTGTTGGTGCATAGCAGTGCTACTGATTTTTGTACATTGATTTTGTATCCTGAAACTTTACTGAATTTTAAAATCAGCTCTAGGAGCTTTTTGGATTCATCCTTAGAGTTTTCTAGGTGTACAATTGTATCATCAATGAACAACAACAGTTTGGTATCTTCTTTGCCTGTTTGGATGTAACTTATTTCTTTCTCTTGTCTGATTGCTCTGCATAGGACTTCCATTACTATATAGAATAGAAGTGGTAAAAATAGGCATCCTTGTCTTGTTCCAGTTCTCAGGGGGGAACACTTTCAACTTTTCCCCATTCGGTATAATATTGGCTGTGAATTTGTCATAGAAGGCTTTTATTAACTGGAGGTATGTCCCTTTTATGCCAGCTTTGCTGAGGGTTTTAATACTAGAACAATACTGGATTTTGTTAAATGCCTTTTTTTCATCTATTGAGATAATCACGTGATTTTGTTTTTATTTCTGTTTATGTTGTGTATTGCATTTATTGACTTGATATGTTAAACCATCCTGGTATTCCTTGTATGAAACCCACTTGATCATGGTAGATTATCTTTTTGATATGCTGTTGGATTCAGTTAGCTAGTATTTTGTTGAGGATTTTTGCATCTATGTTCATTAGGAATGTTGGTCTGTAGTTTTTGTTTTGTTTTGTTTTGTTTTATCATGTCCTTTCCTAGTTTTGGTACTAGGGTGATACTGGTTTCACATAATGATTTAGGGAGGATTCTTTTTTCTCTATCATGTGGAACAGTGTCAACAGGATTGGTACCAATTCTCTTTTGAATGTCTGATAGAATTCCGATATGACTCCATCTGTTCCTGGACTTTTATTTGTTGGCAATTTTTAAAATTATCATTTCAGTCTTGCTGCTTGTTATTGGACTGTTCATAGTTTCTACTTCCTGGTTTAATCTTGCAGGGTTATACATCTTCAGGAATTTATCCATCTTCTCTAGGTTTACCAGTTGTTGAGCATAAAGGTGTTCATAGCAGGCTTGAATGCTCCTTTTGTATTTCTGTGACATTGGTTGTTATAGCTCCCATTTTGTTTCTAATTGAGCTTATTTGGATCTTCTCTCTTCTGTTCTTGGTTAATCTTGCTATAATCAGTTTTTTTTCATTTATTTTTTGTATTGCTTTTTTTGTTTGTTTCAATTTCATTTAGTTCTTCTCTGATCTTTGTTATTTTTTTTCTTCTGTTGGGTTTGGTTTGTTCTTGTTTCTCTAGTTTCTTGAGGTTTGAACTTAGATTGTCTATTTCTGCTCTTTCAGACTTTTTGTTGTAGACATTTAATGCTATAAACTTTCCTCTTAGCACCACTTTCACTGTATCTCAGAGGTTTCAGTAGGTTGTGTCACTATTGAAATAATTCATTTCAAATAATTAAAAAATTTCCATCTTGATTTCATTGTTGATCCAATAATCATTCAAGAGTAAAATTATTTAATTTCCATGTATTAGCAGGGTTTTGAGGGTTCTTTTTGGAGTTGATTTCTAATTTTATTCCACTGTGATCTGAGAGAATACTTGATATAATTTTGATGTTCTTAAATTTCTTGATACTTGTTTTGTGGCCTATCATGTGGCCTATCTTGGAAAATGTTCCATGTGCTGATGAATAGAATGTATATTCTGCAGTTGTTGAATAAAATGATCTGTAAATATCTGCTAAGTTCATTTGTTCTAGGGTATAGTTTAAGTCCACTGTTTATTTGTTGACTTTCTGTTTTGATGACCTCTCTAGTGCTGTCAGTGGAGTACTGAAGTCACCCACTATTACTGTGTTGCTATCTCATTTTTTTTATTTTTGAGATGGAGTCTCACTCTGTTGTCCAGGTTAGAGTGCAGTGGCTTGATCTCAGCTCACTGCAACCTCCACCTCCCAGGTTCAAGCAATTCTTCTGCCTCAGCCTCCCGAGTAGCTGTGACTACAGGTGCGTGCTACCATGCATATTTTCAGAAGAGATGGCATTTTACCTTGTTGGCCAGGCTGGTCTCTAACACCTGACCTCATGACCCTCTCACCTCAGCCTCCCAAAGCGCTGGGATTACAGGTATGAGCCACTGCACCTGACCTGTTTATCCTATTTTTTAGGTCTAGCAGTGATTTTTTAAAAATAAGTTTGGGAGCTCCAGTGTTAGGTGTGCATATATTTAGGATTGGGTATTTTTCTATTGGACTAGAACTTTCATTATTATTTAATGTCCCTCTTTTGACTTTTTTAACCATTGTTGCTTTAATATCTGTTTTGTCTGATAGAAGAATAGCTATTTGCTCTCACTTTTGGTACCCATTTGCATGGAATATGTTTTCCACCTCTTTAAGTTTATGTGAGTTCTTATGTGTTAGATGACAGCAGATAGTTGGTTAGTGCATTATTATCCATTCTATTCTGATTTTCTGTATCTTTTAAGTGGAGCATTTAGGTCATTTTCATTCATTGTCAGTACTGAGATATGATGGATTATTCTATTCATCATACTAGTTGTTGCCTGAATAACTTTTTTATTTCTCACTGTGTTATTGTTTTATAGGTTCTATGAGATTTATACTCTAAGAAGGTTCTATTTTGGTGTATTTCAAGGTTTTGTTTCAAGACTCAGACTTCCTTTTAGCAGTTCTTGTAATGCTGGTTTTGTATTGGTGAATTCTCTCAGCATTTGTTCATCTGAAAAAGCATTTATTTGTCTGAATTCTCTCCACATTTGTTTCCTTCATTTATGAAGCTTAGTTTCCCCTGGATGTAAAATTCATTGCTGACAATTGTTTTTGTTTAAGGAGGCTAAAAATAGGACCCCAGTCCTTTCTAGCTTGTATGGTTTCTGCTGAGAAATCTGTTGTTAATTTGATAGGTTTTCCTTAGTAGGTCACCAGATACTTTTGCCTCACAGCTCTTAAGATTCTTTCCTTTATCTTGACTTTAGATAACCTGATGAGTAGATGCTTAGGCTATGATCTTTTTGCAATGAATTTTCCAAGTATTCTTTGAGTTTTTTGTATTTGGATGTCTAGATCTCTAGCAAGGCCAGAAAAATTTTCCTTGATTATTTCCTCAAATATGTTTTCCAAACTTTTAGCTTTCTCTTCTTCCTTGGGAACACCAGTTGTTTTAGGTTTGGTTGTTTAACACAATCACAAACTTCTTGGAGGCTTTGTTCATTTTTTAAAATTCTCTTTTCTTTGCCAGATTGGGTTGATTTGAAAGCATTGTCTTCAAGCTCTGAAGTTCCTTTTTTCTACTTGTTTGATTCCACTGCTGAGACTTTACAGTGTAATTTGCATTTCTCTAAGTGTGTCCTCATCTCCAGAAGTTGTGATTGTTTTTTATTTATGATATCTATTCTCTAAAGCTTTTCATCCATGTCCTGTAACACTTAGAAAATTTCTGTAAATTAGTATCACCTTTCTCTGGTGCCTCCTTATGTAGCTTAATAATTGACCTTCTGAATTATTTTTTCTGGTAAGCTAGAAATTTTTTTTAAAGAAAAGAAAAAGAGAGTAAGAGAGAAAGAAGAAAAAAGAGAATGAAAGAAAGGGAAAAAGAAGAAGAAAAGAGGGAGAGAGAATGAGAATCTTGCTCTATTGCCCAGGCTAGAATGCAGTCTAAAAATGGGTATTGAAAAGCTCTTTTATACTAATAATTGTGTTATACAATGGAGACAGGAGAGGAATAAGGGAGGAAAATAACAAACAGCCAACCAATATTTAATTTAAACCTATGAAATGCTATGCAATTGCTGGGGAGTGATTTACTTCCAACCACGTGCTCACTTTTAGAATAGATGTGATGTGTTACTGAAGAAAATGTATGTTTTGTGGGTTTGGAGTAGAGAGTTCTGTAAAAGTTTATTAAGTTTACTTGTTCGAGGTCTAAGTTCAAGTCCCGGGTTTCCTTGTTATCCTTCTGTCTCATTGATATGTCCAATATTGACAATGTAGTGTTAAAGTCTCCCACTATTACTGTGTGGGAGTCCAAGTCTCTTTGTAAGTCACCAATAAGTTGCCTTATGTATCTGGGTGCTCCTGTATTGGGTACACATAGACTTAGGATCGTTAGCTCTTCCCGTTACATTGATCCCTCTATCATTATACATTGTATACATTATACATTATACATTGTATACATTGTATAAGGACATTATACAATATCCTTCATATCTCTTTTGATTTCTGTTACTTTAAAGTCTATTTTATCAGAGATGAGAATTGCAACTCCTGCTTTTTTTTTTTTTTTTTTGCTCTCCATTTGGTTGGCAAATCTTCTTCCATCCCTTTGGTTTGAGTCTCTGTATATCCTTGCATGTGATATGGGTCTGGATGCAGCTTACCGATGGGTTTTTTGGAATGGTTGATACTGGTTGTTCCTTTCTGTATATAATGCTTCTTTCAGAAGCTTCTTGTAAAGCAGGCCTGGTGGTAATGAAATCTCTGAGTACTTGCTTGTTCATAAACAATTTTATTTTTCCTTCACTTATGAAACTTAGTTTGGCTGGATATGAAATTCTGGGTTAAAAGTTCTTTTCTTTAAGAATGTTGAATATTGGCCCCCACTCTCTTCTGGCTTGTAGGGTTTCTGCTGAGAGATCTGCTGTGAGTCTGATAGGCTTCCCCTTGTGGGTAACCTGACCTTTCTCTCTGGCTGCCCTTAGTATTTTCTCCTTCATTTCAACCCTGGTGAATCTAATGATTATGTGCCTTGGGGTTGCTCTTTTTGAGGAATATCTTTGTGGTGTTCTCTGTATTACCTGGAGTTGAGTATTGTCCTACCTTGCTAGGTTGGGAAAGTTTTCCTGGCTAATATCCTGAAGAATATTTTCCAGCTTGGATTCATTCTCTTCATCATGTTCAGGTACACCTAACAAACGTAGATTAGGTCTTTTCACATAGTCCCATATTTCTTGGAGACTTTGCCCATTCCTTTTTACCCTTTTCTCTCTAATCTTGTCTTCTCGTTTTATTTCGTTAAGTTGGTCTTCGACCTCTGAAATCCTTTCATCTGCTTGATCAGTTCGACTGTTAAAACTTGTGCATACTTCGTAAAGTTCTCCTATTGTGTTTTTCAGCTCCATTAATTCACTAATATCCTCTTTAAATTGTCTATTCTCGTTAGCATTTCGTCAAACCTTTTTTCAAGGTACTTAGTTTCTTTGCATTGGGTTAGAACATGTGCTTTTAGCTCACAGAAGTTTCTTATTATCCACCTTCTGAAGCCTGATTCTATCAATTCCTCACATTAATTCTTCATCAGGCCTTGTTCCCTTGGTGATGAGGAACTACAGTCCTCTGTAGGAGGAGAGGCATTCTGATTTCGGGTGTTTTCAGCCTTTTTGCTCTGGTTTCTTCCCATCTTTGTGGATTTATCCACCTGTCGTCTGTGTAATTGCTGTCTTTCAGATTAGGTCTCTGAGTGGATGTCCAACTTGTTGGTGGTAAAGTTCTTTCTGTTTCTTAGTTTTCCTTTGGCGGACGCCCCCTCCCCTACAAAGCTGGACCTTCCCGGGTTCAGCTGTACTTGCTGTGAAACTCTCAATCCTCAGCAGTTCCAATTGCTGTTGCGGTGACCCACTACGCTGGCTGAAACAGCGGCGTTAAGATTCATGGCTTTTCTGCCCGAGAATCTCCCAGTCTGGTTCCAGCTTCAGTCTACTTTTCAATCAGCTGAATGGGAGACTCTGCCTTCCCAGGGCTCCAAACGCTAACTAAAAGGGCACTCAGTCCCGTATACTCTGAATTGGGAACCGCTGCGCCGGGGGCGCCTGCAAAACGGCCCCGCCAGTCTAAAGAGTCACACTGGCGACCCGCGGGGCTCCTCTGCCAGGAATCTCCTGGTCCGTGGGCAATAAAAATTCGTCTGAAAATGTGGCGTCCACTCACTCTCTGCGCTTTCAGTGGGAGCTACAATCCTGAGCTGCTGTTAATAGGCCATCTTGGATCTCTCTCTGGTAAGTTAGAAATTTCTTCTTGGTTTGGATTCATTGCTGGTGGCCTAGTGTGATCTGTTTGGGTTGTTGTAAAACCTCATTTTTTCCTATTGCAAGTATTGTTTTTCTGGTTCTTTCTTATTTGGATAGGCTAGGTCGGAGGAAAGATCTGGGGCTCAAGGGCTACTGTTCAGATTCTTTTGTCCTATGGAATGCTCCCTTGATGAACAGGGCTTCCTGAGTGCTTTTTTCCTACGGAATCCCTCCCTAGCAATAGGGCTTCCTGAGTGCTGTACTGCAGTGATTATTATTTCTTTTCTGGGTCTAGCCACCCAGTGGAGCTACTGGTCTCCAAATCAGTAATGGGGAGTATCTGCAAAAAGTCCTGTGAGTCCTACACTGTTGGTGGGAAGGCAAATTAGTACAACCACTGTGCAGAACAGTTTAGAGCCTCCTTAAAGACTAAAAATAGAGCTAACATATGATCCAGCACTCCTACGGCTGCATGTATAACCCAAATAAAGAAAATCAATGTATCAAAGAGATATATTCACTCCCATGTTTGTTGCAGTACTGTTCACAATAGCCAAGATTTAGTAGCAACCTAAGTGTTCATCAACGGATTAATGGAGAAGAAAATTTGGTACATCTACCCAATGGAGTACTATTCAGTCATAAAACAGAATGAGATCCAGTCATTTTCAACAACATGGATGAAACTGGAGGTCATTATATTAAGTGAAATCAGTCAGGCACAGAAAGACAAACATTGTATGTTCCCACTTATTTGTGGAATCTCAAAGTTAAAACAATTGAACTCAATGACATAAAGAGTAGAAGGAGAGTTACCAGTGGTTGGAAAGAGTAGTGGGAGTGTCGGAGGGGAAGTAGAGATGGTTAATGGGTACAAAAAAGTAGAAAGAATGAATAAGACTTAGTATTTGAAAGTGCAACAGAGTGACTGTGGTCAATAATAATTTAATTTTACATTTAAAAATAACCAAAATAGTTTAATTGGATTGCTTGTAGCACAATGGATAAATACTTGAAGAGACAGATACATCATTCTCCTTGATGTCATTATTATGCATTACATGCCTGTATCAAAACATTTCATATACCCCATAGATATATACACTTACAATGTACCAACAAAAGTTAAAAATTAAAAAATAGAATTAAACTTATTTCATGAACAAATGTGTATTTTTCTGATTTTCTTTGGTAAAAATTGGACTGACTATGGAGAAAAAGTTAGGTTTTTGAAATAAAGCTGTACTATAGTTGTTATTAGATTGTAGCCTTATACATTGTTTTTGAGTTTTTATTGTCTATCTGTAAACTAGGCTAGATCCTGGATTACTAAGTTTCTCTAACACAACTTTCTTTCATAGAAGTATTTAAAACAGAAACTTCTTTGTTTCTAGAATTTTATAGTCTGAATCTGGATGAATTTTAAGTGATGATTGTCATGCCTATTGTATGGGATACACAAGAAAGTCCACCAAAATTCCTGGTGCTATAACCAGAAGCATTCAAACTGCAAACCGGAGTGAGAAATTGACAGCTTCGTGCTGCAGATAGCTTTTCCAAAGACTTTGAAACAAGACTCTATATCATAATGAGACTCCTACACTCTAGCCTAGCTTTTTAACTTGTCAGAACATTAGCATAATTCAAATTTTACAATCAGTAGTTTTGTTGGTAATGAAAAAGCTTGTCCTGAGAGATCCTTTAGTACACCTAATTGGTAACTCTGGCAGCATCTCCAATACAACTGTTGCTCATTCTCTACTTTAATTCAACTCAATCATTGTATGCTAGATTATAAATTTGCTATTGGTTAAATCTGCAAATTTCTATGTTGTTTCTGATGCTACATGTTGTATCTGGATAAATTCCTTTGATAGAGCGCAAATTCTGAGTGTGATTCCCTCAGCAAATCTAAGGTAAACTTAAAGGATATGCAATGAAAGAGACAAAATACCCAAGCTAGATCAGTATAGTTTGAGCAGAAGTTTGTAGGCAAGTGGGAAGCAGAGTTGAATTAATTTGCAAGCTGAAGGGGAGGGGGAAGTGAGGCAATGTAAGTCATGGCAGAAGAAGAGGACTGGGCAGAATCCAGCTAATGTTCTCACCCTCTAGTCAATGAATTTAGCAAAGGAAAGGGAATTGGTACAGGTTCCAAAGTTAGAGAAGCCATAGCGTACAAGATTCAGGACAAATGGAGACAGATGCAGCCTAAAAACCTTCAAATAACTGTTGTTCCAACGGAAGCGTTTTGCACGGAACCCTGTGAAATTATTTGTCTACTTGGTTCCTAATCTTAATACCTTGGAATCAGTTAACTAGGTCTTAAATTACCTTCATTGATTAGGACAGGCCACACTCTACTTGGAGAATTAGGCACAGATTGACCAAAGAGTATCTGGATTTGACAAGGGATTTCCTATCATCTATGAGTTCAGATGACATGATAGTTAATTTCATGAGACAATTTGACTGGGCAATGGACTACTCATATTTTTTTTTCTCAAACATTATTCTGGGTGTGTGTATGAAGATGTTTTAAATGAGGTTAGCATTGAATTTGTAGACTGAAAAAAAAAAACAGATTGCCTCTCTAACATGGATGGCCCCCATCCAAGCAGTTGAAGACCTGAATAGATCAAAAAGGCTTATCCTACTGTGAATAAGAGGGAATTCCTCCTGCCTGTTGTCTTGACCTAGGACATCAGTCTTTTCCAGCCTTAAGACTAATACTAAAGCATCAGCTCTTCTTGGATCTTGAGCCTACCAGCTTTCAGACTGGAATTACATATTGACTCTCCCGGGTCTCCAACTTGCCAAATGCAGATGGTGGGATTTGTCAGCCTCTGTAATAAGGAGAGCCAATTTCTTATAATAAATCTTCTTATCCCTCCTTCTCTCTATCACTCTCTCTGTTGTTACTTAGTCTTTTAGCCATGAATGCCCTACTCCTCATGGACCTAGTCAACATCTGGAGCTAGGACACATCTTATGCCAGTGAGAATTACGATACATTTTCAGTGGGTAAATTGCTTCTTCCATGAAAATGTCATAGTCCATTCACTTGAAATGAAACTTAAAAATGGACTCTAGGTAGACTTAGCCTGAGAGGTACTCCCTCCAAACCTCCCATGTTGCTCAAATGTGGCTGAAATTTATTTCTCCAATGTGGGACTAGATGAACAACCTAGGACACATCTATCCTGGCACCTAGAGACAATCAAAGCCTAACTACAGGATGACTGATCAGTGATATTTTCAAACAAAGATCTTGATCAAAAGGGGGAAGTATGAAAGTTGTCAAATCGAAATGGAGTCCGTCAGCAGTTTATTACAGTCAACAGTGACATGGTCAACAGTTTACTACAAAGCAGCACATTCGGACTACAGAATAACCCAGTATAATGGGGCACAAAATTTTTGACTGTGACACCCTTTTCCTGTCTTCATGTCATATCCAAAAAGACACTTTAAAAAGTTTTAATAATGACATCATAAAAACAATTTTCTACATTTGACAAAGATAATTTCAAAGCAAAATAACTATACTATTAAACCAACATTTTGAAATGTCAAGTATGGTTTAATTTATGATACTGTTTACACTTGTATTCGCAATAATTTTTATAACTGTTTTCAGTAGATAAAACAGGTGTTATCTGTAATTATAAAAATGAAGATTCTCAGCAAACTAACACAGGAACAGAAAAACCAAACATTGCATGTTCTCACGCATAAGTGGGTGTTGAACAATGAGAACACATGGACACAGGGAGGGGAACATCACATACTGGGGCCTGTCAGGGAGTGGGGTGAAAGGGAAGGGAGAGCATTAGGACAAATACCTAATGCATGTGGGACTTAAAACCTAGACAATGGGTTGATAGGTGCAGCAAACCACCATGGCATATGTATACCTGTGTAACATGTATACCTGCACGTTCTGCACCTGTATCCCAGAACTTAAAGTAAAATTAAAAAAAAAAAATCATAGTAAAAAAAGATGAAGAGAATGAGCTTCTGCAAGATTACAAGTTTGGCACATAACTACTGAGGGGCATGACTGGGTTTGGAAACAAGAGCTTTCTGATTTCTATGGCAGTGCTCTTTTCATTATATTACTTGAATGAGAAAAGTTCCAAGAGCAGCAGAAAGGTACTCCACAGTCCAGGAATGGAGAGTGGAGTTCCTGTTATCCAACTTCTTAACAAAAGTACTTTTCTATTAGTGTCTTCGTTTAACAAACACAATCCTATCTTGTAGTCATAAGCGCATGGATTGGCCTCTGAGGTAGCTTTTATTGTCTACCCATGAGCTAACCCTCTGTGAAGAGAAACTCTTCTTAGAAGATGAGATATGTTGTCTTCACATGCCCATGAAGGACAAAAAGAAACCCTTCTCCTCTTGTCTCAATGATATAGCAAACATAGAGCAGAGCCATACATTGTGTCATGCATGTTTCCAAAGCAGCCCAACAGGGGGTTCATGGACACGAGTACTCCGTGTGTTTCCACGAACCGAGCATCTGACAGTGAGATGAGATGGTGTTATATATGCACACAAGCCTGTGGCAGCAAACCAACTATGCACAGCTGGTCCAGTCTAATTTTAGAGCTCTGGAGCCTCATCTGTGGCCCTCTAGAAATTTCCCCCATGTTGGGATGCAATGTGAGTGGGGGAAAAAAAAATCATGCCATGCAGTGTTTTAACTTCCAAAAAAGAATTGGGGGACTATTTCCATGAGTTTGAACTCAGATGGATTCATTATAAAATAGCGTTCTGGACAACTTAGATATGTTTTTCTCCTTCTCTCTCTATTTTAAATTGCTTAGTGTGTGGAGAATAAAGAATTCAATAGCAGAAACTTCACCGAT
The DNA here is from genome assembly GCA_036589455.1 of Ateles fusciceps. NCBI lineage: Eukaryota > Metazoa > Chordata > Mammalia > Primates > Atelidae > Ateles > Ateles fusciceps. Next base: position 12,350,159 of record JAZHEH010003097.1, read on the forward strand.
CCTTTTCACAACTAAAGGGAATTTTTTCTTTGCCTTTAAGTCATATCACAAGGTCAAGTCAACCTATTTTAGTATCATTATTTTTAGTTTTCTAATCAGTCTCCACCAAACTTAAGGGATCTATGTTACACACTTATGTTGTCATATATATTTGGAAATTGCAAACAACACGTTAATATTTCAAATAGCTAGTTTAGCAATACAAGAATTTATGCTGACATTAAAAGCCATCCTGAATTGCTGCTGGGGATATTTTAAGAATCTCTGTATTGCTAATGTGACAAATGATGACTTTAATGGCATCATAAACCAGAAATATGAAAGCATTATTAAAAAACTGCTTCATAAAAGAGTTATCAAGTAACTATCAGTTAAGCTGTTTAGACATGATAAAAGTTCAGTCTAAACACACTGGACCACTTCAGGCACACTGAACTAGCAATATTATAAAATGTAGAGGTAATGAATATTATAGCTTCAAAAATTGTCTTTACTAATTTTACTCTGAATAAATTGTGTTGGTTAGGGAAATCCTCATACCTTATGAGACCAATTCACATTTAAAAGTCATTTTATTATTATGAAGCATTTGTTCAATCCATTGCCCAGATGTATATTTCACATGCAGAAGCTACATCACTTACTTTGGCTTAAATATTGAAATAGTGCACTTATATTCCTCTACATTTTAAAGATATGAGGCTCTGCACTAAAGGGTATCATTCCATTAATTATTCAGACTCTATGTGGTGGTTAAACATTTATGTCCCATACACATTTTATCTTCTACTCCTTTTTTCCTTATAATTAATGGGTCCATAAGACACTATGGTGATATGAGCTGCTTTAGGTTCTGGTAGAATATATTTTATTGCAATAGTCTCCATCTTTGAAGAAGTATAGCAACAAATCTATGCCAATGCACAAGAGAAATCACTTTAGAAATTCTATGCTATTTATGCATGGATTTACTTATGGAAAGTATTTCCATTATTCTTTTGAAAAGCATTTGCTTGCACATGTTCTCTTAAGAGAACAGAATAAGACATTCATGTGATCAGAAATTTCTGTATCTTCAAATTATTAAATTTTGTTATTATTGAGGTTTGCAAAAATACCACTTTAACCATAGTATTGTAAGGAGGTTCTTTCTATAAACAACGTCATGCCTATATTCCAGAAGAGAGAAAACCTGCAGGGAAACAGACGATTGTAAAGGATGAAATGTATGTAACATCAAATGGACATATAAAGATTTTGATTGCAGTAGACACTGTTTACACTGACCCTAGTGGGATGTGAGTGGCAGCAGGCATTGAGATTATAGCAATGATAGGGTCCTCTATAGCAGTGGTTATCACACTATCACCTGGAGGATTTGTTAAAACACGTATTTCTGGGTGTGTTTCACCCTCAAAGTTTTTGATTCAATAGGTCTGAGTCAGGGCCTTATTATTTTTATTTCTAATAATTTCTCAGGTGATACTGATACTGTCAGTCTGGGGAATTACACTTTGAGAACCACCTACCTATAAGGCCTGTCTGATATATTACCAGCTATTATGTTTAATTTTATTTTGTGCTATTTCGATAGAATATATAGGAAAACCAACTATTAATAAAGACTCAGTTATTAAACCTGGAATTCAGAGGCTAATGTTATATTTGGGTATAACTATAATCCATATGCACCAAACTTTTCACAAGCAGCCTTTGGTTTGTTCCTGGGCTACCCTAAAGCAACACTCAGTGCTTCATTTTTCTACCAGAAAGGCATGCTAGGCCATCCTAATTAAACAATGTAGATATTCACAAAAAAAATTTTAAAAATAATTTCTGGTTATAAAAATAATACCCATTTCCTAGAGAAAATTTGAGCAGGAAAGAATAAATATGAAAATGCAGCATATTACCAACACCTAGAGGTAATAGTAGACAACGTGTAGAGGTAATGAATGCAGGTTCTACTGAATATTTTACGGGGAAGTGAAAGATAAGGATTTAACTTGCTTAACACCTGGCAAACAGCTGAATAAAATTCCTATTTGGCGATAGCTATTGACTCCAATGATCACTTCCCATTTTGGCTGCCAGCTACTGATTTCCCTTCTTCTAACTCTTCTTTTATTGGTCTCTAAAACTGTCCTCCACCCAGCACCTCTCAAGAAGCCCTCCTCTGTCTCTCTATATTTTCCTCTTTTTTCTTATGCAAACCAATTTTTTTCTCTGCCCCTAGCTTTCAAGTCTTGCATTCTTATACCCATGACCTCTTGCTGAAAAGAACTCTCCAGTTATAAGGATCTGCTCTTCTTAGAAGTTGTAGGGGTTAAAAATAAATACTTTTATTTCTGCTGCAAATTACATTTTTTTTCAGCCATATACTATATACCTGTGTGTATAGTGAAAATACACAACCTTGAAAAGTTAGTGTATTGTATTACTTCCATTGCTGCGTACCATATTACAGAAAAATTAACAGACTGCATTGCACGCTTATATTATGTCACAGATACTGTAGGTCAGATCTGGGCAAGACATGGCTGGATTATCTGCTCAGGATCCCTGCAAGTATTATGGATGGAATTGTGTTCTCCAGAAATATTTATTGAAATTATAACCACTTGTGAATATGAATGTGATCTTATTTGGACATAAGAGTCTTTACATGTAATCAAGTTAAGAAGAGGTAACTAGGATGGACCCTAATGCGATATGCCTGGTATCCTCATAAGAAAAAGAAAAAGCCATGTAAAGACAGAACACATAGGAAGAATACCATGTAATGACAGAGGCAGAGATGAGAGTGATGTAGCTGCAAGTCAAGGAGAGGCAAGTATTGGTAATCACCACCAGAAGCTAGGAAGAAGCAAGGCAGGATTCTGCCCAGACTCTTAAAAGGAGCATGACACTGGGATTTTAGCTTCCTAGTCTCTGGAATTGTGATAGAATAAATTACTGATTTTTGAAGCTAACTAGTTTTTGGTACTTTTTTACAGCAGCCCTAGGAAGTTAATTCAGCAGGCTAAAATCAAGGTGTTGGTGGACCTGTGCTTCTCATCTAAAGCTCAGAGTCCTCTTCCAAAATCACTGGATGATGGCACAATTCAGTTCCTTGAAGTCATAGGGATTGAGGTCTCCATTGTGTTGGCTGGGGATTGCTATGAGTCCATAGATGCCTCTCACAGTTCCTTGACATATGGTCATCATAAAAAGTTGACAACATGGATGTTGGCTTTCTTTTAGTCCTGCCAGATTGCATCTCTTTGACTTTCTTTCCCTTGCAAGCAGGGAAAGCTCTGCTTTTGAAGGGCTCATGTGACTAGGTCAGGCCCAGCTGAATCGGATGATCTCTCTGTTTTAAATGTAACTGATTTTGGACCTTAATTAGAGAATAAAATGCCTTCAGAGCAACAGCTAGATTAGTACTTGAATGAATAACTAGGAGAAAGTGTAAGTACCTCAAGGGCTGAGAATTTGGAAGGAGGGTATCTCAGAATTCTTCCCACTACAAGTATATCCTGATTTTTTAGGTTTTCTCATACATCCTGAAAGAAATCACTAGGAATTACTCAAATAATCATTTTATTTTAGTTCTCTATAACCACAGATGATATTGTTTCTGATGTCAACATATCTAACCCATTTAATGTGAGAACTACCCTAGCGATATGGACAGGAGGCAGGGAAATATTGGGTATAAGAGGGCGGGGTCCCTGCGAGGCTCCACCCACAAGCCTGGGCCTGAAACCCAAAGTGAGAACTATTCCCATTTGCTCACCCAAATGTTGCCTTTGGCCCACCCTGCCCCCTATCCTGTGCTCATAAGAATCTCAAATCCCAGACTCAGTGAACACACACACAGAAGAGAGAAGCATCTGAACATCAAGAGGAGAAAAAGCAGCTGGATGTCAGAGAGGAGTTGGGCCAGGGATGGCTGGACTTCAGGGGAAGATTATCTTCTCACTCCACCCTCTTTCCAGCTCCGCTTCCTGCTGAGAGTCACTTCCACCACTCAATAAAGTCCTCCACATTCACCACTCTTCAATTTGTTCATGTGACTGGACTCTTCTCGGACACTGGACAAGAACTCGGGAACCAAGAGGGCAGGGTGTAAAAGGCTGTCACCCTGACCCTCCACTGAGCTGGTTAACATTTAGCCATCCATAGATGGCAAATGCTTAAAGAGCACTGATAGTAAAACACACCCTCTTGGGGTCTGTGGGTCGCAGACACCCCTTCCCAGATGGCAGAGCTAGAAGAGCATTGTAACACTCTTAGACACTTTCATGCAGCCCACACAGAGCCAGCTCCTGCCAGGGAGGAGCGACTGGCCGGTCCCAGTGTTCATTTGCTCTGGTTCTTGCACTCAACTGCTGGTATACTCCCTGCCATAAGGGATTGAGGACAGCAGCTGAGTAAACGAGCCACCACCTCCTTTGTGAATATTGTGAAGGGGTCAAGGGAACTCTCCTGTCTCACTAGCTTTGTTACAATGAGTACAAAATACATGGTTTCTGTTTTTCTACAGGGGATTTACTGTTTGGTCTTAAGTAGTAATCAATTGTAATTTAGTTTCTTCATGTATATGCAGCAAATCATCCAGTAAAGGGGGCAAGATAAGCACATTCTTCGATTTATCTATTGTGACTTTTATCACACACACTTTTATCATGTGCCAGGATATGATGGCATGCATATACTTTGGTCTTTGTAATTATAAATATGGCAATAAAGTATATTCTGTCTTAATTAACTTCCAGGTAACTGGTCTTTTGGACTAATTGATGTTTTCCAATCCTTTTATGATGTCTATTTCCAATCCTTATATGATTCACTGAGTGCTTGCATCTTACAGGTATTTTCTAGGACAGTAATAGACTTCTAAAGTTTAATTGCATATTTATCAAGAGCCAGCGGTTTATTCTCAAGCTTTTCCTGATGGTTGTACTTATTATTGTACTCATATTACTTAATTAACTGTTTTTTAAATGGATTAAATGGAAGTGTAGAGAGAGAGCTATTTCTACAAAAACAGGTTAACTATTCTGAAGACTCAATAATACTATTTTGCTAACACTTTAGTTAACTTAAAGATAGATAAGCCATTTATAGAATATTTGAGGAAAAAATTCTGTAGATCTAAAGAAATTGTTCACATTGCTTTACAAACAAAGGTGCTGTTAAAAATATTTAACTGCTAGCAGGCATGAGTAGTAGCAATTAGAATAGTTGCTTTTCTCATTGTAATAACTGTGAACTATCCTTCTCTGAGTGTCTTTGAATCTTTATTCACTTCAAAAAAGCTGATCTAGGATACTGAAAATCATGGAAGATATATTATGGGTGGACCCATAATATAGAAAAAAAAGAAAGAAAAAGCCTTGGCTCTGTATCAAAAGCCTGGCAAACATATATACATTTTTTTTATGTTTTAAGATAAAATGTTTAAGATATTTAAGATATATGTGAATTACTTTTATGAATCCTTGGTTTATGCAAATTTTCAATTAAAATACCCAGACTGGCCCTAATTTTCTTAGGAAGAATGCTCTTTTCTGTGTTGTTCTAGTTTAGTCTCTATTTTTATCATAAGAATGAGATATTTATAAAGAAGTCTGTATTTCAAGAGAAAAGTGATGTGATAAAAAATTGGTTAGTATTTTTTCAGGTGGTTTCTCTAATATGCCCCTAGATTTCTTATCAAGTGGTATAGAAATAAAAGGGAGCTATTGGACCTCTGTCTCACTTGAATTTAAGACTTAGTTAATTGAGCCTTGGTAATGACTGTGGAGGAATAACATTGAAATTGACTTCCCTCTCTGCCATAGCCTTTATCTCTCTCATTGTTGTCTAATTCATTTGAAGTTGTTTACTTCACACCCTGACAGAAGCCGAGACTGATGGCAACAGTTTAAAATTCTCTCTTATCTACTTGAAATTTCTTGTTAGCATTCCTACCTGGTTTCCTTCAGTATATGAAAACAGAAAAGAATCAGATACAAACAGAGCATTAAACAATGCCTTCTGCCTCCCAGGTTCATTTAATACTCTCCCATATATCCAAGTTAATAATTCACACTCTGCAGAACCCCAGCACGTCTCTATTAGGTTTGATGTCCTCTATTAATGTGACAGCACACATCCAGTACAAAGCTGCAGTATCGTGAATAGTAGAGAGGACAGAGATGTTCTTTGGGGCCATGTGCTAAAAGTGTCCCTCTGGACAAGTTTGCCCATTTAAAAATAGGTCTCAATAAAGGTAAATTCTATTAAATGGTGTTTGTTTTAGGCAGGCATAATGATAGAATTCCAAAGAAACTGGAGAATTGCAGAGGCCACCATTTTTTTCTGCATAAACAACTCTCCTTTTCCAGAGATGAATGAAAGCAAATCTTCCCCTTTTCTACTTCTCATCACTCCTTTTCAGCTGGTCATTAACAAAGGAGCTGACACTATATACTGTAAAAGAAATAGAATACGAATGGAATTAATCATCTTGGAGTCTACAGGTTAGGCAGGAAGCAATCTAATGTTTTATTTAGATGTTTTAATAAAAGGAGCATAAGAAGAACCAGGAGGGAAAAAGGCCCTATCCAAGTGAAAGCTCAGAGTTTTTCAAATTTTTCATATATGTTTCTGACTTTTGATATATTTTGTAATAAATCATCATCAAACCTGGTCTTAAGAACTGCATATCTAGAGAAATAGGTAAGCCTCAAATATGTTTGAGCTATATTTATAAAGTTAAAACTTTATGTTACATTAACCAAACTTTCTCTTGTGTACCCAGAGTTGGGTTAATTATCTGAGTTGTTCAGATAGAAATGTATCCTCACAAAGATTAAGATAATATAGAATTTGTGACGACAGTTGTCAGGATTATCTTTAAAGGACATCAACAAATTATCAGCCCTCATAGTTTAGCCAGTTTTGCTAAGTATTACACAAAATTTGTTCATAGAAAATTTTGTGTGCAGTATATAATCTTAAACATTGTGAACATAAAGTACAGTTGCTGTAATTTGGAGCCACAATTCACAAGAAAACATAAAATTTCATTCAGGAAAGTAAAAGAAAACAATAAAGGGAAAAATTCTGAGCCAGAACTATATAATAGCTGATCAAAAAATGTAGAAAACAAACCAAATTGGCTAAAAATAACTTTCATCTGTAAAAATAAGGAAAATGATTTTGGAGCTAGAGAATGGAATTTACTTAAAAAGTCTTTAGAGTGATATGTATTTAAGTTTAAATTTACCTGGAACTGAATAAAAAACGGTATAGAAATAAGAGCATTTAAAAAAGATAATATTAGCAAACAATGGGTATTAGTCTAATGATTTAATCAAGAGGTCAGATATGGCGAGACTTAAGAAGTAGCCTACTTTTCTGCATTAAAACATTCCCTTCTTTCATCCCAGATTGGTTTAGATGTACAGATCATGGCTTTCAGGCACTGGTAGTATGGCATAACTCAAGGCTGAAAAAGAAATGGCAATCCTTACAGATCCTGTATGCCTAAAAGGGTAGACAGTTAAAAGGACAAACTCAATATGTGATTAGCTTAAATAGAGTTTGTTAGCTTTCTTAGAGAAAATAGATAAGACAGTGTAAACTTGGTTTTGGTGTTAAATATGCCTTTGCGAGGAAATTAGTAGTGGCAATTTTTCATTATAAATGATAATCTCTTGTTAAGCAAAATAATTAACAACTTCCCCTGGCTATTAATGCAAATCATGCTTTAATCAACTAAATGTGTTTTATGTTTACCAATCTATTTAACAATTCGGTGATAATTAATAGTTATTGAGAGCTCACTATTTCTTCTGTTTCTTCAATGTGTTTTTATGTATTAACTTATTTAACTCATAAAAAACTCTATTAAAAGATGAAGTCTTTTAATAGAGAGGCCTTAAAAGATAAAATAAATTTCCCAACCTGTAAAAGGCAAAAAATCTGAACTTAGGCAGAATGACTGTAGAACCCAAACATTTAACCACTATTTAATTCTGCTTTTTAAAATATATGACAGTTGAAATACTATCATCACTTGTGACATTATGGAATTAACAATAAATAAAAATGCCAAACTATAAATTGACAATGTTTGCCCTAAATCTTGCATTCATTTGTTTAATCATTCATTTATTCTACCAAAAAATATTATTGTGTATCTAATACCAGGCACTGAGAATATAAAGATGAATAAGACACAGTCCTTTCTTTTAAAAATATTTTTATTCTAATGGAGAAAGAGAAACAATATGAAGACATGCCACATAACTATGAGTTTTGGTGTATTGCTGGATGTATTCTATTCACTGAATGTTTGGAAGCATGAGTTTTGGGCACCTATTTCGTGATAATCTCTTGTTAAGAAAAATAATTAACAATTGTTCTGACTATTAATGCAAATTATGTTTCAGCCAAGTAAACATGTTTTATTTTTGCCAATCTCTTTAACAATAGGGTAATAATATTTATTGAGAGCTTACTTCTTCTTCTATGTCTCTATATAAGGAGGGCTGTGGAGGGGGAAAATATTTCTCAGAATTGGAGGTGTTTAAGCTTGAGAGTTAAAGGATGCAATGTGAATGGGTGGAATTGGGGGAGGAGTGGTATTGACTTGGCTCAGCTGTCATTCTTTAGGAAATGGCGAGCTGGGGGTGTTGGCTATCCTCACAGAAAGTAAAATTTTGAAAAAGGATAGAATCTCAACTTGTATCCATAGGCTAGTACAAACTGATCCGATGCTATCTAGTGGAAACCAGCTGAATGATAACAGTGCTACTTATCTTCAATAAATCATTACACAGTGATGAAAAATTTATATAATGGGCAAACAATCAACACTTGATATTTTGAATTCCAGGTTACAATCACTCACTTGGCATAATAGAAAGAGCATAGACAGTTTGGGGGTTCAAATCGTGACTGTCACTTGTTACTTGGTGAATGTAGACAAGTTATTTCAACTTTATGAGCATGACTATATTCTTCTATAATATAGGAAAAACGGAGGATGTCTTCTTTGTGTACTTATAACATTCTTGAGGAGATGACTGATGGGGGGAGGAAGTGTGTACCTGGCACATAAGTACTCATAAACTGATAATATTGTTGTTAATAATGTTAAACCTTTGTGTAATGCCTACTGCAAGTCACTGAGTTTGGTGTTGACTCTGGGGAATACAAACAATGGCATGCTGGAACTGTCTGATATAGGCTGTCAGGTCTAATTGTTAATATTTTTGGAGCCAATGGTCAATCACAGCTATCTTTGAAATCAGCCATGAGGGAAGTATTTATATCACAGAAATTGCTGCTTTCATTCAGGGCTTCCTTTTCCCAGAGAGCCAGTTGGTGATGCCTGAGCTGAATTTTAAAGGATGGAATGTTGAAGGTGGAATTGAGGGGAGTAACAGTACTGATTGTGCTTAGATGTTATTCAGTAGGACATGGAAGCACCAGTGGACATAAACACAAGAAAACATGTTCCTATGCTTATTTGTAGCTGATAATGTATCCTTTTTCTTTATTGGGTTAATTTTTGTCTACTCTCCTCTGCTCAGTACAAACTATCTAGTGTCTCCCCATTTCACTCAGATGAAAAGCCAGCATTTTCAAAGGCCTACAAGCCCCACAAAATTCATTCTTCCATCACCTCCCAGATCTCATCTGCTAATACTCTCTGTTTCAGCTTTTTACACAGCTCCAGTCAAGTGCATACAATGTTACCATTAGGCCCTTTGGATTGACTTATTCCTTTGCTGACAAGTCTTCCTCCAGAGACATGTCTGGTTTTCTTTCTTGCTACTTTTAGGTTTTTGCTCAGATAGAACCTCTTAAACCTGGCCTGTCTCTTACCCCTTTGGTTAAAAAGTCACAATTTCCCTTCCCCAGCACTCACAATCTCCTTTACACTGCACTATTTTTTCATAGTACTTATTATCTTCAAACTTAATGTATGATTTACCTACTTACTTGCGTCATCTGTCTCTCACCACTATAATGTAAGCACTATGAAGGTAGAAATTTTTGGGTAACAAACTGGTTTATCACTGGCATTTGGAAAAGTACTGGAACATAATAGATGTCCAATAAATAATTTTTGAATCAATGCATATTAGTCACAATTAAATCTATCTATCTATCTACTGTCTATCTCTCTATCTATCTATGTATCTATCTGTCTGTCTGTCTATAGTGAAAGGCAAGAGTTTTGATGATTTATGATGAGTTTTAAATAAAGGATCTAGAATTTCCCAGTTCTGTACTATACATCACTTCTCATCAAGGTAGTTGTACACAAAAATGAGATTCAGCGGTCCTAGCATTGTTGAAGCTGGTTTAAAGCATGTAGATTAGCCTTAAACCTTAATCTCCTTCTTCTAAATCCACACTAAAGTGCTGGCATTTTACCTGGTGTGGTTGAGCTGTATAATGGAAACTTGAAGCGAGAAACAACACATGTTGGAGATAGGGGTTTAGTGGAAAAGAGAGGGCAGAGTTGCAGCAGTAAGGCAGACAGTCTTCAGAATGGCCCCTTTAATCCCTGCCTTCTGTAATTAAAATCCTTGTCTAGTCCTCTACTATACTGTCCCAAGATTGGTTCAAATGACCAGCAAATAGCAGAAGTGATAGGAAGATACTTTCAAGATTAACTTGTAAAAGACACTACAGCTTCCGTCTTGGTCACACTGCCTGTCTTGGGTCACTCGCACTTAGGAATCGAGCTGTCATATTGAGTGGGCCTGTAGAGAGACCCACACAATGAGCAACAAGTCGCCGCCTGACAACAGCCATATGAGCAAGCTTAGAAGCGAATCTGCTGTGCTTTGAATGTGTCCCCCAAAGTTCATTTGTTGGAAACTTCAACTCTGATGCAACAGTGTCGAGAGGTGGAAACTCTGAGAGGTGATGAGGTCACAAGGGCTCTGCTCTCATGCATAGATTAATGCCGTTATTTCGCAAGTGGATTAGTTATCTCCAGAACGGATTTTTTATTAAGTAGGAATTCAGCCCCCTTCTCTTTCTTGTGCATGAGCATTCTATTGTCTTTTCACCTTCCGCCATGAAATGACTGAGCCAGAAGACCCTCACCAGAGGCTGGCACCTTGATACTGAACTTCCCAGCTTCCAATATTGTGAGAAATAAATCTCTGTTTTTTATAAATTATCCAGGCATTGGTATTCTGTTACAGCAGCACAAAATGGACTAAGATGAGATAACCCAGCTAAGTGAAATCTTCAAATGACTAAAGCTCTGGCCTACATCTTGATGGCAACCTCATAAGAAACTCTGAGCATAACCATACTCTCAGCTGCACCCAGATTTCTGACTCTCAGAAACTTTCAGAGATAATAAATATGTGTATATTAAGCTGCTAAATTTTGGGATAATTTGTTACATAGAAATGGATGTTTAATGAAATTACCATCTTTACTATCAACAGCAGGAAGAGGTAGAAAAGAAGAACTTCACTAATGGTTCAATGAATGTTCTAAAAGTTTTCCACTTCATTAATAATTTCTTGGGAAGTAAGATAAAACTAAGAATTATGGCCATAAAGGAACATCTTTTCTTCTTCCCTTCCCTTCCCTCCTTCCTTTCCCTCCCCTTTCTTTCTTTCTTTCTCTTTTTCCTTCCTTCTTTCTTTCTTTCTCTTTCTTTCATTCTTTCTTTCGTCTTTCTTTTCTTTCTGTCTTTCTTTCTCTTTCTTTCTCTCTTTCTTTCTTTCTCTTTTGACAGAGTCTTGCTCTATCCTTCAGGCTGGAGCGCAACCTCTGCTTCCACTGGGAAACAGACACACACCACCATGCCTGGCTAATTTTTGTATTTTTAAGTAGAGACAGGTTTTGCTATATTGGCCAGGCTGGTCTTGAACTCCTGATCACAGGTGATTTACCCTTCTGCCTCTTAACGTGTTGGGATTACAGGTGTGAGTCCCTGTGCCAGGCCCGAGGAAGATATTTTCTAACCTCCTTACTCCGTATATACATTTAACAAGCATGTACGTTTGTTAATCTTACTTGTAGACTATAATGCCCCAAATGCAAAGGTTTTGGTAAGATGAGCCCTGTAAATATTTTTTGAATAAATGAGTGAATGAATGAAGCTATTAATTTCATATTCAGTTGATAAATTTTTTAGTTACGCTGAAGACTGGGTAGAGTGGATTCTTGTTGACATAACACATGTTAAGTGACTACATTCTTGCAAACAAGATGGCTAGGCAACGAAGGTAGAAATAGTATCATATCATCAACTGCCAGGTACCTAAAGTAACAGAGAGGAGTATAGTTACTGATAATAGAAAATGTCAGAAAATCTTCTTGTGATGGTATCTCCTGCCAGAGTTACAGCTGAGTCCCTGAGTCAAAATTTCAAATAGAGTCAGAGCGCAAAACAGTCTCTAGAAGATGTTCTAGGTGAAATTAATGAATTTGGATGGCTTCTTCTATCTTTAATGATATTCTCTGTCTCTGTCTCTCTCTGTGCCCCGATTCTCTTTTTCATCATTGGGTAAGAGTGGGCAACAGGGAAATTGTTGGAAATCAAGATAACGCAGTCCTGACTGAGCAGATGCTGGAGATCTCAGTGGAAGAAGGAGAAGTTCCATAGAGAAAACACAGTGAAGAAAATTAGACTAGAGAATGCTGTGTATGGCAAAGGCAGTAACATTTTTTAAATTTTGAAATGTGTCCTACCACCCTTAAGAGTTTACAGATAATCTGTACTTTATCCCAATTCCAACACATTTGACAGCATTTATTTAATATGCAAAATTTTCTACTTCAGCTTTATTTCTCAGCTGGGATTTAAATGTAAAGAAGAAATAAAAAAGTACAAGAATGACAGGAAAATATAGGTTAAGTGAGAAATAGCAAGAGTGTCTGACAGTCTGTCTGACCATTTCAGTAGATGTTTTATTGATGGGGGATTTTACCTTGATTTTTTTATTAAGCTTTCTCAGAATTAAAGTATTTTTCCTGTGTCCATCAATCAGTTTAAATTGTGCCCCCAGATGAAATATGAAATATGAAGATAGAGAACTTTACATTATAAACCAGACTGCCCTGGGATAAAAACACACTTCAATGACTAATAGCACCATCCCTGATGGGCTATGCTTTGATGCCTATATGGTCTCCTGACTCAGAGCAATAATTCTCATAAAGTGCTATAAAATTATCCTTTTATGGCAGAGTCTTCTGTATGGCCACCATTCCCTGTAGCAGACTTCTCTATGTGCCAGCAAGATATTTCCATCTTTTGGAAATAGCGATTGTAACCACATAAAGAACCAAGGATCAAATCAATGTCTCCTCCTTTGTGTATTTCTCCTCTGTGTCCCTGGGGATTGTAATATGAAAAAATTAAAAATAGTGTTTATTATTTTTCTCTTGAAATGCTGAAACGCTACCATGGCTGTTTTTTTCCAAATAGGCTATTGACCATTATAAAGGGAACCAGAAGGATGGTCAAATTTTGTCTGAATCCACTAGATAATCTTGTTCCAAGGCCCAGTAGTGCCCAGATGCTGTGTTGCAAGTATAACTTCGATCATAGATTGTTAGAGAAGAGTTAAGATGCTCATTCTATCTGTGGAGGACAATTCATTTTGCTGCAGATTCTCAAAAGGTAGCAAATTTTCTTGATTTATCCAGTTTGTTACTCAGTTCCACTTTCAGGACTGTCAATGGGAGTTGATATGGCAGCAGAATCCCTGTTATTCTGATAAGGTGACATGAACTATAGTAAAGGTCAAAATATAATATAGGCAATAAAGGTAGTGTATTGTTTAACTTGGGGGAGCTGAGCACAAAGAGGAAATAAAGACAGCATTAAAGAAAGAATGCACCACACACATTTTGTAAAACCATATGTTTGTATTTGTAACTATGTAAAAAAAAGTAGCATATAATTCTCATGAATAATGACTATATACAAGTTTCAGTGTCAGCTTTCACAAAACAGGCTTAATTTCTACCTGTTCATTGAATGCTTCTGTGCTTATTGGTTGAATGAGCATTTGAGAATTTTATTTTTCACTGAATCATGGAAAACATTTATAAACTTTATAAGATAGAAGATAAAGTATGACCCATGATGACATATAGAAATTCTGGTGTAGTTGTCTTAATGTAGATTCTAGAGTGTTGAGTGTTTGCTAATGTGCCTGTAATGTCTGCATGTGTCTGTGAGGGATGGCTGATATTTCTAGAATGGTCGATGTGTCTAGACTGGTTGGTATTTAGAAAGTAGATACTAAATTCCACCTCTCTAGATACCCAAGAATTGCTCATACGACAAGACTGATGACAAATTTGGGCAATCGATGTTCTTTTGTTTGTTTTACTGGAGGGTTCACTATTTCTCAAACAAGTTAGTTTTGTCTGAAGCAATGTGTCAGTGTCCATATCTGTGTCCAGGCTGACCTTAGGACGAACTAGGCTGTGTGACTGAAGTCAAACTCTTCCTAAGCTGACATTGGTCATACCTGTGATATGATATTCCTGTGAGGATATTAAATATATTTAATACTCCTCATGGCCTGGACAAAGTCTTGCTCCTCAAGTTAAGCACAAGGCCTGAGTGGACTATATTGGTTCTGGGGCAGTGATGGATTTTAAGAGAAGGGATATGATTCACACTGACTACTTCTGGAATGGGGGTTTTATTGCCCACCAACATCTGCTCTGATTTACTCCTTGGCAATAAATAATTCCAATGGAGAGGGCATTTGCCATTCAGATTCTTCCACTCTGATTCCAGGCATTGCAAGCAGCAACCTGATTAAAATGACCCTCCTCAGGAAGATTTACTTACATGGAGAGAATATGTTAATGAGGAAACACAGTAGTAAAGACAACTTGGCAATCACACTTTAACACAAAACTAGTAAATTGTCATTAGAATTTATATCCCAATCTCCTATGAATTTAACCGGGTAAATCAGCCACCTTGAGTCTGCTCAGCTCAGAGTTGACAGAAAATATTCAACTGGAGGACCTGTAAACCTGAGGAACAAACTATGTCCTGCCTGGATCTTAATGAGCTAGGGGTTTATTCTTCTCCTGCCAGAAAGCACTATATGTTTTGTCTCCTAACTTCACCAAAGCCACAACATTTTTGTCTGTTCAGTTTGGTAGGAAATATTTATAAAAACTATTTCACAGTGAAAGAATATGATTTTGTAATTCACAAGATCATTTTTATCAACTGTGAGGGAAGCAACATTGAGCTCAAACCACCTCTCCCCCTTCTTTGTTTTATGGCAAAATAAAACCCTGTCCATTATCATAAATATTACTATCTATATGGCTTCAGAGATGCTATCTACAAAGCTTCAAAGAAATATACCTCCATGTCATGTAGTATGGCTTATTTTCTATTGGAGGGGGGAGTGTCCACACTAATGATTTTTAAATTGCAGCTCAGCTCCTGGAGTTTCAGAAATGTTGCAAAAATCCACTGGGGCTGCTGTAGGGGAGGGGAGTGTTACAAGTTAAGTTCGGTTACTGCATTTGTCTGCATATTTATCCTGATGTCAGACTCCTTTGTTCAATCACAGCATCTGAAGTTTTATACTGGACTTTTTGTAAGCTCTTATTAAACAAAAGGTTCCCGGGCTTTAAACACACATTCACATCATAGTCCCATAAAAGTCACAAAAATATTGAATCACATGCAAATATTGTGTCTATTGAGGTTAATTCTACCACACTTTTTGAGTGGAAAGAAACTATACACACGCACCGCACTACCACACACACTCACATCACTCCTCACTCGTAACAGACACACAAATGCCTACCAAGAGATCTAAGAACTTCATAGGTCTCTGTTATTTTAATCCTTACTGCTCTGTGACCATAAGAAAACATAACATTTCCAAATATTTGGAAATTGCACATATTTTTAAATCTTTTACATTTATTTACCATAGTATTCCTTCCTTTTGCCATTTTATTTTAAAATATGCTGTGTTCTTTCCTTCCATTTTTTAAATAGTTTTTTTCTTCCTCTTGGCAGTTAAACAGTTTCTTAAAATAAAAGCTACAAGAATTTATAATAAAATTACTATTCCTTTTCCCCATTTCCACTTCTTCAATAAAATTAGAGGAATGCCGATGATTGCAATAATCTGATTGGGAATTTAAATGCAAAGAAAATCAGAAAATTCTAAATTGTGGTTCCCACAGCAACTATAAAAAGACACTCAACATGACTGCATATTTATATTAAGATATAAAACTTAACAACTTCCCCAGTTATACAAATGCTATATAAAAACAAAGGGGTGGAATTATGGTTGCTATGGGAATCACAACTCTGAACCTACTGACTTTTGGAAGTTTAAATATACTGACATAGAATTTCACACTGAATATTACATAGGTAGAGGAACATGCACGGGATTAGAGACAAACATGTGGCAAATGACATGAAATGAAATAATGAAAGAAATGTCACTCTAGTGCCTAAATGTCTCCTATTTATGGATCAGTCCCTCTCACTGTGATAATATGTTGCTTCTGAAAACAGAGCAAAATATCCCTAGGCTATGCTTTGTGAAGTGATGGTATATATCGTTATCTTTCCCCTCTAGTTTGATGATTTAAGTGTACTTATATGTAATGGAGGGAGTATGGGCATTGGAAACATAAAAACATCAGTGTGAATCTTGACTGGTCAATTTACTAGCCAAATAACATTTCATTCTTTTCCTAAAATCAGGATAATACTTCCTATTTTGTAGAATTTTGATGAGACTTAAATGACATAAATTGTACACAGTTTTTAGCTAAGGTATGCAATTAACATATGGAGTCTTGCTTTTGAGGATTCAACACTTTCTACTAGACTGCATTCACTGAATCAGGAATCTATTTAAATTTTTGAGACTTGCTAGCCGTTGAAGGAAATATAAAAGAGGGATAATATTTATTTTTTATCTTCTCATTAGTGAGGCAATAAAATAAATAATATTTGCACAAAGTTTATAATTGACAAAACATCTAGAGGTATACGATTGTTTAAGAAACATGCAAAAATAAGAGCTAATTTATGTTTTTTTTAGCTATACCTAATTCTTTTTCTTTTACAGTAAGCTAGGAGTACAACATTTCTGGAAAAAAGGTGGTGAAAATGTCCTCTACATCTTTTTGTCCAAAGCAATATTAAGCAACAGTTACATACCACTTGCACTGGTTATAACCTTCTGCTTTGGTGATTGATCTTTTTTTTTTTTAATTTTTTCTCTCGTTAAGGTCTTAGGAGTTCTGGATTTTCTGTTTTCTTGAGTGGAGGTAGCTAAGAGTCTTTATCCCATACCAAGAAACTGCTTCAGAGATGATAACTGATTTAATCATTTGTTATTGATATTTTTATTATTATCATTTCATTTTCAATGTAGAAATGCTAACAGCATTGTGATCCAATCATAACTTCAGTGACATATTTGAGGCAGACTGGATGGGTAGTTTCTAGTCGTCAGTTATTACCAGGGCCACAGTATTTTGAGCAAAGTTCTCTCACAGTGATTTAAAAAATCTTACAGGTTCTGTTTGTCACAATATATCAAATTATTGACATGCCTTTGGAAAAAGTCACACTAGATCATGGTGCTACATATAGCATATTGTAGTTGATTAATTTAAAACATGTTTCCCAAGGTTTCAGTTATATTAGTTCAGAAAGTTTAAGACCAGTGAACTGGAATTTAACTAAGTGTGTTCTAGAATACTGATTATATTGAAAAAGGGGCACACTCATTTATTGAAATGGGTATTCTATGATAAGCATCATATATAACCCTTGCAGAAATTAAGGCTCAGAGACTATTAATATGCCTCAGGTCAGAGTTTCTCAAATTTTGACAGCAAACCACAGTAAGAAATAGATTTTACATTATGATCCAGTATACGGAAACACACTCCCATACTTACACACAACTGAGAAAGAGATTTCACGAAACAACTCACCCTAGCTATATGTAATGTACTTTGATCGATACTATTCTACTATTCTATTCTATTATCATAATCTATTCTATTCTGTTCTTTCAAAAAATTTCTAGTTGCCATCCACTAAATTGATTTCATGACCTACTAAACGTCTTCTATTCACAGTTTGAAAAAAACCTACAGAACAAAAAGTGGCAGAAACTGAATAGGAAACCAAGTTTTCTGAATAACATATAAATCAGTCTATCATTATCTATCAATTGATCAATCATCTATCACTGTATTTATCTGGCAGATATGTGATCTTGAGAAGTTACTTATTTTTTCTTTGCCTCAGTTTGTTTTTAATCTGGAAATGGGAGAAATGTTGACACTCATTCAGAAACTGCAAATGAGTGTCTATAAAATGCTTTGAACAGTGCCTGCACATAGTAAATGCTATACAGAGTAGTAATTAGCTTTGTTATGAACAAACATCAAATGCTTACAATGTACCTTATGGTTATTGCCATGGGAGTTAATATGGAATAAAAACAATTTTACCCTAAGAAGGTAACAAGGTAGTATGAGATAGGAACAGAAAAGTAAATAATTCTAATATGTGATATAAGTTTTATGTTCAAGATATGATCTAGTTTCTGTGGTGATAGCTACCTGACACACACCTACACCCAGTTTGCTTAGACAGTTTTTGGAGAGTCCCATCCTAAAATACACTGGAGTTTCCAAGGAGGAGTACTCAAGACTTCACACAGAAGTGAGGGGTTCCTTCTCTCTCTATCCTGTTTATCTCAGACCACACTGCTGCTGTGTCCTCTACTTACGTAGGTGCCACAATTCTTCTCCATACACTGTCCTTCTATTTGTCACTTTATTCTGAGAAGTCACGGTTTATCACTATCATGGACCTGAAACTTGACTCTGTCTCTCTTCCATTCAGACTGAGGGACAGGCTGTGCTGCCATGCTGCTGATCCTACCCAGCAGTTCACCCTTGCCCCTGCTGCTCTTGGAGTGCTGGGCAGTCTTCCTGAAGTGACTCCTATTTGTATCTCACAGTATTACTTGAACACTGAATCATTACAGAATTTTGTGTCTGGCACTTTTTAGTTTCCTCCAAAACTGTTTCCTTCCAAGGTGCTAAATGTGCCTTTGAGTTTTACCCCGAACACTTGATTCCTCCTGATTCTCAGCTTCTGTGTCAGGTTGGCTCATCATGCCAAATTCTGGACTCCCTTAGGACAAATTCTTTCTCAGATATGTGATGGTGCAATTTGCCTTCTAAATGACTTTTTCAGTTTTGTAGCCATTCATGAGTACATCTGAATCCCAAGAATAGTACTGGTAGGTACAGGAAGCAGGGAAGTTCTGGGCAGAACACGGCAGGTTCCTGGCGAGGGCCCCACCCTCAAGATGAAAAGCTTGATGCCACGGGCAAAGTGAGAACATTTCATTCGTGTTTTCCTGCTCAAATGTTGCCTTTTCTAAAATCATGTCTCACCCCACCCGCTTATCCTGTGTCCATTAAAACCCCAGGTTCAGCCAGCAGAGAGAGGAGAAGCAGTTGGTTGTCAGAGACTATGGTTTGATGTTGGAGAGAAGTGGCTTGACTTCAGAGGGACAGCTTGACAGCATAGCTTTGGAGAGGAGTCTGGCTGGGCATGGCCAGACTTCAGGGGAAGGTTACCTTCCTGCTGTGTCCCCCTTTTCAGCTCCCCTTCCTGCTGAGAGCCACTTTCATCAGCAATAAAGTCCCCTGCATTTACCATCCGTAATTTGTTTGTGTTACCTCATTCCTCCTGGATGCTGGACAAGAGCTCAGGTGCCGTGAGTGTGGATCCAAAAAGCTGTCACACTGACCTTCCATTGAGCTGTTAACACTTAAGCCATCTGCGGACAGTAAATCTAAAAGGGCACTGTAACACTTCCTCTGGGGCTTCAGGGGTTGCAGGCACCTGCCCCATACACTGCCATGGGGCCAGTACTGAGTTCGCTTTTGTGAGCACCCAAAAGCACTCTCCCTGGCCCCTGCATCTGCTCACCTGTGCTTCCCCTCCCATAAGGGATGGAGCAGTGAGTGAGCAGAGTTAGCTCTTACAGGTGCTGAAGTGGCCAGCTAGTTCCAGCGCCTGTGCACCCCCAGTTTCCTCCCACAAAGGGGTTGGGGAAACATACTGCTTCAATACTCTGTGTTGCCTTTCAAAGGGCAGCCCAGTGGTATGCTGCCAAATGTTTAACAACCACAATTTGGCAGGGGAATGCCTTGATTTGTGGCATTAGCTGATTTCTATGGGGTAAATACTACCAGCATGGCTAGTTTCAGGGAACCAACGTGTACATGGAATTGGGAAATTATGCCTATATTCAGCTCCCTTGAACCGGTATCTGCTGGCTCCATCACATCACTACTTACAGCATATGTGAAACCATGACTGTAAGCAGGTATCTGAATGACTGAAGTGTTGCAATACTCCATGGGCCAAATATATTTAAATCTTAGGCAGGACACTCTGTTATACACACATGCACACATATATACACTAATGGGCACACACATAATGACTCAAAGCACTCAATAAGAATTAAGTGGCATAAAAAATGTTGGACTTTTCTCCGCTGCACTTCTAGAACACCTTGTAGATATGTCTGTTTACAACCTTTGTACTATGGTTTCCACATAGATCTTCCCAACTGGACTGTCTTTTACTTTTTAACAGCTTTTTTGAGATATAATTCCCATATGATACAATTCACCTATTTAAAGTACATAATTTAATGGTTTTCAGTATTTTCCCAGAGTTACAAAACCATCATCACAATGAATTTAACAGTCTTGCATGTTCTTCACATGTACCCCAAAACCTAAAATGCAATAAAAAATATATATTTAAAAAAAGAACCTTTTTGTCATGCCCAAAAGAAGCCTTGTACACATTAGCAATTCACTCTACATTCCTGCTCACCCTTCTCCCTCCACCAGACCTAGTCAACCACTAATCTACTTTCTGTCTTCATAGGTTTACCTATTCTTGACATTTAATATAAATTGAATAATGTAAGGTCTTGTGTGACAGGCTTTTTTCATGTGGTATAATATTTTCAAGAATCATTTGTGTTGTAGCACATATTGATACTTCATTTATTTCTTTAAATAATATTCTATTGTATGGGCAGCTTACATTTTATTTATCAATCATTCATCAGTGGATGATATTGGGGTTATTTTTACTTTTTGTGTGGATGCTTGTGTTCAAGTGTTTATGCACAGGCATATATTTACATTTCTCTTGGATATTTACTCAGCAGTGGGATTGCTGGGTTATTTGGTAAGTCTATGTTTAATATTTTGAGGAACTGTCAAATAATTAATTAAAGCAGCTGCAACATTTTACTTCCCACATGCATTGTGTAAAGGCTCCAATTTCTCCACATCCTCTTGGCCACTTGTTATTATCTTTCTTTTTGGCTGTAGCCAGTCTTGTTGGTGTGAAGTAGAATCTGATTCTATTTCCCTAATGGCTAATTATGTTGAACATCTTTTCAGGTGCCTATTTCTGTATCTTCTTTGGAGAAATGTCTATTCAAATCTTCTGTCCATTTATGAAAATTTATTTATTTTTATATTATGAAGTGTTAGTTCTTTATATATTCTTTAAGTATATCCCATGCCAGAGATATGATTTTTGTGTATATTTTCTTGATTCTGAGGGTTTTCTTTTCACTTTCTTGATGTCATTTTTAAGCACTAAGGTTTTAAATTTTAATGAAATTTAATTAGTTGTGTGTGTGTGTGTGTGTGTGTGTGTGCGCGCTTTTATGTTTGGTTTCATGCTTAAAAGGCTTTACCAGGCCCAAGATCGCTAAGATTTACTCGTGTTTCTTAAAAGAGTTTTATAGTTTTAGCTCTTACATTTAGGCCTACGATCCATTTTGTGTGTTATCTTTTTTTATTTTTTTTTGAGTGTCTATCAATCAAAATTCTACTGCCATCAAAGGTTTAGTGTTTCATGTCTTTCTTGCTAGCAGATCTTATTTCTTTAATGGACCCAGAACTGAAAAGCATTTTTACTTTTTGACAAGTAATTACATTTCTAACAATGTTCCGGATCAAACAGTTTACATGATTTAGTAGTCTGATTTTTTTTTTTAGCTGCAATTATATGCGTAAACAATTTTCTTTTCTCCCAAAGGTTGTAAATATATTTATAAAAATAGATGGAAAGAAAGTGGAAGTGGAGGGTAACCCCCACCAGAAAAAAAAAAGAAACCTATTGAAGTTAAAATTAAAAGGAGGTGTTTGATATGATAAATAATGATGAGATAATGGGTTTCTGTGGGATATGGAAATAGACTTCACAATGAGAATGAAGACCTCAGCTAAGAGCTGGTAGGTGGATAGGCTATGCACTTAAAGTTTGGCTTCCCTTGTCTACTTTTTCACAAACATGACAAGCACTTGGCAGGATGATCTGTGAGTCTTCTTGTATACATGGGTTTCTCAGAAGAGGCAGGTCATCTGGGAGCCAAAAGGTAATACTGTATATCCTAAATTATAGGATACTCATACTTCAACATTTAAATTTCTCCCTAGTGTTATGTGAATCTTTTAGGCCGGGTGATGGTGAGATGCCATCTGAAGAGGAGTCTGTCCTCTGTTTCAAACATAGATATGTCTGCCAGGCAGGGGGCTTTTTAAAGGGGTCATGCTGAGCATAGCAGGCTGTTCATTCTGGAGAGGAAGGAGGATGACCACAAAGGTATGGCTTCTAAGTTGATTAAATATCCACAGCATTGCTGTGTTGTGAGTTATTAAAGGACAGTGGCACGGAGACCCTTGTCATCACTAATGAGGATTCCAATCTGACTGATTTGACCTAATCATTGGGAGATAATAATAGATCTATTTCTTAAATTACTGGTTAACTTTGATGATTGCTCAACAGCATGCAGACTAAAGCAGAGCCCAGCATGGATTTTATCATTTATTTAATCTATTTTAGACCAAAATGTGTCAGAGAGAATACAGAAGATATTAAACTCTTTAGAGTTACTAAGCTATAAATATTTGTCAAATATTATTTTTATAGCTTGAAGCCACCCTTTGCTTTTAACTTCTAAAATTATTTTTATAATCGCTGTTTTTCTCCCTCTCATATATGGTAGCTTTAACGCAATAATTTAAAAATACAGGTCAGAAATCACTGATTTAGTAAGTTTCTACCTTGCAATACTCTACAATTAAATCAGAACACAACTTCAGGATAGATAACTAAATCTTTAAAGGGGGAAAATACATAGATTTTACAATTTAGGGAATGTGTAAATCTACTATATTGGTTTTATCCTCATCTCAATTAAATCAATTCCTTATATCTCCATTTATCATCCCAGAAGTCTGCCCTTATACTCTGTCGGAGTTAGTCCTACAAAAGCATGTCAGGCTAATGCAGACTTGTTTCTTTTTTTGATAATTTCCTCCATAAGTTAGCAAGTCTCGTAAGAAAAGTTATATCTGTTCCTCTATTATATTCTAATTGCTTGCAGTATTAATACAATGTAGAACTTTAGCAGCATGAATTTTTACCTTCATTTTAAAATACTTGCATACTGGAATATATGCGTAATAAAAGTGCATAAATCCTAAATTCAATAAATTATCGTAAAGTGAACACAGCAGTGAAATAACCACTACGTCAAAAAATGAGATCAATACTGGAATCTGCAAGCCATTCTGGTGATCCATTTCAATCAAAGCCTCTTCCACCTTCACCTAAGGAAACCATTGTCTCGACTTCTAGAACTATAACTGAATTTTGTCTGTTTTTGAACTTTATACAAATGGAATTATACAGTCACATGTATTCTTTTGTATCAGATTTCTTTCATTCAAGAGTACATTTGTAAAACTCAGCCATGGTTTTGTGCCTGAATGTAGTTAATTCATTTTTATTGCAATAGAGCATTCCATTGTATGAATATTGTATAATGTATGTATACTTTATGTTTTGAAGGATATATGTGGTCCTTCCAGTTTAATATTCTTGAATATTCAGCTGCACATGCATGCTCCTTTCTTTGGGTGTACAACTTGGGATGGGATTTTTGGGCCCTGGTGTGCGTATATGTTCAACTTTACCAGGTGCTACCAAACTGTGGTATTCAAAGGTGTTATACCAATTTATACTTCCTCAGGCAGTGGCTTTTTCATCACCTCAATATATGACATTAGCAATTTGAAGTTAAGCTGTTCTTAAATCTTTTTTTCTAGGCTAAAACTTCTATTTCCATAACTTTAGAGAAGGAAATAGTTATAGGTTAAAAAAGTTAAAATTTAGAAATAATGTGCACTTCAGAATCTCAACAAAAAGGTGAATAATGAAATAGATTTATAATTCCCTGTAATCTTGAAAATCATTTGAGGCCTAATATGGCTAAGGGTGTATAGATCGCTTTATCTATGTGATGATCATGATTATTTATCTGTGAGATTACTATTATTAATGACTTTTTAATTAAGGGAAGTATTTAGACTTAATAATTAATTGATTATTATTTATAATAATATGTAATGTTAATAATCATCATGATCTCATAGGATTATTATGACAAGATAGTTTATCCGAAGCTTAATATAGTAAATGCTCAATAAATAAGTGATTAGTTATCAATAGTATTTGAACTTAACTCTTTACATCTAGTTTTAATACCTGAACTTCATTAGTAGTCTAGAACAGCCAATTTAACTTATGTGATAGTGAAAAAAAGAAAAATCAGAAACAACCTCTGAATTCCTGGGTTTATGAGAGGTTCAATATTTTTATCCGGTATCATAATACATGAGGTATCCAAGCCAAAGTTATTTTTTTCACTGGTGGAAGAAAATTTTCTCTTTATTTCTCTCTTTCTTTATCTCTTTCAAGGTCATAATAGGATTATTGTGGGCCTCTTCTTCTACTAAAAAATAACAGATAAAAACTATGCACTATGACGATATCGATATAAAGATAAATATGGTAATATTATGTAATAAAATGTTTTCTCAAACTAAAAGTCATTTTATTTTGATGTTAAATTAAAACAATTTTGTGGACTTCTAAATTCCTATTTCTCTTTCTTTCTCTTCTCTCTCTCTCTTACATGTGTGACTCTCAGATTCATGTCATTCATATCATAGCATTCTTCTTAGGTTAGAAGGTGATAAGACTTCACACCAGTAATTCTGCTTATAAGCAATGTATAAAGCCAGGATTTTGTAGTACACTTCAGGAGAGAAAAAGCTCACTTAAAAATAAATACACACTCTGAGAGCCCAAAGGAGGGACTGAAAATAGAAGGGCTAACTTGAGTTTTAGAGAGATGCTAGGAAAAACTATGCTGGGCACATAAAATATAGTGAATTCTCACAAGGTAATGAAACCAGTTAAGTCTATATGATGATAAATTCTATGAAAGCACTCACACACCACACATACTGTCCTCTCTCACATATTCTAAGCCCCCATTGCACTCAGTAATATTTTAAAAATTCTTTTCTACTTGATATTTTAAAATTCGATGAAATATCAATTGATGAACTCTGAATAGCTGTTGTTACACTTTTTTCATTTCTTCACAATGATCATGAATAGTGAACTCTTATGGTGCATATTTAAAAGGACACTGAGCCACTCCTATTTTCTCTAATCTCTTAACATGGTGAGATTAATGGGTCATTTTCACCCTGTTTGGCATGGTGGATACATTCTTCCTTTATATTGATAAATCAAATTTCAGTTAATTAATTCCAAAAAAAGGTGATATAACATCATCTTCCCAATTTTAAGTGAATCTACATCTTGTAGCCCTAGGCCATATTTCTGTTGAAGTCTTTTTCTTATTTAAATTTTTTTCTTATAATTATTTTGTGTGTTAGTAAGGTTTCTGATCAACATTGCTTCATTAAAATAAATGATTTGATGAACAAGGCAGCTTAAGATTCATATTCTGTGCTAATTAACAGATTCTTCTAATTGTTAGAAGGCTCCTGATGTCTTTCTAATTCTTTCTACTCATTACTTTCTTACTGAAGTTACAGTTCTTAAAGGAATAGTAACAGATACTATGAAACTTCTTTTCTGCATATACACACTGCCTCAAAATACATTAATTTGTGAAAGCAGGCCAATAATTTAAAATCTGTTAATTGATGTGCTTTCCTTCCAAAACCAAGTGAAATATCTTTCCTATTTTCCATTTCTACTTTCCCATCTGGGATACTAAAATGCATTTTTAAAAGATTACTTCTAGTTGAAAATAATGTAGCAAAAACATATATTAAAATCTCTATGTTTCCAGTTGAATATATTTTAGTTAGATCAGTAGATTAAGTCTCAGTTTCTGCTACTATAGAGAAGAGCAAGGAGGAGGGATCTAATTTTATTTTTAAAATGTTAACTCCTCTATGTGATTACTAACAAATCGAGTGTGTAATGTGTCAATTTATGCTTGGATCATTATGAAGTGACGTTTTTGGCAATTGTGTAGATGGATTCTCTGCCTGTTAGGGCTGGTGATTAAAGATAGACAACTTCGATTCAGATAAAGGTGATGAACATTTGAGAAATACAGTGGTAACCATATAAATAGAAAACAAAATACATACTAAAAATACTGTCCAAATGAAGCACAGTTTTGGTGAGAGGGAAGAGTAAAAGTCAAGTAAATGAATTAAATTGATAAAAATTTATTCATTGCTCTTTAAGGCTGACCAGATAGCACTACCTATGCAAAGGTTATTATTTCTTTGACTGACTGATAGACATTAAACAACTTAAACAAACGTACTTAAATGACTGTTCTGTATACTAATTTCAAGTATACAAAACATATTTAAGTTCCAACATGTTGCATACATATATTTGTAAATTCCAATTAAGTTTGAATTAAACTGCCAAAATATTAGCTTTCCTGTGCTTTAATTTATGAAGAATTAATAATTATAATTTAGGTTACCAATTTACAGCTTACAAAAATTTTCACATATATTATCTCATTGGATATGCTCAACAGTTCAGAGAAATAGACATCCTTGATTTTGTATTACAAATGCAAATACAAGATAAATTAAGTGACTGACACAGTAACACAGAGGAGTACATTCTCAACAAGGAACAACTAATTTCTCTTTTTAACTCCAAATCTCAAAAACCGAAGAAAGAAATTTGACAACTGTGTTAAGTGATTATCAATAATTAGTCAAACACATTAATTCGAGTTCAGTGCTATACCTAGGAAAAACTTAGAAATATGTATATGAAAATGATTTATTTACACTTCTATAAGAGAGTTAACATCCAGTAAAACTTCAAAGTTCTATAATACACAAATTAATACAAGATTTGTTTTTCTTTAAGTTGGCAAATCAGTCAACAAGGGGTGAGGGAAGGATAAACTAAATTTCAAAAATTTGTGTTTCATAACAATATTAACCTTAAGCCTCCCAGAAACCATGGGAAAAAGAAAAACAAAAGGTTCAGAAACATAGTAGAATAAAATTTGCCAGCTTCTCCATAGAAACAAATATTTTCTTGGTCTTGAGATCTGAAAGAAATTAATCAGAGTTTGTATAAAGGGCATTGTGTGGTCAAATGCATATTACCCTTAATTGGGGAAAAAAGTAATTCAGAGAAATAATTTATGTAACAAATTTTTCAGATCTCAGAGAATTTGTAACTATATTTAAAACTGATCCTTGTAGGCAGCTTTTATCAACTCCCAAAGGGGGAAAAATATATTAACAATATGGAAAGTGATGTGATGTAAATATGTAACTTTCTGTCATACCTCCTTAACATAGAATTACATCACGGAAAATATTGAGAAATGAGTATAAATCTTATTCCTTGCTCAGACTATCCCTTAAAAATCTCAGCAATCTCAGCAAGATGTTTAACATGCATTAATGCCTTCATTCTATCTGTTCAGGTGTCCTCTCCAACTTGAGAAGCACTCCCCTTTTCTGGTGTCTTTACAATCCAAGACTGTCTCCTGTTTACCCTCAGCCTCCTTCCCCAATGTTTACTCAGCACTGGGACATGCTACCCAGGCCTACTGCCCTTAAGGCTGATCTGCATGTGGAACCCACATTCATCCAACTTTCTGGCAAAAACTTGATTTCTGTGACTAAATGCAAAGTCGAATGAACGCTTGTACAATTTAACTTCAGTAAATGAATTTCTAATTGCTATTTTTACTTTAGGTCAGAGACTGTAAAACTTGAAGAAAGGAACCAGGATCACCAGAAATACAGTGGTGGAATTACAGCAAACATGAGATCCTAAGTCCTTTTTCAAAGTGTGCTTGCTTCCTGCAGGAGGAGGAACAGAGGCTAACGGACTCAATCAGCTGTCGCCACATGGGACTTGCAGTAAGAGTTAGCCTCTGTGCTAGAAACTTCTTATCATATCCTGTAAACTCTGCCCTTACACTGGCCTTCTGGCACCCTCACATAACATCATGCTATTGATTCAGAAAAAATGTACTAAACAATAATACTGGGCCAAACAATAATATGTTGAACTTTCATAGCAGAGAATGAATTCTAAATTGGAGAAAAAACTTTGGCCAGTTAAGAGAGTATTTCTTTTGATCACTGAAACAAAAATTGGAAGAACTACTCTACAGTGTAGTTGCAAGCATCATGTAGGTAATACAAGCAAAATTTTTTTGCAAATTAAAATAATCAAATATATTTATATTGCTATTGAATTTGAATGAATGCTTACAATGATTATTCAAAGACTTCTCAAGCTTTTGAATCATCGAAGTTATATTAATTTATAATATTCAGTGGAACAGAAAACTTTATTCCCCAACAAATTTAGGTAAAGTTCTATTATACCTAATACATTTATTGCCTTAGAAATACATTTTATATCTCTTTACAAATTGCCTTCACACTGTTTTTTCTTAAATACAACAGGATGTAAGCTCAGTCCGAGTGTTATTTGGCTACATATTAATTTTGTTCTTATTCTTAGATACCTAAAAATTGTTTGACTCTTTTTCATATGATCCTGACAGATTCTGAGAGTTTAGGCTGTTTCCTTCTTGGTTTAAAAAAAGTAGTCTCTCTTAATGGTATCTGGCAATATATTCCTAAACTGAATATTTACATTACTCAAAGACACACATGCAAAAAGAAAAATAACAGGAGATGCATTATGCTGCTTTTTTGTAAAAGAATTATCTATAACAATTTGATTTCTTTCCATTTTAGACCACTATTTCATATAGAGTCATTGACATCAACTTATTTCACTTTTCTGAGAGGCTTGTGAATGAAATTTAAGCTGACCCGTGCTTAAATTTTTACTACTTTAATTTTTTAACAGCTGTTGTGATTTTCACAATGCAATCTTAAACCTTTATGATTTTTCTCTTTCTGAAGAAAATTTGTGATATTAATAGCATAAAATCATAAATTTTAGTTTGATGACTTTGAATACTTTTTGAAGAAATCCTTAAAATATAGACACATTTCTTTAGACAACTAAATACTCATTCATATTTGCCTGGATATAAAGAAAATTTTTTTGCCTCTGTAGTTAATTGGTATTTGGGTGCTCTCCAAATAAACCATGCCTCTACAAATATATGTCTTCATTTGTTCCCCCTCTCCTTGATTCTGGGCTGGCCCTTTATTATGCTTTAATCAAAAAAAATGTGGCCGAAGCAACCGTTTGCCAGTTCCATGTCTATGCCTTAATAAGACCTGGTAATGTTTTTGTGCTCTGCAGACACCTCGCTACCATGCAAAAAGTCTAACTGACTTGAGATTACCATATTGTGAAGAAGTCCAAGGTAACCACATGGAGGGGGAACTGAGAAACCTAAACAACAGTGAAAACTGAAGTACCAGACGATGGCCCAAGCTGAGCCATCATGGGTAACACTAACAGGGGCAAAGACAGGTTTTCTCCAACAAGCCTGTCTAAGTCACAAAGGTGAGCAAATAACCAAAGAGGATAGTGTTTAAACTTTTATGTTTGGGAGTAATTTGTTACACAAAAGTAGATTACCAAAATACCTTCCTAAAATATTTCCCCAGAAAAGTAATTTGTTCTGTATCAGAATCCTAAAAGTCTCTCACATTATGGGTTGCATACTTTTCCAGTTATTTTATTTTGAACAGTACTAATTGAAGGAGACGCTTTAGCTGAAAATGTTTTCAGTTAATGCGATATCTAAGTTTAAAGCACACTGCACTTTGGGAGATTATAAAATTACCATCCTTAGACCTGGGTAACTTGGGTCCCTGCCTTCAATGCAATGCTTCTTCTTTTTTTTGTTTTTGTTTTTCTACTCTCTGCTTATTGCCAAATTCGTGCAAGACCCCCAAATCAGCTAGTGTCCATCGAGCTTGTTTCTTTTTCTTACTGTCTGAGCCAATAGGTTTTGAATTTCAGCATCTCTCCTTCTTCTGCTGTCCCCTCTTTCTTGCCAACTCTTTCCATCCGTAATAATACCCACGCTATCTATATAGGGTGGCCATCTCTGTAATGATGGTTAGTGTGCTCATTTATTGTGATGACACTGCAGATGAGTTCTAGAAATCCCATTCATATAATTACCTGGACAAGACAATAAGACATCTGGTTCTGCCAACACCCAGGACTTGGTATTCTTATCAAAACATCATGGAGCACTATCTATGTTCTGAAAATCTGCATCATTTTTTGGTTCTTCTTTTTGTGCTTAAATAGAATTGATGTATAACATGTGTTAAGTATGGCAGATAATACTTAGCTATGATAAGATGTATCAGCATTTGGTGTTCAAGTGAGATAGAACAGAAGTTATTTAAGATTTGTAGGTAATATGAACATAAGAAGACCTGGCATTTTGACGCATGTAGAAAGATCTTGATATTATAACAAACAACATCTTCCACAGGAAGATACACTTCATTCAGAAATCAATCAACATAAACTTTTAGAAGTTTTAAATTGTATTAGGAAGGTTTTTAGAATACGATTTCTACTCACGTTCAACTTACTAATGCTCCATTTGTGCATATCTTGGCTAATAAGGATTAAATAAATAAGAAAATACAAAAATTTGTTGCTGGGAATTCTGTTGGGACGGAGATCTTTCTTCTAATCCTTTCTTAACTCCAGAAGGAAGATAAGGCAGAATTCAAGGGTGATACCAACAGCCCACTCACAATTTCTCTTTCATGGGACAATGGTATGGTACTGAGGGGTATTAGTAAGAATTTGGCAGACATTTGTCCTACTTCCATAGGACCAAGAAATAAAAGCAAAGGTAGGTGTTGGAATAGGGACACCCCAACTAGTTCATGTTGTCAGGGTCCAGGGCACTGTCTTCTATCATTTAGTCCCAGAGTTACCTACACAAACAAAAAACAAAAACATTGAAGATCTTTCAAGTTAATGCCCAGTTATTCTGATTCAGAACCTCCGGTATGAGGCTTAAGAATTACATTTCCAACAAGTTCCCTATGATTTTTCCTCACAAATGGAAACTCAGGGAGAGGTAAGGTTTCTCTCTGCCTCTTGAACTCTATCTGAAGCTGTTTCATTCTGTAGCATGAAAAAGAGACTGAATATCTAAAATATGGACTAGGTTAGACTAAATACAAAATTAGGTTTAGGAAGTTTCTGCTTATGTCAATAGGCTCATAAAACCCAAAGAAGAAATCACAGAGTCAACATTTCCTTTCTGGGGCTAACCTCAGATAAAATTTAGGGATCCTCAGATTTCTGCATCATTGAATGGTTAATCAAAAGTAACCTCATCCAGTTTATGTCAGAGGAAGAGTCTAAAATATCTGTCAGGAGAAGGGAGAGTGAAGAAATAACATAACCTGGTAGTGTTTTGAAATGTGAAAGTATAATGAGAATTCATGAAGAAAATCAAGTTATCTACAAGAAAATAAATATGAACTATGGCTTCAAACTCTTCTTCAATATTAAATGTCAGAAGAATAGACTAATATCTGCACAGCTTAAAAAACATGATGAAAAATACAAAGATACAAATTTCTCATTAAGGTTGATATTCATATATAAGAAAATAGCAAAAATCAGACATACAAACCCTATAAATACAATGCTTGTATTTTTTTCCATTAAGAAAATGCACAAGGACTTATTTTAGGCTAATGATTAATAAAGCAATATAAAAAACTCCCAAATAAAAAAGCCACTGCAGCCAGGCGCAGTGACTCACGCCTATAATCCCAGCATTTTGAGAGCCTGAGGTGGGTGGATCACCTGAGGTCAGGAGTTCAAGACCAGCTTGGCCAACATGGCAAAACCTCGTCTTCATTAAAAATACAAAAAAGTTAGCCAGGCATAGTGGTGGGTGCCTGAGACAGGAGAATAGCTTGAACCTGGGAGGCAGAGGTTGCAGTGAACCAAGATCGTGCTACTGCACTCCAGCCTAGATGACAAGAGCAAAATGTCATCTCAAAAAAAAGTAAATAAATAAATCCATGGCATAGAAGTAAATGTGGTAAGAATTGCATTCATTTAAACATAAGTTCGTATATAGATAATTGTATATCATTAGTAGTCCTTTGAATAAAATATATAAGTAGAATATTAGAAATGACTTGACAAAAATAATTTTACTAAAAGCTTTGGATTATGCCTTATAAAGACTAGAAGTTAAGAAATAGCAAAATATTAGAAAGAAGAAAAAGTGTATTAGTTTACTCTTTTTTACACTAAGAGACTTAGATGTGTAATTCTTAATTTTTATAATTATAGAAATGTCTTTAAGTGTGACTCAGAAAAGTCATGAGTAAATATTTGAACTAATATATATACAAAACAAATTAGGAAAGAGGAAAGGGAGAAGGAAAGAATGAGAGGGAGAGGAGAAAAGAGAAAAAACATTAGATAAAGCAGAATTTCAATACATATCAATTCAATGTGGTGAGAAGGATCAGATTTTATTGATACAGGGTCAATTCATAACACAGTTATTGGGAGAAAGAACATGGATTAATACAGCAATGGAAAGTTGGAGGAATCTACTCTCAGAGATAAAAGCAGGAGGCAGAATACAAGTGGAGTTGTTTTAGGAGAAAGAAAATTGTCAGAATCAATAGTGGTGGAAACTATAAATACTCTTAAGTTCATGACACATCAGATATTACAAAATAAAGATGGGGATTGAAAAAATAAGATGGTATGGTTTAATTCACTGCTGGTTATGTGAATATCTATTCTACAAATTGAGAATACACCTCATTATTTAATCAACAGTTTTCACAGTCTGGCCTCTGGCCTCTGGGCATTTCTAAGAACTTCCAGAGAACTCAGGACATTCAAATTGTTTTTATAATAATACTAGGGTGTTATTTACCTTTTTCATCATGTAGACATTTGTATATATGATGAGGTAATGGTGGATAAAAGGGTGGTCACCTTAAATAAATCAAGGCAATGGTACCAAACTGTTCATACTCTGTCTTGTCAACATGCACTCAAAAGAAAAAAATGCACCAGAGCCCTGGTGATATAGGCACAGGAGGGAGTTCCTGATCTGTGGGTTGCAGAGATTGTGGGAAAGCATAGTATCTGGGCCAGAATACACCATTCCTCACAGCACTAGGGGAGGGAGTTCCCTGTCCCCTTGCATTTCCCAGGTAAGATGATGCCTCACCCTGCTTCTACTCACTGTCTAACCAGTCCCAGTGAGTTGAACCAGGTACCTCAGTTGGAAATGCAGAAATCACCCTCCTTCTGCATTGGTGTCACTGGGAGCTACAAACTGGAGCTGTTACTATTCAACCATCCTACCCAGAAATCCCAAGTATTATTATTGCCATTTTACAAAAGGATAAACTGAAGCATGGAGAAATCAAGCAATAGCTAGTAAGTAGTGGCAACCTCTTCACACTTTGAATATCCTAACCATCACTTTGATATCTCTCTAGCAATCCTACACCAGAAGTACATTCTAGAACTATGACATCCTGTCACCTAGGTACTGATCATAGTACTTAATAGTTTTTCAAACTTTGTCCACCCCACCCATAGTTCCCGTGTCTATTGTTGCCATCTTTATGTCCATGAGTACCAAATGTTTAGCTCCCACTCATAAGTGACAACATGTGGTATTTGGTTTTCTCTTCCTGTGTTAATTTGCTTCAGATAATGGCCTCCAGCTGCATCCATGCTGCTGCAAAGAAGATGATTTCATTCTTTGTTCTTAGTATTGCTCGTAGTATTCCATGGTGTATATGTAACACATTTTCTTTATCCAGTCCA
Source organism: Ateles fusciceps (assembly GCA_036589455.1). Classification (NCBI taxonomy): domain Eukaryota; kingdom Metazoa; phylum Chordata; class Mammalia; order Primates; family Atelidae; genus Ateles; species Ateles fusciceps. The sequence continues at coordinate 12,384,414 of JAZHEH010003097.1, forward strand.
CCATTGATGGTCACCTAGGTTGATTTCATGTGTTTGTTACTGTGAATAGTGCTGCAATGAACACGCGGGTGTGTGTAGTTATTTGGTAGCATGATTTGTTTTCTTTTGTATATATACCCAGTTATGGGATTGGTGGGTTGAATGGTAGTTCTGTTTTAAGTTCTTTGAGAACTCTCCAAACACGTTTCCACAGTGGCTGAACTAATTTACATTCCCAGCAACACTATATAAGTGCTTCTTTTTCTCTGAAGCTTTGCCAACATCTGCTTCTTTTTTTTTTTTTTTCTTAAACTTTTTAGTAATAGCCATCCTGACTAGGGTGAGATGATATTTTGCTGTGGCTTTGATATCTCTTTGATGATTAGTGATATTGAGCATTTTATATATGTTTGTTTGCTGCTCATATGTCTTCCTTTCAGAAATGTCTGTTAATGTCTTTGTCCGTTTATTAATAGGTTTATTTGTTTTGTTGCCTGTCCAGTTACTTAAGTTCCTTATAGATTCTGGATATTATACCTTTATTAGAGGTATAGTTTGCAAATATTTTCTCTTATTCTGTAGGTTGTCTAATTTGTCAATAGTTTCTTTTGCTGTGCAGAAGTTCTTTAGTTTAATTAGGTCCTACCTGTTAACTTTTGTTTTTATTGTAATTGCTTTTGAGGACTTAGTCATAAATTCTTTCTCAAGGCTGATGTCCAGAATGGTGTTTTCTAGATATTCTTGTAGGATTCTTATAGTTTGAGATCTTATATTTAAATATTTAACCCATATTGAGTTAACTTCTTTATATGGTGAAAGGTAGAGGTTCCATTTTATTCTTATACATAGCCAGCTATCCTAGCACTATTTATTGAATAAGAAGGCTTTTTTTCCACTTTGTTGAAAATCAGATGCCTGTAGGTATGTGGCTTTATTTCTGGGTTCTCTATTCTGTTCCATTGGTCTATGTGTCTGTTTTTGTACCAGTGCCATACTGTTTTGGTTATTGTAGCCTTACTGTATAGTTTGAAGTTGGATAACATGATGCCTCCAGCTTTGCTCTTTTGGATTAGAATTACTTTGGTTATTCAGCCTCTTTTTTGGTTCAATACAAACTTTAGACTAATTATTTTTTTATTTCTGGAAAAAATGTCATTGGCAGTTTGATAGGAATAGCATTGAATCTGTAGATTGCTTTGGGGAGTATGGAGATTTTAACAATATTGATTCTTTCAATCCATGAGCATGGAATGTTTTCCCATCTACTTGTGTCATCTATGATTTCATTCAGCAGTGTTTTGTAGTTTTTCTTACAGAGTTCTTTCGCCTTCTTTGTTAGTTGTATTCCTAGGTATTTTTGTGTGTGGCCAATGTAATTGCATTGTGTTCTTGATTTTGCTTTCAGCTTGAATATTACTGATATTCAGAAATGTTACTGATTTGGGGATATTGATTTTGTATCCTGAAACTTTATTGAAGTAATTTATCAGAGTTTCAACTTCTAATCCAGTAAGTATTGCTAAATAGTAACCCACATAAATAAAAGCTCTTTATGACTCTCAATAATTTTTAAGAGTCTAAAGAAATCTTGTGATCAGATAGGTGTGAACTAGAAAATAGGAATTATATTAAGATAATTTTATGACTACAATGTAATAAAACTACCAACTAGTTAAAATATACATTTTAAAAAGAATTCAACTACTATGAAGATTAAAATGTCTATGTTTGTCTAATTGAAAATAAAAACTGTAGAAATAGCAATAATGAATGTCCTGTTTATGTACTCTTGAGATATGCCCAATGAAGAGGCTCAGAGGCAGATTCCAAGCTTGGTGTTGATATTGTTAATTAAGTAATTTGCATAAATT